>OZ038379.1:44171663-45647451 GCA_964036045.1 Eutreptiella sp. 'Long Island Sound 2002' | reverse complement strand
ATACACAGACAGAGTCCCCAGCAAAAACCAGTTGCCTGCCCGTTCTGGGACCGGAACCAGGCTCAAAAGAAATGAGAATATTTCAACAGGCAATGAGTTTGCCTGTGCTTGACTCAACGAGGGACTCCCTAGCACACTGGATACTGACCAGACCAGTATCAGATTTTTCACAAACAGGCTTAGCAACAGGCTTCTGCAACAATCCCCGCAACCCCTCATATTTGGGTTCCTTCCAAAGAGGGGCCTTAATTACTGCTGACCACGGGGGCCAGGGGTTTTCTTCAGTCCAGGTCCAACTGCCATAGGCTACCTTCAGGTGTGATGCAATAGCGCACTGCCTTTTGGCCATCTCGATAGTACCAAGTGTAGCTGCAGACAGGTGGTAGCACAGGGTGGGCTCCTATTGTGCATTAATTAAACGACACACAAGCTGGCCGAAATTTCGGCCAGGTCGGTCGATTTATTCGAATACAAACCCCTGTTTGACCAAAACATACCCCTGGTGTTGTTCACAAGCCCATTGGTAGCCGCCTCGGGATGAAAAAAGTGCCAGGACCACATCTGGGCCTTTTTAACATCTGTTATAATTTTTTTGAGACCAGGTAGGGTACTTTTTGTCCCATCCATGTAACGTACGATCTCGCGAATTCGGTCAGGCGTGATGCCTTCCACTTCCTTGAACGTACCCAGTGCGGGATGTAGTCCACGCTTTTCCATGGCTGCCGGGCGTCTACTGAAGGAAGACCCACAAATTTCACCAAACGCCCAACGCCACCCCACCGTTTGGCAACAGCACTCTGCACAGGAGAACATGTGGAACACAGAAGCTGGCCGAAATTTCGGCCAGGTCGATCGACAAAACCGAATTAATAAATGAAACACACCACAGTGCCTTGCTCGGCAGTAACACCACACTCTTCAAGCATAACAGTAATGTGATGGTACAGGGTGTACTCATTGGCATCCTCATCCTCAAGCCTATCCAGGAGTAGGGACATTCGCTCCGATGTGGTGGATGCTGAGCCAGCAGTGGTCTGGATTTGATGTAAGCCTGCAAGCCGGCGCCTAGTCCGCAGGGGGCAGTCCTGTTTGACTTCATAACCACCAAATACCAGGGTCCAATCCGGAGTCTCCATATTTTTCATCTCAAATTCGGTCTTGTGTTTTTGGGCAGCAGTGTAAACATGCTGACCCCCCAACAGAACCCAGCGAGTGGCTGTGCAACAGGAATATTCGTAACAGCAGGGTCGAAAATTCAGACGCGAAAACGGTACTATCGAGAAGAATACCACGACACACATACGAGTGACTTTATAAAAAAGAAGATCCTGGATGTAATCCACAGGCGGGGCTGCCTTCAGATCGTCGTAGCGGCGTTGCACGCGATCATCCGAAATCCTACGGACCTGCCCAAATTTTCGGTCGTGGTCGATAATAATTTGATCCCACCGAACCTTTATTTTCGTCGTTGACGTAACCCAGTCGGATAACTTGATGGAGGATGATGAATTTTTCTTTGGTGCGGCCTTAGGCTTCTTTTGAAGTCCCTCTGTGCTCGCCTGGTCCTCTTGAGACTGGGATTGCACTTGAGATTGCCCATTGTCTGCTTCAAGCTCACCATCTGGCGAAACAGCCATGTCCTGCGATACCCCTCCAGGCTCAGTCATAAAATAAAGGGCTACAGGGCAACATTTCATGAAGGGGAGAGTTCCCACATAGCAAATAACAAGCACAGATCAACCAAAAAAGGACCAAAACGGACTGCCTGACAGGAAAATCGGATAACCTGGCCGAAATTTCGGCCAGCACTGCTCTGCATGTCAAACCACTGTGTACAAATACCATTCTGAGAGGCTGGCCGAAATTTCGGCCAGAACCTTAAGTCATTTGTGTTCTGGGGGTAGCCATATGACAAAACAACAAGTCTGGCCGAAATTTCGGCCAGAAAAACATGAAACAGCAAATAGACACACCAAAATAACTGGCAATGCGTGGCAGAACCCATACCACAGTGACAAACACAGCTGCAAACAGAAATCAGTCCCAATCCTGGGTATCCACACCGATGTGTTCCGCCTCATCTAGGGCTTCAAAGGAGGCAACGCTGTCTGCATCACAATCAATATCCTGGTCACTATCACAAGAGTCGACAGCAATGGATTCATCAAGGGCCGGGGGGGGTACTGGGCGGGGGGGGGCCGGGGGGGGTACTGGGGGGCCTCTAGCTCGGGGCTTCGGGGGTGGCTTTGGGGGCAAGGCAATTCCACCAGGAGCAGCAGCAGCAGCAGCAGGCGGTGCACGGTTGGCAGCGCGAATAGAAGCATGTGCAGTACGCAACACCCCTTGCTCGGCAGCAGTGCGGGCAGGTACATTTGTCTGTAAAAAATCCTCAACACCCTCAGGAACCCTGGTACGCGCAACCAGATTTTGCATTCCATGCAACAGGACCACTTTTAAACGGTCTGTGGTGATTCGTGTCCTAGACATGGTACCGGGGAACGTCAAATCCTCAACTGCATCCAGTCTTCTCACCTCAACTTTATAGTCCGGAACGGGAGCACAAATGGGCAGGCTCTGTGTATGGGCTGTCAAGATGAATTGTTTAAGATTGGCAGAGAACATTGCCACGGATCTCTCAGTCAGCACACCACGCAAAACTTTCTCTCCCGGTTGGACAGGGGGAAGTGTCAGAAATAAATCAGACGACTGTTGGACACTAGTACAGGCAGTGTTGCGGCGACAGTGGGCTGAGAACCGACTCAAAAGACCCTCACCCAGCTCCTCAGAGTGGATACACCCTAGGGAGGCGGAATGCCACTGACTCCAGAACAAAAGAGCAACAGCGGTGGTTTTCACAAACTCCGTGGTTAACTGTTCCTCGGGCTTTAGGATGTTCAGCATGAGCAGTAGGGACATCTCAAGTGCCTGCTTAGCTACAATACCGGAACCTGCCCCCCGTCCCTCCCAGTTGCACTCACGAACCAAAGTCCCAATGCTGAAAGCAGCTGGACAGTATGTGTACAGCAAAGCCTTAAGGGCTAATAACATACGCAAACCTTTGCGCTAAATGGGTGTCAGGTCCCGCTGGCTATTGAGCACGGAAGTGACGCGCTCATCTAGTCTGCCTCTATTGGACGATGTGGCTAGCATGAGTCCAAGCAACGTCTTCTCCATATGGATGACCTTGACCTTGCGAGGGAGGATAGACCCAACCTGAAGGCTGTTCCCCTGCTCCAAAAACTTAATGAACGGCAGGAACGCCCTGTAGATCAATTCAACGCAATACTTATAGCTATGCCATACTCCGTACACCAAAGGAAAACCCAACAGTAATTGTGGTACATTCCAGGGAACATACGCAGCACCATAACACAGCTTAAGTAGGGCAAAGTGTATTTTCATGTCCACAAGCAGCGGAACACAGTGTCTGGTGCGGTGTTCCACACATGACAAATCAACCACGAGTTGCAAAAGCTCTTTGTGTGTGCCGGAGCGGAGCTCAGACAAGAAAAAGGGTCTCCAGTTGAGGGAACGAACATTTTTTCTGGCAATATCCAAAGGAGCACGAACCCAAACTCTCTGAATACCTTGGTTGGCAACATCAATACGATCAAACAATGCTCTATGTGAGCAAAAGATGTCATCGGCAACCTTTGGTACCCTGGCCTCAATTTCGGCCAGCTCCGGCAGACCCCGGTATGCAGGTAGGGCAGTAGTGTGCAAAACAGCAACAGCTGTACAGTTTAGGGTTAAGTCGGGTGAATGGGGATCAGCTCCCGACCTGTAACGCCTCAGGTTATCAAACCATATACAAACTTGCCTACGGTGCATGGTGTTCCACAAATTGTGTGCTGCTAGTCCAGCACGATGGTGAATGGACTCCTGCTTAGTGTTACACTGACCAAGGACTCCTACCTTACGGCGTTGGCGGCAGGACATAGTACCCCAGTTGTAACCAGACCCACAGTTAGAGTATGGGAGGGCCATACGGCGCAGCAGGCAGTATAGGGCATGGAACTGTGACAAAAATGTCATGTACCATCGTGGGGGCTTCTTCTCAGTGGCGGTGGCCTTCAACTGTGTCAGGGAGTGCCGGCTCCTGCAATTCTTCCGCAACAAGAGGCAGAATTGCAAAAGCTTTTGCAGAGTCCCACCACGTAATGCATTTCGCAACAGCCCTTTGGCTGTAGTAGCAAAAGCACCAGTAACTGCAGCATGTACAACATTGACAGTAATAGCAGAAGACATTAATGCTGAGACAAGAAAAAAGTTATGTAGGAGTGTATGGTGTAATACTCATGAACAATGACAATTGCAAGCTGGCCGAAATTTCGGCCAGGTGTGTTCAAAGGGGAAATAATTGCTTAAATGTTCAAAAATAGGAAAAGTTGGCCGAAATTTCGGCCAGCCCACCCAAAAACCAGAATATAAGTGCTTGAATAGTGAACAGACCAAAAAGCTGGCCGAAATTTCGGCCAGCCCTAAGAAAAATGAAAATAACCATGCCTATTCACCAAGAAACCAAAAAGCTGGCCGAAATTTCGGCCAGAAGGGTCAAAAGCTGCATATACACATAGTTGTTTGCAATGTTACCCAAAACCTGGCCGAAATTTCGGCCAGCTTCAGAAAAACATCAAATACAACACACTAGAAGACGGTGATACACAAGGCTAACACATCAACACGTATTTCAACGGGTGTCACACAGCTCTGCCAACAACTTTGGTCACATACGTCAAATAACATACTCAAAGTAGAAATGTAGAATATTGTCAAATCGCGCGTATACGGGGTCCTAGAGGGTGGGCAACTTGTGACTCCTAAGTTGCATGGCGATTGGGCCATCAAAGGAATGCAAATGGGTGGGGAATAAGGCGGGTGCCATGCTGTGGTGACACGGGGTGGGCGACTTGCACGTGAAAACAAGCGGTTTTTCCGCTGTGTTTCACGACGATTGTCCTAACCGTGGAGGAACATGTGCAAAGCAAGCCGTCTTTCCTCCACAGTGATTTCCAATGCGTTAACCAAGACTAGGACCCAGCTCGGTCCTAGTTCGAGTCTTGATTACCGAGCTGGGTTTACCCTATCGAGGTTTTACACCACCTTTTAGGGTCCAAGGGTGAGCAACGCATTTTAGCAGCAGCAGCAGGAAGCAACAGCAGCAGGCGGTCCAAAAGTCCTTGCGACCAGGCTGTGGCTCAAAACCGGCATCCAAGTAGCTCAAAACGACCGGGGAGCAAACGCGCATCACAACAAACAAGTATCGTGCCGGATCGAGCCGTCTAGCCCGTTCTATGGCCAATTTAGCATCCAAAAATGGCCGTTTTGGGTCTTGTTTAAGGACGATCGTCCTGAAAACTCGGGACGATCGCCAGTGTGTCAAGTGGGCGCTTCGGATGAGGGCCGTTGTTCTTCCATGGCGATTGGGCTATCAAATGATGGCAAATGAGTATTCAATAAGGGATGTACCATGCTGTGGTGCCACGCGGTGGTCCATTTTGAGGTGAAAATGAGCCGTTTTTGAGCCGTGTTTCAAGACGATCGTCGTGACCGTGCAGGCACATCTCTTAAGCAAGCGGTCTTTCTTCAACGGTGATTTCCAATGCGTCAACCAAGACTAGGACCCAGCCCAGGAGAGTTCAAGTCTTGATTACCGAGCTGGGTTTACCCTGTCGAGGTTTTACACCGCTTTTTAGGTTTTAAGGATGAGCAACACGTTTTAGCAAGCAGAACCAAGCAGCCTCAGCAAGCAAGAAAGCAGGCGATCCAAAAGTCCTTGTGACCGTACCGTGGCTCAGAACCGGCATCCAAGTAGCTCGAGACAAGAGAGCAAACGCGCATCACCACAAACAGGTTTCGTGCCGTTTCGAGCCGTTTAAGACGTGCTATGGCCAATTTAGTGTCCAAAAATGGCCGTTTTTTGGGTTGTCTTCGGGACGATCGTCATGAATACTTGGGACGATCGTTGGGCAGCCGCCTAGGTGTTTCCAATGAGGACCGTTGTTCTTCCATAGCGATTGGGCCATCAAAGAAATGCAAATGGGTGGGGAATAAGGTGTGTCCCATGCCGTGGTGCCACGGGGTGGGCGATTTCAAGCAGAAAACAAGCCATTTTTGAGCCATGTTTCAGGAGGATCGTCTTGACCGCGGAGGAACATCTTCAAAGCAAGCGGGCCTTGCTCCACGGTGATTTCCAACGTGTTACGCAGGACTAGGACCCAGCTCACTCCTAGTCGTGAGTCTTGATAACCGAGCTGGGTTTGCCCTGTCAAGGATTTACACCCCTTCTTAGAGTCCAAGGGTGAGCAACACATTTTAGCAGCAGCAAGCAGCAGCGACAACAACAACACGCGGTTAAAAAGTCCTTGCAGCGACACCGTGGCTCAAAAGCGGCATCAAGAAGCTCAAAACGACCGGGGGGCAAACGGTCATCACCAAAAACAAGATGCATTGCATTTCGAGCGGTCTAGCGCCTTCTATGGCTGATTTAGTGTCCAAGAATGGCCGTTTTGGGCTGTTTTCAGGACAATCGTCCTGAAAACTCAAGACGATCGCTGGCGTGCAAAGAAGGTGTTTCCAATGAGGGCCGTTGTTCTTCCATGTCGATTGGGCTATCAAATGATGGCAAATGGGTCTTCAATAAGGCATGTACCATGCCCTGGTGCCACACGGTGGTCCATTTCTATGTGGAAATGAGCCGTTTTTGAGCTGTGTTTCAAGACGATCGTCCTTACAATGGGGGCAAATCTCCAAAGCAAGCAGCCTTTGCTCCGCGGTGATTTCCGGTGTGTTACACAAGACTAGGACCTAGCTTAGACCTAGTTTGAGTCTTGATTACCGCGCTGGGTTTACCCTCTCGAGGTTTTACACCTCTTCTTAGGGTCTAGGGATGAACAACACATTTTAGCAGCAGCAGCAAGCAGCAGCAGCAGCAGTAGCAGCAGCATGCAACAGCAACGGCAAGCAAGCAAGCAAGCAACAAGCGATTAAAAAGTCCTTGCAACGGAACCGTTCCAGACCGGCATGCAAGTAGCTCAAAACGACCGGGAAGCGTGCACGCATCACCACAAACAAGTTTTGCGCCGTTTCGAGGCGTTGAGCCTGTTCCGTGGTCGATTTACCGTCCAAAAATGGCCGTTTTTGGGCTGTTTTCACGAAGATCGTCCTCAAAGATCAAGACGATCACCGGTGTGTCAAGTGGGCGTCTTCAACGAGGGCCGTCCTTGTTCGACACCAATTGGGCTATCAAAGGAATGCTAAAGGGTGTTCAATGAGGTATGTGCCATGCCGTGGCGCCACACGGTGGTCCATTTTGAGGTGAAAATGGGTCGTTTTATAGGCGTGTTTCAGGGCGATCGTCCTGAGCATGGAGGCACATGTGCAAAGCAACCAATCTTTCTTCCACGGTGATTCCCAATGCATTACGCAAGACTAGGAACCAGCTCGGTCCTAGTTTGAGTCTTGATTAATGGATTGGCCCCAAGCAGCATACTAGTATCTAGTAACACCTAGGGGAGCGTTCTTTGATTTTTTACCTGGTTTGAGTTTTACTAGGCTTACGACCTTAGGTACCATGGTCAATACATGTTACAACAACAACACGAACGGATGTGGTTGCACAACACAACGACACAAACATACGAACGGAAAGAAACAATGTGCCTCCATGCAACCAAAACAACTAGACATACCCCACGCCTCATGCACCAACGGGCCGGGGAAAAATGGGAAGCCACATGGGGGGTCTGCCCTTCAGTTTTAGACACCAACCCCCGCGCCATGGACGGGGGGGGGAGTTCCGGGAGGGGGGGGGGGGGGGCAGTCCAGGATTTTTTTCTATTTTCAGGGCATTTTTGAAGAAGAAGAAAAAATGCACTGATTGGGCATAATACGCACAGAAAATGATCAACACTCGGTCTTGTCCTGTCACGCTAAATGTACCACATGCTGAACCATAAACGTCTTCGTACTACTTGAACAAATGGACGTACGGCGGCCGAACCCCGGATGACACCTCCAAGGCACTAGCAACGTAAGGCGAAAGATTGTATGTCCCCACGCGCCACTGTCTTCTGGTACATTTTCGCTCCAAACTTAGCATGGTAGGCGTGAAAACGCTCATCTTGTGCGCCATTCGCAAAATTTGCACCACGTCCTCCGATACGTCGTCATCGTCAAGCTCGCGCATTTCGCTCAACTCGATTGTGATTGAGTTGTTGTCGCCGCGCACTACAATGTCCGCATCCCAAGGTACCGTGCCCACAACGAATTGAAGAAGTTTGCATCTTTGGTGCCGAGTAGCAGCCTCAAGCTCCTGGTAAGTGGTCACAGGATCCACACTACCTACTAAAGGGGCAACTGCCTGTTGCATTGTGTGTAAATTGTGCTCTGCCGAGAAATGCATATGCACATAGGGCCCAAGAAGTATATAGAAGGTATCTCGGAACCCAACTTTCCGCACAAGAACCCCCCCCTTCCTGCCAAGGAACTATGGGCAAGTTTGGGTTCATTCCCCTCCCGCTCTGCTTCGGAGCTATTTTGTAGTACATGGTCCTCTGGCATGCCGTGGAGTGGGTCAAGTGAGACGCCGTGGCAATCCGCATCCTTGTGGCCCGGATGGGCGCCCGTCCACAGCGGCTACATGCCGGTGCACGGCTGGATGAGACGTCCGTACTTAGGTGAAGTGTTGGGGCTTGTTGAGGCCCACAAGCCAAGGCTGGGGGGGGTTGATCACTAGCATGGCAGTATGGCGGGCTCGGGCTCGCGGCCGCTGTAAAGTGGGCACTGTGTTTGGTGCTGGGCTTGGGCTCGTGGGGCGACGACCTCCATAGCTTTTGGGGTGCCAACATGGGTGTCTCGTCGTCGCCCAAGGCTGCTCGAGAGGGCCGAAATCTGGGGACGGGCCGCGTAGGGGGTAGTGTGGGTGTCCCGCCCTCGCCCAGGGCTGCCGCAAAGGGACCGGTTCTTAGGACTGTCTGCGGAGGGGGGTGGGGGGGGGGGGGGGGAAGGAGGTAAAGTGGGCGTAACGCCCTCGCCATACGCCGCCGCGAAGAGAAATAGTCCGCGGACTGTCCGCATTGGGGCAAATGGGGGCATCCCGCCCTCGCCCAACGCCGCCGCGAAGGGACCGGGTCTGGGAACTGTGCGCGGGTCGGGGGGGCATGAGGCAACGGATACTGGGCTCGCATACGCCCCCGTGTCACGGGCGCATGGTCATCACCACATTCAATTCAATGTTTTGCCTTGCTGCACTCCAACGTAGACCAGTTCGGTGCCAGTTGTAGATTAGCATGCACCACTCCGGGTAGCTTTTGAAAGTGCTTTGGCTGTCTGGGCGTCTGGGTCAGCTTGCTCCCACCACCCTCCCACGGCGCCGGTTAGTCTCTAACCTCTCGCTCTGCCGGCCTCTCTCTCTTTGTCCTCTCGCTCAGCGGTCCACCCTCGCCATACGCCGCTGCGAGGAGACCGGGTCTATGGACTGTCCAAGTGGGGGCAGTGGGGACACCCTGCCCTCGCCCAACGCCGCCGCCAAAGGACCAGGTCTCAGGACTGTCCGCGGTGGGAGGGAGGTAGACTAGGCGCCCCGCCCTCGCCATGCACCGCCCCGAAGAGACCGGGTCTAGGGACTGTCCGTAGTGGGGGCAACAGGGGCATCCCGCGCTCGCCCAACGGAGCCGCAGAGGGACCGGGTTGGGGGGTGGTCCGCATGGGGGGCAGTGGGTGAGTCCCCCACTCGTCTAGTGTTGCCGCGAAAGGGTCGGGTATGGGGAATTTCCGCGCGGGGCAGGGTGGGTGTTCCGCCCCCGCCCAACGCCGCCACGAAGGGACCAGCTGTAGCAACTTGCCGCAGAGGGGATATAGTGGGTGCGACGAGGTTGCGGTCATGGGGGGACAGGCAAGGGACCTATGGTGGGTACTGCAACTTGACGACGTAGACGGCCACGTGCGTGAGAAGCAGCCACGCAGGAGGTTGATGTATTTTTGCACGTCCTCGATTGTCTTGGCGTTGGATAGGTCCGTCACGGGGCTCCAACGCCACGTGTCCTGCAGGCAGGTGGAGGGGCTGAAGGTGAGGTGCTTGTGCTCCAGTTGCCGCGCCATGAACTGAGAGATGTTGTTGCTGCCGGAGACTTGCGGGCCCTCGCCGTGTCTAGAGAGTGCCAGCCGGCGGCAGTACACCCATGAGTAGTGGGACAAGATGGCGCACGCTATGCCAATATGCCGAGGGAGGCCTCTTTGTGGAACGCTCCCGTCGTTGCGTGGCCGAGGAGGCCATCGGCTGCACCTCCTCGTCGGCTGCCGCAGTCTCGTTCTTGGCCGCACGGTGGTGGATGCGGCGAGGTCCCGGGCAGCTGTCTTGGACGCGGCATGGGAGTACACGCACGCGACAGTGGCCATGGTGCCAACGCCGCGTAAATGAAAAACATGACTAAGGGAAGAGGCGCAAATGTTCTAAACTTTGGTTTAAAAGTGTTTAAACTTATGTTTTTTACGGTGTAGAACTAATTTATTTAAACTGATGATAGAAATCACCATGAGGAATGATGGCTCCACAATGGTGAATGTGCAGTTGTGCTGGGTGATCTCCGCTTTGGCAGGCCGGAAAACTTGAGTGTGCCGGATGCGTAGAGACCCTCCCTCCTCCGAACGTAGGTAGTGGACGCCCCGGCAACGTTGAAGAAATGCATCCAGTAAGCACCCTCAGGCGCAATAAGGCCAAGCAGGCAAACCAATATGTCACAACCCATGTCAAAATTGAGGAAAGAAAGAGTGTCTATATTGCAAACGCGCCAGCAAGATGCACAACCCAATAACCAACCATGTCCATCATCAAGCCGTGCACACACGATAATGTAAACCAATGTACACCAAATTTATGCCTAAAATTACAAACACCAACCTTGTTTTACCCTAAAAATTCAACCGAGGCACGTGGAACCGTGTCCCCAACCCCAAGGACCACAACGAAGCGTGGGAATGTGAAGTGTGTCAGTCCTTAGCCCCAGTAGCCAAGGAGCATATGGACCGCGTGAATGCACTATCGGCGTTCACCCGTTGCAATTGCTGCAACATCGAGGTAAGGAGGAGCTTTGAGGGCGCGATCCTCACTTAGCAAGAGACGACATTTGTATAGTGCCTCGTCTTGCGAATGTGGCACTCAAAGCATGGACAATGCATGCACCGGCGTGCACTAGCGTGGAAGTCAACAATAATAAGAAAAGCAAGACTACACTATGTTGCGAGCAGCGGGAGAGAAAGAGTTCCCCAAGTGCCCATGGTGCTAGCATACATAGAGGCGCCCCCCACCAAAAAAAACTTGCCTCGATAACCCTGTGGCATTGGCGTCAAAGAGTGACACTAATGTGAACAAAATGACAGAAAGCACCCACGGTGGAAAACAAAGAAGCCCAAATCCATCATCAAATAATACACAAAGACCAACTTACACCAATCTGCCCTGAATCTACACCTATAAACACGGCTATGGCCCCCAAAAAGGGCATTTTCGTAAAAGCTGCACAAAAACATGTAAATTTGCCATTCGGCCAGCCTGGCTAGCAAAAAATTCAAAGCTATTGCTAGGCCATGAAAGTTTTAATCTTTATGCCAAAAAAATGCACAATAACATGCAAAATGAAGTGCATTTCGCCATTGTTCGCCCCATCCTGCCCCCACCTCAAAATCAAAGGAATGGCTTCGCGTGAGGAAGAGTCCATACCCATTCCATGAATACATTGTCCTCTATGGGCTAAGGGGCAAGTCCATGCAATACTACCCAACAGATCCATGGTAATAGTGTCTAAATTCCAAGTGGCTGCATAACCCCCACTGTATTAAGAGAGGAGGACTAACATTGGTACATAACCCTTGCCATATCGGGGTATGCAAGGCAATGAAGTCTTGCTGAGCACCTAGGGGAGCATCCGTGCCTAAAAAGATGCCCAGTACATGCAAAGCGGGTGCACAGCGCACTAACGTTCCCACGCAGCCCCCATAGGAAGGGGTTAGTGGCCACCAACAATGACAGCAATGTCTGGACAGATGCGGGAAGGCACCCAGCCATCCATGCTGTTCACACTCACTTCAAGCCAACACTGACAAACTCAAGGGCTCCCGCCTGTCGGGGGGGGGGGGGGATTGAACAATGCAAAGTGTGTGTGCCAAAACCTTTTCATTAGCGGAAAGATTTGGGATGTCACAGTGCCAGCAAATGCCTTCGTGACAAACGAAGCAAATTCAAGCAGCTTCCAAGAAAGCAAATGGAATGCTGGGAGATCTGAAAAGCCCATAGAAGGAACAGCAAACCAAATCCACCCACCGTTTTCTTCAGCACCATGGCATCCTGGTGCTGCACAGCCGCCATAGACGAGGGGGCCCAGAGGGCAAGTGGCTCCGCTTGGGTGGGTCGGGCAGGCAGGGGAGGGGGTGTTTTGGGCCTAAAAACAGTTTGCTGAACTAGCACTTTTTGCACTGGGTGAGCCTCAACATCATCCCAGTACTGCAGGCTCTGTGGCTTCTGCCCCAGCCGCTGCACTTCACAGTGTAGCTGCATGCCATCTGCGGAAAGGGGGGGGTGGCGGCACGAACGGTAGGAGGGGGATCGGGCCATACCTAGAAGACAGGAGGTTTGGGGTGGTGGGGCTTCGTGACAACAGCAGGCGACAGACAGCAGGTGATGTGCATCCCTTTTGCATCACAAATGCCCCTAAATGCCAGTCCGTTTACTTTGACCATTGGCGGCCGCTCAACACCCAATCTTGACTGCTTCAGGCACAGATCACTTCCTTTTCGTGCCCGGCATACCCCTTGGCGCAGAAAACTTACCGAACTCATCTTATTGAGCCACCTCCTGAAGAGGAATCTTCAACCATACAGGGATGTACTTGGTGCCCAGCTTCTGAAAGGGGGCGTGCGGGGGGGGGGGGGGCAAGGTGCAACAGATCATTAAACTGAGGCTGGACGGCCCTGCAAAGACTCGTCCAGTCCATATTCCAATGAATTGGGCGAAATGTGCCACGGTGAACCGTGAAGAAGCAGCGACCACCACATACAAATGGCTGTAGAATTTCACAGATATCAGGAGGGCTCAATGGAAAACAGAGAGTGTATTGCTGTCAGTCTCTGGGGAGAAAAACAATTCAGAGACTGGTCTTCTTGCCTTAGCTTAGCGACAGCCGACTGTCTCACAGCTCAGGGCTCAGGCAACGAGGGACCTATGGATTGCAGGAAAAGGAAGGGGCCCCATCAGAAATCACACCCCCAGGACCTTGTACAGCGTACTTCCGGGTGCCAAATTTGCACGTTCCTTATGCCCACTGCACCGTTGACAAGGGCATCCCGTGCACCATGCAGGCGGCGTGGAAACAAAAATAACGGAACCCACTCAGCACAGCTCTCTCTCAAACTGGACATGAAGGCAGCCTTGATGCATCATGGCCCTTGCTTGCCCACCGACAGGTCTGCAATATGCCACCCAATAATCCTCTTGCGACATTTGGCACCGCATTACAATCAGGTCCCAAATCAAACCCGCTCATGTGCCTTGGCCATAAGACAGACGATGGTCGTCACCCTCCAGAATCTCTCCTTCACAGTATGTCAGGAAAGCAGCTAAGTGGGGGGGGAGGCTCGATGGGCATGCCCATCGCCCACTACAATTTCCCAGTGCAGGCAAGTGTTCGTTGGCGCTCTCCCTGGGCTTTCGGAACAAGGCAAAGTTCTGCCTTCTTCTGTGGTAGCACCAGCCTCACCCACACGTGGTATCGCTGCACCACTCGCCACAGTGGTACCACAGAGAGACATACATTGTTATTAGGCAGTCTCAGGGGTTTTTCAGGCGGGTGTCCCCTGGATGCCTCCAATCTCCTGAACCGAGGGAGGGATCTAAGACGTGGGGTGGCCAGGGACACTTTCTAACTCCTGCCGTGTGGAGGAATGGAAGTGGCTGCATCAGCCCGACCCCATCTACAACCCTGTGACTTGCAGCCATGGACGAAATTGTCTTTCAGGTGCCTTTGGCGCCTATGGTCAAGTCAGACCCAAGCCTGGCCCAGCCCAGTGACGATTGTGAACAAACTGTGGCTGGAGGCCAGGGAGGAGGGGGGGCGGGGGTCCGCGTCACCAGACCAAGGAGCCCCCCCAGCCCAAGGCCTGCGCTGCCACACAGCCAGCCACAGAGCCAGACACAGAGCGACACACAGCCAAGAGGCTTACACAGCTAGACAGAGGGGCCACATGAGTTCAGGGGCGCAACCTGGGGCCCATGTGTGGGTCACCAATCCAGAAACCGTGCTTTTGGCATCACCTTTGGGTGCTCAGCAATTTTCAAAATTCCTGTATTTTGAGCCCCAGGAGACCCTTTGTCAGGTGCTCTTGGCACCTGCATACCCCGACCCCCGCACAGACATAACGAGCCATTCAAGTATGCAATAGGCTCTGGGGTTTGCAATGGTCTAGCAGACCCCCCCCCAAGAAAATATGGCACGTGTCATCATTCGATGCTCAAAAGGTACTATAACCAAAGTTGAGGCATCGGCAAGCGATCGACAACCCCTTCTTGCTTGAAGGTGACACTATGTGTTGTGCTAGAAGCTCAGTGAAACTTCCCTTCATCCCACATCCCACAGCAACAGCAAAGAGATGTCTGAAGGTGCACAATGGCCCAGAGCCTGGGCTATGGGGGACGGAAGTCAACGTCACCACCGGGGCGGGAGAGGGGCCACAATCGCACCATCACCACCAAACCACGTGAGGGAGAGCAAACAATGGACCGCAACACAGAAAGTGGCTTCGTCCTATGGACGGGGGGAGAGGCTTTGGGGCAATTGTGACAATGAAGAGGCCATCATGGCCTCCTGCCAACAACCTGACACTGCAAGATCCCAGGCGATGTTCGCCACATCCTGAGCACCCACAGCAGAGGCTCCTGGCTGGACATTGTTGTTGACGAGGGCTGCGATCGCAGACATCAGATCTGGACTCTGTACGCCAAGTGTGGCAAGCTCGGAGGCAGTGCTGGCCACTTCCAGTGACGTGGTGTCTGCCAGATTCCCGTCTTGTGCAGCGCGCGCTGCAATGGCGGGCATCAGATCGGGATAATAGACCCCGAGGGTGGCGAACGCCCAGACAACATTGATGACGTCCTGGGCATCCAGCTCTTCCAATGCCCCTTCCTGCTGAAGCCTGGCTGCAACAGCATCGGTCAGGTCGCTACGCTGCTCCCCCAGCGTGGCAAATGCCCACACTGTGTTCGCAGCATCCTGCGCCGAGGCATTGGCCAAGTGCCCCTCCTGCAGCATTTGAGCCGCTGTTGCCCGCATAAGTGGAGGGTAATGGGCGCCCAGTTTCGCGAAGGCTGAGACGAGGGTGGCCATATTGTTGGGGCTGCATTCCGCCAATGCCCCCTCCTGCAGCATCCGCTCCGCAATGGCATCCGTCAGGTCTGTGTTGGTGACGCCCAGTGTGGCAAATGCCCAGACGGTGTTGACCACATCCTGGGCGTTTTGCACCGTCAACGTCCCCTTTTCCAGCGTCCGGGCAGCCACGGCAGCCATTAGGGACAGGTCACGGACCCCCAACGTGGCAAAGGCCCACACCGTGTTAGCGATGGCGTGCGGAGTGAGGTGGACCAGGGCACCCTCCTGCAGTTCAGTGACACATGGGGTAAATAGGGAGTGCAGCTGCAGGCAATCACCATTAAACTGCAACGCCATGGAGTGCAGACACCACGGGTCACAGAAGGAGGTGCAGCAATAAAGCGTGCCTGCCGTGTGGTTGTGTTCAAGGGTCATATGGGGACATAGCGCGTTGTGAACAGGGGGCACACACAAAAGCCGTGGCCCAGAAGAACATCCATTGCAAATTGCAGGTACAAATGATGAGACACACACACCAGCTTTTAAACCCCCTCCCCCCCCTGGCACAGTCTCCGGCCCTGAGACGGTTCCCACACTCCTTTAGGGGAGGGAGGGAGGTGGAGGAGGAGGAGGAGGAGGAGGAGAAGGAGGTGCTGTAAGTGTTGGTCACTGGGCTAAGGGAGCTACTCTGTTTGCAAGTCTCCAATCCGGAACTGGGTTTTGCTCAGGACTGTTGCGGTACCAGATCCGTTGCGGGCAGAGCAATGTTCTGGGCCTCCGCCCGTCCTGCAAATGTGCACCAAATATCAGCCACTGCAGAGCCATCTGACCATAGTGAGACGGACAACAGAGCACTGCAGCCACAGCAATGAGTGGCACACTTGCTGAACTTGGAGGGGATAACAAGTGCTTGTATGTTTTGCCCCACGCCGCCTCCACACATGTGCTGTAGATCGTTTCTGTAGTAGTTTGATGATTTGCTGGACCGGGCTTACAATCATCTTTTCGGAACTTTGCTCATCTTCTACATGGATTTCTCTTCAGCTGATGCAATTATCGCTGCCAACTCATATTTTCTTTTGGAGTGGCTCGCTGACGCACTCTGTGATGCATCTATGCCACCTGCAATGGGGATAGCCATGCGGATACTTGTCCGGTGATCCCAGAGTTGCTTTACTACGTTACTATGTTACTCTAGTGCATAGTAATTTGCTACATACTGGGGTGCGTAGTAACATAGTAACTTGGTAATTCACTGCGCACTTACTCCACAATAGAGCGTAGTAAGTGCGCAGCAAGTGCGTAGTAGTTGTGTAGCAAGCGTAGTAAGTGCGTAGTAAGTGCATAGCAAGCAAAATAAGTGAGTAGTAAGTGCGCAGCAAGTGCGTGCTAAGCATAGGAAGTGTAGGAAACCGGGACAGAACCATTGGAAACAAGAACTCTCCGACTTCCCCGACAACAATAGTAGTAACTGCAGAGGTAGTAAGGTGGCACAACACATCACACCAAAGCACACCACAGCACTTCAGTTCTTGCCCTTTCTGTAGCCTTTGTGTAGACACCGCTTGCATGTTGTAGAACCAAAGAGCCAAAATTAGGAAGGGAGCCGAAGTCGCCCTTCTCAAAAACAGTCTTGCTCCTATTTTTACTTCTGCACAATTATAAGGAGTGTGCAGTCGATAGACGTTGCTTGCTATATGAGACGCGGTCTGCTAAATGTGGACACCGCTTGCATGTTGTAGACGCAAAGTGCCAAAACCAGGGAAGGGGGCCGAAGGCCCCTTTCTGAAAAAAGGTCCTACCCCTATGTAGTGCACCTCAGCAAGGCAGTGTGTAGTCTTTAGACACTGCCTACTACAAGTAGACACAATCTGCTAATTGTAGACGCAAAATGACAATATTTGGAAAGAGGACTAAAGGCCCCCTTCCACGAAAAGGAGTCCGCGAATGTGGTCTACCCGTGCATGTGGGCATGTCTCTCGAGCGAGTGAAGTGAGAAGGAAGGCACATAGGGGGAGGTCTCAAGCAAGCGAAGCAAGCGAGGACGGCGTGTAGGGACACGTCTCTAAAGCAAGTGAAACAAGGGCATAGGGCTACGAGGGCCCATAAAATGCCCACAAAAGGCCCATAGCACTCAATACCATAGTACAACGATGCACAACAAGCGTGGTGAGTGCATACATATTGCATCGCAAGCGTAGTAGGTGGTCATCATCACCGGCAGTCAACTAAGTTGAAGAGTAGCGGAAACTGGTCGCGCCGATGGGCTTGTAAGCCACCTCATATCAGCAGTTTATACGGCTGACCGCAACCACAAATGTGGTGTCATGGCTCCCTGTAGCCTCCACCCACGTGATGCCTTTCTACTTCCTCAGGGCATCAGATCTCAATGGCAAAAAGAGCACGCGAGCCATTCTACTTCCTCATGGCATCACGTCTCTACGGCAAAGAAAGAGCAGGGATGAATACCAAGAAATTGGACAACGCTTCGAATGCATGTCCCTTTACTACACTTGCTTCACAAGCATCTCCTTTTACTGTCTTCGGTGTTGGCCAATGGCCTCTTTCAAGAGGACCTCTTGATTGGCGGCAACTAGGGTGCAATTGACAGCCACTATCGAATAGACAATTCTTGATTACCGTGAGTGCCTTTATGATGTGTTGTCGCCATCACCCGTTGTCGCCATCACCCAACTCGTCCTCGGGTGTTCCGCAGGGTGCCTGTCCAGCCGTTCCAGGACGGCCATTTCACTGAGTTCCTCTTTTTCCTTCATACTCTAAAGGCTTCATAGGTGTAGGGGCATGCTCACCTCCACTGGGTGGCATTGACAGTCCACACAAAGAGCCCAATTCCACCAACCAACTTTGCATATTGATCGGATGACATCCCCCTTTTCTAGACACACCAACGCTTATGCAAAACCAACTTCACAACACAATTGCATGCTGCCCAGCAACGGGCCTTGTTTTTGCAAAAAAAAGCAATGTGTGTTTCTCGCTTGTGGAAAAATTGCATCGCGAAATGGGAACAACAACCTGTGGAAATTGCAATCGGATGCATAGCCCGCAACAAAAGCGTTTTGATGTGTGGTGTGCTTGTCCCAATTTGGTATCCATGGACCCAATGCAACAAAAAAGGACCGTACTATAGGAGAATGAGAGGAGCATGTGTAGAAGAATTTTTGTTTGCCTTTTAAAATCCTCCATCAATCGGCACAAGTAAAAACGGAATGCATGGCCACTGAGGTGCCGCCACCACAAAAAAGGGGGTACAAGCTGAGGTTCATCAAATCTCTAAATTTTCATTCATGTGTACTTGTTGTAGAGCCCCCTATTCTTTGTCAAAATGTGCCAATAACTACTTTCGTGTTGCGGTACACTTCCACTAAGGGCATTCCACTGCCTGTCAACAAGTTAAACAGAGAGTTTCGGTGGCGGAGCTGTAGAAGTTTTATGCTGCTAGCGCCGTAAAAGTATCGTTTCAAAACATGTTCACCACTACACAGTGCAAGCCCGGTTGTCCGTGGGACAAGAAACACAGTATGTGTGTGGAGTGCATGAAACATAGTCATAGTCATAGTCATAACCACTTATCATGCCGTCTACTGGAGTTACCGGGCATCTCGCGCCGACAGGTGGTTCCTGCCTCGCTCGATCCCGTGGGTCCCAGGGCTGCCTGAGGTGGCCCACAGCATGACGGAGGACCCAGAGGACCGGGGATACCGGCCAACCAGGCTTTGGGGGCAGTGGCAACTGCATAGCGTTAGCATTAGCAACGGCGACAGACGCTGGCCCGTTTGTTCGCCGGGGGTAAAGGGGCAAGGCTCAGCAACGCAGCAGCACAGCAACAAGCAGAAAGCAAGGGCGTCTCCTATGGGCGCAAAGCAGCAACCAAGGTACAAAGCAGCACGCATGCGGCGAAGCAAGAGCGGGCCCCTCTTTGTTCGCATACGTCCGCCCCCGTGGAGACGGTCACCACCCGTAACCCCACGTAATCCACTGCCTGCTGCTTACTCGTAACTGCCCACCACCCCTGACTCCACGTGACCCACTGCCAGCACGCAATAACCCGTAGATGCATAGCCAGGATTTCTGGGAGGCTCCAGCTTAGCCTGGCCCTCAGCCTTCATCGCCTCCATGCCCCCATAATGTACGCCGCCGACCCACCACACCAGTCCCACAGTATGGTACAGAAACATTGTAGCAACTCTACCTTCTCCGTGGCCCTGAGCTGCACCCACACCCCAGATGTATACCGTGCCGGCACTCCATGTCAGGGGCCCGTACCCAATCAGCTTCGAGGCACCCGCTTGCCCATGCATAATATAACGAGAGGGTCTACAGGGGGGGACACCGGCCGCCCCGCGACGGGGGCGGCGCAACCCGTGAATACCGAGGCTGGGATTCGGGCTGGTGGGTGCCGTAGCTTGATTATCGACCCCCTGTAGGGGTACCCACCAGAGGCTCGCCCCAGGCCGTGGTAACCAGGTCCACCTCATCTGGCCCACATACGTTGCCCTGGCGCCTACCCTTGACCCTTACCTGCACTGATTGGCCAGCTCCCGTGGTTGCGCCTCCTCCGCCACAGCAGCGGCCAGGCCGCAGGTTCGGCCCCCACCGACGACGTGGCGAGCCTACTTATAGCATTGGCCCGCGCGTCACCCCCTGGACCACTCTGCACGTCACCTCCAGCCGACCGGACAGGCGCCCCCCAGGAGTATGTTGCTGCTCTGAAGACTATGTAGATTACACGTATATAGAGGCGACCGCCTACTCGGTGCTACGCCGCCGTGTAGTACCGCCGTCGCAACGCCGATGCCACCTGCGAGCCGCCACCACACGCACCACCGCAACCGCAAGGCCGTGATCAGACGGTTAGACTATGTACATGCCCTCAGGCACTGTCCCTCTAGTTTGTTAACGGGGCCAGGGGATGCCCCTGCAATCCCCCTGAGTTGTTAGAGGGGTCAGGGGGACACCCCAATACCGCCATGCGACTCCGCAGTACCCCCACAGTACGGCGCCCCAGTACCGCCGCGCGCCCCCGGTACTCCCACCATACGGACCCCAGTACTGCCACGCATACCCCTGTGACCCCAGTACACCGTCACCCGCAACTCCGCGTGCCCTTCAAGACTGCACCTCCCAGTACCGCCGCGCATACCCCCGTGATCGTACATCGTCACCTTCAACTCCGCGTACCCCTGTTGATAGCACCTCCCAGACCGCCACGCCATCCCAAGTACGCCCACCATACGGTCCACCTGACCATCACGCCGTCACAATCCTCTTTGCACATTTCGCCGCTTCCGTGGCCGGCAGGCTGCTCCTGCAACCCCGTGTAACACGCCCAGGGGGCGTCGCAACGCATGCATCGCAGCGCCGGTAGCGACGCCGCTTGCCCCCACACAAACCTGCGAACCCCCGGTGTATCCCAAGCAACTACTCCCGTAACTGCCGTAGCCAGGCCGCCAGCAGAGACCCCGGTGTCATGGGAATACCCTACAGGGGTTTGGGTCTTATTACCCTGGTCGGGACGACCCATGACACCTCACTGTTGTATGCGGCGACCCGGGGCAGGCGGGTGGGGCATCCTTGTCCGACCCTCATGCACAGGGGCAGTACGGCTCACCATCAGGCCGGCACGACCTGTCACATCGCGTTGGCCGTCATACGCCGCCTGCCATTACCGCACAATCCGGCCGTGAGGGCACTGCTTCTCAGGTGCCACCCCCTCCGCTGCGTCTAGCATAGGGACGGTGGCAAGCGCACCCACATTTCCCATACCCTGTCAATCTGCATTACCCCCGGCCCCTACCGCGCCGTCACCATTTCCTCCGTGATGCCACAACCAAAGTACCCGCGAGTCGCACTCCAGAGCCGCCCACTACAGCAGCAGGGGCAAGGCTGCCGTCGGCGCATCGGGGCACCTCACCCCTTCCACCCGGAAGCTCTTCGGGTCACCCTGGATTGCCTTCCGGGCACTTGAGGACATCTGTCCAGACTGCCGCAGTGCCCACCTCGCCTTAGGCCACCCCCTACTGGCACGCTCCCGACATGTCCCGCGTAGTGGGACCGAGGCACATTGATGAACCCAAACCGACGTCGTCTCTCTGCACCCGTGGCATTGGTGTGGGAGCACGGACCGCAACGGAACGCACTTACCATCACAACATTGCGACCACAGGTCCTGCCACACATCGCAGCACGCTTCTTGGAGTCCGAGCAAAGCACCTGCCAGCGCGCGTGCTGTGGCACAACTGAGCAGGCTGTGTCTCGCTTCATCCCACGTGGACACCGGGCGGAGTATCGGGTGTCCGTTGGGCATCATCGGTAGGCTCTCAAGCAGCCGGGGCCACCGCGCTACTTTGGGGCTGCGTTTGCCATGCGTCGGGAGCTCCCAACCATAGTCCCGCACGATCTCCCCGATGACATCAACCCGGTCCATCCCCGGGCCCCTGGCGGACGCGAGAACCAAGCGTTGTCCTCCCGCCCGAGCCTCAACGACCGCCATTAGGCCCAGGGTATCGAGGGTGTGACGGGCATCGTCAGCCACGTGGTCGTCCCCCTGGGGCAGAGAGAACATGGCCTCCGTGACGTGGCCCTGCGCGTCGTCGCCCTGCACCTGTGCCAGTTGTTTGGAGCCCACCAACACGGCCATGGACCGCCGCTCCGTGACTGCAGGGATGGCTCGTCGCAGCTGCCGGTCATACAGCCACAACGTCCCCACGTCGAGCACGACAACTACCGCCAGGACATGGAGGCTGCACAGAGGCTGCTGAAAGACCGGCAGCACCTCGCGAGGCCAGCCCATGACGTTCCCCACAGCCGGATGGCCTGCGTAGATCTGGAGCCATGGATCACTTTGGCTGTCAGGGCCCCTCACCAAGGTACCACTCACCAGGTCCCACGACTGCACCGATACCACGCGGGACCACTCCCTGAATGCCGGGAAGTCCCGAGCCATCCAGGAACCGATCCACTGGCCGAAGGCCTGCGCCACTGCCGCCATCCAGTGAGGGAACAAGGACATGGCCTCCTCGTGCGCGATGTACGACCTGGGCACCAACAGCGCGTGCAGCGGCGCCCTCTGAAAGGTTGCCTGCAGGTCGCTGGGGAGGCCGTGGAACGGGTTCCACGGCGGACGCCGTTGGACTCTCCCTGCCGGCGGGCAGAAGGGTGTGTCACCTCGCAGGAACGCGTACACCGCCCTCCTGCGATCTTGCATTGGCAGCTGCATGATCTGGGTGAGCCGATGGTTCCTGCGGGCATACACATCTTCCCCAACCTAGACCATGTCCTCCACAAAGAGCTTGGCCTTCGCAGGGCCCCGGGATGACGCCGCCCGCACCGCCGCGAACTGCCGCTTCAGGTCCCGTGGGATTACACCCGACATCAGGGATTCCGTCCACCTGCAGCCGTGCCCCTTCCATGCCAAGAACTCCACCGCCCTGTCCGTCAGGGGAAGCTCCGCCGTGAACTCCACCACACGCCTGCACAGGAGTCGTGCCACCTCCTCGTCTCGCGCACACAGCAAGCGCATGTGGCCAATGTCCTCCTCCGGCCCCCCACAGAAGATACAGGGGTGGGCTTGTATTGCCACACGCGTGAGCTTCTGCCTCCATCGTCGCATGACCTGCATGGTGGATAAGCGACCGTCACGTGCCCGCAGCAAATTTCTGTGCGTTGGGCCGTGGTGCACAGCTCCCAGGGGCACCGCCTGACAGGCGCCAGCCAGTGGCGTGTGGGCCCTGGTGCGCGCCGCCAGCGAGCGCCACTCCATCTCCCTGACGAGTTCAAGGGCTTGCATGGAGGGCACACGCGGCTCGAGCTCTCCATCATCTCCAGGCGCCAAGAGGATGGTGTGCTCCGTGGGCAGGACGAGATGAACAGGCGGGGCCATTGCACGGGCTGCGGCAGAGTCCGGCGCCTCAAGCGGAACTCCTGCCAAGTGCGAGCTCTGCCGCACCACCCAATGGTGTGGCCCCCCTACTCTGCGTGGCAGCCGCCGCAGCCCCTCGACAATCCAGCTCAATGCGTGCTGGTTGACCAGATGCGAGGTCGGTCCCTTGATGCCACGGTACAGGGCCTCGTCCGCAATGCACAGGTGCGCTCCAATGATGGAGGCATCCACCACGTGCACCGTGCACGCCGACGGGGGCCTGTGCAACAGGTGTGCCGCTGCGCCGATGATCTCCGCCTCCGGGACCGTGCCATAGATGGCACCCGTCCACGTGGGGCTCCCGTGGCTGGCCACCGCCACATTGGTGGCTTCGTCTCCCTGGGGCGACGCGTCGGACTACGTGACTTTGGTCGCCACCGGCACCCAGCAGTACCGGTGGGGTTCCAGCCATGCCACGTCGGAGTGGGGGCTGTGCGTGACTTTTCCAAGGGACGCCGCGCTGGAAGCCGTGAGCTCCGGGGACAGGACCACCTTCGGCGGATACACCGCATGTGGTCTCCAGGCCAGGTCGCATCCACAGACCGACTGGATGGCGTTAAGGGCCGTGGTATACTCCGCCCCCCAAACCGTCGTGGAGCAGGAGGGCTGGTACACCACCACAGAGCCCTGTTCACCGCCCCGCCATCACGCAAAAACGTGACGGCGACATGCGGATCGTGTGGCGCGTTGGACATCCGAACCACCTCCGGGAGGGAGCACTCATCAGCGTCCGGGACAGGGCCTGCTGGCAGCAGAAGGACGATTGCCCACTCGCTGCACCCGTGTACCGCCGCGCATGCCCTGGAAAACGCGGGCCGCTCGTGCATAACGCACAAGGGGGAACGGGTTTATGCCACCCCCGGCATGTGGCGTGAGCAGGGGGACAGACGCCGGATAGTCTTGCTGTCCGTAACCTTCAAAGACGTCCCCTAGCAGAAACAGGAGGGCTGCTAGTGGGACAAACGGCATGGACTGCCCCGGGTTCGCCGGGTCCCATCCTTCCTCCCTGTACCCGCCCACCACATACACGTCCCCTGTAGCGGACTGCCTGTTGCGTTTGCTGGCCTTCTTGCGGCGCACCGGGTGAATTAGACGGTGTGTCAATGGACCAGGCAGCTGCAGCCGGAAGACGTCGCGGAGCCCCGTGAACCACACGTGGTCCAACTGATTGGGCCCCACTCCCGCGTGAGGAAGGTGCAGGTGGTCCTCATGACACTCCTGGAGCTAGACAACCCACTGCCTAGGTGCAAGACAGGGGAGTCGCGCATGCAGAAGGTCATTTGCGGGATCAGTCACAGACTGTACCGCTGCATCCGTGCGGGGTCCCGAGAGAACGCAGATGTCCCTACCCTGGAAGGTGTAGGACTGGGATGCCCACTTTCGACCCGCCCATTGCACCTGCGGCACATGGGCGTGTACGCACGAGTACACTGACGATGGCATGAGGAGCGCTACACGCAACGTCCCCATCGCCCGGAGTATTCTGTCCACCCACGTATGGCCAGCGTGCGTGGCGAACGATGCGGAGGGTACCAGGAGCTGTCCGCACACTCCGTACTGCACGTGCATGTCTCGAAGCATGGCTCGCATCTCAGTCCGGACCGTCGTGGACCGGTGGTGTGTGAGTTGAGCCAGGGTCGCTACGAGGAGTCGCGGCAGATAACCTGGACAGCCGCCAGCCGTAACCCATGACCACACCGCACTGCCACGTTGGACAGGTCCTTGGGCAGCTTCTCGAACTGCAGGGCCGCAGCCTTGATGGCAGCATTCAGCTTGACCACCGCCTCCGCCGTGTCGGACAGGTACGGCGCCGCGTACCGCACGATGCCCCCAACCACAGCCGCCATCACCTCATGGGGCACCGACGCCAGCCCCAGCGTGTTCTTGCACCAGCCCAGCAAAGCTTCACACCGGAGTACATGTTTCTCCTTCATGGTTGCTATGCCCCTTGGATCGAGGCGTGGGCCCAAGTAGGGCACCGTGGCCTTGGCGCGTAAGCACACCCATGGGGCTGCCGCGTTCCCCGGGTTCAGGCACACCATGATCGAAGGGATGCGAGCATAATTGGCATAGGCGCACTTGCTGACGTTGAGGGACATGCCCATGCCCGTGAGGTAATGTGCAATCGCCGCCGCGTACTCCAGGAATTGCGGCAGGGAGTGCGCTATCAATAGGAGGTCGTCACAGTACGCTTGCACCAGGGGCGGCACTGCATGGCGAGTATCTCCCCGCGCCTTGCATGCAAGGCTCCTCGGGAGAGGTTCCAAGAGGAGGAGGTAGAGCACAGCGCTCTCCGCACTACCCTTCCGCAGGCCCCTGTGGAGCCAAATGCTCGGCGTTGGGCCGTGCGCAGCGACAATGCGCACCAGAGACCCGCAGCTGAGGGTGTGGAAGAGCCTGATGAGCTCCTCCGGGACTCCCATGTGGCGCAGGAGGAGCGCCAGCGCCCCATGCGGCGCTGTGTCAAATGCCTTTGACACGTCAAAGGCCAGGACGTGGTTCTCCTCCTGCCCGCGCTGCAGCCTGCGCTGGGCCAGGAAAACCGGGGCAGCCGCCGTGGAGCCTGGCATGGCCCCTAACTGCCAGTCCGCAGCCAATCCCTTGCGTGCCAGGACGGCCATGAACCTCCGCATGAGGGGGGTCATGAGCATCCGCATGTCCTGGTGCCCCAGCGCTATTGGCTTGTACTCCTCCAGGTTGCCCGTGGCCGTACCCTTGGGCATTAGCCAGATAATGGCCTCGTGCCAGGATTCCGGGACGTCCGCACCCCGCAGGATAGCCCTGTACGCGTGCACCAGGAGTCGCTGCACCGGCTTAGGCAGCTCCGCTATGAGGGCAGCCGTGACTCGGTTGGACCCGGGAGCCTTGTCGTCCACTACGGCCTGCTTCACGGCGTCTTTGAGGTCCTTCAGGGTGTAGTCCTGCACCGACCTCCATTCCTCCGGCACCCCCCGAGGGATGTGGGCCCGGACCAGCCGCTCGAAGGCCAGCTTCACTGGCCGCTTGGCGTACAGCGCCTCCCAGCACCTCTGGACCTCGCCGATGACGTCCGAGGCCCCAAGGAGCACCTTCTCCGAGTCCCGGACGCGTACGGACCACAGGCCTGACGGGGCATAGTTCACCACGTTGATGGCCCCCCGTATCGCCGTCCATCGGAGCTGCAGGTCCGGCACCTTGCCCCGCCAATAGTCCTTGATGGACCTGCGCATGTTGCTCCTTAGGACATCCCGCAGCTCCTCCACTCGAGTCTCCAACTGGTGGAGCTGCTGTTCCAACGCGGCGCGCAGGTCCTCCACCGTGGCAGGGGACAAGTCGGGGTCCACCTGTCGGAGGTGCCGTAGCAAGGCAGCCGCTTCTTGGGAGTGGAGCCCGGCCGTTGCCGCATCCCGTTGCCACAGCTCATGGGCGCGCCAGGCCATGGCTTACTGATCCGAGAGGACCTGGGCCAGAGACGTCCCGTCTCCGCCTGCCCGTACGGTTACTGCGGGTCCATGCCCGACGGTATGCGCACTCCCGTGACCCTGGACACGTCATCGCGGAAGGCGTAGAGCAGGTCGAAGACCGCTTGCACCTCCGACGTGCCCATGGCGTCAGTGTCCTAGTCCGACGAGAGCCACGCCCGCAGCTGCCGATCCTCGCAGGCCTTCCGCAGTACCACTGCCGCCGCCTCACGGACCCCCGGGGAGTCCGGGCGTATGGCATGCGGCCTGCCTTGGGCGTGCGAGTAGGCCATCCTGGTGACCCTCTCTTTGCTGGCCACCGCCAGCGGGATGTCGAGGACCACGGGGCCATAGTCCCACCCCAGCGACGCATGGGACCGTCCCGGCGCCAGGTGCGGGCGCTCACGCGCCGCCCGCGGGACCAGCGGCGAGTTCAGCGGGAAGGAGTCCAGTCGATGCCCTGCCCTCGTGGGCCTCCTGTCCTCCTCCTGTGCCGGGCCCGCCCTATGGAACCCACACTGCTCCCACAGGGCTTGGAACCTCCTCGTGGTGGGCTGTCCCGGGGACTCCAGCCACACGTTGAAGTCCCCTCCGAGGAGCACGGCCCTGGTGCCTCCCGCCGCGTACATGGCCACGTCAGCCTAGAAGGACGCCTTAGACGCCCACGAGTCGCCGCCGCTGCCCGGGCCGTGGACGTTGATGACCCTGAGGGTGCCACCCGCGGTCACCACATCAAGGCACGATGTCCACGACGTCTCGAACTTCCTCCGCGGCGAACACGTCCGCCCGAAGAGCAATCAACAGCCCGCCGCGCATCGCTGCCGCCGACGCTGCCTGGGCATCCACCCCTGGGAACGCATGATACCCATGGTGACGCCACTGATTCTCCGAGTGCACCACACCAGACCCTGGGGGTCCTGCAAGCCGGTCTCCTGGAAGAGGCCCAGGATGGCACCCTCGGCCTTCATAATGCCCGCCGCCACCGCCTCACCGTCGAGCATACCCGGGGCCACTGGTACGCCGTCCCCCCGCATCGAGCCCTGGACGTTCCAGGACACCGTCGCCCGGGTGTCGGAGGCGGGGCCCCTTCACGGCGGTGCCTGCGGATCACGGCCCCTCGCCGGATCTGGATCATTGGACGGAGGGGGACCACCAGCGCCCGGCGCGGGCGGCTAGCGAGACGGCCCTTGTCCCCGTGGGTCACCGCTCGAGGTGGCCGCCGCTGGATTAGACCCGGCAGATGCGGCGGGCTCCCCCGCGGCTCCCCCGCTTGACGCACTTGCTTCTTCGCTCCCCGTAGAAGTCGTCGCTCCACGCTGTGCCGCAGACCCAACCGCCCAAGGCTGTGCCGCCGACTGCGGCGCTCCTTGCCCTCCTGCAGGGCGGGCACCCGTGGGCAACGCGAGCGCTCTGGACCTCGCCTGTGCCGACGCGAAAGGCCCCGCCTGGCCTCCTGGCATAATGCCGGCCAGCATGGCCATCGCCTGGTCCCGTTGTGCTGGATCAGCCGCATGGTCCCGCTGAATGTGGTCCGGCAGGTCCTTGGGGTGGAGGTGGGCAGGCCGGCAGTGCTTGCCGGCCTTCCACGAGCAGTGACCAGCCCCATCCAGCCGAGACCAGGGGCAGACGTTGATCACCTTCGATCCACGCTGCTCCGTGGCCAGGTCGCCGCCGAAGTGTTGTAGCACGTACCGAATGTTGGCATAGCCGCCATACTAAGGCGGGGGGCTTCTCTTGGGTGGCGGCTTGGGCGCTGCCTTTGGAGCCGGCCTCGCCGCAGCGGCCGGGGGCGCCGTAGGCCGAACTGGCGGCACGCTTGGTGGTTGCCGCAGGTGCGGCATCCCCTCCACGGGAAACTGCTCCTCCACCCAGCGGCACCAAGCGTCGGCGAACTTCTCCTGGTCGCCCTCGACCCTCCAGCTGGATGTGGAGAACGCCCGGAGCCACAGCCCCATGTTCTCCGCCATGACCAGGCGGAGGGCATCTCCTCCGCTCTGCCGGCGGATGCGCATCGCGGCCGAGCCTGCCACAGTCCCTTGGAGGTACAACACCGTGCCTCCGTCGCCACTCAGAGCACCAAGGTGCAGGGCCTCCAGGTCGGCAGGGCGGACCGTGAGCACCGTGCCCTCCCCGCGATCGTACAGGCGC
The DNA here is from genome assembly GCA_964036045.1 of Eutreptiella sp. 'Long Island Sound 2002'. Lineage (NCBI taxonomy): Eukaryota > Euglenozoa > Euglenophyceae > Eutreptiales > Eutreptiaceae > Eutreptiella > Eutreptiella sp. 'Long Island Sound 2002'. The sequence goes on along the minus strand of OZ038379.1, from coordinate 45,618,565 downwards.
AGTGCCGAGGAGTGGGGCTCCAGCGCCACCACGACCCAGCACCACGCCCGCCACAAACTGTGCAACAGCGCCCGCGAGGCCGCCGGCCTGTTGCTGGAGGACTGCGCCGCCGGTGCCCTGGGGAGGGCCGCCGCCTGAACTTGCAGCGCCCTGCACATGACAGCTGCATGCTCAGCTTGCCACATGTTGCTCGGGGCTACAGCCTAGACGTCCTGCCCCTGGACCGTCAGCGGTCGTGTTACCTCCACGAAGACCGCCGGCGCCTGCGGGATGTCCCCAGCCGTGCACCTGTGTGCCGTGCGCACCGGGCCCAGCTCCTTGAGGCACTCCCGGAACACCCTGTAGCAGGCCGGGCCCCTGGAATGCTGCCTCCTAAGCCGGCACACGGTGACTACGACCCATTCCAGTCCCCCTGCTTCCACTCGAACACAGACCCAATACTCCGCCCCTTCCAACACCACCAGCTTCCCCATATCTGCCGTGCCCACCGTATGGGTGGGAGGCACGCTCTCTACCTGCAGCCACCGCTTGGCGCTCTCCTCCCACGGCTGGGGGGCATGCATCCGCTGCTGCTGCATCGCGTCCAACACATGCTGCAGGGACACCGTCATCAGCATGGACATCCCCCCGTCCGCCGCCGCCGCCATACACAGCAGGGCATGCTGCATGCGCGCCCCGGGCAGCCCCACGTTCTGCGGGACGTCCGCCACGTCCAAGGGTGCGCGGGGCGCCGGCAGGGCATCCAGCACCGCAGCGGGCAGCTCCCCCAGGGACGGCAGACGCGGGATGGGCCCCATGTCCCTGTTGAGGACCACCGCTGCCACCCACCGCCTAACCAGCGTGGACAGGAGGTTGCCCGGCCTCGGCACCCTGAGGAGGGTACTGATGGCGGACATGAGAGCGCACACGCCACAGTCCTTGTAGTTGCCGGCCGGCTGCTGCACCTGTGCCGCCTGGGCCGCCGCCAGCACATGCTCTGCACCCGGCCACCCCGCCCTCTGGCCCCTGGGTGCCATGCGCATCGTCCGGACCGCCGTGTCCCCTGTGTGCGGCCACTGGGGCGGGGCCCCCGACACCACAGGCCGGTCCAGCGGGTCCACGGTCAACCGCATGTCAGGGGCCAGAAGGTGGTGGGCCGGCCAGTGCCGCATGCTCGGCGTCTCCGACCGGTCGAGGTACACCACCTCCGAGCCGCCCAGCTCGACGTACCTCGCGATGAGGAGGGCAGCCGGGGTTTGGTCGTGCCGCTGGCCCTCCAACCCCTCCCTCGGGAGCATCACGGCGTGGGGGGCCAGGCACTACACCAGGTCAGCTGCCAGCGCGACCACATCGTCGCTTAGCTCCACCCCATGGTCCCCGGCCACCAGGAAGTGGTGCCTGGGTTTGGAGTACAAGCTTTCCAGGGCGCCACGAAACTCAGCTGGTGGGGGAGAGGCGGCTCCGCAGTCCCGCAGCCAGGGGAGTGCGCCCGGGAGATGCCTTCCTGCCCCTCCTGACCACACGGTGGCCTTAAGGATCGGCAGGTCGCGCCAGACGGCCTGAGCGACCGGATCGCGCCACGGCTGAGGCCTGTCGGCTCCCCATTGGAGGACAGCCACCACTACATGCGTGGTCAGGGGCTCCGCCGTGAGCTGCAACGCCATCCCCCCGTCCGTCTCGATCACCGTGCCCCGCGGGGCAGTGAAGACGTGCATGGCCACCGGTCCCACGGACCGCCACCCATCCCCACAAGACCGCCACGGTCTCCCAGCTGGGGTGTCTTGTCCTCCTGGGCAGGACCACCACCGGCAGGCATGGGCTGTTGGCGGCCCATACGCGCCATTCCGGTCCAACCAGACGTTCGTGGCCGGGGTCGGACCACTTGGGGCCATGCGTCTGGGAGCTGGCGATGGACGGCGGTCCACATATTCCTTTGTCTACCACGCGCAGAACGGAATCAACGCTTTTTGTTCGTCAAAAATGAATCCATAAAGTTTTGGTGTTCCGGGGGGTTTTCAAACGTGCCGGTCGTCATGGAAGCATCCGTTTTGTTCATTTCCACCGTTTTCCATGTGAGAAGCATATCGTGCCGTTGCCTCTACCTTGGCTTTCGTGCTCCGTGTGCCGCGCGTGTTACGCGTGTTACGTGTTCTAAGCGTTCGCTTCTAGGTGTGCCTCTGGAACTCGAATAACTCGTGTCGCATATCTGTGCAAGGCGTGTGCCGCGTTCCGCACGTAACCGACATCACGCTTCTGGAGGCCGGAACCCACATTTTGCGCGAGCTACGCGTCCTCCTGTACCTCAGCTCTTTCTTTATGCCCGCACCGCTTTTCCCGGACAGCCACCACAAGCAGTGGCTGGCCAAGGGGGGCCACCTGGGCAGTTCGGGGAACGCGGCCACGCTGAAGCACAACGCGTTCATCGTGTTCCAGATCAAACAACAGACATGTATGTGATTGTTCAATGGGGTGGAGTACGGTTGTTGTGCCTTTGGATGTCCCCCACGTCGATGTCGTTCGTTTCACGTAGTGCCGATGCTCACGAACGTCCACTTCCCACAAGCCGGACCCGTGCATCGCCGCAGCGGGAATGAGGTGAACCTGGTGGTCGCCAGCTACTGCCAGCTATCGCGTGGGGTAGATGGCGTCAACCACATGGCGCTCCACATGCGCCAGATGGGACGTCAAATGACGTGGTCGCATGCGGTGCGTGCGTTCGTCCTCCGGTATGACGTGGTCAACGCATACGCGACCTGCCGGTCCCTCGGGGGGGCCCGAACGGGTACCATGTTTGACTGGCAGTGGGACCTTATCCGGCGCCGCTTTTGTACAGTGGCGGTGGCCAAGCCCATCCACGTGCCGGTGCGGATGCCGGGCCGCCGGGTGTGCGCCCATTGCAACCGGGGCAAGACCCACTACGTTTGTTGTGGGTGCGGCAAATGGTACCATGTGGGGTGCTTTGCCGTGGCGCATGGGGTGACCGGGGTGGTAGAGGCGGATGTGGAGGAGGAGGGCGACGAGGCCGAGGAGGATGGAAGCGAGAGGGAGGAGAGTGAGGATGACACGGATGAGAAGAGTGAGGTGGAGGGGGAGGAGGATGAGGAGGAAGAGAGTGAGGAGGAGGAGGAGAGGGACGGGGAAGAGGACGAGGACATGGAGGATGACGAAGATGAGGAAGGAGAAGGTGGTGGAGGGCGGACGTGGTGGAATCGTGAACTTCATGGCCGCGAAGCCTCTGCCATCCCTACCCATGGGACCAGTGCGAACCCTAGGGGACAACCGCGTAGGATGGATACCCAAACTGTGAGGACGCGGCCTCCCAAAAGTGCGCGCGTGTGCAATAGTGACGTGCTACGCGTGCTACGCGTTTTGCGCGTGCCGGAAGTCTGCTTCTAAGTCTGCCTCCAGAACGCCGTGCTGCGCGTTCTGCGCGTGATGCGTGTGTTGTTTGCGTTCTGCAAGTGCTGCGCGTGCTGCGCGTTTTGAAGCAACACGCGCAGCACGTATTGTGCCGCGCCGAGCGCTTCCGGACAGAAACATCCCCTCTGTAGACAATGGAATATCAACTCCGTCAGCCCGCGTGAACTGGAGTCCCTCCAGGATGTCCCCTTCCACAGGGCTGGGGAGGCGGGCAGTGCGAACCTCCAGTCCCCGCCCCAGGCGTAGCCCTGGCCCCTCTTGATCCCCCAGCAGCAAGACCTCCGGGTCCGCGGCCGCAAGGCGGGCCGCCACCGTGGGGAGGTGCAGGGAGACAGTCCACAGCTGGACGGAGACGGGCTCGCGCGGGAGGTCAGGGCAGGCCGCCACAGCACTGCCATCCCTCGCCCAGTGGAGCGCCCTGTCCCACCACTGCGCCCACGAACCGGGCGCTGTTGGGAACGACCAGGACAGGTACGTCATGACCGCCTTAGCCTGCCACTTGCGTGGGTCCATGCCGGCAGGATGCGTGTGCCACGTGCACACCCATCCCAGGTCGGCCTCCTGGACGGTGACCATGTCCCTCCACGGGACCACCGGGAACGGGGTGAGCAGGGCCACATGGCAACGCCACCGCCCACTCGGTCAGGCCCCCGCACTCCACCGCATATCCCACCGCCGGGAGCCCTCCTCCTTGCGCCTTTGCCATCACTTCACGCAGCAGCGTTCCGTGGCTCCGGCTGAGGCTCTGGCTCCGGTCCAGGCTGAGGGCCCCCACACGAGCCATGGCCTGGAGGATCAGGAGCAAATCCAGGGGTACTCCCTGCGGCACCGGCGGTTGGGGGTGGGCATATCGGCAAGCATCTGCCCGCATGCACCACCCCTTGGCCCAGTGCCTGCAGGTTTCCACCTCCGCCGTCTTCGGCCCAGCCTTGTCCGCCACTCCCAGCTCCTGCGGTCCCACCTCATGCGCCTCCTTCGCCCCCACGATCTCCGGCTCCTCGTCCTGCTCCGGCGTCCTGTGCCTCGTCACTCCACCTGCGTTGGTCCTCCTCCTCTGTCGCCTCCGTCGTCAGCGGTGGGGCCGCTGCATCCGTGATCCTCGTCAGGGCCGCCGCCACAAGGGCCTGCACGTCCACCTCCTCCTCGGCCATCTCCGGTTGGTCCTGATCCTGCTCCTCCTCCGTGGGTTGCCCTTGCTTGGTGTCATGGCTCCCTGTAGCCTCCACCCACGTGATGCCTTTCTACTTCCTCAGGGCATCAGATCTCAATGGCAAAAAGAGCACGCGAGCCATTCTACTTCCTCATGGCATCACGTCTCTACGGCAAAGAAAGAACAGGGATGAATACCAAGAAATTGGACAACGCTTCGAACGCATGTCCCTTTACTACACTTGCTTCACAAGCATCTCCTTTTACTGTCTTCGGTGTTGGCCAATGGCCTCTTTCAAGAGGACCACTTGATTGGCAGCAACTAGGGTGCAATTGACAGCCACTATCGAGTAGACAATTCTTGATCACCGTGAGTGCCTTTATGATGTGTTGTGGCCATCACCCAACTCGTCCTCAGGTGTTCCGCAGGGTGCCTGTCCTCCCGGGGGGGCGACTACCAACGGTCCTGATGCGACCACCCACCCAGCTATCTGTCAAAACTTCGGGGGGGGGGGGGGGGGGGGGGGCAGTTGGGGGGGGTCCACCCAGGGGGTCGAGTGGGGGGTTCCTCCCGGGGGCCGTGGGGGGGGGGTATTCCTGCCGGGGTTCGGGGGGGGGGGGTCTGGCCGGGGGGTTAGGGGGGCGTCCACCCAGGGGTGAGGGGGGGGGGTTAGGGTTAGGGTTAAGGGGGGGGTTGGGGTTGGCCCTAGGGTTAGCGTTAGGGTTAGGGTTAGGGGTTAGGGGTAGGGTTAGGGTTAGGCTTAGGGTTGCTGTTAGGGCTTGCAGCCCTCCTGTAGCCCTCCTTCGGGTCAAAAAACTTTCTTGTTGTTTTAACACAAATATGAATTATCTAAAAAATTTTGAGTATTTTGAGTATAAACACATAGTATGAAAAAAAAATTGGCGCCTTCGGCGCCGGACAGTTTTCTCTAGGGACACTTGTTGAGGGCCGACCCGGCACCACTATCTTTCAAAACCCGGGGGGGGGGGGGAGCTGGGGGGGGTCGCATACAAGGACCCGCCCTGGCTGCCCCCCCGGGCCCGTCCTGCCGTTCCAGGGCGGGCATTTCACCGAGTTCCTGTTTTTCCTTCATACTCTAAAGCCTTCCTAGTTGTAGGGGCATGCTCACCTCCACTGGGTGGCATTGACAGTCCACACAAAGAGCCCAATTCCACCAACCAACTTTGCATATTGATCGGATGACATCCCCCTTTTCTAGACACACCAACGCTTATGCAAAACCAACTTCACAACACAATTGCATGCTGCCCAGCAACGGGCCTTGTTTTTGCAAAAAAAAGCAATGTGTGTTTCTCGCTTGTGGAAAAATTGCATCGCGAAATGGGAACAACAACCTGTGGAAATTGCAATCGGATGCATAGCCCGCAACAAAAGCGTTTTGATGTGTGGTGTGCTTGTCCCAATTTGGTATCCATGGACCCAATGCAACAAAAAAGGACCGTACTATAGGAGAATGAGAGGAGCATGTGTAGAAGAATTTTCCTTTGCCTTTTAAAATCCTCCATCAATCGGCACAAATAAAAACGGAATGCATGGCCACTGAGGTGCCGCCACCACAAAAAAGGGGGTACAAGCTGAGGTTCATCAAATCTCTAAAGTTTCATTCATGTGTACTTGTTGTAGAGCCCCCTATTCTTTGTCAAATTGTGCCAATAACTACTTTCGTGTTGCGGTACACTTCCACTAAGGGCATTCCACTGCCTGTCAACAAGTTAAACAGAGAGTTTCGGTGGCGGAGCTGTAGAAGTTTTACGGTGCTAGCGCTGTAAAAGTATCGTTTCAAAACATGTTCACCACTACACAGTGCAAGCCCGGTTGTCTGTGGGACAAAAAACAGAGTATGTGTGTGGAGTGCATGAAACATAGATCTGATATGCGGTCCCTAAACACATTGCAGGACCTAATTCATGATGCCCTTCACAGGGGTCAAGGCCTGCATTCTGTGAAGTGGTTCCTAAACCTTCAAATAACAAAGACCCGGTCCTACAAAGGCATAGACCTTTGGTGTGATTGTCCACATGGAACACAAAGCGACGCAACGTAGCCAAATGCCGTTGCCAAGAGCCAATGGACCCGGTTCATTGCCCTCAGAAAATGGTCAAAAGGTGGGTTGGAGTTCGACTCCTTCCTAGACGACCTGAGCAAAAATGTGCAGTAATTGTAGTAGGTGTGTAGTGGGTGCGTAGTAAATGCATAGTAAGGGTAGTAAGTGCGTCGCAAGTGTGTACCAAGCATTGCGAGTGTGTAGTAAGTGTGTAGGAAGTGCGTAGTAAGCTGAGTAAGGGTGTCGCAAGTGTATAGCAAGCGTAGTAATTGGGTAAACCCCCCCCCGAAAATGTATACCCCCAAAATTTTATTACCCCCCTAAATTTATACCCCCCCCCAGGCCTGGTGAGTGTTTTGCCAAAATTTGTACCACCCTTCGGCCATGTTTCTCAAACGATGCCTCAGAAGCGTCATCAGAAAAGCCATCATGTACAGAGTCAACCGCGTGTAGTTCAAAATCGGATTCACAATGTGAATGATCCATGTAGCCAACAGAGATGAAAAGATGAAAACTGAATGACAAGCGAAAAACAACATGCAGCAGGTCACAACCCAAAATCTATACCCCCCCAAAATCTTTTCCCCCAATAGCCCTATTGAGCAACCTGTCAAAATCTATACCCTGGGGTGTGTCGTAAGTGCGTAGTAAGCGTAGTGATGGGGTAGGAAATGCATAGTAAGCATGATAAGTGCGTAGTTAGTGCTAACTACATAGTAAAAAAGCATATTACTTCGTTACATCGTACTCCAAGTAAAGTACCACATACCAGAGTGCGTTGTAATAAGTAACATAGCAGTTGCGACGTGTTGGAGAGCCTAGTAAAAGAGCCCTCGGGTGTCCATGCCGCAACTTTGGGGCGATGTTGAGTAAAATGTTACACAAATTAACATACTACCAATAATTCTTTTTGTTGTGTGTTCGACTTTTTCCATGTACGACGCATTGTTCCTTGTTTGTTTGTTTGTTTGTGCTTCATTTTGTTGTTGGTCAAGCGTTTCGTCATTGTCGATGATCTTGTGAGGAGGCCTCGTCTCAAGGAGAGTTGGCAGTTCATGCCCATGATACAACGGAAGACATGGGATGCAGTTTCGTGCCTTACTACCTCGGGCTAGCTATCGGTGCTTGTGCCACTGGGTATGGCTTTCATTGCGATTTGAGGGGTCCAATAGTCTATGGAATGCATATCTCTAACAGTACGACCGCTTGCATGGCTATGATGGTTCTCTCTCATGTCATGCTTCGCCCCTCTTGTGCACAAAGTATTTTTCGAGGTTCTCTGTTTTGTAAAGCTTCATGACGACATTACCTTTGGTGTACAAAACACTTCGCATTATGCCCCACCCAACCTTTTGTGTTCTTTATTGTTTTGCCAATGGGAGTGTGGTTTTTCCATCATTCATGTTTTGCACTCCTTCCGTATCATCACACATGTCGTACCAAGTGTCGTGATGTGCTTCTCAACGACCTCGACCTTGTTTGTGTACGTAAGCCTTGACGTGTAGTGTGTCCCCTATGCCCATGAATGCATGGGCTCGTCCCCCTGATGCAATGCGTGTGCCACGCATGACTGGTCTTCTTTTGCTTGTTTTTACTATGTTTCTTGTTGCACTCTTCTTGGTTCTTTGCCATTTGTGTGTTGCTTTAGTGTAATGGTTTTGGTACCATTTCCTCACCTCACAAGCATGCACTGAAGTTGGCGGACAAAGGTATTCGGGGTCGGCGAGGGTCCCAACCAAAAACTCATTGAGGTTTGAAGACGATGATGGTTATACGCATGTATTAAACCATTGTTTGATGTGTAAACAAATGTTAATTGTTGACAAATTTTTCGTCTCTTCTTCTGATTTAGTGTTCATTTCTGTGTGCAAAGTTTGAAGGGAGGAAGGGGAGGAGAGGGGGACAGTTGGTAAAGTTGGTATGGTAGTGGTGCTTCTACCCCAGGCAAATAGTACCTTCTATGTGAGGGGCATCCGCTTTGCGCAACGTATTGGTGGAGACCAACTTCAACCCAACGAACTTCGTGGGGACGGGTAAGGGACGTGTGGAACGAGGGGCAACAACTTAGTGAGGTTTGTTGCATTGCCCCATTCTACCCTTGTGCGTCGAAACCTCTTCCAACGCCGATAGGCTTCGCATTCTATCATTGCAAGCCCATGAAGTCTAGAGGGTGCTCTCCACCACTAGGGGGCGCAATTGTAACACAAGGCCAAGGGTTGCGGATCACCAACTCATCACATTAGTGGTGTGCTGCAGGTCCAGGCAAGTTGCCAGTGGTGTTGATGGGTGGGGAAAGTGTGCGCTGCAGCAAAAACTCTACTGACAGTGGGGAGAAGAAAGTGCCGGATAGTCAGCTATTACATATGTAAAACAAAGTGCAGGCCCCCCGAGAAATGATATTTCAATCCACGCGGGGACACTATGGATTGCCGATCAAGGTGTAAAAAACCCCCGGTAAATAGTGACGACGGAAGAGCGTGCATGGGAGTAATTAGCGCTTAGCGCAGTTCCAAAATCACACTCGCAGAGAGAGAGAGAGAGAGAGAGAGAGAGAGAGAGATGTGCCAATGAGAATGCTATGATATGTGATTTTCGCATTCGGGCAAAGATGAATGTGCATGTTGATCCTTCTTCATTGCAGTCATGTCAAGGGATACCTTTTAAATGGCCACGTTGCTAGCAATTATTCGTCATGGCCAGCCCCTACGGTCCAGGGGCCTTACAAGCCAAATACCGATGGCAACGAGCACCAAGAACAAGTGCACCTCAGCAAGATAGTGTGTTGCGTTTAGACATTGCCTACTACAAGTAGACACAATCTGCTAATTGTAGACGCAAAATGACAACATTTGGAATGAGGACTAAAGGCCCCCTTCCCCGAAAAGGAGTCCGCGATTGCGGTCTACCCGTGCATGTGGGCATGTCTCTTGAGCGAGTGGAGTTAGCAAGGAAGGCGCATAGGGGGAGATGTGAAGCAAGCGAGGAAGGTGTGTAGGGGCATGTCTCTAGAGCGAGTAGAACAAGCGAGGAAGGTGCATGAGGCTACGAGGGCCCACAAAAAGCCCACCCCTAGAATCGCGTTAAAACCAATGTCGCTATGCACCCTTTGCGAATGGCCGTTAAGGGAACTTTTGAATGAGAATGCGAATATGGGTATCCAAAACAACTATTTTGTTCGAAAAGGGCACTTTTCAATGGGTAGGAACGGAGGATATGGTTTCAAAAATTCTAAAAAAAAAATAGAGGTCGCTGCGAGAAAAAACCACCGCTTTTCCACACGCTGCGTGGCAATGGTGGCCGTTTAATGCCCTATTCGTACTGTGCCATTCGCATGTGTGTGCTACGACCCTTGCAAATGCAAAATTGGACCAAATTCGGGTGAATTTCGCGCAAAATTCACGCGAATTTGGCCCATTTTCGCGTATGGGCATGCAAATCTTTACCATAACAAAGCAAGTCCTCTTTGCCATGAATCGTCCAAACGTACTATGCTCCTTGATTGCGGCGTTTGAAACGTTGACTAAGGGTATGGACATAGTTGAGGTCACTAAGGGCCCTCTTGCTGGCCCGCCTAGCCAATTATTGTACGGTCACCGGACCTTGCCCACGCATGGACCTGTTTGTGATGTCCCACCCCTCCGCACGCAGGCAGTCATCTATGATGTGGTTCTCAACGACAACGTGCACACCTAGGCGCCCACGCAGAAGGCTTAGGCCCCCGCTGTTGCGCAACATGCGCTTGAGCCTGCGGTGGCTGCCTTCCATGGCGAAGCATGAAAATTTGGAGAGGGTTCTCCATTGGCGGGCAAAAAAGTACATGTGGTCAATCCACAAATGTGACCACGATAGCTTAGGCCAGTCCAAGAGTAAGTGGGCTTTGCCCATCGCTATACGACACTCACATAACCTTCCGAGGAAGTCAGAGAAAGTCAGCCCTATGGGCAAAATCTGCACAACAAAAAAATTGTACAAGCACCCCATGCGTTGGGAACCAGCATTAAACACAAATACTGTATCAGTTTGCGCGAAGTTCGCGCGAAGTTCACATGAACCGCAGGACAGTAGTCCGCTGAGTTGTTGGCGCATTGGAACGAAATCGCGCGAAGTTTGCACGAAATTTGCGGCACAATCACGACGTTGCTCGGCCCTGTTGTAATTTACAATGGTGAAAAAGGCCGTTCGCAGGGCGACACTACGGGGTCGCAGTGCTCTGGAGGTCCCATACCCATGGGCTGCGGGGGCTAAGGGGGCTAGGAGACAGGCTCGAAGGCTGGGTTAGTGGCGGCCGCCGCCAGGGCGTCTCCCGGGTGCCGCCTCTCAACACCATCATGGCTGTCCATGGCAGCTTGATACCCCAGCACCATCGACTCGAAGGTCAGCCCGTCCTTCTGGTGAAGCAGCAGGCGCGCGGTGGCGGTCCACTGCTGAGAGCTCCCCCTTCACCTTCTCTGCCTGGGCCTTCCAGCCCTGGCTCCCCGCCATAAGGTATCCCGCCCCCCTACCCCTACCCCCCCCGCACCTACCCCCCCCCCCCCTCCGTCTGCTCTTCCTGCTGCTGCCCCTGCGCGCCCGCCTTCGGCTTGGGTTTGCGGGCCTGCGCCCGAAGAAGGTCCCGGGCCCGCTCCGCCGCCGTTGCCCGCCGCTCCACCGCGGCTGCCCGCCGCTCCGCCTCTTGGAGCTTGCCTTGCAGGAGGAGAACCTCCCCCTCTGCCGCCACCGCCCGCTTCGACCACTTAGGCATGGCCCCCGCCTGCGCCGCCACCCAAGCGTCCACCTGCACGGCAGCCTGCTGAGGGCAGGGGCTTTGCAGCTGAGGGCTGGCCACCCGACATAGCGAGAAGTTTGGGGGCCTTGCGCGGCCAGCCCAACTTGCCCTTGGAACCGCCGCTCTTGGAGCTCCGCATGGAGGAGGCATCGCCCCCCTCCTCCCCTCCCCCCTCCTCCGCATCCACGTCCACCACTCCCCCCACCTCCCCAAAAGGCGTGCGCAGCTGCTCTTTTGCCCGCGTGTGCATTTGGAGCCAGGCATAGCTCATGTGCTACTCCGCCCGGTCCCCCCATCAAGTCACCCCCGTCAACGGCAACGCTGCCACCCGCCTCAGCTGCCCCTCCGACACCCCCGCCCTACCTTGCACACAATAATCCATTCTCCTATGCCCTCCACGCAGCCGGCATGCGTAGAGGGCAACAATTGTCTCCCCCTCCTTCCACCCTCCCCTAGGGTTGGGGAACGTGATGGCACAGGGGAAGGAAATTTTGAGGTGCGGCTCCTGCAGCCCATCCTGCGCCTCCACCTCGACCTCCCACGTCGTCGCCACGAACTCCTCCCTTGCCCGCTTCCGTCGCGGGAGGCGGAGCTTCCATGCGAACGGGGGCTAGGACCGCAGCATGGAGAGGGAGGTGATGGGGGGGAGATCGGGGTAGGCCGTGGCCCCCGTCCCCGCCACAGGGTTTGCGACGACCACGGGTCTGGGGCGCAGGGTACAAGGGGGGGTTGCGGAAATGGCCGCCCGGGCGTTTGCGGCGGGGGCCCCGGCCGGACTCGAGGGCACGTGGAGGGTCACGAGGCGGACTGTGCCCGACTGTGCAGGAGCATCAATGTGCCCGGCCGGGCAGAATCGCTTGTGGGCGTGCATGGCCGCACGGGGATCGGGCAGCCAGCAGTGCCATTGCGCCTCAGAATGAAATGAAAGGGAATAGTGTAACTATTCATGCCTAATTTGCGCGAACTTCGCGCGAAATTCATGAATTTGCATGCCTGACCGAATCTGAAGCATTTGCGAATGCGCAGCACAGTGTCGCGAAGTTCGCGCGAACTTCGCGCCAATTTTGCGCGAATACGGGGTAGAAGACAATGCATACCTCGCATTCACACAGGCAGGTCACTGTCCACTTTGCTTTCTTTGACTCCTTTGCCCGCTTCCACGCCAGCTCACCGTGGATCAACTGCCAGGCGAGGGCCGGGCGCGTGGGGGACAGCATAGCTCCTAGTGCCCACGTCACCTCCACGTCCCCGTCCGTTGGATCCCCCTTCATGACCTCCATCTCGTACGCCCCATTCCAAATCAGATGTCCCCCGCGTGCACAATGACGGGGGAGATGTCGTGGGCGGAGCGGGAGAGGAACAGGGGGTGGTGTGTGCACACGGGGGGGCCTAGCTCCACCTCGGGGGGGGCTGAAGATGTCGTCCGCCATGATCCGAGTGGCCAGCCTCACCCGAGCCTCCAATCCGACCCCGAACAGCAACAGTTGCACAAAAGTGGACACGTCCTCCCCGCCCTCCCCGTCGAGCAGGCCGAGGCAGTCCTTGAGCTCCACGGGGAGGAGCGTGGTTGAGATGCGTCGTATTCGGCTTAACCCACGAATGACGCCGATCAGGGGTCCACTGCGTGAACAGTGCCCCTGCATCTCTTGCCCGGGGGGGGGGGTGGGGTGAGGAGCCCGTGATGCCGGGCAGTGCTGACTAGGACAAGGACCTCCCCCTGTTGGACGAGGACCTCGTCCCACCTTTCCTCCGTGGCCTCCCCCAGCGCCGTTCTCGCCTGGACATTGATGCGGTACTGGGGGGGGGGGGGCCACAAAGGTCGAGATGTGGTAGCTTGCGTGGTTGCGGTCACGGCGGGGGCAGCATGTGTGAGGCAGTGGAAACATCCGTGTGGGGGAGCTAGTCGCCTGACTCAGCACCCGACACGATGATGGGACAAGGCATGTCAAACAAGTCTTCAAACGGATCGGGGACACGGTCGTTGATGCTGTTAATGATTTTTCTAATAAGGGCACTTGCCAATCCCCCGGTTTTGGTGGGCTTGGACTGGTACCGCTAGGGGAGGGTGGGGTCCTTCCTCTGCTCCTCCACCGATTTCACTTTAGACACCGGGTCGAAATGTTGAGGAACTTGCTTCCCCACCCCCCAAATTTTCTCCACCCTCCCCCAGGTGGTCTTGCAGTCCTCCGCGAGAAGAATATCGCGGTGAACGGTACACGTGTAGCCGAGGCCGTCCACAAAGTTACGAGCCATCGGGGGGGGTTGGGCAGTCAGCCAAAACGGAGGGGTTGGCGGTGGCATTCAAGGGGGGGTCCTGTAGGGGTGCCCTACCAAAGGGGGGCTCGGCCGTAATTACAGGGGGTGGGGTCCGCGATTCCCCGATACCAACTGAGCATCTTCATCCTATGGAGAGTGGGCAGAGTGATATCAGGGATGTGGTGGAGAGGGGGCACGGTTGGGTGGCTGGGCAAGATGCCCAGATCGTCCCACCACTGGGCTTGCACTGCCTGCCATTCAAAAGGGAGGTTAGAGCGGTCAGCCTACGGCTCACCGGCAGGAAAGTAGTTATTGATGGCCTTCATGTCCATCTGCATTGGGCAGTGAACGAGGCCAGTGGTGGGATAGATGGCACAGAGGCTGGGCTTGGGTTTGCCCACGGTGTGCGTGGCCATGATTCCCTAAGGACTGTCCACGGTAGAACCGGCGGGAATGAGCCGGACAGCCCGCAACCCCGGGAGGGCCACCTGCAACTCCCGAAAAAGGTGAGTGGCCCAACCTTTTTTCCCAAACCATCCCGCCCTTTCGGCTGTTCGAATGTAAACATGAATCAACTGGGGGGGAGTGGCCAACCCCTTCGCCCACCGCACCACCTCCTCCACTGCCAGGCCACCCGTGTACGTGGCCTCCTCCAATGCGCCGGGGCGAAGGGGGATGCCCTCATAGTGGCCCAGGGTGCCAACGGACGGGTCGAGGAGTGAGAGTGACCCATTTTGGGAAAGGAGATGCGACTGTTGAGTGGACATTTTCACGAAGAAAGCGAAGGTGAGGTCTGAACAAAAGACATACAACAAGAAAAGCATGCTCATGCAAAAATCAAAACATATTCGTGCGAAGTTCGCGCAAATGTGAATGCGAATACGGATGTGAATACTATTGCGCACGAGGTTGCGAATTCAGTTTTTCTGGTGAATTTAAGCTACATAATGACCAATTCCAGCTACAATACACGTCGTTTGAATGTCTATGATTTTTTGGCGAAGTAAGCATAGCAAACGGGCACAAAGACAAGGCACCACACGCAAAACGCGCAAAAATCAACAAAGTGAGTGTCCTCATTCAAAAAACTCCCTTCGTAGTGGGTACATAATTTCGATTTTTAATTTCTTTAGCCCATTAGAAATTAATATGCCAAAAATTAACACGTTGCCGCAATTGTGGCTCATTTGCACTGGGTTGTTTGTGCGCGCATTGTGCCCCCTTCAAGTATTTGGGTGGTCAAAGGGTGCTCAAAGGGATGCGGCAGGGGATGCATAGTCCTAAAGGTTGGTATGTAGGCCCACACATCCCTGTCAGGTCTCCCCGCACACCCCACTCGCAATGTCCTTCTTCCCTTGTGTAGGTCTTGTTATGCCTGCCTCTCGTGACACTATTCTTGAGCTTTGCGGGACGCTTACGCGTTTGAGTGGGGCCGGGGGTTCGTGTGACCCTTTGGCCACGCAACTCCTTGGTGAATGGGTGGCCTCATCCCCTTTGGCCAAGGCCCGTTGCTACGAGGCTACCGAGGTTGCCCAATAGCCCCTCATCCGCAACAATTAGGGGCGGTGAAGCAAAATGCCTCCGTCCTCTTCCTGGTGCCTAAGTTGATGGGGCTACTTATGGATTTGAATGTCCCCAGGGGCGGCCTCCGGCATATGTCGGAGTTCATGAGCCGCCGGGGGGTCGCTTACACCGCCGCCAGGGGCCTCCCATTCCTACAACAGCTCCCTTCGCGTGACCTTTCACGGACAAGTGGAAGCAATAAGCCAGGCCACTTGAGCTAGAGCAACCCGTGTCCGTGCCGCATCCCCCTATTAATGGCCGCTCTAGGCCGCTGCAATCTTGGGCCAACTACATCCAATCACGTCAATTGCTAGTGGACGCCATCGATTGGAAGCGACCCTCACTTTTATCGTCCACAGCGATGCACACCCGTGTGTCGGTGAAAGTTGGACCCAACTATCGATTGGGCTCCTCGACCACGGCAAACGGGGGCACTCACCCGCCTATTTGTGGGTGGTTGGCATACCTATATGCGGGCAAGAGGACATGGGCGCATAGGCTACCACATGGGCCAAGAATTTGCAGTTGTACGGCCATTTTGCTGTTCTTTAAATTTTGCGTACATTTCCGCTCGTTGAGAAGCAATATTTGGCATCTACAAATGAAAAATGAAAAATTAACGCAATATCAACGGGCCAAAAAATAACGCAAGAAATTGACCCACCTCTTTATTGTCTGTATTGTGCTCTACTCACGGCTGCCACAAGATCTATGGGGCATCGCGGCGGGTACCGAGTGATATGGTCGTTGGGGCGCACCTTTGCCGACCCGGAATACCTTTGTCCGCCAACTTGAGTGCATGCCCGTGGGGTGAGGGAATGGTACTGCAACCATTACACTACAGCAGCACACAAATGGCAAAGAACCAAGAAGAGTGCAACAAGAAAAAGAATAAAGAGCAAAAGAAGACCAGTCATGCGTGGCACACCCATTGCATCAGGGGGACGGCACATGCATTCATGGGCATAGGGGACACACTACACGTCATGGCTTACGTACACAAACAAGGTCGAGGTCGTTGAGAAGCACATCACGACACTTGGTACGACATGTGTGATGATACGGAAAGAGTGCAAAACATGAATGATGGAAAAACCACACTCCCATTGGCAAAACAATAAAGAAAACAAAAGGTTGGGTTGGGCATAATGCGAAGTGTTTTGTACACCAAAGGTAATGTCGTCATGAAGCTTTGCAAAACACAGAACCTCGAAAAATACTTTGTGCACAAGAGGGGCGAAGCATGACATGAGAGAACCATCATAGCCATGCAAGCGGTCGTACTGTTAGACATATGCATTCCATAGCCTATTGGACCCCTCAAATCGCAATGAAAGCCATACCCAGTGGCAGAAGCACGGATAGCTAGATCGAGGCACCAGGGCACCAAATTGCATCCCATGTCTTCCGTTGTATCACGGGCATGAACTGCCAACTCTCCTTGAGATGAGGCCTCCTCACAAGATCATCGACAATGACAAAATGCTTGACCAACAACAAAATGACGCACAAACAACGAACAATGTGTCAAACATGGAAAAAGTCAAACACACAACAAAAAGAATTATTGGTATTATGCAAATTCATCAAGCAGTAAACCGACAAAATCTCAAAGGCACGGCATGGATAGGGAGGGGTTGTTTTGCTATGCTTTCCAACGCGTTAAAGTTACCATGTGGCACACTACAAACGCACGCCAGCACGTGTTAGTTTGCCATGTATTGGAGTACGTTGTAACGCAGTCTACACAAGCATGAATTAAACACTGGCCATGAGGTTTTTGGCTAGTGGTCAGTAGATTCTTTATTTCCATGTTTATTTTTTGACTTTTTTGTGTTTTTGGCAAAAAAGTGTAGGACATGAATGAGTGTACAATGCCTGTCTGTGTGCATTTATGCCATCACCAAAATCCCAGATCTTCCCACTATGAAGCACCATGCCGGGTAACACACAATGCTAATGACCTCCCATCCCCTGCAACGAATACCAAGTTCGATACCCTCAAAGTTGCACAAACGCACAAATGATGTAAGGATACGTCACAAAGGGGACGAAAAACATTAGCAACGAATGTAGATGTGTCAATAAACACCAATAAACGTCAATAAACAATGCTTATCCCCCCCCAAAGAAAGGGCATTTTCCGAAAAATAAACGCATGAACGCGTTTATTTGCCATTTGGCCAGTGGCCTGGCCAGTACTTAATTCATGCTTGAGTCTAGAGTAGGTAGCTACGATGAACCTTTGGGGTCGAACCCTCAGGGCCATCACACCCTTCACACGGCCCACCGCTTTAGCTGCCTGCAGCCTGGAAGCCTTGGTGGTGCCCTGATGAGGTGCGACATCCTCAAACGGCACGTCGCCTGGTACCAAGCGTGGCACCATGGCTACTATGGCCTGAGAGAGGACAGTAGAGGAAGATGCGGGGGTGGGAACAAGCCCCCCCCCCCCCCCTGGACCACCACACACCCCTCAACAGCCCTACATATCCCCGCACATACATCCTATGTGCTGTCGTGTTGCACCCGGAGGGGGCACTCGCTGGGCGCCGGGGTAGTGTCCTGAGGGACGGTGCTAAAATCAAACGGCACAAGGTCCTAGGATGCTGTGAGCAACTTGCCGCCGTCCGGCATCAAACATGAGACCACTATGGGGAAGTGGCTTGGTATTGCATTGTTGGGCTGCTTGGTCGCTGGCACGGGATCCGCGGGCTCATCACACGCAATGCACAACTCACCCTTGTGGGTGCCACACATTCACGCCTTCTTGCACCCAAAACAGCGCGCACTGCCCCCAGACACTTTCCGCCTCCACGACGTGACCCCGCACATGTCCTTGCGGACGCGTCGGCTACAGCCCGTGCCCACGGGGGGGGGGGGGGGGGACGGGTCAATGATGTGGTAGTCCACGCGCACCGAGGACAACCCCGCAAATGCAACAACCCGTGGCAGGGCGTCCATGTCACCCGGGGAAGGGAGGTCCAAGGCTTTAGGAATAGCCCCCCCCGCCTATTGGACGAGCAGACTCTGGATGATCCACAAAGCGTTGCTGCGCATCGCCATTGGCACTTCGTGTTAGGGGTAGGGGGTGCATCGCATGGAACCATACACGGATCCACTTTCAGTGCCAGCAACCACACCGGCGTCCAGCGTGACCGGTTGGAACGCCGACCACGCAAGCACTCCGCTCGTATAAAATCGGGAGGGTCCGCTCGTAGAAAATCGGGAGGGAAATCCCAATGCGCACAATGTACATTGTGGGTATTGGCAAGAATGTACCCCGTTGCCGTCACCATGTGCGTGAGCTTGGTGGCCTCATCAACCTGCGTCCACACGTACGCAGCCCATCGCAAGATGGCCGGAAGGGCGGTCTCCACGCCATGATATTGGGTCCTCACTAACCTAGGAAGGGGGGAGGGGGGGATACCATAGACCGCCCGCCTTGCCGGATCGTCGTACGGACGCGCAGACTTGGGCATTGTACTATTAAAAATGTTCTTTCGGAGTTTGTGGTCCAAAGCACCAAACTCAGTGCGGAGGTCTCCCGTAAGTGAGGCAACCAAACCCGGAGCAAACCAATGCTGGAACTCAAGGAGCTTCTCCTTGGCCTTGTTAACAATGGGAGCCGGGGGCAGGACAATAGCGGTGCGTGGCTCTGCACTGCCGAGCAAACAGGGGCCGCTGTGAAGCGGGAGGGTCGAAACGGCGCCCGCTGTGCATTGTTGTGTTTCGTGATTGCTCCAGAATATGACATTGCAGGTCAAACCAAACTTGCCTTCCTTCATTCGCTTTTGGTGCAGGCGTTTCACAAGTCGGATAGCCTTAGCTTCGGCCTGCACACGCTGCCAAAGAGCGTGTAATTCTTTTATACACGAATTCGGTGCTTGGACGCCTCATCCACAAAGCTAAAGGCGAACCGAGTTTGTCGCTTCCCTGAAGCAGCCCCAAGAAGCAGCTTATGAAGGTTAGCAATCATGCCAGCTATGGCAAACACCACGCCGCAGCTACTAAGAGCACACCCTATGGTGTGCTTGCAACCACGTGTGCGCCCCATGGTCTGCTGCACCTTATCCTCGTCAAATGACCTAGGCCCGAGTGGGGCAGTAGCCCGTTGGGCACATAGTCGCAACCAGGGTGCCTGGTTTGCGAGCACCTCGTCACGGAACACCTCGTTTGAGTAGCTCTCCTCGTGCACACGTTTCAGCAAATTGTCGAGTTGTGCATTGGTGGGTGCAGTCACCAAGGGGCATGAACGTGGAAGGTTGACAGCTTCTGGACCACCCGCCCTCTTGCCCAAATTGATTGTGCTACCATCGGCGCAATTTGAGTCCCGGGCAACACTGTAGCCTTGCTGGCATAGCACGGGCTTGGATACATGCCACCAAAGTCTTTGACTTCCCTGTCTCGGCACCTCCGGCCAATGTTATGATGCGTGACTCATTCGGAACCTTGCGTATAGCCAAGGCCTTCGAAGGGTTCAGGTAGTGGTGTTGTCCCGGGTGGTGAAGGATACGGTGGTCACAAACTGACAAAGGAGGGAGCTCCTTTGGTTCAACTCGGATGTTTGCTGATAATTTTGAGTGATGCCAACTGCAACTGGCTAGGCGTGTTCCCATCACCAACGATATCAACCCACCATTCCGCAAACTCTAGGCTCCTTGCCGTGCGATTCGCCTATGCCCATCGAGTGGCAACAACCGTTTCATGGACAGAGGAAACCTCATATGCCTTGGCCACGAACGTGTCACGGCCAACACAGCGGTGGGTAAACCCCGACACAAGGTTGTCATCGGGCCCATAGCCCAAGGTGTTCGATGTGAAGGCGGGCTGCAAGGCTCTTGGGGCTATACAGCTGAGTCAACCGGCGCCAGGGCCGGGAAAAGGCCCGATGGCTCCGGCTCAGGGGCACGCAGCATTTGTCATGCGGGTCGACCACCATGTGGTACGGCCCAGTCAACCGGCGTCAAGGCTTTGGCAGGGACAAAGGGCTATGGCCCGGGGGCACAGAGTGGTTGTGATGAGGGTTGACCACCCTGTGGTGCTGCCGAAGTCAACTGGTGAAAAGGCCGGGACCGGGACGGATGACCCCGGCTCGGAGGCACGTAGTGGTTGTGATCAGGGTTGACCACCCTCTGGTGCGGCTTAGTCAACCGGTGCCCGGGCCGGAACAGGGACAGACGGCTGCGGCTCCGGGGCAAGCAATAGTTATAATGAGGGTTGACAGCCATGTGGTGCGAATGAGGCAACCAGCGCCGGGGCCGGGACCAAGACAAAATCCACATTCCCGCGTGGTGGTGCCACCACTGATGTGTTCGACTTAGCCGGCACCAGGGCCGGGAAACGGATAGTTTGCTCCGGGTCAAAGGGGCTAACGGTGTTTGGTACCCCCATTTGGTGCGGAGTGGAACCAGTGAGTGCGTGGCCTTGACTGGGAATGAGTGCTGTTGCTCGGTGCAGACATTAGTTGAGACGAAATTACGTCGATGGGCGTGGTGGCCGGGACCAGAACTGAGCGCTGCCGCTCCAGGGAACACAATGGCTATGACGAGGTTTGGTCGACATGCGCAAGGGCCGGGACCAGAAATGGGTGCTGCAACTCAGGGGCACGCAGTTGGTCAAATGAGGCTTGGTGGTTGAGCGCGAGGGCTTGGACAAGAACCAACCGCCGCGGCTAAGTGGCACGGAGAAATCAAAGGAGTAGCGAGGGGGGGTCGTTGAGTTTTGTGGCCGACAATGGTAGGGTTGAGGCCGCACAACAAAAATCTACACCTCCCAAGGTGTAGTGGGGCAAAATCAAATGTAATGTCTACAAGAACATAGAGGAATGGCATGGAGGCCTAGTATGGCTGGGGTGTCTCACGGTAAGGGGTTGCATGGGAACCCCCCCCTTCCCGAATTCGATAATGACGAACCCCCCCATGCATGTGCCCCGCTTGAATTTTTCAAATTTGGGTGATGCATTACACAACCCTGCATCCACTCAAGAGGTGTATAACTCCCCCCCCCAAACTCCATGACACCGAAATTTGCCGAAACCACCCAAAGTTCAGTTACCCCGTTTACTTACCCGCTTACTTACTCAGTAACCCAAGTCATGAAATTCAGCAAAGGGGTTTACTGACCCGCTTAATACGTGAGACACCCCCTTACTGCCATAGTAACCCCCCTTACTAACCCGCCTTACTACCACAGTAACCCCCTTATTGACCCCCCCCTGACTGAGTTTTGACCAAAGCAACATCCGAGTGTAGCCAATATCATATGTATCACTCTGCCCTTCGTCGTTTACGTGCCAACAAGATATGCCCTAGTCCTCCCTTGGCCTGCCTCATTTGTACATCTACTGAGAGTGCATCTGTGCTGACCACGTGGGCCATGCCACGGCGCGTCACTCTCGGCCTTTTCGGGCACCACCCTCTCATAAAATTTTTCAACCTCATCTTAAAGGTCCAGTTGCGGTAATCCATGGGGATGCTTGAAAACATGTACAAAGAGTGGTACGTCCCCAAACTTTTCCCACTGTGACATGCGGCCCGATGGGCCCATGGTGTGGGCTTCCACCAGGACGAACTAACGGGTGTAGTCGTGAGCTTGGGCAACTTGAGTGGAGGTTAAGTAATCCTTTTCCAACCACCAATTGTACATACATGCGAAAGACTGCATCAATAGCCGAAAGGCAATGTGGGCACGGATCCCAGTTTTGGCAACCACTTCCACCGGGAAGGGGTTGCTGAAAATCGCAACCCACTTCTGCTGTATGGTTGAGGTGTGGGTTACAGCTGACCGCAACATGGGATTGGACTTGGCTGCCATGGGCAGCCAATGCCTTTTGTATGACGACTGTGGGCAGTTGTGGCTATATAGCCACATCCAACTATTGGCTGCTGGATTCCCCATAGCATTCCGAGGGGACCCGATGCTACGTGGCCATCACAGGAGTGGTTCAAATAATCCAATGCGGATATGTCACAAAGCCCTTGAGTGCATTTCCATGACTCCCTCCGCTTCTGCACAACTAGCACATTGCAGCTTTTCCTTTACCCCAAACAGTGCCATGCTGTTGTCGTGGCACAGCACTACAGCATGAACATGCCATTGGCTACAGTTATGCGTGCCTTGTTCACAGGGGGGGGGGGTCATTATGACTTACCCACCCACCACCTCCCTGACGTGGTCCTTCGTGATCCCATCCGCATCGTGGCCTTGCATATGCCCCACTGGTGGAATTTATTGTAGGACACTCTGGGGAAAGACCACCTCGACGCTGGCAGTTGGTGTCAAAGGCATGGGATGGCCTATGCGTTGATGAATGCACCCCCCCCCCCTGCCAACGAAAGATTCGAATGAGTTCGCTCACTCAGTTCATTTGTTGCCCGTTTTGCCCGTGGTACAGGATTGTGTATAAAGTCTGATGTCTGATGTCTGATAAGGGATGTTGTGTGTGCGGTCTGTCCAAGAAGATGTCTGATATTCTTATCTACTGGAGGTGGGTCTAGGGGTCTAATGCCCAGAGGAAATTGGGAGAAACTATGCCTAAATCTAAATCAACCCCCCCCCCAAATGAAAAAAACAAAAAGGGAGGACACCATTGAAAAATCATTGGGGAGCCACCTTGGACAATCAGAAACATGGCAATACAAAAGTAAAAAGGACTTTGAACACCAAAATGGGAAAATGGGGAAAATGTGTGAGCAAGGAAAGTGGCAAACAAAAAGGTGCCCATAGGCCCCCATAGGCCCCCATGGGCCCCCAAAGGTGCCCATAGGTCCCCAAAGGTGCCAATAGGTCCCCATAGGGCCCCATAGGCCCCCATAGGCCCCCAAAGGTGCCCATGGGTCCCCACAGGTGCCCATAGGTCCCCAAAGGTCCCCCTAGATGCCAATGAGTCCCCATCGGCCCCCATAGGTCCCCATAAGTCCCCAAAGGTGCCCATAGGTCCCCAAAGGTGGCCACACGCCCCCATAGGCCTCCACAAGCCCCCATAGGTCCCCAAAGGTCCCCATAGGCCCCCATAGGCCCCAATAGGCCCCCATAGACCCCCAAAGGTGCCCATAGGCCCCCATAGGCCCCAATAGGTCCCCATAGACCCCAAAGGCCCCCATAGGCCCCCATAGGCCCCCATAGGCCCCCATAGGCCCCCATAGGTCCCCCTAGATGCCGATGAGTCCCCATCGGCCCCCATCCCCATAGGTGCCCATAGGTCCACAAAGGTGCCCAAAGGTCCCCATAGGTCCCCAAAGGTCCCCGTAGACCCCCATAGGCCCCAATAGGTCCCCATAGACCCCCATAGGTCCCGATAGGTCCCCATAGACCCCCATAGGTCCCCAAAGGTGCCCAAAGGTCCCCATAGGTCCCCAAAGGTCCCCATAGACCCCCAAAGGTGCCCAAAGATGCCCATAGGTCCCGTAAGGTGCCAATAGGCCCCCATAGGCCCTCATAGGCCCCCATAGGCGCCCACAGGCCCCCAAAGGTCCCCAAAGGCCCACATAGGTCCCCAATGGTGCCAATAGGCCCCCATCGGTCCCCATAGACCCCCGTAGGCCCCAAAAGGCCCCCAAAAGGTGACCATAGGCCCCCATAGGCCCCAATAGGTCCGCAAAGGTCGCCAAAGGTCCCCATAGGCCCCCATAGGCCCCCATAGGCCCCCATAGGTCCCCCTAGATGCCGATGAGTCCCCATCGGCCCCCATCCCCATAGGTGAGGTCCCCAAAGGTGCCCATAGGTCCCCAAAGGTGCCCAAAGGTCCCCATAGGTCCCCAAAGGTCCCCGTAGAACCCCATGGGCCCCCATAGGCCCCCATAGGTCCCCATAGGCCCCCATAGAACCCCATAGGTCCCCATAGACCCCCATAGGTCCCCAAAGGTCCCCAAGGGTCCCCAAAGGTCCCCATAGGCCCCCATAGGTCCCCAAAGGCCCCCATAGGTCCCCATAGAGCCGCATACGCCCCCATAGGCCCCCATAGACCCCCAAAGGTCCCCATAGGTCCCCATAGGCCCCCAAGGGTCCCCATAGGCCCCCATAGGTCCCCATAGGCCCCCATAGGTCCCCAAAGGTCCCCATAGGCCCCCATAGGCCCCCAACGGCCCCCATAGGCCCCCAAAGGTCCCCATAGGCCCCCAAAGGTCCCCAAAGGCCCCCATAGGTCCCCATAGGCCCCCATAGGTCCCCATAGGTCCCCATAGGCCCCCAAAGGTCCCCATAGGCCCCCAAAGGCCCCCAAAGGTCCCCATAGGCCCCCAAAGGTCCCCATAGGCCCCCAAAGGTCCCCATAGGCCCCTATAGGTCCCCATAGGCCGCCATAGGCCCCCATAGGTCCCCATAGAGCCCCATAGGCCCCCATAGGCCCCCATAGGCCCCCATAGGCCCCCAAAGGTCCCCATAGGCCCCCAAAGGTCCCCATAGGCCCCTATAGATCCTCATAGGCCCCCATAGGCCCCTATAGGTGCCCCTTGGCCCCCATAGGTCCCCAAAGGTGCCAATAGGCCCCCATAGTTCCCCATAGACCCCCATAGGCCCCCATAGGCCCCCATTGGTCCCCATAGGCCCCCATAGGCCCCCATTGGTCCCCATAGGCCCCCATAGGTCCCCATAGGTCCCCATAGGTCCCCACGTGCCCCCATAGGCCCCCAAAGGTCCCCATAGGCCCCCAAAAGTCCCCATAGGCCCCAATAGGTCCCCATAGGCCGCCATAGGCCCCCGTAGGTCCCCATAGACCCCCAAAGGTCCCCATAGGCCCCCATTGGTCCCCATAGGCCCCCATAGGTCCCCATAGGTCCCCATAGGTCCCCACGTGCCCCCATAGGCCCCCAAAGGTCCCCATAGGCCCCCAAAAGTCCCCATAGGCCCCCATAGGTCCCCAAAGGTCCCCATAGGCCCCCAAAGGCCCCCATCGGCCCCCATAGGCCCCCAAAGGTCCCCATAGGCCCCCAAGGGTCCCCATAGGCCCCTATAGGTCCCCATAGGCCGCCATAGGCCCCCATAGGTCCCCATAGGTCCCCATAGGCCCCCAAAGGTCCCCATAGGCCCCCAAAGGCCCCCAAAGGTCCCCATAGGCCCCCAAAGGTCCCCATAGGCCCCCAAAGGTCCCCGTAGGCCCCTATAGGTCCCCATAGGCCGCCATAGGCCCCCATAGGCCCCCATAGGTCCCCATAGGCCCCCATAGGCCCCCATAGGCCCCCAAAGGTCCCCATAGGCCCCCAAAGGTCCCCATAGGCCCCTATAGATCCTCATAGGCCCCCATAGGCCCCCATAGGTGCCCCTTGGCCCCCATAGGTCCCCAAAGGTGCCAATAGGCCCCCATAGTTCCCCATAGACCCCCACAGGCCACCATAGGCCGCCATAGGCCCCCATAGGCCCCCATAGGCCCCCATAGGCCCCCATAGGCCCCCATAGGCCCCCAAAGGTCCCCATAGGCCCCCAAAGGTCCCCATAGGCCCCTATAGATCCTCATAGGCCCCCATAGGCCCCCATAGGTGCCCCTTGGCCCCCATAGGTCCCCAAAGGTGCCAATAGGCCCCCATAGTTCCCCATAGACCCCCACAGGCCACCATAGGCCGCCATAGGCCCCCATAGGCCCCCATAGGCCCCCATAGGTCCCCATAGGCCCCCATAGGTCCCCATAGGTCCCCACGTGCCCCCATAGGCCCCCAAAGGTACCCATAGGCCCCCAAAAGTCCCCATAGGCCCCTATAGGTCCCCATAGGCCGCCAGAGGCCCCCATAGGTCCCCATAGACCCCCAAAGGTCCCCATAGGCCCCCATTGGTCCCCATAGGCCCCCATAGGTCCCCATAGGTCCCCATAGGTCCCCACCTGCCCCCATAGGCCCCCAAAGGTCCCCATAGGCCCCCAAAAGTCCCCATAGGCCCCTAAAGGTCCCCATAGGCCGCCATAGGCCCCCATAGAGCCCCATAGGACCCCATAGGCCCCCATAGGCCCCCATAGGCCCCCATAGGCCCCCAAAGGTCCCCATAGGCACCCAAAGGTCCCCATAGGCCCCTATAGATCCCCATAGGCCCCCATAGGCCCCCCTTGGCCCCCATAGGCCGCCATAGGCCCCCATAGGTCCCCATAGGCCCCCATAGGTCCCCATAGGTCCCCATAGGCCCCCATAGGTCCCCACGTGCCCCCATGGATCCCCATAGGCCCCCAAAGGTCCCCATAGGCCCCCATAGAGCCCCATAGGCCCCCATAGGCCCCCAAAGGTCCCCATAGGCCCCCAAAGGTCCCCATAGGCCCCTATAGGTCCCCATAGGCCCCCATAGGCCCCCATAGGCCCCCATTGGCCCCCATAGATCCCCCATAGATCCCCCATTGGCCCCCATAGGTCCCCAAAGGTGCCAATAGGCCCCCATAGGTCCCCATAGACCCCCATAGGCCACCATAGGTCCCCATAGACCCCCATAGGCCCCTAAAGGTCCCCATAGGCCCCCATAGGTCCCCAAAGGTCGCCAAAGGTCCCCATAAGGTCCCCATAGGCCCCCATAGGCTCCCATAGGCCCCCATAGGCTCCCATAGGCCCCCATAGGTCCCCATAGAGCCCCATAGGCCCCGATAGGGCCCCATAGGCCCCCATAGGCCCCCAAAGGTCCCCATGGGCCCCGGATGGGGTTCCGTCAAATATTTGGGGGCTGTACACCCCAAAAATATTTGACACATGGGGTTCCATCAAATATTTGGGGGCTGTACACCCCCAAAATATTTGACGGATGTGGTTCCGTGAAATATTTGGGGGGTGTACAGCCCCCAAATATTTGACGGATGGGGTTCCGTCAAATATTTGGGGGGTCTACACCCCAAAAATATTTCACGGATGGGGTTCCGTCAAATATTTGGGGGCTGTACACCCCAAAAATATTTGACGGATGGGGTTCCGTCAAATATTTGGGGACTGTAGACCCCCAAAATATTTCACGGATGGGGTTCCGTCAAATATTTGTGTGGCCTACAGCCCCCGAATATTGCACGGAAGGGGTTCCGTCAAATATTTGGGGGGTCTACAGCCCCCAAATATTTCAGGGAACCATATCGGTGAAATATTTTTGGGGTGTAGACCCCCAAAATATCCGACGGATGGGGTTCCGTCAAATATTTGGGGGGTCTACAGCCCCCAAATATTTCACGGAACCATATCCGTGAAATGTTTTGAGGGTGTAGACCCCCCAAATATTTCACGGATGGGGTTCCGTGAAATATTTGGGGGGTCTACAGCCCCCAAATATTTGACGGATGGGGTTCCGTCAAATATTTGGGGGCTATACACCCCCAAAATATTTCACGGAACCACCATAGTGAAATATTTTGGGGGTGTAGACCCCCAAAATATTTCACGGATGGGGTTCCGTCAAATATTTGGGGGCTGTACACCCCCAAAAGATTTGACGGATGGGGTTCCGTCAAATATTTGGGGGCTGTAGACCCCAAAAATATTTGATGGAGGGGGTTCCGTCAAATATTTGGGGGCTGTAGACCCCCAATATATTTGACGGAACCCCATCCGTGAAATATTTTGGGGGTTTAGACCCCCAAAATATTTGACGGATGGGGTTCGGTCAAATATTTGGGGGCTGTAGACCCCGAAAATATTTCACGGAACCACATCCGTGAAATATTTGGGGGGTTTGCACCCCCAAAATATTTCACGGATGGGGTTCCGTCAAATATTTGGGGGCTGTACACCCCCAAAATATTTGACGGCTAGGGTTCCGTCAAATATTTGGGGGATGTACACCCCCAAAATATTTGACGGATGGGGTTCCGTCAAATATTTGGGGGGTCTACACCCCCCAAGTATTTGACGGGTGGGGTTCCGTCAAAAATTTGGGGCTGTACACCCCAAAAATATTTGACGGAAGAGGTTCCGTCAAATATTTGGGGGGTCTACAGCCCCCAAATATTTCACGGAACCATATCCGTGAAATATTTTGGGGGTGTAGACCCCCAAGATATCCGACGGATGGGATTCTGTCACATATTTGGGGGGTCTACAGCCCCCAAATATTTCACGGAACCACATCCGTGAAATGTTTTGGGGGTGTAGACCCCCCAAATATTTCACGGATGGGGTTTCGTGAAATATTTGGGGGGTGTACAGCCCCCAAATATTTGACGGATGGGGTTCCGTCAAATATTTGGGGGCTGTATACCCCAAAAATATTTGATGGAGGGGGTTCCGTCAAATATTTGGGGGCTGTAGACCCCCAATATATTTGACGGAACCCCATCCGTGAAATATTTTGGGGGTTTAGACCCCCAAAATATTTGACGGATGGGGTTCGGTCAAATATTTGAGGGCTGTAGACCCCGAAAATATTTCACGGAACCACATCCGTGAAATATTTGGGGGGTTTGCACCCCCAAAATATTTCACGGATGGGGTTCCGTCAAATATTTGGGGGCTGTACACCCCCAAAATATTTGACGGATCGGGTTCCGTCAAATTTTTGGAGGCTGTACGACCCCAAAATATTTGACGGATGGGGTTCCGTCAAATATTTGGGGGCTGTAGACCCCCCAAATATTTCACGGAAGGGGTTCCGTCAAATATTTGGGGGCTGTACACCCCAAAAATATTTGATGGCTGGGGTTCCGTCAAATATTTGGGGGCTGTAGACCCCCAAAATATTTGACGGAACCACATCCGTGGAATATTTTAGGGTGTAGACCCCCAAAATATTTCACGGATGGGGTTCCGTCAAATATTTGGGGGCTGTACACCCCCAAAATATTTGACGGATGGGGTTCCGTCAAATATTTGGGGGGTCTACAGCCCCCAAATATTTCACGGATGGGGTTCCGTCAAATATTTGGGGGCTGTACACCCCCAAAATACTTGACGGATGGGGTTCCGTCAAATATTTGGGGGCTGTAAACCCCCAAAATATTTGACGGATGGGGTGCCGTCAAATATTTGGGGGCTGTAGACCCCAAAAATATTTCACGGATGGGGTTTCTGTCAAATGTTTGGGGGCTCTACACCCCCAAAATATTTGACGGATGGGGTTCCGTCAAATATTTGGGGGCTGTACACTTCCAAAATGCTTGACGGATGGGGTTCCGTCAAATATTTGGGGGGTGTAGAGCCCCCAAATATTTGACGGATGGGGTTCCGTCAAATATTTGGGGGGTCTACAGCCCCCAAATATTGCACGGAATCACATCCGTGAAATGTTTTGGGGGTGTAGACCCCCAAAATATTTCACGGATGGGGTTCCGTCAAATATTTGGGGGGTCTACAGCCCCCAAATCTTTGACGGATGGGGTTCCGTCAAATATTCGGGCGCTGTACACCCCCAAAATATTTCACGGAACCCCATCCGTGAAATATTTTGGGGGTGTAGACCCCCAAAATATTTCACGGATGGGGTTCCATCAAATATTTGGGGGCTGTACACCCCAAAAATATTTGACGGATGGGGTTCCGTCAAATATTTGGGGGGTCTACAGCCCCCAAATATTTCACGGAATCACATCCGTGAAATGTTTTGGGGGTGTAGACCCCGAAAATTTTCCACGGATGGGGTTCCGTCAAATATTTGGGGGCTGTACACCCCAAAAATATTTGACGGATGGGGTTCCGTCAAATATTTGGGGGGTCTACAGCCCCCAAATATTTCACGGAACCATATCCGTGAAATATTTTGGGGGTGTAGACCCCCAAGATATCCGACGGATGGGATTCTGTCAAATATTTGGGGGGTCTACAGCCCCCAAATATTTCACGGAACCACATCCGTGAAATGTTTTGGGGGTGTAGACCCCCCAAATATTTCACGGATGGGGTTTCGTGAAATATTTGGGGGGTGTACAGCCCCCAAATATTTGACGGATGGGGTTCCGTCAAATATTTGGGGGCTGTATACCCCAAAAATATTTGATGGAGGGGGTTCCGTCAAATATTTGGGGGCTGTAGACCCCCAATATATTTGACGGAACCCCATCCGTGAAATATTTTGGGGGTTTAGACCCCCAAAATATTTGACGGATGGGGTTCGGTCAAATATTTGAGGGCTGTAGACCCCGAAAATATTTCACGGAACCACATCCGTGAAATATTTGGGGGGTTTGCACCCCCAAAATATTTCACGGATGGGGTTCCGTCAAATATTTGGGGGCTGTACACCCCCAAAATATTTGACGGATCGGGTTCCGTCAAATTTTTGGAGGCTGTACGACCCCAAAATATTTGACGGATGGGGTTCCGTCAAATATTTGGGGGCTGTAGACCCCCAAAATATTTCACGGATGGGGTTCCGTCAAATATTTGGGGGGTCTACAGCCCCCAAATATTTCACGGAAGGGGTTCCGTCAAATATTTGGGGGCTGTACACCCCAAAAATATTTGATGGCTGGGGTTCCGTCAAATATTTGGGGGCTGTAGACCCCCAAAATATTTGACGGAACCACATCCGTGGAATATTTTAGGGTGTAGACCCCCAAAATATTTCACGGATGGGGTTCCGTCAAATATTTGGGGGCTGTACACCCCCAAAATATTTGACGGATGGGGTTCCGTCAAATATTTGGGGGGTCTACAGCCCCCAAATATTTCACGGATGGGGTTCCGTCAAATATTTGGGGGCTGTACACCCCCAAAATACTTGACGGATGGGGTTCCGTCAAATATTTGGGGGCTGTAAACCCCCAAAATATTTGACGGATGGGGTGCCGTCAAATATTTGGGGGCTGTAGACCCCAAAAATATTTCACGGATGGGGTTTCTGTCAAATGTTTGGGGGCTCTACACCCCCAAAATATTTGACGGATGGGGTTCCGTCAAATATTTGGGGGCTGTACACTTCCAAAATGCTTGACGGATGGGGTTCCGTCAAATATTTGGGGGGTGTAGAGCCCCCAAATATTTGACGGATGGGGTTCCGTCAAATATTTGGGGGGTCTACAGCCCCCAAATATTGCACGGAATCACATCCGTGAAATGTTTTGGGGGTGTAGACCCCCAAAATATTTCACGGATGGGGTTCCGTCAAATATTTGGGGGGTCTACAGCCCCCAAATCTTTGACGGATGGGGTTCCGTCAAATATTCGGGCGCTGTACACCCCCAAAATATTTCACGGAACCCCATCCGTGAAATATTTTGGGGGTGTAGACCCCCAAAATATTTCACGGATGGGGTTCCATCAAATATTTGGGGGCTGTACACCCCAAAAATATTTGACGGATGGGGTTCCGTCAAATATTTGGGGGGTCTACAGCCCCCAAATATTTCACGGAATCACATCCGTGAAATGTTTTGGGGGTGTAGACCCCGAAAATTTTCCACGGATGGGGTTCCGTCAAATATTTGGGGGCTGTACACCCCAAAAATATTTGACGGATGGGGTGCCGTCAAATATTTGGGGGCTGTACACCCCAAAAATATTTGACGGATGGGGTTCCGTGAAATATTTGGGGGGTCTACAGCCCCCAAATATTTGACGGATGGGGTTCCGTCAAATATTTGGGGGCTGTACACCCCCAAAATATTTGACGGATGGGGTTCCGTCAAATATTTGGGGGCTGTACACGCCCAAAATATTTCACGGAAGCACATCCGTGGAATATTTTGGGGGTGTAGAGCCCCAAAATATTTCACGGATGGGGTTGCGTCAAATATTTGGGGGCTGTACACCCCCAAAATATTTGACGGATGGGGTTCCGTCAAATATTTGGGGGCTGTAGACCCCCAAAATATTTCACAGAACCACATCCGTGAAATATTTTGGGGGTGTAGACCCCAAAAATATTTCACGGATGGGGTTCCGTCAAATATTTGGGGGCTGTACATCCCCAAAATATTTGACGGATGGGGTTGCGTCAAATATTTGGGGGCTGTAGACCCCCAAAATATGTGACGGATGGGGTTCCGTGAACCATTTGGGGGCTGTACACCCCCAAAATATTTCACGGATGGGGTTCCGTCAAATTTTGGGGGTCTACAGCCCCCAAAATATTTCACGGAAGGGGTTCCGTCAAATATTTGGGGGGTCTACAGCCCCCAAATATTTCACGGAACCACATCCGTGAAATATTTCGGGGGTGTAGACCCCCGAAATATTTGACGGATGGGGTTCCGTCAAATATTTGGGGGCTGTACACCCCCAAAATATTTCACGGAACCGCATCGGTGGAATATTTTGGGGGTGTAGACCCCCAAAATATTTGACGGATGGGGTTCGGTCAAATATTTGGGGGCTGTACACCCCCAAAGTATTTGACGGACGGGGTTCCGTCAATCATTTGGGGGCTGTAGACCCACAAAATATTTGACGGATGGGGTTCCGTCAAATATTTGGGGGCTGTACACCCCCAAAATATTTCACGGAACCACATCCGTGAAATATTTTGGGGGTTTAGACCCCCAAAATATTTCACGGATGGGGTTCCGTCAAATATTTGGGGGCTATACATCCCAAAAATATTTGACGGATGCGGTTCCGTCAAATATTTGGGGGCTGTACACCCCAAAAATATTTGACGGATGGGGTTCCGTCAAATATTTGGGGGCTGTACAACCCCAAAATATTTCACGGAACCACATCCGTGGAATATTTTGGGGGTTTAGACCCCCAAAATATTTCACGGATGGGGTTCCGTCAAATATTTGGGGGCTATACATCCCAAAAATATTTGACGGATGGGGTTCCGTCAAATATTTGGGGGCTGTACACCCCAAAAATATTTGACGGATGGGGTGCCGTCAAATATTTGGGGGCTGTACACGCCAAAAATATTTGACGGATGGGGTTCCGTCAAATATTTGGGGGGTCTACAGCCCCCAAATATTTCACGGAACCATATCCGTGAAATGTTTTGGGGGTGTAGACCCCCCAAATATTTCACGGATGACCTTCCATGAAATATTTGGGTGGTCTACAGCCCCCAAATATTTGACAGATGGGGTTCCATCAAATATTTGGGGGCTGTACACCCCCAAAATATTTCAAGGAACCGCATCGGTGGAATATTTTGGGGGTGTAGACCCCCAAAATATTTGACGGATGGGGTTCGGTCAAATATTTGGGGGCTGTACACCCCCAAAGTATTTGACGGACGGGTTCCGTCAATCATTTGGGGGCTGTAGACCCACAAAATATTTGACGGATGGGGTTCCGTCAAATATTTGGGGGCTGTACACCCCCAAAATATTTCACGGAACCACATCCGTGAAATATTTTGGGGGTTTAGACCCCCAAAATATTTCACGGATGGGGTTCCGTCAAATATTTGGGGGCTATACATCCCAAAAATATTTGACGGATGGGGTTCCGTCAAATATTTGGGGGCTGTACACCCCAAAAATATTTGACGGATGGGGTGCCGTCAAATATTTGGGGGCTGTACACGCCAAGAATATTTGACGGATGGGGTTCCGTCAAATATTTGGGGGGTCTACAACCCCCAAATATTTCACGGAACCATATCCGTGAAATGTTTTGGGGGTGTAGACCCCCCAAATATTTCACGGATGACCTTCCATGAAATATTTGGGGGTCTACAGCCCCCAAATATTTGACGGATGGGGTTCTGTCAAATATTTGGGGGCTGTACATCTCCAGAATATTTGACGGATGGGGTTCCGTCAAATATTTGGGGGCTGTACACCCCCAAAATATTTCACGGAACCGCATCGGTGGAATATTTTGGGGGTGTAGACCCCCAAAAAATTTGACGGATGGGGTTCGGTCAAATATTTGGGGGCTGTACACCCCCAAGTTATTTGACGGACGGGGTTCCGTCAATCATTTGGGGGCTGTACACCCCCAAAATATTTGACGGATGGGGTTCCGTCAAATATTTGGGGGCTGTAGACCCCCAAAATATTTCACGGATGGGGTTCCGTCAAATATTTGGGGGCTGTACACCCCGAGAATATTTGACGGATGGGGTTCCGTCAAATATTTGGGGGCTGTACACCCCCAAAATATTTCACGGAACCACATCCGTGAAATATTTTGGGGGTGTAGACCCCCAAAATATTTCACGGATGGGGTTCCGTCAAATATTTGGGGGCTGTACATCCCCAAAATATTTGACCGATGGGGTTCCGTCAAATATTTGGGGGCTGTAGACCCCCAAAATATTTGACGGATGGGGTTCCGTCAACCAATTGGGGGCTGTACACCCCGTAAATATTTCATGGATGGAGTTCCGTCAAATATTTGGGGGGTCTACAGCCCCCAAATATTTCACGGAAGAGGTTCCGTCAAATATTTGGGGGGTCTACAGCCCCCAAATATTTCACGGAACCACATCCGTGAAATATTTCGGGGGTGTAGACCCCCAAAATATTTCACGGATGGGGTTCCGTCAAATATTTGGGGGCTGTACATCCCAAAAATATTTGACGGATGGGGTTCCGTCAAATATTTGGGGGCTGTAGACCCCCAAAATATTTCACGGAACCACATCCGTGAAATATTTCGGGGGTGTAGACCCCCTAAATATTTCACGGATGGGGTTCCGTCAAATATTTGGGGGCTGTACACCCCGAAAACATTTGACGGATGGGGTTCCGTCAAATATTTGGGGGGTCTACAGCCCCCAAATATTTCACGAAAGGGGTTCCGTCAAATATTTGGGGGGTGTACAGCCCCCAAATATTTGACGGATGGCGTTTGGTCAAATATTTGGGGAGTGTACACCCCCAAAATATTTCACAGATGGGGTTCCGTCAAATATTTGGGGGCTGTACACCCCAAAAATATTTGACGGATGGGGTTCCGTGAAATATTTGGGGGCTGTAGACCCCCAAAATATTTGACGGAACAACATCGGTGAAATATTTTGGGGGTGTAGACCCCCAAAATATTTCACGGATGGGGTTCCGTCAAATATTTGGGGGCTGTAGACCCCCAAAATATTTGACGGATGGGGTTCCGTCAAATATTTGGGGGCTGTACACCCCCAAAATATTTGACGGATGGGGTTCCGTCAAATATTTGGGGGGTCTACA
This sequence comes from Eutreptiella sp. 'Long Island Sound 2002', assembly GCA_964036045.1. NCBI lineage: Eukaryota > Euglenozoa > Euglenophyceae > Eutreptiales > Eutreptiaceae > Eutreptiella > Eutreptiella sp. 'Long Island Sound 2002'. Next base: position 45,583,416 of record OZ038379.1, on the reverse strand, counting down.
GCCCCCAAATATTTCAATGAAGGGGTTCCGTCAAATATTTGGGGGGTGTACAGCCCCCAAATATTTGACGGATGGGGTTCTGTCAAATATTTGGGGAGTGTACACCCCAAAAATATTTCACGGATGGGGTTCCGTCAAATATTTGGGGGCTGTACACCCCCGAAATATTTGACGGATGGGGTTCCGTCAAATGTTTGGGGGCTGTAGACCCCCAAAATATTTGACGGATGGGGTTCCGTCACATATTTGGGGGGTGTATACCCCAAAAATATTTGACGGAAGGGGTTCCGTCAAATTTTCGGGGGGTCTATAGCCCCCAAAATATTTCACGGGACCACATCCGTGAAATGTTTTGGGGATGTAGACCCCCAAAATATTTGACGGATGGGGTTCCGCCAAATATTTGGGGGGTCTACAGCCCCCAAATATTTGACGGATGGGATTCCGTCAAATATTTGAAGGTTGTACACCCCCAAAATATTTGACGGATGGGGTTCCATCAAATATTTGGGGGCTGTACACCCCTAAAATATTTCACGGAACCACATCCGTGAAATATTTTGGGGGTGTAGACCCCCAAAATATTTCACGGATGGGGTTCCGTCAAATATTTGGGGGCTGTACACCCGAAAAATATTTGACGGATGGGGTTCCGTCAAATATTTGGGGGGTCTACAGCCCCCAAATATTTTACGGATGGGGTTCCGTCAAATAATTGGGGGTTGTACACCCCCAAAATATTTGACGGATGGGGTTCCGTCAAATATTTGGGGGCTGTACACCCCCCAAAAAATTCACGGAAGCACATCCGTGAAATATTTTGGGGGTGTAGACCCCCAAAATATTTCACAGATGGGGTTCCGTCAAATATTTGGGGGCTGTACACCCCAAAAATATTTGACGGCTGGGGTTCCGTCAAATATTTGGGGGGTCTACAGCCCCCAAATATTTCACGGATGGGGTTCCGTCATATATATGGGGGGTCTCATAAAGAAACGGCATATCATCAATCGTCATGGTTCAAAAACGGAAAAAGAAACTTGCAAATGTGCGGGCAACTACGGTCCACCGTTCGATCAGTGCCGTGACACGCTGTCAGCGGCACCTCATAAAGAAACGGCATATGATCAATTGTCATGTTTCGAAAACGGACAAAGAAACTTGCAAATGTGGGGGCAACTACCGTCGACCATGACCCCACCATGATCCACCACATCCACCATGACACGTTGTCAGCGGCAACCCATAAAGAAACGGCATATGATCAATCGTCATCGTTCAAACCTGAAAAAGAAAAACAGGCATACCCTCCCTAACCATGGTTCGAAAATGGACAAAGAAACTTGCAAATGAGGGGGCAACTACGGTCCACCGTTCGATCAGTGCCGCGACACGCTGTCACCGGCAACCCATAAAGAAACGGCATATGATCAATCGTCGTGGTTCAAACCTGAAAAAGAAAAACAGGCGTACCCTCCCTAACCTCAACCACACAAGCAGGCAAACGACGGGGAGGGAGGCAGGGAGGGAGGGGAGGGAGGGAGGGAGGGAGGGAGGGAGGCTCTCTTGGGCAGCCCGTAGGGGCTGTGTTGTGCTGTGTTGTGCTGTGTTGTGCTGTAATATGCTGTGCTATGCTGTATGTTGTGCTGTGCTGTGGTATGCTGTGATGTGCTGTGATGTGCTGCGTTGTGCCGTGCTGTGCTTTGCCGTGCTCGAAACCCACTACCCCCCGTCTCCACAGTTCCGGCTCAACCCGATGAACCCCCACCCACCCACCCCACCAGCAAAACTGACCCGATTAGCTCAGGTGAGGTTGCTTGGGCCACACATCAGGATTCTGTTCCCACTTGTCTTCAATCACATATGAGCCCCCCGATCGGTTTGAGGGAGAGAGATGGGCCGGGGGGGGGGGGGGGGGCACGTACCATCATTGAAGGCGTTGCAAGCACTGGTTGGGTTTCAGACGCTAGGGTCGAGACCACAACCCACTTCTACACCTCAAGGGTGTGGTGACAATGGGACAAGTCTGATATTGGGGGGGACAAGGGGGGGGGGGGGGCGAAGTCTGACACGGGGGGGGGGGGGGGTGGGAGTGATGGTCCATAAAAGTCTGATGTCTGATGTCTGATAGCCGACTAGGTCGCTATACACAATCCTGCCGTGGTACCTTGTCTTTGTGCCGTTTTGCTATGCTTGCTTTTTCAAAAAAAATGAGAACCAGTCAAAAGACACGACTTGTAATTCGGATATATATCCTAATTTATCCTAAATTCGCAAAAAAAAATAGATTCGCGTTCATATTCGCACCCTAGTGCGCATTCGCATCCGCATTCAAATGCCCCTTTAAGAGCCGCTCACAAAGCGTACAAAGTCTTGTCCTAAAACGCAGACATGAATCTTGAGGAGGGGCTGCTTGTTTGCCATTTCCTGGTGGTGGCCATCAACGCGGGGACATACCAAAAGAGGTCTGTGGCAGTAGTGACCACACACTATGCCCAAACGGTGTGGCTCCAACATTGTGTGGCTTTTGTCGTTAACTGTCTTTGCGGTGGTCACCACCCTATCCTCCTGGTGGTTGCCACCGGGATTGGTTCCAAGGGCTGCAAGCCCAAGTCACCTTGGCCTCCCTGCTGTCTAAGGTTCCAAGGATCATAGCTGACATCTGTAGGGCAAACACACTAAGCAGCACGGCATAATCTTAGCTGCAGCTCTTTGGAGGCTTCGCGCGTTGGGGCAAACACCCCACGCCCAGAGCATGGATTGCTACATTGAATGCTCTCCAATGGGAAGCTGGCTCAGGCGTTGTCACGGACACCCTTGAGTTGCCTGGGGTATTGGGGAGGCTAAAGTAATCCCTGAGGTGACAAAGGGCACAACCTACAGGATGGAGGGGTCGCTGGTGGGGCACTAGCTGTGGAACCCTTGGAAGAGGAGCAAGAAAGCTCGTGAGGCCTCAGGCTTTGCTCCTGGCCATGGTGACGGGATGTTGGACTAGGAACGCATCATGCCAAACGCTCGGAAGGATGCACTGGCATTGCAAGTCAGAGAGATGCAACAGACCTCAGTGAACCGGTCGGTAGAGCAAGCCACGGTGCGGTCCATTGCATTGTCTCCAACGGGAAGTATGTGTTGTACATGTTGATGCAGGCTGCTTTAAAGCAACCCGACATTGGTCCAAAGACACTACAAGCGTTTCGGGATGCTCATTGGCATACACACCGGTGAAACCTCTTCCCCAACCATTGGGTGACAATGACACCCAAATGAGCAAGGCACCCGGTGGCGCTGGGAATTTTCCACGAAAAACCTCTAACAGCCCCTACAAAAGAATGAGATTTTTGTTAACGTATTGATTTTTGCAATTAAAATTGAACATATTAATATTGGTGTTAATATAGGTCTCTAGGGCACAAAAGGCCCACAACACTCAATAGCACATTATAATAGTGCACAACAAGCGTAGTAAGTGCATATGTAGCGCATAACCAGCGCAGTACGTGGTCATCATCACGCTCAACCTACTCAGTTGAAGAGTTGCGGAAATAAGTCGTGCCGATGGGCTCGCTAGCTGCCTCAAATTAGCGGCTACTTGCATCCACAATTGTGGTGTCATGGCTCCCTGTAACCTCCACCCACGTGATGCCTTTCTACTTCCTCAGGGCATCAGATCTCAATGGCAAAAAAGAGCACGCAAGCCGTTCTACTTCCTCACGGCATCACGTCTCTACGGCAAAGAAAGAGCAGGAATGAATACCAAGAAATTGGACAACGCTGCGAACGCATGTCCCTTTACCACGGTTGCTTCACAAGCATCTCCTTTTACTGTCTTCGGTGTTGGCAAATGGCCTCTTCCAAGACGACCTCTTAATTGGTGGCAACTAGGGTGCAATTCACCGCCACGGTCGAATAAACGATTCTTGATGATCTTGAGTTCGTTTGTGATGTGTTGTCGCCATCACCCAACTTGTCCTTGGGTGTTCTGCGGGCTGCCTGTCGAGCCGTTCCAGGGACGGCCATTTCACCGAGTCCTTGTAATCCCGTCATACTCTAAATGCTTCCTAGGTGTAGGTGCGTGCTTAGCTCCAAGGGGCTGCCATTGAGATGCCTGTAGAGGCCCGCAACACCCCCAAACCAAGCCAAAGAGCCACATTCCACCAACCAACTTTGCATATTGATCAGATGACATCCCCCTTTTCTAGACACAGGAACGCTTATGCAAAACCAACTTCACAACACAACTGCATGCCGCCGGTCAACCAGCCTTCTTTTTGCAAAAAACGCAATGTGTGTTTCTCGCTTGTGGAAAAATTGCATCGCGAGATGGGAACAACAATCGGTAGAAATTGCAATCGGATGCATAGCCCGCAACAAAAGCGTTTTGATGTGTGGTGTGCTTGTCCCAATTTGGTATCCATGGACCCAATGCAACAAAAAAAAGCACCGTGCTATAGAAGAATGAGAGGAGCATGCGTACAAGAATGTTTGTTTGCCTTTTAAAATCCTCCATCAATTGACACAAGTAAAAACAGAATGCATGGCCACCGAGGTGCCGCCACCACAAAAAGGGGGGTACAAGCTGAGGTTCATCAAATCTCTAAAATTTCATTGATGTGTACTTGTCGTAGAGCCCCCTATTCTTTGTCAAATTGTGCCAATAACTACTTTCGTGTTACGGTACACTTCCACTAAGGCCATTCCACTAGCTGTCAACAAGTTGAACATAGAGTTTCGGTGGCGGAGCTGTAGAAGTTTTGCTGTGCGAGCGCTGTAAGAATATCGTTTCAAAACATGTTCACCACTACACATGCCTTCGGCAAGTCCACCCTGCAGAGAATCTACCTCAAGCAACACACACCCAAGAGAGGGTACAAACTAATGGCTTACATGAGTGAATGGGCCTGTGTACAACCCGCTGATGCACTACTTCACCAAAGGCACCTCTAAAATCGAAGTTTTGAAAACTTTTTTTTGATACCGTGATCACCTAAAACGACCATCCAAGGTATGTAGAGCATGTTTTAGACTTTAATTATGTATTGGTCAAAACAATCATTTCCCGTCTTTGGCACGGGTGTCCACCGGCCTTCAGCAAGGCTCGAGAGTGCGAAAAATTTCCTTTCGGATTCTAGTAGGCATATGTAGTCACAACATCCCCACTCATACCCCTTAGAGTGGGTACCACGGGGTCACTAAGCTTGCCACAACCGCCGAAATAGCAAAAATGGCCGAGAAGCGAAAAATTGCATCAGCGCTCGTGCCCTGCGACCCCGTACAAACCCCATAGAGTCGGGACCCAGAAACACTTTTTCGGCTCAAAATCGAAAAAACCCAAACGATTCATGATTTTGGACCCCCCCCAAAAAGGGGGGGGGGGGCAGCTTTGGACCTCCCCCCTTCCCACCTCCATCAAAGAGGTGGATTTCAAGTGAGGGGGGTTTGGGGGGATCGGGACCAAAAACTCGTTGGGGGATGCGTTTATTGGACAAAATAATGATTTTAGAAGGGGTGAAACTAACAATTCAACCCCTTGGGTCAGGGTACGCGACCAAACCCAAGAAGGGCCGAAAGGGGGCGGCATGTGGCGTTTTCCCCTACATACTCTTGCCTGGCTTTGATCTAACAACCTCTCCGAGGTGATTCGAAAAAAACCAAAAGAGTCATGATTTTTGACCCAAAAAAGCGGGGGGGGGGGTCATTTTTCGACATTTTTGATCCCCCCTCCCCACAAGTCCCTCAAAAGCTCAAAAAATTGGGTTTCAAGTGGGAGGGGATCTAGGGGGTCGAAACCAAACACCCATTAGGGGATGTGTTTACTGGACAAAATAATGATTTTACAAGGGGTTAAAGCAACAATTCAACCCCTTGCAGCAGGGTATGCAAGTAGGCCCAAACGGGCCCAAAAAGGGGGGGGTATGTGGCAATTCCCCTTATGTATGGCCCCATGCGGCTTTGATCTGACAACCTCTGCGAGGTGATTTTGAAGTGTCAGTAAACAGCCAATGCAACAGAAATTCGATAACCTTCCGCAGGTCCACCTTGCAGAGAATCTACCCGAAGCAACACACGGCCCAAATAGGGTAAAAATTCTTTTGCCTTCAGCCAGTCCACCTCGCAGAGAATCTACCTCAAGCAACACATGCCCAAAATAGGGGACAAACCACATAAATACAGACTAACACATGCTTTACATATCTTGGATAGTTAATTTAGGTGATCACAATATCAGAAAAATGAGTTTTGGAAACTTCCATTGTTGACCTGTATAGGCTGAAACACTGCATAAGCAGGTTATGTACCAATCCCTTGGGGGTGCCCCCCCACCCAAGCACAAATACGGGCTGAAGCATGCTTTACATATCTTAGGTAGTCATTTCAGGTGATCACGGTATAAAAAAATAAGTTGCAATAACTTCCATTTTTGAGCCGTCCAAGGTGAAAAGCTGCATACGTAGCTTGTGTACCAATCCCTTGGGAGACCCCCCCCCCCCGCACCTGGTACCCAAATAGAGTGAAAAACACATCAACACGGCATTCGTCGATTAACGTCCATTGGTCTATGTACAAAGGCAGAGGGCCAAGGAGGTGGGCCAATTAAGTCGAGTTCACACGCCCGTATCCTCCCATACAGGCCCCCCGCCTGTGCCTGCACGGCGGCCAGGAGCGACGAGCCGCAGGGGACTAGGTCTCTTCCGCGCTGGCCCTGCCGTGCTGCCGCGGCGGCGGCAGAGTGGACGTGGATGGCGACGGCGCCGAGGGCGCGTCCGCCACTAGGTCAAAGGAGGAGGAGCCCCCCTCGGCTGCGCCGTCCGCGGCTCGTGGGGGGGGCGGACGCGCGCGCAGCATGTCCGCCACCTACCTGGCGGACCTAGGTTGGGGCCGTCATCGTGCCCGCGGAGGGGACCGCCGCCGCGGCGGAGCGCGGCTGCTAAGGGCCGCTGAGATGGGGCTGAAAACATCCGGGAGCGACGGTGGGAGTCGCTTTGCTGGGCGGGGGGGGGGGTGTCCTGCCGCGCCGCCGGCTCCACCGAGACCCCCGCACGAGCGGAGGATGAGGAGGGGGCCGGCCCCGGGCTCCCGGTGGTGCCCCCAAGGCCCCCGCACGGGCGGAGGAAGACGAGGGGGTCGGTCCCGGGTTGCTGCCCCCCCCGCTGGCTGGGGTGATAGGGGGTCTAATGCCCCCCCACCCGTCGTTCGGTGTGACGGCCCCCCCGGATACCCCCGGTTAGCCCGGTTAGGCGTCTGGCGCTTCGCGGACCTGGAGGCGTCTGGCCCAAGGGCATGGGAAGGGCGTGTGCCCAGCACTCTGGGCGGGGTGGCGCCCTGGCGTGCCACCGGGGGGCCCGAGTCGGGGAGGGCCGTTGATGCTGAGGGGGCCCGTCCCAGCAAGGAGGACAACGCCGCCGCCCCCGCGAGTCGGCCTCGCGGACCAGCACATGGCGACCCGGCGCGACCCGGGGCGGGGCTATGGGGCAGCCCCCCGAGGAGCCCGGTTGGCCTTCGTGGCCAGCTCAGCAGCAGCGGCTGATACCCCAGCCCAGGCTCCTGCATTGGGCACACAACGGTGCCCCGTGCTCCAGGCACAACGCGCCCTGCGTGCCGCTGCGTGCACCTGGGGGTCAGCTCTGCTGTGGCGCCGCAGGAGGAACGCTGTGGGCCGGAGCCCGCGGGGGCCGCCGCGCATACGGAAGCAAGGGAGGCCCCCTTGTGGGGGCGGGGGAAATAATCCAAGAGAAAGCGGTCACTGTGTTGTGGCCGCATGCGCCAGGCCTACGGGTCGCGGCAAGGCGCCGCCAGGCGCATCAGCTGCAACATTACCGCGTGGCGCCGCGAAGTACGGTCGAGCCGAGAGCCCCGCGCTCACGCGCCCCCCGGGGTGGAGTAGCGAGCGACATCGCCTCACTGGGGCCCCGCCCAGAAGTGCACCCGCCGCCACGTGGCGCTCCGCTAGCCCCACCGCCTTGCGAAGGACTTGGGCCAAATCCCCCAGTGGCAGCCGTGTGCCCCGCAGCCGGTGGTCCGGAGAGGCCGGGGTCGCCCGGCCCACGAAGGCTTCATAGTCCAGGGCCAGCTCAGCCCACGAGACCTCCGCCGGCCCCGGAACCCAGGCTGGCGCCCGGCCCCACCTAACCAGGTCGTGGATGAAGTCCTGGGGCCACCTCCGGTCCGCTGGCACCCCCGGCTGCAGCGGCGGCTGGTGGCAGACGGCGTCCCCCGGTATGGGGCCAACGAAGGCGTCCCATGGGTAGGGGTTGCGGGGCCGCGGACGCGGCTGCTCCGGGAAGACAGAGTCGCCGTGGCCCGGCTGATCCCCCGCGCTGGCCGCCATTCGGGCCGCAAGGACCCCAAGTACATGCCATACAAGCGGTAGAGGAAGTCTTTCAAGAGCTCCCGGTCCACCCCCTTTGCCAGCCGGAAGGGGAAAAGGCCCCCTTTCCGCAGGCAGGAGGGCCACCGGTACGGCGGGGCCGGGCTGGGGAAGGCCCCCGCCGCGTCGTTCAGCCAGGGGAGCCACGTTCCTCTGGCATCGCCCCACTCTGGGTTGTCCCATAGGACGTGGGCCTCGTCCTCTTGCGCCGCGCCGCAGTGGGGTCACGCGGCGTTGGCCCGCGTGCCGTGGCCCAAGACCGTGGCCGCCGTCGACATGGCCCCGGCCACGACCCCGCGCAGCAGCCACTTCTCCAACTCCGTGGAGGCCGCCCGCAGCGCCGCGCGGCAGGCCCGGCCATCCGCCCATCGCCCCGCCCACCAAAGGTGACGGGGCGCCGCGCTTGCAGCTGAAGCGAGGAGTGGCAGCGAAGGTTGTACCGGACCCAGTGCCACAGCTGGCGGAGCGGCTCCTGCACGAAGTGCAGGGGGTCCTCCTGCCCTGGGACATCCCAACACCACCAGCCGTCGCGCGGGCCCCAGCCCAGGGAGGCCGCCGTGTGGAGCGCGCGCCCCACCGGGCCCGTCCCCGATGGGCGGCCCCCGAGTCCCAAATGGCTTGGGCAAGGACCTGCGTGACCCCCGGCCGGCGGGCCAGGCGGGCCAGCCAGAGGATGCGCTCATACCGCGTGTGCATGATCACGGACAAACGGTGCCCCTTGGTCAGGACGGTAAAGACGACCGCGTTGGCCCGGGACACGCGCGCCGGCCCCCAACGGGGTGACCTGGGTGCTGATGGCCCGCTCTCGCCGGTCGTAGGTCGAGAGTTGGGGCAGGTGACGCAGGGCGCTCCTCCCCGCTTCCAGGCGCCGGGACAGCACCCGTCCCGTGGCCTTGAAACCTCCAATGGCGATGTCGACGCCGAGCTGGCGGAAGGTCGTCGCCAGCGGGATGGGGACCCCCCGGAGCAGCGTCGCCGGAGCAGGGCGCCTTGTTCCCCTTCGACCCACGAGCAGGACTTGTTCACGCGGACGTCCTGCCTGGTGCTCCCTAGCCACTCCTCCGTCGCGGGGAACGTGTCCTGGAGTGCGGCCGCGCCCAGGGCCACCGCCTGGGTGTCGTCCGCGTAGCCCAACGACCCTAGCGCGGCGTAGCCAGGGCCGGCATCCTTGAGGGGGAGCAGGGCACCCAGTTCCACGTCCTCCGCCGCGTCCTTGTCGAGGGCCTGCGAGAGGGCGGCCGTTTGTGCGCATACTTGACGGCGCAGGGAGTCCACCTCCGATTTCCAGATCGTGGTAATCACATTCACCAGAATCACCGACAAGGGGCACCCGCGCAGGATGCAAGTGGTGGCCTGCCACCATAGGCCGAAGGCCCCTGCGATCTTGAAGGCCCGGCGGAGCTGCTTGTACATGGCCCCGAGGGCACGACACGTGCCCGGGTCCATGCCCAGCTCCAACGCCAGGGCAGCACGACCGCCTGGGGGATGAGATGGAAACACTTGACGTAATCGATGCTCATCCCCGCGACGGCCCATCCCCGAAGGCGACACAGCTCCAAGAGGACCTGCGTCGCCGCCGCCCCGTCCAGGGCGCTCCTGGCCGGGCGGAAGCGAAAGGTCCCCGGGTGGGCCCAGGCCTCCTGCCACGCAATGGCGTCCACCAGGCGCACCCCCGCCCACGGCCGGTAGACCGTGGACAGGACGTTGAGCGGGCAGGTGTTTAGGGGCCCCGGCGGCCCCTCCTTGGGGACGAAGGCGGTGTAGCCCTTGGCTAGGCGGGTGGGCCATTTTCTCAGCCGCTCCACCTCGCGCAGGAGGTCTGCCAGCAAGCCCAGCAGCCTGTCGGGGAGGGAGCGTAGGTCCGCCAAACTCCTTCCGTCCAGCCCCAACGCCAAGGGCTTCATGCAGGAGAGCCCGTTGCGCACGCGGGGGCCGTCGAGTTGCGAGGCAATCATGGGGACCCGCCGCACGTGGCAGCCGTACCGGCGCAGGAAGGCCGCCGGGTCCGGCTATGGGTACGCCGCGTATTTGCGGTTGACGGGGCGCCACGCGGTCTGCAGGAGGCCATCCATCTCCCCCAGGTTGGCCATGGCTGTACCATCCGGCCTGGAGAGGAAGGTGACCGGGGGGGGGGTAGGACTCGTCCTTCAGCCAGCGGTATACGGCCCGCTGATCCGAGGATCAGGACTCCTCGAGCCAGGCGCGCCAGTCCCGGACGCGGTCCTTATCCTCCGCCGGGAGCGTTGCCCGGACCTTCCCCGAAATCGCCACGTTGAGACGGCGGAGGGAGGCCATCGGGGCTAGCCTGCCGGGCGCGCCTCCCGGCTCAAAATCCACATATTCCGGGCCGAGCGCGCGGAGCCTGTCCAGGCGGCGTCAGAGGGCCGCCCACGCCTCCTGCATCGCTCGTGGCATCACGCCTGGCCTCCGCGATGGCCGTTCCAGCCAGCGTAAGACCTCCCGCAGGGGTCCCTGCGCCGGAGGGGTCCTTGCACCGCTTAGATGCGTGCCAACGGGTAGGTCAGGGGACCCCCGGTGTCTCGCCGCTGCTTGGAGCAGAGGCCCACCTCCCAGAGCAGTTGGTCCGTGCCGCTGCTGCTAGGGAGGTGGGGAGGGGCCGCGGGAGGGTGGCCCCGGCCGGGACGGTGTCCGGAGTGATGTCCGGGCACGCCAGGGCGAGAAGAGTCTCCGCCGCAGTCGTGGTCCAAAAGGCCCAGGCGCGGTCCACGCCCCCGGCTGCCACGGCCGCCTGCCACCCCGCCTCCAGCGGGTTGAGTAGGCGTTGTACGAGGAGGAGTCCTTCGTGCTCGTCCCGCTGGGCCGGCACCACTGGTTTGGGGCGGACAAACTTGACCACCCGCTGCGACACCCCCCGCAGCTGGAGGTCAAAACATACCGGGGTGTGCCCCGAGGTTGCCCCACGCGGCAGCCGCTCCGCCGCATGGAGCAACGCCGCCAGGTGCGTGTCAAGCAGCAAGCCGTCAATGCGCGAGGGTCGATTTCCCTCCGGGCCGTGGTACGAACGAAGGGGGTCCCTCCCCAAGGCGGTCGCCAGCTCAAGATCCGCATCCGCCAGCCAGGGAGTCAGCAGAGTCAGCAGGGACGCCAGGACAGATGGCGGTGCTCGAAGCGTGTAATTGAGGTCATACTTGAAGTCCCCCCCTACCGGCTGCGGGGCCGTCCCATGTCGCGCCACATACTGTGTGGCGTGGTCCAAGAATGTGCGGTTGAGAGCCGGCTGGGCCGAGACGCCGTACGCTACGTGGGCGTGCAGTGTATCATCCCCCCGGCCCAAGCCAACCAGGACGCGGCACCAGCGGCTGGAGTGCCATAGGGTTTGGGCGAGGGCGTCCGCCTCGGTGCGGGGTTCCCCCTTGGGGGGGTAGCATTTGTCTGGCCGAGATGCCCTGGCGCACCACAATACCTGACCCCCCTGCTGGCGCATCCCAGATGCCCCCCCCCCCCCCAGGGATTCCTAGGGCGCCCCCCAAAAAGCTTGCCAGCCTGAGACCCCGTTTTGTGCGCGCATCCGGGCTGCGCCGCCGCCATGAGACGGGTCTCCGAGATCAGCACCACGTCCGCTCGCCAGTGAGCGACCGTGTGCCAATGGAGACGCAGGGACGTGACGTTCGCCAGCGCGACGAGGAAGGGGCCCGGCTGGGGCTCGATGTCCCCGCACGATAACAAGAGGAGGGGGGGGAAGGCCCAGCATTGGGAGGGCGGGGTGTCCCTCCCCGGGAGCCCCAGCTAGGGGATGGGGAGAGGTAACCCCCACCCCCCACACAAGATCGTCTGTCGCTGGTCACCCAAATAGAATGAAAACCACATCAATGCGGCCCAAATCCTGCTTTACATACCTTGGATGGTCATATTGTGTGGTCACAATATCAGCAAAGGAAGATCAGGAAACTTCAATTTTTGAGCTGCCAACGGCGAAAAACTGCATTCGTAGGTTGTGTAACAATCCATTGGCAGGCTTCCCGCCCCCCGGGCCCAATACGCAAATAGGGTAAAAAATAAATAAATACGGCCTAAAACATGCTTGCAATACCTTGGATGGTCATTTTAGGTGATCACGGTATCAAAAAGTAAGTTTTCAAAACTTCCAGCTTCCAGCTGCCTCGGGTGAAAAAATGCATTAATAGGTTGTGCACCGGCCCCATCACTCATGTAAGCCATTAGTGGTGGAAACAGTCATTTCGCGTCTGTGGCAGGGGTTTGCAGCGGCGTTCAGCAGGGCTAGAGAGTGGGAGAAATATCCTTTCGTATCCTAGTAGGCATATCTAGTCACAACATCCCCACTCACACCCATTAGAGTGGGTACCACGGGGTCAGTGAGGTTGCCAAATCGCCGACATAGCAAAAAGGCTAAGAAGTGATAAATTGCATCAGCGCTCCTCCCACTCAACCCCACACAAACCCCGTGAGGTCGGGACCCAGGAACAATTTTTCGGCTCAAAATCGAAAAAAAACCTAAAGATTCATCATTTTGGAACCCCCCTTCCCAAAAAGTCCACCTTGCAGTGAATCTCCCGGAAGCAACGCATAGCTAAAATAGGGTAAAATTCTTTTGCCTTCACCAAGTCCACCTCGCAGAGAAGTTACCCCAAGCAACACACACCGAAAATAGGGTAAAAACTACATAAATACGGGCCAAAACATACTTTAAATATCTTGGATAGTCATTTTAGGTGATCACAGTATGCAAAAAAGAGTTTTCGAAACTTCGCTTTTTGAGCGGTATAGGCTGAAACATTGCATACGCGGGTTTTGTACCAATCCCTTGGGATTGCCCCCCCCCCCCCATCCCCCCCCCCGCTCCCAAGCGCAAACACCGCCTGAAACATGCTTCACATATCTTGGATAGTCATTTTGTGTGATCACGGTACAAAAAAATAAGTTTCACAAACATCCATTTTTGAGCTGTCCAGGGTGAAAAGCTGCATAATCAGGTTGTGTATCAATCTTTTGGGGCAGCCCCACCCCGTACCCAGTATGCAATTAGAGTGAAAAATACATAATACGGTATTCGTCTATTAGCGTCCGCTAGCCTATGTACACAGGCAAAGGGGCGGGGAGGTGGGTCCAGTCAAGTTCAGGCGCTCGTTGTCTCCCCTACAAGCCCCCTGTTTGTGACCGCACGGCGGCCGGGAGGGACGAGCCGGAGGGGACTAGGTCTCTTCAGTGCTGGCCCTGTTGTGCTACCGCCGTGGCGGCACTGTGGACTAAGATGGCGAAGGCGCCGAGGGCGCGTCCGCCACTTGATCGGAGGAGCTCCCTCCCGCGGCGCAAGCCGCAGCGCAAGAGGGTGTACGCACAGCATGTCCGCTACTAACCTGGTGGCCTTTGGCTGAGGCCGCGTCCGACCCTTGGGAGGAGTTCGACGCCGCGGCAAAGCGCGGCTACTTAGGGCCGCCAAGATGCGGCTGAAAACGTCCGGGGCGACACCGGTTGCTCGCAGGCGGCCTTGAGGGGGGCTCTTCTTCTTCTGGGTGGGACGGCGGGGGTGGGTCCCGCAATGCGGGTTGCGCCCCTGGGGAGTCGGTGGGGACCCAGGTGCCTGCGGGCATCGGCCCGGGGCCGTTGTCTCCTCCAGCCGCTAGTGGGGAGGAGAAAGGGTTAGTTCCCCACCCGCCTGATCGCGCTGGCCACTCATCTACCAAGCCCTTCCGGCGCTGCGGGGCCGGGGGCCGTCAGGCCCCAATGCCGAGAAGGGGCGGGTGCCAAGCGTTCTCGGGGGGGCCGGGCGCCGGCATGTCGCGCCGGGGGGCCCAAGTCTGGGAGGGCCTAGGAGGCTGGGTGGGCCCACCCTAGCCATGAGGACAGCGCGGCTGCTCCCGCGCGCCGGTCCTCAGGGACGAGGACCTCGCATCCTGGTGCCACCCGGGGCGGGGCTCTTGGACAGTGTGGGCTCGCCGCAAGGTTAGCGTGTCCTTCGTGGCCGGCTGGGCAGCGGCGACTGATGCCCCAACACAGGCTTATGCCCTTGGCGCACGACGGCGCCCCATGCTCCAAGCACAGCGCCCCCTGTGTACCACTGACCGCCCGCGGTGGGCGGCTGCGCTGCGGGGCTGCGAGCGGGACGCCTCTGGGCGGTGCCCGCAGGGGCCTCTTGGGATACGGCAGTAGCCCCCCCCCCGCCCCAGGGGGCGTGGGAAATAGTCCATAAGCAACGGTCGCGAGCGGTGGCCTCATGCGGGCAGGCACGCGGAGGCGCCGGACCCACGAGTCCCGGCAGTGCGTCGCTAGGCGCATAAGCTGCAACATCACCTCATGGCGCGCCGCGAAGAACGGGCGGGCCGAAAGCCCCGCACACACGCGCCCCCCTAGGGGAAGGAGTGAGCAGGAGCGAACCAGCGGGGCCCCGCCAAGCAGCGCACCCGCCATTAGGTGTCGCTCCGCCAGGCCTACTGCCTTGCGCAGGACTTGAAATCACTCCCCCAGTGGAAGGCGCGTTCCCCGCAGCCGGTGGTCGGGGGAGGCTTGGAGCGCCCGCCCCACAAACGCTTCAAAGTCGAGGGCTAGCTACGCCCAAGAGACTTTTGCCGGCCCCGGCATCCTTGACAGCGCCCGGGCCCACCAGACCAAGTCCATGATGAAGTCTTGTGGCCTCCGCCGGCCCGGCAGGGTCGCCGGCCGGAGCCGTGGCTAGTGACGAATTGTGTCCCCTGGCAGGGGGCTCACGAAGTCGTTCTAGGGGTAACGGTTGCGGAGCCACCAACGCGGCTAGCCGGGAAGAGGGAGTCCCCGTGGCCTATCTAGTCCCCCTGGCTAGCTGCCATGCGGGCAGCAAGGACCCAAGTACATGCCGTAAAGGCGGCACACGAACTCGTCCAGGAGTCCCTAGTCCACCGCCTGCGCCAGCTAGAGGGGGAACAGGCCCGGCTCCCGGAGGCAGGATGCCCACCCCCAAAGGTGACCGGGTGCCGCACCTCAAGCTGGCGGGAGGAATGGCAGCGAAGGGTGTCCCGGACCCGGTGTTGGAGCTTGCCCAGGGGCTCGTGCAGGAAGTGCAGCGGGTGGTCTTGCCCCGGGACGTCCGAACGCCACCAGCCCTCGCGCGTCTTCCAGCCAAGGGTGTGCGCCATTCGGAGCGCGCGGCCCACCCGGCACGTTCCGGGAGAGCGGCCACTCGACTCCAAAATAGCTGGGGTGAAGACCTGGGTGACTCCCGGCCGCCGGGCCACCCGGGCCAGCCAGAGGAGCCGCTCATTCCGCGTCTGCATGACCGAGGAGACGCGGTGCCCCTTACAAAGGACCGTGAAGATAATCTCCTTGGTCCGGGACACGCGCGTGGCTCCCCACAACGCCCGCACGACTGTGGTCTCCAGCCCCCGCAAGTTGGGTTCCGTCACCGATGCGGCTGGCACCACAAGGAGCGCTAGCGCGGTGACCAGCGTGCTGATAGCCCGCTCGCGGCGCTCAAAGGTGGAGAGGTGGGGGAAGCAGCAAAGGGCGCTCCGTCCCGCTTCAAGGCCCCGGGATAGCACCGGCCCCGTGACCCTGGTGCCCCCAACAGCGACGTTGACGCCAAGCTGGCGGAAAGTCATCGCCAACGGGATCGGGACTCCCTTGAGCAGGAACGCCGGGGCGCGCTGTTCCCCTGGGGCCCAAGAACAGGATTTGTCCACGCGGATGTCTTGGCCTGTGACTTGCAGCTACTCCTCCGTCGCGGGGACTATCCCCGATGGGAGGCCGCGCCCTAGGCCACACCTTGGGCGTCATGCGCATAGCCCGACGGCCCCCGCCCAGCGTAGCCGGGGCCTGCATTCTTGAGGGGGAGTGGGGCCGCCGGCTCCGGGTCCTCCGCTGCGTCCTCATTTAGAAGGGGTTGAGGGCGACCGATCCTTTGGGTTTTTTTTCGATTTTTAGCCGAAAAAGTGTTTCTGGGTCCCGACTCCATGGGGTTTGTATGGGGTTGAGTGGGACGAGCGCCCATGCAATTTGTCACTTTTCAGCCATTTTTGCTACGTCGGCGGTTTTGGTTAACTCAGTGACCATGCGTTACCCACTCCAAGGGGTATGAGTGGGGATGTGGTGACTAGATATGCCTACGAGGATACGAAAGGACGTGTTGTGCACTCTCTAGCCTTGCCGACGGCCTCTAGAAGCTCGCGCCAAAGACGCGAAATGACTGCTTTCACCAGTAATGGCGTACATGAGTGACTGGGTCGGTCTCCCGGGGGATTGGTACACAACTTGCTTATCCAGTTTTTTTCTGCCTGTACAGCTCAAGAGTCGAAGTTCTTGCATCTTATTTGTTTCATATTGCTAGCACCTCAAATTACCATCCAAGATATGTAAAGCATGTTGCAACCCGTATTGATGTAATCATCTCGCAGAGGTTGTTGATCAAAGCCGAGCAAGGGTATATAGGGGGGAAAGCCACATACCCCCCCCTTTTGAGCCTCCGCGGGCCTATTAAAGTACCCTACCCCAAGGGGTTCAATTGTTAGTTTCACCCTTTCTAAATTCATTGTTTTGTCGCATAAACGCACCCCGAATGAGTTTTTGGTCCAGACCCCCAGACCCCCACCCCACTTGGAACCCACTTTTTTGAGGTTTTCAGGGAAGTGACGGGGGGGGGGGGGGTAAAAATGACCCCGTCGCTTTTTTTGAATTGAAAATCATGAATCTTTTGGTTGTTTTCGGATTTTGAGCCGAAAAAGTGTTTCGGCTCCCAACTCGGTGGGGTTCGTATGGGGCGGTGTGGGACGAGCGCGGATGTAGCCTATGCAATTTTTAGCCATTTCTGCTATGTCGGCGATTGTGGCGACATCGGTGACCCTGTGGTACCCACTCTAAGTGGTGTGACTCCCTTAGTGACTCAATAATCTGTTTCGTGAGGCAGTAACCCCCCATTACTAACGCCTTTACCGCCATAGTCACCCCTTTACTGAGCACCCTTATTGACCTTTGACATCACATACCAGGAGCAATAGTTTTCCTAGGGGTGGAAAGCTTTTGTGCACTTGTGCATCGTATGTGCACGCCATGGACAACAACAAAGCAGAACATAACACAAATGGCAAGTCCCATTCACGCACCCATTTTTCCGTCCACTGAATCTTGTATCGTGTTATGCTTTCAAATTGAAAAATTCAGCACCACACACCCTTGAGTTCACTGAAATCTTGTACCATTTTGTCAATGGAGCAACGAAATTGAGGGGTCACAGAAATTCGCAAAACACCGATGCATTTCCATAGGAAGAAGAGAGGATGCAAATTGGAAAATTTAGCACCACAAACCCTCGAAGTCGATCAATTTTGTACCGTATTGTCCATGGAGCACTGAAATTCACGGGCCATAGAAATTCCGAAAACACCGATGACAAACACAAACATCAAGAAACGCAGAACATGATCCAGGTCAAATTTTCAAGGCTTCTCATTCATGCGCCCAATCACGCACCCATGCACGCACCATTCACGCGCCCATTCACCTGCCCAATCACGCACCCAATCACGCGCCAAATCACGCGCCGATTCACGCACCCAATCACCCCATTCACGTGCCAAACCCCGCATCCAATCTTGAACCCAAACTCGCATCCACACACCAACTCGCATACACCACTTACTTCTTCGCCGTCACGACCTGCAGCAGCTCATCCTTGTGCCTTGCTACCAACGCTGCCTTTGTCTCCGCCTTTTCTCGCCTCAACCGCTCTTGGGCGGCAATCTCCCGTTGTCCTTGGAGTGCCTCTTGGAGATGGCGCACCTATGCCTCAAAGTGAGCGATCTTGCCCTTCTGCTGAGCGGTCACCTGCCGCAAAGCAACAACGTTCCTCCACGCTTTGGAGGCCTTGCCCTTGACCGCCTCCTTCAGGATGAAGTCAAGGCGGTCTCGCAGCCGCACAAGCGCTTCCATCCCGTCTTGCGCTTCCTCGGGGACCACCTCATTGGGAACGCAGCCGCGGCTTGGTGCGGAGCTCGGACGCTGTCAGATCAGCCCAATTGCGGGGGCTGACCCACCTTCCCCGGCACCTTCCTTCTGCCCCTCCCGCTTCCTCTTCTTTTCCCTTGGGAGGGGGCGAAGGAGGACTGGACGGCTAGGAGGGACCTCAGTGCGTGCTGAAGGGGTGCTGTCCATGGGGGAGGGGGCATCCTCGGGCATCTCTTGCTTAATCCCCCTCCCCGGCGACCCCAGCCGCCGTTTTTCCTCGAGCCACGCTTGATGCCCAGCTTCGGCAAGACTTGTGGCCGCCACCCTGCACTTACGACGTACTTAGTACGCACTTATCATGCTTACGAAGCACTTCCTACCAAATTACTACCCGTAGTACGCACTTAAGGCACACTTTTTGTGCCGACCAGCCAGTTCCTACATACTTACTACACGTCACCACGCTTGCAGCACAGTTGCAACACACTTACCTATTTTGGGTGTGTGTTGCTTCGGGTACATTCTCTGCAAGGTGGACTTGCCTAAGGCAATAGAATTGCTGTTGCATTGGCTGTTTAGTGACACTTCAAAATCACCTCGCAGAGGTTGTTAGATCAATGCCATGTAGGCCCATAGATAAGGGGAAGTGCCACGTACCCCCCTTTTCGGGCCCTTTTGAGCCCATTCGCATAGCCTACCTCAAAGGGTTGAATTGTTGGTTAAACCCCTTGTAAAATCATTATTTTCTCCTGTAAACACATCCCCTAATGGGTGTTTGGTCCGGACCCCACTAAACCCCCTCCCACTTGAAACCCACTTTTTTGAGCTTTTGAGGGAGGTGTGTGTGTGGGGGGGGGGGGGAGTCAAAAATTTCGAAAAATTACCCGCCTTGTTTTTTGGGCCGCGAATCCTGAATCTTTTGATCATTTTTCCAATCACCTTGCAGAGGTTGTTTGATCAAAGCCAAGCAAGCGTATGCAGGAGTAAACGCCACATGCCGACCCCTTTTGGGCCTTTTTGGGCCTATTCGCATACTGTACCATGATTTTTGTCCAATAAACGCAACCCTTGATGAGTCTTTGGTCCGAACCCCCTCCCCCGACCCCCGCCCACTTGAAACCTAGTTTTTTCTGGTTTTGAGGGAGGTGGGGGGGGGGTCCAAAGCTGAACCCCCCTTTTTGTGTCCACACGCCCACCTGCCGGCGCAGGGATTCCACCTCCCATTTCCAGCCTAGGTACACGCTACAATACCCAATCTCGTTCTAGCCTAGAACGCGCTAGAGCGGCTAGAACGAAAAAAAGAGGGGGGTACGCCGACCCATGGGCATAGGGGGGCGGGGGTATGAGAGGTGCAAATTGGACCCCTATTACCATACTAGGGGGTCCGTACGTTGTTTTTCACGAAAACACATTTTTGACATGAAATTCAACAAGTACAAAAAACCGTTCTAGCGGCGCTCTAGCGCTGCCCCGCTAGAACGGCGTTACAACGTTCTTTGAACGCCTCGCTAGAACGACGCTAGAACAAAACCATGCACACACATTTGGCAAGTAAAACACACCAATGTGGGAAGGGGGGGGGTTCCATGACACATAGACACATGGAAACCATCACATTTGGTACATGTCCAATCATATGTGCGCGCGCACCCACACACACACACATGCACACACACACATGCACACACACATTTTGACATAGGCACGGGCACTGTGGGGGTTCCCTGCCTTCAAGCCCTTAGTGGGGGGGGGGGGCTTTGCTTTTGTCACACATTTTTTGGGGGGGGGGCTTGAGAACTACCTTGGGGGGGTGGGGTTGGACTCAGGGGTCTGGGACGGTGTTCCGTTCTTCGTTTCACAGGTGGTTTTTTCTCGGATTTCTTAGGCGTCACAAGTTGCCCACCCCCCACCTGGCGCTATGGCCCACGGAAGTCCATGTTGTAATGAGGGGAAAAGTATGTGAAAAGGGGTGTTATTTTTTGGGTATCCAAACCCCCCTGGTGGGTACATGCAAAAAAAAGGTGTGTATTTCAAATATATGCCATTATTTGCATTTCTGGAAACACAGAGATTTTCAAAATAAAGACATTCAATCACCAAAATATAGTGTTGTTTTACATTTAGACCACTGCATTCCAGTGTGGGGGGGGGGGGGGGCTGCCTATTTTTCTCTCCCCTTTGTTCGAGCTTGATCACAGAAACCCCCCTATACACCACAGATGAGGGAACCCCAAACATACCTTTCATTGAAGCACACAGAAGACTATCCCAAAGCATGTAGTTGTATTTCCTATTTTAACCAACCTGGCCGAAATTTCGGCCAACTCTTCAAAAAATGTCCAAACACATGGTCCTATTTGACAGACAGGCCTAAGCTGGCCAAAATTTCGGCCAGGTCCGTCGAAACTCCGAATATGATCACTGAAATGGGTGCCTAAGACAATAGACATGAGCAAGGAACACGGGAGCAGTGACATTTGAACGGGGTGTGCAACATAATATACTCAATTACAAGCAAATACTTGCCACATGACGAAACCAAAGCAGACTTTTGCAGTGCGTATGGGGAAACACAATAATAAAAGGCTGAAGAGGCTGAGGACTGCATGCTGGCCGAAATTTCGGCCAGACTTCATACTGACAGGCAATATAAGCAGCAGGACTGGCATTAGCGCTTGCGCAGACCAGATGCACGGGGCTTCTTAGCACCTGTGTTAGCAGGAGGCTTGGCAGGGGCTGCAGCACGAGGCTTGGCAGTGGCGGAGTTCTGTGACTGTGTGTTTCCACCCTGGAATGGTCAAAAATGATTCACAAAAGTATTCATACCTTTGCCAGTAGGGGCAACAGTGCCTGAGGAGGAAGCTGGGGTGGCCTGAGCGCACTGCGTGCCACTGGGTGAGGGGGCACGGGCAGTTTTGGGTTTCTTCTTTGGAGTGTGTGTCTCTGGTTGCGACTGTGCCTCCCAATCTTGCTCCTCAGGATCCTCATCTACATACCTAACCCCAGAACAATCCACAGGAAAACCTGCCCCCAAGTCGTGGTACACATCCTCCCATGACTTGGGGGGGCACGTGTCGGCGTTGGTGATAGCTGCTCTGATGGACTGAACAAACTCATCAGGCACAACAGTCTCCTCACCCAAAAGGGCACACACAACATTACAGTCCTTGGAAAACCGGGTAGACATCATGCTTGCAAAATACACAGACAGAGTCCCCAGCAAAAACCAGTTGCCTGCCCGTTCTGGGACCGGAACCAGGCTCAAAAGAAATGAGAATATCTCAACAGGCATCACAGACGACATGGGTCCTTCAGTAAAAGCCACGTAACGGGGCAGCCTGTTATCAAAGGCAGTGGCAGAACAAATGGAAACCAGATGGGACGTAGAAGTGTACAGCGGGGTCTTGCTTGACAAATTGTAAATTGCAACATCACAGTGATACATATCCTCAGCCACAGTGGCCTTCAAAGCAGCAACAGTGGCTTTCACAATAGCAGACTCACCCGCAATGAACAGAGGCACACCGGACAAAAGCAGCTGCGCAACCAGGTTATGCAAACCAGCTGTATAGAGGCAGGGCACCTCAATGACACAAGCAGCAACCCTTGGTGCGCGTTTGAAACCCAATGTTGTTCCGGCCAAATTGTTTCAATGTTCTAGGCTATCTGGCCGGAACAAAAAAATTCAAAATTTATTTACCCCCCAACCAAGCCTATCCGTACATGGTGGCAAAATATCTTGTTTGCTAGCCTTGGGGGTCCCCGCTGGTATGCTCATATTTGTTGTCTGGCGCGTTGCCACGTGAAAAAAACGTGTTTTCAAAAACAGTTTTTGTTAGAACACCATTGGAACACCGCGGGAACAAGTTATTGGAACGTCGCCGGAACAAGCACTCTACAACAAGAGCAAAGCACAAGGAAGGGTAAAATGGTAACATACATTGTTGTGTAGGGTGCCCGCGGGGGCCCATCGGGTTAGTCTCTTGTTGTCACTTAAAAGTCCTGCGTGGTCGGGGGCCCGGCGGGCGCCCCCGAACTCTTGTCACCCGCCCCACTATCCCCCCCATCTCCTTCACCGACCACCACCCCTTCACCCACCACCCCTTCACCCTCCACCCCTTCACCCACCGCCCCTTCACCCTCCACCCCTTCACCCTCCACCCCTTCTCCCACCACCCCTTCCCCCTTCACCCCTTCGACCTCCATCCTTTCCCCCTCCACCCCTTCAACCTCTTCCCCGACGCCCCCATCCCGGTTAGCCCCGGTAGCACCCGAACCTGCCCCCGGTCCATCCCCTTCGTCTCCCCCGTCCCCGTCCCCGTCGTTGCTCTCGTCCCCCTCCTCGTCCGCGTCCGCGTCGTCCTCCTTGTCCTCCTCCTCGGCCGCCATCATCTTGGCGAGGAACTTCTTCGCCTGCGTCTTGGTTTTCCAAACCGACGCTCTCGGGATGGCGAAGAGTTCGGGGTCTTTGGGGAAGGCGATCCACGTCTCCCCAACCCCTGGGGGGCCACCCGCGGCAAGGGCCTCTTTGCCCTGCTCGATCCCCCACTGCCCATTGTCCCGAAAAACTACATACACTTGCTCCCCCGCTTTGTATTTGCACCCCCCCCCCCTCTTGCCTTTGGCTTGGCCTTGGGTTGGGGTTGGGGGGGCTGGGCCTTGGGTTGGGGGGGCGCGGCTCTCTTGGGAGCCTTGCGAGGGGGTTTGGTGGGCTCCTTGGCCGGTGGGCGGGGCTGGGGCTCCTCGAACGCCGAGGAGTCGGTGGTGGACCCCGAGGAGGAGTCCGTTGAGGAGTCGCTGGACGACTCCTCGCTGGAGGACTCCCCCGGGAGCCTCTTCCTTTTTGGGGGGGCTGGTTTGGGGGCGCTCTTGGGTTCCCGCTTGGGGGGGCGTTGGGGTTTGGGTTTGGGTTTGGGTGGTGTTTGGGGGGTTGGGTGGGAGGTCGGGGGTTGGGGTTGCACAGGCGGTGCACACGCGGGCGGGGCGGGGGCCTCTGCGGCCACTTGTTGGCAGTGTGGCGGCGCTGGGGACATGTCGCCAATGCTGCCTCACCCCTCGATGCGCGTCGCGAGAAAGCTGCCGCGGGCTGCCACGTAGTCCATCATGGCAGTGAGGAACTCGAGCACGGCGACGGGCTGCAAGTGCAACTGCTGAAGCAACGTACCCAAATAGATGGGCGGGGGATCGCTTCCTGGCCAACGAAGGATCACCCGAACGGCGCGCGGGTCCGAAGGGTTGACGTGGATGTCCTCCACCTACATGGAGGATAGCCAGGATGAGTGTTCCAGCGACGTTCTAATAAGCTGTTCCGGCGACGGTCAAAAGACTTTTCAAACGTTTTTTGGTGACAGATTGGAACGTCGCCAGAACAAACTGTTTGGAACGTCGCCGGAACAATGCACCGGCACGCCAACCATGTGCATTTTTGGTCCCTATTGGCCATGTGGACATGCTTGCGGGGGGGCATACCCGCACGCGCGTGTCCACGTTCTCCTTGATCGCCGCCAACGCTTGCCGCAATTGCGAGGTCGGCGTGCGCTCACGTTCCGCTAGCACTGCCCAGACGGCAGATTGTTGGTGCCGTTGCGCGTCGTCCTCGCACTTGACGCGTAGGGCGCCAGGCCGCGTCAGCGTTTGGCCAACGACGAAGCCATGGTATTTGCCTTCGTCCTCGACCACATAGATGCCGTCGCGGAGGATTCGGGTCCAATTGGCCCGAAAGAGGACGGTGTCCTTGCGGGGAGTCGCCCTCACCTCGCCAAGGCCGTGGTCGGCCCAACGCTTAAAAATGAGGTGCCAATGGCAACTCCCCGCACTGACAGAGCCCGCGGTTAGAAATTTGCCCCCCTGCGCCTTCCTGGGGAGCCAGTCGTTGGGGAGGGGTGCCGTGCGCCCTGTCCCCGGCCCGGTCACCAAGGACACCGGGACCGCCCCTGGCGCGGACCCCTCCTCCCAACGCCAGCGGCAATCACGCTGCTCCTTGCAGTGCAGTTGCTTGTGCAGGAAGCGCTGAAGCAGCCAACGGAGCGTGTAAATGGTGGGGTGGGGGGCTCGTAGGACACAAGCGTCCAGGGGGGGGGGGGGGGGTTGGGGCCTACCATCTCCCTTGTCCAAGGAAAATTGGCAACTTTTGCTGACAGGGATGAGCCAAGTCGGTTGCGCATCCAATCCGTAATGCGCAAGACGCCGCCGGCGTCATCCCCCTCCCCCTCCCCATCCCCATCCCCCTCCCCATCCCCATCCCCCTTCCCCCCCCCCTCTTCTTCCTCTCTCTTAACCCCCGGGTTAGCCCTCTGCTCTTCATCCTTCTCATCCACCACCACCTCACCCAGCTCCACAATGTCATCGTCGTCGTTGACACCCCCTTCCTGTTTCACCGGCACCCCCCCACCCATGCCCCGCAACTCCCTTTCAAGCACCTCCACCGCCTTCTACGCCTCCCTTACCCGCCGGTTCCCCTCGAGAACCCTCTCGCCCGCGTGCCCCCCCCCGGTGATGTCCCCACGCCGCCGGCACTCCGCCAATTTCGCAGACCATTTTTTCACCCGGCGGCGCAGGCCTTCCACATTGCCCCTCGCCTCTTGCAGCTCCCCCACGACCACGGCGTGCTCCCAAACCCCCCCCCCCCCCGTTACTCATTGAGCTCCCAGTCGAGGGCTCGGGCAACTGGAGGCGATGCGCTTGGAGAGGCGCGGCTGCGCGGTCCCTTGTGGGGCAGGCCGTGGCGGCTCCGATGGCCGGTGAGCGGGGGTTGCCCACGGAGGATGTTTGGGAGCGCCCTGAGGTGGGGGAGGGGCTGGCGAAGCCAGCGCAGAGCTGCTGCGTGGCTCGGAGCGCGTGGCCCCTGTGCCCCCAGTGGGGCTGGCGGGGGTGGTGCAGCCAGTGCTGCCCCCAGGGCTTCGGTCTCGGTCATCCCGTCCTGCAGACAAGGATGCCGGAGAGAGGCCGACCCTACCCAGACACCTTGTTCCGGCGACGTTCCAACAACCTGTTCTGGCGACGTTCTGGCGACGTTCCAGTGCCCGCTAGAACGTCGCCGGAACAGGTTGTTGGAACGTCGCCGGAACAGTGGAAAAGAGGCACAGTTCCGCGTGCGCACAGGGCGCACTGCGTGCACTACGGCCCCGTGGGGGGGGGGGGGGGGGGCATCCACTACAAAGAATCCTAGCCCCTTTATGAGCATGGGGCACAAATAATCACTGGGGGTTCTTGGGTTTTCCCCTTCCCCTGGACAACAAAGATTCCTAGCCCCTTTATGGGCATGGGGCACAAATAATCACTGGGGGTTCTTGGGTTTTCCCCTTCCCCTGGACAACAAAGATTCCTAGCCCCTTTATGGGCATGGGGCACAAATAATCACTGGGGGTTCTTGGGTTTTCCCCTTCCCCTGGACAACAAAGATTCCTAGCCCCTTTATGGGCATGGGGCACGAATAATCACTGGGGGTTCTTGGGTTTTCCCCTTCCCCTCAACAACAAAGATTCCTAGCCCCTTTATGGGCATGGGGCACAAATAATCACTGGGGGTTCTTGGGTTTTCCCCTTCCCCTCAACAACAAAGAATCCTAGCCCCTTTATGGGCATGGGGCACGAACAATCACTGGGGGTTCTTGGGTTTTCCCCTTCCCCTCAACAACAAATCATCAAATTCCTAAAGAGCAAAGAGCAAAAGGGACACATGGGGGGGGCCGGGGGAGCAGGGCAGGCAGGGACACACAAACCCAACGCACTGATTTCCACTGCGCGCAAAGCGCGCCAGGCATACACCCAAACCCAAACCCAAACCTAGGCCCAAACCAAAACCCGCACCCGAACCCACACCCAACCCCTAGCCCAAACCCAAGCCCAAACCCACACCCAAGCCCAAACCCACACCCAGGCCCAAGCCCAAACCCACACCCAGCCCCAAGCCCAAACCCAAGCCCAAACCCCCACCCAAGCCCAAACCCGCAAACCTGCATATTCTTGGTGGCCTTCAGAAGCGCCAACATCATTTGCATCATATCTCGCTGACGGGCGCGGCCATGGATAGGAGCAGAAGAAAGAAGAGAGCTGAGGAACGGGGATGGTGCAGAGGGGGTGGTCTCTAGTGCAGCCCTGGGAACACAAGGTACATGTGGAACAGCATCATGTTGGTGTAGATGAATGTGAAAGTACAAGAAAACCCATTGCAACACTTGCCGCAGGGCGTCGGCGTCCGAATCAATGGATGCCTGCGAGCGACCGCAGCTGGCTGTCCCAGTAGCCGTTTGCCGGCCACCGCCCCGGGCACTGTGTTCGTTGAAAGCCTGCTTCAGGAAGCGGTTGAGGCTTTCGACAATGTCATTGAAGAACATTGCCAATCCGAACGGCCAAATGTCGTCCAATACGCGATCCGCATCCTCCTCCAGGAACAGGAGGTAATGGGACGCGGACCTAGGAGCACAATGCTCCCGGAAGGCAGCTGCCGTTGCACGGCATTGGGG
Organism: Eutreptiella sp. 'Long Island Sound 2002'; assembly: GCA_964036045.1. NCBI lineage: Eukaryota > Euglenozoa > Euglenophyceae > Eutreptiales > Eutreptiaceae > Eutreptiella > Eutreptiella sp. 'Long Island Sound 2002'. The sequence goes on along the minus strand of OZ038379.1, from coordinate 45,556,699 downwards.
ACGCGTACCCACCTGATAGGTGTGGTACAGGTCCTTGAAAAGCTTCGCCATCCCCTTCACAGCCCTATAGAGGGGCTCCTCCGGCCCAACCAACAGCAACAATGCAACATCGGGCCAAGCCGCAAACAGGCGCGACGTCTCCTCACCATCCGGGGAACAATCCTTGCCTAGGCGGCACCCAGTGCGATGCTCATGCAATACTGCCTGAATCGCCGCACGGGACACCTCATCGCCCCGGGCTAGCCGCTCTGCCGCCAACCGCTCAATGTTGGTCATTTGCAACCGGCCCATCGCCATGCAACAGCGCAGAATGCACATGACAACGCGGCACCGGGCAATGACCACCACTGGTTCCACGGAACAACCTGCGGCCTTCAGCGATGGTGTTCCCAACAAGAAGGACGTCCGCTGTGCGTGGTCCGACTCGGTGGTCCCGACCACGTCTTTGCCCCGCCACACAGCGGCGCCGGAGTCCCAAATCCCCTCGTTGTATAGTGACCCCACTTGTGGGGCCGGTGTGATCCCGATAATGCGGCGCACCCAGGCGGAATCACCACCGAGCCAGGCATCGGCCGCTTCCTCATGGGAATTGAAGACCACCCGGTGGGTGTCCACGACCTCCTGGATGGCCTAAGAAAGAAACATCAATTTTGTTGGAACCAGATTGTTCCGGTGGCGGTTCCAACGAAACACTTGAACGTCGCCGGAACGTCGCCGGAACAAGTTATCGGAATCTCGCCGGAACAACACCGTGTGTGCGCGGCACACCTTAATATTGTCTTCCCAAAGGGTTGCTAGGGTCGCCATCGCTTTGTCCCCGCAGATTGCGAGGCCGATAACCCACACGCAGACGGGAATTCGTCCAAAATGGCCCATGTTGGCGATGGACACAGACAATTGGGACCACTCCCCGCCTGCGCAGGGGTAGCCATCCCCCCTAACAATGAAAGTCAGGGGGAGCGACCAATCCATCATGCGGCACAACGGGGGTTGGCTAGCAATGTAGCGCAGCCATGATGCCAACGGCCAACTGATGCCCATGGCCTTGGGATCCGAAGTGCTCACCGCGGGGGCCAGCTCCAAGGGGGCTAGTAGATCTTACCAGCCCTGCTCGAAAGCCCTCTCAGGGCAAATCGGACGGGCGAATGGAAGGCCCGTGGTCGCGGTGTACTTCAGCCCCCGGAGGGTGTACACTTCCGAGAGCGTGCGCCAAGCGGATTTGGGCGCACGCAGGTTGAGGATGAGCTCGCAACACTCATCGGGGGGGAGCACCTCGGAGGCGTACTTGGCGATTGCCCCCTGCTGTATCTCTCGTACACAGCTTGGTTGGGCCAGGCGCACGGCCACCGCAAGTTGGCGGCGGGCGTGTGGAGAGGAGATGGCCCATTCCGCTATGAGCTCCCCAACAAGATCCCCGTCCTGGAGGCTAACAGCACTAGCCAAATGGACGAGGTGGGTGGTTAGTTGCGCAACGCGGGTTTGCGATTTAGGCATGATGAAGCTACAACAATGAACTACAAAGCGAAATTTGGCAATGCATACCTCTAGGGGAAGATGCCCGTAGACCCACCGAGCATTCAGGCAAGGAACAAATACCAAAATGGGACCCTAGGCATGGCCACAATGCACAAATCAAACGGGAGAATGGGGACGCCAACGTTTGAAAGTCATACAACGCTGCGTCTGAACTACAAGAAACAGCAAGCTTGCAAATGGATACGAAAAGTTCGAAATGTGTACACCTAGTGGAAGGTGGCACCAACGGCTCACAAGATGTCAACATGGCCCCGATGGGAAAGACAAGCCTTGGACGCGTTATACACGCAAGAAAGAGACAAAAAACATCATTTACGAACTCGGAAACTCATGGTGATGGATCTGGCTATCTGGCATGCCACACTTGTTCCAGCGGTGTTCCCAACGAGATTGTTCCGGCGGGAATTGTTCCCATTGGGAATATTCTAGTCGGGAACAACATTGGGTTTCAAACGCGTACCAAGGGAAAGGGCAGTGAACCAATGATACTGGGAACAGGGACTCCACAACGCATTGCCATCAGTTCCACACGGCCTGACTTTGCAATGAGTTTGCCTGTGCTTGACTCAACGAGGGACTCCCTAGCACACTGGATACTGACCAGACCAGTATCAGATTTTTCACAAACAGGCTTAGCAACATGCTTCTGCAACAATCCCCGCAACCCCTCATATTTGGGTTCCTTCCAAAGAGGGGCCTTAATTACTGCTGACCACGGGGGCCACGGGTTTTCTTCAGTCCAGGTCCAACTGCCATAGGCTACCTTCAGGTGTGATGCAATAGCGCACTGCCTTTTGGCCATCTCGATAGTACCAAGTGTAGCTGCAGACAGGTGGTGTCACAGGGTGGGCTCCTATTGTGCATTAATTGAACGACACACAAGCTGGCCGAAATTTCGGCCAGGTCGGTCGATTTATTCGAATACAAACCCCTGTTTGACCAAAACATACCTCGGGTGTTGTTCACAAGCCCATTGGTAACCGCCTTGGGATGAAGAATGTGCCACGACCACATCTGGGCCTTTTTAACATCTTTTATAATTTTTTTGAGACCAGGTAGGGTACTTTTTGTCTCATCCATGTAACCTAGGATGTCGCGAAGTCCGTCACGCGTGATGCCTTCCACTTCCTTGAACGTACCCAGTGCGGGATGTAGTCCACGCTTTTCCATGGCTGCCATGGCGTCTACTGAAGCAATACCCACAAATTTCACCAAACGCCCAACGCCACCCCACCGTTTGGCAACAGCACTCTGCACAGGAGAACATGTGGAACACAGAAGCTGGCCGAAATTTCGGCCAGGTGGATCGACAAAACCGAATTAATAAACGAAACACCCCACAGTGCCTTCCTCGGCAGTAACACCACACTCTTCAAGCATAACAGTAATGTGATGGTACAGGGTGTACTCATTGGCATCCTCATCCTCAAGCCTATCCAGGAGTAGGGACATTCGCTCCGATGTGGTAGATGCTGAGCCAGCAGTGGTCTGGATTTGATGTAAGCCTGCAAGCCGGCGCCTAGTCCGCAGGGGGCGGTCCTGTTTGACTTCATAACCACCAAATACCAGGGTCCAATCCGGAGTCTCCATATTTTTCATCTCAAATTCGGTCTTGTGTTTTTGGGCAGCAGTGTAAACATGCTGACCCCCCAACAGAACCCAGCGAGTGGCTGTGCAACAGGAATATTTGTAATAGCAGGGTCGAAAATTCAGACGCGAAAACGGTACTATCGAGAAGAATACCAAAACACACATACGAGTGACTTTATAAAAAAGAAGATCCTGGATGGAATCCACAAGCGGGGCTGCCTTCAGATCGTCGTAGCGGCGTTGCACGCGATCATCCGAAATCCTACGGACCTGCCCAATTTTTTGGTCGTGGTCGATAATAATTTGATCCCACCGAACCTTTATTTTCGTCGTTGACGTAACCCAATCGGATAACTTGATGGAGGATGATGAATTTTTCTTTGGTGCGGCCTTAGGCTTCTTTTGAAGTCCCTCTGTGCTCGCCTGGTCCTCTTGAGACTGGGATTGCACTTGAGATTGCCCATTGTCTGCTTCAAGCTCACCATCTGGCGAAACAGCCATGTCCTGTGATACCCCTCCAGGCTCAGTCATAAAATAAAGGGCTACAGGGCAACATTTCATGAAGGGGAGAGTTCCCAGATAGCAAATAAGAAGCACAGATCAACCAAAAAAGGACCAAAACGGACTGCCTGACAGGAAAATCGGATAACCTGGCCGAAATTTCGGCCAGCACTGCTCTGCATGTCGAACCACTCTTTACAAATACCATTCTGAGAGGCTCGCCGAAATCGCTGCCAGAACCTTATGTCATTTGTGTTCTGGGGGTAGCCATATGACAAAACAACAAGTTTGGCCGAAATTTCGGCCAGAAAAACATGAAACAGCAAATAGACACACCAAAATCACTGGCAATGCGTGGCAGAACCCATACCATAGTGACAAACACAGCCGCAAACAGAAATCAGTCCCAGTTCTGGATATCCACACCGATGTGTTCCGCCTCATCTAGGGCTTCAAAGGAGGCAACGTTGTCTGCATCACAATCAATATCCTGGTCACTATCACAAGAGTCGACAGCAATGGAATCATTAGGGGCGGGGGGGGGGGTTCTGGTCGGGGGGGGGGGCGGGGGGGGGTACTGGGGGGCCTCTGGCTCGGGGCTTCGGGGGTGGCTTTGGGGGCAAGGCAATTCTACCAGGAGCAGCAGCAGCAGCGGCAGGCGGTGCACGGTTGGTATCGCGAATAGAAGCATGTGCAGTACGCAACACCCCTTGCTCGGCAGCAGTGCGGGGAGGTGCATTTGTGTGTAAAAAATCCTCAACACCCTCAGGAACCCTGGTACGCGCAACCAGATTTTGCATTGCATGCCACAGAACCACTTTTAAACGGTCTGTGGTGATTCGTGTCCTAGACATGGTACCGGGGAACGTCAAATCCTCAACTGCATCCAGTCTTCTCACCTCAACTTTATACTCCGGAACGGGAACACAAATGGGCAGGCTCTGTGTATGGGCTGTCAAGATGAATTGTTTAAGATTGGCAGAGAACATTGCCACGGATCTCTCAGTCAGCACACCACGCAAAACTTTCTCTCCCGGTTGGACAGGGGGAAGTGTCAGAAATAAACGAGACGACTGTTGGACACTAGTACAGGCAGTGTTGCGGCGACAGTGGGCTGAGAACCGACTCAAAAGAGCCTCACCCAGCTCCTCAGAGTGGATACACCCTAGGGAGGCGGAATGCCACTGACTCCAAAACAAAAGAGCAACAGCGGTGGTTTTCACATACTCCGTGGTTAACTGTTCCTCGGGCTTTAGGATGTTCAGCATGAGCAGTAGGGACATCTCAAGTGCCCGCTTAGCTACAATACCGGAACCTGCCCCCCGTCCCTCCCAGTTGCACTCACGAACCAAAGTCCCAATGCTGAAAGCAGCTGGACAGTATGTGTACAGAAAAGCCTTAAGGGCTAATAACATACGCAAACCCTTGCGCTGAATGGGTGTCAAGTCCCGCTGGCTATTGAGCAGGGAAGTGACGCGCTCATCTAGTCTGCCTCTATTGGACGATGTGGCTAGCATGAGTCCAAGCAACGTCTTCTCCATATGGATGACCTTGACCTTGCGAGGGAGGATAGACCCAACCTGAAGGCTGTTCCCCTGCTCCAAAAACTTAATGAACGGCAGGAACGCCCTGTAGATCAATTCAACGCAATACTTATAGCTCCGTACACCAAAGGAAAACCCAACAGTAATTGTGGTACATTCCAGGGAAGATACGCAGCACCATAACACAGCTTAAGTAGGGCAAAGTGTATTTTGATGTCCGCAAGCAGCGGAACACAGTGTCTGGTGCGGTGTTCCACACATGACAAATCAACCACGAGTTGCAAAAGCTCTTTGTGTGTGCCGGAGCGGAGCTCAGACAGGAAAAAGGGTCTCCAGTTGAGGGAACGGACATTTTTTCTGGCAATATCCAAAGGAGCACGAACCCAAACTCTCTGAATACCTTGGTTGGCAACATCAATACGATCAAACAATGCTCTATGTGAGCGAAAGATGTCATCAGCAACCCTTGGTACCCTGGCCTCAATTTCGGCCAGCTCCGGCAGACCCCGGTATGCAGGTAGGGCAGTAGTGTGCAAAACAGCAACAGCTGTACAGTTTAGGGTTAAGTCGGGGGAATGGGGATCAGCTCCCGACCTGTAACGCCTCAGGTTATCAAACCATATACAAACTTGCCTACGGTGCATGGTGTTCCACAAGTTGTGTGCTGCTAGTCCAACATGATGGTGAATGGACTGCTGCTTAGTGTTACAGTGACCAAGGACTCCTACCTTACGGCGTTGGCGGCAGGACATAATACCCCAGTTGTAACCAGACCCACAGTTGGAGTATGGGAGGGCCATACGGCGCAGTAGGCAGTATAGGGCATGGAACTGTGACAAAAATGTCATGTACCATCGTGGGGGCTTCTTCTCAGTGGCGGCAGCCTTCAACTGTGTCAGGGAGTGCCGGCTCCTGCAATTCTTCCGCAACAAGAGGCAGAATTGCAAAAGCTTTTGCAGAGTCCCACCACGAAACGCATTTCGCAACAGCCCTTTGGCTGTAGTAGCAAAAGCACCAGTAACTGCAGCACGTACAACATTGTCAGTAATAGCAGAAGACATTAATGCTGAGACAAGAAAACAGTTATGTATGAGTGTATGGTGTAATACTCATGAACAACGACAATTGCAAGCTGGCCGAAATTTCGGCCAGGTGTGTTCAAAGGGGAAATAATTGCTTAAATGTTCAAAAATAGGAAAAGGCCGAAATTCTGGCCGAAATTTCGGCCAGACCGCCCAAGAACCAAAATATAAGTGCTTGAATAGTGAACAGACCAAAAAGCTGGCCGAAATTTCAGCCAGCCCTAAGAAAAATGAAAATAACTATGCCTATTCACCACGAAACCAAAAAGCTGGCCGAAATTTCGGCCAGAAGGGTCAAAAACTGCATATACACATAAATGTTTGCAATGTTACCCAAAACCTGGCCGAAATTTCGGCCAGCTTCAGAAAATTGTCAAATACAACACACTAGAAGACGGGGATACACAAGGCTAAAACATCAACACATATTTCAACGGGTGTCACACAGCTCTGCCAACAACTTTGGTCACATACGTCAAATAACATACTCAAAGTAGAAATGTAGAATATTTTCAAATCGAGCGTATACGGGGTCCTAGAGGGTGGGCAACTTGTGACGCCTCAGGATTTTAATGATGTTGATGACAAAATGCAATTTTGAAGTTGCAGGTATGCCATGCAATGCTGTGCAGTGTTGTGGTGTGCTGTGTGTCATAAGGTGTAAAGTGGTGTCATGTAGTGTGGTGTGCTGTGGTGTACTGCGGTCTGTTGTAGTGTGCGATCTACTGTGGTGTGCTGTACTTTGCGGGGGAGGGGGGGTAGTGTGTTGTGGTCACATGACGCGCCCTGTGGTGTGCTGTGTTGTCATGTGGTGTGGTCGGGTGTCACGTGGTGTGGTCTAGTGTCATGTGGTGTGGTGTGGTGTGGTGGGGTATCATGCGATAGGGTTGCGTGTTTGGTTGGTTGAAGGGTGTGTTGGTTGCTTGGCAGGTGGGGTTGTTGGGTAGCTTGGGTTGTTTGTTGGGTGTTTGGCTGGGTGGGGCACGCTGTGTGGTGTGCGCACCCTGTGGTGTTAGGTGCCGTATGCTGTTGTGTGCTTTGTGATGTCATGTCTGTGGGTGCCATGCAATTACTGCCATTCCAAGGAAGGGGGTGGGGGCTGATAAGCAGTCACTATTCTTGTTCTAGCGGCGTTCTAGGGAGGCGTTCTAGCGGTGATCTAGCGGCGCTCTAGCGGCCGCTAGATCACCGCTAGAACGATCCCCGCGAACGCCGCTAGCACAAGAATAGTGACTGCTTATCAGCCCCCCCCCCCCTCCCTTGGAATGGCAGTAATTACATGGTACCCACATACATGACATCACAGAGCACACAACAACATACGGCACCTAATACCATAGGGTGCACACACCACACAGCGTGCCCCACCCAGCCAAACACCCAACAAACAACCCAAGCTGCCAAACAACCCCACTTGGCAAGCAACCAACACACCCTTCAACCAACTAGACAAGCAACCCCATCGCACGATACCCCACCACACAACACCACACCACATGACACCAGACCACACCACATGACACCCGACCACACCACATGACACAATTGTGGACTCCTAAGGGATAAAGTGGTGTGGTGTGCTGCGTTGTAGTCTGTTGTGGTTTGTGATCTGCTATGGTGTGTTGTACTGTGCAGTGGCGTGGTGTGTTATACTGTGCGGGAGGGTAGGTATGTGCCCTGTGGTGTGCTGTGTTTTCATGTGGTGTGGTTGGTGGCGTTGGTTGAATGGTGTGTTGGTTGCTTGGCAGGTTGGGTTGTTTGGCAGCTTCGGTTATTTGTTGGGTGTTTAGCCGGTTGCGGCATGCTGTGTGGTGTCTGCTGCATGCTGTGTGCCGTGGCATTCTGTTGTATGCTCTGTGATGTCACATCTGTAAATACACCTGTATTTGCTGCCATTCCAAGGGAGGGGGGGGGCTGAAAAGCATTAAATATTTATGTTCTAGCGGCGTTCGCGGGAACTGTTCTAGCATCGTTCTAGCGACGCTCTAGTGGGCCGCTAGAGCGTCGCTAGATCACCGCTAGAACGGTTCCCTAGAACACCGCTAGAACAAAAAAATTTAATGTTTACCGCCCCCCCCCCTCCCTTGGAATGGCAGCAAATACAGGTGTACTCATAGATGTGACATCACAGAGCATACAACAGAATGCCACAGCACACACCACAGGGTGCAGACACCACACAGCATGCCGTAACCGGCTAAACACCCAACAAATAACCGAAGCTGCCAAACAACCCAACCTGCCAAGCAACCAGCACACCATTCAACCAACCCCACCAACCACACCACATGAAAACACAGCACACCACAGGGCACGTCATGTGTAACAACACACTACCCCCCCACACAGTACAACACACCACAGCCAATCACACACTACAGCAGACCGCAAGTCAGCACACCACACCACACCACACCACGCCACATGCCACGAGGCCACACCACATGACACCGGACCACACCACATGAACACACAGCACACCACAGCGCACCCCATCAGACCACACATTACAACACACCACGCCACTGCACAGTATAGCACACCATAGCAGATCACACACCACAGCAGACTGCAACACAGCACACCACACCACATTACACCTTATGAGACCACAACACACCACAAAACTGCACAGCATTGCATGGCATACCTGCAACTTTAAAATTGCATTTTGTCATCAACATCATTAAAATCCGAGAAAAAACCACCTGTGAAACGAAGAACACAACACCCTCCAAGACCCCTAAGTCCAATCCCCCCCCAAGGTAGTTCTCAAGCCCCCCCCCCCCCCCCCGAAAAATGTGTGACAAAAGCAAAGCCCCCCCACGAAGCGCTTGAAGGCACGGAACCCCCACAGTGCCCGTGCCTGCATCAAAGTGTGTGCGTGCATGTGTGTGCGTGCATGTGCGTGTGTGTGTGTGTGTGTGTGTGATAATTTGTTTTTTGTGTTCTACCCAGGCTATTATATCATTCTAGTTTTGATCTAATCTAGGCTAGAAGGATCTAGCTAGAGTGTTCTAGGCTAGATCAAGATTGGGGATTCTAGCGTGTACCAAGGCCCAATTGTGGTGAGTACATTCACCAGAATCACCGACAGGGGGCACCCCTGGAGGATGCCGTTGGTGGCCTGCCATCACAGGCCAAGGGCCCGGGCCATCTTGAAGCCCCGGTGGAGCTGCTTGTACATGGCCCCGAGGGCACGGCACATGCCCGGTTCCATGCCCAGCTCCAACGCCAGGGCCAACACGACCGCCTGGGGGATGAGATTGAAACACTTGACGTAGTCAATGCTCATCCCCACAACGGCCCATCCACGGAGGCGACACAGCTCCAAGAGGACCTGCGTGGCCGCCGCCCTATGCAGGGCGCTCCTGGCGGGGCGGGAACCAAAGGCCGCCGAATGGGCCCAGGACTCCTGCCACGCAATCGCGTCCCCCAAGCGCACACCCGCCCACAGCCGGTAGACCATGGAAAGGACCGTGAGCGGGCGGGTGTTCAGGGGCCCCGGCGGGCCCTCCTTGGTGATGAGGGCTGTGTAGCCCTCGGCCAGACGGGTCGGCCATTTGCCAAGGCGCTCTACCTCCCGCAGGAGGTCTGCGAGCCAGCCCAGCAGCCTGTCAGGAAAGGAGCGGGGGTCGGCCAGACTCCACCCGTCCTGCGCTAGCGCTGAGGGTTTCATGCGGGAGAGCCCTTTGTGCAGGCAGGGGCCGTCCAAACGTGAGGCAATCATGGGGACCTGCCGAACATGGTGCCATATCGGCGGAAGAAGGCCGTGGGGTCCGGCTCGGGGTCCGTCGCATACTTGCGGTTTATGAGCCGCCTGGCGTCCTGCAAGAGCCATCCATCTCCGCCAAATTGGCTGTGGTGGTGCCATCCGGCTTGGAGAGCAAGGTCACCAGCGGGCCGTAGGACTCATCCTTCAGCCACCGGTACACTGCCCCCTGGTCGGAGGTCCAGGCTTCCTCCTCCCAGGAGCGCCACTCGCGCATGAGGTCTTGGTCCTCCGCTCGGAGCGTGGCCCGGAGCTTGCCTGCTAGCGTCGTGCGAAAGCGGCGGAGTGATGCCAACGGGGCCAGCCGGTCGTGCGAGCTGTCCGGCTCGAGGCTAGCATCCTCTGGGCCCAGCGCGCGGAGTCGCCCAAGGCGACGCCGGAACGCCGCCCAGGCCTGCTGCACCCTGCGCGGCATCGCGCCCGCGCCTTGCGCCAGTTGCTCTAGCTAGCCGAGGACATCCCAGAGCGGGCCGTGGGCCGCTTGGGTGCGCGCCAAAAGGCAGGTGAGCGGCCCCCCAGTGTCCCGGCGCTACTTGGGGCAGAGGCGCACCTCTCTGAGCAGCTGGTCCGTACTCGTGCTGCGGAGGAGGTGAGGGGGGCCAGCGGGAGTGTGGCCCCAGGCAGGAGGGAGTCCGGGGTGAGGATCGGGCAAGCCAGGGCAAGGAGGGTTTCTTCCGCGGCAGTGATGCACAAAACCTAGGCCCGGTCCACATCCCCGGTGGATAGGGCCGCTTGCCATCCAGCCTCCAGGGGGTCCAGCAGGCGCTGCGTGAGGAGGAGCCGTGCATGCTCCTCCCGCGGAGCCAGCGCAAAAGGCTTGGGGCCAACGAACTTCACCACCCGCTGTGACCAGCCCTTTAGGTGAAGGTCGAAGCGTACCGGGGCATGGCCCGGGAATCACGTGTCGACAAGCAGCCCGTCCATGCGCGACCCCTGGCACACGCTAGCAGACCCAATCTTGTTCTAGCCTAGAACACTCTAGCCTAGATGTTCTAGCCTAGAATGGTTGTAACCTAGAACACAGATCGTTCTAGCCTGGCGTGGACGAATAGGTAGAGCATAAAAAACAAATTATCACGGTGGGTTGGGGGGTGCATGACACACACACTCATAGCAACCAACACACTTGACGCATGCATACGCATATGCCCCCCCCCCCCCCTTAGCATACACACAGTTTTGCAAAAGCATATGCACAACACAACACACAACATACAATGTCAAGGGTGGGGAGGGTGGGTAAGAGGCCAAAAACAATTAATTAATTAAGCACCGCACAAACACCCCCTCAGTGTCAAGCTATCAGCCCCCCCCCCCCCTTCCATGTTGTGGTCTGGGTTGTGGGGCCCCTGCTTGTTGTGCTTAAGGTTAGGGAGGGTATCTATTTCCTCTTTGCAGGTGTGATGGTTTTCTTTATTCCAATGTGGATGTCAAGAACTGGGTACACAGTGACACCAAGAGGTAGGTGTGTTACTCCTTCCCTCCTCCCTGCCATGTGTGTCTGTGGGATGGGGTTGTCTAGTGTACATGTTCCCCCTTCCCACCATCCCTCCTCCCTTGCCCCCCCCCCCCCCCAGCTGGGTTATGCATTGTGTTGCTGTGCGGGTCAGTGGTATGCTTTGTCCCCCCTCCTCCCAGGTTCTGCAACCCCCCCCCCCCCCCGTGTGCACTGGTACCTGGCTTGTTGGTTGGTTGGCTGTTGGTTTTCGGGTTGCTTGGTTGGTTGTTGCGTTAGTTGGTTGGTTGTGGTTGATTGGTTCTGGCACAACTGAGTTTGGCTGGTTGGTGGGGTTGTTGGTTGGTTGGTTGGTTTGTTGGTTGGTTGGTTGTTGGCTATTTGCTGGGGTGTGTGTGTGTGTATTGTCTGCACACATGCTGTGTGGTGTGGGACCCGGGATCCCGCCATGGGTTAGGGGGCCCATATACAAGAAAAAACTTCTTCAGGACCCAGGTCCAAATACACACACAGCGGCCACAATACACAAAGAAGTTTTGCGGGCATTTGGTGAAACCTAGTATGCACGTAGCAAAACCTAGTAAAATGTAGCAAAACCTAGTAAAATGTAGCAAAACCTAGTAAAAAATTTTTTTTTAAAAAAAAAATTTTTAAAAATTTTTTCTTTTACTAGGTAAAAAAAGCAAAAATTTTAAAAAAAATTTTAAATTCTTTTTTTACTAGGTAAAAAAAAGCAAAAAATTTAAAAAATTTTCCCTTACTAGGTTACTAGGTAGTGACAAATTTGGACTTGAATTTGAACAAAAAAAACCAAGTTTATGGGGGGGGGGGTCAACGGTAGGTGGTATTTATGTTTAAGGGCATGGTGCCCCCTGGTCTATTCCAGGCCACTTGTGTAAGTGGCGCCCCACCCGGGCCAAACCGTGTATTGCAAGGTCAGCAAAAATAAAATGGGGCTCAAGAAAAGAAGGAGCTTTTATATGATAAATATATATATACATATATGAGGTGCACACACGCGTGCTTTATATGAAGTCGCAAAACACGCGCTTGTAGATGAGGTCCGACTTCTTGTCTTTGTAGGTGGGTTGTGCAGAGGGAGGGTTGTGCTTGCACATGTTGCGAATCACGCCCGTGGTCTTTTCTTCCAACTCTTTGATTAGATTTTTGTCATACTCCAATCTCCCAGAGGCATCTTTGGGGTAATGCTCTGGAACAAAAAATTCTTCACCACGGATCACCACCTTTGGACGGACCTCATCTACAGAAGGCGGCTTGTCAACCACAAGCCGGTCACCCAAGGCGAATGCCAACACAATGCATGCCAGTGTGGCAGTAAATTGCACATTCCATTTGCGCAATGCCACACATATCTCCGTGGAACAGAAACCGGAAGCATGTAGGGCACACTGATAAACTCCACATTCAGGGCACGTGATGTGGGCTGTGTCGTCGCAAAAAAAGCACGACGAACGGCTGGGTGAACAATAGGGCGTAGCATACATCCGTGCCAAGGCCCAACTGGGTGTGGTCTCAATAGGGGGGGCAGGCGGAGAACTGCCAGTTTGCGTGGAGGCAAGTGCGTACGTATGGCCATAGCAACTTGAGGTGGTGGCCTTGGACCACACAGCGCCAGGCTACAAGCACCTCTCCCCGCTTACACCACACGTTGAACGCAGAAGCCTCCGCACTGGCATGGTTGCTTTGCAATGGAGACGGATTAGCCACAGCTCAGCCAAAGAAAAATATTGTGCTGTGTTACCGGATGGCGGGTGGTGCGGCCTCACACTCGGACCCAAAATTTGTCTCACGGGAAAAATTGCCACCCATACCCCACACCAGGGGGTATGTTGCGGGGGGTGGCCAAAACACAGTTGCGGCCACCCCCCACTAGCATTTGAGCACACGGGGATGCTCAACCGTGCTTCTAAACGTACATACATACAACACTTACATGCCCAGAACCAAAATAGCGGTCTTGGGCGAAACCTCAACCCACAATATGTGCACCAAAATTGCATGTAGTGGCCCCTTCGATTTCCTTATCTGGATCCCCTCCATATACGTTGATGTCCGTCGGCGCGCCTGGGGGGGAGGGGAATCTTGGGGGCAAACACAGCTGAAAAAAATAGAAACGAATCGAAAGGTGCCAATACCTGGGAGGAGTCATGACAGAAACACGGCTGGGCACCCCATGTGCATAAGCAAAACGTAACATACAACATACAATGCAGGGAAGAGAGCCGAGCCGGAGGCGTGAAGTAACCCCCACAAAGTCCAATGAGTGTAGCAGCCCATAATAGGGGGGCATAGATTTTGATTGTCGGTCCCCCGCATGCATTGCACCTTAGCCTGTGTCTGTGACTCTTTACCCATGAATGATGAGTAAGCTCCTTCATCAGATCAAGGGTAAAGTGTCACAAACAACCAAGCAATAAAAGTACACTGCATGCGTATTATAAGGGTGTCATGGGGGCAGAATCAGAAGTGGCCCACAAGTGGGCAAAGTGGCTACCTCACCCCTGCCGTATCGGGGAGCCCCACCGCTGCAGAGCGGGGGGCAAAATCAGAAGTGGCCCACAAGTGGGCAAAGTGGCTACCTCACCCCTGCCGTATCAGGGATCCCCACCGCTGCAAAGCGGGGGGCAGAATCAGAAGTGGCCCACAAGTGGGCAAATTGGCTACCTCACCCCTGCCGTATCGGGGATCCCCTCCGCTTCAGAGCGGGGGGCAAAATCAGAAGTGGCCCACAAGTGGGCAAAGTGGCTACCTCACCCCTGCCGTATCGGGGAGCCCCACCGCTGCAGAGCGGGGGGCAAAATCAGAAGTGGCCCACAAGTGGGCAAAGTGGCTACCTCACCCCTGCCGTATCGGGGATCCCCACCGCTGCAGAGCGGGGGACAAAATCAGAAGTGGGCCACAAGTGGGCAAATTGGCTACCTCACCCCTGCCGTATCGGGGATCCCCTCCGCTGCAGAGCGGGGGGCAAAATCAGAAGTGGCCCACAAGTGGGCAAATTGGCTACCTCACCCCTGCCGTATCGGGGATCCCCTCCGCTTCAGAGCGGGGGGCAAAATCAGAAGTGGCCCACAAGTGGGCAAAGTGGCTACCTCACCCCTGCCGTATCGGGGATCCCCTCCGCTTCAGAGCGGGGGGCAAAATCAGAAGTGGCCCACAAGTGGGCAAAGTGGCTACCTCACCCCTGCCGTATCGGGGATCCCCACCGCTGCAGAGCAGGGGGCAGAATCAGAAGTGGCCCACAAGTGGGCAAAGTGGCTACCTCACCCCTGCCGTATCGGGGATCCCCACCGCTGCAGAGCAGGGGGCAGAATCAGAAGTGGCCCACAAGTGGGCAAAGTGGCTACCTCACCCCTGCCGTATCGGGGATCCCCACCGCTTCAGAGCGTGGGCAGAATCAGAAGTGGCCCACAAGTGGGCAAAGTGGCTACCTCACCCCGGCCGTATCGGGGATCCCCACCGCTGCAGAGCGGGGGGCAGAATCAGAAGTGGCCCACAAGTGGGCAAAGTGGCTACCTCACCCCTCCCGTATCGGGGAGCCCCACCGCTGCAGAGCGGGGCGCAGAATCAGAAGTGGCCCACAAGTGGGCAAATTGGCTACCTCACCCCTGCCGTATCGGGGATCCCCACCGCTGCAGAGCGGGGGGCAGAATCAGAAGTGGCCCACAAGTGGGCAAATTGGCTACCTCACCCCTGCCGTATCGGGTATCCCCTCCGCTTCAGAGCGGGGGGCAGAATCAGAAGTGGCCCACAAGTGGGCAAAGTGGCTACCTCACCCCATGCCGTATCGGGGATCCCCTCCGCTTCAGAGCGGGGGGCAGAATCAGAAGTGGCCCAAAAGTGGGCAAAGTGGCTACCTCACCCCTGCCGTATCGGGGAGCCCCACCGCTGCAGAGCAGGGGGCAAAATCAGAAGTGGCCCACAAGTGGGCAAAGTGGCTACCTCACCCCTGCCGTATCGGGGATCCCCACCGCTTCAGAGCGGGGTCAGAATCAGAAGTGGCCCACAAGTGGGCAAATTGGCTACCTCACCCCTGCCGTATCGGGGATCCCCTCCGCTTCAGAGCGGGGGGCAGAATCAGAAGTGGCCCACAAGTGGGCAAAGTGGCTACCTCACCCCTGCCGTATCGGGGAGCCCCACCGCTGCAGAGCGGGGGGCAGAATCAGAAGTGGCCCACAAGTGGGCAAAGTGGCTACCTCACCCCTGCCGTATCGGGGAGCCCCACCGCTGCAGAGCGGGGGGCAGAATCAGAAGTGGCCCACAAGTGGGCAAAGTGGCTACCTCACCCCTGCCGTATCGGGGATCCCCACCGCTGCAGAGCGGGGGGCAAAATCAGAAGTGGCCCACAAGTGGGCAAAGTGGCTACCTCACCCCTGCCGTATCGGGGATCCCCACCGCTGCAGAGCCGGGGGCAGAATCAGAAGTGGCCCACAAGTGGGCAAATTGGCTACCTCACCCCTGCCGTATCGGGGATCCCCTCCGCTTCAGAGCGGGGGGCAAAATCAGAAGTGGCCCACAAGTGGGCAAAGTGGCTACCTCACCCCTGCCGTATCGGGGATCCCCACCGTTGCAGAGCGGGGGGCAAAATCAGAAGTGGCCCACAAGTGGGCAAAGTGGCTACCTCACCCCTGCCGTATCGGGGAGCCCCACCGCTGCAGAGCGGGGGGCAGAATCAGAAGTGGCCCACAAGTGGGCAAAGTGGCTACCTCACCCCTGCCGTATCGGGGATCCCCACCGCTGCAGAGCGGGGGGCAAAATCAGAAGTGGCCCACAAGTGGGCAAAGTGGCTACCTCACCCCTGCCGTATCGGGGATCCCCACCGCTGCAGAGCGGGGGGCAAAATCAGAAGTTCTGAAACCTAGTAAAAACAAAAACTTTTTTTTTACTAGGTTTTGAAACCTAGTAAAAAAAAAGTTTTTTTTTTTACTAGGTTTTGAAACCTAGTAAAAAAAAAAGTTTTTTTTTTTACTAGGTTCCCAATACCTAGTAAAAAAACGTGTTACCTAGTAAACTGTTACCTAGTAAAAAAAAAAACTTTTTAAAAAAATTTTTTTTTACGAGGTTTCACTACAGACCCAAGTTTTGCCCCCCCCCCCCCAAAAAGGGGTACCCAGGTGCAGGGCGGGTACGGGGTCAAAATCCAAAAAAAATCATTAGGGGATCATTTTTGGTGCTAAAATGATGATTTTACAAAGGGTTAGACGTCAGAAACCATACATTGGGGTATGCTACGAGAACGACCCCAAAATAGGGGGGTATACGACGCTCACGCCTGCGCTTGATCTAACAACCTCTCTTCGAGGTGATTCTCTGTCTTTTATTTTCAGACCAGTGTTCACTGTCTGTAGACAAACATGAGCCCCCCGACGCATTCGAGTCTGTGTCATAAGAGTCTGGCATTTCTTGCAGCCCCGAGTCACCCCAAATGTCTGTGGCAGACTTGTGTGTTGTCACTGCGTGCTTTGCTGCTTTTGCCCCTTTGCGTGCATGCGAGTCTGCTTGTTCATTACCCACCATGTGCAAGGATCCCCACTGTATTGAGACACTATCTCCTAGCAGGCTCCACTCTGCCCACAGTTGTTGCCAGAGCTCTGCATGGGCCGGCAGCTCTCGTGATCCCACCCACTTGTGTCGTGACCCTTTATCACATTTCCTCTGTAAACCCATGAAACCCGATTCCGAATCTGCGACCAAATGTAGAGGAATTCCTGGGCACTTCTTCTGCAGTGCCCTGAGAGCTGCCGTCAGTTCAGCCCTGGTAAAGGACTGTCTGTCCGTGAACGTCAAGGGCGGAGGACCCATTCCTGTCATCTGCCTCCCCAAACCATACCCCGTATCCAGCAAACCCCTCCCAACCCCTCCCCGGGAATCTCGTGACCCATCCACAAATGCTACATCCCACCCAAATCCCAACTTTTCAGCAATCTGCCGCTCCATGTCTGGAAGCATATGTGCCCACTTTTCTTTCCTGGGCACTGTCACGGCCTTTGCATATGACACTGCCCCCTGTGGAAGCATCTGAGGAGGAAACATTTGCATTCCCTGTTCAAAACGCTCAAGACAGGCCCTGAGATGATGCGCCTCTTGTCGAATAAATGATGTCTGCAGGACAGACGCCCAACCCTCCACAATTGCACGTTACGTGGTGGCAAATTCAAAAACAGTCGGATCCGCCGCCGGAAAATAAGCTCTACATCGTAAAACCCACGCTGCCACTGCTGCCGCCCAGAAAGCCAGTCCCTGTGCTGTCTTGAGAGAGAGCAGAGGCTCTTTCAACAACAATGTTTGCATCTCACACAACACTCCAGTGGCCCCCCACACTGGTCACACTTGGGAGGGGGGGGGGGGGGCAGGTACACAAAAACATGCACCTGCAGCATTCGGACTGCGGTGGCCGCCATCAGCTTCGGATCATGCACCCCAAGTCTGGCAAAAGCCCACACGGTGTTGGCGACATCCTGGGATCGGAACACCGCTAACACGCCCTCCTGCAGTACGCGCTCGGCAATAGATGCCATCAAATCGGAATGGTAGACGTTGAGGGTGGCGAATGCCCACACTGTGTTGGCGATCTCATGAGGCTTGAAATCGACAAGTACGCCCTCCTGGTTGGGAAATATGACAAAGAAGCGCTACATCAACACCAACACAACCAAAAGCAACATCAATATCAACACCAACAACTGGGGCAGGAAAATTACTACAGTTGCAGGCCTACAGCCGCAGCAACTCAGATACGGCTGTGGCTGCAACAACAGCTACAAATACAGCAACAGTTACACAGAGGCAGCTACAGCTGAAACACAACCACAACAGCTCCGGTGGCGATTGTAGACTGCAGCTGCAGCAACAGCTGCCATGGCAGCGGTTACAACTACCCACACTGCCCTGTTTTCAGGCTATCCCTCTGATTACTACTGTAGCGATTGCTGCAGCTCTTGTTGCAGCCGTTGCTGTTGCTGTAGTTGTAGCTGTACCACACGCCCCCCTTGTCAAATCGAAGCCTGTGGCTTCCGCACCGGGGGGGGGGGGGGTAGCTTTCCCTGCCCCTGCCATTGCATTGTTGCCCCCCAGACTAGGACCACCTATAGCCGCAGCTACAGCCACCTGCATTGTCCGGGAGGCCAGGGCCGCCATGAAATCGGGATAGCAGGTGCCCAGGGTGGCGAACGCCCAGGCGGTGTTGGCGATTTCGTGGGACTTGAAATCCAACAAGGCGGCCTCCTGCACTGTGCGCACGGCGATCACCGCCGTCAGGTCGGCGTCATTGACCCCTAGTGTGGCCAACGCCCACATGATGTTGGCCAGATGGGATGCGGAGGGCCTTCCACGGACATCTCCGGCGATCACCTGCGCCGCCAGCGCGCTCATTAACTCGGGAGGGGACGCCTGCAGCCGTGCCAGCGCCCAGAGGGTCATGGAGAGGCCCTGCCAGTCCAAATGCCGGATGATATCGGGCCGGATCATCCGCTGCCCAATGCCCTCGACGAGGGCCTCATCATGGACCTGCATCTTGGCAAACGCGTGCAGGAACTGCACCGCCTGCCGCCCGCTGAGATCCAGCAACACCTCCGGCTCCAAAACGCGCTGGCGAATGGCATGCAGCACCCCCTGCTCTGGCCGCGTGAGGACCCGCTTGAAGGATGGACTGCACCCACTCAGCCGTGCCAAGGCCCTTGCAGTGCGGCACAGCTCGGACACGCGAAAGAGTACTGCGTTGTTTTTGACAGAGTTGCACAGCGCCGTCACCGCAAAGTGTAGGTACGGCTCGCCCCCGCCACACCCGGATGCTTGCTCAAATTCTTCGGCGAGGCTGTCCAAGACCTTCCCCGCGTCGACACCCGGAGCGTCCCGTTGCTGCACCACCTGGACCGCATTCCAGACACTGCGCTCGAGCGGCTGGTAGGCCCCGGTTTCAGCGGGGCCAGGGGGCGTGTCATTGGAGCAGCTATTGCTGTCACTGCACCTGTCAGCTTTGGAGGCCAGGCTGTGGCCTCCAAGGCTCAGTGGCGTCCAATCACCAAGAAAATCCAAGTCCATGGCACAGGGTCACAGGACCTACCAAAGGCGAGCGGATATGCGTTGACGCCTTCTAACCATTCACAAAACTCCCCCCCAATCTTGAGCATCCGCAACCACTGTGCAACAAAGGGGCCCCCGGCCCGCAGCGCACGGGGCCCCGGAGTAGCACTACCCTCATTCGCACTACAGCAGTCGCAACATAATTCACCTTAGCTTCCGGGGAGGGTGCAGCGCATCTGAATCCAACCCATTATTGAGATCAAGAAACATTTGATAGTGAGGCCATGACCTCAAGGCAAGACTTGGCACTGGAGCAACAAGGCTCGTTGATTTCGGGAGGCATCCTTTTGGTTTAACTTGTGAGATTCCATGCACTGTCAGGCTCAATAGGTCTCTACCTTCACAGCTTCCCACGTTTGGCAACCTCCAGGTGTGGCAGGGCCCTCTTGCACAAAAGGGTCACAGGATTCGCAACATTGCCTATGCTACCCTGGGTGGCCCTGGACTGGCCCCGAACCTGCAAAGCCCTAGCGACAACTGTGGAACTTGTGTTCATACCTTCCGAGGACTGCACTCATGTACACTACTCTGCTCTCTGAATAACCGTCGACGAAGAAAAAAGCAGGATGGGTCAGGAAGCATGAGTTGACCTCGGTAACGGGTCACCAAGCCCCCACGGGCAAAACAACATGTTGTGAATGAACATCAGTTGCATTGCAGACATGGAACAAAGGAGACAGCCATGCGACAGTTTGGTTGAACTCGAGCTGGGTTGGATAATTTATGTCCCCCACACCATACATGCAACAATTGAGCCACCGGCACCTCAAAACAAAATGAACATTCACCCCTTGAAGTCCAGTGTGGTCTTCTTGAGGGGGCTCACTGAGTCATCTTTTTGGGCCCCCGTTTTCAGTCACCAACAAGGAGACTGACAGCAAACCTCCAATTGATTCAAAAGGCTGTAAAACATGATGGGTTGTCAAAAGGTCTCGTGAGTTGCCTCTACCCATTGTTGAAATATATTCCTTTGGCTACCGGGTACGGGGTGTACACCAGTACCCCCGAAAATGCTCGTTGGGGAGCAGGGCACGCCGTAGAACGTCGAGGACGCAGGCGCTTGGCAACGTTGGGGAACACATGGGAACATGTGTACCCGCGTTTTGTACCCGGGTACACAAAATGTTCCCCAGCGTGCAGAACGTCCCCGGCGTCTAGAACGTTCTACACCGCAATGCGGGGGAACATTTTATGTACCCGGGTACAAAACGCGGGTACACGTGTACCCGGAAAACGCAACGTTGGCAACAACATGGGAACAAATCATGGGGTGGGGGTACACGTGTTTCTTTGGGGGAGGGGTTGTATGACCTCATTTACCCCCCATGGCACAGCCCCCAAGACGTTTCGATGTCTTCCACGCTTCCGGTCCGTGTCCGACCCATTGTTCCTCTACGGGCCACTTTGTTCTGCTCCCTGGCTACACATTGGGCTTTTGTGCTTCTTAGGGTTAAGGGTTATGGCTCAGGTTATTGTTCAATGTTCATTGTGATAGCAACCAAAGCACTTCACATGGAGTGGCACCCGGCACACGCTGCACTGCCAGTTGGTCTCGCCGCCGCACCATTTGCACCGCATCCGTGTCCTAGCGCATTGCACAGGCACGTGCACCATGTTTGCAAGAGGCCGTTGCACCTCCGGAAATTGAGCCTTAATGATGGCCCACTGGAACTTGGCCATTGTCATGTCCGGATCCCGCACACCAAGGCATTTCGATGCCGTGTAAGCGTTCCCGGCAGCGTATCGCATAACCGGGGCGCGCACTGCCGCACTCCAACTCCGCATCCGGTTGGATTCCCGCACCTGCAAAGCCAGTTGGTTGCACCGGTCCACACCATTGCTGCTCTGCCGGTACGCGGTCACCACAGTGGGCAACTGGTAGCCCCGTCCATGTGTAACGTAGCCAGCATCGGTGTCGCAATTTGTTAAAAAAGGCACCACGCGGCCTGCCTTGCTACCCACTTTGGGGGCTTTGAAAGCGTACAGCGAGCACCTTGCTCGTTTGTTATGTCCAACACGATACGTACCCTCCGGTATTTGTGGGATCCGGGCATGGGTTGACCTGTGTTGTTGTTATTCATTAAGTCCCATTTATCTCAAAAGGTAGGGTCACTGGTGGGTTTTTTTGTTTGGCCTGTCTTCAGCGCCTCCCTATATGGTTGCAGTTCTTCAGGTTGAGTTGAATTGAATTGATCATCAACCTCTTCAACTTCTTCCCAGGATTCTTCAATGGCCTACACATGTTTTTGCATGTTTGAGGGCAGTGGGGTTTGAACCAGGAACGTTTCGTTTGCAAGTGTAGCATGCATACCTCTCACCCACCCAGTGCCATGGTCTTGGAATACGGCCGTATACCTTGTGTATACGGCCGTATACCCACGGTATACGGCCGTATACTCCCAGTATACGGCCGTATACCGCGAGTATACGGCCGCATACCTGCCCACCCATTTTGAGTATACGGCCGTATACTCCGAGGTATACGGCCGTATACTCGGAGGTATACGGCCGTATACTCATAGTATTTGTTGCCAATTTCAATCTATTTTGCCTAGTTCTTTGTTAGAATTCCACCCTTTCTTCCCATTCAGGTCCAGTATGATCCCTGGCCACTGCGGAGCATCACCGATTACGTGGTGGCCGAGCCTGAGGTGGAGTTGGTGGCGCCAAAGGCTGCCGCAGGGCAAGTGATCTCCGGTCGGGAGTACGTGGACCCCATTCCTGTGGGTTGGGGGGATGTTGCCAGTGCGCCCTCCGACCTGGCGTGCACCACTGGCAAGGACACGGGATACTATTCCCGATTGAATGTCCGTGCCAGTGGTGCACTTTACGACATTCGCCTGCCCATTAGGGTAGTGGCGAATGTCGGAAAGGGGGGGGGGGGTGTGGAGGCCATTTGGGGGGCTGCGGTGTGGAGCAAGAGCTCCGGGAAGGTGCGTGTTTTTTTGAGCACCACGGGGGAAAAATGGAGCATTTCGGACTCCATTATGGTGCTCCAAAGTTTTGGGGGGGAGCCTGTCCCCGTGGAGCACTCCCTCGCCCTCCAGGCCGAGTTGGCCTCGAGGGCGGGGAAACAGCTTGGGGGGAGGGGGCTGAAGCGGGCTCATGATGAGCCCGCTGAGCCAAGGGCCACCCCCGCACCCACCCCCACCCGGAAGGCCCCCAAGCCTTCCGGGTCTGGTGCTACTGCTGTTGCTGTTGGCTCAGGGGGGCTTGAGGGGTTTGGGGGGATGGGGGGGATTGAAGCAGGTGCCCGCCGTGGCACATGCGAGGCCCTGGGGGACCTCGATGTGCCCAACACCGCTGACATTGTCAGCGGTGTTGTGGCGGGCTTGGGGAAGTCCCGGCTGAACATCTCCCGAGACATCGGGGAGTTCAGCCGGACTTCCCTGACCTCCTTGAGGGAGGCCAATGCCTGCCTCAAGGAGGAGCTGAAGGTTGCCCATGCTGAGGGTGACGCCAAGGACAAGAGGATTGCGGACCTGGAGACCAGGTTGGCCGATGCCACCACAAGTGCCCATGAATGGCACCTCAAGGCCAAGGAGTTGGAGACGCAACTCCAAGCGGCCAAGGCCAACGAGGATTGGGCGAGGTCCATTGTGGCCCATAGTGTCACACGGAGTGCACCCCCACCCCAAGGGTCTGGGAGTCAGGGCAGTGGGAGTCAGGGCAGTCAGTCCGCCTCCCCAGCACGTGGCCTGCCCCCAAAGCCGCAATGACTACCCCCATCCAACCCCGCCCTTGCAGCTTTATGCCGAGAGTTGGTGTACCGCAAGGTGCACATCTTGGGTGTACAAGTGCACAATGTGCAGTTTGGGGCTACAAGGACACGCAGGCAGGGGAAGGATTGGCGCTGTGCGCGCTTGTGCAGCGGCAATGAAAGGCAAAGGGAGCTAATTTGCCTTTCAAATGCACATGCGCATGCGAATTTTCCAAGGTGGTTCCATTGGACCACCATTCAAGTGGTACAATGCGATACTTCACAAAGAATGCCGGGCCATCGCCATATGAGGGATCCTTCTCCGCTTTCCGCCATATGCGTTGTCGGGGCGCATAGTGGTGGGGAGGTCTGTGTTGAAACAGGTGGAGTGCTCCATAGTCCCATGCAAGGGACCCCGATGCGGTTGGATGTACATGGAGGTGGTGTTGTGGATGCGAAGGCCTACAAGGGCTGGCCGGGTGTGGTTTTCAACTCCAAAGCCCACCACGGGCCTGCCCCATGGAGGGGGGAGCGCTATGCCATTGTTTTCTACAATGGGTGCAACACAGATTACCTCCCGGATGAGTCTGTTGATGAGTTATTGGCCTATGGCTTTCGTCCTTGGGGCCACTAGTGAGCACCGTATACTACTAGTATACGGCCGTATACCTCCGAGTATACGGCCGTATACCTGGAAGTATACGGCCGTATACTCGAAGTATACGGCGAAAGATTTGTGCTGAATCCTACATGCTGTGCGCCTGTTGCATGCGCTTGTACGCACGGTTCCATTGGGCAACTGGCCCACATATGCCTGGCACATGTTTGTGCAGCAATCATTGTTACAAATATGTTTACGAATGCCCATCCGAAGGAGAAGGGGCTCTGTTTGGAGAGTATTTTGATGAATTCCGATGAGGGCTTTGTTTGAAAGCACATCACTTTGGGGATCATTGATCACAATACACATCCGCCTTGTGTATTGCTTGCCGTCGCCGGTTGAGGCCTCCGTTGGCTTCCCGTTGGTGGTTGGAGGGTATTTTGTCAAAAGGCTATTTTTTACCAAATGTTCGCCCCCCTCCTTCTACCGTCTTTGTTGGCCCCGCCTGATTAGAGCTCTACACTTCCTGGGGTAGCCTGACTTTGTTATCGAACGTCAGTACATACATTGGTCTGAGTGGTGGAAATTCCCGATTTTGCACCGTGACAGGTCTGATTTGACTGCAGCCCATTGACAGGGTCCTGTAGCACCTGCTGCTGCCCCCCCCCCCCCCGCCCCCCAAGGGGCCTCGCTCAGCCAAGCTGAACGGGTGGAGGCCCCCGCCATCGATGGTCCACCGTCCAGAGTTCATGTCCTGAGGGTCAGGTATCACTCAGCCCTGCCACTCCTATGGCCCAGGGCTGTCCACAAACTGAGATCTAAACTGACATTTGTGCCAAGTATTCATCTGTTTGAAATTATAAGACCGCTACCCAGCCTAAAACAGCTTTTCCGCCGGTGGCTCATGCGCCCGGTCAGTGAATTTCTGTCTGCGCTGTACCATTTGTGGCCTGTTAATTACAAATGCGATGTAAATATTTGTTGCATGCTTGAATTGTTTTAATTTCAGCATTTCAGAACTGATGAGGGCTTTGTTTTAAAGCCGAAACGCCTATTGTGGCACATCGCTTTGGGGATCATTGAGCACGATACACATCCGCCTTGTGTATTGCTTGCCGTCGCCGGTTGAGGCCTCCGTTGGCTTCCCGTAGGTGGTTGGACGGTATTTTGTCAAAAGGCTATTTTTTACCAAAAAAAAAAACACATGTAGGTATATATCATGTGATATGATATGCTGTGCAATATGCATAAGTATGTATATTCAGTGTACATAACATGCAGAAGTGGATCAAATTTGACATTTCGGATGGGACATCAAGCAAAAATGCTTCTTATGGTCTTCTGCTTTGCTCATATGGTGCTCTTTTGTGTGTACAATTTGTTTTGGGGTTGGAGAGTCATGAGAACTTGCAAGGGGGGGGGTAGTTGATGAGAATGGTGGCATGGGTGGAAGGTAGAAAGTCTCCGTATACTCCGAGTATACGGCCGTATACTTCCGAGTATAGGGCCGTATACTTCCGAGTATACGGCAAGAATACTTCTCCAATACTTCGAGTATACTGACAAATACCTCAAAATGTGTGGATTACCACACACAGGTGTGGGTGTATGGAATTGGCTTTATGGTTTTTTGACCCCCCCCCCCCCTATTTTCAGGGTGCTAAACTCATTTTTTCATATCCCATGGGCACACGGAACGACTAGGTGCGTGTGACAAAATGGCTGTTTTGGGGGGGTATTCTTGGTATGCCAGGTTATGCTCACCATACAAGGGGATGCTAGCGGGCCCCTTGAAAATGTTCATTGCCCGGAAACCGCACCCAACCGGGATAAAGTTGTATTGCCTGGCGGACGCAACATGGGGGTACGTGGTGGACATGTATTTGTACACCGGTGTACGGGGCAGGCTACGCCGCTACGGCAGTGCGGCGGGAAACTTTCATGCCAAAAACATCATGAAGTTGTGGGCATCATTGCTACCTGAGGGGACGGTGCTATGTGCCGACTCCTTTTTCGGGTCCCACGGCCTCGCAAAGGAATTGGCCGCCAACAAGCGGGCATTCCTCATGATGACGAAGAGGTCCACGTACGGCGTGACATGGGCCGGGGAGCAGGTGCAGGAGGGGCAGACGGCGGTGTGCACTGTTGCGGATTTGAAGTAAAGTTTGTGCGTGTACAAGAGTCCGAAGATCGGGCACAAGCCCCCCCGCGTTGTGCCGATGTTGACGAATGTGTGGTTTGCCCGAAAGGGACCACCTCAACGGCGAAGCGGGCGCGACGTGCACCCCGTGGTGGCGGCGTACCGCACACTGTCGCGCGGTGTCGATGGTGTGAACCAGATGGCCCTGCAGATGAGACACGTTGGCCGCCAGATGACATGGGCCCACGCGGTGCGTGCGTTCGTGCTCCAGTACACGGTTGCGAATGCGTTCGCAACTTGCCGGCAATTGGGACTTTGCAAGGAGACCACTAGTATGTGGGAGTGGCAATGGCAAGTGTTGCGGCGGCGGTACTTTGCCACCCCCTCCGACAAGAGGTGCACGTGCCGGTGGCGACACAACGGCGGCGTGTGTGCCACTTTTGCAAGAGGGGAAGAACCGGTTATGAATGTACCGGTTGTGGAAAGGCGTTCCACGTGTGGTGTTTTGCACCGGGACATGGCTATGGAGGTGTGCAAGGCCCACGAGACATGGAGGTAGACGAGGAGGACGAGGAGGTGTTGGAGGAGGACCATGAGGAGGACGAAGAGGACGAGGAGGAGGAGGAGGACGAGGAGGGCGAGGAGGACGAGGAGGACGAGGAGGATGAGGAGGATGAGGAGGATGAGGAGGAGGAGGAGGATGAGGAGGACGAGGAGGACGAGGAGGATGAGGAGGATGAGGAGGATGAGGAGGATGATGAGGACGAGGAGGATGAGGAGGATGAGGAAGATGAGGAGTAGTCTGGTGGAATGGGGGGCTTGAACGAGACGGTCATGGAGGCGGAGCCTCTGCTATCCCTACCCATGGGACCAGTGCGAACCCTGGGGGACAACCGCGTAGGCTGGATACCCAACTGTGAGGACGCGGCCCCTCCTCGATGTGCGCCCATGTGCAAACCGACGTGCTGCGCGTTCTGCGTGTTCCGGTATTTCAATTCTGCACGTGCGTCTGGAGGCGTGTGTTCGGCGTGCTACGCGTTCTGTGCGTGTTACTTGGTCTGTACGTGTTGCACGCGTTGTGCGCGCTCTACGCGTTTTCAAAACCTTACATGCAACACCGTTTAAATTGGCCACAAAAGCGCGCCTCCGGCCAGAAACGTACAGATGGTAGACAAAAGAATATTTGTCTTTCACAGTCTTCCCTTTTTGGCAGTGTTCACCAAAACGTTGCAGGGGCGGGCGTGGGCCATTGATGGCTCCACATTGGCCAATGTACGGGGGTTGGGGGCCGCAAATGATAATACAGTCCGGGCATTGCAGGTCCAAGTCCGGCGGGAGGCGGGCAAGGCGGGCAATCCTTCTAAGCCTTGTGTTTGGCGCATTTTTCATGAGCAGATTGGGCTGCTTCAGGAGGCGCGTAATCTCAGGCCAGTCAACGTTGCCCTGGTCAAAAATTCGTTGTCGGATCGCAGCTAACCTATTCCATTCCTGCCAAAAACTATGGACCTCTTCCTGCGTAAACCCGTCGCAGCGCCGCGTTTGTGCATTTTTGGCTCTACTAGTAGAGGGGGACTCATCAGAGGGCACTTGGGATAATTCGCCTCTAGCCTTCTTAACCAGCGGTCCCAAGGCAAGATTAAAACTGGCACAGTGAATGTGATGACCAACTGGCGCCGTTCCAGACTGAATCAGGTAGAACTCCCACGGATACTCATCCCAAACTCCCTGTTCTCTCAGGCCCCATGCTGCGTGAGTTTCAGCGAGGGTACTCTGGCCAACAAGGAGGCCCTCCCTTGCTGTGTCCATTTATCAATCCACAGGGTCCACGCAGATGGTACCCCATAGCAATGTGCTACTACGAAACTGACGGGTGTCTCACCTAGGATCATATCATGAACTACATCTAGGAACTCTGTAGAGGGCTGCTGGAACAGGTCTGTGCGGACAAAGAAACAAGGTCCCGCTGGATTCCTGGTGGATCCAATCTGGTCAACAATCAATTCTACGCCCCCGAGTGGGGAAGCGCCCAGCCCAAAACAGTCGCTGGACTCTCCACTAAACAAAGGGGTTGCAGTGGCAAACGGAGAAGAAGGTAGGGTGCAGGACGTGTCGAAAACGTCTCTAAGTTTAGACTCCCACCCCCCGTTGAGGCGCAGTCGGGATCTAGAACCCTCAATACAATACGTGTCCCTATATACTCGCATTGCACGTAGTTTTTCGGGAGACAAGTGTTCAGTCGCATCGGGGGACCATCCAGAACTCTGGGCCAGCACCTCCCATGCACATCCTTTTCAGCGACCAATCTACCCTGAACGCCGACTCATTCTGAAATTGAATTTCGTGTTCGGTGGGTGTGGAGCTCGTCGATGAGCGGGATGACGGTTCACAGAGGGGGTTTCGT
Organism: Eutreptiella sp. 'Long Island Sound 2002'; assembly: GCA_964036045.1. Classification (NCBI taxonomy): domain Eukaryota; phylum Euglenozoa; class Euglenophyceae; order Eutreptiales; family Eutreptiaceae; genus Eutreptiella; species Eutreptiella sp. 'Long Island Sound 2002'. The sequence goes on along the minus strand of OZ038379.1, from coordinate 45,528,276 downwards.
GGCGGGGAATCACAAGAAAATTCGCACGAGGAAGGAAGAGGTAGCAAAGGAGAGGGAACGTTCGCTGGGGGCTGTTCCTAGTTACCGGTAGAGGTTGAGTCTCCGTCCATGTCGCGGCATGCGTCATAGAATTTGGTAGACGGATCTTCTGCAAAAGCATGGAAATTCGCAATCGCCTCAGTTTGGGCAGCTAACAGCTCCAGCTCATTCAGTATGGTATTGCGCAAATTCGGATCAATGCTGTCGAGACATGCATCGAAGTCACAGGGGGACACCCCTGGATGATTGGATTTTGGGTTCATCAGAGCGTCGCGTTAATGACCGAGAAAAAAATGAAGTGTTGTGCTAGGCTAAATGTTTGGGCTCGCCGACTCGGATACCATAGGAGGAACGGGGGTGCTTGACCCACATGATGCTGATAGGGCTCCGGTGCTATTACCTGGCGAAGGTACCACGGGGGAGGTAGAGACATCGGACCCTGTCTCATGTCCTTCTCGGTCACTCTTGTCACTGCGGTCAGTCGCATGGCGCTTAGCAGGTTGGGCTTCTCGTTGAGCTTGCTTGTTCGCAGCGTCCATTCTCATGTAAACGTCCTCCAGCCCAGCACATACATATTTTCGTGATCCACAGGGGCGGTGGTCAGCGCTGAAATTGGACTCTCGGGGTCCATCTTTGGAAGGCCACCCCATGACCATACAAGGTGGCCCCCCGTCCATGCGACCACTCTAGCGCATCGTGCTGTCAGGTGTGTACCCTTCGTGAACGGCCGTTAAGTGGCCGTTTGAATAATTGCGTGAATTTCACGTGAATTTACCCAAATTTTGAGGTTTTTGGGGGAAAATGCCATATTCTTGGTTCATTTCAAGGGCTTTGGGGGGCCAAAATTCCTCCCCTAACTTTGTTACGCATCATCCAATGAAAGTCCCGCCCCAAAAGCATGCATCATGACCGCACTGTGCCCAAAACGAGAGGTGCCGGAACCCGGCAAGCCTGTAGCCGATTCACAACCGTGAATTCACGTGAATTCACGTGATTTTACACAAATGTTACCCGTGTGCACCCCCTGATTTGTCCTCACACCCCTAGTAAGCCCCCCAGCATGCACCCCGGTCACAGGCAGCAATGGTCTGGGTTCGCAAGGTCATCTCATGTCCGTCTCTTGCGGCACCGGAACCGCCGCTGTAGAGTCCGAAGGTGCTGCATGTCGGTTAGAAGCCGTCTTCTTGTGCGGCTTGCATACGTTTGTACACTTATGGGGACTTGCCCATGTTGAGCCCTTTTGGTCGCATCCCACCCATGCAACCAAAGGCTATCGTCAATGGTGTGGTTGTCCACAACCACTTGCACCCCTAGTCTCCCCCGGAGGAGGCTTAGGCCTCCGCTGTTGCGCAACATGCGCTTCAGCCTCCGGTGACTTCCCTCCATGGCAAAGCAGGAGAACTTTGACAAGATTCTCCACTTCTTTGCAAAATAATACATGTGGTTGATCCAAAGATGCGTCCACAGAAGTTTGCCCCACTGGAGCTCATTGTGGGCAGCGCCCATGGCTATGCTATGGTTCCGGAGCCGCCCCAAGTCGGCCCCGGAGAACCATGCGGAACGCCACGCGTATACACACATGCTTGCAAAATTCTCCCACCACGTTTTGCACACCGACTCCCAACTTTTTCCCCCTACTTGATGCTGCCTGACACTAGGCTGCTCTAGGCAAGCATCTATTATCTTCTCCCAACCCCTATTGCGCATGAAATGGATGGCAGCAGCACACTCCATCCTCACCTTCCCCTTGCTGTTTGCCTTGTCATTATTTAATGAGGCACGGGTGCAAGTTCGTGCAGACGTGTTTTGACAATAGCTAAACCAAGTAAAATCAATCCTTGCCACGTTTTCAAAAGACACTTCCCAATTGGCAGTCCTCAATGTAACACGGCAGCTGTACTCGGGCACAATAACCTTGAGTGAATCCCAAATCCGGACGCGTTTCGCTGTAAATTACAGCCTCATCAGCTGTCAAACAATGAATATGCACAGAATGTGTCCAAATTTATTCACAACCATCCATTCATTCGAATGAGCAACCATTCTACAAATCATACAACAAATTCCACAACTTCACATTCCCTACTCCTCATTCCTCAAGCATGATCTCGCGACCCTTGAAGAGTGGCACGCGCGCTCTTGCGGAACAGAGCCTTCAGGTTTTTAAGTGGTTTGAGGATAGCGAACAAATTCATATGATTCATAAACTGCAGGCGCCTTTTTAACACATAACAAGCGCGCGCCCACGACATCGGCACGCCCCCATGGTGTTCTGCATGTAAAACATGTGTTGTCTTATAAAAAGACTCCCTCCCCCCTCCTCTGACACCATGAGTATCCACCACACCGTTTTCTGCCTGTGACAATGAAGCTCCATTGTGGTTAGGCTCAATGAGTCGTGTGTTCTCACTCTTCCGTGCCCCCACCCCCAAGAACTTATGCCGTTCACTCCAGGGAATGAGTTTATCCCTAACTACACGCTGTGGGTATTGCAACCATACAAGGGCATCCACCAACCTGTTTGAACAAATAATATAGTACTTCTTAGAAGAAATTCACATAGATTCGCACGAAATTCGTACCAAATTCGTATAAATTTCGTGCGAATTTCACGTGAATAGAAATGTGTGAATATTCTGAAAATGTGAAATTCGTACGAAATTCGTACCAAATTCGTACGAATTTCGTGCGAATCTCGTACTAATTTCGTGCGAACTTCACATGACTGTCACAAAATTTCTGACAAAGCCTCATCCTTCTGCCCTTGTTGACCCTCACAAAGCAAGCTCAGGATGGTGCTCATGGGCTAGCACACACCAAGTCCAGTGGCTGTCATTCCGGCTGTCACTCAGCCAGCAGTGTAACACGTCAGGGGGCATAGCATACCCCAAATAAAATACAAACAGTTTCGCAGAAATTCGTACGAAATTCGTACCAATTTCGTACGAATTTCGTACGAATTTTACGTGAATTTCGTCCAATTTGCCAATACACAAAGCAAACACACAAGCAAGCACACTTGCAGTCGCATGGGCAGGTGATGCTCCATGCCCCGGTCCTCGCGCACTTGGGCGACCGCCACGCTGGGACTGTGTTCACCAGGTGCCACAGCGTGGTCGGCCGACCCGGGGGGGCAATGCCGGACAAGGCGAAGTGGATCTCCGACTCCGCGTCGACATCGCCCCCCTTGGCGACCTCCAGCTGGTGCACGCTGCCCACGAAGAACACCATGCACTGCTCGCCAACCTCGATGACGGCGAGGTAGGAGGCCGGGGCCGACCGGGAGATGAAGGTGGGGTGGAAGGGGCAGGTGGGGGGGCCTGCCGGGAGCGTCTGGGGGGGGTCGGCGAAGAGGGCCTGGGAAGCCTCCCCCTCCCACAACCCCATCCTCCCAACCGCCCCCTTCCCCACCCACAACACGTGGTCCACGCTGGGGAGGTCCCAGCTGGACAAATCCCCAGCAACGTCCAGGGCCTCCTTGGGGGGGATGGCGTCCAAGTGTGTGGTGTTGGCCTGGTGGTGTTTGTGTCGGGGGTCGGGGGTCCACAAGTTAAAAAGAGCCCCCTGCAGCCCATCCTTGGAGTTGGGGAGGGCAGGCAATCCATGATGGCGGCTGGTGGCCGCCATTAGCAGCATGTCCCCCCGATGCAGCTCAACGGTGTCCCAGCGCGCCTCCCCCGCCTCCCACGGGGCCGTCCCCGCCTGCACCGCCACTTGGTAGTCCTCTGACAAGCAGAGGAAGCTACTCAGGTGGCACTCCCCAACCTCCCTGTCGCTGGGGGGGAGGACGTCGGGGTGGGTGGCCACGTCGGTGTGGGGGAGCTGCGGCCCACTCCCCACACTGGCCACAATGACGCTGCCCGGCGTCATTGGGTGGAGGTCCCCAACCCCAGGGACACTTTCGGTGAGGTGGGGGTTGAACTTCTTGAAGAGAGGCCCCCCCACCCCCGACCCCAAGGTGCTCTTGCTTTGCCACCGGCGGGGGAGCGCAGGATCCTTGGCCTGCTCCTCACTCCGCGCGGCGTTGAAAAGGAGCTCAAAATTCTTTGCAACGACTTTTTCGTCGCCGCTGCCCCACGCCTTCATCACCTTGTTCCACCCCACCTCACAATCCCGTGCCTCCACAAGCCCCCGAAGCACAATGTAGCCGTTCCCATCAACAAAGTTGAGGGGCGGCTGAGAGGGGCCAACCCTGTCGGGGGCGGGGTCAGGGCTGCCCGTCACCCCATGAGGGGGGTCGGGAAGGGGTTCGGTGCGGAGGGGGGGTTCACTCGAAATGAAGGGGGGGGCGCATGAGGCACCACGGTACCATTGCAAAGAAGTTGTGCTATAGAAGGTGGGATGGGTGACGTCGGGGACGTGCACCTGGGGGGGGATGGTGGGATGGAAAGGGGCGACGCCCCAATCATCCCACCACCGGGAGTTGGCAAGATGCCAAGAAAAGGGGAAAAAAGAGTGGTCTGCTGGTGCACCTGCAGCAAGATCCTGCAGGTACACCATATCGCAGTGGGGGGGGTTGTGGACGAGGTTAGTGACGGGTACACCTGGACGTGGGCGTCCTTAGGCTTCCCCTCAGGGTTATTCCTCATCGAGTTGAGGAGCTGGTCAACACTGGAGGGGAGAGGGGTTAGATGGAGAAATTTGAGGGTGGGGAGTTGGTGGCGCAGTTCCCTCCACAGGGTTGTGGCCCATCCCCTCCCCGCGAGGTAGCTGTTGCGGGTGGGGCTGCGCATGTCGATGTGGATGACATCGGGGGAGGGGTCGAGGGAGGCTGCCTAGCCCACGATGTCATCCACCCCCAGTGCCTCCGACTCGTACGTTGCCTCCTCCAATTGATGGTGGGCAACGGGGAGGGCTTGGTAGTGGGCGAGGGTGTCGGCTGCGGGGTCGGGGCGCGAGGCCAGGCTTGCGAGTTGAGACATAGTCTGCTGCGACATTGTTAAAAGAGAAGAACGCGAGGGCTTTGAGAGCTGTAACAAAGTGAAAGAGTGGAAAGGAGGGTAAATTCGTACGAAATTCGTACGAAACTCGTACGAAATTCGTACGAATTCGCACGAAATTCGTGCGAGTTTCACATTCTCGTGAATCTGTGAATCTAGCGTGAATTTGTGCGTGAATTTAGGTGCGTGAATTTCACATTCACGCGAATCTCACCAAATGTGTTAAACCATGCGGGGACTTCAAACCTCTAAATTGCACCTATTTGTTGCATCTTACTTTGGGCGAAGGTAGCACGACAAAAGCACACGATAGCACCAAGTTACGAGCAAAACACAGCAAAATTGGGTAAAATTCACGGTACCGTGAATCTCGGATTCAAACGGCCGGTTCACGAAGGGTACATGCTTGTGCTTGTCGGGCCACTCGTGTTCTTGGACGACAACCGGGAGTCCGTGTGGCAGCGCCCAGGACAAAGAGTAGGCCATCCGTTTTTTAGACTTGGGTAGGTTCTCCGTCTCTATACCTTGTTCCACAAGTACTTTGGCCATGGTAGCCACCGTCAGTGTGGAAAAAGGAGCAAGGTAAGCAGCCTCGTTTGGCACCTCGTCGTCCTCATCCACTCACTCATCAATTTTTTCCCCCGGATCACTTCTGATATCGCTCCTGGGCAGGCTGCCGGTCTCGGTACTCCGTTGCGAAGGAGGGATCCCAATCCTCGGGGCTATTCCAGAATTTCGAGCTCGTGCTGTCGCCTCGGCTAGCTTCTGATCGATTAGCTGCTAGGGGATCCCAGCATGCTCCAAAAGAACCCGGGTCATCGTTTCATGTCGCACCTGTTCGAGCTACATATTCGCCATCTGCGAATTCACACTGAACAGCGCCATGTTGATGTCCTTAATCTCTCTGTCGTGTCTGCGCAGCAGGGCTTTGGACGAACCGTCATCTCCAAAAAATTCTCGGGAAGTGTCGCTCTGATCATCATCCCCTTCATGACGTCTGGGGAAAGCAGGCGTGAGGGCTCGGGCTGATTTATCACCGGCCGGTTCCTTCAGCTAATCTCCTCCTGTGGCCTTTTGTAAACCCGGTGAAACTAGGAACTTCCTCTTAAGGCCTTTCTTGAGTTTCTTCTTCGCACTGGTTGGGCAAGCCGTGAAGATCGGTGCTGTCTTATCGGTGCTCGTCACACCGAAGCATTTTTTCCTTGGTGAGTGGAGGCAGGTCTCGAAGTTCGCAGCACAGGTTGCATATTGTCGGGCCATGCATGTTTCTTAGGAGCAGGTGGTTCGGTCGTTTTGGTGCCGTCCCATAAGCGCGTGTCATTAGCCATCGACTCCGGGATATCAATCAGCATTTCTATATTTGAGGTAGGCCCCCACTTTGAGATATCCATGCTGAAGGTAGTCGCGATGTCTTCTGGTTTCTTGAACGGCGCGATGTTTCGTACCGCATTCCATGCCTCACGATTGCGATTCCCCTCTCCCGCAACGGCCCGTCCCACTCCTTTCGCGAGAGCTTGTGGTCTCTCGCTGCGTGGCCAATATGCATATCAAGAAAGCAGGAATTATTCCTACGCCACTCGTCCATAGAAGCGTCTTCGGCTTGCCATAAATTCGGTATAGTTGGGATGCCCGGGATGTCTTTGGCTCTCGCCTTCGAAGGGTTCGCTTCACCCAGGAGACCATTGGCAAAATTCGTTCGACGTAAGTTACTCTTATCACGTTGGGAATTTTTTTGGCGACTCGCCGGCTGCTGTCTTTCCGCCTCATTGTCGCTGGAGTCCGAATCACACTGCTGTGGCAGCACTTCCATCAACATTTGAATGGTGTCTTTGCGTTTGCTCTTCTTGCTCTTCTTGTCCCTTTTCTCCTTCTTGTTCTTGTTGGTCGGCATCTCTCGGCGATGAGAAAAGTGAATACGGTGTGCTCGAAGTAAAACAGAAGAACAGGGCAAAGGGAGTCCAGCACGCTTCAATTTCGCGTGCTGTTTCGACAATGGTCACCAGCAGGAAGCGCACACAAAAGCAATAGACTCGTCAGTGGCCGGCCATAGGCTAAGTGCAACACAAGGGAAGAGGTGTACGTCGGTCCACGCACTCACCCCATAGCAAATACGAACGGGCTTCATTTTGGTCTACCTCGCCCACCTCACCACGGTTGCACCGCCCACAACACACACACACCCACTCACTCACACGCCTTTCGTCTACCGCAGCACTCCTTCATCCGCAAAGCAAGCACATCACGTCTCGGGCGACAAACCAAAACAAATGTGTGTCACCAAAAATCAAGGAAGAAAGCAAACACCAACCTCACGTAGAGGCGACGACATAACGACAACATAACAAAGAGAAAACCAACTAATCATGTGGCACACGTGCATGAAACAAAAAGGAGACACTCATGCGCGAGTGCGTCGGGCCACCTCAAAACTCCCGGAAGCGTCGTAAAAGCAAGGGTGTTTCTACCGTCCCTTAGAAGCGCCCAATTCGTCATCCACGCGGTAGACAAAGGAATATTGATTCACCAATTTGTGTAAAAAAGTGATCCAAAAATGTAAGTTCCAAAAAAGAAATGACACAAATTGGTGAATCATTTCTTTTTTGGGACTTGCATTTTTGGATCATATTTTTTCCACAAAAATGGGTGGATCATTTCTTTTTTGGAACTTGCATTTTTGGATCATTTTTGTCTCACTAAGATCCAAAAAAGATATGAGCCACCAATTGGTGTGGAAAAAATGTGATCCAAAAATGTAAGTTCCAAAAAAGAAATAATCCACCGATTGATGTTCACAAAAATGATCCAAAAACGTAACTTCCAAACATAAGTGTAACATAGTGCAAGTGCAAAGCAACATATTGAACCAACAATGTGTGTCATAAATGATCCAAAAACGTAAATTCACTTGTTCCAACAATTTGGCTTCCAAAATATGATGCACAAGTCCACAAGACCATTGGCAAAGAGTTGAAAGTACAGTGAGCAAAACGGTCGAAAATGGTCCAAGAATGGTCCAAAAGTGATCCACGGATCACCTCCCCCATTTGTGGTGTGGTGCACTGGGACCTGATGGAAAAGGGTACCTTGTTGCACCCAAACTTGTAAACACCTAAAAGGTGTCTTGTAGTACCCATGGAGGGTTTTAAGGGGTCATGCGTCCTAAGGGGGCCCAAATGACCTATAGGGACTCTGCTTCCCAAACTTGTACTCCATTGTTAACCATTTTCAAAAATGGGTACAACCCCTTGTTGCACCCTTGTTGCACCCCTTGTTGCGCAACAACCCCCCCTTGTTGCACCCCTTGTTGCACCCCCTTATCGCGCGATAACCCCCCTTGTTGCACCCCTTGTTGCACCCCTTGTTGCACCCTATGAAGCATGCACAAGACAACCCCTTTGTGACATCTCTTGTCTACTGCAAGTTGCGACGTCCTAGTAGGATTTCTGCTTTGTCTCTCTCCTCTGCCTCTTGTACCTTCCGTGCAAGCAACCCCATGTCCAGGTTATTCATATTTACAACATGGCCCATGGAGAGCCTAGATAACCTTGGCTTTCAGAGAGCCCATCCCTTACAACTGTTGTGTAGGTCCCTCTTGAAAGGGCTATTCCTTTTTTCACTTGGAATGCTTGAAAAAAAATATATATATATATATATTCCTATATGCCGTTGCAAAATAAGGTGAGTGAGCACATGTCCAATGGACCCACGTGCTCACCTTCCACCCTAAGTCCCCCCATGCCTCGCGGAAGCGGTCCACCGCATTAGTGTACATGGCAACAACACTATTTGTAAAAAATTCTTTTTGCCTCCAAACCTATGGATATGTGCAAACTGGTGCAAGAGGGTACTAAGGACCACCCATACCAAAGGCCCAGCAGGGGTCTCCACATTCCCCATACGTGCCTTGGCAATGGTGACAATGTTGTCTGCCCATTGGGGGTTGGCCATGAAGGCATTGGCACTTGTAAGGTCAAAACTTCCCTCTTTGCGACCTTGGTGCAATGCTCTCTGCCTCTGGGATCCCCTTGCAAAATTCTTTGATCGCGTGCATCTCCCCGTCTAGCTCACGCACCCCAACATGGATCCCTCTTTGGTGGAACTCCCCCCTTAGCCTTTTCACGAGGATGCACAGGATTCTACATGTTGCATGCACGTAGTCACCTACTCTCCCCCCGGTTGGGATGCACCTGAGGTAAGCATCCCACCTCACCCCCCCCTTCATGTCTCCTACAAAAAATGCTAGGCCATTATCTTCCTCACAAATCCAACACTTGGATTTGGAGGAGGGGTTCCCGGCATGCATATTTTTCCCATCCCCCGTGATGACACACTTGAACCCGAGTGTTTTCCCTTCCCACACAATGTCACAGTTGTGACACAAATCCTGCACCTGACCATTGAGGTCATGTGCCTTGTCCATGGCTAGCATGAAATGTGTGTCATCACCCCCCCACATGGCCCACCAAATTGGCCATAGGTTAGGGGCCCCTGCATCACTTGATTGTTGCCAACAGTGGACAGAAATGTCACACCCAGTTGTTGATGCTTTCCATAAAGGGGTGGCATCAGCCGACAACACCACAATGATGTCTGGGCCATGGGTCTTAAATGTTTTGGCAGCTTGCGACAAACTAATTTGGTGGTTGACAACCTCAGCAAGCTTGTTGCTCGCTGAGGCCCGAGGTGCACCTGTCTCAGACACAACAGCCCTAGTGGTACACCAATAGGGTGTGTGCTGTTGTCGTGCTGCGTTCAAATCTTTTTTCCTACAAGCCCTTGGCAACCTATACATTTGCCTGATACTTAAACGCATTCCACGGACTAGTCTGACAACCCTTAAGGCCTCCTTCTCTTCCACTGTGGCATTACTGTCATCCTTCACACTGGCGCACCCCCCACGGAGATGTACAACTCCTTGATATGTCATCCGAACTTGTACTTCTCCGTCTTGTAATAGTGACCCAAGAATCTGCTCAGCCATTTTCAAACGTTTCTGTTGTTGCTTCCGGGAGACTTTCTTCAGTGGCTGCATGCGTAAGCCTTCAAGGGAACAGCACTGAACAGCACTTCTGGATGGCAGTTGATGCCTTGACTTTCATTTTGAAAATGCTGTGATTTGGAGTGACAGTGGTGCAACAAGGGGGTGCAACAAGGTACCTTATCGCGCACCTTGTTGCGCAACAAGGGGGTGCAACAAGGTAACTTATCGCGCACCTTATCGCGCCATAAGGGGGCGCGAAAAGGTACCTTGTTGCACCCCTTATCGCGCAAACACAAAAGGTCCCATTAGCATCATTGGCATGACAATTGGCAATTGCAAACAGGGCAAAGACAAAGGTCAACTAGCAATTAGTTGCAATCAGGTGATCCGCAGTGCCACCCGCCGCAAGGCTGTCCACAAGGTGCAAACCCACGTGCCATAAGTTCCTCACGCTCCTGTAATGAGGCTCTGCTTACATCTGCACCATTGTACAAAACAATGGACCACCTGTCTCCTTCCCAATCCCACGGCCTGTGTAGGGCCCCGCTGTTGAAAACCAACCCTTTGCGCGCGGAGCACACAACCCCTTGGACCTCTCGACCCAAGTGGTTCACCTCTTGCACCATCTCTCTAGTGGTCTTACATTTGGGTGCCCACAGCTTGCCACCACACTCCATCCACAACCCACCACCACGGAAGTCACCAAGTTCAACCACAGCACTGAGAGGTGTGCCATCACGTGGGTGTGAATGAGGTACCATGGGCTGCTGACCCGTGTAGTGTGCCACTTGCACAGTGCACCAATGAAACCAACTTGGGAGGGTGGCCAAAGCCCATGCACGCACCAAATGCAAAAAATGAATGGCATATGGCTTCAATGTTGCCTTTAGAATGCGGGCCTCCTGCCATGTGGGCCCAATTCGGCCCCACCCGAATTGTGCAGTGTGGGCTGGGGCACCAAACTTCTCCCCTCCCTTCAATTGCAAGGCCCGTGCAAACTGTAGCAACTCCTCCTCACTGGGGGTGGCATGCAAGTCAGGACCCCTTAGGAGTCACTCCTGAGAAAAAGGAGGCTTAGATGGACTGGCAGGCCAGGAAGTTGAAGGCCTGGGCTGCTTTCGGGGCGTGGTGAGGTCAGCTGTTGACGCACGGGGGCTGTGCACATGGGTTCCCAAGGCTGCATTCAAATTATCCTGAAGGTTAGCCTTGTCTACCTCCAAACTCTCCACTCGCTCTCGCAAAGAATCCCTCTCACTTCTGAGCCGTGCAACCTCAGCACTACTTGCTGTCAATTTGTCCTGCGTTTCCTTGGAGGTTGCCTCTGCCTCTTTCCTTTGCCTCCCGCAGCCTGGCTTGCTCAGCAAGGGCCAACTCCAGTTTGTCCTCCATTTTTTTTGTTTTCTCCTCTTGTTTTTTCAACCGCGCTGCGACCTCACTCCGCCTCTCCTCCCTCAGTGCAGCTGCATCAACTGATGTTGCTTGGGATGTCACTGCATCCTTCACACTTGCAAGCACCCCGGATGCGAAATCCTCAGTTAGTGCACCTACAATATTGTGCACGCTCGTGGCACTGAGGGTGACAGGACCAGCACTGCCAGGAACACTGGCTGCTGCTGCCTGCTGCCTTCCTGCTGCTGGCGTTCCTCCCTTCCTGCCCTCGGGCTTTGGCCTTTTTGGGCCCTTACCCTTGAGGTCACTGGGCTGCCCACACTTGCTCTGGGCAAGGGTGGTGGCATCACTGTCTGAACTCTCAACCACATTAACCCCCTGTCTCGTGATACCACGACCATATCTGGGGGCACTGGAGGTTTCCCATTCCTTCATCCAGTCCTCAACATATGGAGGCAAGTCATCCCCGCCAAAAGCGCGGAAATTGCGCAATGCATGGTGCGTGACCCAACGGAAGCTGTCTTCAGTGGGGATCAGGCACTTGAACTGATTCTTACGCCCCCCCTCATAGTAAGAAACATAGCACAACACAGCCACCCCAAAATCAGTCTTTTCATCTGAGGTCCAAAGGCCACAAACGACGGGGAGGGTGAATGCCTTCACAGTTTCCACCCCCCCCTGGCGGACTTTCAGCTTAAATGACCGACACCAATGTGTCTTTGTGGTGGGGGCCTGCCCAGGGAGAGTTACCTCATTCCCAAACCCTGTAGCCTCAAACACTGCTGGGGGGTTTGGCAGGAACCACTCCTCCCCCACTCCAGTAAAGGCCTCAGCAGCAGGCGCCACATGTCCAACCTTGGACCCAGCGACATCTTGTGCTTCAGGTGCTTGCACAAGGTCCAAACGGGGCCATTGGACTACAGTCACCTGAGAAGATAACAGCCGATGGGTGAATATGGGAGTATGGGTGCAGCAACGAATAAAGAATGCAACGGGTGCCACCGGACACAGCAGAATTAAAGGGAAGGCAATCAAATGATGTGGCACCCTCAGAAGCCCAGGGTGCACAAGGCACGTGATGAGTTGGACTGTCCTTGTTGGGAAGCGCTGCATGGAGGTGGTGAAATTGGCAGCCCCACCCCCGAGGATTCTCACCTGATCCGTGCTGATGCTGGAACGGTGTTGGTGTTGCGACATGGGAGGTGGGGGGGGTTTGCAATGGGTGGTGACAAGGAGGGTGGTGGCAAAGAGAAAGCGGAGGTGTTTGGTTGGTACATGGTCCCCACGGAACACAAAATGGTCGATATGTCAATCCTGCTGCGCGCCGGTGCAACGGTTGAGGCAGTGGAAAAGTCGGGGAAGATTGTTGAGGACACATACTGGTGCACATGCCATCAGGTTTGTGCTATGGGGCTTGCAATGTGGTGTTCTTCAATGTGCAACAAAGGGCGCGACAAGGTACCTTAGCGCGCACTTTATCGCGCGATAAGGGGGCGCGACAACGTACCTTATCGCGCACCTTATCGCGCGATAAGGTGCGCGATAAGGTACCTTGTCGCGCCCCCTTATCGCGCGATAAGGTGCGCGATAAGGTACCTTGTTGCGCTTGGTACATTGCATCATTTGATTGCATTCCATTTAATTCTGCTGTGTCCGGTGGCACCCGTTGCATTCTTTATTCGTTGCTGCACCCATACTCCCATATTCACCCATCTGTTGTTATCTTCTCAGGTGACTGTAGTCCAATGGCCCCGTTTGGACCTTGTGCAAGCACCTGAAGCACCAGATGTCGCTGGGTCCAAGGTTGGACATGTGGCGCCTGCTGCTGAGGCCTTTACTGGAGTGGGGGAGGAGTGGTTCCTGCCAGGCCCCCCATCAGTGTTTGAGGCTACAGGGTTTGGGAATGAGGTAACCCTCCCTGGGCAGGCCCCCACCACAAAGACACATTGGTGTTGGTCATTTAAGCTGAAAGTCCGCCAGGGGGGGGTGGAAACTGTGAAGGCATTCACCCTCCCCGTCGTTTGTGGCCTTGGACCTCAGATGAAAAGACTGATTTTGGGGTGGCTGTGTTGTGCTATGTTTCTTACTATGAGGGGGGGCGTAAGAATCAGTTCAAGTGCCTGATCCCCACTGAAGACAGCTTCCGTTGGGTCACGCACCATGCATTGCGCAATTTCCGCGCTTTTGGGGGGGATGACTTGCCTCCATATGTTGAGGACTGGATGAAGGAATGGGAAACCTCCAGTGCCCCCAGATATGGTCGTGGTATCACGAAGCAGGAGGTTAATGTGCATGAGAGTTCAGAAAGTGATGCCACCCCCCTTGCCCAGAGAAAGCGTGGGCAGCCCAGTGACCTCAAGGGTAAGGGCCCAAAAAAGCCAAAGCCCGAGGGCAAGAAGGGAGGAACGCCAGCAGCAGGAAGGCAGCAGGCAGCAGCAGCAGGAAGTGTTCCTGGCAGTGCTGGTCCTGTCACCCTCAGTGCCACGAGCGTGCACAATATTGTAGGTGCACTCACTGAGGATTTCTCATCCGGGGTGCTTGCCAGTGTGAAGGATGCAGTGACATCCCAAGCAACACCAGTTGTTGCAGCTGCACTGAGGGAGGAGAGGCGGAGTGAGGTTGCAGCGCGGTTGAAGAGACAAGAGGAGAAAACAAAAAAAATGGAGGACTAACTGGAGTTGGCCCTTGCTGAGCAAGCCAGGCTGCGGGAGGCAAAGGAAAAGGCAGAGGCAACCTCCAAGGAAACGCAGGACAAATTGACAGCAAGTAGTGCTGAGGTTGCACGGCTCAGAAGTGAGAGGGATTCTTTGCGAGAGCGAGTGGAGAGTTTGGAGGTAGACAAGGCTAACCTTCAGGATAATTTGAATGCAGCCTTGGGAACCCATTTGCACAGCCCCCGTGCGTCAACAGCTGACCTCACCACGCCCCGAAAGCAGCCCAGGCCTTCAACTTCCTGGCCTGCCAGTCCATCTGAGCCTCCTTTTTCTCAGGAGTGACTCCTAAGGGGTCCTGAGTTGCATGCCACCCCCAGTGAGGAGGAGTTGCTATAGTTTGCACGGGCCTTGCAATTGAAGGGAGGGGAGAAGTTTGGTGCCCCAGTCCACACTGCACAATTCGGGTGGGGCCGAATTGGGCCCACATGGCAGGAGGCCCGCATTCTAAAGGCAACATTGAAGCCATATGCCATTCATTTTTTGCATTTGGTACGTGCATGGGCTTTGGCCACCCTCCTAAGTTGGTTTCATTGGTGCACTGTGCAAGTGGCACACTACACGGGTCAGCAGCCCATGGTACCTCATTCACACCCACGTGATGGCACACCTCTCAGTGCTGTGGTTGAACTTGGTGACTTCCGTGGTGGTGGGTTGTGGATGGAGTGTGGTGGCAAGCTGTGGGCACCCAAATGTAAGACCACTAGAGAGGTGGTGCAAGTGGTGAACCACTTGGGTCAAGAGGTCCAAGGGGTTGTGTGCTCCGCGCGCAAAGGGTTGGTTTTCAACAGCGGGGCCCTACACAGGCCGTGGGATTGGGAAGGAGACAGGTGGTCCATTGTTTTGTACAATGGTGCAGATGTAAGCAGAGCCTCATTACAGGAGCGTGAGGAACTTATGGCACGTGGGTTTGCACCTTGTTGACAGCCTTGCGGCGGGTGGCACTGCGGATCACCTGATTGCAACTAATTGCCAGTTGACCTTTGTCTTTGCCCTGTTTGCAATTGCCAATTGTCATGACAATGATGCTAATGGGACCTTTTGTGTTTGCGCGATAAGGGGTGCAACAAGGTACCTTGTCGCGCCCCCTTATGGCGCGATAAGGTGCGCGATAAGGTACCTTGTTGCACCCCCTTGTTGCGCAACAAGGTGCGCGATAAGGTACCTTGTTGCACCCCCTTGTTGCACCACTGTCACTCCAAATCGCAGCATTTTCAAAATAAAAGTCAAGGCATCAACTGCCATCAAGAAGTGCTGTTCAGTGCTGTTCCCTTGAAGGCTTACGCATGCAGCCACTGAAGAAAGTCTCCCGGAAGCAACAACAGAAACGTTTGAAAATGGCTGAGCAGATTCTTGGGTCACTATTACAAGACGGAGAAGTACAAGTTCGGATGACATGTCAAGGAGTTGTACATCTCCGTGGGGGGTGCGCCAGTGTGAAGGATGACAGTAATGCCACAGTGGAAGAGAAGGAGGCCTTAAGGGTTGTCAGACTAGTCCGTGGAATGCGTTTAAGTATCAGGCAAATGTATAGGTTGCCAAGGGCTTGTAGGAAAAAAGATTTGAACGCAGCACGACAACAGCACACACCCTATTGGTGTACCACTAGGGCTGTTGTGTCTGAGACAGGTGCACCTCGGGCCTCAGCGAGCAACAAGCTTGCTGAGGTTGTCAACCACCAAATTAGTTTGTCGCAAGCTGCCAAAACATTTAAGACCCATGGCCCAGACATCATTGTGGTGTTGTCGGCTGATGCCACCCCTTTGTGGAAAGCATCAGCAACTCGGTGTGACATTTCTGTCCACTGTTGGCAACAACCAAGTGATGCAGGGGCCCCTAACCTATGGCCAATTTGGTGGGCCATGTGGGGGGGTGATGACACACATTTCATGCTAGCCATGGACAAGGCACATGACCTCAATGGTCAGGTGCAGGATTTGTGTCACAACTGTGACATTGTGTGGGAAGGGAAAACACTCGGGTTCAAGTGTGTCATCACGGGGGATGGGAAAAATATGCATGCCGGGAACCCCTCCTCCAAATCCAAGTGTTGGATTTGTGAGGAAGATAATGGCCTAGCATTTTTTGTAGGAGACATGAAGGGGGGGGTGAGGTGGGGTGCTTACCTCAGGTGCATCCCAACCGGGGGGAGAGTAGGTGACTACGTGCATGCAACATGTAGAATCCTGTGCATCCTCGTGAAAAGGCTAAGGGGGGAGTTCCACCAAAGAGGGATCCATGTTGGGGTGCGTGAGCTAGACGGGGAGATGCACGCGATCAAAGAATTTTGCAAGGGGATCCCAGAGGCAGAGAGCATTGCACCAAGGTCGCAAAGAGGGAAGTTTTGACCTTACAAGTGCCAATGCCTTCATGGCCAACCCCCAATGGGCAGACAACATTGTCACCATTGCCAAGGCACGTATGGGGAATGTGGAGACCCCTCCTGGGCCTTTGGTATGGGTGGTCCTTAGTACCCTCTTGCACCAGTTTGCACATATCCATAGGTTTTGGAGGCAAAAAGAATTTTTTACAAATAGTGATGTTGCCATGTACACTAATGCGGTGGACCGCTTCCGCGAGGCATGGGGGGACTTAGGGTGGAAGGTGAGCACGTGGGTCCATTGGACATGTGCTCACTCACCTTATTTTGCAACGGCATATAGAAATATATATATATATATATATTCAAGCATTCCAAGTGAAAAAAGGAATAGCCCTTTCAAGACGGACCTACACAACATTTGTAAGGGATGGGCTCTCTGAAAGCCAAGGTTATCTAGGCTCTCCATGGGCCATGTTGTAAATATGAATAACCTGGACATGGGGTTGCTTGCACGGAAGGTACAGGAGGCAGTGGAGAGAGACAAAGCAGAAATCCTACTAGGACGTCGCAACTTGCAGTAGACAAGACATGTCACACAGGGGTTGTCTTGTGCATGCTTCATAGGGTGCAACAAGGGGTGCAACAAGGGGTGCAACAAGGGGGGTTATCGCGCGATAAGGGGGTGCAACAAGGGGTGCAACAAGGGGGGGTTGTTGCGCAACAAGGGGTGCAACAAGGGTGCAACAAGGGGTTGTACCCATTTTTGAAAATGGTTAACAATGGAGTACAAGTTTGGGAAGCAGAGTCGCTATAGGTCATTTGGGCCCCCTTAGGACACATGACCCCTTAAAACCCTCCATGGGTACTACAAGGCACCTTTTAGGTGTTTACAAGTTTGGGTGCCACAAGGTACCCTTTTCCATCAGGTCCCAGTGCACCACACCACAAATGGGGGAGGTGATCCGTGGATCACTTTTGGACCATTCTTGGACCATTTTCGACCGTTTTGCTCACTGTACTTTCAACTCTGTGCCAATGGTCTTGTGGACTTGTGCATCATATTTTGGAAGCCAAATTGTTGGAACAAGTGAATTTACGTTTTTGGATCATTTATAACACACATTGTTGGTTCAATATGTTGCTTTGCACTTGCACTATGTTACACTTATCATTGGAAGTTACGTTTTTGGATCATTTTTGTGAACATCAATCGGTGGATTATTTCTTTTTTGGAACTTACATTTTTGGATCACATTTTTTCCACACCAATTGGTGGATCATATCTTTTTTGGATCTTAGTGAGACATAAATGATATAAAAATGCAAGTTCCAAAAAAGAAATGATCCACCCATTTGTGTGGAAAAAATATGATCCAAAAATGCAAGTCCCAAAAAAGAAATGATCCACCAATTTGTGTCATTTCTTTTTTGGAACTTACATTTTTGGATCACTTTTTTTACACAAATTGGTGGATCAATATTCCTTTGTCTACCGCGTGGATGACGAATTGGGCGCTTCTAAGGGACGGTAGAAACACCCTTGCTTTTACGACGCTTCCGAGGGTTTTTGAGGTGGCCCGACGCACTGGCGCATGAGTGTCTCCTTTTTGTTTCATGCACGTGTGCCACATGATTAGTTGGTTTTCTCTTTGTTATGTTGTCGTTATGTCGTCGCCTCTACGTGAGGTTGGTGTTTGCTTTCTTCCTTGATTTTTGGTGACACACATTTGTTTTGGTTTGTCGCCCGAGACGTGATGTGCTTGCTTTGCGGATGAAGGAGTGCTGCGGTAGACGAAAGGCGTGTGAGTGAGTGGGTGTGTGTGTGTTGTGGGCGGTGCAACCGTGGTGAGGTGGGCGAGGTAGACCAAAATGAAGCCCGTTCGTATTTGCTATGGGGTGAGTGCGTGGACCGACGTACACCTCTTCCCTTGTGTTGCACTTAGCCTATGGCCGGCTATGGCCGGCTATTGCTTTTGTGTGCGCTTCCTGCTGGTGACCATTGTCGAAACAGCACGCGAAATTGAAGCGTGCTGGACTCCCTTTGCCCTGTTCTTCTGTTTTACTTCGAGTACACCGTATTCACTTTTCTCATCGCCGAGAGATGCCGACCAACAAGAACAAGAAGGAGAAAAGGGACAAGAAGAGCAAGAAGAGCAAACGCAAAGACGCCATTCAAATGTTGATGGAAGTGCTGCCACAGCTGTGTGATTCGGACTCCAGCGACAATGAGGCGGAAAGACAGCAGCCGGCGAGTCGCCAAAAAAATTCCCAACGTGATAAGAGTAACTTACGTCGAACGAATTTTGCCAATGGTCTCCTGGGTGAAGCGAACCCTTCGAAGGCGAGAGCCAAAGACATCCCGGGCATCCCAACTATACCGAATTTATGGCAAGCCGAAGACGCTTATATGGACGAGTGGCGCAGGAATAATTCCTGCTTTCTTGATATGCATGTTGGCCACGCAGAGGGACCACAAGCTCTCGCGAAAGGAGTGGGACGGGCCGTTGCGGGAGAGGGGAATCGCAATCGTGAGGCATGGAATGCGGTACGAAACATCGCGCCGTTCAAGAAACCAGAAGACATCGCGACTACCTTCAGCATGGATATCTGAAAGTGGGGGCCTACCTCAAATATAGAAATGCTGATTGATATCCCGGAGTCGATGGCTAATGACACGCGCTTATGGGACGGCACCAAAACGACCGAACCACCTGCTCCTAAGAAACATGCATGGCCCGACAATATGCAACCTGTGCTGCGAACTTCGAGACCTGCCTCCACTCACCAAGGAAAAAATGCTTCGGTGTGACGAGCACCGATAAGACAGCACCGATCTTCACGGCTTGCCCAACCGGTGCGAAGAAGAAACTCAAGAAAGGCCTTAAGAGGAAGTTCCTAGTTTCACCGGGTTTACAAAAGGCCACAGGAGGAGATCAGCTGAAGGAACCGGCCGGTGATAAATCAGCCCGAGCCCTCACGCCTGCTTTCCCCAGACGTCATGAAGGGGATGATGATCAGAGCGACACTTCCCGAGAACTTTTTGGAGATGACGGTTCGTCCAAAGCCCTGCTGCGCAGACACGACAGAGAGATTAAGGACATCAACATGGCGCTGTTCAATGTGAATTCGCAGATTGCGAATATGTAGCTCGAACACGTGCGACATGAAACGATGACCCGGGTTCTTTTGGAGCATGCTGGGATCCCCTAGCAGCTAATCGATCAGAAGCTAGCCGAGGCGACAGCACGAGCTCGAAATTCTGGAATAGCCCCGAGGATTGGGATCCCTCCTTCGCAACGGAGTACCGAGACCGGCAGCCTGCCCAGGAGCGATACTAGAAGTGATCCGGGGGAAAAAATTGATGAGTGAGTGGATGAGGACGACGAGGTGCCAAACGAGGCTGCTTACCTTGCTCCTTTTTCCACACTGACGGTGGCTACCATGGCCAAAGTACTTGGGGAACAAGATATAGAGACGGAGAACCTACCCAAGTCTAAAAAACGGATGGCCTACTCTTTGTCCTGGGCACTGCCACACGGACTCCCAGTTGTCGTCCAAGAACACGAGTGGCACGACAAGCACAAGCATGTACCCTTCGTGAACCGGCCGTTTGAATCCGAGATTCACGGTACCGTGAATTTTACCCAATTTTGCTGTGTTTTGCTCGTAACTTGGTGCTATCGTGTGGTTTTGTCGTGCTACCTTCGCCCAAAGTAAGATGCAACAAATAGGTGCAATTTAGAGGTTTAAAGTCCCCGCATGGTTCAACACATTTGGTGAGATTCGCGTGAATGTGAAATTCACGCACCTAAATTCACGCAGAAATTCACGCTAGATTCACAGATTCACGAGAATGTGACATTCGCACGAATTTCGTACGAATTCGTACGAAATTCGTACGAGTTTCGTACGAGTTTCGTACGAATTTCGTACGAATTTACCCTCCTTTCCACTCTTTCGCTTTGTTACAGCTCTCAAAGCCCTCGCGTTCTTCTCTTTTAACAATGTCGCAGCAGACTATGTCTCAACTCGCAAGCCTGGCCTCGCGACCCGACCCCGCAGCCGACACCCTCGCCCACTACCAAGCCCTCCCCGTTGCCCAGCATTAATTGGAGGAGGCAACGTACAAGTCGGAGGCACTGGGGGTGGATGACATCGTGGGCTGGGCAGCCTCCCTCGACCCCTCCCCCGATGTCATCCACATCGACATGCGCAGCCCCACCCGCAACAGCTACCTCGGGGGGAGGGGACTGCGATATGGTGTGCCTGCAAGATCTTGCTGCAGGTGCACCAGCAGACCACTCTTTTTCCCCCTTTTCTTGGCATCTTGCCAACCCCCGGTGGTGGGATGATTTGGGCGTCGCCCCTTTCCATCCCACCATCCCTCCCCAGGTGCACGTCCCCGACGTCACCCACTCCACCTTCTATAGCACAACTTCTTTGCAATGGTACCGTGGTGCCTCATGCGCCCCCCCCTTCATTTCGAGTGAACCCCGCCTCCGCACCGAACCCCTTCCCGACCCCCCTCATGGGGTGACGGGTAGCCCTGACCCCGCCCCCGACAGGGTTGGCCCCTCTCAGCCGCCCCTCAACTTTGTTGATGGAAACGGCTACATTGTGCTTCGGGGGCTTGTGGAGGCACGGGATTGTGAGGTGGGGTGGAACAAGGTGATGAAGGCGTGGGGCAGCGGCGACGAAAAAGTCGTCGCAAAGAATTTTGAGCTCCTTTTCAACGCCGCGCGGAGTGAGGAGCAGGCCAAGGATCCTGCGCTCCCCCGCCGGTGGCAAAGCAAGAGCACCTTGGGGTCGGGGGTGGGGGGGCCTCTCTTCAAGAAGTTCAACCCCCACCTCACCGAAAGTGTCCCTGGGGTTGGGGACCTCCACCCAATGACGCCGGGCAGCGTCATTGTGGCCAGTGTGGGGAGTGGGCCGCAGCTCCCCCACACCGACGTGGCCACCCACCCCGACGTCCTCCCCCCCAGCGACAGGGAGGTTGGGGACTGCCACCTGAGTAGCTTCCTCTGCTTGTCAGAGGACTACCAGGTGGCGGTGAAGGCGGGGACGGCCCTGGGGGAGGCGGAGGAGGCGCGCTGGGACACCATTGAGCTGCATCGGGGGGACATGCTGCTGATGGTGGCCACCAGCCGCCATCATGGATTGCCTGCCCTCCCCGACTCCAATGATGGGCTGCAGAGGGCTCTTTTTAACTTGTGCACCCCCGACCCCCGACACAAACACCACCAGGCCAACACCACACACTTGGACGCCATCCCCCCCAAGGAGGCCCTGGACGTTGCTGGGGATTTGTCCAGCTGGGACCTCCCCAGCGTGGACCAGGTGTTGTGGGTGGGGAAGGGGGCGGTTGGGAGGGTGGGGTTGTGGGAGGGGGAGGCTGCCCAGGCCCTCTTCGCCGACCCCCCCGAGACGCTCCCGGCAGGCCGCCCCACCTGCCCCTTCCACCCCACCTTCATCTCCCGGTCGGCCCCGGCCTCCGACCTCGCCGTCATCGAGGTTGGCGAGCAGTGCATGCTGTTCTTCGTGGGCAGCGTGCACCAGCTGGAGGTCTCCAAGGGGGGCGATGTCGACGCGGAGTCGGAGATCCACTTCGCCTTGTCCGGCATTGTCCCCCCGGGTCGGCCGACCACGCTGTGGCACCTGGTGAACACGGTCCCAGCGTGGCGGTCGCCCAAGTGCGCGAGGACCGGGGCATGGAGCATCACCTGCCCATGCGACTGCAAGGTGTGCTTGCTTGTGTGTTTGCTTTGTGTATTGGCAAATCGGACGAAATTCACGTAAAAATTCGTACGAAATTCGTACGAAATTCGTACCAATTTCGTACGAATTTCACGTGAATAAATTTGTGTGAATTTTCTCGAGATGTGAAATTCGTACGAAATTCGTACGACTTTCGTACGAATTTCTGAACGAATTTGTGCGGAACTGTTTGTATTTTATTTGGGGTATGCCCGCCCCCTGACGTGTTACACTGCTGGCTGAGTGACAGCCGGAATGACAGCCACTGGACTGGGTGTGTGATAGCCCATGAGCACCATCCTGAGCTTGCTTTGTGAGGGTCAACGAGGGCAGAAGGATGAGGCTTTGGCAGAAATTCTGTGACAGTCATGTGAAATTCGCATGAAATTCGTACGAAATTCGTACGAATTTCACATTTTCAGAATATTCACACATTTCTATTCACGTGAAATTCGCACGAAATTCGTACGAAATTCGTACGAATTTCGTACAAATTTCGTGCGAATCTATGTGAATTTCTTCTGAGAAGTACTATAATATTTGTTCAAACAGGTTGGTGGATGCCCTTGTATGGTTGCAATACCCACAGCGTGTAATTAGGGATAAACTCATTCCCCGGAGTGAACGGCATAAGTTCTTGGGGGTGGGGACACGGAAGAGTGAGAACACACGACTCATTGAGCCTAACCACAATGGAGCTTCATTGTCACAGGCAGAAAACGGTGTGGTGGATACTCATGGTGTCAGAGGAGGGGGGAGGGAGTCTTTTTATAAGACAACACATGTTTTACATGCAGAACACCATGGGGGCGTGCCGATGTCGTGGGCGCGCGCTTGTTATGTGTTAAAAAGGCGCCTGCAGTTTATGAATCATATGAATTTGTTCGCTATCCTCAAACCACTTAAAAACCTGAAGGCTTTGTTCCGCAAGAGCGCGCGCGCCACTCTTCAAGGGTCGCGAGATCATGCTTGAGGAATGAGGAGTAGGGAATGTGAAGTTGTGGAATTTGTTATATGATTTGTAGAATGGTTGCTCATTCGAATGAATGGATGGTTGTGAATAAATTTGGACACATTCTGTGCATATTCATTGTTTGACAGCTGATGAGGCTGTAATTTACAGCGAAACGCGTCCGGATTTGGGATTCACTCAAGGTTATTGTGCCCGAGTACAGCTGCCGTGTTACATTGAGGACTGCCAATTGGGAAGTGTCTTTTGAAAACGTGGCAAGGATTGATTTTACTTGGTTTAGCTATTGTCAAAACACGTCTGCACGAACTTGCACCCGTGCCTCATTAAATAATGACAAGGCAAACAGCAAGGGGAAGGTGAGGATGGAGTGTGCTGCTGCCATCCATTTCATGCGCAATAGGGGTTGGGAGAAGATAATAGATGCTTGCCTAGAGCAGCCTAGTGTCAGGCAGCATCAAGTAGGGGGAAAAAGTTGGGAGTCGGTGTGCAAAACGTGGTGGGAGAATTTTGCAAGCATGTGTGTATACGCGTGGCGTTCCGCATGGTTCTCCGGGGCCGACTTGGGGCGGCTCCGGAACCATAGCATAGCCATGGGCGCTGCCCACAATGAGCTCCAGTGGGGCAAACTTCTGTGGACGCATCTTTGGATCGACCACATGTATTATTTTGCAAAGAAGTGGAGAATCTTGTCAAAGTTCTCCTGCTTTGCCATGGAGGGAAGTCACCGGAGGCTGAAGCGCATGTTGCTCAACAGCAGGGGCCTAAGCCTCCTCCGGGGGAGACTAGGGGTGCAAGTGGTTGTGGACAACCACACCATTGACGATAGCCTTTGGTTGCATGGGTGGGATGCGACCAAAAGGGCTCAACATGGGTAAGGGCCCATAAGTGTACAAACGTATGCAAGCCGCACAAGAAGACGGCTTCTAACCGACATGCAGCACTTTCAGACTCTACAGCGGCGGTTCCGGTGCCGCAAGAGACGGACATGAGATGACCTTACGAACCCAGACCATTGTTGCCTGTGACCGGGGTGCATGCTGGGGGGCTTACTAGGGGTGTGAGGACAAATCAGGGGGTGCACACGGGTAACATTTGTGTAAAATCAGGTGAATTCACGTGAAATTCGTACGAAATTCGTACGAATTCACGTGAATTCACGGCTGAGAATCGGCTACAGGCTTGCCGGGTTCCGGCACCTCTCGTTTTGGGCACGGTGCGGTCATGATGCATGCTTTTGGGGCGGGACTTTCATTGGATGATGCGTAACAAAGTTAGGGGAGGAATTTTGGCCCCCCAAAGCCCTTGAAATGAACCAAGAATATGGCATTTTCCCCCAAAAACCTCAAAATTTGGGTAAATTCACGTGAAATTCACGCAATTATTCAAACGGCCACTTAACGGCCGTTCACGAAGGGTACACACCTGACAGCACGATGCGCTAGAGTGGTCGCATGGACGGGGGGCCACCTTGTATGGTCATGGGGTGGCCTTCCAAAGATGGACCCCGAGAGTCCAATTTCAGCGCTGACCACCGCCCCTGTGGATCACGAAAATATGTATGTGCTGGGCTGGAGGACGTTTACATGAGAATGGACGCTGCGAACAAGCAAGCTCAACGAGAAGCCCAACTTGCTAAGCGCCATGCGACTGACCGCAGTGACAAGAGTGATCGAGAAGGACATGAGACAGGGTCCGATGTCTCTACCTCCCCCGTGGTACCTTCGCCAGGTAATAGCACCGGAGCCCTATCAGCATCATGTGGGTCAAGCACCCCCGTTCCTCCTATGGTATCCGAGTCGGCGAGCCCAAACATTTAGCCTAGCACAACACTTCATTTTTTTCTCGGTCATTAACGCGACGCTCTGATGAACCCAGAATCCAATCATCCAGGGGTGTCCCCCTGTGACTTCGATGCATGTCTCGACAGCATTGATCCGAATTTGCGCAATACCATACTGAATGAGCTGGAGCTGTTAGCTGCCCAAACTGAGGCGATTGCGAATTTCCATGCTTTTGCAGAAGATCCGTCTACCAAATTCTATGACGCATGCCGCGACATGGACGGAGACTCAACCTCTACCGGTAACTAGGAACAGCCCCCAGCGAACGTTCCCTCTCCTTTGCTACCTCTTCCTTCCTCGTGCGAATTTTCTTGTGATTTCCCGCCACGAAACCCCCTCTGTGAACCGTCATCCCGCTCATCGAAGAGCTCCACACCCACCGAACACGAAATTCAATTTCAGAATGAGTCGGCGTTCAGGGTAGATTGGTCGCTGAAAAGGATGTGCATGGGAGGTGCTGGCCCAGAGTTCTGGATGGTCCCCCGATGCGACTGAACACTTGTCTCCCGAAAAACTACGTGCAATGCGAGTATATAGGGACACGTATTGTATTGAGGGTTCTAGATCCCGACTGCGCCTCAACGGGGGGTGGGAGTCTATGCTTAGAGACGTTTTCGACACGTCCTGCACCCTACCTTCTTCTCCGTTTGCCACTGCAACCCCTTTGTTTAGTGGAGAGTCCAGCGACTGTTTTGGGCTGGGCGCTTCCCCACTCGGGGGCGTAGAATTGATTGTTGACCAGATTGGATCCACCAGGAATCCAGCGGGACCTTGTTTCTTTGTCCGCACAGACCTGTTCCAGCAGCCCTCTACAGAGTTCCTAGATGTAGTTCATGATATGATCCTAGGTGAGACACCCGTCAGTTTCGTAGTAGCACATTGCTATGGGGTACCATCTGCGTGGACCCTGTGGATTGATAAATGGACACAGCAAGGGAGGGCCTCCTTGTTGGCCAGAGTACCCTTGCTTAAACTCACGCAGTATGGGGCCTGAGAGAACAGGGAGTTTGGGATGAGTATCCGCGGGAGTTCTACCTGATTCAGTCTGGAACGGCGCCAGTTGGTCATCACATTCACTGTGCCAGTTTTAATCTTGCCTTGGGACCGCTGGTTAAGAAGGCTAGAGGCGAATTATCCCAAGTGCCCTCTGATGAGTCCCCCTCTACTAGTAGAGCCAAAAATGCACAAACGCGGCGCTGCGACGGGCATACGCAGGAAGAGGTCCATAGTTTTTGGCAGGAATGGAATAGGTTAGCTGCGATCCGACAACGAATTTTTGACCAGGGCAACGTTGACTGGCCTGAGATTGCGCGCCTCCTGAAGCAGCCCAATCTGCTCATGAAAAATGCGCCAAACACAAGGCTTAGAAGGATTGCCCGCCTTGCCCGCCTCCCGCCGGACTTGGACCTGCAATGCCCGGACTGTATTATCATTTGCGGCCCCCAACCCCCTTACATTGGCCAATGTGGAGCCATCAATGCCCCACGCCCGCCCCTGCAACGTTTTGGTGAACACTGCCAAAAAGGGAAGACTGTGAAAGACAAATATTCTTTTGTCTACCATCTGTACGTTTCTGGCCGGAGGCGCGCTTTTGTGGCCAATTTAAACGGTGTTGCATGTAAGGTTTTGAAAACGCGTAGAGCGCGCACAACGCGTGCAACACGTACAAACCAAGTAACACGCACAGAACGCGTAGCACGCCGAACACACGCCTCCAGAGGCACGTGCAGAATTGAAATACCGGAACGCGCAGAACGCGCAGCACGTCGGTTTGCACACGGGCGCACATCGAGGAGGGGCCGCGTCCTCACAGTTGGGTATCCAGCCTACGCGGTTGTCCCCCAGGGTTCGCACTGGTCCCATGGGTAGGGATAGCAGAGGCTCCGCCTCCATGACCGTCTCGTTCAAGCCCCCCATTCCACCAGACTAGTCCTCATCCTCCACATCCTCCTCATCCTCCTCGTCCTCCTGATCCTCCTCATCCTCCTCATCCTCCTCATCCTCCTCACCCTCCTCGTCCTCCTCGTCCTCCTCGTCCTCCTCGCCCTCCTCGTCCTCCTCCCCCTCCTCGTCCTCTTCGTCCTCCTCATGGTCCTCCTCCAACACCTCCTCGTCCTCCTCGTCTACCTCCATGTCTCGTGCGCCTTGCACACCTCCATAGCCTTGTCCCGGTGCAAAACACCACACGTGGAACGCCTTTCCACAACCGGTACATTCATAACCGGTTCTTCCCCTCTTGCAAAAGTGGCACACACGCCGCCGTTGTGTCGCCACCGGCACGTGCACCTCTTGTCGGAGGGGGTGGCAAAGTACCGCCGCCGCAACACTTGCCATTGCCACTCCCACATACTAGTGGTCTCCTTGCAAAGTCCCAATTGCCGGCAAGTTGCGAACGCATTCGCAACCGTGTACTGGAGCACGAACGCACGCACCGCGTGGGCCCATGTCATCTGGCGGCCAACCTGTCTCATCTGCAGGGCCATCTGGTTCACACCATCGACACCGCGCGACAGTGTGCGGTACGCCGCCACCACGGGGTGCACTTCGCGCCCGCTTCGCCGGTGAGGTGGTCCCTTTCGGGCAAACCACACATTCGTCAACATCGGCACAACGCGGGGGGGCTTGTGCCCGATCGTCGGACTCTTGTACACGCACAAACTTTACTTCAAGTCCGCAACAGTGCACACCGCCGTCTGCCCCTCCTGCACCTGCTCCCCGGCCCATGTCACGCCGTACGTGGACCTCTTCGTCATCATGAGGAATGCCCGCTTGTTGGCGGCCAATTCCTTTGCGAGGCCGTGGGACCCGAAAAAGGAGTCGGCACATAGCACCGTCCCCTCAGGTAGCAATGATGCCCACAACTTCATGATGTTTTTGGCATGAAAGTTTCCCGCCGCACTGCCGTAGCGGCGTAGCCTGCCCCGTACACCGGTGTACAAATACATGTCCACCACGTACCCCCATGTTGCGTCCGCCAGGCAATACAACTTTATCCCGGTTGGGTGCGGTTTCCGGGCAATGAACATTTTCAAGGGGCCCGCTAGCATCCCCTTGTATGGTGAGCATAACCTGGCATACCAAGAATACCCCCCCAAAACAGCCATTTTGTCACACGCACCTAGTCGTTCCGTGTGCCCATGGGATATGAAAAAATGAGTTTAGCACCCTGAAAATAGGGGGGGGGGTCAAAAAACCATAAAGCCAATTCCATACACCCACACCTGTGTGTGGTAATCCACACATTTTGAGGTATTTGTCAGTATACTCGAAGTATTGGAGAAGTATTCTTGCCGTATACTCGGAAGTATACAACCCTATACTCGGAAGTATACGGCCGTATACTCGGAGTATACGGAGACTTTCTACCTTCCACCCATGCCACCATTCTCATCAACTACCCCCCCCCTTGCAAGTTCTCATGACTCTCCAACCCCAAAACAAATTGTACACACAAAAGAGCACCATATGAGCAAAGCAGAAGACCATAAGAAGCATTTTTGCTTGATGTCCCATCCGAAATGTCAAATTTGATCCACTTCTGCATGTTATGTACACTGAATATACATACTTATGCATATTGCACAACATATCATATCACATGATATATACCTACATGGGTTTTTTTTTATTGGTAAAAAATAGCCTTTTGACAAAATACCGTCCAACCACCTACGGGAAGCCAACGGAGGCCTCAACCGGCGACGGCAAGCAATACACAAGGCGGATGTGTATCGTGCTCAATGATCCCCAAAGCGATGTGCCACAATAGGCGTTTCGGCTTTAAAACAAAGCCCTCATCAGTTCTGAAATGCTGAAATTAAAACAATTCAAGCATGCAACAAATATTTACATCGCATTTGTAATTAACAGGCCACAAATGGTACAGCGCAGACAGAAATTCACTGACCGGGCGCATGAGCCACCGGCGGAAAAGCTGTTTTAGGCTGGGTAGCGGTCTTAAAATCACCTCGCAGAGGTTGTTAGATCAAAGCCAGGCAGGCGTATATAGGGGAAAATGCCACATACCCCCCCATTTTGGCCTTTTTGGGCCTATTCGCGTACCCTACCCCAAGGGGTTGAATTGTTAGTTTAACCCCTTGTAAAATCATTATTTTGTCCAATAAACGCATCCCCCAATGAGTTTTTGGTCCGGACCCCCCTAGACCCCCCCCACTTGAAACCCACTTTTTTGAGATTTTCAAGGAGGGGGGGGGGGGTGGGGGGGTGGGGGGGGGTGCGGGGGGTCAAAAAATGACCCCCCCTTTTTTTGGGTCGCAAATCATGAATCTTTTGGTTTTTTTTGATTTTGAGCCGAAAAAGTGTTTCCGGGTCCCGACTCCATAGGGTTTGTATGGGGCGGAGTGGGATGAGCGCTTATGCAGTTTATGCACTTTTTGGCCATTTTTGCTATGTTGGAGGTTTTGGCGACCTCGGTGACCCCGTGGTATCCACTCTGAGGGATGTGAGTGGGGATGTTGTAACAGTATATGCCTACTAGGATACGGAAGGACGTTTTTTGCAGTCTCTAGCTTTGCTTAGGGCCGTTCACAACCCGTGCCAAAGACGCGAAATGACTGTTTCCAACAATAATGGCCTCGTGAATGGGCCGGGACACAACCTGCTTATGCAGTTTTTCACCCCGGACAGCTCAAAAATCGAAGTTTCCGAAACTTGTTTTTTTGATATTGTGACCACACAATATGACCATCCAAGGTATGTAAAGCATGTTTTAGGCCGTATTTACGTGTTTTTTACCCGATATGGGTATTAGGTCCGGGGGGGGGGGGGTCCCAAGGGATTGGTACATAACCTGCTTATGCAGTTTTTCACCCCGGACAGCTCAAAAATCGAAGTTTCCGAAACTTGTTTTTTTGATATTGTGACCACACAATATGACCATCCAAGGTATGTACAGCATGTTTTAGGCCGTATTTACGTGTTTTTTACCCGATATGGGTATTAGGTCCGGGGGGGGGGGGTCCCAAGGGATTGGTACATAACCTGCTTATGCAGTTTTTCACCCCGGACAGCTCAAAAATCGAAGTTTCCGAAACTTGTTTTTTTGATATTGTGACCACACAATATGACCATCCAAGGTATGTAAAGCATGTTTTAGGCCGTATTTGGGTGTTTTGTCCCCTATTTGGGTATTGGGTGGGGGGGGGGGGTCTCCCAAAAGAATGGTACACAACCTGCTTATGCAGTTTTTCAACCCGGGCAGCTCAAAAATCGAAGTTTTCGAAACTTGTTTGTTTGATATTGTGACCACCTAAAATGACCATCCAAGGTATGTAAAGCATGTTTTAGGCCGTATTTACATGTTTTTCACCCTATTTGGGTATTAGGTGCGGGGGGGAGGGGTGGGGGGGGGGGCTCCCAAGGGATTGGTACACAACCTACTTATGCAGTTTTTCACCTTGGACAGCTCAAAAATCGAAGTTTTCGAAACTTGTTTTTTTGATATTGTGACCACACAATATGACCATCCAAGCTATGTAAAGCATGTTTTAGGCCGTATTTGGGTGTTTTGTCCCCTATTTGGGTATTGGGTGGGGGGGGGGGTCTCCCAAAAGAATGGTACACAACCTGCTTATGCAGTTTTTCACCCCGGACAGCTCAAAAATGGAAGTTTTTGAAACTTGTTTTTGTGATATTGTGATCACCTAAAATGACCATCCAAGGTATGTAAAGCATGTTTTAGGCCGTATTTACGTGTTTTTCACCCCGTTTGGGTATTAGGTCCAGGGGGGGGGGGGGTCTCCCAAGGGATTGGTACACAACCTGCTTATGCAGTTTTTCACCCCGGACAGCTCAAAAATCGAAGTTTTTGAAACTTGTTTTTCTGATATTGTGACCACCTAAAATGATCATCCAAGGTATGTAAAGCGTTTTTTAGGCCGTATGTACATCTTTTTCACCCTATTTGGGTATTAGGTCCCGGGGGTGGGGGGGGGGTCTCCCAAGGGATTGGTACACAACCTGCTTATGCAGTTGTTCACCCTGGGCAGCTCAAAAATCGAAGTTTCTGAAACTTGTTTTTTTGATACCGTGATCACCTAAAATGATCATCCAAGGTATGTAAAGCATGTTTTAGCCGGTATTTATGTAGTTTCCACCCTATTTGGGGTGTGTGTTGCTCGCGGTAGATTCTCTGCGAGGTGGACTTGCCGAAGGCAATAGAATTTCAAACAGATGAATACTTGGCACAAATGTCAGTTTAGATCTCAGTTTGTGGACAGCCCTGGGCCATAGGAGTGGCAGGGCTGAGTGATACCTGACCCTCAGGACATGAACTCTGGACGGTGGACCATCGATGGCAGGGGCCTCCACCCGTTCAGCTTGGCTGAGCGAGGCCCCTTGGGGGGCGGGGGGGGGGGCAGCAGCAGGTGCTACAGGACCCTGTCAACGGGCTGCAGTCAAATCAGACCTGTCACGGTGCAAAATCGGGAATTTCCACCACTCAGACCAATGTATGTACTGACGTTCGATAACAAAGTCAGGCTACCCCAGGAAGTGTAGAGCTCTAATCAGGCGGGGCCAACAAAGACGGTAGAAGGAGGGGGGCGAACATTTGGTAAAAAATAGCCTTTTGACAAAATACCCTCCAACCACCAACGGGAAGCCAACGGAGGCCTCAACCGGCGACGGCAAGCAATACACAAGGCGGATGTGTATTGTGATCAATGATCCCCAAAGTGATGTGCTTTCAAACAAAGCCCTCATCGGAATTCATCAAAATACTCTCCAAACAGAGCCCCTTCTCCTTCGGATGGGCATTCGTAAACATATTTGTAACAATGATTGCTGCACAAACATGTGCCAGGCATATGTGGGCCAGTTGCCCAATGGAACAATGCGTACAAGCGCATGCAACAGGCGCACAGCATGTAGGATTCACCACAAATCTTTCGCCGTATACTTCGAGTATACGGCCGTATACTTCCAGGTATACGGCCGTATACTGGGAGGTATACGGCCGTATACTAGTAGTATACGGTGCTCACTAGTGGCCCCAAGGACGAAAGCCATAGGCCAATAACTCATCAACAGACTCATCCGGGAGGTAATCTGTGTTGCACCCATTGTAGAAAACAATGGCATAGCGCTCCCCCCTCCATGGGGCAGGCCCGTGGTGGGCTTTGGAGTTGAAAACCACACCCGGCCAGCCCTTGTAGGCCTTCGCATCCACAACACCACCTCCATGTACATCCAACCGCATCGGGGTCCCTTGCATGGGACTATGGAGCACTCCACCTGTTTCAACACAGACCTCCCCACCACTATGCGCCCCGACAACGCATATGGCGGAAAGCGGAGAAGGATCCCTCATATGGCGATGGCCCGGCATTCTTTGTGAAGTATCGCATTGTACCACTTGAATGGTGGTCCAATGGAACCACCTTGGAAAATTCGCATGCGCATGTGCATTTGAAAGGCAAATTAGCTCCCTTTGCCTTTCATTGCCGCTGCACAAGCGCGCACAGCGCCAATCCTTCCCCTGCCTGCGTGTCCTTGTAGCCCCAAACTGCACATTGTGCACTTGTACACCCAAGATGTGCACCTTGCGGTACACCAACTCTCGGCATAAAGCTGCAAGGGCGGGGTTGGATGGGGGTAGTCATTGCGGCTTTGGGGGCAGGCCACGTGCTGGGGAGGCGGACTGACTGCCCTGACTCCCACTGCCCTGACTCCCAGACCCTTGGGGTGGGGGTGCACTCCGTGTGACACTATGGGCCACAATGGACCTCGCCCAATCCTCGTTGGCCTTGGCCGCTTGGAGTTGCGTCTCCAACTCCTTGGCCTTGAGGTGCCAGTCATGGGCACTTGTGGTGGCATCGGCCAACCTGGTCTCCAGGTCCGCAATCCTCTTGTCCTTGGCGTCACCCTCAGCATGGGCAACCTTCAGCTCCTCCTTGAGGCAGGCATTGGCCTCCCTCAAGGAGGTCAGGGAAGTCCGGCTGAACTCCCCGATGTCTCGGGAGATGTTCAGCCGGGACTTCCCCAAGCCCGCCACAACACCGCTGACAATGTCAGCGGTGTTGGGCACATCGAGGTCCCCCAGGGCCTCGCATGTGCCACGGCGGGCACCTGCTTCAATCCCCCCCATCCCCCCAAACCCCTCAAGCCCCCCTGAGCCAACAGCAACAGCAGTAGCACCAGACCCGGAAGGCTTGGGGGCCTTCCGGGTGGGGGTGGGTGCGGGGGTGGCCCTTGGCTCAGCGGGCTCATCATGAGCCCGCTTCAGCCCCCTCCCCCCAAGCTGTTTCCCCGCCCTCGAGGCCAACTCGGCCTGGAGGGCGAGGGAGTGCTCCACGGGGACAGGCTCCCCCCCAAAACTTTGGAGCACCATAATGGAGTCCGAAATGCTCCATTTTCCCCCCGTGGTGCTCAAAAAAACACGCACCTTCCCGGAGCTCTTGCTCCACACCGCAGCCCCCCAAATGGCCTCCACAACCCCCCCCCCCCTTTCCGACATTCGCCACTACCCTAATGGGCAGGCGAATGTCGTAAAGTGCACCACTGGCACGGACATTCAATCGGGAATAGTATCCCGTGTCCTTGCCAGTGGTGCACGCCAGGTCGGAGGGCGCACTGGCAACATCCCCCCAACCCACAGGAATGGGGTCCACGTACTCCCGACCGGAGATCACTTGCCCTGCGGCAGCCTTTGGCGCCACCAACTCCACCTCGGGCTCGGCCACCACGTAATCGGTGATGCTCCGCAGTGGCCAGGGATCATACTGGACCTGAATGGGAAGAAAGGGTGGAATTCTAACAAAGAACTAGGCAAAATAGATTGAAATTGGCAACAAATACTATGAGTATACGGCCGTATACCTCCGAGTATACGGCCGTATACCTCGGAGTATACGGCCGTATACTCAAAATGGGTGGGCAGGTATGCGGCCGTATACTCGCGGTATACGGCCGTATACTGGGAGTATACGGCCGTATACCGTGGGTATACGGCCGTATACACAAGGTATACGGCCGTATTCCAAGACCATGGCACTGGGTGGGTGAGAGGTATGCATGCTACACTTGCAAACGAAACGTTCCTGGTTCAAACCCCACTGCCCTCAAACATGCAAAAACATGTGTAGGCCATTGAAGAATCCTGGGAAGAAGTTGAAAAGGTTGATGATCAATTCAATTCAACTCAACCTGAAGAACTGCAACCATATAGGGAGGCGCTGAAGACAGGCCAAACAAAAAAACCCACCAGTGACCCTACCTTTTGAGATAAATGGGACTTAATGAATAACAACAACACAGTTCAACCCATGCCCGGATCCCACAAATACCTGATTGCAGATGCACCACAGCTCTTGCTTCTCCTCTTCCTCCTCCTCCACGTCCTCATCTTCTTCTCCGGCCTTCTCCTTGCCCTTCCTTGACTTTGCCTTGGGCTTCGGCTTCGACTTCTTCTTCCTCGAAACCGTCTTGAATGGCCACCACTTCACCCAACCATAGCTCTCCGCCAGTGCAACATCCATGAGGTGGTGCTTGTGCCCAAGTGCAAACCAATGCAAAACCCCGCCAATTGTGGTATCGGTGGAAGCCAAAGCAACACCACCAATCAAACCTCGCGAAACCACCAATGAACCGGGGGGACAAGCAAGGAAAGTGCCATCCGAGCCCACAGAAGGCAAGGGGTTAGCATGCATTTGCCGCAATGGGCACTCCTCATATGAAGGGTGACCCTCAACCCCAACTCGAAGGGGGCTAGGGGACAAATGTTCATGAACTGCAAAAAAAGTAGCCCCATCAACGGGCATGTATAACTGCAGTGGGGCCGGACAACGACCCCATGCAACACCACTGTGTTGCGTCATTGTCTCACCCTGATTCCAAGCGCCCTTCGCACAGGCACCACACTGCCCCTCCACGGCGTGGGTGGCACACAATGGCACGTTACCACATGTAACACAAAAAACTGTGGTAGCATCACTCACATGCAACAACACCTCACAACCAACTGCACCACAAGTGGCATGAGGGCCTTGAGACCCTTCGGGGGATGCAGCCGGTTTGCCGGCCCAAGGGGGAACAACAACAGGGCAAGTGTTGTTGTAGTCGAACCTGGAGGTACCAACCGAAATGAAACCAAAAACACGGGGCCGATGGGGGCCAAACTCATCCCCCTATTGGGCCCCCCACAGCTTTTTTTAACATGCTCCACGACAGCGCGGGCATCCGAATCATGGAGCTGCAACACAATAGCTTGCAGATTAGGGTTGTTGTGAAACAACGACAACAAAGGGTCAGTGAGGCTGTGGGGTTGGGCAGCGCCGGGGTGCGTTAGCTTCACCAGGGCCACAGGGGTGTCCAAGGTGGACCAAGCACAATTCTCAAGAGAAGGCCAAGACACGGTGCGTGTGCTGTTGGGGCTGTAAACACCTCTGTGCACTGTGCGGAGAGCTACGGCATCGGCCCACTTCTTCAACAAGGCATGAGTGCCCGCATCAGTCATGGTGGCAGAAAAAGAGGGCCTGGGAGAGCAAGAAGCAACATAATATGGATTGGAATGGACACATATGGAGACATACATTGCAATCTTGAGTGAAGTATGAGCCTAGATTGGTTTCAAGTGGTGTGCAATTGTTGGGCAAAGGCAAAGAATGCAACAAGATGGGCACAAAAGGCACAACAATGGAATTTTTCAACTTGAAACAACCACGTGGTGCAAACAAATACCCCCAGTATACGGCCGTATACTCTAAGTATATGGCCGTATACTCGAGAGTATACGGCCGTATACTGAGGTATTGGAGCCTTGAGTATACGGCCGTATACCCCAAGAGCCCAAAATGGGGTATTTTCAAACACAACATTGATCATCACAATTGGCAAACTAGAGGTATTCCCCAACCCACCTATGCATGCATTGTGCATTATACATTCGTACCCACCTGTACATGCCACATACCCCTTTCTCCCAAAACCCCCTTTTTTACCCCTATACTCCCAGGTATTCCTGGTATGCCAGGTTATGCTCACCATGTAACTACGAAGCCAACCCCAGATACTGTACATTCGCCAACTCCTGGTCAACTCCATGTCGAGAGCATTCAACTTGCTTGTACTTGTGCACTGTGTTGTTGCTACGCCTTGTGCATGAAACGTGAGGAACTATCTATATTTTACAGCTTATGGTTGCGCTGCTTTGTTGTTATGTTGCAATATGTCGGTTTTTTGGGTCGAAGCCAACTTTTTGGAAGCCAAGTCAAAGTTTTTTCACAAGTTGGTGCGCCAAGTCGCAAGTTGGCGCGCCAAAAGTCCGGAGTTGGCGCGCCAAATCCGGACTTGGCGCGCCAAAGCTGTCAAGTTGGCGCGCGCCAAGTCCGGCTGTCGCGCGCGCCAACAGCCCAGTCGCGCGCGCCCAACAGTTGGATCGGTGGGGGGACACTTGGCGCGCGCCAACTTGACAGTTTTGGCGCGCCAACTTGACAGTTTTGGCGCGCCAAGTCCGGATTTGGCGCGCCAACTCCGGAGTTGGCGCGCGCCAACTTGCGAATTTGGGCCAGCCAAGGCCCGGGAAGCCAACTTTGGGACTTTTTCACCGTGTAGGAGTGTTTTCAGCACGAGAGGGGCATGAAACCCGGGGTTTTTCAGGGTAAAAAGTTTCCATTTACACCAAAAAGGAGGAAAAAATCCCTAGGTAGCCAGTGTAACAACATAATAGACACCCGCCATGATTTGGCTGCATTCCGAAGCAAGTTGGCGAATGTCCCTTGGCTTCGTAGTTACACATATGTGGGGCACCACCGACTCATCGCCGCAGGCCCCACCCCCCCATGCACCACACTCCCGCCCATTGGCCATTGCAGTCTTCCAATAGCGAGACCACATCGGTACGTAGCAACCGTTGCAGCAAGTAATATTGGCGACGCGTCAGCATGTTTGCCATATTCCTTTGGCTACTAGCACAACGGTCTTGTCCGGTTTGGATTTTTGTGCAAATTGTGACTTTTGTGTGAAAAGTTGGGTCAGGGGTATTTGCATGTGGCGGATCTTGTGGTTTTGGTGTTTTTTGATGATTCGACGAAGGATTAGAGTTTTGCATGTAGACCAGTTTGGCAGATCACAAGACCGGTCTAGACCGGTCTTTGTACCAACTCAAACGAACTCAAACGAAAAAGGGATACAAGGATTACAAGGTTTTTACTTCTTCTGCGCCAACTGCATAAAACGAGACGAACTGATCGAACCGACCGGACCGAACTGTTCATTTCACTTCGTGTAAAGACCAGACCGGACCGGTCCGGACCGGTCTTTGAACAAACTGCATAAAACGCGCTAAACTGGGCGGACCGACCGGTTCGACCTGTTTATACGTGTTTTTGATGTGAACTGTATAAACTGCATAAACTGCTCGAAATGATCGGACTCGCCCGTTTAGATCGTTTTACGCGGTCTGTTCAAGGACCGGTCTGGACCGGTCTGGACCGGTCTTCTGGTAAACTAAAACGAACCGCATAAACTGCATAAACTGTTCGGTCTGCATAAACTGCATAAACTGCGTAAACCGGCGTAAAGTACAAGTTTTGCTAGAATAAACTGCGCGAAACGGGAAGACCGGGCAGACCGGAAGACCGGACTTTTTGAAATGCGTACCTGTAGCCAAAGGAATATAGGGATTGTATAATAGGCCCTTGCCGTCCCAAACCCCGTCCACCTGCATGGGTCGCACCATCCCCAATAAATAGAATTAGAAATGCATTGTACCTAGGTACTAGAGGTAGCAGGTTTGGCCTTCCGTGGTCCCGTAGGGCTTGGCATTGTAGATTCTCTATGGGGGCCATGATATGGTCCCACACCTCGTCCTCAGTATAGCCGATGAGCCAGGACTCCCCTGGCCGGATACCGTACTGGATATCGGCCGCACAATCCTCCCGTAGGAGCCTATGGTCGTACAGCGGTGGCTGAAATTTTGGTGGCATCACAAAATAAGATTGTTGAGAAATGAGACTCTGTAGAACACGCAACACACCAGTGGTAGTTCCAGAGGCAACAGCAGAGGCAGCATGGGCGGAACGCGCAGAACGCGCAGCACACGCAGAACGCGTAACACGACCTCCAGAGGCAGAAGCAGAAGTGGACACGTAGAGCGCTTATCACACGAAACACACAAGGGACACGTTGCGGGGACATGGGCTGGGCAAAGGGCCATGGGGATGGGTCACTGGGGGCGGCAGCACGAACAATTCGATTGTTGCTGCGAAACGTCATTGTTTGATGTGGCACCCCGCACAACTGGAGGCGGAATGGCTACCACGTGGCAACTACACATAGCCATAAATAAGGAAGGACTACGGGTTCATGGTGCAACTTTCGCAAATCCATGAGCCATGCCGAGGCACGCGAGTCAACTTCGCACACCAAAGGTGGTAGGTTGCACGGCATGCATCACATGACACCGGCTGAAGAGCAATGGTGTCGCGTTTTCGGGGGATCACCTCATCACACATGTAGCATACACTTGGTTCCACCTTAGGTCTACATGGGGCCTTCTTAGGCTTCTGTGCACCTGTGAAGGGGTTAGGCATATCTTCAAACACTTGATTGTTTGCTGCACCCTCCTCACTTGGTGGGGCTGCAAAAGCTGCTTCACGATATTGGCCAAGAAATGGTATCATGTCACGTTTCCTGTATAGAATCCCACCCACTCAGGGGACTCAATTGGTTCGTCACCAGAACCAATGAGTGGATCTGCACTATGCAATGGCCATGCAACAACAGTGGCGGAAGTATAAAAAAACGGGGTGGTGAAACCATAGTATGGGTCGGCCCAGGCCCTGGACCCATTTGAAGGAAGAGAAAAAACTGGCAAAACAGAGGCACAGTCCTTCACCTCAAAAACTCGCTCGTGATGTATCACGGGGACCTCTTCCTTTTTTGCCCTTTGGGCAGAAAATTGGCACCCGGCTTTTCTTTTCCCACCTTCATCGAGGTCCTGGAAAAGGGGGGTGATGAAGTTGGTGACCCGTGTTCCAACCTTCGCGCTCACCTTGCTTCGAAAAACAGACACCAGGGCATCGGTGTCGGCATTCACAAAATCAAGGGTGCAACCCAAAAGGTTGGGGTTGGCATCCATAATGGGGTAGATCATGTCACTGAGACACGACCCAGTGACCTCTCCAAAAACCTGTCGTGCCACACGGATGTGGGCAAAAGTGGTGGTTGCATCGAATGTTAGCTGCTCATCCGATGCCCTTACCGTGGCAGCTTGCAACACCAGCCCCGGTCCCACCACCCTTCGGGTCCCCAAAACCCGCCGATGTTGTTCCACCCAATCCCCAATGCACACTCCGGCTGCACCCAAAGCCTCCATGACCACCGGCAAGTCCCCACGGACCCAAGAGAAGGTCTGAGAACAAAGGAAGAGGGAAAAGTGCAATGGAAACCTACTAATACAACACAAAAGGGGGCGCGACAAGGGGGTGCAACAAGGGGTGCGATAAGGGGGTTATCGCGCGATAAGGGTGCGCGATAAGGGCGCGATAAGGGGTGTTATCGCGCGACAAGGGGCGCGACAAGGGGCGCGACAAGGGCGCAACAAGGGTGCGACAAGGGTAGTTCAGCACAGGCGGATTATAGGTTTCTGCTGCTGGCACTTGGATTTCTTATTAAAAACAACATTTAAAATAACAGATTCACCAGATTTAGCATAAATTAAATTATGGTCTGGCGCCAAATGCGCTTTCAAATTCACGACCCTTTTCCATCAGCGCCTGTCGCGCGACACCAAATTCCCCCCCCCCCCCCCTCCCGACTGCCTAGTGTTTGGATAAAAAATGATCCAGATCACCCACCCCATAAATCCCCCCCCCTCCCCTGCCTGCCGCACAATGTTGCGAACCCTCAAACACAATGCAAGCATGCACGGCAGAGGCTCAACCACTTAAAAAAGCATTAATCTGCAAACAAACACTTTCAATTTTCGACTCCACTGTGACCCTTTTGTGCAAGAGGGTCGCCACACCTGTAGACTGCTACAAGTGGGAAGTTGTGGAAGTAGGGGCCTCTTGAGCCCGACAACGTATGGAATCTCACAAGTTAAACCAAAAAATTGTGTGCATTGGATGCCTCCCTAAATCAATTAGCCTCGCTGCTCCACTGCCAAGTCTTGCCTTGAGGTCAAGACCCACACTACCAAATGCCCCTTCATTGTGCCGCAAGGACAGGGGGGGGGGGGGTTATTAGGTAGGTGATCCGTGGATCACTTTTGGATCATTCTTGGACCATTTTCGACCATTTTGCTCACTGTACTTTCAACTCTGTGCCAATGGTCTTGTGGACTTGTGCATCATTTTTTGGAAGCCAAATTGTTGCAACAAGTGAATTTACATTTTTGGATCATTTATAACACATATTGTTAGTTCAATATGTTGCTTTGCACTTGCACTATGACACACTTATGTTTGGAAGTTACGTTTTTGGATCATTTTTGTGAACATCAATCGGTGGATTATTTCTTTTTTTGGAACTTACATTTTTTGGATCACATTTTTTCCACACCAATTGGTGGATCATATCTTTTTTGGAACTTAGCGAAACAAAAATGATCCAAAAATGTAAGTTCCAAAAAAGAAATGATCCACGATTTGTGTGGAAAAAATATGATCCAAAAATGCAAGTTCCAAAAAAGAAATGATCCACCAATTTGTTAGGAAAGAATATGATCCAAAAATGCAAGTTCCGAAAAAGAAATGATCCACCAATTTGTGTCATTTCTTTTTCGGAACTTACGTTTTTGGATCATTTTTTTACACAAATTGGTGGATTAATATGGTGCTTTGTACTTGCACTGTGCGTTACTGTTACTTCCCGTTGGATCATCACGTGTGTGCATGGATGGTCCGGGAAATCGTGGATCATTTTGCTAGGCAGTGGGGGGGGGGGTTTATGGGGTAGGTGATCCGTGATCCGTGGATCATTTGGGGGGGGGGGGGGGGGGGGGGGCGGGAGGGGGGGGGTTTGGACCCCCGCGGATCAGTGATCCGCGGACTACCTACTGCACATCTCAATAATGGGTTGGATTTAGATCTGTGGCACCCTTCGTGGCAACTAAGGTGAATTAGGTTGTGGTCCGTTCGTTGTGATTGTTTAGATGATCGGATGGAAAGTCCTCTTCAAGACACCAAAGATGTGTTGACTCGTGTCCTTATTGTGTATGGTTCCCATGCTCCGCATGCGTGTGACATTGTCATGTTTTCATTTGACGTTGAATGGATGCAGCGTTCTAGGGCGTGGTGCGGAACCCCTAGTTAGAACGCAATTTCTGGAACACCCACCTACCTGTCGGATCCTTACCTTCTGGACACTAATCATGAGGGGGTTGTGGGGCTTCTCCTTCCTCCCCCCAGCCCCCACCCCCCCCGCATCCTCCTCCTCCTCCTCCACTTCCTCCACTTCCTCCTCCTCCTGACCCACATAGAGGGTCGTCTTCGTCCCCGCACCCTTCTCGGCATGGGCGGTGACGGACTCCATCACCGCGTCCACATCGTCCGGATGAAGCTGGATCAAAAATCCAGCAACCCCTGGATTTACCTCTAGCAACTCGAAGATGTAGTTGCTGAGAACCAGGGGGTCTCGGTCGTCCGCCATGAAGGGGGACTTATGGACAAGGAGTCCAAAGTCCACACCATGTTCAAAGCGGGTCGCCACAGGGCGCCTCACATTGGCATCACCCATCGTAAACCCCTCAGGACCGCCAAGGCGACGGACCCCAAGGAGCTTTTGATGGTGCTCGCACCAAGCGTGGGCAGCAGCAAGGGCCATTATCAAAGAATACGAAGGCTTTGAGAGCTAAAGCGAAAAGGGGAAACATAAAATGAAGCGCGATAACCCACGCGATAACCCACGCGATAACTAGTTATCGCGCGATAACCCCCGCGATAACCCCCGCGATAACTAGGTTATCGCGCGATAACCCACGCGATAACTAGTGCTCTAACCCCGTTCTAACCCCGCGATAACTAGTTAGAGCACACAAAGATCAAATCGCAAAAAGTGCAAAACGGGCAATATCGAGCAAACAATACATGGAAGGCACATTGTTGCATCATAGTGCACCCATGTAACATGTGAAATTCCGGGTTCCAACCATATTAACAACACCCAAAATTGGGGGGGTTCCGCACCACGCCCTAGAACGCTGCATCCCAAAGCAATGTATACAAACATCACATGGCACGACATGAGCGAAGCATGTAAGGAATGGCGCGCATGGCATTATACATTATTCCATGTGAGTAACTTCCCGACCAAAGAGGAAAAGGAATTCGTTGATTTCATGTCAATTGTCTCCAAGGAGCAATTTGACGCCGTTGTAACCGATTTCACGTTTGCCTGCATGGCGTATTCACCTGCACTATCTCTTGCGGCATTTATGTTACACATGGTTGTAACATATTGTGTATTTCTTACTCTTGAATTGGGGATCTTTTTGCAACGAGTCGGCTTTGCAATGGGCATGAATCGTGCACCCACATGGGCCAATCTTGGAATGCACCTCTTTGAGCGCTTGCATTATAATAAACAAACACGGCCGTGCACTCACAATAATCAATGCTACCTCTCCCGTTTTGTTGATGATGGTCTTGTGTCACACCAATGATTCACACCAAAAAATGCCGATGCACTTGGAGGACATCTCAATGTTATGTATCCCCCGCGTTGGTTCATGGTCCAATGAATATTGCCGCTCATATGCCGCAATGGGACAAAACCTCTCATCCTCAATGCACGGTCGCACCTCTTGGTCGAACAAATGTCGGTCTGCTTGGAACCCAGCAGGTCAATTTTTCAATATACATATGTCCATATATACATATATATATATATACATATATACATATATATACATATATACATACATACATATATATACATATATATATATATATATATATATATACATATAAATATACATATGTCCCAATCTTTGGTGTTAGGAATTCGCCATGTTGATCGTTTCCCCATTCAAAGGTCTTGGTCAGCAAGTATTGCAAGGTGTCGGCACGGAACCCAGTACGATTGGCAAAAATCGTGCGGTTGTACCATTGTACTTCAAATAGACTGTCAAAGTTGGTATCCGTCCATAATTTTTCAAGTTCCACATCTTGCAGTTTTTCTTCC
The DNA here is from genome assembly GCA_964036045.1 of Eutreptiella sp. 'Long Island Sound 2002'. NCBI lineage: Eukaryota > Euglenozoa > Euglenophyceae > Eutreptiales > Eutreptiaceae > Eutreptiella > Eutreptiella sp. 'Long Island Sound 2002'. The sequence continues at coordinate 45,485,181 of OZ038379.1, read as the reverse complement.
TCCGGATTTTGTGCTTCATTGATGGCCTCAATTACCTTATACAATTTGTCCACGTGGGCAAAGTAGGAATTGAATTCGGGGAACCGCGTTTGATGACGGGACAAATTGGTTTTCTTGCCGTCATGTGTGTTGTAGATTCCGGCAAGCGCATTGGGGGTGTTCCAAGCCGCGGCTAGCCGCGGCTGGGGGGGTTGGACCCCCCCTCCCCCCCCCCCCCCTCCCCCCCTCCCCCCCCGTGGCTGGCCACGGCTGGCCAAAAATGGCTGGGGGGGAAATTTGGCCAAAATCAAGGAAAACGAAGAAAAAACGGCCACACTTGGGGTCCCTAGGGGTGCAAGCCAACCCCTTTTGACTTGTGGCTATATGTGCTACTGCATTTGGGGCTACTAGGTTGTGTGGCCTCTTTTGAAGTGCGAAATGACCACCCTCCCTCCCATGCTCAATATCAAGTGCAGCTGAAGATACACAATGTGGCAAAGACATAATGCAAAGACAATCATCAATGTCTCATATCGCATTGTTGTGAAGAGGAGCCCCAAACAACGGGCTACCATGCGAAAGTGAAATAGAGAAATTGGGGTGAAAAATATATATCGTGACAAAAGAGGGTGCAAATATGGGACTATGGCTATGCCTCTACCACAGTGCCCTCCTCCTCTTCATCTCCATACACCGAGCCCTCGTCATCAGCAGTGACCTCTTGATACGTCTCAACATCAACAACATAGTACCCTCTCTCATCCATGGAATGGGGGATAATTTCCTTTTCAACCGAACAATAAGGAACAAGGATGTTACCTCCATCCCACTCAAGCACCGCAGACCCATCCTCTTTTTCCTCCCGCAACCGGAGACAGCGAATTGTGATGTTAAACCTTGTCTCCTTTGTTCGCTTTTGAAAAATAGAAATGGCCATACGGAGCCGGTTGTCCTCCGGGTCGCGGTACGTGAGCATTTGATCAAAAATGAAATTGGTTGGCACTCGCTTTTGCTCTTTCTTATGCTTTTTACATATCAACTCCCCCATGTCATCATCATACTGATTGTGCAACTGGACCAAACATCCCATAACCACATCCCGATGCATAATGCAACTAATTACCTAATTACCTAATTACCTAATTACCTAATTACACAAACATGACAAACGTAGGTGCATGGAAATTGTACCAATACCTGCCGCAGAGACACATCATCATCATGGAATCTTGAGAGCAAAGGCAAAGAGGCAAAGAGGCAAAATGCAAAAGTGCAAGGCCCAACGCAATATGGCTAGACGGTTGGGTGGCTAGGTGACAAGGCGGCTGGGTGGCTGGGTGGCTGGGCGGCTGGGTGGCTGGGCGGCTGGAGCCCCCCCCCCCCCCCCCCCCCCCCCCCCCCCCGCCCCCTCCCCCCCACTGACCGGAACCGCTCCATTGATGTAGGTTTTGATTGTACTAGGGGGAAGACTCCGCACCTTGTAGTCCTCACTGCACAACTTTTTTCGATTCTCCAAGTATTTCTTCTGTTTGATTTCCTCCGAATTCATAGCTCGTACATCAACTGTGAAGTTCACGAACCCAACTAGCCACTCATCTAGGCCTTTGTACACTTCCTTGTTGGCCACCGAGACATTTTGGAACTCCATGGCTACATTGACGGCAACCGCCTCCGTTCGCTTGGTGTTCTTTGGTTTCCCGTCGACGATTTGCTCCTCATGATCCGAGTCATCCCCAAACATGCTGCTACCGGGTGGTTGATTGGCACCTTGCTTCTGTTGTACCCACTCTTGAAGTACACCCACGAATCGCTCTACACGAGGTGGCATGGGCAGTTGCGCCTCGGAAACCTTGGCATCTTTCTTGGACATTACTGAGGTATTCTAAAGATCGAGCACAAAGGGTCAAAATTAGTGCTATCATTTCGTTGCCAAGAAATGATACCCCCTAGCATTTCTTTGCCAAGAAATGATACCCCCTAACATTTCTTTGCCAAGAAATGATATCTGCCACCAGGGTCGGTGATATCATTTCTTGGTCGAGAAATTGTGAGACGGATAGAGGATATCACTTTGAATTTACGGCGTTTGCCTAAAGCCAAGGTGTTGCATTCATTGACTGCTTTTTGTTTCCACCTCGCCGCTTGTGCAAACCATGTTCTTTAAGCCCACACATAGCTACAGTTATATACACGGCAAAAAACACAATGCATGCCAACACGGTATAAAACACAATACATCGAAGATGAATGTGTGCGCTACTCACGTTTGAACATCTTGCGAATAGGGTATGAGCTATGTTGCAAACGTTGACAAGGGGCATTGAAAAGATTGAAGATTCCTCCGAGATTTTGGTTTCCCAGGCCTTGGCAATGGGAGCACTAACCAAAATATGTAGATTATCGGGAACAGCCACGAGAGGTAGTGCATGAGCTTCGCGTGCCATGCCATTGTGTGTTGCCTGTGCACTACTCGTCTCTTGCGGCGAAATTGCTACCCTGTCCGCTACTGCATCCCGCACCTAAATCTGCGTGTTATTTGGAAGCCCATGCGCAATTTACGACACTCTTTCCAGCATTTTTGTAGAAAGACATTACGAGCTATTGCACGAGGCGGAAGCGGCACACGACGCACGGCGGTCTTTTTAATATATTCAATTTCGCTGTGATGCTTACTGCTTAGCGGGCAATCGTTATGCAAGCACACACAAAGCGGAGAATTGGCTTGCGCCCATAACAGAACTCTGTGGATGAGTGAGAGTGTACAATGCAAACAAAGAAATCATGGTGTAACTACCTTTGCCTCTCCTAAACTCGCCAGTCAAGTACCGCCTTCTGTTGAGCACAATCACAGCCTCTTAGAATTGCTTTGAGTGATGGAGAGTTGGGATCCGTCCGAAACTTGCCCGGGGGCTACCGAAACCCTGCTTTTCGTGGACTCAATCTACCCGGCCACCGTTTTGGCTATATGGCTCGAAAAGCAACTCCGAAAGTTGCTACCGCGAGCTTGGGATCCGAACTCTTAGGTGCAAAGGTGCTTTTCGAGTCGATGTCGCGTGGCCCCGTGCCCGGGTCCGGGGGGGTTTTTGCTGCCTCTCTGACCCCTATTTCTGGGTCTTCCGAAATGAAAAGATGGGCAAGAAAAGCATAGAAGGCTCCCTCCCCCCCTAGCACAAGACTCACACACACAAAAGAAGCATGAAATGGTCAACACACATTGTCATTGCCAACCCAATCCTCCAATTGGTTCATCAATGCGTCACGGTTCACATTCAAGCGCAAAAAATCAATGAGCCGGCTCACGCTGCCGCAACCCTCGAGTGGCCTTCTTAAGATGTTCTCCAGTCAAATCGCCTACATCCTTAGGCAACAACTTAGCCACAAGCAGCCTACCGCGAAGGGACAAAAAAGGCAATTCGAATGAGGTCGTGTACCCCTCGAACAATTGCCACACAAACACAAAGAAAGGGTTATCCACCCAACCAATGAACTCCGCATCAACATTAAACTTTAGGCTACTCTCGCTGAATGTCGTTGAGATGGCCCCAAATAAGCAAGATGCATGTCGTCCACACAATTCAAACAACCTTCTGCGGACTTATCAATGAGGTCAACCGAATCTAGCAACTATGTTCCCCCCTCCCAACTCACGTGGACCTCAAAGCCATGCCTATTCAAGAAGGTGCCACTAGCATCACAACGTAAAGCAACATTCTCACAAGAACTCGGAAGAAGCATCGGAAGACACCAACCTCCATTGTCCCAAAACTTGTTACCTAACACTCGCACAAAACACCAACCGCAAATGTAGAACCACTTAAATCTTAGTTTGACGAACCAAGCTACCAAAATGGTGCATGGTCGATTGGCAATGGTGGCATCTTAGAAATTGAGACCTTGTTGTTGAACTACGAACGTGCATACCTCAGGATGGAATCCGAAACCTTGTGGTCACGGAGCTCTTTGCAGACCAAGCAGGCCCACAAACTTCTTCTTGTTCTCGGCTGCATAGAAGTGAAGATAATTGACCGACAAGGGTAAAACGGCGATCCGGATGAGACAAAAATACAGAATAAAAACTATTCAGTTATTGAATAGAAACATGTAAAAATCACATGCATACCGTTTAGGAATAAAAAGATGATATGGTATGGTTGCCACTCAAGTGAAGGATCGGAGCTCAAAAAAACACTCAAATGGGGACGGAGAAGACACTCAAGTGAAAGGGCGGCTCATGTATGACTAAGGAAGGTGAGCGATTGGATTAGGAATGAAGGTAACCATGTCAAAATTCTTAAAATTTTTCTTCGGGCGCCTTCGGCGCCCCAAATGTAATCTGTTTAACCCTAGGACATGCACGAAATCCAGGGTGTCTCAAACCGAAAATGCTTGCCTCAAGCTCTCTGGCCCAATCAGTTGCCACTCGCAGTGGCTAATAGTACTTCGATATTGCACATGTGTTCCGCCGCCTGCCCGCAGGGGACCCCACCTTACCCTACACGTTCATAGACACTCTACACTCGCATGCGGCGGGTCTCATGTCATTCTCGAATCAAGCACGTAACATACAGGACCGCTTGTCTCATCCCTTGCACCGTCGCCGCAGGGGGGGGTTGGGTGGGGTACAGTCGTACGGGTGCCCACGACCCCCTCCCATGTGGTTGATATGGGGGGCTGACATGGTCACTCAGCAAAACAAAGCTGTGCCTCAGCCCCGGTCGTCGTGAAAAAGCGGTCGGGGGTGGGGGGGAGGGAAACAAACAGACAAATGCCTAATGTAGATGTATCAAGTTAAACTAGCGTTTTGAGCAAGCTCAAAACACGAGTTTAACCCTAGGGCATGCACGAAATCCACGCTGTCTCAAACCGAAAATGCTTGCCTCAGGCTCTCCGGTTAACTTTACCCTACAGATGTCTTTCATCCGAAGCTCGATGACCCACAGACATCAAACATAGGCCAATCCCTGGACCCAACACAAATCCGGGTATCGCTGGATCACATACCACCTGTTCCACGCATCCTCTTCCGCCCGAAAAAGACTGCCCTCAAAATCAGCGTCTACCCGGCTCATGGGATCAGCCGGCTGCAGAATGGACGGCACCCATATCAGCTTAGCAATCAGGCCAGAATTATGCAAAACCCACGTAAGCGCGCGTAACACACGCAATTGTGTCTTCACGTAAGACGCCGCACGCAACCGGACCGTCTGTGAAATACCGACCAAGCTGTCTGCGATAATCGTGACTGTTTTCCAGCCCAGGCGCACCGCCAGCCGTATCGCCCAGGCAATTCCCATGAGCTCGGCTACTTGCTGATTGCACGGCCGCTCCGGACATAGCCAGGCTCGTACCGCATGCAAGAAAGGCAGCACACCCCCTACTCTATACCGGCGCACGTCCTTTGCCGCATTAACGAAAACCAGATTACCCAAAAAATCAGACGGCGTCGCCTGCCGATCCTGCAAGCACCACCCTCCCAAATGCTTCACCCTCTTAACTCTGTAGCAGCAAATGGGCCTCCATCTGTGTCCTATACGCATGATCGCTGTAACCAATTCCTCCAGCACCTTCAGGGGGGTGGCCCTGGCGCGCACAGGTCCGAACCGAGACCAGGCATACGCCCCAGCAAGAATCTCAGAAAAACCCTAGAGGCCGAAGATGCCACTGCAAGGTTCCCAACAACTTATCCAAACACTTTTTGGAATAACCACACGTTGCCAATCGAATCCAAGCCACCATAAGGTGCAGGAAGACAAACGGTTGCACCTGGATAAACCGCTCTCGCAAATTTACAACCTTTCCCAGCGCCTGCAGCACCTGCACCGGACTCAGGGTACTTTTAGAACTCACTAAAAAGCCTGCCTGCCGAGTCCGCACCGCCACCGTCCCCGTCACACCCTCCAACAAATCACGATCGCAAGAGAATGATATAAAATCATCTAAATAATGCACCAAATAAACACCCTCCGGCACGATGCCACGGACAACCGTGCCCAGCAACTCCTGGCAGATAAAAGGCGAAAAAGCCCAACCGAAAGGCAACCGGTCCATTGACACGAGCCCCCCCCCGTGCTTGGTATAAAACCTAAAAATTCTGCTGGCCTTTCGTGGTAGTTTGAATGACCAAAACGCATTCGATAGATCCACATGTGTCCCGTACAACTCTCTGGGAGGGTCTTGCTCTGCCATTTACCGCCCTATCAACTCCCACGACGCCAAAGAGAACTTTGGGGGTTTTCAGAGGCAAGCCTTCGTGTATACCCACACAACTCAGGATCAAAGAACACTTCACGGAATTTTCGGGTATCACAAAGGGGAAGCACGTTGGGGTCATTGAAGGGTCTTCGTCGTGTAACACACCCGTCCTGCGAATCGCATCGGTCATACCCAGGACTGGCTTCCTCACTCTACCGTTACCCTTGGGCATCTCACGCAGATAAAAAAATTCCATGAACCGCAGAAACCTCGGGGGCACAATCTCGTCCCACTCCCTCTCGGTCATCTGGTAGCACCCGACCTCCCCTATGCCTGCCGCCAAGATCTCAGGTGTAACCCTATCCAGGTTGGGCTTGGGGGAGGTAGAAAGATGATTCAAGGATTCCCAAGCCTCCGGTGAAAAACAACGCACAGCCATGAGACATACAACCATCGGCTCATCAAGACTAAAATTGTCACATACACTGGTCAATCTAAGCAAAAAAATCCAGAGCCTGTGCACTAGAAGGGCCTCTGAACAAGCCAGCTTAATAGCCATCCAAACAAAATGCCGAGTTAGCTCGGCCATTATAGTGACAAAAACGCTTCCCTTATAATGTAGCCCCGGACCGAGGCCAACAACACTCTTCAGAACACCCGAAACCTTCATCTCGGACCCCGCTCCCTCATCGCCCAAAACAACGCGTACTCCGCTGTCACTTGATGGGGCCACGGGGTAGAGTCCTGGATCGTTTTCGTTGGGGTCCCGATTCGCCATCGCTCGTCCGGTTTCGGCGTTGAGGTCTCTCCACCCTTCGGGCACCGGCTCCCCGCGCAGAACTTTGCGCCACCTCCAACGCCTCGCCACGCGTCCTCCTTGGTGGCACTGATAAGGCTCGGCCAGCCAGCGGTCTCTTCCTAGCTCCTGGGACTCCCTAAAAAGCGTGCGCAGAACGCCATGGATCCCGGATTTCCCCGGCCCTGGGCTTGGCCGAGGGCGGCGTTGTGAACTTGAACTCCGCACCATCTCTTGTCGGCTGTTTGCTTGACCCCGCACCTGACTGTTCCGCTTGTTGTCGTGCACGTCGGGGGTCTGAATCGCACCCCGCTGGGCACCGCAACCCACACTTCTGGCCTCTCTTTCCCGCTGCCGCTTGAACAACTCCCGGAGGTTGTCGGACACTCGACGCTGCGCAACACTTTCGTCCGCCGGTCGTCCCCCAGGGTCGGAATCGTCCGACGAGCTCCCCAGATCCGCTGCATCAGACCGCGGTTCACCGGCATACCTCTTGCCCTTGAACATGCTTGCTGCTGCCCTCCCTCGTTCGCCACGTCCCCAAACCGGCTTGTTTTTGTCGTGACGTTGACCTTTGTACATGATATCACGCCACACTTTTTGGGGCTCCACAAATAGGGATGTCGGCTCCGTACACCAAACCTGCGGCAAGCAAAGCGGGGCGACAACATCCTCATCCCTACATCCCAGGGCGTAGGCCATTGCCGTGGCCGGGGCTGCCCACCGGCAACACCACTTGAAATGCGGTAGTTCCGGACTTCTCTTTCAGCAAGCCGCTGCACCGCCTCTGCGGAAGCAGTGCCAGCTGTGATGAGTCCAAGTCGTTCCGCGCACCAGGTCCGCCAACAACCTTTTCAATTGAGCTGCCCCTGCAGGGAACAAGAGATCATCCCGGGCCAGCCCTCTGTCCTCGGCACATTCGAGAAGCCACTCCACATAAGGCCGCAGCCACTCCGGCACAGGTCTCCGCTGCCATCCTTCATCCCCGGTCTTGCTTTTCTAGAAAACCACGTAGCAACTATCACGAACATCCCCAGCTCAAACACTAGCTGCCTGCGCCACTCGCAAAATGCACACATACGAAACCAATGCCATAGCCACCACAGCCCTATCATCTGCTAACTTCGCTGCCTCAACCAAATGCTGTAGCATAACAAGACTAGCATACTCTTGGGCACCAGACTGCGCTCCAGCTTTGGCCAATCTCCAATGGAGCGGTTGCACCACTCCTGCAATCCACTGCAAATCCTCGCACGCACGGACCGCTGATATAATGCCTCTGGCCGCACTCGCACTGCCTCCGTGTTGCACATGCCTCGCAAGCCGGTGCGACAAAATTTTGGGCAACCATCCTTCTTCTCTCAATTCATCCTCGACATCCGCCAATCCCGGAAGATGAGTTGCATACCCTGCCGTTGTGGATGCCTTCCAGCTCCGAATTGCAATACCCACCGGTGTAGTGGGTTCTTCCTCGCGTCGGAGCGAGTCAAACTCCATCGCCAACCACCGGAACGTCGGCCTCTCTTCTCCTGGTGCTGGTATTCCTGTGACGGCGTCCCGGTACCGCCACAGGTTGTTCTTTCATGACCAAAGTGGGCACCTGAAACACCAATGGCGCAAGTTTTCCGTTTTCCCGGCAGCAGCACACCTCCGGCAATCCTCACTCGGCGACGCGTCTACCGGAATCCAATCTCCAGCCTTCGATAACCAATAGGCCACGCCATCCTTGCGCTTGAATTGAATGCTCTTGTAACGCCACGCATCTCCGCCCGCCGCCATAGCCTGCTCAAAGGTCTCCGATGCCCCTTTCGGTCCTGACTTCTCACCATGAGAATACCTTCTGACATAAGCAGAATGTGCAACGTTCAAAACCTTCCAAACCCTGTAAGCCAACGCATCGCCCAAACTCAATTGCTGTCCCTGTCTGCCACCCACGTCGGTACGTCTACATGGATTCGGCACCGCAGCAACATAAATTTTTACGACCTCAGACATATCTTTCATCCAAAACGTCACGCGCTCCTTTTCCAGAAATCGCTCAATTTCTTCCAAACTCAAAACCGGGATCATTTCCTCCTTGCGCTTCTCAATTTCAGTCGCCGCCAATTGTGATCGCAATTTCTCCATCTCGGCATCTTGCTTGCGCAACATCATTTTCAGTTCAGCTAACTCCTTTGCCGCGTCGGAACCCACCGCCGAATCATCTGAAACCACAACGATATCCTCTTGCATACCACTGCTTCCATTGAGACCGGACATGGCAAATGAGAAACAAACGGACAAATGCCTAATGTAGATGTATTAAGTGAAACTAGCGTTTTGAGCAAGCTCAAAACACGAGACCATGATTAAAATTCGGATTTTTTCAAATTTCTCCAATCATGCATGTAGACATAGGATTTAAAAATCCATTTTCTTAAATTTCTCGATTTGAGGATCTCAACATAGGATTTCAAGATGTCTCTTCTTCTTCAACGGCAACCATAGAATAAATGGCTTGGTTGCCACTCAAGTGAAACCTCCAAGACCCTAAGCATGTGCAATGAGCAAATTCATTCTCCAATGCGACATAGTACACCATGTACCAAAGTACTCAACATGCAAACATGTAGTCATTTAGGTTAATCTCCTTTGGATTACTGGCGCCAATAGTCATTCTCGGGAGGTTGGAACATGAATTGGAAAGAGGGCCCGGGTTCAAGTGGCATTGGCTGTTGGTCAAAGGGTTGGAAAGGTTGTTGGTTAAAGGGTTGGAATGGCAAAGGGTCAACATTCATGGGAGGTAAGATGGCAGGGTGCCATATTCCTTTATCTACCGGCCCATGTGCAGCCAAAAAAAGCAGCCAAAAATTTTTTCGTCACAAAATTTTATGAAAAGTCGTACACCTAGGTTTTTGAATGTGCCGAACGCGATGGAAACGTCCGTTTTTGATGGTTTTAATTTTTTATTTTTGGCTGCATATGTGCAGCCAATAGGCAGCCACAGCCTCCTTTGTATTATTGGCCTCCAGCCTGCTGGCCGCATTGGGGAATGGCTATGCAGGAGTACGGCTTAGGACTACGCGTAGGACTAAAGGATCTGCCCACATCTGGCGCCTGCGCTTGAATTAACTGAAAATGGGAAAAAAATGGAATTGATTTGCTGATTTAATTGATTGCTGGGGCTGAACAGCGTATTTTTATAAATACCAGCATCAAGCGCATCTGTTGTACTATTTTTCAGACACAGATGTCAAACACATCATCTGAGCTCAACTACGGTCCGCTTCCCTTGTCCCCGGCACCATCGGAGGTCCCCGAAGAAGACCCATATGCAGCGTGCCCCAATGAGGCAGATAATGATGATGAAGATGACAGCATGAAGTGAAGCCGGTTCGGACCCCCGTGGCCATCTTGGGGTCACTTGGGGTGTGTATCTATGTGCCGGCAAGCCGCCATTGGCTGATATCATACTCTCCCATCCACCTGATCTAACCCGATGTGATAGTGTGATAGGTTTGGCCATTCCGGCTATGAGCGGCCATATTCAGAACCGAGGCACCGCCAGCGGAGATTTATATATCGGAATATCAGGAATCAACAGGGTTTTTTTATCATAATGTTTCCGTAATTTTTCAGCCTTTCGTTCTGATGGTCAATGTATCGGCGACTGTCAGTTGGCTCGCGATTTTGCGTTAACCGATTGGTTAACTGTTATTTCCAGATATTTTGACGGATATTCCGTTGAAGGGTCAGATCTCATCAGCAAAGGGTTCGTTGCTTCCGCAATTCTCTAAATAAGCACTCGAAATTTTAATCAGAATTTTTCGCGATGTCGAAATCGGATTTTCGACTTCGACATCGCCGCACTTGATTTGGACTTCTTCGATTGGTCATACTCCTTTCCCTATGCCCGAATCAGGTTTCCCTTATACTTGCCACCCATTTGACTTGGAGATATAAGGGAAACAAAAGCGAATCGTGGGACCACTTTGAAGGACCATATCTACGAGCGAGTGTGAGGAAAGAGAATAAGGAAGGTTGGGTTGGAACTGCCTTGGTCTCAACTTAATTTAGGAAGCATCAAACGCCTTTGGTGTGTACACATGCCCGATATAGCAAGGGATAATGGTCAAGAGGGTATAAAGTGATATATAACTCTTGGACCGTGCAACCGAACATTTTATTGTGACTTTCGAGTGTACCGCATGAGTGTTTGGGTTGCATAGCAACTTTCCTTGGGTTCCTACGTATTTTTAACGTGAAGTTATGTCAATGGAGGGACATGGCATATCATGGTGGGAGCCATATTTTGAGGGTATGTGTTGTATGCATGGTATATGTTTGATATGCTCACGCCCATGTTATATATCTTCGTGTGGCCGAAGAGATGGGGAGCCATACGTGACAAGGGCTTTGCCCATGTCCCAATTGTGGAATTCAAAGCGCTAGACCAAGTCTACCGCGTATGTATTGCTCATGGTATGTTTGACAAAGAGATCCATGGGTGCACTCCCATTTTCATGGGGCATGTAGATATGAGTGGCGAAGGTATCTCCATGCGCCCGATTGGGGATCCAAGTGGGGGAATTGTTCGCAAATGGTTCCAATCATTTGTGTATTGAATCATGAGCGGATATCATGGGTGAGCATAGAGATATACTATCATGACAACTTTGTATTTGGACATATTTTCGTGTTTTTGACCTCATTTCATGCTCATTTTTGTGTTTTATGTGCTCAACTGGTCGGCTAACAGCAAAGTGCCTAGAGATCTGTGAACTATGGTATGTTGCTTATATGTTGGCATATGCTTCGGTGTTGCACCTCACCATATGCCGGATCACGTAGTCACTTTGGCTTGGCACACGAGGCCTCACAAAATTAGGTCTCAAATTCATGAGTTGACTTGTGAAGCATGCCATGTACATAACCGGAGGAGTTTCGGAGCCAATGATGGGATATTCTTGGGCATGGACCTTTGGTCTATATCACCCTTGTATATTACTTTCCGGTTTGACACATGCATGGAGCATATGAACATTTGCCATATGCATTTTTGAGTATATAATTGATTTTTGGGCATAATGGTGTGATTTGCCTGATTTTGCCATGTTGTGAGGTCATCTTCATGGGGCAGTTCTCCAAGCCCATTCGACTCCAAGTCCAACCAAGGTTATGTCAGGGTAGGGCATGGTCCTGAGTGCCACTCTAGGCCATGACACGCCACCTTCCCTATTGGGCTAGGATTTAGAGGCTTGGGAGTGAACACATTTTTGGGGTTTATGTAATGACTTTTGACATGTGGCATTTAACCATCTTATTGGACTGGGTTCAGGGCATCATGTTGATGAGTCAAGGGAAGGTCTTGAGTCCAGGGAATGAGGGGTCTATGGCTGTGATTGTATAAGTTTCCATCTTTCCCCAACTTTGCTCTATTTGTGTTCATATGCCAATTTCAGGGCTTTCTTCCTTGGTGCAATTCTTGTACATGCCCGCCACCGTGGGAATACCGGTGTGCTGAACGAAAGCCCGCAGCCTGATTTGGATTGTGAATTGGGTTATTGCTATACTTGTGGGATCTGGTTGCTGTTCAGGGTTGAAGGAGGATTACATTTTCTATATTTTTGGATTTGGACCCTGGATTTTGAGGATCTTGAGAAATGCAATCGTTGATCCGGAGCAAGTCAGCAGTGGTGACAGGCGGAAGGGGCACAGCGGGGGCCGGTCCTGGTAGGGACCTTCTTTATGGTAGCAGAGGCTTACCTGCTGCCCCTACCAACCGCCGACCCGGGGACTTGGGCCCTTATGAGCCCTGCCCAAGTACGCCCCGGGTGCGTATTGTGGACTCGGTGGAGACCACGCCGGAGATTGGAGCCATAGACGAGCGGAGACGTTCAAGAGCATGGCGAACTCCGGAGGTTGAAGCCCGAAGAGAAGAACGACATTCGGGAAGAGGAGGACGTGACATGGAGGACTTGGTCTCCATGTGTGAGCGTCGCTGCCGGAAGGCATGCAACCTCCGCTCCGCCGCGGAGGACTCTGATGAGGCCTGCCACTCAGGCAGCAGTGGAGGACGGGCCCGGCGCTACCGGAAGCGCGGGTCACCCAAGTCCGCGGCAAGGGACGCCGGGGCTATGGACACGGACCCCAGCCCGGTCAGGCTGTGGGAATCCGAGGGGCACTCCGAGGGCTATCGGACAGCCCACGAGCCACCTTCGGAGCCGGAGATGTCCGCGCCGATCGCCAGGGCGTATACGGCCCCCGAGCCCGCCCTGCAGCACGACGCCGAGGGCTTGGAGAGGCCAGCCAGGGCCCGGACGGCACCTGTGCCCCGGCACACGGGACCAGAGACGGACGCCATAGGCGATACGCCCATGGGCGATGAGTCTGAGGTGCCGGGAACCGCGGGTTGCGCTGAATCCGGCGGAAGGCACGCTGCGTGCCACTGCGAGCACGTGTCCTTCCTCATGGGCAAGTACCCGAAGATGGGGATGGACGCCATCGTGCATCACCTTGACCGCCTGGACAACGCCAAGGACGCTCTGGAGGAGGACGTTGCGGGGATCCTGGATGACCAGTCGGCCGCGGAGAACCACATGGAGGAGCTGCGCGCGGATCAGGCCCGGTACCGGGAGAATCTGGAGCTGGCCCTGCAGAAGCAGCAGCAAGTGGTGGACAGCCTCCTCCACTTAGTGGAGGACATGTCGGGACGCCTGAGAAGGCTAGAGGAGCGACAGCCCCTCGCCTCGGGTCCGGAGCTCCCGGCAAAGCCGGCCGTGGTAGAGCTGGTGGAGCGGGTTAAGACCCTGAGGAGCGCCATGGAGAAACCCATGGGCGGCCCTGCAGAGGCACCATACGCGCCTCCGCGTGTTGACCCGGGTGCGCTGCCGTATGTTCCCCTGTTCAGCGAATCCACAATGCTCGGGGAACACACGGCACCGGCTGGGTCCATGCGGGAAGGGCACGTGACCACGGACCCGAGGAGCCTGACGGTACAGACGTCCCATGCCGCCCAGGATGTACCGCTCACGACGAATATGGCAGTCTATGCGGAAGAGAAGATCGAGATCCAGAACGAGACCATGCAGGGGCGAACCATGGGAAGCGCCGACGGACATGGTCGAGGCCATCCAAGCGGAAACCTGTGGGCGAAGGATCCCAATACGGGGATATGGACGGCCGATGGGGCAAATCCTTCCCGCATTCCAAACCCCATGGGTTCAGGCCCAACTGGACCGCACTCCATCGAGGAGAGGGATGTACGGGGAGTGTACTCACACCCCCCGGCCACAGGTGGTATCCGTCTCGGTGGAGTGGTGGCTGGAGACGTCGGAGACGCCATCAGGATTGACGACCTCAGGGGAATCAAAATCCCCTATTACGACGGGAACCCGTCCAACCTGGATGACTTCATCCTGGACTGGGAGGACTTCGCCGAGGAGGTCGTCGGCGAGATGCGGGGAGCGCCGCGGGACAAGTGGGTATGCCGGACATTCCCACACCGGCTGGCGCAGGACCTCAAGGAGGAGCTGCGGGATCAGATCCGGGAAGGATTGATCCGCACGGAGCAGGCCTGCCTCCAGTGGCTGGAGGACGAGGAGCGGGTGGAGGCTCCGAACCAGAAGCTGGAGGACCTGTGGTCCATTCCACTGCCGCTGGACCGCGGTGAGTTGCGGGTCCGGGAGTGGAACCGGTATCTGCGGAAGTACCGCAGATGCCTCAAGTTGGTTGAAGACTGGAACGAGGCCAGTGAGATCCGCCACTTGCTGAAGGACGTCCTCCCCAGCAACTGGAAGAGGAGAGTGGAGGACGAGGAGAAGAAGAGGGCGAAGAAGCGCGTGGCGGTGAGGATTATGGCGGCGGAGGATACCCATGCGGGTATTGAAGCGGTATGGGGTGCTTCACCCATACCCGCTGCCCAGCCTGTGGCGCTCTTCGCCAGGCCAGATCAGGAATTTTCCTGTGGATGCTACGGCATCCTGATTTCTGTGGGATTTCTGTAAAATACCCCAGAAATCGACATTTTACGTCTTTTTTGGGCTGGCGACGACAGTCGTCGCCTGCGCGACGCAGCTCCAGAACGAGGATTTATTCCTCGATTTCTAAAGATTTTAGGCAATTTTATTATTGTTTTATCGTTTTTAGAACTAAAAGATTATAGCGTGACCTTTTTCGCGGCGTTCCGCGAGGGTCCATTTTTGCGAAAAGTGGCGCGTTCACGCATTTTTCAAAAAATGCTGAGGCGATTCCAGCAATCGCCCAGACGCCTATGGCGTAGCCCAACAGTGGGCCTTTTCATATGTAGGTTGAATTGGTACAGAAACGCGTCGTGTCGGCTACGCGACGCGTTGGGGGGAGACGCGTGAAATGAGCGTTTTTGGCTCAAAAATCATTTTATTTCATTGTTTTTCGCCCAAAAACCACTGGTTGGCCCAGTTTGGGCAGGATCTCAGTGGAGATCCTGATGGCGACGCCTTGTAGCCGTCAGATTTTCTGATGGCGGCGACGCCGTCGCCTTCCTTTCGTCTTCCTTTTTATGCTATTTTATAGTATAGAATTGTTACTTGTACATATTACTTGTCTACATATTTTCTTTGTCTACATATACCTTCATCTCCTTGCCCAGGACGCCAGATTGTGTCATGGCCGAGGCAAGGATCACAGAATCCTTTGGACAATCGTGAATGCAAGTGGAAGACTTCGCCTTCATGGGTTTGGGGGTTTGAGGTGTGCATGCCGAAGGGAAGCTTCGAGGTCGCCCCCTCCCCCCAAATATCCTTCAAAAGGATTCTGCCGACGCCAAGGCCACCAAGGGCGTGTGACGGCCTGCGGACGGCGACGACGCCCAGACTGCAGGAGTACGCGGATCGCTGATCGCTGTTCGCTGGGAAACTGCAGGAGCTAAGGTCCAGGGCATCAACGCGATGAAGGAGGAATTCCTTGACTCCGACGATGGATAAGACCATGGCTTCCCCATGGACCCTATGGAGCCCCCAAGTCCAGCCCGACGCAGCTGGGCGACGACCACAGCGACGACGACGACGTCTGCGAAGTGCACAAGAAGGCGCGTTAATTCGTCGCCTTGGGTTGGTTGATTCAGTCCCACCCTAAATAGGCGTGGGGCGCCTTGGGTAGGAAATGACCCTAAATCCCCCAAATTAGGTGCGTTAATTCGTCACCTTGGGTTGGGAATCGACCCTAAACTGGCACGGGTTGCCTTGGGCAGGAAATGGCCCTCAATTCAGGCGCGAGGAAGTCGTTGCCTTGGGTTTGACCCTAAATAATTTTTTCTGAATTTATTGAATTATTGATTTCCATGCCCATGGAGAAAAAGGGCCCATATGTGCGCCTAAGCGCCATCAGTCAGGGCGGAAGGCCCTGCAGCGCCTCTGTTCATGTAACTACAGGCTACGAGGAGTGCCAGGGACCAGTGTGGTCGCCTGAGGGGCAATTGCCCTATGAATATATCAAGATCAAAAAAAAAAATAAAATTTTTTTTTACATGTAAGTGGCATGAATTTTTTTTACCACAAAGCCCCCCCCCCCCCACTGTCCTGCTGCATCAGTGTGAAACCAGTTCAGTGCAGGGGTCAGAGCGCCTCCTTGGCCTTGCCTTCCTTTGGATATAGGCAAGGCTTCTAAGGAGGGGGGTGAAGCGGTATGGGGTGCTTCACCCATACCCGCTGCCCAGCCTGTGGCGCTCTTCGCCAGGCCAGATCAGGAATTTTCCTGTGGATGCTACGGCATCCTGATTTCTGTGGGATTTCTGTAAAATACCCCAGAAATCGACATTTTACGTCTTTTTTGGGCTGGCGACGACAGTCGTCGCCTGCGCGACGCAGCTCCAGAACGAGGATTTATTCCTCGATTTCTAAAGATTTTAGGCAATTTTATTATTGTTTTATCGTTTTTAGAACTAAAAGATTATAGCGTGACCTTTTTCGCGGCGTTCCGCGAGGGTCCATTTTTGCGAAAAGTGGCGCGTTCACGCATTTTTCAAAAAATGCTGAGGCGATTCCAGCAATCGCCCAGACGCCTATGGCGTAGCCCAACAGTGGGCCTTTTGATATGTAGGTTGAATTGGTACAGAAACGCGTCGTGTCGGCTACGCGACGCGTTGGGGGGAGACGCGTGAAATGAGCGTTTTTGGCTCAAAAATCATTTTATTTCATTGTTTTTCGCCCAAAAACCACTGGTTGGCCCAGTTTGGGCAGGATCTCAGTGGAGATCCTGATGGCGACGCCTCGTAGCCGTCAGATTTTCTGATGGCGGCGACGCCGTCGCCTTCATTTCGTCTTCCTTTTTATGCTATTTTATAGTATAGAATTGTTACTTGTACATATTACTTGTCTACATATTTTCTTTGTCTACATATACCTTCATCTCCTTGCCCAGGACGCCAGATTGTGTCATGGCCGAGGCAAGGATCACAGAATCCTTTGGACAATCGTGAATGCAAGTGGAAGACTTCGCCTTCATGGGTTTGGGGGTTTGAGGTGTGCATGCCGAAGGGAAGCTTCGAGGTCGCCCCCTCCCCCCAAATATCCTTCATGGAGTTCTTCAGGAGGAACCTGGGCGAACCCAACCGGATGTTGGGCCTGAAGAACGCCGTGTACGTGGAGGTATTCGGGGACTCCATGGGGCAAAGGTTGCTGCGCCTCAACAACGTGGAGTGGAGGCGCGGGGAGCCGCTGAGGATGCAAGTCATCTTCGCCCGCATGAGCCTTGACGAGATCGTGAAGTACATCACGGTGGAGTTGAAGCTCAATGCGAAGAACGAGGCCCACGTGCAGGATTGACATGGTCATGGACAACGAGGACACCGAGACGACCGCCATCGTCGGGAGATCCAGGAGGACACGGCCAACTCCGCGGAGGATGGAAGTGGAAGTGGCCAAGACCACTGGTCCCGGGAGGATCACGAGGAGGCCCATTTCTTCGCGTTCGTGGCGCACAACGTGAAGAACCATGGGCAGGATCGGTCCAGATGGAGCCAGGTGGGACCCAAGAAGGGCAAAGAGCCAAGGAGGATCGGGAACCCACCGCTCTCGTTCCGGGAGTACAGATCTCAGCACGACGGGTGCTTGGTCTGTTATGGTAAGGGAAACAACCATGCACATGACCACCGTCAGTGCAAGGTGTATGAGGCGGACAAGAAGGCCTACTTCGCAGCCCGGCCCGAGAAGAAGCCCAAGGAGCAGCGGATTTCCGACTGGAAGGCGAAGGGCGGAGACGGGGGAAAAGGCCAAGGCAAAGGCCAAGGAAAAGGCGGAGGAAGAGGCTATGGTGGTGGACCTGGCCAAGACCGACGAGTGAGGTCGATCGAGGAGGTTGCTGAGGACATGTTGAGGACGTTGGAGGAACTCAAAGCCCAGCAACGTGGTGGACAAAGTCCTGGCGGATCGCAGCCGGAAGGGGCTGCGGGAAGCCAAGTCTAGAGGAGCCCCCACGGGAGTGGGACCTCGGAGGTCTCTCCTCCGAAAATCAGTGGAATCTCAGAGAAAGCGAAGGCACAGCGGGTGCCGAAGAAGGCACCAGACGAGCCAAAACCACTGAGTTTTGCCACTCCCAACCCCTGGAGCGCCCTGCCAAGGGAAGTACATGTGGGTAAGGGACATGGCAAGAAGGAAGGAGCGACCACGGAGAGCCCCGTGGACGGGCAGGACCAACCCAAGATCTACACCATCCCTGACCATACCCTTGAAGTCCTGATGCACCCGGACGTGCTAGAGTTGCATGCCGTGAGAGTCGTCCATACACCTCATGGCGACGAGCGGCAGTTGCACTTGAAAGTGCGAGTACGGTGCGGACGAGAGGAGAAGGTGGTGGATGTGTTAGTGGATACGGGTGCCCAGGTGAGCCTGGTCCGGAGAGGGTTGTTCAAGGAGGAATTCCTGCAGCCCAGCCGGAGACCGGTCCGCCTGAAGGTCGCCAACGGAGAGATTATGGGTGGTGGCACCCATGAGGCCACCATCAGTATGGAATTCTGGGAGCATGAGCGCTTGAACCGCCCTGATCAGGCGAAGAGAAGCACTCTATCTGGGAACTTCTATGTGGCCGACATTACTGATTGGGATATGATCATGGGGTACGACTTCATGGTGGCCAACGCCATTGGAGCCCTTCCCCATCGCGCAACGCTGGTTCGGGAGGACGATGAATGCCTCACATGGCTGTCCACGGATTATGCGTGCGGATCATCCCAATGGAACGCTGAGGAAGAGGATCGGATCGTCCGAGCGGTGCAAGCTGTGGGAGCCAAGTCCAGAGGAGACCGCGGAGTTCAGCTCACGGAGTATGGAATGGCGCCGCAGGTGTACGACAGGATGATCCAGACGCTGGGAGCCGAAGCGCCCGAGACGGACGTCTTTGCTTCCCGGGATGCCCCACTTCTGCGGAAGTGTAGGAGGCATTGGCATCGAGGAGACTCAGCCTGGCACAGGCATTGGGGTTTGAAGGAGTGGGGGCCCATGTATTGGCATGGCTCCCTGGATATCACCAGACGTACGGTGGAGAAGATCATCGCGGATAGGGCGAAGGGGATCCTGGTCATAACCGGCATAGGATCCACCCCATGTCCGCTGGAGGGTCTCAAGTCGACGCTGGATTCCATCACCCTGAACGAGATGTCATTCGGGCCAGAGGAGGAGTTGTTCATCGACGCCAAGGGTGTATCAATGCCCTCCCTGGGTCAAGCGTGGGGTACCAAGGCTTTCCTGGTGGATGGGGCGCAAGCCCAGCCCACGGGTGATGAAGCATTCATCCGTAGGGTAGAGGCGGTGCCCATGAAGGTCATGTTTGAGCCCAAGGAGGGGACGGATCAGCCTATTGATGGCATTGACGTCCTGTCCCACGGCGAGATCGACGACGTCGTCAACTACATGCGGATGGGGATGCACGACCGTGTGGCAGCCAAGAAGAGGCGGGCCATGGTCACATCTCCGCATTGGTGGGATGACAAGATGTTGGTCACCGGCAAGTACGAGAAGGATGAGTTCGTGGCGAGGGTCATGGATCACATCGCGGACCAATACGATGGTCCGGTTGGGTCGGACCCACCAACGTGGGGTTTTCCAAGAGTGGGAACCGGTAGCGACGAGCACCAGCCTGAGGCCGCAAATTTTCGAAGATTATCGGTGGGAAGCGCGCCCCACGACGATGAAGACGGCATATCGGACGAGGAGAAGTCGGACTCGGACCCAGAAGAGGCCTATACCGCAGTGCGGTCGGTTGTATCGATACCGAAGCAAGCGGCTGAAGAGGCCCAGGAGAACCCGAAGGTCGCCGAGCTGAAGGAGAGGCTGATCAAGGCCTATCCGCGGCTATTCAGTGGCGTCGCCAACAAGAACCCTCCAGATCGTGGGAGGTTTGGCACAGCGAAGATCAAGCTGAACCCGAACCCCAAGATCTATCGTCATCGGGAGTACCAACTTCAGGGCGATCGGGCCGAGGCCATGAAGAAGTTGTTGGCCGAGTTCATTGAGCGGGGATGGATCGAACCCTCCGACAGTGAATGGGCCAGCCCAGCCTTCATCGTGCCCAAGAAGGAGAAGGGCGAGTGGAGGTTGGTGGTTGATTACAGAGGTTTGAACGAGCAGACCGAGCACGACTCGTACTCGCTCCCCCTGATCGACTCCATCCTCCAAAAGCAACAGAAAAAGCGGATTTTCACGGTGTTGGACCTGAAACACGGTTATCACCAGATGCCGCTACACCCGGATTCCAGGCCCCTCACAGCGATGTCGACGCCGCTGGGGCCCATGCAGTGGAAAGTGGTGCCTATGGGCGCCAAGAATGGCAACGCCGCTTTCCAGCGCATGATGGAGGACCTACTCGGTCCTGTCCGGGACTGTGCCGACCCCTTCGTGGATGACATCATCATCGGGTCCGGCACGGAGAACATGACTGAGGACGAGCTCATCGACGCGCATGAGAAGGATCTGCGCCGAGTGCTCAGCGAGCCGGACAAGCACAACATGGTGTGCAAGCCCACCAAAGCCTCACTCTTCGTGAAGGAAGTGGAGTTCGCGGGTCACGTGGTTGGTCACGGGCAACGCCGTCCCATGCCTGGGAAACTGGCGTCCCTGCACCACTGGGAGAAGCCCCAAACCATCAGCGAACTCCGGTCCTTCATGGGGTTCTGCAACTACTATTCGGGCTATGTCCGAATGTATGCAGAACTGTCGGGGCCGCTGCACAAGATGCTGCAAGTGGGCAAGTTCGACGGCCGGAAGGGGAGCAAGAAGAAGCTTGCCTGGACCCCTGAGGCTGAGGATGCGTTCAACAGCCTGAAGGAGCGACTCCTGGGGCAGTTGGGGCTATTCCTGGTGGACCCGGATAAGGGATTCGTGCTACGGACGGACGCCTCGGACTATGCTGTGGGGGCAGTCCTCGAGCAGATCCGAGACGACGGGTCACATGTACCCGTGGCGTTCTGGAGTCGGATCCTGGCCGAGGGCCAACGCCGCACCTGGACCGCGAGGGAGAAGGAGACGTACGCCATTGTTTGTGCGCTCAGGAAGTGGTCTGGCCACATCGGATTGCAACCGGTGGTGGTTTGCACGGACCATCAGTCCTTGCAGAGCTGGCACAAGGAGCACGTCGACACCCCCTCGGGACCGGCGGCAAGGAGGGCCCGATGGCACGAGACGTTCGCCAAGTTCGACCTCAGCGTCGTATACGTCCCGGGGAAGGACAACACTGTGGCGGATTGCCTCAGTCGCTGGGCCTACCCCGCGGGCAAGGCGTGGATGGACATATCCAGCCATGGCGATGCCGAGGAGACCGAGGAAGCCAAGGGCATCATCGAGATGGAGAAGACCATGGAGCAAGAGGGAGTCAAGTGTTTTGTGGTGATGGCAAACCGTACAGAACTGGCCAAGTTCCGGGGTGCCCGCGTCCAAGCTATTCGAGAGGAAACCCTCGAGCAATGGATGGTGGCCCCTGTAGAGCTAGTCAGGTCGGTGCTCACAGAGGACTGGTCGGATGACTACGCGGCATCCGAGCACTGGAGCAAGTACTGGAATGCCGTGAGCGCCCCTTCGGACGACGAGTGGCCTGAGGGCTTGACCGAGGATGGCGACAAGTTGTTCCTCAAGGACAAGCTGCTGGTGCCCGAAAACCGAGTGGAGGAGCTCATTGACCATTGGCACAACGCCCAGCTCATGCACCCTGGCCGAGACAAGATGCAGCAGGACCTGGAGTGGCGTTTCAAGTTCCCTCCGGGGTACTACGCCGTCCTGGATAGGTACTGCAGCGACTGTGCCGTGTGTCGGGCCACGAAGAGCCCCAACCACTCCACAGCGGGCAACCCGGTGTACACGGCTATACCGGAAGCCCCTATGCGGTCCGTGGCCATGGATGTGTTCGCCATGCCTCAGGTCACCGTGGACGGAGAGACCTACGACTGTGTCATCCTGGCGGTGGACAGGCACAGCGGGTATATCGTGGCAGTCCCGGGCAAGAAGTCCAAGAAGAAGGACAAGAAGGACAAGCATGGGGTGGGGCTGCAGGCCAAGACCGTCGCTAATGCCATGATCAGGCATTGGCTGACGGTTTTCGATATCCCAGCTGTCATCTGCAGCGATCGGGGCAGTCAATTCGTGGGGACGTGGTTCAAAACGATGTGCAAGCACATGGGGATTCGGCACGCCAAGACCGTGGCGTACCACAGCCGGTCGAATGGCCGTGCTGAGGTGGCCGGGCGGCAGATGTTCGAGAAGTTCCGCCAGCTGCACATTGACGAACCGGGCCGGAACTGGTATAACTCGCTGTGGAGAGTGCTCCAAGCGTATCACGACCTTCCGGGGCCCACTGGACTGTCGCCCCATCGCATCCTGTTCCTACGGGATCGAGTGTCACGCACTCTCCCGTGGATGAACCATGGCAAAGTGGCCCGGGATGCGAATGCCATGATGGCTGAGGCGGACGACACGGCGGCCAAGGTGTGCAAGGCACTACAGGACGAGCATGACAAGAGGGCCAAGTACTTCAAGCAGGGAAAAGTCCAGAAGTATGCTCTCGAAGACACCGTGTGGGTGGAGCGGCATCACAAGGATGTCCTGTCCAGGCATCGGCAGGCATCTTGGTATGTGCCGGGGGTAATCGTGCGGAAGGTCGGGCAGGATGTGTATGCGGTTCGTGTGGGGGATAACAAGATCCTGGACCGCGACCATACCCAGCTTCGTCCCCGAGCACCAGACCCCAGCGGACGTCCCGTCACCTTCGAGTTCACGGCCGGCGATGTGGACTCGGACGACGAGGGTGAGGACGACGATTTCACCGCGGAGAAGATCCTGGCGGACAAGCCGGACCCGGGAACGCCTGGGGGAAGGCTTTATAAAGTCCGATGGAAGGGATTCGCCGCCTCCAGAGACTCGTGGGAACCTCCGAGCAGTTTTGTGCCGAGGTATACCACGGTCTGGATGGACTACCTAAAGAAACAGCATATTTCTTTGGATGTCAAGGACGTGTTGGTCCATTTGGTTGCTGCTGTAGCACCGTAATGGATTCCCCCTTGGCATTTTGTTTGTTTCTGTGCTTGGGGAGACGGGTGAGGGCGTTCATCCGGGGATTTTTCGTCCTTGATTGGCCATATACCCCCTTCACTCGATCTCCACATATATATTGCATTGTGGTATACTTATTTAGGTCGACCGACGACGTTTTTCTATCTTTGATCCCCTTGGTCCATGTTGTAGATGAAGAGGAGACCGGATATGGCGTAGGGCGCTGATTATCAGTGTCCTCACCCCTCCCTTGGGGCATGGGGGACGCCTACGACATGTGTGGGGCCTCCATGTGTCCTTGGGACATGGGGGGGGGGGTTGGAGCCCATTGTGGTCCTCCCGTCCTCTCTTCAATTGTTTCCGAGCGGATACAACGCTCTGAGAAGGGGGGTGAAGCCGGTTCGGACCCCCGTGGCCATCTTGGGGTCACTTGGGGTGTGTATCTATGTGCCGGCAAGCCGCCATTGGCTGATATCATACTCTCCCATCCACCTGATCTAACCCGATGTGATAGTGTGATAGGTTTGGCCATTCCGGCTATGAGCGGCCATATTCAGAACCGAGGCACCGCCAGCGGAGATTTATATATCGGAATATCAGGAATCAACAGGGTTTTATTATCATAATGTTTCCGTAATTTTTCAGCCTTTCGTTCTGATGGTCAATGTATCGGCGACTGTCAGTTGGCTCGCGATTTTGCGTTAACCGATTGGTTAACTGTTATTTCCAGATATTTTGACGGATATTCCGTTGAAGGGTCAGATCTCATCAGCAAAGGGTTCGTTGCTTCCGCAATTCTCTAAATAAGCACTCAAATTTTAATCAGAATTTTTCGCGATGTCGAAATCGGACTTTCGACTTCGACATCGCCGCACTTGATTTGGACTTCTTCGATTGGTCATACTCCTTTCCCTATGCCCGAATCAGGTTTCCCTTATACTTGCCACCCATTTGACTTGGAGATATAAGGGAAACAAAAGCGAATCGTGGGACCACTTTGAAGGACCATATCTACGAGCGAGTGTGAGGAAAGAGAATAAGGAAGGTTGGGTTGGAACTGCCTTGGTCTCAACTTAATTTAGGAAGCATCAAACGCCTTTGGTGTGTACACATGCCCGATATAGCAAGGGATAATGGTCAAGAGGGTATAAAGTGATATATAACTCTTGGACCGTGCAACCGAACATTTTATTGTGACTTTCGAGTGTACCGCATGAGTGTTGGGGTTGCATAGCAACTTTCCTTGGGTTCCTACGTATTTTTAACGTGAAGTTATGTCAATGGAGGGACATGGCATATCATGGTGGGAGCCATATTTTGAGGGTATGTGTTGTATGCATGGTATATGTTTGATATGCTCACGCCCATGTTATATATCTTCGTGTGGCCGAAGAGATGGGGAGCCATACGTGACAAGGGCTTTGCCCATGTCCCAATTGTGGAATTCAAAGCGCTAGACCAAGTCTACCGCGTATGTATTGCTCATGGTATGTTTGACAAAGAGATCCATGGGTGCACTCCCATTTTCATGGGGCATGTAGATATGAGTGGCGAAGGTATCTCCATGCGCCCGATTGGGGATCCAAGTGGGGGAATTGTTCGCAACTGGTTCCAATCATTTGTGTATTGAATCATGAGCGGATATCATGGGTGAGCATAGAGATATACTATCATGACAACTTTGTATTTGGACATATTTTCGTGTTTTTGACCTCATTTCATGCTCATTTTTGTGTTTTATGTGCTCAACTGGTCGGCTAACAGCAAAGTGCCTAGAGATCCGTGAACTATGGTATGTTGCTTATATGTTGGCATATGCTTCGGTGTTGCACCTCACCATATGCCGGATCACGTAGTCACTTTGGCTTGGCACACGAGGCCTCACAAAATTAGGTCTCAAATTCATGAGTTGACTTGTGAAGCATGCCATGTACATAACCGGAGGAGTTTCGGAGCCAATGATGGGATATTCTTGGGCATGGACCTTTGGTCTATATCACCCTTGTATATTACTTTCCGGTTTGACACATGCATGGAGCATATGAACATTTGCCATATGCAATTTTGAGTATATAATTGATTTTTGGGCATAATGGTGTGATTTGCCTGATTTTGCCATGTTGTGAGGTCATCTTCATGGGGCAGTTCTCCAAGCCCATTCCACTCCAAGTCCAACCAAGGTTATGTCAGGGTAGGGCATGGTCCTGAGTGCCACTCTAGGCCATGACACGCCACCTTCCCTATTGGGCTAGGATTTAGAGGCTTGGGAGTGAACACATTTTTGGGGTTTATGTAATGACTTTTGACATGTGGCATTTAACCATCTTATTGGACTGGGTTCAGGGCATCATGTTGATGAGTCAAGGGAAGGTCTTGAGTCCAGGGAATGAGGGGTCTATGGCTGTGAGTGTATAAGTTTCCATCTTTCCCCAACTTTGCTCTATTTGTGTTCATATGCCAATTTCAGGGCTTTCTTCCTTGGTGCAATTCTTGTACATGCCCGCCACCGTGGGAATACCGGTGTGCTGAACGAAAGCCCGCAGCCTGATTTGGATTGTGAATTGGGTTATTGCTATACTTGTGGGATCTGGTTGCTGTTCAGGGTTGAAGGAGGATTACATTTTCTATATTTTTGGATTTGGACCCTGGATTTTGAGGATCTTGAGAAATGCAATCGTTGATCCGGAGCAAGTCAGCAGGGGTGACAGGCGGAAGGGGCACAGCGGGGGCCGGTCCTGGTAGGGACCTTCTTTAGAAGTTTCCGGAGATGGGTGCCACTTGGGAGCCGGTTGTGCATGCGTTTGCCGGCTCTAGTCACCAAAAATTTTGTGACCGCATGGAGGACTGGGCGGATGAGAATGGCTATATTCTCAGTCGTCGTGGCGATAAAAAAAAAGGCCAAGCATATTTTTATTGCCACAAAGTAGGCCGCCAAAAACAGCACAATCGTAACGCAGCAAAATCCGGGGTCCTTCCCGAGGATAGTAGGACGGTGCCAACATATGCACCGGAGTCAAAGGAGGATTGTTGTCCCTTCAATGTGTACATTCTCGCCGCAAGGATGGCATGCGCGAGGTGTGGTCCGTGAGTCCCAAAGGACTCCGCCTAGACCATAAACATCCACCGCACACGGCCAAGCAAAAAAAATTCCTTGGTCGGGTGGATTTGTCCCCTGAGGATGCCGATTTAATCATGAACTTGGGACAAGCCTTCATGGCCCCCCGCAACGTGGTACATTTCATGCGGAACCGCGGAGTCGAGATCACCGCAAAACAGTTGCAAAACATTTATGATCACAAAGGGTACTCCTAAGGTTTTTAACCGGTTCTGGCGATTAACCGATTGATCGGTTAATCGCCGGTTATCGTCGCTAATTTTTAAAAAAGTGCATCGAATCGGTTGTTTTTGTAAAAAAAACGCCATCGCATCGATTATTTATCAGAAGGGGCGCTGCGAAGCGCGCCGCAAACATCGCGCAGCGCAGCGCCAGAATTACGTAATGAAAAATTACTGCCAGCAGGATTTGAACGTGTGTCCCATATTTTCACGGTCCCGTGCATTTCCGCTGAGCTAGCCTCAACCCTGACCACTGCTGCAGGTAACTTGTCAGAATGCACGAACCGGAAATTGCGATCCATACCAAAAAAACAACAGATCCAAATGGTATGCTACATGTTACATCCTTGAATGTACATTTAGCGTCAGACTGCGTGCAAAAACAGCGCCCGTAGCAGAAGTGAAGCTTGTAGCATTTGGCGATCGGCATCCGATGTCGCACAAAGGAAACAGCGCTCAAGGTGCAACATACATATGAGGCTTATAATTGTAGGCAGCCATCAACCGGGCTCCCAGCGTGCCTTCCTTCATTGCTTGTGCTAAATCCGAGAAAGTCAACCCAGCAGCACTGAACAAGCGCTCAACCCCAGCCGATGTCGCAGGACACGACAGGTATTGCCGGGCCATCTTGTTCAAGTAGGGAAAGCGATGACGGTGCTGTTGCCACCAGTCAATGACGCAGGTGTGCATGTCAGCAACAGGCAACAAAAAGTAATCATCCAACTCATCGCGAGGAAAATTATTGTTGCGCTAGGGTGGTGCATCATTACCGACGAGTTCTGCAGCCAGCAAAGAGGTCAAACCTGGACGTGCATCCTTTCGTGCCGCTGGCTTTGGTTCGTGCGCCATTGCAGCCTTCGGTTTCCATTTCAGGTTCCACTCTTGTGTGGCACTTTGAACTGCAGTATCCCTCTCCTCATCGCTCAAGAAACGGAAGTTTTTGAACCTTGGGTCCAGCCACATCGCAATGGAGTACATTCGAAGAACGTGTGCAGGCAGTGAAGCAATGAAACGATCCTCAAGTGCATCACAGAAAGACTGACGCGCAAGAACAACTTCACGAGTCATATCTGCAGGTGTAAAAACCACTGCCACATCCCATGGAGCAACAACATTCGGCTGTCGTGCCTTTGGGATGAGCATGTACGTTGATGGCAAAACAACAGAGCAGGTTACATACAATGTCCCCTCGATATCATTCACCACAGTTGCAGATGGGTACAAAATAGCCACCGAGTGTTCATTCACCTTCCAGTCGCTGTAGTCCACATGACTGTCTGCGTAAGGACCATCTTCGTGTCTGGCCTCTGCTGCATAGTTGATATCGTACGTTTGAACAACACGCTTCTGCTCATGGAACCAGTTCATGGAGTCATGTGTGTAATGCCAGCGAAGAGCGTTGCCTGTTTGCGGAGGTTGATTCACAGCAACTTGCAACTCCTTCTGCAGGTCTGAAAGTCTGCTCAGACGGTTGCTGGAGCGGTGGAAGTATGTTGTCATGCCCTTCGTCTTCTTCACGACGTTCGCAACACCGTCAGCTTCGAGCTATTCCTTGACTGCAAGTTCGAGGGTGTGTGCAGTGCAGTAACCACCAGGTAAACCTCCCCATGCCTTCTTAATGTTGCTGCCCTGATCGGATACTTTGGCGTGAATATCCTCAAAGGTCAGCCCAACAGATTCCAGATCAAGCTCAGTCTGTCTGCGAATGTTGTCACCAGTATGACGTTCACCTAAAAAACTGGTAGCACCAATGAGCATAGCGTGTAACCCTGTCCAGTCAGCGTCAATGTAGTACAGCATTGTTCCAGTCAGTGATACGTCGCTGTCGCTCCAAATGTCACTGGCCATGGTGGGTTTGATGCCGTCGGCCTTCAGACTGGACACGGTCTTCTTGTTGTTAAGCTTTCCTGTGGCAACCATCTCAAGTACGTGCTTGTCAATCTCCTTCTCGGAACACGAATCAAATTTCTGAGCAGAAATCTCCATACAAAAATCATGAAACCCCGGATCTGTCACCAAGTGAACTGGCCTCTTCTATGTGCAAAGCCATTATGCCAGCTTGCGGCAGGACAGATGTCTCTTCTCCTGTGACCACTTCGGAGCTGTGGATAAGTCAACAGTCCCACTCTCTGTCACCTGCAAGGAGGCTTGATTGTCAATCGTCTTCTCCATTTGTTGGGTGTACCATTCCTTGTGCTGAGCAACCAGATGACTGCATAAATTCGTCGTTCCACCGCAATGCTTGATTCTTGTGTTGCAAGGCTGCCCATCTTTTCTCTGCAGGGTACACTCGGCAAAACCGGGCTGAGGAGCATCCGTGAATGCAAGCCACCCAGTGGATGTTCGACGAGAAGATGAATTCGGTGTAATTAACATTGCCGAAGTTAATGCTGCCTGCGAGAGACTCTCCGCACTTTCTGTTGCCGCTGACTGCTAAGCGTCTATTTTTTTCTTCTTGCGCTGTTGTTCATATTCCTGTTCCTGTCGCTCCCTCTCCTCATTGAATCAAGAGATGAATTGCTCACAGCCGCTGAGGTGTTCCAAGGGTTCCCACGTCCGGGCTGAAACAGGGTAACCCTTCCAATGGACGTGCCACTGCTTCTCTGATATGCCAGTAGCTGGATTTTTTGCCATTCTCTCTGCAACAATGTCCTCCACCTCATAGGTATCAGATTGTCCATGAGGATCAGCCAATTGGTGGGGTGTTCGGAGTGGTTTGCCGGTTTGACCCTTCGGTGGTAGTCTCTGTGGAGCAGCAGGTTTGGCAACACTCTTCCCAGGGCGTCCCGTTTCGCTACTGAAAAAAATCTACAAAAAAAAACAAGTAGACAAAATAGGTCCCAAAAAATTTTAGATTTGAAAAGGAAATTGCAGTGCAGATTTTTTTTATGGGAAAACAATATATGGGTTTAGGAAAACAAAGCTACGTCAGCACTGATGTCAAAGTTTGGTGACATCACCGATGATGTCACTCAGGTACAGAACAAAGTCCGAATTTTTTTTTCTAAGAAAAAGTTTTGAAAAAAACTTTTTAAAGAAAAGTTCAGTGGAAACATGTTTTGTATTGGAAAACAACTTTGAAAACATGACAGAGAAGTCACAAATCAGTGAAAAAAACTTTCTGATTTCACTTTGTAGTTCGAATAGTGTGCCTTGCTAGGTGCAATCGGAAATACAATCGGAAATAACCGATTAATCGGAAAAAACCCGTTAATTGGGTCCATCGAATGCAATAATCGCATCCAACCGGTTATTTTAGATACAATAATCGCATTGAATCGGTTATTTTCAATGTAATAATCGAAAAAAACCAGTTATGCGTTTTTTGGGAGGTTACAAACCTTAGGTACTCCTCAGCGCTTGATGCCCATGAGTTGGTCAACCGCCTTGAGGAAAAGGGCAAACATGGGTGGTACACCCATGTGGTGAAGGATGACATTGGGAAACTATCCCATGTCTTCTGGATGAGCGTCGAGCCAATTGCTATTGCCCGGCGCTTCCCATATCTGATCCTCCACGACAATACCTATCAAAGCAATAGGTATAACCTGAACATTGGCCTCTTCGTGGGGGTCAACAACTATGGGCAGTCAGTGCTCATGGGCCAAGCCATTGTCGTGGGCGAACAAACTCGCGACTTTGAGTACCAGTTTACCCACTGGTTGGCGGCCGTGGGCATCGCGCCGGTGGTCATGTTCACGGATGCATGTGTGAAGGCTTCAGGGGCCGTTGCCACGGTTTTCCCCAATGCCAACCACTTCTGGTGTTACTGGCACATTGCCAAGAACGTGGCCAAGAACCTGAAAGGCGTTCTTGGCCACGACACTTTCACTAAATTGGTCCGCCTGATGGCCCGTGCACACCGCCAAGTCTCCATTGTTGCTTTTGAGCACATGTGGAATGTTGAAATTCTTGTGGATCCAATCTTTTCAAGTGGACATACATATTTGAGTGCTACGTGGAGGGGGGACAAGGTGCGACGCTGGGCATGCTGTTTTCAGGTGGGTGTGTTCACACGTGGGATTGTGTCCACACAACGGGTGGAGGGCATCCATAGGTGGGCAAAGGAGGGCCGCCTAACCAAGCGGAAAAAGTTGAACGACGTTTTTGACGCACTCACGGTCATTGTGGGGGAGCTGATTTTGAAATGGGAGCGTCTGGACACACGTGTGACAGCGGGCTCCTTTCGCTCCCGGCATGAGACGGCCCAGCAAATTTTTCCAATGCCGTTTGAGGCAATGAAGGACCGGCTGACCACATGGGAAAGGGATGAGGCAGCCCATCAAATGCTCCTTTCCTTTGGGTACCACATGAAGAGGCTGCCGGACCACGCATACGAGGCTCTGGCCCCTCCCGCCGCTGACAACTGTCCTGACCCCACAAGGGGGGTGGAGGATCTTTTGGAGTACGATCTCCCCCCTAGAATCGTGGCCCCCGCGCCTAATGCAGCCATCTTTGAAGTTTCCAGACAAGGAACCAATGTAGCTCACTATGTTCAACTCTCGAGGCCGGTCCGGACCTCCGTTGGATCTACCACCTACACCTTGTACCGTGACCTGGTGTGCACTTGTGCATTTCCTACCATGCTTGAGATGCCCTGTAGGCATTTTTGGCGGGTATTGCGGGACGACGCATTCGCCGCTTTCCACTTGGGCCTTGTGCATTCCCAATATTTCCTGGAGGACCCTCCCATGCATGAGGAGTTCAAGCTTACGTCCCGGAACGTGGTTGCGAAGCTTTACCACAACCATGAGCGTGTCGGTCCTTGTCCCCTGGAGGCACAGAGTGTGGAAGGCATCGTTGCCGAGGGGGAGGGTGAGGGGGCACTACTGGTGCGCCAAGGGCAGGTCCAAAGAATAAGGAACCGGTTGCAATTGAGTGCCTTGGCTAGGGAATTTGTGGATGTGGCGATTGTTTCGCAAGAACGCTTTGAAGATGCTAGATTTACTTTGCGGACGTGGATTGGCGCGCAAAGGAAACCATTGGGTGACCTCAAAGCGGACAATCCAGCAAAGCCACCCACCAAAGCACAAAAACGAAAAGCATCGGAGATGGCTACCGGCGGAAAGAAGAAAAAGAAAAACACCGCGGAGCCGGACGTCCCAACCCCCTCCCTACCCCCACCACAAGTATACGTCATCCCCCCGTTTGTACCCCCCTTCGTCCCCGCTTACCCCCCAGTGCCTTTTGCTAACCAACCGATTCATGAAGAGGGGAGTGATGATGTCGTTATGCTTCGCAGGGTGCCCCCCCCTTACCCATTCACACCCGCCCTTCCGGTTGCACCACCCTCCGGTATTGCCCGTTATTCTCAGGGTGTGCACTCTTCCCAAGCTACGTCTAGCACCCAATCATTGCAACCCCCAACCCTCCCCTTCTCTCAAGCCACCCCAAGTAGTCAAATTCCCATCCCGCATCCATACTTATACACGCAAGGCTCACAAGTCCCATTGTCCATGGGCGTGCAATGTTGGCCCAACCCCGGGTTTGTGCCAATAACGGATGCCGCATAGTTTCCCTTGGATCAAATTCTGAACCCTGCACCACCGGCGTACAAGAAAGGGGGCAGTAAAGGCAAGGGCAAGGGCAGAGCCAAGGCAAAGAAGTAATGGAATGCAATTCCAGTGACGTCATGTGAAGACAAGGGGCGCGCTTCCTCGGTTCGTCGTGTCCTTGGCACGTGGTGCAACGGGGTCATGCATGGGGTTAGAGGGCACATGGGGGCCCGTACTGCAGCAATCTTTCCCCTGAATTGGATGAAACATGGCCCTGCTTGGGGGCCCATGACAAGGGGCGCGCTCCCACCGTGCGTCTTCCCCTTGGCAGGTGGCTCGTTGGGATCATGCATGGGGTTAGAGGGCACATAGGGGCCCGTACTGCACCCCCCCCCCCCCCTGGAATGGATTGAATATGGCCCCGCTTGGGGGCCCATCACAAGGGGCGCGCTCCCTCGTTTCGTCGTGTCGTTGGCACGTGGTGCAACGGGGTCATGCAGGGGGTTAGAGGGCAGATGGGGGCCCGTACTGCACCCCTCCCCCCCCTGGAATGGATTGAATATGGCCCCGCTTGGGGGCCCATGACAAGGGGCGCGCTCCCTCGGTTGGTCGTGTCCTTGGCACGTGGTGCAACGGAGTCATGCAGTGGGTTAGAGGGCACACGGGGGCCCGTACCGCACCCACCCCCCCCCTGAATTGGATGAAACATGGCCCTGCTTGGGGGCCCATGACAAGGGGCGCCGCCCGGCGTGCGTCTTCCCCTTGGCACGTGGGTCGTCGGGATCCCGCATGGGGTTAGAGGGCACATGGGGGCCCGTACTGCACCCCTCCCCCCCCTGGAATGGATTGAATATGGCCCCGCTTGGGGGCCCATGACAAGGGGCGCGCTCCCTCGGTTCGTCGTGTCCTTGGCACTTGGTGCAACGGGGTCATGCAGGGGGTCAGAGGGCACATGGGGGCCCGTACTGCACCCCTCCCCCCCCTGGAATGGATTGAATATGGCCCCGCTTGGGGGCCCCTGACAAAGGGCGCGCTCCCTCGGTTCGTCGTGTCCTTGGCACGTGGTGCAACGGGGTCATGCAGGGGGTTAGAGGGCACATGGGGGCCCGTACTGCACCCCCCCCCCCCCCACTGAATTGGATGAAACATGGCCCCGCTTGGGGGCCCATGACAAGGGGCGCGCTCCCACCGTGCGTCTTCCCCTTGGCAGGTGGGTCGTTGGGGTCAAGCATGGGGTTAGAGGGCACATGGGGGCCCGTATTGCACCCCCCCCCCCTGGAATGGATTGAATATGGCCCCGCTCAGGAGCCCACCACAAGGGGCACGTGGCACCCATTCCCCTTATCCCAGCGTCCACTTCCTCTTCTTACCCACGCGTGCCTTTGGTTGCTTGTGTGCAACCCCCTTACGCCCCTCGCCCCCCGACACCCATTGGGCCAACCACACCCTCTGTTGCACCCTGCCGGTGTGCTTGGCCTCCGTCCTAACCCTCTCCCACCTCCCCTCGGACACGAACTTTTGGATTTCTCCAAAACGCCCCCCCCAAGAGTAGGGCACAACGAACCCAAACGGCACGCGCAACAACTCCTCAGCCGCAAGCGCCAACGCAAGGTACCCCACCCAAGACAATGTCACGAGGGGAGGCTCATACGTCCCAGCCTCCATAATGGCCGTCCCCTTGTCGCACACGGTGTCCAGCTTGCCGGAGGGCCGCTGGCCCGGCCTACGCGCCATGTCCCCCCCCCATGCAGCCAACATGCCAACATCCCCCCACATCTCGGCAACGGTTGTGAACTCCACGCCCGCGCCGGCTCCGGGGAGGTCCTCAAGGGGACGTAATGTCCTCCCTTGATCCAATGCGCCATAATGCGTGCCAAAAGCAACGCACATCGCGCAACCCCCCTATTCCCATTCCTCCGCACTGAAAACTTTGTCTCCTGCTTAGTCGGGGACACCCAAAAGTGGACCGGAGGCATTTTGATGCACCCCGGGACCCCCTCAAGCAGATTGCCGAGTTGGGTACATATGTACTCCACCTCGGCATACCCCGCACCAGCCGTCTCACACACGCGCGTGCGCATGGTACCGTCCGGGCGGGCCTCAAAAAACAGGGCATACAGGTGCCCCACAGCCGGAGCACCCGTGGCTCATTTCCCGTCGCGCGCGCTGGGGTCCTGTCGCAGAATGAAATAAAAAGAGGGGTAAACCACGACCAAAAAACCTTCTGAATAGCTGAAAAAAAAAGCTAATTAGCATCAAAAATGCTTAGGCCAAAAAGCGCACTGCGAAACGCGTAAAAACGGGACCAAAATTTTTTCGACGTGCAATAGGTTACTAGTTAACGCCGTAAGCACCGTAACGCTCATAGGACCCTAACGCCGTCCCTCCTGTCGTCTAGCTGGCTATAGGCGCAAAGAAAAACGCGTCGCGAGCAGCGCGTAAAACTAGAAAATCTTTCATAACTCGCCGCGACCCCTCAGGTCGCGCCCTGCCGCCATTTTCTTCTTCTTCTCCATGCACCTCCCTCCGCACGCTCGTGCCCATCACTCCCCTTGCCCTGCAGCTCAGGCGGCGGCCCTGGGGGAACGCGGTCAACCGTTAGCAATGGACACCAACACCCTCCGCAACGCCACGCACAAGTACAAGACCAAGAACATCAAGAACGACGGGTAGCACGTAAGACACTGCAGGGTACATGGTCTTGCTGCACGCGAGTGTGTTGGGTCGTGTATAATTTTATTTTATTTTCAAAAGCCAAGAAAAGAAGAAGAAAATATTTTACGAAATTTTGCAGCGGTTTTTCAAGTAGGTACAACCACACCCACGCAAGAAACAAACCCAACAAGGCGGCAGGACAGGACACCACGGCATGACGCGGCAGCACAGCACCACGGGGCACAGCACAGGGGAGCAGGGCACCGAGGGAGAGCGGGGCACACAGCAACACCGCACAGGGCGGAGACGACAGGAAACACACAACACGTCACCCCAGGGCGCACACGGCACAAAGTACAACGGCGAACAACACCACGCAGCGACACACCACAGCAAAACACACACAGCGCGGGGGGAAAAGACAAAACACGGCGCCAGAAGGCACAGGACCCCAAGACGACGGACAGCGCCCCAGGACACAACACAGCGCGCGGCAGCACCAAATGGAGCAAAACGAAACAACACAGCGCACAACAACGCAACGCCAGGCGGCACAACGCCCAGCAACACGGCGCAGCACAGCACCCAGGGACACACCACAGCACGCCACCGAGACACGACACCAGGAGCCACCAGGACCCACCAGGAGACAGCAGAGGACAGCCAGGCCCAACAGCAAGCACACAAACACAACAGGCAACAACATAAAACACCAGCCAGCCCCGCGAGGGCAAGAGAGCACCGAACAGGGAGCAACGGCGCAGGCACACCAGCACAGCACCGCACAGGCAGAGCACAGAAACAGAAACGACCCGGAACCGGCCCGGAGCCCAGAACCAACGGGGAACAACAGGAAACCAGCGCCACCAGCAAGGAGAAAAACAAAAAAAGAAGACAGGGCACCACAGCACAGCACCACACGGCAGCACAGCGCCACAGGACACAGCACAGGGGAGCAGGACACCACAGGGAAGACGCCGAGCGACAGCCAGACCAGACACGGGCACCAAAGCCGACAGACACCACCAAACGACAACGCCGGGCAACCAGAGCCACCAGCAGACCCCCAACAAAAGGCGGCGACACCAGGAACCAACAACACCAGCCACCAGAAACAGCACAGACGACGCGCACAGCACAACGAAAGGGCACCAGCACAGCGCAGCACAGCACCGCACAGGGCGGAGAGGACAGGGAACACACAGCACGACACCCTAGAACACACACAGCAGACGCCCAGCGGCAAGGAACAAACAACAGGCACAGGCAACGACGCAAACAGACGGCAGAGCACGACAGCACACCACCACACAACAGTACAGCGCAACAGAACACAACACAGGGAAGCGGAACACCAAGACACAACACGCCGAATCACAGGGCGGCGAGCCACGCAGCCAGACAGGGACAGCACCACCGAAGCACGACACCAAGACCCAGCAGGAGACAGCAGAGGACAGCCAGGCGCAACAGCCAACACCACACAACACGAGCCAGCGCACACAGAGCAACGACAGGGACAGCACCACCGAGGCACACGCGGGCACACCCGACGGCCCAAGACACACAAACCCGCCCCGCACCGCACAACCGGCAAAAAAAGATGAGAAAAAAAAACGGAAAAAGAAGAAGCAAGAAACAAAGGAAAAAAAAACAAAAAAAAGGGGGGGGGGTCGCCGAGGCCCAAGGCAACCGGAAAGCAGGAAACGCCAGAGACAACAGGGGGGGGGGCTGGGGGCAACAAGACGCCAAGGCGGAAGGCACCCGAGGCCGGAAAACACGCAAGACAGGAGACAATGGGGCGCACAGAGGGGGGGGAAGGGGGAAAAAAAGGGGGGGGGGGGCGACAAGACGCCAAGGCCCAAGGCACCCGGGGCCGGAAAACACGCAAAGCAGGACACAACGGGGGCGCAACAAGGGGGGGAAAGGGGAAAAGGAAAAAAAACACAACCCAAAAACAACCGCAAACGGGGCAACCCCAGACCGGAGGGGGCCGAAGAAACCAAGAGCGCACTAAGAACCGCCAAAGGAAAGGTGAGGCGCACCAGAACGCGCCCGGGAGGCCGGCCCGCCCGACCCGGCCAAGCAGGGCACACACACGCACACACGCGCGGGACCTGGGCGTGGCGTCCTCCGACCCGAAAGGGGCGGTGTCGGCGTCCACACGAAACAGCCCCGGTGCACCGGCCGTCTCCCCCGTCACAAGACGGACGGTACGGGAAACCGGACGCGTCAGTGACCGGGTCCACACACGCCAAACCACCGCAGCGCACGCAGCCCAAGACCGGAGCCGGAGAGAGCCGTCAGGGGCAACCCCATCGCTGGGCCCAAAACAGGTATGACGGGGAGCGCGCCTAGCGCCCTTGCCTCGGCAGGGGCCAGTGGCAGGCACAATGAGGCCGGGCCGGGGGAAGGCACCACGGCGACGGGAAAGCCGACCGGAGCACCGAGAGCGACCGGACCGGACGAGGAGCGGCGCACCAACGCGGGGCCACGAGGCAGGCCAGAGAGGCACGCCGCCGGCCACAACCACGGCACAAGGACAGGTGCAAAGCCACAACGGCCACCAGGTGCCGCGAACCCGGGAAGCGCGCACAACACACGACGAACCGCGGCACGGGACAAGATGCCAAGGACAGCCGGGCCCCCACGCCCGCATGCCGCACCCACGGCCAGTGGGAAGCGGGCCCCGGCCGCACGCCCGAAAGGACGGGTTGTCGGGGTGGGAGAGCGCCCAACCCTGGACGCCCCACACCCAGGCAGGAGGCGCCCCCCCCCGGGCGCCCTCGTGCCCCCCCCACAGTGCGCAAAGCCATCTCGCAAGAGCGCGCGCTGTGGGGTTGGTGACGGGTCCCCATGCCCGCAGCCCCCGCACCCACAGCCAGTGGGTAGTGCACCCCGGCCGCACGCCAGAAAGGACAAGTGGTCGGGGGTGGGAAAGCGCCCGACCCCGGACGCCCCACACCCAGGCAAGAGGCGACCCCCCCGGGGCACCCTCATGCAGCCCCCACAGCACGCAAGAGGGCGCGCTGTGGGGTTGGTGACGGGTCCCCACGCCCGCACCCCCCGCACCCACAGCCAGTGGGTAGTGCGCCCCGGCCGCAAGCCCGAACGGACGAGAGGTCGGGGGTGGGAGAGCGCCCGTCGCCGGACGCCCCACACCCAGGCAAGAGGCGCCCCACCCGGGAACCCTCATGCCGCCGCCACAGCGCACAGAGCCAGATCGCAAGAGCGCGCGCTGTGGGGTTGGTGATGGGTCCCCACGCCCGCAGCCCCCGCACCCACAGCCAGTGGGTAGTGGGCCCCGGCTGCACGCCCGAACGGACGAGAGGTCGGGGGTGGGAGAGCGCCCATCCCCAGACGCCCCACACCCAGGCAAGAGGCGCCCCCTCCGGGCACCCTCATGCCGCTCCAACAGCGCACAAATCCAGCTCGTAAGAGCGCGCGCTGTGGGGTTGGTGACGGGTCCCCACGCCCGCATCCCCCGCACCCACAGCCATTGGGTAGTGGGCCCCGGCCGCACGCCCGAACGGACGAGAGGTCGGGGGCCGAAGAGCGTTGTCCCCGCACGCCCCACAGCCAGGCAAGAGGCGCCCCCCCCGGGCACCCTCATGCCGCCCCCACAGCGCGCAAGCCAGCTCGCAAGAGCGCGCGCTGTGGGGTTGGTGACGGGTCCCCACGCCCGCACCCTCCACACCCACAGCCAGTGGGTAGTGGGCTCCGGCCGCACGCCCGAACGGACGAGAGTTCGGGGGTCGGAGAGCGCCCGACCCCGGATGCCCCACACCCAGGCAAGAGGCGCCTTCCCCGGGCACCCTCATGCCGCCCCCACAGCGCGCAACGCCAGCTCGCAAGAGCGCGCGCTGTGGGGTTGGTGACGGGTCCCCATGCCCGCATCCCCCGCACCCACAGCCAGTGGGTAGTGGGCCCCGGCCGCACGCCCGAACGGACGAGTGGTCGGGGGTGGGAGAGCGCCCGTCCCCGGACGCCCCACACCCAGGCAAGAGGCGCCCCCCCCCGGCGCCCTCGTGCCGCCCCCACAGCGCGCAACGCCAGCTCGCAAGAGCGCGCGCTGTGGGGTTGGTGACGGGTCCCCATGCCGGCACCCCCCGCACCCACAGCCAGTGGGTAGTGGGCCTCGGCCGCACGCCCGAACGGACGAGTGGTCGGGGGTGGGAGAGCGCCCGTCCCCGGATGCCCCACACGCAGGCAGGAGATGCCCCCCCCGGGCACCCTCATGCCGCCCCCACAGCGCGCAAAGCCAGCTCGCAAGAGAGCGCGCTGTGGGGTTGGTGACGGGTCCCCATGCCCGCACCCCCCGCACCCACAGCCAGGGGGTGGTGGGCCCTGGCCGCACGCCTGAATGGACGAGAGGTCGGGGGTGGTAGAGCGCCCGACCCCGGATGCCCCACACCCAGGCAAGAGGCGCCCCCCCCGGGCACCCTCATGCCGCCCCCACAGCGCGCAAAGCCAGCTCGCAAGAGCGCGCGCTGTGGGGTTGGTGACGGGTCCCAACGCCCGCACCACCCGCACCCACAGCCAGTGGGTAGTGGGCCCCGGCCGCACGCCCGAACGGACGAGAGGTCAGGGGTGGGAGAGCGCCCGTCCCCGGACGCCCCACACTCAGGCAAGAGGCGCCCGCCCCGGGCGCCCTTTCGCCGCCCCCACAGCGCGCAAAGCCAGCTCGCAAGAGCGCGCGCTGTGGGGTTGGTGACGGGTCCCCACGCCTGCACCCCCCGCACCCACAGCCAGTGGGTAGTGGGCCCCGGCCGCACGCCCAAAAGAACGGGTGCTCGGGGGTGGGAGAGCGCCCGTCCCCGGACGCCCCACACCCAGGCAGGAGGCGCCCCCCCCGGGCATTCTCATGCCGCCCCCACAGCGCGCAAAGCTAGCTCGCAAGAGCGCGCGCTGTGGGGTTGGTGACGGGTCCCCATGCCGGCACCCCCCGCACCCACAGCCAGTGGGTAGTGGGCCTCGGCCGCACGCCCGAACGGACGAGTGGTCGGGGGTGGGAGAGCGCCCGTCCCCGGATGCCCCACACGCAGGCAGGAGATGCCCCCCCCGGGCACCCTCATGCCGCCCCCACAGCGCGCAAAGCCAGCTCGCAAGAGAGCGCGCTGTGGGGTTGGTGACGGGTCCCCATGCCCGCACCCCCCGCACCCACAGCCAGGGGGTGGTGGGCCCTGGCCGCACGCCTGAATGGACGAGAGGTCGGGGGTGGTAGAGCGCCCGACCCCGGATGCCCCACACCCAGGCAAGAGGCGCCCCCCCCGGGCACCCTCATGCCGCCCCCACAGCGCGCAAAGCCAGCTCGCAAGAGCGCGCGCTGTGGGGTTGGTGACGGGTCCCCATGCCCGCACCCCCCGCACCCCCAGCCAGTGGGTAGTGGGCCCCGGCCGCACGCCCGAACGGACGAGAGGTCGGGGGCGGGAGAGCGCCCGTCCCCGGACGCCCCACACTCAGGCAAGAGGCGCCCTCCCCAGGCGCCCTCGTGCCGCCCCAACAGCGCGCAAAGCTAGCTCGCAAGAGAGCGCGCTGTGGGGTTGGTGACGGGTCCCCACGCCTGCACCCCCCGCACCCACAGCCATTGGGTAGTGGGCCCCGGCCGCACGCCCGAAAGAACGGGTGCTTGGGGGTGGGAGAGCGCCCGACCCCGCAAGCCCCAAACCCAGGCAGGAGGCGCCCCCCCCGGGCATTCTCATGCCGCCCCCACAGCGCGCAAAGCTAGCTCGCAAGAGCGCGCGCTGTGGGGTTGGTGACGGGTCCCCATTCCCGCAGCCCCCGCACCCACAGCCAGTGGGTAGTGGGCCCCGGCCGCACGCCCGAACGGAGGAGTGGTCGGGGGTGGGAGAGCGCCCGTCCCCGGACACCCCACACCCAGGCAGGAGGCGCCCCCCCCGGGCACCCTCATGCTGCCCCCACAGCGCGCAAAGTCAGCTCCCAAGAGCGCGCGCTGTGGGGTTGGTGACGGGTCCCCATGCCCGCACCACCCGCACCCAAAGCCAGTGGGTAGTGGGCCCCGGCCGCACGCCCGAAAGGACGAGAGGTCGGGGGTGGGAGAGCGCCCGACCCCGGACGCCCCACACCCAGGCAGGATGCGCCCCCCCGGGGCACCCTCATGCTGCCCCCACAGCGCGCAAAGCCAGCTCGCAAGAGCGCGCGCTGTGGGATTGTTGACCGGTCCCCACGCCCGCAGCCCCCGCACCCAAAGCCAGTGGGTAGTGGGCCCCGGCCGCACGCCCGAGCGGACGAGAGGTCGGGGGTGGGAGAGCGCCCGTCCATGGTCGACCCACACCCAGGCAAGAGGCGCCCCCCCCGGGCGCCCTAGTGCCGCCCCACAGCGCGCAAAGCCAGCTCGCAAGAGCGCGCGCTGTGGGGTTGGTGACGGGTCCCCATGCCCATCCCCCCGCGCCCACAGCCAGTGGGTAGTGGGCCCCGGCCGCACGCCCGAGCAGACGAGAGGTCGGGGGTGGGAGAGCGCCCGTCCCCGATCGACCCACACCCAGGCAAGAGGCGCCCCCCCCGGGCGCCCTCCTGCCGCCCCACAGCGCGCAAAGCTAGCTCGCAAGAGCGCGCGCTGTGGGATTGGTGACGGGTCCCCACGCTGGCACCCCTGCACCCACAGCCAGTGGGTACTTGGCCCCGGCCGCACGCCCGAACGGAGGAGAGGTCGGGGTTGGGAGAGCGCCCGACCCCGGACGCCCCACACCCCGGCAAGAGGCGCCCCCCCCGGGCACCCTCATGCCGCCCCTACAGCGCGCAAAGCCAGTTCGCAAGAGCGCGCGCTGTGGGGTTGATGACGGGTCCCCATGCCCGCACCCCCCGCACCCACAGCCAGTGGGTAGTGGGCCCCGGGCCGCACGCCCGAACGGAGGAGTGGTCGGGGGTGGGAGAGCGCCCGTCCCCGGACACCCCACACCCAGGCAGGAGGCGCCCCCCCCGGGCACCCTCATGCCGCCCCCACAGCGCGCAAAGTCAGCTCCCAAGAGCGCGCGCTGTGGGGTTGGTGACGGGTCCCCATGCCCGCACCACCCGCACCCAAAGCCAGTGGGTAGTGGGCCCCGGCCGCACGCCCGAAAGGACGAGAGGTCGGGGGTGGGAGAGACCGCCCGACCCCGGACGCCCCACACCCAGGCAGGATGCGCCCCCCCGGGGCACCCTCATGCTGCCCCCACAGCGCGCAAAGCCATGGGATTGTTGACCGGTCCCCACGCCCGCAGCCCCCGCACCCAAAGCCACAGGGTAGTGAGCCCCGGCGGCACGCCCAAAAGGACGAGTGGTTGGAGTGGGAGAGCGCCCAACCCCGGACGCCCCACACCCAGGCAAGAGGCGCCCTGCCCGGGCACCTTCATGCCACCCCCACAGCGCGCAAAGCCAGCTCGCAAGAGCGCGCGCTGTGGGGTTGATGACGGGTCCCCGCGCCCGCACCCCCCGCACCCACAGCCAGTGGGTAGTGGGCCCCGGCCGCACGTTCGAAAGGACGAGTGGCCGGGGCTGGGAGAGCGCCCGACCCCGGGCGCCCCGCACGCAGGCAAGAGGCGCCCCCCCCGGGCGCCCTCGTGCCGCCCCTACAGCGCGCCAAGCCAGCGCGCAAGGCCAGCTTGCAGGAGCGCGCGCGGTGGGGTTGGTGACGGGTCCCCACAGTAAGAAAAAGTGCTTTTCCAATGCTTTGAGGCATACTCCAGTTGTATTAGGGATGCACTGAGCAGCCAGGCATTTCTATCTTAGTATTGGCCCCACCAAAAGTGGTGATAACACATTTTGACCTATGGAACCAAACACCCAATCAGGATATGGAGTGGACCCCTTAATCCCCTTTCAATGTGAGACAAATCATCTTTTCCTGAGTTGACTGAGTACTGACATATGCAGGGCAGAGCCTATGAATTTATCTATGTTTTTCCATGAATTCTTAGCTGTCCTAGTAGTATGCACCCTAGGGGGCTGGGCACCTCTTTTTGAGAGGTCCTGGGTTCAATTCCCGGTCAGCCCAGCTAAGTAGGAAGATCCCATGTGACATGGCAGTGACCTCATCGCCACATGCCCTGCCACCTGAGCACATATGGGACCCCAAAACAAAGAGTGCACATCTCCTGAGATGGTACTATGGAGATAGAGTGACCATGGGGCAGTTTTCCAACTCTTTTCCAAAACATTTCAGCTATCTTTGTGAATATGCAATCCGATTTGACCTGAGTTGCAGTTTCTGTGAATATCCTTTCATCTTTCACTGTTTACACTGCAGCCCTTCATGCTTTGATCCTGATTCTCTTCTCCTTGCATAC
This sequence comes from Eutreptiella sp. 'Long Island Sound 2002', assembly GCA_964036045.1. Taxonomy (NCBI): domain Eukaryota; phylum Euglenozoa; class Euglenophyceae; order Eutreptiales; family Eutreptiaceae; genus Eutreptiella; species Eutreptiella sp. 'Long Island Sound 2002'. The sequence continues at coordinate 45,441,953 of OZ038379.1, read as the reverse complement.
CTCTGGCTTGGGCCATCCTGGATTGACTGTATTTCAGCAAACAAAAGCTTTTCATCTCCAAAAACAAGCAGCAGGAAACCCTACACCAGCAGCAAGCAGCAGGAGAGACAAAAACACAGTGTTGAAACCACTATAAACCTTTCTGGTAGCAAGAGGCAGACTGTCTCTGCGCACCGGCAGCAACCCCGCGCCGTACATCCAGTGCGCCGAGTACAGACACATATAAGCAGAAGGGCGAACGAAGATTCACACAAGGAAGGAGGACGCCGACGTGAAGACAGCGCCAGCGCGTGAGGCACCGGCAAGGCCAGCACCTGGTGAACCTGGACCTGGACCTAGCGGCGCTGTACCTTCGGAGCCCTTACATGGGCCAGTGGAAGTGGCTGAGGACTGGTTGGATGGACTCCAGAGGGCCTTCAGGGCCCTCTCAGTCGAGGAGGTGGTCACTCAGCCTGTGAAGAGGAAGAGAGAGAGCGAGAAGGATGCTGGAGACGAAGCAGACGAAGGAGAGGAACAAGGGCAAGACCTGACGAATGACCCTACGTTCGAAGGCGCACCAAGCGCTTCTGGCCTCCACGCATCACCCTCTCCTATAACCACAACACTCCCAATTCCAGACCCAGCCGCTGCAACATCCACTCCCATAACCAACCCGCCTATGGCAGAGGGCACAGGCTTTACTGGCATGCCTCCCTACCCCGCCTATGGTATGGGCCATCCTACCACTGCGCTCCCTGAGGCAACTACTGCCAGTGAGCCGGTGGCTTCCAGCTCTGCGCCGCGATGGTATGCGGCTGAATATCCCCATCCACTACCAGCTACTGGAACCTATGTGGATGTTCCTGGGTATGCACCTGGGTATGCAACCCTGAGTGGGTTGAGGAGAGGACCTGAGTCTCTTGGAGGCAGGAGTACAGGATCGGGGAGATCCTCCAACAGGTCCCTGACGCGGTCGGAGATCAACGAGGTGCTCCCAGGAGCCACTTCAAAAATTGTGGGCGACCTCACTCAAGAGATCCGAGAGAAACTGGAGCCCCTGATGATACCGCCCCAAGCGTCACCTACCACGGTGGGAATGTCACCCCACCGAATACTGGCCAACCACCTGGCAGCAGGGTTGACAAACACCCTGGGGGGCCTGAGGAGCTGACTGATGCCGACTCCTGCAGCTATACCGAGAAGTCCTTTCGTACCGAGAACGGCCCAGCCGCCCTACAGCCACGTGACGAACTCAACGAGGGCCGAGCTGGACCGGCTGGGGCTGACAGCCTTAAGGGCAATGGTGGACGTGGAGCCTTATGGCTCTAGTGATCTAGGCGGAGACGCCTCCGATGATGAGCCGCCGTCGATGACTTCTACTTCGCCCTCGGAGGACGATGACCCGGAGGACCCCGAGGACCCCAAGGGGGAAGAAGAAGAAGAAGAAGAAGAAGAAGACCCGACGCCCTGAGGGACGCAGGTCTCAAGAGGGGGAGGCTATTGCCACCTCCAAGATCGTGGTGAACCTGCCTGAGTTCACAGGCAAGGACCTCAGCGAGTTCGCTGAGAATTTTGGCCGGTTTTTCCGATTGACCGGCCAAACCCACGCTAGTGGGCGAGTCAAGTGCGATCTGCTCCTGCAGTGCTGCAAGACCAAGTACCTGGAGAAGCAGGTTAGGCAGATCGTGACTAACTCCGCCACCTTTGCCGATGTGTTGGTTGCCCTAGAGGGGCAGTACCCGACCTACGAAACCGACCTCTCCATCAGGGCTGAGATCCAGAACCTACCCGTGCTGCCCAACAACCCCAGACCTGGCAGGGTCTCTGAGCTGTTGGCTGACCTGGATCACTGGGCTGGACGACTGACACCCGGTTCCTACAGCAGCGACGACCTGCTGTTCTGGTTGGTGGCCAAGCTCCCTCGAGAGCTATGGGACGAGTGCCGTTCGACGGCGGAGCGCAAGGCTAGATCCCTCCGCTACGAGGATCTATGCGTGCTACTCCTGGAGCTGGCGCTGGAGAAGGACAGCGACCAGCACTTGAACGACTACCGTCCTGGTGGTAAAGGTTCTGGAGGCCATGGCAAAGGGTACCAAGGGTCCCGACCTGGGCAGGGGACTACCCCCAAACACGCCCACGCCCGTATCATGGAGAATGTTAAGGAGCTATTCTGGTGTGATGCCAGGGACGAGCAGGGCCACCTGCAGCACGCCCCTGACTGCGAGCAGCGAGACTGCTTCGTAGTCCAGGGGAAGCAGCAGGAGAAGAACACCGGCGCCAAAGCGAAGCTGCCGGATCATTACAGGTGCACCATCACGTGTGCATTCTGCGGGAAGCGGAAGCACTACGAGGATGAGTGCTACCATAAGCAACGCCTATCGGCGAAGCTTAAGGGAGAAGATCCTGGCAAAGGCTCAGGCAAAGGTGGAGGCAAAGGCAAAGGCAACGACTCCAGCAAGGGCAAGTCGAAAGGACGTGGTCAAGGGCAAGACAAGGGTCAAGGTGGACGAGGAGGAGGCGCTAACCGCCAGCCCGACAACAAGAACAAGGACAAGAACGGAGGCAACCCCAACCCTAATCCAGGGGGGAACTCCGAGCCCCCTGGAGGGCAGTCTGGTCCTACCACACGCTCACAAACGCAGGCCCAGCAAGAACAAGGAGCCAAGCGTGAGCATGAAGGTGGTGATGACGGCAACGCAAAGAAGAGGAGCCGTTTCATGAGGATGGCCCGCAAATTGCGGAACAAGGGGTTCGAGGTGACCTGTCCCGCGGAGTTCTGACGGGGACGCTCTGGTGGCACCCCCGACCTGGTGTTTTGGGTACGTATCCGACTAGGGGGACGCGAATACCTGGGGGTGTTGGACACTGGCGCCACCATATCTATAGTGGCCAAGAAAACTTTACCTTGTGGGAGCCTGAAGAACACCATGAGCACCGCTGCTATACGCATGGGGGATGGACATGCGGTGCACAGCTGCGGGGACTGTGAAGTGGAGGTACCTATGGGCTCCCGGACTATCGCCCATCAGTTCTATGTGATGGACACTGAGGCCTTCGACTTTGTACTGGGGACTGACTTCTTCGTACAGCACTCCCAGATACAATCCCTGACGCTGCAAGCGCCCTACCTCCTCTACGTGGACCACGGCAGTGGCAGAGAGTCTGTGCCACTGGAGCAGTCGGAACATACCTCGAGTTACCTGAGGCTATCGAAGGAGGAGCCCTCGAACATGATGGCGGCCTCCAACACTGAGGACTATCAACTATTGGGGGAAGTCCTAGACCAAGGTCTGAAGGAGTTAGGTTACTCTAGAGAAGACCTGAGTGTGGAGTTGTTCCCCAGCGACAAGCAACATGTACTGGACCTTTACTGCAGCAAGGGGAAGAACTGCAGCTACAAATTTTACTGGCCCTCTTTCGGGATGGCCTACGGGAACCCCAGGTTCAGTGAACTGGGGAAGGTGCTGACCAAGGTGGCCTTGGAATGTTCCCGTATGGTCCTGTGTTCCCCCGATTGGGGAGCCCATGGGGGCAACGAGTACTGGCGAAACCTCCTGGACAGGCTGCCTATCAGCTCTGTTCGTTTGCCTGATGAGGCCATCTACGTGCCTCTGGGACGTAAGACGCCTATTGGGAAACCCGGATGGGGGAGTATGCTGGCGTGGTGGACGGAAGTCTTACCTCCATTCCCTGGGAGGATCTGGACCCCACTCTGGTCCAGGCTATACAACGAGAAAGCAATGGACTCGCCTTGGGTGACTTGAAGGATCGCCTACGACCTCAAGATGCTGTTGAGACTACACCCGGAGGAGATGAGTACGTCGTGACTGACACCAACGCCCCCAACTCTCCCTGCCATGTACCTGTTTCTGATGGAGTCTCTGAGTGTGGACTATCTGAGCTACCTAGCTCTATCCACTCAGATGACGAAACTGAGCACGACGCCTTCTTCGTGCAGACCTGTGTGGAGGAAGTGGAGAACACCGAGTACGTCGCCCCACTAAAACCCCTACTCTCCATGAGGGTGGAAGACCCCGTGGACGAGGAGTTGGACCCTCGATCCAGGCTCAGGGAGTATGTGGATTCCAAGAGGAAGTTGGTGGCGAAAAAGCTATGCTACGCGAAGCCTACCCGCAGCTCATGGCCACTGAAGCAAGGATGTATGGGAGACCTATCCCAATTGAAGGAGGACCTCGAACAGAAGATCACCACCTAGCAAAGGGAGGTAGATCTTAAGCTCATGAAGAGCGTGTGGGGCGCCCATGTGAGGACCCCAGAGGAGGACGACCTCTCGGAGGAATGTGTTTGTGAACCCCCTCGAGCGTGCCTATGTTGCCATCGTCCACCGGAGATGGTTGAACAAGACCTTCTATATGCCTACCAAGGGCTGAAGGACACTACCACGGGCGAAGAGTCGGTGGAGGACCACCTCCCGACGTCTATTACTCAGGGGGCAAGCAACTTACACTCTGACGAGGACATGGAGGACAAGATCAAGGTATTGGACCCGCGGGTACAGAAGCTTATAAGGACCTATCTGGAGGTGTTCGGAGAACTACCCCCTCCAGCCTCATGTGACAAGCTGGTACAGATGGACCTCAAGCTGAAACCCGAGTTCGTGGGTCACAAGATCCGGAGGAGACCCTATCCAGCTCCTAAAGAGCAGGCCGACGAGATTGAGCGACAGATACAAGAATGTATCGACGCTGGCCTAGTCCTGGAGTACAAGGACGGGGACTACCCCCTACACTGCAGCCCCTGTTTCATGGTGGTCAAACCTGGGTCTACAGCCAAACGGCTGGTAGTGGACTACGGAGAGCTGAACAAGAAAACGCTGAACCACTCAGGGTCCATTCCCAATATGGAGTCTACCCTGGAGAGGATAGCCTCCTGCCGCTACAAGACCAAGATGGACAAGAGGAGCGGATTCTGGCAAGTGGACCTGACGCCCAACGCACAGGAACTACTGGCCTTCATCACCCCTCAGGGGAGGGTGTTCAAGTGGAAGGTCATGCCGTTTGGCGTGGCTAACGCACCCGCTCTATTCCAAGAGCTGATGAACAAGATCTTGTCCATCCTACGAAGGAGACCTAAGGTGCAGGAGCTCATATCCCGTGGTGCCCAGATGGAGGCTCACATCGACGATGTATGCCTCGGGACCAATACCCAGGAGGATCACCTGATCCTCTTAGGTGAGTTCTTTGCGGTCTGCCAGGAGAACCACACACGACTCAAGCTGGAGAAGTGTGAGTTCATGCATGAGACCATGCAGTACCTGGGGTTTGATGTTGGCTATGGGTGCCGGACCCCAGCGGCATCTAAGGCCAAACCCCTGATGGATGCCAAGGTACGACACGAAGACCCCAAGAAAGGACTTCATGATGTACGCAGTTTCATTGGGGCGTGCAACTTCTATAGCCGCCACATCAAAAGCTTCACCTACACCAGCGATGTTCTGACGGACTTGATCAAGAAGAGTACTACTTGGCGCTGGGGCCCACAAGAGCAACAAGCGTTTGACGAGCTCAAAGACAAGGTAGCCAACGCCAAGTGCTTGGGCGTGCCTAGGGCACAAGGGGAGATTATCCTGGTGACCGACGCCAGCAATGTGGGCGGTCGTGGAACGTTGTTCAAATGGCAAGCACTAGAGAAGGAGGAGTTCGACTCGGCCATTCCCCAATGGGGGACGGAAGGTCTCAACCGAGATGGAACCCTCAAGCACAGCTACCCTGACGACAAGTGGGTCCTAGTACCTCTGGGCCACTGGAACTGGAAGTGGAACCAGGCCAGGGGGAACTACTCCACCTATGAGCAGGAATTGCTCGCGGATATGCTGGTGCTATCCTCACAAGCACGACTGTTGGGGAGTAACCCTGTGGTCTGGCTGTGCGACCAAGAACCGGTCCGCAGTTTCCAGAAGGGTCCCCCACCTGAGAAGGCCAGGCTACGGCGCTGGTGGACCTACCTCAGTCAACTACGGCTGACGGTACACCATATCCAGGGAGTGAAGAACGAGTGTGCCGACTACATCAGCCGCAACAAATTCGACGCCCTGATTGGTGCCCGGTCTGAAGCGCTGGCTAAGGAGGCGTTCAGCCGTATGGACGTCCACTTGGACGTCAACATGACAATGATACGCCTCCTGGATGGACTCCAACAATCGGAGTACCTGAAGGAGTTTGGGGATATCTACAAGCGCCTGGAGAAACGCCTTGGACCCCTCCTGGTCAACCAAGACCAGTGGAAGAGGGACAAGAGCTACCTCTGGCACGAGGACCGCATTGTGGTGACTAGTGACAGAGTCCCAGCGCTGCTGAAGTGGACCCATGAGTCCAGCGGTCATGTGGGTGCTGACCGTACCCTGAGGCTGTTCAAACATTGGTTCCACACTACGTGGACTGACGACCAACTGCGGAAAACCCTCCAGCCTATCGTGGACAAGTGCCCGTGCAGGTCCTGTAAACCAGGGGATATCAGGGACAGAGGTCTCTACTCGACCCTGCCCATCCCTCACTGTGCTAACAGTGTTCTATACGTGGACTACACGGAGATGCCGAAGTTTGGGGGCTATGACTTCGCCCTCCTGGTAACCTGTGGGTTGACCAGGTTTACCAGGGTGTTCCCATGTACCAAGCACATTACCGCGGAGGAGACTATCAAGATACTCCTGGAGGAGTGGTTTTGTGTCTATGGGGCGCCCAAGGAGATCAACTCCGATGAGGACGTACGAGTACCCTCAGATACCGGTTGGTACAAGAGGGTCCTGAGATCCCTCAATGTCCAGGTGTCTACGGGAATTCCCTACTTGCACACAAGCAACCCCCTATGTGAGCACCAGAACCGTGTGCTGAAGGAGAATGTAAGGATATGGTGCAAAACCGAACGCACCAGAGACTGGGTGAGACTACTCCCCGTCATATCCTTGATGATGAACTCCCAAGAGAGTTCAGCTACTGGCTACTCGCCCCATGAGCTATTCCTAGGGCGCCCGGCATGGTTCCTACATGCCCCCTATCGAGAGGACACCCATTCTTCTGTGGGTGAATGGGTCCAAGAGCAACAAGCAAAGGTGGACAAGGCCAAGGCAATGCTCCAGAGAGTAAGGGAGCGTCAGTGGAACAAGAAGAACAAGCACCGAGTACCGGCCACCTACCAAGAGGGGGACTGGGTGCTGGTGCACCACAGTCGACTACCCGCCTGGCCACGCTCTACCAGCGATGACCCATACTTCGGGCCGTACAAGATTCTATCAGTGGGTGGACACCGTATCACCGTGCGGTGTTCTCCCCGTCTAGGGGGGACCCTGGTGTGCGCTGCTCAACACCTGAAGCGTTACTATGATCCTGAAGACCTCTGTGGGGAGGAGTGGGAGCTGAACGACGAGGAAATCGCCGCTCTGGACCTACAAGGGGCTGCCAGCGCTATGGAAGTTGAAGGTGAACTCCCCGACATGAACGCCGAGGAGATGGCTAAGGAAGGCTTCTACCTGGCGAAGTCTGTCCTACGCCACCGCTATCGCCAGGGTTGGCGCTTTCTCACCCTCTGGGAAGGGCTTGGAGTCGAAGAGGCCACCTGGGAGCCCTTCTCTGCGCTTGTTCTACCTGAGGGACGCCTAAACTCAGTTCTGGTGGACTACTTGTCCCAGAACAACCTTGGTGAACTGCTGAGGCTCGCTGAGACGCTTGCCTCCAAAACTAAAGCTAGGGACTGAACCTTACCCTTACCTGCCAAAGCGTATGTGTGAGTGTGCTATTCCTAAGGTCCTGAGAGCAAGCCGCAGAAGTGGTGTCCTAATTATGCCCAAGTCTGCACGCTTGCTATACCTGGAGGGTTGGCTTATTGATGCCACGGGGTACGCCCCGGGTCTCCCCTCCCCTAAGCGCCCAATTTCTGTGCTGGCGCAAAACCTTTGGGGAATACCCAGCGTACTAATCCAGGTATTGTTTTCCCTACCTATCTGTCTACTACAGGGAGGGGTGGCCAAAAGCTATGAAGGCATGAAAACGCCGTTTTGCTAAGTGGCCAAAACACTGACCTAACCACTGCCACAGCCCAGCAACCCTGCTAAAATTGCAGGAAACGGGTGGGACAGTGACACACGCACTACAGGTCCTACACACCCTACAGTGGCACCATCCTGGTGGGCGAGCACTGCTGCAACTGGCTCAAGCCCCCACTCAGGACTACCACTCCTACACGCACACTCTACTGGGTGTTGTTGAGGAACATGTCGTGGGTCCTAGCGACCCTCCTGTGAAGAAGACAAGAGAACACAGCGCTACTAAGCAACTGTGGCCTAACAGGGGACGCCACAACGCGTTTCCCCTGCTAGGGCTTGGAGGGAAGAGGTGCTCTTTTTGCGTGCACGGCGCAGATGTCGATGAAGTCGGACTCCCTGCTCTGCCACAGGCAGAGGCGGAGTTACTTGTTTGTGTGATCTGCGCCCCTGTTTAGCAGGGCATGAAAAAAATGGTATGCTGCTCCACCAATCACCCTACCTGCCCACCTGTAAAGCAAAGGCAAATGAAGGGGTGTTTGCGGCGGAGGAACCAAGCCACACTCCCCGTATTATACGGTTCTCAGTGTGACCTATAATACACTGTCCGCAAATGCGCTGAAGGATCAGCTCCCCTGTCAAGCAAGCAAGCGTTAAGGGACTCCTCAGGTTCTCTTAAAGAACGTACCGAGGAGCCCCTGGGTAGCCTAAACAAGGTTTACCGTGCGCACTTCGCGTGGCCTACCCTTTAATGCGTGTGTGAATGCGCGAGCATGCACGAGTACCTTGGGCAAACCTGCCCATCTCAACCTAAATCACGAACTCCACCAGGGGGTGGCCCCGCCTGGGCTTACTCACCTTACCTACCGCTGGAGAGTGAAGCAAGGTGAGGCGGAAAACGAAGCGCAAGCGAAATCGTCGCTATGCATAGGTGTGTATGTTGTAATCAGTGCAACAAAAAGGGAGGTTGGTGCTGTAAGAGCAGTTGTCACAGTTGCCCCGCATTGCAGCGCAGGACAGGACCGGTAGCCCCCCGTGACAACCACTCCCTGGCCGAAGGCCATCTGTTTTTTCCCTAATCTCACCTCTAATCATTGGCAATCTAGCCCTCTATCGTTTGTTAGCGCTGCTACAAGACTCGTTCACGGAGACACGAGACGAGCAATGTGCATGCTGCATACGAGACGAGCACACCTGTAGTTTATACCTGATTCATTGAAGTCGTTTCGTTGATTTTCGAATTCTTGGATTTTTGATACTTCTATTAGTGTGGGTGGAATCTGTATGTTTATTTATTAATGTGTGTCTCGTCATTTTCAAGACTACGTGAGACATACGTTTATAATGCCATCATTTCTGCATTTTCCGGCGCTTTGCTAGGAGCCGCTCCTGCGCGCCGCCTTTTTATGCGTAGGAATTTCTTGATTTAAAAAATCTAGAGATGACTATAATTTTTCTAAAAATGTGCTTCTGATGCACAATTGGATTCTGCTCAGGTGTGTTGTCTTAGAAAAATTCTAGGCCGTCATTTGACGGATTTTGGTGTCGTCGCTTCGCTTTTGCGTGGATTCGTCCATAATTCTCCCATTCCTGCCTCTGCAGATACCCACGCGCAGCCTCGCTGAGTAGGCCGTGTTCGGGCCGAAACGCAGCAGCCTGGAGGGACTGAGCAGAACTCAAGACCCCACCAAGGGGCAATTTAATCTTTTTTACGACTCCCTTCGCCCTAAGACAGGTCACAGGTCGCCAACAGGTTTACGAGAACCCATGCGAGTGTGTATATTGTGTCTTGCGTTGGGTTTGTGTCGCGCTGCGTCTTGGAGGGAGGGATGCACATGCACATGCTTTGGCATGCTCCCAAACTAACCCAACCAAGCCACAGGAGCCCCGGCAGCGCCATGAGCGCTGAGTCTTCTGTAGGAAATGTTACAAACAGAGCAGCAAAAGAGCGCCAGCCATGGTGAGCGCCCATTTTTCTGTGTGAGGGAAACTATAGGTATTTTAAAGTAGATGTGGAAACCAAGGAAAGGCCAAGAAAAAATCCCTTTTTCCTAAAATGAGACAGTGGTGGCCACCACAGCACAAGGGGGGAGTAAGAAAAAGTGCTTTTCCAATGCTTTGAGGCATACTCTAGTTGTATTAGGAATGCACTGAGCATCCAGGCATTTCTATCTTAGTATTGGCCCCACCAAAAGTGGTGATAACACATTTTGACCTATGGAACCAAACACCCAATCAGGATATGGATCGGACCCCTTAATCCCCTTTCAATGTGAGCCAAATCATCTTTTCCTGAGTTGACTGAGTACTGACATATCCAGGGCAGAGCCTATGAATTTATCTATGTTTTTCCATGAATTCTTAGCTGTCCTAGTGGTATGCACCCTAGGGGGCTGGGCACCTCTTTTTGAGAGGTCCTGGGTTCAATTCCCGGTCAGCCTAGCTAAGTAGGAAGATCCCATGTGACATGGCAGTGACCTCATCGCCACATGCCCTGCCACCTCAGCACATATGGGACCCCAAAACAAAGAGTGCACATCTCCTGAGATGGCACTATGGAGATAGAGTGACCATGGGGCAGTTTTCCAACTCTTTTCCAAAACATTTCAGCTATCTTTGTGAATATGCAATCCGATTTGACCTGAGTTGCAGTTTCTGTGAATATCCTTTCATCTTTCACTGTTTACACTGCAGCCCTTCATGCTTTGATCCTGATTCTCTTCTCCTTGCATACCTCTGGCTTGGGCTATCCTGGATTGACTGTATTTCAGCAAACAAAAGCTTTTCATCTCCAAAAACAAGCAGCAGGAAACCCTACACCAGCAGCAAGCAGCAGGAGAGACAAAAACACAGTGTTGAAACCACTATAAACTTTTCTCCCACGCCCGCACCCACCCCACGGGGAGCGCGCAGCCCCAAGCCAGGTAGGGGGAAACGGGACCGGGCCGCCCCTCCCAAGCAAGCCAAACGGAGCACGGGACCGAGGCCGGACACGCGGAGGGGCAGGGACCGAGTGGAACGGCCCTACCAGCGCCCAGCACGGGGACCGCACAAGGTGCGCGCGCCACACCAACCCGGGGAGGGGGGGGGGCGCGGACGCCGCGAGAGCGCGAGCGCACACACACACAAAGGACACGCGGGGAAAACCAGAAGGGCACCCGGACCGAGCCCGTGGAATGCACAGACTGCATGGAATGGCGTACCAGCAAGCGAGGATAAGGGACACCCAGATGGGACGGCCCGCCACACACAGCGCAGGAAACGCGGGGCGGGAAGGGGGAAACAGGGAAGACACAACACCCGGCACCAGCCCCAACCCCCACAAACCGGCCGCGAGCGCCGCACACACACAATCAGAGCACTGCACCTGCCAAGGCAGTAGTGGCGCATAGCGCTACGCACGAGCCCCAGGGCTAGGCAGCCTCCGCGCCAGCCCACGGGGGTTGCACTGGCGACAAGCCAGTAGCACGGGCCCGGCAGCGCCGGCACCCCGGGCGACCACGCATTAGGGGGGCGACGAGGTGGGTAAGCGCCCGCAGCCACGGCTGCAAATTGATGCACTGACCAGGGAGTGGCGAACAGGGGAAGCTGGGGATGGACGGGGCTCCGAGCCCTGTGAACCCGGGGGACTCCGCCACCAGGCAGGAGGTGCGTCTTGGAGAGCCCCCCACTAGGACCTGGTGGGGAGGATATCACCTGGCCCGACCAGGTGGCCCCCCGGGGCCGAAAGGCGTCTAGTACCCGCAAAATCAAACCTCAAATCTCAAACCACACCCAGAGCGCCACGGGGGGCATGCAACCGCCGGAGGGTCAGGGGGTGGCGCCGGTCCAGCCACCTCTCGGGATGTAATACACACCCGGGACCTCTCGGAGCATGCCATGGCTCGTACTTTCCACCAACTCCTTCCTCCCCCCATACTTGTACGCCGGTTGAGGATTCCGGCGTACGGCACCCTTGGCGGGAGGTTTTTGGGGGGGCATCCATGATGGGAGCGTGCTTGGCGGCTGGCTTTGGGGGGGGGAAAGGCCCCCGCGCCCTTCGGGCTTGGTTTGGGCCGGGGGGCGGGGGGCTGGGGGGGTGCGTCGACGTCCACCTCAGTACTCAACTCCGGTTCAATGTCTACCGGGGCCTTCCGCTCCTCCTCTTTCTCCCCCCCCCCTCCTCCTCTTCGGTCTCCTCCACCTCCTCCTCTTCAGCCTTCTCCACCTCCTCCTCCTTGGCCTCCATCCCCTCCTCCTCTTCGGCCTCCTCCACCTCCTCCTCCTCGGCCTCCATCCCCTCTTCCTCTTCGGCCTCCGGCCTCTCCTCCTCTTCGGCCTCCTCCCCCTCCTCCTCTTCGGCCCCCTCCACCCCCTCCCCCCCCACAAAAACGTGGTCCCCCTTGAAATACCGCAGGCGCTCCTCGTAGTCGGCGACGTCGTCGGGCGACCACTCACGGAGGCAGAGATCTTCCCCCCTTTGGTACACCTCCTCCGCGTGTTGGTGCGCCGGCACCCTCACGTCCCCCAAGTCTTCCTTGTCCGAAAAGGTTTTGCGCACCGCCCAGCCCAATGGGTGCGCAAGGGGCAGGAGGAGCTCGCAGGGCACCTCCCACTCCACCTCCTCGTTTGCCCATGCGGGCAAACCCCGCTCTTCTCTGTCCTCCGCGACCTTAACGGTCGCGAAGTCAGAAATCCCGAAGTAAAAATGTTTCGGTTTGGCCCCCCTCCCCCAACCCCGGAACATTCTGGAATGTTCCTCCCTCTTTTTGGTGTTCTTTTTGGCGTCCCAAAAAGAACTAATGGTGACTTGAGGGCAATACCATTCCCCCATGAAGGTATTGCCCTCCTCGTCACCCACAACCACCGCCGGGGGGTCCCATGTGGGGGGCAATGCGCCACCCTCGCGAACCCTGCGGCGCCACCTCGCGAAGGGGGGTCCCTGGCAGACCCGGCGCACGATGTACGTGTCGCGCGGGCCCGTGCTTTGGGGCCGTGGAACCACGGCCTGCAAGACCTTGACGTTGGTGTCCAAGGTCTCCCCCACACTGAACCGCACGAGCTCGCGGTTCTTGGGGCCGGCGATGGCCAGCACCTCGTCATTCTTCATGGTGCTGACCAATGCTGCAAAAAGGATACATGCAGTAAAGTGTGCCAACGACAAGAGGCGCGCTCCCAAGCCCCACTCCAAGGTTGTGTCACCTAACCCAAACAAAACCCTAACACGCTTCTATAGACATATGGGCCCGTAATGGGCCATTGCTAAGGCCTCAAAGACGAGAGGCGCGCTCCCAAAACCCACTCCAAGGTTGTGTCACCTAACCCAAACAAAACCTAAACACGCTTCTATAGACATATGGGGCCGTAATGGGCCATTGCTAAGGCCTCAAAGACGAGAGGCGCGCTCCCAAACCCCACTTCAAGGTTGTGTCACCTAACCCAAACAAAACCCAAACACGCTTCTATACACATATGGGCCCGTAATGGGCCATTGCTAAGGCCTCAAAGACGAGAGGCGCGCTCCCAAATTCCACTCCAAGGTTGTGTCACCTAACCCAAACAACACCCAAACACGCTTCTATACATATATGGGCCCGTAATGGGCCATTGTCAGGGCACGACAAAGAGGATGGGAAAGGCACATACCTGACACCTTACATTTCGCTTCTTCCTCACGGTCCTTGGCTTCCCGGCGCTCCTTCATCCTCCGAATGAGCTCCTCTGCACCCTTCCTCCCTAAACAAACCAACCAACAAATGTACAATGTGCGGGAGAAAAAAGGGGCAAACAACAAAAAATGCACAATGAACACAAAAAGGACAAGCAAACAAGTGACGCCAGCAGGGGGATACCTCGCTCGCCTGGCGTCTTGGGTGCACCCTCGGCGCGTGGCTCCGGCGAATGGCGTCTCCCCTCCCAGTCCTTCTTCCTCTGCTCCATTGTTGCTGTAAACAAGGGTGGACGGTGAAGGAACGGAACCATGTAACACGTGCCATGGTGCAACGGTGCGTAGCGGTACATACCACGTTCCGCCTCGGCCCGTGGTTGCGGGGAGTGCTTTGGCCTGCCCGGTGGAGTTGGACTTGGACTTGGACTTGGACTCCGAGTACGAGCAATGTCAGCCAAGCTCTCAATCTCAATCTCCTTTTGCCATTGCGTGTGTGGGTCCTCTGGTTGAGGTTCGCGCCATGCCAAATTCCATGGGTCTTCGGCTTCTCCATGGGTCTTCCTTCTTGCGCTTCTTATCCTTCTTCCATGGGTTTTCCTTCTTGCGCTTCTTCTCTCTCACCTTTTCGTTGCGCTTGGTGTTGAAGTTGGTGGGGTTGTCGTCGCCAAGGCCGTCATACCAATTGACATGCCACGGTTGGGGCCCATCAAAGGCGACCTCATTCTCTTCTGCAACACAAAGAATAGGTAGGATGGAGGTAGGATAGGGAAAGTACGCATTTTCCATGAAAACGACGTGAAACGCACAACCAAATCGAAATGTTTGCAACCACATACCATCTGGGTGGGCCCACCAATATTCCGTGGGAGTCTCCGCATCCTTTTCGTACGCCTCGTCAACCAACTCGATTTCCTTACCTCCCTTCCCATTTTTCCCTTCCATGGCTTCTTAAATCCTTTCGGGGGCAGCACATGAGGGTCGTGGGGCGGCGATGGGGGTACTTGGATGGGTGCGCTGATTGGGTGGGGACCCGGAGCTTGGTCTTCGGCCTCGGGGTCCCTCCAGTCCAAAGCAGCAGTGGCAGTGGCTTTGGCAGACATAGTTTTGCGAAATGAAGAGCTACAGAGCGCCAGGAAATGCACATCCCTTAACCTGGCACGCGATGCATCTGTCCCCCCTGTCAGAAATGTACTGTGATAAAACAAAAAGGTTTTCAGTTCTGTCAAAATTTGACGGTGGATGCGCGTGGGCAATGTGGGCAGATCCTTCAGTCCTACGCGTAGTCCTAAGCCGTAGTCCTGCATAGCCATTCCCGCCGCATTGAGCCTCCAGCGCGGCTGCATGCAGCCAGAGCGCGGCGGCATGGTGCAGCCAAGACGGCTGCACGTTTTGGCTGCACAATGCAGCCAATTGGCTGCACCATGCAGCCACTTTTTTGGCTGCTTTTTTTTGCCTCTGGCTGCACTTGGCTGCGTTGGTCGTATCGACAGCTGAAAATGCAGCCAAAATCTTGGCTGTTCGCGGCCGGACCAGCCGGTAGATAAAGGAATATTGCATTCACTGGAGGCTAAGAAACCGGTGGATTGTGGTCACCGTTGGGATTTATTGCACTCGGCTCATAGGTCAGAGAGGCTTCTTATGCCTCAGGTGGGTTACGTACTGGCCATGGAGGTGCCTCATGAGAAGGAGAGTCTTCCCTGGTTGCTGCAGGGCCTGGATCGGTGCGAGCTTTCTTGGCTAAGGGAGCACTGTGCCTCTTCTTTGGTACATGCTGTTCCTTCTCTTGCTTGTCCATGTATCGGGCTTGGGATTTGAGGTGAGAAGACCCTCTCGGTCTAATGCCTACACAATCCTCACCATTGTATTTCCCTGTGGCCACAACCTCATTCCACGTCTTTTGTATTGCCGCAAACTTGTTGCGACCTACCTGTTCGCCAATGCTCTCAAGCAGGTTACGTTCTGCAGCACTACATGGAATTCTTGTGACCGGAACACCATGCTTACCGAGCTTTGTTGCTGACATCTTTCCCCTGCAGCACTGTCGGCCCCTCAACTAGATTCCACTCCACCCTCTTACCCCCCGCATACTTCCGTCTAAGGGATTCCGCCAATCCTCCAATTTCCTGATACCATGTTGGAGGGATGTGGGCGTCTACATCCTCCTCAAATGGAAAGCGACCCTCCTTTTCAACACACAAGTAGCAAAATCAGCAGGCGAATATTCATTGCAAGCTGTGACAGAAAAAGAAAAAAATCAAAAAATGAAATTCGGATTGGTCTAGAAATTCAAAATTCGAATTTGTCAGCGATGGTATATACTGTGGTATATACGGTATGTACTGCGGCAGCGATGGTATATACTGTGGTATATACGGTATATACTGCGGCAGCGATGGTATATACTGTGGTATATACTGCGGCGGCGATGGTGTATACTGTGGTATATACCGCGGTATATACTGCGGTATACACTGGTATATCGTTATATGATGCTCATATGACGCTCGTATATACCGGTATTTACGGGAGCGGCAATCATCCTGATAATTTCTCTGTTGACCACTCCGGTCTGGGGCGCCGGCGGCTTTGGACCGGCTGGTGATTTGCCAAATCCCGCTGCAAAAGCACCAGTCCTTCACAGTCGCAAGGATTTCTCTTGCATTTTGTGGTCTTTGGGAGATTTTTTTGAATGATCTCCAGGTTGAGACCCAGGCAACTCACATGTATGAAAATTTCAGGATTTGGTGCCAGATTGCCTGCTTTATACGCTCCATAAGGTGAGACCTTCAGCGACGCCCTGAAATGGCCATTTGCTAAATGATAGCCTCAGCTCAGCTTGTCTAACAGCTGCCTAGGGAGGCCGAAAATCCGACGGCTAATAACTCGGGTTACGACGAAGGGAGTCCTCACACCGGTAGAATTGATAGGGCAAAGTGGCGTGCGGGAAATCCACGGTTCATTTTTGACCCCACGGAGCCCCCCCGGTGTCTCCTTTCTACCTGTATGGACCTGTTCGGACAACAGCAAAACCCTACCCTAGACCGCAAATTGCATTGACGGAAGCATATAGTGGCATATGGCAACCTAATAAAGGCATTCCAATCATGCTTTGTACACGAAACAGAGGTCTTGGGCTTCACAAGGTTTTACGACGGCCTCAATTTGGTCCAACAAAGAGGCACGGTTCCCTCTCACCCTGAGGCCTGCATACTGCAACGTTGAAGAGGCCTTGATCGCTTTAATGGCATTCTTCAAAACATCTACACTCAACCTCTTAGAAGTGTGGTTGGGCAACAAGCTACAACGATCAAGAGCGGCAAATATTGTTGCATCTCAGTACCTTCTCCTTACACTCTTCTTCATGGCACTTCTCTAAGAAGAGTGCCGCCTTATCCGCATTGTACTGCTTCAGGCTGTTTTCTCAATCAGCTTCAATGAGGCGTGCAAATGCCCTAAAGTGAGGGCCATGGTTAGTATAATGGGTATAGGCCTCATCGCGAAGATGACTTAGTCAGACACGAATATATGCCTCCATGAGCAAGCACCGTGTGTGCTCATTTTCGGCGAGGCGCGCACGGGTGTATCGCAACATGGTCTCACCAAAGCGCTTGACGAGGTTGATTCGCGTGAGAGCACGAATGTTCAACTTATGTTTTTGAAAAACGTCAGCAAGGCATTGCATGTACAACTACACCCAAATTTGATGGTGTGACAAATATGGGAAGCGAGGGAAGAACTCCGTAGGGCAACTGCTCCAACGTCAAATGGCTTGCATGTAGCCTGTGTACGAAGTCTCATAAACCTCCCACGGCAGAACTTCCGTTTGATAACCTCCTTTGAAAAAAGGGAGCTCAAAGCGAGTAGAGTAGGCACACTCCAACGTAAGGAGAAATTGTACATTATCATCCCGCAAGAGTTCAACCTCGCTAGGCACCAATGACTTGAACTCCTCACCATATTGCATGATGTTTTGAGCACCCGTGCCGAAAGTTGCAAACCTATTGAAAAAAGTTCGTTGCAAAGGCGGAGCGTCGTCGGGTTTCTCCTCACATTTGCTTTGCTCGGCCTTGAAATAAGCAAACTCGAAAAGCTTAAAAGTGGGCACTTGCTTACTTAGGCGACTCGTGAGGTGATAATGAACGGCAAGCTTGCCGCCCGTCTTCTTAGTGTACACAAGGTAAGTGGGGCCAATGTGTTCAAAAGATTGCAGCAGCTTCTGATTAAAAAGAGTGCGGACCAAATTGGTTACATGGTGGTCGCGCTGTTTATATGCGGACACTTTGTACACAGCGGGGGAACCATCGCGAATCCAAGCACCAAAGGGTGCTTGCTGAAAAAGAACTTAGAACCCACCGTCTTTCCCACTCATGGAAGATGTGGTTTCCAACGTCATGGATGTAATTGCATAGATGGGAGTCAAGGGCATGCCATACCTCTTTTCAACATCATTAACTCGAGCCCAACACATGATGAATTGGTTAAGCATGGCACGCCCGGTCTTTCCAACGGTGCCAACCAAACCAATTAACTCGGTCGCATTGCGACCGGTGATGTGAAACTCATTAAAAGCAAGGCCAAGATAGGTGGTGTGCCATCCAATCCCAAAACAATATCTACACAACCATGAATCCCGCGAAGAACAAAGAGTTCAAAAAGAGCAAGGCTATACTTAGGCGGCCGAAACAGGTACACTTTTGTACCGGGGTCCTTAGAAAAATGAATAGAAAAATATGGTAGGTAAATCCCACCAAATACGCACTATTTTGGTCAACGATTTTTCGAAGCGGGACCTGATCTCAAAAAAGTCAGTTTTTCAACAAGACTGTACAAAAGGGGTGCCTTTTCACACTTCCTCATCAGGGATGGGGAGGCTTCGCAATCCAAAAATCATTTGTGTGGGAAAATGGAGCTATTTACTCACATTTTGGATTGCGAGGCCTCACAATACACTCAGTTGGAATGTGCAAAAAGACACCGTTTTTACAAATATGTGGTTGCTGTTAAAGTGTGTACATAGTGCAGCTATCAATATAAATAGTTGTATTTCTAAATATGCATTCTCAAAATGGGTGGTAAAATAGCCAAATTATCCAGTTTTGAATGCGAGGCCTCGCATTGGCGTTCAGAATGAGGGTAGTTCAAGGGATATAGGTGAACTTTCAATTTGGATTGCGAGGCCTTGCAATACAAATTGAAAATAGCATCATCTAACTACATTCTTCAGTCAGTGAGCATGCAAAGGCCTAAAAAAACATCATGACAAAACATTGTGATGTACGAAGGTAAGGAAGTAGGGTATTTAAATCAGAATAGCGCAGATTGCGAGTCTTCATCACGAAATTATAGGTAGTTTGCCAAATCCAGCATATGCTTTTTTGGGCCGAAAACATGCATTTTTGGGGGTAATTGGACCAAAAAGCTGACTGCTTAAACTTTCTGTTGGTAAAAAGCAGGTAAACGAGGCAAGCTACCTAGTCAGAACTTGCACACACCCCGGTTCAAAAGTGTACCTTTTTCGGCCGCCTAAGCTATACTGAATTAAACACTTCTCGGCCGTTTGTCGCGAAACAGCATCCTCAATGTGGAATGTGGGCAAAAGTACCCATTTGCCGACCGGTTTTGCACTGCGCACATGCGTACCTTCCTTTGTAAATGTCATCCTCCTTCGTGGGGAAATGTTCGGAGCGACGCATTTCCATCTAAGCAGAGTGAAATGAAAGCCGTAGCAAAGCCGCCGTAGGCTCGGTAGGGGCTGCTAGCGTCCAAAAGTTGCCGCCGGTGTGAAAATCATGCAACGGTGACGATACGCTTTTGACCAAATATTGACTACCACAATGGCAAAAGGAGAGCCACCAAAGAAAAGCAAGGGTCCCGTGAATAACCAAGGTGCCGTGCCATTAAATTAACATGGAAACTTCTAACCCGAGTACACCTACTAATTAGATTGTGACCCCATTGCACAATGATGCCTAGATTGGGAGAAAGGGCATCATCAAGGAACTAGAGGCACATCTACATGCCACTCGAGTTTGTAGGCTGTCTTGGTTGGGTACTGGGCGAGAGGGGAGGTACCCCTTTTACCTGAGTTGCATGAGTTGCAAGACAAACTGCTCGTGAGACAAGATTACCCGTGAGGAGGGAATGCCTCAAGGTGAGAGAATCACTACCACAATCTCAACAAAGCTGCAATCTGAAACCTCGGGCCGATAAGATAAATGCACCGCGGACCACCCAAAGCATCTTACCACATGCCTACCCACTTTATTTGAGTTGAACAAATCGTGGTATTTTGAAAGTGGAGTCACATGCATCAAACAGACAGACGCCGGACTTCTGATCATTGATGTGGTCAATTTGATAATTCAGAAGTATGGCATTAAAATATCGGATCACAATTCGCACAATTTCGACATTCATTTTGGTAATGACAAAAGATCCGAGTCGTCTGCACTAATTTATTAGTCGCGCGTGATCGGTCAGGCTGAGCCTCAGCGTGTCGAATCAGGCGCGACTGATAAATAAAGACTCGGACGAAGGCGATGAGCCCAGTGAGACAGCTTCAATGTTGCCGGCAATGTTCACAGCAAGAAATAATTCTCGTTATGCCTTTTTGTTGCCGGCAGTTGGCGGTCAAGCCCTGCTAGTTGCCAAAAAGCAGCTGAATGATTCGGGTTATTTCATCATCTGGCGGGCATTTTACTGACAAAGATTTCTGCCTTACACCCTAGCACAAAGCAAAAATTCAGGATCAAACTTACTGATGAAAGTCCACCATTGATTGTAGGTCCATGGCATAAAAGGCTAAACAAATGACCCAAAAATATGCACAAGTCTCTTAAGTATAAAATACATGAAAAAGATATGTTTCTGTGGTTTCTGGGCCTTTTACTATCACCATAGTTCAGTTCTGACCTTTATCTCTTGAACTGCCCACCCAGTAAGACTAGCCATCATGGAGCCATTCATGTGCCCCATCATGACCCCTTCCTGTCATTTCTGCATCATGATCTGATTATGAACAATTAGACCCCTGAGAATCTGCCTGTCACCATCATCTTCAATCATTCTTCTGATTTACTGATCATCTTCACTGTTCATGCTGGGCAATGTTGGATTAGCAGCATCATGCTGTGCATTCAGAGATCTGGATGCATCGTGTGCATTAAAGTAGAAAGTTCACTACGTGAGTTCAGCTTAATAACTGAATGATCATATAAATAGGCATGTTCGCAAAACGAAACAGCCTCAGTGGGTCCATCTAACTCCCCCCCTGCAGCGCTGCAAGTCCTTTGCGTGCATCGCACAAAATATAACCCTTAGATGGGCTCACCACAGGCATGCGCAGTATCCTTACACCCATTTCTTGCTTCTGGTCAGACCTTAGGTGCTCTGGAATAGCGCATGTGAGTTGCGCGTGTCGTTTGGGGTCGTGCTCAGTCAAGCTGCTTGCGCGCGCCGTCCTTCATCGCCATGATCTGTTCGTTGCGTAGGCGTGGAGGCGTCTGACACGTCCGTCAGCAGCTTTGCGTAGCGCGTACCTTTAATTCCACGTGTTGATCCCAATGTCGATGTCGCTGTAGGCAGTCAGGTTGATCTTCTTGTCGTTAGTCTGCAGGTAGCTGTAGTAGAGGTACTTGGTACTCATCTGTCTCCCCCTCGTGCTCCGTCACTCTCGTAGTAAAGCTACTGGTACGGGCAAGTTGCTGAGGTGGACCTTCGTTAGCATCGCACAGATTGCGTCGTGGTTGGCGTGTTTGTTTAACAAAATCGCTGTCATCCTGTGAGCGTCCTTCGATCCATCCGGCAGGGTGTAGTCACCGCACTGCCGTACTGGCCGTTGTACTGCTCAGGAAGGTCAGCGTGCACGTGTTGATTTGCTCATTGGTGAGAAGGGAATGAAATGATTGATTCGCACAAGGTGTAAAGGATGTCACCAGGAGTTAAGGATGTCACTGTACACCATTCCCACTCGGCGCTCACCATTTGCTTAGTACCTGGGTGCGTAGGCGTCTACCCCTGGTTACAGTTGCCTGGCGCCCTAGCTAGAACCTCGCTTGCGGTTTTCGCTCTTTTCAGCGTGGGTTTGATAAAATGTTTTGTCGTATATCCTCCCCCCCAGTCTCTCACGCTCTTCTCTTCCCTTTTTCTCTGTCTTGCCCTCTCTCTTTCTTCTGGCCTTTCTGTTGGTTTGGGTTCTTGAATTCGCGCGCGACAGTTGGTTAGAGGGATGCAAACTCTTGTTCTGGCACCTAAAACAATATTCTACTGCTGAGTGTAGTGCAGTGCTTTGTATGGTTTTACAGCTTATTTTACAAGGGAGTCATGGACCGTAGTAAGTCGACCGGTAAAGGCGTGCCCAAGCCTAAGCCCACGCTTAAGCCCAAGCCCCTACCAAAACCAGCCAAACCCTACCCCAAACTTCCCCCTGCACCCAGTGCCCCCAGTGGCACTTTGTCGGAGCCCCTGCCCTTCTTGCACGTGCTGTTGCCACTGCCAGCACCGGCACCCCCGGCGGTACCACCGCCACCTCAGTTGGCACACGTGCCGCTCCCTGCGGCTTTGGCGCTGCCGCCAATGCCACCTCATTCTTCTTCTTCTTCTTCTTCTGGTGCATCTCTTGCATCTCCGTCCCCTGCATCTACCCTTGAGTCGATCTACAATTCTCCACTCTTCCTCTCCGGCACTCCGCCTCCCCGCATTCCTCCTCCCCTCACCAACACCCGCATCCCCTTCCCCCGCTCCCACCTGCCCGTCCAGGCCCTCTTCGGGCCTGGGCGCCAGCTGCAGCCCGTTGGCCGTTGGGCAGCAGTGCCCAACTCTGATGGGCTTCGGCTGTACTGGGCAGATGTTCAGCTGGACAGCATCCAGCTGAGCGAGCCTCGTTGTCTGCCAGGAGCTGTGGACCCAGGACTGGTGCCTGCATTGGTGCCTGCAGCTGATGATCCGACTGCGCCTGTGGCTGTTGATCCGGCTGTGCCTGTGGCTGATGATCCGGCTGTGCCAGTGGCTGATGATCCGTCTGCGCCTGCGGCTGTTGATCCGGCTGTGCCTGTGGCTGATGATCCGGCTGTGCCTATGGCTGTTGATCCGGCTGCGCCTGCGGCTGCTGATCCGTGTAATAGGCCGGCCTGGGCAACTAGGACAGGGCTGCAGGAGCCCTGCCGCGATCGCGCATTCGCGCGTCGCATTCGCGCGTCGCAGACGCAAATGCCAGAGTGGAATCAGAACAGAGAACGAAAGAGAGAAGCTCTGTGTTACGTTTTTTTGTGGTTGCTTATTTATTATTAATTCTGTGCTTGGCATCCTTTTGGTTGTTGTAGATATGTTGCATGGAGGGGTGCCAAAGTCCCCAAACTGCCCACGCTCGTGACGCCGGCAGTGACCGCTCAGGCAAGCAAGGGACTCCGTGCTGAACAACGACAATGGAGATCAAAACTGCTTGGTGCTTATGAAGGTGCAGGGTTTGCGTGCGGCATGTGTAGATCAGTGCATGCACAACGCAAAGTACAAGGAGTGCAGAACAAGCAGGATCCAGGGAGTGCAGAACAAGCAAGGAAAAGCAGCAACTACTAAGGGGAACAAACGTCAAAGGTTTTGAGAGTTTGAAAAAGAGGTTACAAGAGTTTGAATAAACAAGGAGAACGGGTTTTGGAGAAATCGCAAGAGTTTTGGGTTACCTCCGCCGAATGCCTTACAAAACTCTCAGCTAAGTACTAATGCCTCGAAGCTCTCCAACTGTAGCGCTGAGGCAGCCCCGCGAGTGCACAGTGCAGCGATCAAGCAGCAGGGCAAAGCCAGCTGAGTTGGAGGACGCGTGCAAGAAGAACAGCACCAAAATTGGTACGATACCAGCGCTGCGCTACAGTGCTGAGAGAGACCCGAAGTATGAGCGCCGCGTTGAGCGCTGAGAGGGAACCGAAGTACCAGCGTTGCGATACAGCGCCGATGGAGGCACAAGCAGACTCGCGCAGTACCACCGCTGCGCTACAGCGCTGAGAGGGAACGGAAATACCAGCGCTGCGCTACAGCGCTGAGAGGGAACCGAAGTACCAGCGCTGCGCTACAGCGCTGAGAGAGACCTGAAGTACCAGCGGCGCTACAGCGCTGAGAGAGACGTGAAGTACCAGCGCTGCGCTACAGCGCTGAGAGAGGACTGAAGTACCAGCGCTGATGGATGCGTGGACCGTAGCAGTGCTTTATGGACGACGGCTGCCCGGGGAAGGAGGCCAGGCTCGTGAGCAAAGTGCAGCGCCAGCGTTCCGGCGAATACCGCCTCGAGGCTTGTCTACGCTGTCTGCAGGGGCAAGGGTAGCGACACAGCAGCCGGATTAATGCAGCTCGGATGAGCGGATGACCACCTCCTCTTTCGGCGAGATTACGCATTCTAAATGAGGCAGATGACAAAATGAGTTTGTCACTGAGGCGCTGACAGCCTCGGTGACGTTGGTTTTTGATATATATGCATCCAGTGTAAATGCACCTTTGCCCTGGTTTGTCTTGGTGGAGCCTCTTTTGTTGTTTAGTAAAGGCACCAGGACAACAGGGCAAAGGTGCTACGAACGGCGGGGTGTGAGACTGCTGGGCGGGTGGTAAGCTGCAGTGTGTGTCTGTGATTGCCTAGTTGAGGCCCCACCCACTGGCGGGCGAGTGCATGGCTGGTGGGGTGCTGTGTGTGGTTGTGGGTACGCGTAAGGGTCAGCCTCTACGACAGGGGTGGTGGGGGAAACGGTCCAGGTAGGACGTATGCAATGGGTGTGGTCGAGCAAGAGTAGCTCCCTTCTAGCCCCAATAAGTATCTCCAGGAAGCCGGACGACTTTGGTGCCCAGGCCAGCAAAGACTCCATCATCAAGACTGCAGCTCTGCAAGCAAGCATGCAGCCGCAGCCCGCCCCCACGCCCCAAGTTATGCCTTTTGTAGGTTTTGTTGCCCAGGCCAGCCATTGGTTTTGGCTGTATATCAGACTCTCCACGCTGCGTGTAGTGTCTTAGGAGGGGAGTGTAATAGGCCGGCCTGGGCAACTAGGACAGGGCTGCAGGAGCCCTGCCGCGATCGCGCATTCGCGCCTCGCATTCGCGCGTCGCAGACGCAAATGCCAGAGTGGAATCAGAACAGAGAAAGAAAGAGAGAAGCTCTGTGTTACGTTATTTTGTGGTTGCTTATTTATTATTAATTCTGTGCTACGCATTCTTTTGGTTGTTGTAGATATGTTGCATGGAGGGGTGCCAAAGTCCCCAAACTGCCCACGCTCGTGACGCCGGCAGTGACCGCTCAGGCAAGCATGGGACTCCGTGCTGAACAACGACAATGGTGATCAAAACTGCTTGGTGCTTATGAAGGTGCAGGGTTTGCGTGCGGGATGTGTAGATCAGTGCATGCACAACGCAAAGTACAAGGAGTGCAGAACAAGCAGGATCCGAGGAGTGCAGAACAAGCAAGGAAAAGCAGCAACTACTAAGGGGAACAAACGTCAAAGGTTTTGAGAGTTTGAAAAAGAGGTTACAAGAGTTTGAATAAACAAGGAGAACAGGTTTTGGAGAAATCGCAAGAGTTTTGGGTTACCTCCGCCGAATGCCTTACATCCGGTTGCGCCTGCGGCTGCTGATCCGGCTGCAGTGGGTGAGGAATGCTCCGAGACGGTGTCCGTGAACGTGCTTGATCCATCGCCCGTGGAGTCGGCTGACTTGGCTGAAGCGTCCCCAGGTTCTTACTTGTTGTGCTTTGGGTGCTCCTTCGTACTCTTGATCTCCGCTAGTTTGAGCACTCTCTGCAGTTCGTTGGCATTGCAGTAGTCCCGAAATACCGAACTCACGTTTCCTTGGTCAAAGATAAACGCCGTGTAGGGTCCCCACGTTGCCTCTGCCATAGAGTAACCCTCCCACTTGACCAAGAATCTCCAGCCATGCCTGTACTTCGAACGCGAAATAGCTTCCACCTTGTAAAAACCCTTTGCCTTCATCTCCTTCGTGTCCATATCCGGCAGCTGTCCTTCTCCTTCAGAGACTTCCGCGCTGCCGAGCTCCAACATCATGTCCTCATCTTGATCGTCGTTGAGCCCAGCCTCCTCAGCCGCCACTTCGTCGTTGAAACCCTCCAAATCCAGGTCGTACTTGTCCATCAGGGTGTACCTCTTGAGGAAAGGGAAGCCGACTTCGATCTCTCCCGCAAACCTCGGGCTTGCGCGTACTTTTACTGAACTAGGACCCACATCCGTGACCATGAAAGGACCATAGTAGGGTAGATCTAGGTCGTTCTTTTTCCAGCGCGGTAACCTCCTGTGGTGCACGAGTACCATGTCTCCGATTTGGTATTCGACGGGTTTGCGCCCACGGTTGCTGCGTGTGTTCTCACGTTGTCTGATCCTGTGAAGCAGTTCTTTGGCCTTGCTTGCCAACGTCGCTTGCTTCTCCATCCACTCTTTCACCTTACGATTCGCGTCCTGCGGCGTTGAGAACTCCATGTGAAAATCAAGACGACGGAAGAAGAGCTCGTGCGGTGAGAAACCAGTACGCGTGGACACCTGGTTGATCATCAGGTATATTGCCTACAGTAGGACTCTCAACCAGTTCCTCCCCTTCTCCTGCGCCCTGAGGATCCGCATCACTGTTTTGAAGGAGCAGATTTGCCTCTCGCAGAGTGCGTTCTTGGTGCGTAGATAGGGCGTGCCGAATTGTATCTCGCAACCAAGTGTTTCCAGTACTCCCCGGTACCAGTTGCCTGCTGCTGTTAAGCGCACGTCCTGATCGGAGTGGATGATCTTCGGTAAACCATAGACTTGTACCCATTCTTCAAACAAAGGGGGGAAGAGGGAAGACCCTTGCGAATCTGGAGAGCCGGCACGTGACCATCAACGCAAAGTTGTGCCCGGCATAGTGCGGCAGGTGCATGAAGTTGAGGTACACGACAGAGTTCACCATATGAGGTATGGGCAGGTTTCCCATTTCTCCACGATCGACTTGACTGTTGGGTTTCCCCAGGATGCAGTGGCGGTCTTTCGTCGCCTCGGTCATAAGTATCTTCTTCTCTGACTCATTCTTGTTGCAGTGAAAGTGGCGGTCGAAGAACCATAAGGACCTCTGCACTGCAGGATGACCGTTGACCGTGTGACTCCATCAGAGTGTTTCTTCGAGATGGGATTCAGGTACACAGACTCGGTCTTCCTTGTACAGCACGTCTTTAGTCATTCCCCACTGTTCGCCAGCGATCAGCTTGACTCGCCTTGGTTGCAGTTGCTTTTAATGCGCGTAATCCTCCAACAGTTCCTCCTTTTCCCACTTCTTCTGCGGTCGCGAGGTCTTTATGAACAGGTCGAGCTGCACATCCATCTTGGCGAACGCATCCTTTGCCATTTCTTCGGAGGATTGCCCCAAGCGTTCGTCCAACGAGTTGCGGCTCAGGTAATCGCTTAGCTCGTTCTTGAGTCCTTGGATGTGGTGAACGGCTAGTCTTAGTTGGGACAGGAATACCCACCATCGCCGTACTGTCTTTTGTTTGGGAAGCGGTGGGTCCATACAGTACTTGACCGAATCCTGATTACAGAGCCAGGTGACTGGGTTGTTACCAATGATCCTCTGTTGACTGGGGAGGACCAGTACTCCTCCCAGCAGTTCATGCTCGTACGTGTGGTACGTGGAGCGAGCTGCATTCCACTTTCAATTGCAATGTCGAAGTGGAACAAGTCGCCATTCGTCTTCGTTGTACGAGTGCTTCAGACTGCCGTCTCGGTTTACTCCTTGTGTTCTGAGTCTTTCATCGATTTCGTGACACTGTTCAGGTCTGAGCGCTTGCCATTGAAAGAGAGCACCGACTCCGCCCACGTTCGAAACGTCCCAGACGAAGACAATCTCTCCCTTCCGCCGCAACACTCCCAGAGGTAGTGCTTTGCAGATTTTCTCCTTCAGTTCCTCCAACTTGTTTTTCTCCTCGTCTGTCCATTTCCATGGGGTGTTGTCTTTGATGAGGTCGGTCAGTATAGCCGAGGACTCAGTGAAATTCCTGACGTGGCGCCTGTAGAAGTTGCAACCTCCAATAAATTGCCTTATCTTCTTGACTCCTTCGGCTTTCCCTTTGACTCCATCAATCGTAAAATCCATCAGTGACTTCAGTTTGTCCTCACACGGTCCCCAGTGACCGTCTCCCATTCGGACTTCCACGGTACTCCAGCTCAGCTTTGAGGAATTTGCATTTCTCCTGTTTGATACTGAAGCGGTACCCAGAACCTATGGCCCATGGCCCGGAGGCCTGTGAGCCGTCACACCCGCCATGGCCCATGGCCCGGAGGCCTGTGAGCCGTCACACCCGTGCAGAAGCCTTTGACACCGGCTGTCAGCGGGATATCCCTGTTCTCTAACCCGCAAAATCTGGAATCCGATTTCTAACCATTAAATCGATGTGGAATTACCATAATTTTACTGTCTTGGTCGATTTGCGGTTAGAAATCGGTGAAATTCCCGATTTCTACCGCGATTTCTAATTGTCGTGAATTCGCCGCGAGACGTCGCCCGTTCCGTGCTCTGCATTAGATGATTTTGTAAAACGATCCTCCTTGAAGTTAAGACTGAAACACTCATCGAGTGATCCGCAATTTTTTCCTTGATATAACGCATCGCGTCCCAGATTTTTCCCAGAAAATCTTGGTGGCCGAAGGCGCTTTAAACCCCCAAGTGAAATAACAAGGGTTACGAGCGTTCAAGCGCCCAAGGACGAACTAACGTGCCTCATAGGCACTGTGTATGAGGTTTTGCCCCCCATAGTCATAGGATGAGGCCAAAGGATCCCAACTCCATAGGCTCAAAGGGTTATTTATGTTGAGTGTTCTCCAAGAAGTGCGCTTTTTCACGTACTTGGCGTCCAAGTACGTGTAGAAGTATGTTGAGTTGGCGTTTTTTCCCTCTTTGCTTGCCTCTACATCCGGGGCATATCACTTGTTTTCCCCGGATAGTACATATATGATCTCCATATATATATTGGCAATATATTTTGCGTGCATGCTAAAATTCGGCTTGTCGAAAGGAGGTCGATTTTCGACCAAAGCACTTGCATGCGTGTTAAGGGACCAAAGTTACTCTAGAATATAGGCATACTTTGATTCTAGGCCACTAGGTTGGGTGTAGAAGGCGAGGGTAGGGTTGCCTGCCATATTTGGTGTCATATCACGTACCCATTTGGCAGGTGCACCATTCCAAGACTAACCTGCCAATGGACCCCATATCGCACGAAGCCCTTCATTGTACTCCCAACCAACACTTGCGAGCCTAACCTTCGTGAAGGGACGCTTGTGGAGCGCTCCCGAAGCGATGCGTTGCGAGCAAGGTGTGTTTTTTGCAATATTCCATATTTGCATGTGCCCACTTGGGAGGCAGCGCGCGCGACCTTCCAAAGCGCCCCAAGTGGAGCACATATGTGTAATCAAAGGTCATTGGTGTCGAGTCATTGTGTTTAGAAGGATTGGTCGATTACTCAATCCAAGCCGAAGATACTATAATATATTTGTGTAGTTTTCAGGGCACTTTTGCGTGTCTTTTCGCCAATTTTGCTGTTTTTTGCCCGTCATGATGTCAAGTGGCGACCGTGTATCTCAATGTTGCGCCCAATTAACATCATGACCCAAGTATGTTATGAGGGTACATACTTCGGTGCCCAACATATCTTTCACCCGGGAACAACTCCCCTTGGGCTTGGCATACCGTGGCCGCCATGTTGGCAATTTGGGACGATCCCAAATCATGGGCTCACTTGGCGACCCTGCGATTCCCAAAGCCGGAGGGGTTTGGGCGACGCCCAAAAGATATGTTGGACGCATATGACTATATACCAATCCTATGGCACACTCCGGTCCGGATCGGGCATGCGCCTCATTTGCCCCAACCATGAGTGTGCGCATTTTTGGCCATTTTGAGCAATTTTCCACATTTTCTGCCCGCCGTGCACCATGTTCAGCCCCCTCGTGCATGCCGGACGCATGGATCAATGGACCATATATGACATGGGTGTTATGGATATTGGTCACCATGGTTCGCACACCACGTGGGCGAAGCAGAGCAGCCTTCGTCAAGGTGCTAGCCCATAGTGAGTGTGGAGGATTTTGCCATTTTGGCAATTGTGGACCCAATTTGGATTGTCACCACGCCGAGTGGCATGGAGATCTGTGAGAGCCAAGTGCATGGGAGTCTCTGTTGGACTCCCGCTGGATGGCACATGGAATGGCAAATCTGATCTCCAAGCCAGCGTGGAGATATACCATTGGGAGCACCCCCAATTTTGGCTCATTTTGAGCAGCCAAAATGACCCCCTTTTGGGACCCCAATTTCACCCCCCCGTGTGGTCAATTGGCGGCCCCATATCTCTTTGCCCACAAGGAGCCCGGACCCAATTCCAAGTTGTGCACTCAAATGGAAGTTCTAGGTCCTCACTCCTATCCTGTGAGCCATTGGCCTTGCCCTGGCTGGGCAAATCACCCGTGGGAATGACGCCAATTTTGGTGATTTTGGCATCATGACCCCACTTGATGAACCCGTGGTGCCCTGATGCCGGGACCTCAGAGGGAACCAGGTTGGGTGTGGGCTCCAAGGAGTGTGTAACTGAAGGGCATAGGGTCAGTTGCCTTGTCCCTACCTCTGGCGGATCCGGACGAGGGGTCAATTTTGGAGCTTTCGGAGCTAATATCAGTTTGGGCTGAAACAGCCCATTTTCAGCTACCAACTCCTAGGGGATAATGGCGGGGCCTTGTCTCCGGCTCGGAGGGGAGTTGGGACCTGCCGTTGAGGGAGCATAGGGAGCCACTGTCGGTTGGCCTTGGAGCCCCTTGAATCCCAGGAACTCGCCTGTGGCTGGGCGGGATACCCTCCCCTATCGGCAGGGTTTCATGGTCCGGACTGAGTAGGGCATGGGTTGTGTTTGAGCCCCCGCCCCCACCAGCCACTGAGAGGGTCGGACCTGGGATTGGGATATGAGTTGGGACTGAGTGTCTATTGTCCTGCGATGCCCTTACCCCAGTCCAGTCTTAACCCCATGTGTACATATCCTGATGTGTTGCTGTACATACTGTTGTTCCCTTGTTCCAGAGTGGCAAGGATCCTGAAACGCTTTGTCACATGACACGAGCGTAATGATGCCCCTGTGAGCGCAGTGCCTTGCCTGCTTGCTTGCTTGCGCGTGTCCACCGCAGCATTTTGTGGCCAGGCCCCCCACGGGAACGCGTCAAAAGCGTTTCACTGCCGCGGGGTTACCCATCCCTCGCGTGCCACTCGGGGCCAGCTGAACACCGAGCAACACGGGCTTCGCAGCGCCGCCCGGCAACAGCGCCGAGTCTGTGAAGGAGTTGTACTGACCGGAACTCCGACATCAACGAGTTCCTTTGGCCGACCAGCAAGGCCGCACTCCCAGCTACAGCAACTGCCTCAACAACCACCCCCAGGACCAGTCCATCGAGGGGAACAATGGTAAATTGGCAGGAGGCGGGCAAGACGTGGCCGCAGCCCCATCCCCATGCGGTGCGCCTTCTGCGTGGGTTGGTGCGGGACCAGCACTACCACCACAGCCATCCCAAGTGCGAAGGCGGCATGCCCGGGAGCTTCGAGCTCCGCGAGGACATGGGCCCCGACCGCCTGCGGACAGTGGAAGACTGGCTGCGGGTGGAAGGATACGCCTTCCGCTTCCGCCAGAAGCGCTGGAGGGTCTGGACCCGCCCAGACAGGCCCGGCGAAGGGATGCGCCCCAACGGGATTGAGGAGGACGAGAAGCCCAACGTGTACCGGACGGGCGCGACGAACAACGTCTCCATGTGGGACATGATCCAGAAGAAGTTCCTGGAGGCGGGGAACGAGCGCACGCTGCAGGGCAGCAGCAGCTGCGCGTCTCCTGGGAAGGAGAAGCGTTTCGCCGGGGACAGGAAGCGGGACAAGAAGTGGCGGGAACCAGGAATCCCTGGCCGCCGAAGCCGCCCAAGGCGCCAAGCGCAGAACCCCAGCCCCCAGCCTCCAACGGGCCAGTGGCGGCCACCACCCTGGCCACACCACCCTTGGCGACTTACTCGAAGTCGCCAAGCAGGCCAAGGCCAAGCCCCGTCAGCTGCACCTGAGGAAGTCAGGCCCCAGCAGCGACGTGGAGTCGGCCCACCGCGGGAAGATGCCGGCCGACCAGGCCAGCTCCAGCAGCAGCGTCGCTCCCGACCAAAGGGACGTGGCGCGCGCCTGCGAGCGCGCCTGTGGGGTGCCCTGCAACCTTCGGGTTGCCCGGCAACGGGCCACGCAGCAGAACGCTGCCGTGGAGGGCGCCGTTGGGATCGCCCAGGAGGAGGCCACAGATTGGGGCAGAGGCATGGCCTTTCATGCCTCGACCGTCGCGGCCATCGCGGCCGGTCTCACGGCTGCGGCCGCCCATGAGGCAGCGACTGCCCGGGTCAGGGGTGAGGTGGCGGCAGCCGCCAAAGAAACCCACCTGGCCCAGGAGGCCATTGTCCGTAAGGAGGCCGAGATGAAGGCGCTGGAAGAGGCGCTTGCCCAAGAGAGGGCAAAGAAGGAGGCGGAGCAAAGGGCCCACGCCGAAGCAACGGCCAAGGCCCAGGCGGACGCCACCAAGAAGGACGCCATCGAGGCCGTGCGACGGAAAGTCGCAGAGGAGAGGGCCAAGACGGAGGCGGAGCTGGCGGCGTTGGAAGCGGAGAAGGCTCGGCTGCAGCAGGCGGGGCAGCCGAGGCTGCTCGCGCCCGGGAGGAGGCCGAAAGGCGAGCTGCCGCAGCCACGGCCGCCGCAATGGAGGAGGCGGAGGCCAAGCTCCGCCGCGAGACTCCCCCGGGAGGATCCCGAGCGGAGACCCTTCGAAAGCTTTTCGAAGGGGACGCCTCCTCCAAGATGACGCTGGATCCGGAGGAGGTCGACACGGGCAGCAGTGGGGACAGTGGCCCCACCGCCTACCGACGGAGGAAGGGTAAGTGGAAGACCCCCGACAGGTCACGGAGGCCAGCGGGCGGACACCCCCACGACTCCGACCCCTTCTTCACCGCCAGCGACGGGGATGAACGAGGCCGCCGACATCGCCGAGGAGTGGCTGGCGGAGGAGGCAGAGACGTCCCCATGGAGCCGGAGGGTGAGAGTGAGGATCTCCCTCCTCCCTACCGGAGCTCGGGATCCACCGAGTTCGAGACCGAGACGCCTAGGTGGGGCGACCTGGACGATGAGGAAGACATGGACTTCGATTACACGGAGAAGCCCCCATCCTCGGACCCACCGAGGCGACCCGGCGGAGGCCCACCGGGACCCCCTGGCGGAGGACCATCAGGACCCCCTGGAGCACGCCCACCAGATGGACCCCCTGGAGGCGGACCTCCGGGTGGGGGAGGACCCCCTGGACCGGGCGGACCCGGCGGAGGCCCTCCTGGAGGACCCCTTGGGGACCCCGACAACCCACCAGGGAACGGTGACCCGGATGCCACCTGGCGGTGGATTGTCCACCTCCGCAGGAGGGTCCAGTCCCTCGAGCGCGAGGTAGACACGGGCAAGGGCGAGATGATCCGCATCGCCAGGGTCGCCGCGGGCGCACAGAAGGAGCTGGACATCGCCAAGACGGAGATGGTCAAGATCGCCAAGGTCGCCACCCCCGCCCAGAGGGAGCTGGACATCGCCAGGGGCGAGACCAGGCTGCTGAACAAGGTCATCAGCGGCCTGCAGCAGAGGTTGGACGAGCTGGAAGGCCGTGGGAGCGTCGGCAGCGACCACCCACCCCTGGAGTCTGGCTCGTCGGATGACGGCTGGGGACCTGGACCAGGTCCAGGCAGAGCCCACGCCCCCGGCGGAGCCCCCAGGAGTCGCCCCAGCGCCAGTGCCCCCTCCCTCAGCGCCCCCTCTCACCACAGCGCGGGCCGCCGCAACGAGCGCGTGCCGCCCGGCAGTGGCAGTGAGGAGTGGCGTGATGAGTAGCTCAGGGCGGAGTACCACAACCGCCGTGCTCCACCACGGACACCGGTACGCCCCTGACGCCCTGCACGGGCCCAGGAGCCAATCCCAATGGCTGGCGGGCGTTATGGTGGACTCAGGGATGACTTCCCCGAAGGAGACGTGGAGTGGGATGTCGGCGGAGGTGAGGAAGACCTGGAGGAGTTCGGCATTACCCCGCCGCGTGGTGTACGACGGGAGGCCGCTGAACGCAGCTGCCGGCGCCGTGATGAGGAGGCATACATGGAAGGAGTACGGCGTGAACATCTAGGTTCAGCGTACATGGAAGAACCAAGGCGTAGCCACACGGATACCGTGGAGGAGATGGAAGTGGCGGCCGTGGGAGTCCGTGGGGGACGCCGGTGGGAACCTCGGTCAACCTCGCGGCCGGCGTTCATGGTCTCTAAGGCTGCGGATGCCGCCGTGTGGGAAGACCTGAAGGACATCAAGGCCCCCACGTACGATGGCAACCCCCTCAACCTCGACCGCTTCTTGGAGAAGCTGGACGATTGGGGGGTGGCCGTCACTGAAAACATGGATCCCGCAGATGCGGAGAGATATGTCTTCAAACGGTTCAGGTACTGCGTGCCGCAAGTGCTTCAAGAGCTATACTTCGTGGCGACCAAGGAGGGGGAAATCAAGACCCTCAAGGAAGCCAAGAAGTGGCTGAACGAGCAGGAGCGGGTGGACGCTCCGCAGGTGGCTGCCAAGCGATGGAAGGCCATCAAGCTTCAGCATGATGGTCTGGAGATCCGCTTACGGGATTGGCGAGA
This sequence comes from Eutreptiella sp. 'Long Island Sound 2002', assembly GCA_964036045.1. Lineage (NCBI taxonomy): Eukaryota > Euglenozoa > Euglenophyceae > Eutreptiales > Eutreptiaceae > Eutreptiella > Eutreptiella sp. 'Long Island Sound 2002'. The sequence continues at coordinate 45,407,629 of OZ038379.1, read as the reverse complement.
CTTCCGGGGGCAATACACCCTCTTCCGCCGCAATGTGGAGGACTGGAATGAGGGTGACGAGCAGGCTCGCCTGCTCTCCATGCTGCCGGAAGCATGGATCAAGAGAGTCATCAAGGAGGAAGCCAAGAGGGCCAAGTCCAACCACACGGTCAAGATGATGCTCCCAAAGAGTATCATACGAACGTGGTGGCTTGGACGAGGAAGAACGTGGCCCGGGATCTCAAACGGCACTCCCTGCGGAACGCCCTCCTCATCACCGTCACGGGCGATCGCGATGTGGCGCCTTGATGAGTGTGACGTGAGCGGCCAGACCATACGTCTGCAGGCCATCCCGGCGCGGATGAGTTGCGACGAGATCCTGGGGTGGGTTGGAGAGGAGGTACTCAAGGAGTACCGGAACCTCCACCACACCCGCGGGTTGAGGCCCGGCGACCGTGACGTCAACTACGTTGGCGAGGGGCCTGGCGGGGAAGCTGCCATGGACCCGGCGGGAGCCGATGGCGATGTGGCTCTCGACGACGATGACGACGACGATGAGCCCGCCGAGATGGCCGTTTGTGCCTTCGTGGCGGGCAACCGGAACGCGGGGAACAACCGGGGAAGCTAGAAGCCCCTGCAGAAGGGTTGGAAGGAGCAGGAGAAGAAGGATCCCCGCCGCATTGGCGACCCTGCTCTGTCCTTTGGGGAGTTCATACGAGCTCACCCTCAGGGCTGTTTCGTGTGTTATGCAAGGAACAAAGGGTTCAACTATGACCACCGAACATGCCCCGTTCCACAAGGCCGACACGGAGGCTTACAAGAAGGTGCATGGGTCGAAGAAGCGTGCACCCGCGGGTATCCGGGAAACCAAAGTGGAGGTGGACAAGGACGAGCTCTCCAAGCTGATGTCGGTGGGGACCGAGTTGGCCAAGGAGATCCAGGAGATCAAGAGGAACTGGGTCCCCAGGTCGGACAACAAGAACAAGGAGAACAAAGAGAACGACAAGAACAAGGACAAGGACAAGAAGGGTAAGAAGGGGGGAAAGAAGAAGGGTGTCAACGAGGTTGACGCGGAGGAGAGTACCCCTACTACCACCACAACCGACGCCCCCTAGCGGAGCCCCTGCAGCCAAGGGCCCCAGCTAGGGCGGTCGCAGGATGGTGTCGTGGGAAGCGCCACACCATCCCAGTTGGGAGACGATAAGCACAAAGGGACTGCCGCGGGCGGAAGGCCCGGTCCGGCACCCAAAACAAAAGACCGTCGCGGTGGCAGGGTGAGGGCAAGTGAAGGCACGAACCCTAACCCGCCAGAGGCGGCCACCATGTAAAACAAACAAGTAGATGTCAGATGAGGCTGCGGACGCGGCCGCCCTTACCTACTTACTTACTTACTTGCACCCGTCCATCCTTCGCGACGAAGAATGTATTTGATGTGCTTCAAGATCTGTCCGAGAGTATCGGAGGATCACCCGCACCGCAGCTGGATGCTGCAGATGGGCAGCCTGAGCCCATTGTCCACGACCTGCACCAGTCGCTTGTTGAGCTTCTGGAACGGCCGGAGATCCTGAGCTTGCACGCTGTGCGCCGTGTGGGGCGCGAGTGGCAGTTGCACCTTAAGGTCCGTGCCTTATGCGGGGAAGTGGAGAAGGTCTTCGACGTGTTGGTCAACACGGGAGCTCAGGTCAGCTTGGTCAAGGCTGGCTTACTTCCGCCAGAGTGTTTGAACAACAGTCGGAAACCTGTCAGGCTGAAGGTGGCGAACGGCCAGTACATGGTGGGAGGCACGAAGGAAGCGGCCATCGGGCTGCAGTTCGTGAACCACCGTGAGCTGAGCCGCCCGGACCTCGGCAAGGAAATCCTCCTGCAAGGTCGCTTCTACGAGGCCGAGATGGACTGGGACATGATCGTTGGGTACGACGTCATGATGGAGACGGACTCCGGCGTTCTCCCGGCCCAGGCCTCCATGACCCTGTACCAGGATGACCAGCTCTCGTGGCTTTCGTCACCTGAGCACCATGTGGAATGCCAATGGATCCACCCGGAACGCAATCAGCTCGAAGTAGCCGCGCTGGGCACTGAGCCAACTGGGCCAGCAAACCAGGAGTACGGCGTAATGCCGGAAGTGGCGAGCCGAGTGGTTGCGGACCTGGGAGCTTCGGATCTGGCCCTGGATGCGTTCTCTTCAGGAACCTCCGCCCATCTTCGGGTTTGTGAGAAGTACTGGAGCGCCCAGGACTCCGCGTGGAAGAAGCACTGGGGTCCGCATCAGGGTTTGATGTGGATCCATTGCCCCCGATGGGACATTCCAAGGGCGGTAGCGAAGATTCGCAAGGACCGCTCCAAGGCAGTGCTGGTTGTTCCTATGGGATGCACCGAGGAGGAAAGAACCCGAGTTTGGGTGGTCTCATTGACCAACATGACCTTAATCAAGGTCGTCCTATCGGCTGGAGAGAGTGTCTATCAGGACGCTAAGGGAAAGCCCATGCCACCCCAGGGATGGCCAACGGAATTTCACTATGTGGATCGGGGCCTTGAACAGGCCGACACCACGGACTTCGTGTGTGTCAACCGCATCATAGCGGAGCCATGGCGGCAATGCTTTGCGGTTTCCCCTGTTGACATCGGAGAATCGGAGGACCCCCTCACTGAAGAGGAGTTGGATCTGGTTCAGGGGTATATGGATCAGCCCTTTCACGACTGGGGAAGCCAGCGTGAGGGCAAGGGCCAGGACAAACCCTGGTGGGAAGTGGACTCGATCGTCTCTGGTTCCTATGATGGGAATACTTTCATAAAGAGGGTGCTGGACCACATGTCCAGCCAGGACGAGCCAATCGGGGGTAACCCACCCACCTACGGTGACCTGTTCCGAGGCAAGACCAGAGATGGCCCTTTGGGCCACTTGGGAAGACCACCTGAGCCGAAACCGAGTGGGGTCGCTACCCCTCAAGTAAGCTCAGTGGTCCAGGTGCCCGGAAAAGCCAAGGCGGAGTCCGATGATTGCCCCAAGATCCAGGCATTGAGGGCCAGGCTGAAGCAGAAGTACGGTGATTCCTTCTTCAGCGGAAAACCTGTGTTTCCCCCACCGGTGCGTGGACTGTATGGCGAGGCCAAGATACGACTGAAGCAGGACCCCCGTGTGTCTCGACACCGGGAGTTCGCCCTAAGGGGCAAGAGGAAGGAGGCCATGGAGAACATCCTCCGTGACTTCATCGAGAGAGGCTGGCTTGAGCCGTGCCATTCCGAGTGGGCCTCCCCATGCTTTGTCGTCCCCAAGAAGATAGCCGGTGAGTGGCGGCTCGTGGTCGACTACCGCGGCCTTAACGCCCAAACGCAGCATGACAGCTATACGCTGCCCCTCATTGAGGACATGCTGCAAAAACAACACCGGCGGAGGATCTTCACGGTGATTGACCTGAAACATGGTTGTCATCAGATGCCTCTCGCCGAGGAGTCCCTTGCCTGCACAGCCATGAGCACCCCGGTTGGACCTCTCCAGTGGAAGGTGATGCCCATGGGCGTTACCAACGGCAATGCGGCTTTTCAGCGGATGCTGGAGAACCTGCTTGAGCCGGTGCGTGACTGTGCGGACCCCTTCGTGGACGACGTGATCATCGCGTCCGGGGACCCCAGTATGAGCTATGAGGAGCTCCTGGAGGCACATGAGAGGGACGTCACCCGAGTGCTGGACCTTCTGGTTCGCCACAAACTCACGGGCAGCAGTGACAAGGCCACCATTGCGGCAAGCGAGGTGGTCTTCGCTGGCCACGTAGTTGGGAACGGGCAGCGGAAGCCCATACCTGGCAAGGTGGCTGCGATCGAGCACTGGGAAAAGCCCAAAACGGTCTCTGAGCTACGGGTGTACTTGGGGTTCTGCAACCACTACTCGGGGTATATCAAGATGTATGCCGAGTATGCAGCCCCCATGACGACCATGCTCAAGGGCAACCGAGAGGAGACCAAGAAGGGGTCCAAGAAGGCTCTGGTCTGGAATGCTGAGTCCGACCGTGCCTTTGAGGGGATGAAGCAGGCGCTGCTATCCGCAGTGGGTCTGCACCTCGTGGATCCTGACCGAGGGTTCGTCTTGCGCACCGACGCTTCCGACTACGCCGTTGGCGCTGTGTTGGAACAAGTGCTTGACGATGGGAGGCACGTGCCAGTGGCCTTCTGGAGCCGAGTCCTAGCAGAAGGCCAGAGACGGACGTGGACGCCCCGAGAAAAGGAGGTGTATGCCATCGTCATGGCTCTCAGGAAATGGGCTGGGTACATAGCCCTCCATCCCGTTACCGTCTGCACGGACCATCAGAGTCTGCAGTCGTGGCACAAGGAGCACATGGACACCCCCTCTGGTCCCGCCTCCCGACGGGCAAGATGGCATGAGACCTTGGCCAAGTTCGACCTCACGGTTGTGTATGTTCCTGGTAAGGACAACACCGTGGCGGACTGTCTCAGTAGGTGGGCCTATCCCGCCAGCAACGGCATGACAGACGTGTCTGCCCATGGCGATGAGGCTGAGACCGCTGAGGCCAAGAGGATCATAGAAATGGAGCGCCCGATGGAGGAGGAGGGTGTTAAATGCTTCGTCGTCATGGCTGCGAATGCCCCCCTCGGAACGAGGATGGGCAGAGCGGTCAGAGTACTCGCCCCTGATGGAGCTGAGTCCGACAAGCACCTCCTCCCTGAATCTTGCCTCCAGGACGACTGGACCGATGACTACGCCAAGTCTGAGGCCTTTGAGGCCGAATATAGGGCTGTGACCGACCCTGATGACGGGCAGAAGTGGCCAAAGGGGCTAACTGAGGAAGATGGCAAGCTCTACCGGAATGGTAAGCTGCTGGTCCCAGAGTCCCGAGTGCTCGAGCTATGTGAGGCTTGGCACCACCACATGATGCACCCAGGGGTCAAGAAGCAAGCCCTGGACATGCAGCGCCGGTTTGAGATCGACCAGATCGGTCTCTACACCGCCATCAAGAAGGTCAGGAAGGGTTGCTCGGTCTGTCAGGCCTGCAATCCCGATAACCGGAACGTCAAGGGGGAAGCCCAATGGACTCCGGTGCCTGACCAGCCCATGGAGAGCGTGGCCATGGACGTCTTCTCCATGCCTGAAGTTCTCATAGGCAAGGAGACCTTTGACTGTGTGGTCCTTTGTGTGGATCGCCACAGAGGCTACGTAGTGGCCGTTCTGGCACGCAAAAAGGGGTTGCTTGCCAAGGAAGTGGCAGTCATGATGATTCGTCATTGGCTGACCGTCTTTCACATCACCCGCACCATTTGCAGTGACCGAGGGCCCCAGTTTACTAGTGGCTGGTTCAAGGCCATGTGTTCCCTCATGGGCATACGTCATGCCAAGAGCGTCGCCTATCTCAGCCGGTCCAATGGCCGGGCTGAAGTGGCTGGAAGGCAGCTGTTCGAGAAGCTGCGCAAGATTCACATCACCAATCCACCTTGGAACTGGTTTGAGGAGATGTGGCCCGCTCTGAAGGCCCTTCATGACACCCCCACTCCGGGTGGTTTGTCCCCTCACCAGATTCTGTTCGGCAGGGACCCCCTTGGTCGGGGACTTCCCTTGTCTGGTGATGGTATGGCCATGGACGCCAAGGAATTCTTTGCGCGGCAAGAGGCAACGGTGCGGGACATCCGCCAGCAGCTCGAGAAGGAGCATGCTGAGCGTCAGAAGTCCGCCCCGAGCTCGACAGCGCAAAAGTTCAGGGTGGGAGACCCAGTGTGGGTGATCAGACCCCGCCCTATGGACACCCATCGCACCAAAACCTGGTTCACACCCGGAGAGGTGGTCCGCAGGATTGGTGAGGACACCTACCGCATCAAGCTGGGTCACGGACAGTTCCGGGAGCGCCACGAGAGTCAACTCCGTGTGCGGGAACCCGACCTCCGTGGCCAACATGTGTCCCTGGACTACGCCGCACATGAGGCTGATTCGGACGACGATTATGCTGAGCAGGACGACTATACCGTCGAGAAGATCCTGGCCCAGCGTCCGCACGCCTCGGCACCCGGAGGCCTGGAGTTCAAGGTTCGTTGGCGAGGCTATGGGCCGTCCCACGACACCTGGGAACCTGTATGTTCGTTCGTGCCGCGGATTAACACCCCCGTCATGGACTACATCCGCAAGCACAAGACCAAGGTCCATGTCTCGGACTTGGCAGCACTCACCCGGGCGATTGCAGCCAGGGGCGCCTGATCACCGCCCTGAGCTCTCCCCTGATGCATTTTGAGCGCTTGTTAGGTCGACGGATCGTCCCTCACTTGCTTGCTCTCTTCCATCTTCCGGTGATCTGCCATCAGAGTGGCCATATACCCCCCTTTGCTGAATCCAGGGGAGGATGGCCCCTCTCTTCCACTACTATTCCTCACTCCCCACCTGCTGAATCCTTGGGAAACCAGGCAGGGCGGCTGACCTTGACATTTTCTGACCTCTTAGGGCCTTGAAGCCCATAGGACGTTGCGCAACGGATGCCGCTGTCATCGGCATTGCGATTTTTGGGTGTGTGGTCTGGTCCCATGGCACTTGCGGGATCCAGACCAGTCTACGTGTGTCTGCAGACTATATATGGCCTGAACTCAGGCGTTTTCCTGTCCACCCTCCTGCATATGCCTTATCCTAACCGGGGCGTGGTTTGGCGCTCTGTCCAGAGTGTGTTTACACGCCTATTACCCCGTTTATTGCTTACTTTTCTGCCCCCCAGGATATGTGCATCTGTATGTTAAGAGTTGTCAGTCCATCACCGCGATATGGACTGTTTTTCCCCCCGAAATGACAAGAATCGGAATACGAAGGCGCCCTGAGTTGCCGTGTACATGCTCTTACATAAGGTCCGTCCTGGACCAGTACCTAAGTACAGATTCTTCTGTTTAAGTGCCCGTGATACCGTGTGCCCTAGTGGCTGTGATGTGCTGAGATCCTGATGGCGCGAGGCGGGAAGCCCAGTTGCCTGACTGCACTCCCAGCGCTCCGCCACTGTCAGTCCCAGTGTGAGCCTACCGACTCGCAGACGCACTTGCAGTCAGGTGGCGACCTCCGGTGTCCTGACCTCGGTTAGTCTGCCTGGGAAACTGGTGGTTTGAGGAGTCGACGCCTCCGCCCAGACTGCATGGGGACTCCCTCATGCATGGCCTTCGTGGTAATGGCGCGAGGGAAAAGACGGCCTTGATGCCCGATCCCTTATGGAGGAGCTCGTTCGGCTTTACCACTCTGGACTCGCGTCGTGGATATGGACATGGTGCGCCCAAGGAAGGACCCGTGGGGACTCTCCCCCAGACTGCGGCCTTGGGAAGCCTGGGGTAGCCTGATGGATCTTTGTGGTCGCTTTCGACCTGTGGGACCACCTCGGTCGTCGTGTGACGCATATGTTGGCTGTGTAGCCACTGCCACTGTGGTAGTGACCGTCGCAGCCGGCACCCAGTGCGCCTGGTATGGGTTAACGGGTCCTTTGGATGCCGAACAATCGCCGCCAGGACCCGGGACTTGATACTTGATACTATACTTGCAGTTACTAACAGCTACAGCACCGTACCTGTCTTACTGTGGGATTGAACTGGGCAGCCCAACTCGCAAATCGGCCTGAAGTGAGGATGTGACCCCCCCCTGCCTTCAGGGAATGGTCCTGGGTACCCGCTGCCATGCTTGGGTGTTATCCAGCCCCCCCAGGGTTTGCTCTAAGGAGGGGGGTGAAGCGGTACCCAGAACCTATGGCCCATGGCCCGGAGGCCTGTGAGCCGTCACACCCGTTATGGCCCATGGCCCGGAGGCCTGTGAGCCGTCACACCCGTGCAGAAGCCTTTGACACCGGCTGTCAGCGGGATATCCCTGTTCTCTAACGCGCGAAATCTGGAATCCGATTTCTAACCATTAAATCGAAGTGGAATTACCATAATTTTACTGTCTTGGTCGATTTGCGGTTAGAAATCGGTGAAATACCCGATTTCTACGGCGATTTCTAATTGTCGTGAAATCGCCGCCAGACGCCGCCCGTTCCGTGCTCTGCATTAGATGATTCTGTAAAACGATCCTTCTTGAAGTTAAGACTGAAACACTCATCGAGTGATCCGCAATTTTTTCCTTGATATAACGCATCGCGTCCCAGATTTTTCCCAGAAAATCTGGGCGGCCGAAGGCGCTTTGAACCCCCAAGTGAAATAACAAGGGTTACGAGCGTTCAAGCGCCCAAGGACGAACTAACGTGCCTCATAGGCACTGTGTATGAGGTTCTGCCCCCCATAGTCATAGGATCAGGCCAAAGGATCCCAACTCCATAGGCCCAAAGGGTTATTTATTTTGAGTGTTCTCCAAGAAGTGCGCTTTTTCACCTACTTGGCGTCCAAGTACGTGTAGAAGTATGTTGAGTTGGCGTTTTCTCCCTCTTTGCTTGCCTCTACATCCGGGGCATACCACTTGTCTTCCCCGGATAGTACATATATGATCTCCATATATATATTGGCAATATATTTTGCGTGCATGCTAAAATTCGGCTTGTCGAAAGGAGGTCCATTTTTCGACCAAAGCACTTGCATGCGTGTTAAGGGACTAAAGTTACTCTAGAATATAGGCATACTTTGATTCTAGGCCACTAGGTTGGGTGTAGAAGGCGAGGGTAGGGTTGTATGCCATATTTGGTGTCATATCACGTACCCATTTGGCGGGTGCACCATTCCAAGACTAACCCGCCAATGGACCCCATATCGCAAGAAGCCCTTCATTGTACTCCCAACCAACACCCGCAAGCCTAACTTTCGTGAAGGGACGCTTGTGGAGCGCTCCCGAAGCGATGCGTTGCGAGCAAGGTGTGTTTTTTGCAATATTCCATATTTGCATGTGCCCACTTGGGAGGCAGCGCGCGCGACCTTCCAAAGCGCCCCAAGTGGAGCACATATGTGGAATCGAAGGTCATTGGTGTCGAGTCATTGTGTTTAGATTGATTGGTCGATTACTCAATCCAAGCCGAAGATACTATAATATATTTGTGTAGTTTTCAGGGCACTTTTGCGTGTCTTTTCGCCAATTTTGCTGTTTTTTGCCCGTCATGATGTCAACTGGCGACCGTGTATCTCAACGTTGCGCCCAATTGACATCATGACCCAAGTATGTTATGGAGGTACATACTTCGGTGCCCAACATATCTTGGGCCCGGCGAACAACTCCCCTTGGGCTTGGCATACCGTGGCCGCCATGTTGGCGATTTGGGACGATCCCAAATCATGGGCTCACTTGGCGACCCTGTCATTCCCAAAACCGGAGGGGTTTGGGCGACGCCCAAAAGATATGTTGGAAGCATATGACTTGACACCAATCCTATGGCACACTCCGGTCCGAGTCGGGCATGTGCCTCATTTGCCCCAACCATGAGTGTGCGCATTTTCGGCCATTTTGAGCAATTTTCCACATTTTCTGCCCGCCGTGCACCATGTTCAGCCCCCTCGTGCACGCCGGACGCATGGACCAATGGACCATATATGACATGGGTGTTATGGATATTGGTCACCATGGTTCGCACACCACGTGGGCGAAGCGGAGCAGCCTTCGTCAAGGTGCTAGCCCATAGTGAGTGTGGATGATTTTGCCATTTTGGCAATTGTGGACCCAATTTGGATTGTCACCACGCCGAGTGGCATGGAGATCTTTGAGAGCCAAGGTCATGGGAGTCTCTGTTGGACTCCCGGAGGATCGCATATGGAATGGCGGATCCGATCTCCAAGCCAGCGTGGAGATATACCATTGGGAGCACCCCCAGTTGTGGCTCATTTTGAGCAGCCAAAATGACCCCCTTTTGAGACCCCAATTTCACCCCCCCAAGTGGTCAATTGGCGGCCCCATATCTCTATGCCCACAAGGAGCCCGGACCTAATTCCAAGTTGTGCACTCAGATATAAGTCCCATGTCCTGCCTCCTATCCTGTGAGCCATTGGCCTTGCCCCGGCTGGGCGAATCACCCGTGGGAATGACGCCAATTGTGGTGATTTTGGCATCATGACCCCACTTGATGAACCCTGGGTGCCCTGATGCCGGGACCACAGAGGGAACCAGGTTGGGTGAGGGCTCCAGGGAGTTCAAACTTGAGAGGCATAGGGCCAGTTGCCTCGTTGCTACCTCTGGCGGGTCCGGACGAGGGGTCAATTTTGGAGCTTTCGGAGCTAATATCAGTTTGGGCTGAAACAGCCCATTTTCAGCTACGGACTCCTAGGGGATAATGGCGGGGCCTTATCTCCGGCTCAGAGGGGAGTTGGGACCTGCCGTTACGGGAGAATTGGGAGCGACTGTCGGTTGGCCTTGGCGCCCCTTGAATCCCAGGAACTCGCCTGTGGCTGGGCAGGACACCCTCCCCTATTGGCAGGGTTTCAGGGTCCGGACTGAGTAGGGCATGGGTTGTGTTTGAGCCCCCGCCCCCACCAGCCACTGAGAGGGTCGGACCTGGGATTGGGATATGAGTTGGGACTGAGTGTCTATTGTCCTGCGATGCCCTTACCCCAGTCCAGTCTTAACCCCATGTGTACATATCCTGATGTGTTGCTGTACATACTTTTGTTCCCTTGTTTCAGAGTGGCAAGGATCCTGAAACGCTTTGTCACATGACAGGAGCGTGATGATGCCCCTGTGAGCGCAGTGCCTTGCCTGCCTGCTTGCTTGCGCGTGTCCACCGCACAATCCCGTGGCCAGGCCCCCCACGGGAACGCGTCAATACGGAGATTCTGCTCCACACGCACGTCGAAAAACTCCGACAGCAACAGCAGGTGGTCCTCGATCGAGTTCGTGCCTAGCAGCACGTCGTCGATGTGAGCTTCGGCAACCGCTCCTCGTTCAAGCAACGCCTCGACTGCGGGTCGCTGCTTGAGGATGGTGAGCACCTGGTTCATCAACTCCTGGAACAGCGCGGGGGCGTTGGCGATACCAAAGGGCATGACCAGCCATCGGAACACCCTTCCGTTTTGTGTCCGAAATGCCATCAACTCCTTGGCACGCTCCGTCAAATCGACTTGCCAAAACCCTGATCTTTTGTCCATCTTGGACTTGAACTTGCACGACGCGGCATTTTCGATGGTGTTTTCCATCACAGGGAGACTGCCGGCGTGCAGTTTGATCATTGTGTTCAGCTTGCGATAGTCGACGACTAGCCTTTTCGCTGTCGATCCACGTTTGGCCACCAAGAAACACGGCGAGCAGTGCTCAGGGATTTCCGTGTTCTTGTAGGCTTCGCACATCCCTACTTCCACCAGCTCTAGGACTTGCCTCATGATCTCGTCCTGGTCCTCCTTAGAGCAGGGGTAATCTGTTGAAGTAATCCGCTGGTCGTGGTACTCGGGTTTCAACTCTAAGTCCATTCTGACCAGTGTGTTGCTTGACCCGGAAGGTGGTAAAGGTCCGAAGGCTTCTTCGTACCTTGCGAGGACTTCAGCGACTCGGGGATCGTGTTCTTGGATCTTGGACGTTGCGCGCGCTGCGGTCCTGTCCCAAAACGAAATAAAAAGATGGGTAAAACACGACGAAAAAATTTTCTGAATAGCTGAAAATAAAGCTAATTAGCATACAAAACGCCTAGGCCAAAAAGCGCGCTGCGAAACGCGTAAAAGCACGACCAAAAATTTTGCGACGTTAAATAGGTGAATACTTAACGCCGTAAGCACCGTAACGCACGTAGGAGCATAACACCGTACCTCTTGTCGTCTAACTCGCCATAGGCGCGAAGAAAAACGCGTCGCGAGCGGCGCATAAAACTCGAAACTTTTTTCCAAGGCGCCGCGCCACCTCGCCCTGCTTCCATTCGTTTTCTTTCCTTCTCCATGCACCTACCTCCCTCCCTCGTGCCCCCCCTCACCCCTTCGCGTCAGCTGAGGCGATCCCCCCTGGGGGAAACGCGGTCAACCCCTCGCAAGCAAGAAAACCCTCTTCGACATCGCGAGGTCACACATAAGTCAGCAAAGTGACCTCGGTATTGCTGCCTGCCTGCGTGCGTGAGTTCGGTAGAGTATAATTTTATTTTATTTTGTTTTATTTTTTTTTAATTTCCAAAAACAAAAAAATGGTTTTGAAAGGAAAAACGAACGCCCGAAGCAAAGCAAAACACACAGCACACCCCAGCAGCACGGCACCGCAAGGCGACACAGCACCACAGAACACGGCACGGCACAACATGACACCACGACACACCAGAGCAGCACCACCGCAGCACAACACACCAAGGGAGGCACCACCACACGCAGCGACAGACCACAGCACGAGGCACCAACAACAGCGCAGGCCGAACCGGCACCACAACGAACCACAGCACACAACAAGGCAGCAAGCCACGCGGCCAGGTAAGAGCAACCGAGGCAACACACGCCAGAGGAACACAACAGCAGGCAACGAGACCTAGCGACGAACAGCCGGCAACCACGGGCAACAACACACAGCACCAGCCAGCGCGAACGATACAACACGGCAAGCAGGCAACCAGACCCAGCAAGGAACCAACGCGGGCACACGACGCGGGCACAAAACACCACCCAAAGAAAAGCACAACGCACCGCAGACGGCGCCAACGAGCAGCACAGCGCCACACCGACCACAAAACAAAGCAAAACGGACACCAGGGCACCACAGCACGCGGCCACACGGCAACACAGAGCCACAGAACACAGGACACAGCACAGGGAAGCCACAACAAGCCAAAGCACACAGCAGGGCGGCGAACCACGCGGCCAGGTATTACCACCCGCGCCAAAGCACGCCAGCGGAAACCAACAACGGACAACCAAACCCAGCAGCGAACAACCCGCAACCACAGGCAACAACACACAGCACCAGCCAAGGCAAACGAAGCCAAAGGGCAGCACCAGCAAGACATGGCGCAGACGGCAGCCCCGGCCCGCAGCGCACGCACCACACGCACGGCCGCACACGGAGAGGGACGGAGGAACCCGGCCAGGCGGACCAGAGGCCAAGAGCACGGAGAGCGCCCGGAACCAGGGAAAAGCGGGAGGGAAGAAAAAGAAGAAGAGAAACAAAAAAAACAGAAAGAAAAAGCAAGAAAGGAAGAAAGAAAACAAAAAACGGAGAGGGAGAGGCGGCGGGAGGGGAGGGCGGAGATAGAGCGCCAAGGCCCAGGGCACCCAAGGCCGGAAACAACGGAAAAGCCGAGACAGGAGAGGCGCGGAGAGGGGGCACAAGGGAAGGGCAAACCCAAGAAAAGGAAAAAAAAAGGGGGGGGAATGGGGGGGGGGGGCACAACCACACCGGAGAACAAGGAAGGAAAAAGAGAAAAAACCAAACACAGCAAAAGGGGGTGGGGTGCACAGAGCAAAAACGAAGAAAAAAAAAGCGGGAGGGGGGCAAGGGGAGAGAAAACAGAGGACACAAAAACACAAAGGGGGGCGGTGGGAGCGACCGCGGGGCGCCAAGGCCCGGGACACCTGGAGACAACGGGGGCGCGAGAGGGAAGGGGGAAAGAAAGGAGAAACGCAAAGGGAAGAAAAGGCAAAAAAAAACAAGCAGCCGAAGCGCGGGCAACCCCAGCCCGGAGGGGGCCGAACAAAGAGGAAGGACAAGACGGCCACAGGAAAAGGTGAGGCGCACCAGAACGCGCCCGGGCCGACCAAGAAGAGCACGCACACACACAGGCGCGGGACCCGGGCATGGTGTCCTCCGACCCCAAAGGGGAGGTGTCGGCGTCCACACGAAACAGCCCCGGTGCACCGGCCGAGTCCCCCGTCGAAAGAGGGACGGTACGGGAAACCGGACGCGTCAGTGACCGGGTCCACACAAGCCAAACCAACGCAGCGCACGCAGCCCAAGACCAAAGCCGGAGGGACCCGCCAAGGACAACCCCATGACGGGGCCCCGAACGGGTACGACGTGGAGCGCGCCCAGCGCCCTTGCCTCAGCAGGGGCCAGCGGCAGGCACAAAGAGCCCGGTTCTCGGCCGGCCTCCACGTGCCCCGCGCAGCCACCCAGTAAAGCCGGGGGCGACAGCCCCCGACTGGGGGAAGGAACCACGGTGACGGGAAAGCCGACCGGAGCACCGAGAGCGACCGGACCGGACGAGGCGCGGCGCACCAACGCGGGGCCACGAGGCACGCCAGAGAGGCACGCCACCGGCCACAACCACGGCACGAGGACAGGTGCCAAGCCACAACGGCCACCGGGTGCCGCGAACCCGGGAAGCGTGCACAACACACGACGAGGCGCGGCACGGGAGAAGGTGCCAAGGACAGCCGGGCTCCCACGGCCGCACACCGCACCCACGGCCAGTGGGAAGCGGGCCCCGGCCGCACGCCCGAAACGACGAGAGGTCGGGGGTGCAAGAGCGCCCGACCCCGGACGCCCCACACCCAGGCAAGAGGCGCCCCCCCCGGGCACCCTCATGCCGCCCCCACAGCGTGCAAAGCCAGCTCGCAAGAGCCCGTGCTGTTGGGTTGGTGAGGGGTCCACACGCCCGCACCCCCCGCACCCACAACCAGTGGGTAGCCGGCCCCAGCCGCACGCCCGAAAGGACGAGTGGTCGGGAGTGGGAGAGCGCCCGACCCCGGACGCCCCACACCCAGGCAAGAGGCGCCCCCCCCCGGGGCACCCTCATGCCGCGCCCACAGCGCGCAAAGCCAACTCGCAAGAGCGCGCGCTGTGGGGTCGGTGACGGGTCCCCACGCCCGCACCCCCCGCACCCACAGCCAGGGGGTAGTGGGCCCCGGCCGCACGCCCCGAAAGGACGAGAGGTCGAGGGTGGGAGAGCGCCGGACGTCGGACGCCCCACACCCAGGCAAGAGGCGCCCCCCCCGGGGCACCCTCATGCCGCGCCCACAGCGCGCAAAGCCAGCTCGCAAGAGCGCGCGCTGTGGGGTTGGTGACGGGTCCCCACGCCCGCACCCCCCGCACCCACAGCCAGTGGGTAGTGGACCCCGGCCGCACACCCGGAAGGACAAGTGGTCGGGGGTGGGAGAGCGCCCGACCCCGGACGCCCCACACCCAGGAAACAGGGCCCCCCCCCGGGGCACCCTCATGCTGCCCCCACAGCGCGCAAAGCCAGCTCGCAAGAGCGCGCGCTGTTGGGGTCGGTGACGGGTCCCCACGCCGGCACCCCCCACACCCTCAGCCAGTGGGTAGTGGGCCCCGGCCGCACGCCCCAAAGGACGAGTGGTCGGGGGTGGGAGAGCGCCCGTCCCCGGACGCCCCGCACCCAGGCAAGAGGCGCCCCCCCCGGGCGCCCTCGTGCCGCCCCCACGGCGCGCCAAGGCAGCACGCAAGAGCGTGCGCTGTGGGGTTGGTGACGGGTCCCCACGCCCGCATCCCCCGCACCCACAGCCAGTGGGTAGTGGGCCACGGCCACGCGCCCGAAAGGACGAGTGGTCGGGGGTGGGAGAGCGCCCGACCCCGGACGCCCCGCACCCAGGCAAGAGGCGCCCCCCCCGGGCGCCCTCGTGCCACCCCCACAGCGCGCAAAACTAGCTCGCAAGAGTGCGCGCGGTGGGGTTGGTGACGGGTCCCCACGCCCGCACCCCGCGCACCCACAGCCAGTGGGTAGTGGGCCACGGCTGCACGCCCGAGAGGACGAGTGGTCGGGGGTGGGGGAGCGCCCGACCCCGGACGCTCCACACCCAGGCAAGAGGCGCCCCCCCCGGGCACCCTCGTGCCGCCCCCACAGCGCGCAAAGCCAGCTCGCAAGAGCGCGCGCTGTGGGGTTGGTGACGGGTCCCCACACCCGCACCCCCCGCACCCACAGCCAGTGGGTAGTGGGCCCCGGCCGCACGCCCGAAAGGACGAGTGGTCGGGGGTTGGAGATCGCCCGACCCTGGACGCCCCACACCCAGGCAAGAGGCGCCCCCCCCGGGGCGCCCTCGTGCCGCCCCCACAGCGCGCCAAGCCAGCACGCAAGAGCGCGCGCTGTGGGGTTGTCGACGGGTCACCACGCCCGCACCCCCCGCGCCCACAGCCAGTGGGTAGTGACCCCCGGCCGCACGCCCCAAAGGACGGGCGGTCGGGGGTGGGAGAGCGCCCAATCCCGGACGCCCAGGCAACAGACGCCCCCCCCGGGCGCCCTCGGCAGCACGCAAGAGCGCGCGCGCCGGGATTGGTGACGGGTCCCCACGCCCGCACCCCCCGCAACCGCAGCCAGTGGGTAGTGGGCCCCGGCCGCACCCCCAAGAGGACGAGTGGTTGGGGGTGGGAGAGCCCCCGACCCTGGACGCCCGACACCCAGGCAAGAGGCGCCCCCCCTGGGCACCCTCGTGCCGCCCCCACAGCGCGCAAAGCCAGCACACAAGAGCGCGCGCGGTGGGGTTGGTGACGGGTCCCCACGCCCGCACCCACCCCGCGGGGAGCGCGCAGCCCCAAGCCACGTAGGGGGAAACGGGACCGGGCCGCCCCCCCCCCCCCCCCCAAGCAAGCCAAACGGAGCTCGGGACCGAGGCAGGACACGCGGAGGGGCACGGACCGCGTGGAACGGCCCTACCAGCGCCCAGCACCGGGACCGCGTGAGGTGCGCGCGCCACACCAACCCGGGGAGGGGGGGGGGGCGCGGACGCCACAAGAGCGTGAGCGCACACACACACAAAGGACACGGGGGAAAAACCAGAAGGGCAACCGGACCGAGCCCGCGGAACGCACAGACCGCATGGAATGGCGTACCAGCGAGCGAGGATAAGGGACACCCAGACGAAACGGCCCGCCTAGGGATGCAGGTTCGAATTCGCTCGAATTCGAGTTCGCCACGAATTTGCACGAATTCGTGGACCGCTCCGAACTCGAATTCGCAACTTCAAATTCGAATCCTCCCTGATTCGCTTGATTGAATCCATAGGCACCTACAATTTACCTTCTAGGATGCAGTTCACCTGTTTACATATGGGTATGCCACTACCCAGTACCATACCGCATAAAAGATTTCCCAAAAGCTTCCGTAGCCTCGCAGATTTTGTTGTTTGTTGTTGCTTGCATTTACCAGGCTGAACGATTTGACGATTTGACAAAAATAAAGCAAATCAAAACCAAGAATTCCAAAGTTCCTTGATTCTTTCAAATCCCTTCTGGAAAAGAAGCAACAACAAAGCATGCAAGATCACCAATCCACACACAAACCATCACATGTGAACCACTTGTTGCCCTCATTGGGCCTTCATTCATTGCCTTCTTGAATTGAACCGTTGGACTTGAAGTCATCTAAGAGAGAGCATACACGGCACCGGGAAGGGTAAGGAGGGTACCGCTGTCAAGGATACGCAAGGGCTACAAGGGGCTATGTACATAGCTTATAGGGAGGTTGGAGCAGGTGCGCTGGCTGGGTGCAGCTCCGTGCACGTCGTTTTGGGTGCCCACGGCCTCACTGCGGCTGCGTCGGGCTGCTCTCGGCTGCTTCTCCTTCCACACACGCCCGACAGTGCGTGGTTGCCAGGGGGCAACACGTTATGACTTTAAAAATCGGAAAAAAAAAGTCGAAAATTAAAAGTTCGGGACGGGTTTTTCTCCAAACTGGTGGACTTCTGGGGAGAATGGAGGATACCGCCGTGTTCGGTGGAGCTAGGCGGACACAGCGGTGTGTTCAAAACTGAAAAGTAAGTTTTGTTTTCGAAAACGGGTACGCAGGCACCGGACAAGAAATTCAATGGCTCAATCGAAGCAGAATCATCATAGTTTTCATTGTATCAAGTCAAAAAGATTCTTGCATCGCACAGTGCAAAGTTAGTTTTTTATCTGGAGAAAAGACGGCGCACGCGTGATCATTTTGCCGTCGCCTGCGAATTCGCAGCGCGAATTCGCCCCGAATTCGCAGTACTAAGAATTTCAGGCAGATATCGCAGCGAATTGGCGCTGCGAACGAATTCGCAGCGAATTCGGCGAATTCAAATTGAATTCGCTGCGAGCCTGCATCCTAGGGCCCTAGGCCCGCCACACAGAGCGCAGGGAACGCGGGGCGGGAAGGGGGAGACGGGGAGGACACAACACCCGGCACCGGCCCCAGCCCCCCCGAACCGGCCGCGAGCACCGCGCACACACGACCAGGGCACTGCACCCGCCAAGGCAGTAGTGGCGCACTGCGCCACGCACCAGCCCCGCGGCTAGGCAGCCTCCGCGCCAGCCCATGGGGATCCCACTGGCGACGAGCCAATACCACGGGCCCGGCGGCGCCGGCAGCCCAGGCGACCACGCATAAGGGGGGCGACGCGGTGGGTAAGCGCTTGCAGCTACGGCTGCCAAGCAATGCACTGACCGGGGAGTGGCGAAATGGGGAAGTCGGGGAGGGACTGGGCTCCGAGCCCTGTGAACCCGGGGGACTCCGCCACGAGGCAGGAGGTGCGTCATGAAGGCCCCCCCACTAGGACCCGGTGGGGAGGATATCACCTGGCCCGACCAGGTGGCCCCCCGGGGCCGAAAGGCGTCTAGTACCCGCAAAGTCAAACCTCAAACCTCAAACCTTAGCTCGTTCTTGAGTCCTTGGATGTGGTGAACGGCTAGTCGCCGTAGTCTCTTTTGTTCGGGAGGCGGTGAGTCCATAAAATACTTGACCGAATCCTGATCACAGAGCCAGGTGATTGGGTTGTTACCAATGATCCTCTGTTGACTGGCGAGGACCAGTACTCCTCCCAGCAGTTCGTGCTCGTACGTGTCGTACTTGGAGCGAGCTGCATTCCACTTCCAATTCCAATGACAAAGTGGAACAAGTCGCCATTCGGCTTTGTTGTACGAGTGCTTCAGACTGCCGTCTCGGTTTACTCCTTGTGTTCTGAGTTTTTCATCGATTTCGTGACACTGTTCAGGTCAGAGCGCTTGTCATTGAAAAAGAGCACCGACTCCGCCCACGTTCGAACCGTCCGAGACGAAGACAATCTCTCCCTTCGGCCTCAACACTCTCAGAAGTATTGCTTTGCAGATTTTCTCCTTCAGTTCCTCCAACTTGTTTTTCTCCTCGTCTGTGCATTTCCATGGGGTGTTGTCTTTGATGAGGTCGGTCAGTATAGCCGAGGACTCAGTGAAATTCCTGACGTGGCGCTTGTAGAAGTTGCAACCTCCAATGAATTGCCTTATCTTCTTGACTCCTTCGGCTTTCCCTTTGACTCCATCGATTGTAAAATCCATCAGTGGCTTCAGTTTGTCCTCACACGGTCCCCAGTGACCGTCTCCCACTCGGACTTCCAAGGTGAAGCCGGTTCGGACCCCCGTGGCCATCTTGGGGTCACTTGGGGTGTGTATCTATGTGCCGGCAAGCCGCCATTGGCTGATATCATACTCTCCCGTCCACCTGAACTAACCCGATGTGATAGTGTGATAGGTTTGGCCATTCCGGCTACGAGCGGCCATATTCAGAACCGAGGCGCCGCCAGCGGAGATTTATATATCGGAATATCAGGAATCAACAGGGTTTTATTATCATAATGTTTCCGCAATTTTTCAGCCTTTCGTTCTGATGGTCAATGTAAGGGCGACTGTCAGTTGGCTCGCGATTTTGCGTTAACCGATTGGTTAACTGTTATTTCCAGATATTTTGGCGGATATTCCGTTGAAGGGTCAGATTTTATCAGCAAAGGGTTCGTTGCTTCCGCAATTCTCTAAATAAGCACTCGAAATTTTTATCAGAATTTTTCGCGATGTCGAAATCGGATTTTCGACTTCGACATCGCCGCACTTGATTTGGACTTCTTCGAGTGGTCATACGCTTTTCCCTATGCCCGAATCAGGTTTCCCTTATACTTGCCACCCATTTGACTTGGAGATATAAGGGAAACAAAAGTGAATCGTGGGACCACTTTG
The DNA here is from genome assembly GCA_964036045.1 of Eutreptiella sp. 'Long Island Sound 2002'. Classification (NCBI taxonomy): domain Eukaryota; phylum Euglenozoa; class Euglenophyceae; order Eutreptiales; family Eutreptiaceae; genus Eutreptiella; species Eutreptiella sp. 'Long Island Sound 2002'. Next base: position 45,387,927 of record OZ038379.1, on the reverse strand, counting down.
AAGGATCATATCTACGCGCGAGTGTGAGGAAAGAGAATAAGGAAGGTTGGGTTGCAAGCGCCTTTGTCTCAACTTAATTTAGGAAGCATCAAACGCCTTAGGTGCGCACACATGCCCGGTGTAGCAAGGGAAAAGGGTCAAGAGGGTATAAAGTGATATATAACTCTTGGACCGTGCAACCGAATATTTTAATGCGACTTTCGAGTGTGCCGCATGAGCGTTGGGGTTGCATAGCAACTTTCCTTGGGTTCCTACGTATTTTTAACGTGAAGTTATGCCAATGGAGGGACATGGCATATCATGGTGGGAGCCACTTTTGAGGGTATATTTTGTATGCATGATATATGTCTTGATATGCTCACGCCCATGTTATATATCTTCGTGTGGCCGAAGAGATGGGGAGCCATACGTGACAAGGGCTTTGCCCATGTCCCAATTGTGGAATTCAAAGCGCTAGACCAAGTCTACCGCGTATGTATTGCTCATGGTATGTTTGACAAAGAGATCCATGGGTGCACTCCCATTTTCATGGGGCATGTAGATATTAGTGGCGAAGGTATCTCCATGCGCCCGACTGGGGATCCAAGTGGGGGAATTGTTCGTAAATGGTTCCAATCATTTGTGTATTGAATCATGAGCGGATATCATGGGTGAGCATAGAGATATACTATCATGACAACTTTGTATTTGGTCATATTTTCATGTTTTTGACCTCAATTTTTGCTCATTTTTGCGTTTTGTGTACTCACCTGGTCAGCTAACAGCAAGAAGCCTATGGAGAGTCGAACCATGGTATGTTGTCCATATGTTGGCATATGCTTTGGAGTTGAACACCACCATATGCCGGATCGTGTACTCCATTTGGCTTGGCGCGCGAAGGATCACAAGAATGGGTCTCAAGATCATGAGCTGACTTGGGCAGTGCGTGGCGCCCATATCCGAAGGGGTTTCGAGGGTAAAATGGGGATGTACATGGGCATTGACCTTTGGTCTCTATCCTCCATGAATACTAGACTTCGATTCCATGCATGCTTTCAGCCTTCGGATAAGTAGTAACTTCAATTTTGAGCATATTTTTGATATATGGCCAATATGGTGTGAATTGGCAGTTTTTTGACATGTTATGAGTTCAAACTCATAGGTCATTTCTCTAAGCCCATTCGACTCCAGGTCCAACCAAGGTTATGTCAGGGTGGGGCATGGTCCTGAGTGCCACTCTAGGCCATGACACGCCACCTCCCCTATTGGGCTAGGATTTAGAGGCTTGGGAGTGAACACATTTTTGGGGTTTATGTAGTGACTTGTGACACATGGCATTCAGCCATCGCATTTGACCTGGTTCAGGGCAATATGTTGGTGAGTCAAGGGAAGGTCTTGAGTCCAGGGAATGAGGGGTTTATGGCTGTGAGTGTGTAAGTTTACCTCTTTCCCCAACTTTGCTTTATTTGTGTTCATATGCCAATTTCAGGGCTTTCTTCCTTGGTGCAATTCTTGTACATGCCCGCCACCGTGAGAATACCGGTGTGCTGAACGAAAGCCCGCAGCCTGATTTGGATTGTGAATTGGGTTATTGCTGTACTTGTGGGATCTGGTTACCATTCAGGGTTGAAGGAGGATTTTGTTTTCTATATTTTTGGATTTGGACCCTGGAAATTGAGGAATGCAATCGTTGATCCGGAGTAAATCAGCATGGGTTACAGGCGGAAGGGGCACAGCGGGGGCCGGTCCTGGTAGGGACCTTCTTTATGGTAGCAGAGGCTTACCTGCTGCCCCTACCAACCGCCCACCCGGGGACTTGGGCCGTTATGAGCCCTGCCCAAGTACGCCCCGGGTGCGTATTGTGGACTCGGTGGAGACCACGCCGGAGATTGGAGCCATAGAAGGACCGAGACGTTCAAGAGCATGGCGAACTCCGGAAGTTGAAGCCCGAAGAGAAGAACGACACTCGGGAAGAGGAGGACGTGACATGGAGGACCTGGTCTCCATGTGTGAGCGTCGCTGCCGAAAGGCATGCAACCTCCGCTCCGCCGCGGAGGACTCTGATGAGGCCTGCCATTCAGGCAGCAGTGGAGGACGGGCCCGGCGCTACCGGAAGCGCGGGTCACCCAAGTCCGCGGCAAGGGACGCCGGGGCTATGGACACGGATTCCTGCCCGGTCAGGCTGTGGGAATCCGAGGGGCACTCCGAGGGCTATCGGACAGCCTACGAGCCACCTTCGGAGCCGGAGACGCCCGCGCCGATCGTCAGGGCGCATACGGCCCCTGAGCCCGCCCTGCAGCACGACGCCGAGGGCTTGGAGAGGCCAGCCAGGGCCCGGACGGCACCTGTGCCCCGGCACACGGGATCAGAGACGGACGCCATAGGCGATACGCCTATGGGCGATGAGTCCGAGGCGCCGGGAACCGCGGGATGCGCTGGATCAGGCGGACAGCACGCCGCGTGCCACTGTGAGCACGTGTCCTTCCTCATGGGCAAGTACCCGAAGATGGGGATGGACGCCATCGTGCGTCACCTTGATCGCCTGGACAACGCCAAGGACGCTCTAGAGGAGGACGTCGCGGGGATCCTGGACGACCAGTCGGCCGCGGAGAACCACATGGAGGAGCTGCGAGCGGATCAGGCCCGGTACCGGGAGAATCTGGAGCTGGCCCTGCAGAAGCAGCAGCAAGTGGTGGACAGCCTCCTCCACTTAGTGGAGGACATGTCGGGACGCCTGAGAAGGCTAGAGGAGCGACAGCCCCTCGCCTCGGGTCCGGAGCTCCCGGCAAAGCCGGCCGCGGTAGAGCTGCTGGAGCGGGTTAAGACCCTCAGGAGCGCCATGGAGAAACCCATGGGCGGCCCTGCAGAGGCACCATACGCGCCTCCGCGTGTTGACCCGGGTGCGCTGCCGTATGTTCCCCTGTTCAGCGAGTCCACAATGCTCGGGGAACACACGGCACCGGCTGGGTCCATGCGGGAAGGGCACGTGACCACGGACCCGAGGAGCCTGACGGTACAGATGTCCCATGCCGCCCAGGATGTACCGCTCACGACGAATATGGCAGTCTATGCGGAAGAGAAGATCGAGATCCAGAACCAGACCATGCATGGGCGAACCATGGGAAGCGCCGACGGACATGGTCGAGGCCATCCAAGCGGAAACATGTGGGCGAAGGACCCCAATACGGGGATATGGATGGTCGATGGAGCAAGTCCTTCCCGCATTCCAAACCCCATGGGTTCAGGCCCAACTGGACCGCACTCCATGGAGGAGAGGGATGTACGGGGAGTGTACTCAAATCCCCCGGCCACAGGTGGTATCCGTCTCGGTGGAGTGGTGGCTGGAGACGTCGGAGACGCCATCAGGATTGACGACCTCAGGGGAATCAAAATCCCCTACTACGACGGGAACCCGTCCAACCTGGATGACTTCATCCTGGACAGGGAGGACTTCGCCGAGGAGGTCGTCGGCGAGATGCGGGGAGCGCCGCGGGACAAGTGGGTATGCCGGACATTCCCACACCGCTTGGCGCAGGACCTGAAGGAGGAGCTGCGGGATCAGATCCGGGAAGGATTGATCCGGACGGAGCAGGCCTGCCTCCAGTGGTTGGAGGACGAGGAGCGGGTGGACGCTCCAAACCAGAAGCTGGAGGACCTGTGGTCCATTCCACTGCCGCTGGACCGCGGTGAGTTGCGGGTCCGGGAGTGGAACCGGTATCTGCGGAAGTACCGTAGATGCCTCAAGTTGGTGGAAGACTGGAACGAGGCCAGTGAGATCCGCCACTTGCTGAAGGACGTCCTCCCCGGCAACTGGAAGAGGAGAGTGGAGGACGAGGAGAAGAAGAGGGCCAAGAAGCGGGTGGCGGTGAGGATTATGGCGGCGGAGGATACCCATGCGGGTATAATGTAGTTCTTCAGGAGGAACCTGGGCGAACCCAACCGGATGTTGGGCCTGCAGAACGCCGTGTACGTGGAGGTATTCGGGGACTCCATGGGGCAAAGGTTGCTGCGCCTCAACAACGTGGAGTGGAGGCGCGGGGAGCCGCTGAGGATGCAAGTCATCTTCGCCCGCATGAGCCTTGACGAGATCGTGAAGTACATCACGGTGGAGTTGAAGCTCAATGCGAAGAACGAGGCCCACGTGCAGGATCCACATGGTCATGGACAACGAGGCCACCGAGAAGACCGCCATCATCGAGAGATCCAGGAGGACACGGCCAACTCCGCGGAGGATGGTAGTGGAAGTGGCCAAGACCACTGGTCCCGGGAGGATCACGAGGAGGCCCATTTCTTCGCGTTTGTGGCGCACAACGTGAAGAACCATGGGCAGGATCGGTCCAGATGGAGTCAAGTGGGACCCAAGAAGGGTAAAGAGCCAAGGAGGATCGGGAACCCACCGCTCTCGTTCCGGGAGTACAGGTCTCAGCACGACGGGTGCTGGGTCTGTTATGGCAAGGGAAATAACCATGCACACGACCACCGTCAGTGCAAGGTGTATGAGGCGGACAAGAAGGCCTACTTCGCAGCCCACCCCGAGAAGAAGCCCAAGGAGCAGCGGATTTCCGACTGGAAGGCGAAGGGCGGAGACGGGGGAAAAGGCCAAGGCAAAGGCCAAGGAAAAGGCGGAGGAAGAGGCTATGGTGGTGGACCTGGCCAAGACCGACGAGTGAGGTCGATCGAGGAAGTTGCTGAGGACATGTTGAGGACGTTGGAGGAACTCAGGGCCCAGCAACGTGGTGGACAAAGTCCTGGCGGATCGCAGCCGGAAGGGGCTGCGGGAAGCCAAGTCTAGAGGAGCCCCCACGGGAGTGGGACCTCGGAGGTCTCTCCTCCGAAAATCAGTGGAATCCCAGTGAAAGCGAAGGCACATCGGGTGCCGAGGAAGGCTTCGGAAGAGCCAAAACCACTGAGTTTCGCCACTCCCAACCCCTGGAGCGCCCTGCCAAGGGAAGTACATGTGGGTACGGGACATGGCAAGAAGGAAGGAGCGACCACGGAGAGCCCCGTGGACGGGCAGGACCAACCCAAGATCTACACCATCCGTGACCATACCCTTGAAGTCCTGATGCACCCGGACATGCTAGAGTTGCATGCCGTGAGAGTCGTCCATACACCGCATGGCGACGAGCGGCAGTTGCACTTGAAGGTGCGTGTACGGTGCGGACGAGAGGAGAAGGTGGTGGATGTGTTGGTGGATACGGGTGCCCAGGTGAGCCTGGTCCGGAGAGGGTTGCTCAAGGAGGAATTCCTGCAGCCCAGCCGGAGACCGGTCCGCCTGAAGGTCGCCAACGGAGAGATTATGGGTGGTGGCACCCATGAGGCCACTATCAGTATGGAATTCTGGGAGCATGAGCGCTTGAACCGCCCTGATCAGGCGAAGAGAAGCACTCTATCCGGGAACTTCTATGTGGCCGACATCACTGATTGGGATATGATCATGGGGTATGACTTCATGGTGGCAAACGCCATTGGAGCCCTTCCCCATCGCGCAACGCTGGTCCGGGAGGATGATGAATGCCTCACATGGCTGTCCAGGGACTATGCATGCGGATCATCCCAATGGAATGCTGAGGAAGAGGATCGAATCGTCCAAGCGGTGCAAGCTGTGGGTGCCAAATCCAGAGGAGACCGTGGAGTTCAGCTCACGGAGTATGGAATGGCGCCGCAGGTGTATACCAGGATGATCCAGACGCTGGGAGCCGAAGCGCCCGAGACGGACGTCTTTGCTTCCCGGGATGCCCCACTTCTGCGGAAGTGTCGGAGGCATTGGCATCGAGGAGACTCAGCCTGGCACAGGCATTGGGGTTTGAAGGAGTGGGGACCCATGTATTGGCATGGCTCCCTGGACAATACCAGACGTACAGTGGAGAAGATCATCGCGGATAGGGCGAAGGGGATCCTGGTCATAACCGGCATAGGATCCACCCCATGTCCGCTGGAGGGTCTCAAGTCAACGCTGGACTCCATCACCCTGAACGAGATGTCATTCGGGCCAGAGGAGGAGCTGTTCATCGACGCCAAGGGTGTATCAATGCCCTCCCCGGGTCAAGCGTGGGGTACCAAGGCTTTCCTGGTGGATGGGGCGCAAGCCCAGCCCACGGGTGATGAAGCATTCATCCGTAGGTCAGAGGCGGTGCCCATGAAGGTCATGTTTGATGCCAAGGAGGGGACGGATCAGCCAATTGATGGCATTGACGTTCTGTCCCACTCCGAGATCGACGACGTCGTCAACTACATGCGGATGGGGATGCATGACCGTGTGGCAGCCAAGAAGAGGCGGGCCATGGTCACATCTCCGCATTGGTGGGATGACAAGATGTTGGTCACCGGCAAGTACGAGAAGGATGAGTTCGTGGCGAGGGTCATGGATCACATCGCGGACCAATACAATGGTCCGGTTGGGTCGGACCCACCAACGTGGGGTTTTGCAAGAGTGGGAACCGGTAGCGACAGTCACCAGCCCGAGGCCGCAAATTTTCGAAGATTATCGGTGGGAAGTGCACCCCACGACGATGAAGACGGCATATCGGACGAGGAGAAGTCGGATTCGGACCCGGAAGAGGCCTATACCGCAGTGTGTTCGGTTGTATCGATACCGAAGCAAGCGGCTGAAGAGGCCCAGGAGAACCCGAAGGTCGCCGAGCTGAAGGAGAGGCTGATCAAGGCCTATCCGCGGCTATTCAGTGGCGTCGCCAACAAGAACCCTCCAGATCGTGGGAGGTTTGGTACAGCGAAGATCAAGCTGAAGCCGAACCCGAAGATCTATCGTCATCGGGAGTACCAACTTCAGGGCGATCGGGCCGAGGCCATGAAGAAGCTGTTGGCCGAGTTCATTGAGCGGGGATGGATCGAACCCTCCGACAGTGAATGGGCCAGCCCAGCTTTCATCGTGCCCAAGAAGGAGAAGGGCGAGTGGAGGTTGGTGGTTGATTACAGAGGTTTGAACGAGCAGACCGAGCACGACTCGTACTCGCTTCCCCTGATCGACTCCATCCTCCAAAAGCAACAGAAAAAGCGGATTTTCACGGTGTTGGACCTGAAACACGGTTACCACCAGATGCCGCTACACCCGGACTCCAGGCCCTGCACAGCGATGTCGATGCCGCTGGGGCCCATGCAGTGCAAAGTGGTGCCCATGGGCGCCAAGAATGGCAACGCCGCTTTCCAGCGCATGATGGAGGACCTACTCGGTCCTGTCCGGGACTGTGCCGATCCCTTCGTGGATGACATCATCATCGGGTCCGGCACGGAGAACATGACTGAGGACGAGCTCATCGACACGCATGAGAAGGATCTGCGCCGAGTGCTCAGCGAGTTGGACAAGCACAACATGGTGTGCAAGCCCACAAAAGCCTCACTCTTCGTGAAAGAAGTGGAGTTCGCGGGTCACGTGGTTGGTCACGGGCAACGCCGTCCCATGCCTGGGAAGCTGGCGTCCCTGCACCACTGGGAGAAGCCCCAGACCATCAGCGAACTCCGGTCCTTCATGGGGTTCTGCAATTACTATTCGGGCTACGTCCGGATGTATGCAGAACTCTCGGGGCCGCTGCACAAGATGCTGCAGGTGGGGAAGTTCGATGGCCGAAAGGGGAGCAAGAAGAAGCTTGCCTGGACGCCTGAGGCTGAAGATGCGTTCAACAGCCTGAAGGAGCGACTCCTGGGGCAGTTGGGGCTGTTCCTGGTGGACCCGGACAAGGGATTCGTGCTACGGACGGATGCCTCGGATTATGCTGTGGGGGCAGTCCTCGAGCAGATCCGGGACGACGGGTCACATGTACCCGTGGCGTTCTGGAGCCGGATCCTGGCCGAGGGCCAACGCCGCACCTGGACCGCGAGGGAGAAGGAGACGTACGCCAGTGTCTGTGCGCTCAGGAAGTGGTCTGGCCACATCGGATTACAACCGGTGGTGGTTTGCACGGACCATCAGTCCTTGCAGAGCTGGCACAAGGAGCACGTCGACACCCCCTCGGGACCGGCGGCAAGGAGGGCCCGGTGGCACGAGACGTTCGCCAAGTTCGACCTCAGCGTCGTATACGTCCCGGGGAAGGACAACACTGTGGCAGATTGCCTCAGTCGGTGGGCCTACCCCGCGGGCAAGGCTTGGATGGATATATCCAGCCATGGGGATGCCGAGGAGACCGAGGAGGCCAAGCGCATCATCGAGATGGAGAAGATCATGGAGCAAGAGGGGGTCAAGTGCTTTGTGGTGATGGCAAACCGTACGGACCTGGCCAAGTTCCGGGGTGCCCGCGTCCAAGCTATTCGAGAGGAAACCCTCGAGCAATGGATGGTGGCCCCTGTGGAGCTAGTCAGGTCGGTGCTCACAGAGGACTGGTCGGATGACTATGCGGCATCCGAGCACTGGAGCAAGTACTGGAATGCCGTGAGCGCCCCGTCGGACGACGAATGGCCCGAGGGCTTGACCGAGGATGGCGACAAGTTGTTCCTCAAGGACAAGCTGCTGGTGCCCGAAAACCGAGTGGAGGAGCTCATTGACCATTGGCACAACGCCCAGCTCATGCACCCTGGCCGAGACAAGATGCAGCAGGACCTGGAGTGGCGTTTCAAGTTCCCTCCGGGGTACTACGCCATCCTGGATAGGTACTGCAGCGACTGTGCCGTGTGTCGGGCCACGAAGAGCCCCAACCACTCCACAGCGGGCAACCCGGTGTATACGGCTATACCGGAGGCCCCTATGCGGTCCATAGCAATGGATGTATTCGCCATGCCTGAGGTCACCGTGGAAGGAGAGACCTACGACTGTGTCATCCTGGCGGTGGATAGGCACAGTGGGTATATCGTGGCGGTACCAGGCAAGAAGTCCAAGAAGAAGGACAAGAAGGACAAGCATGGAGTGGGGCTGCAGGCCAAGACCGTCGCTAATGCCATGATCAGGCATTGGCTGACGATTTTCGATGTCCCAGCTGTCATCTGCAGCGATGGGGGCAGTCAATTCGTGGGGATGTGGTTCAAGACGATGTGCAAGCACATGGGGATTCGGCACGCCAAGACCGTGGCGTACCACAGCCGGTCAAATGGCCGTGCTGAGGTGGCCGGGCGGCAGATGTTCGAGAAGTTCCGCCAGCTGCATATTGACGAACCGGGCCGGAACTGGTATAACTCGCTGTGGAGATGTAAGTGCGGCTAGCCCCATCTGCTCAGATTTTCAGACATTCTGCCCAGATTGGCTACATTTTGGTCATTTTCTTTGCTTCGGCGGATTCGCCGCCTCGCAGCTCAGTCACAGGATATTTCCTATATATTTCTGATATGCCGGATTTGATTCCGCGGTCCATTTCCCGTAAATCCGCCGCGTTCCGCTATTTTAGCAGGAATCGCCATTTGCCGCTGACGCGCGCTCGCGGGCCAGATCGGCCAAACATTTTTACATAATTGGATTATTTAAATCGTTTCAGACAGTTTTGGACACTCAGATGTATTTAGAATAATTCCCCTCAATTTTCTTCATAGACTGGGATTTTCTGCCGGACCACAATCAGCATGGACCTTGCTTCTGTTGTCGCTGCTCTCGCCTCCGTTGGTGTCCGAGTGTCCGGTTCTACCCCCAATAACAACATCCAGGGAGACTCCTCGCGTGCCTGCCCCACTGGTCTTGCCGGCCCCGAGCCCTCCGGCACCCACAACGACCCAGGGCAGCACTTTCATGGTAGCAGAGGCTACCTGAATGTTGTTCCTTTGGTGTCCCAACCACAGCTAGCTCCCCAGTACGGCCCCGTAGACTCCGCAACCTCCGGAGACGTAACGATTACGCTGCCGTGGTGCTGTGCGAACGAGGCCTTGAGAGGAATGCCTTGCGCAAGCCCAAATTGCCCAAGAAGGGCACAAATCAGCAGCTGTGGAGGCCCAGATTACAATCAAGATCCCAGTCGAAATTGGCCATCAAGTAGTTGGAATCTCCCAGCCTACGCTAATGGCAACGCTCCGGTGGAGCTTACGGACCTGGCAGGTACCAATACTCCCTACCAATGTCCACATTTTGAGACCATCGACGCCGACATTGACGACATTGAGATGGGTGGTCCAGGTGAGGTACCTACCTATAATCGACCAGCCTCATGGGCACAATGGGACAACCATTTGTCTTCCGAAGTGACCCGTAACCTTGAGGCGCTTGAGGCCCTTTGTCTATTAGCCACGTCTAAGCTGATAGGACAAGAAAGAATCGCCTCTGATTTTTTATTCGAATATTTTTTCCTCCTTCAAGAAGAAATTAAGACCAGGATGTGGTGGTGTTCTCAAGAAGATGAATCTTTTGCCATTTTTTTGCAGATCTGGGAGGCAAGCCCCTTCCCGAAGGAGAAGACCAAGGCACCTGTTGCCGGGCCCTCCGCCCCTCATCCCTCTGTTTCCATCCGCTACAATCTAGCCGCCGCGGTTGAGGAAGGAATTTTAGAGGCAGCTAGGCAGGCAAGCCTGGAAATTAGGACTGAAGGAGCTCCCCAAGTGGACTCCTGGCTGCGAACCACTGAGATTAGCGGTCCGACAGCCTGCTCAGGCCCTTCAGGACACGGTATGTACTGTCCTGCCGACTGCTCTTGCAGATTACAGCGAGATACTGAGCTCCAATTGCTCAAAGATCAAATGCAACTCATCATTCAGACGCTGGGAATTAAAGATCTTTTCAAGACCCACATGAGGTCTGAGGGCGCATCATCGGTGGAACAAACAACAGAACCGTCGGAGGAGGCGACAGAAATTTTTTCGATTGCTCCTTCGGTGGACTCTAAGACCACCGACGCAAGGATCAGCAGGACTAAGCTAAAGGAAAGGGTTACAATCTCTCGATCTCAGAGTAGATCGGCGAAGGCTAGGAATGAGGCTCAGAATGCCAAACGAACTGCCTCCCGTACTACCCTTCCTGCTGTTGATTCCAATGCAATTGCCCAGATGTTGCTCGCTCAGACCCTCGCCGGAGCTGGTGTGGCTAATGATGCCGCCAAGGTGTCTGCCATTACGGCCGGTGTTGGGCTGGATTCACTCCTAAATCCCACTTCATTGCGACTTCGTCAGGTTGCAAAGCAACCGAAGTATAATGGGAACCCCAGACGTTGGCCTCAGTTCCAACGGGAATTTAAATTGTGGGTTAAGACTCAAAAGCTCCAGGATGATCAGTTCCTGATGGCCCTCTTGGACTGCCTTGAGGGAGCGCCGGCCAACACTTGGCTCAGGACCTGGAGTGATCGTGAAGATTCAAGTTCCCCCCTTACCTTTGATGAGGTGTGGGAACAGTTGGAGGTACGTGGATCCCGGCTGCCTGAGGACCATTACCACCAGATGTTGAAGAATTTTCCTTCATTCTCTCGATTAATCTTGCACGAAGTGCAGGACAGGAGACAGCGCTTCTGGAATCTCGTAGAAGAATCTGAACATTCAGGCGAAAAATTTTCCAGTGCCGAGCTGAAAAATCTGATTTTTGACAAGATCCCCTCAGAAACCGCCGCCACCCTTCGGAATAAACAGTCCGAAGAAAAGGTCAAGACCTGGTGGGCGGAAGTCGATGGCTTTGATGCCTCGGCCAACCGGTTTACCGTCAGGGAGGCACTTCAAAAGTGCTCCCCCACGTCGTTTACCAAGGTGAAATTCACTGAAAACACGTGGAAAATCAAGTTTAATGAACACGAGGATCGGGACTTGTTTGTCCAAGTCCTCAATAGGGGAGTAAGTTTCCACGGCCATCGCCTGAAGGCCAGGAACTGGGTGTTTTCGTTCACCCCGCAGGAACTGTGGGAAGAGGTTGAGAGGCTCGCTGACGCCGCCAATCAAAATTTCCATGAGGGTCTTGGGGGAAACAGGAATACCCAGCAAAACACCCAAAATGGGGCCCAAAAGGGCAACAAAAAGGTGAATGACACCCGGAATGTTCAGGATCATTGTAGCATCTGCCTTCTTCTAGGTTCTACGAACCGAGCTAAGACACATTCTACTGGTAATCACCGATGGTCTGCTTACGATCACAAGGTGATTGGTGAAAATGTCAGTAATTCGCAGAATTCAGACAGGAATGACAGACAGGTGCATGGTGCCAAGGGGGGAAAGGGTAATCCGACCCCCTCCGGTGGAAACAAAAACACTGGAGGCCCTGGCGGGTCCCAAGGCAAAGGGAATCGGACTCCATCCGGCTCCGGTGGGCAGCCAAACGGCCAGATAAGTCCCAATGGCAACGCCGGAGGCGGAAATCGAAATCCAGGCCAAACCCCTCAATCCGGTACAAACAAAAGAAATGCTCCAGGATCACAGGGTAAGGGTAAGGGAAATCCTTCAGGAACCCCTTTCTCTGGTAAGGGCAGAGGGCGTGGCGACGGTGGTGGCCCATCATCCGGCGGCCGTGGCCGTGGACGTGGAAAGGGAAATCATCGTGTGGATCAGGTCTCAGGTGCAGATCAGGTGTCCGATGCGGATCGAGATTATGTCGAAAAAGCCCTGAATCCAGCGGATGATCCGTTCCAAGACGAGTGGATCGACGAATCAGGCTGTGTTCACAATGTTAACGCAGCCGCTGGAGGTCAGAACGCCTAGGGGAGGCACGAAAATCGTCCCTCCCCAGGCGATTTCAGGCATGATCCCCAAATTCCTGATCGACCATTACTTGATGTAGGGTCGCTTGTCTCCTCTCCCCTGGATCCGGCAGCGGATCCTTCTGTTGTAGTGGACGAGGTTGGTGTACAGTCTAAGCACAGGGCCCGTCAGTTTGTCACAAAGCTGTGGGTCTCTGATTGCAAGGGAAATTTCCATCTCGCCACTTGTTTGTGTGACAATGGATCAGAGGTAAATCTCCAATCCAATTCATTCTTACCCGACGACTGCGTGTTTGAATCGCCTCATCCTGTTACCCTCGAGGGAGTTTCTGGACATTCTCTCGCAGGTGGGCAACGCGGTTGTTATATATCAACTCATTTGGTCGCTCAAGACCTTTGGGAAGAGCAAAATGTGGAAGAAGTTGTCCTTAAGGATGACTACTTCTATCGTGCCGACATAAAGTATGACCTTTATTTGGGCCATCCTTGGCTTCGCAAGAACAGGGTAGCGCCCGTAGGTCATCGTCGTTGTTTTTTGCTGGAGTCAGGTCCCTTGGAGCGTCCTGAATTTCGTTTTTTGCACGCACGGTTTAAAAGTGCAGAAGAACTTTTGAAGCAAAAGGTGACACCAAAATTTGGTGAAGATGTCACCATTGCAGAGGTGAATGGGAGTGCCGATTACTCCCAAGAGTTAGAATGTCTTCGTAGGGACTCCCAGCCACGACGCCCTTCGCGCTGGCACTCTTCATCCTACAGAGTTGTCGACAAATGGCGCGATGCAATTTGTGAATACTTTCATGAACATCATTCATTTTGGCCCCAGTATGATGCCTTTGCTAACCGTATGAACAAGCGCTTTGACAAGCACTTTAGCGACGCTTGGACCCACAAATGGGACAAGAAGTTGTGGATTAATCCTCCGTTTCACTTAATCCAGCAGGTCATCCACAAAATCAAGCAAGATAAAACCCAGGCAATTTTAGTTGTGCCCTTGTGGAACAACAAGCCTTGGTTTCAGGAATTACAAGACATTTGTGTAGATTACATCGAACTTCCCAGGAAGATTAAGCTGTATGCCAGGGACGACACAGGTCCCCTGCCACAGCGGTCCTGGAGTTCGCTTGCATTCCTGGTGGATGGAAAGCTTTCTGACTCTAATTCTGCTGATTCTGGTACTGATTCTTGTGTTGGGTCAGAATCTGAGGTTGAGCGTGGTACTGATGATGAATCTATTTTTTCTGATTTTTGTCTGTCAGATACCCAAGGTGATTCAACGTCCAATGGATCCGCCTCGGCTCCCTCTTCCCCAATACGGTCGACATCGAAAAGAATCTTCAGTGCACGGGCGAGGAAAAATCTCCAATCGCGCCGCAAATTCAGAGTTTTTTATGAAAAACCCCCTGTGGAAGCTTTCATGGATCCTTTCGAGGAGCTGGATCACGAAGAGAATCTCTGGGATTTCGACACACGACCCACCTATCTTCAAGAGGCAGTGGATACGGACCTGTTTAGGGACATCCGTAAGAAGATTCTTCCTGCCAAAGCCGAAGAAGTCGCCAAAGTTTTTTCGACAGTAATTCCTGGCGATCAGGTGGACACCGAATTGTGTTCAAAGTCAAGAGAAAAGATTTTTGATGAACGGAAGGACACAACCCTTTCAGGGAAGTTGATCAAAGACCCCCCTGTCCGTGGACAGTTCGGTGAAGCTTTCATCGAGCTTCGTGAAGGGTACAAGGCAAAAAAACAGCGCCCTTATGAAAATCATGGACATAATAATGAGATTCTCAGAAAAATCATCGAGAGAAATCTCAGGGAATTTGGTTGGCTTGAGGGTTGTATGACCAGCGAATGGTGCTGTTCACCCTTCACAGTCCCGAAGCCACCGCCTGCAGACCAGAACACCATTGATGGTTGGCGAATGGTTGTTGATTTTCGCAATCTCAACGCCGAAACCAAGGCGGATTCACACCCCCTGCCCCTCATTGAGGAGGAAATCGCCAAGAGGGCAAGAGGTCGTTTGTTTTCTGTGCTGGATCTCCGTCACGGCTTTCACCAAATGCCGTTGAGGAAGGACAGCCGACCTCTCACCTGTATGTGCACGCCATGTGGCCCAGTCCAATGGACCGTCATGCCCATGGGGCTGAAGAACGCCCCCTCATTTTTTCAAAGAATGATGGAGGATGTGCTGTTCACAACCCATCCTGAGCTTCGTGCCTTCGTGAGTGTGTACATAGATGACATAATCATCGCGACGGAAGGGGAGGGACTGACCGAAGCCGAGCTGGTGGCCCTACATGAGAAGCAGCTGAACCAAGTTTTGGACATTCTTGACGCCAATCAGCTGATTTGTGGGCCAAAGAAGGGAAAATTATTTTTAAAATCAGTCGAATTTTGTGGTTCTCTCCTAGAGAATGGCACTCGACGACCCAGTCCAGGGAAGCTCGTCGCTTTTCAGAAGTGGAAGCGCCCTGAGACGATCACGGAGTTGAGAGGATTCCTGGGTTGTTGCAATTTTTACCACACTTTTGTGCCGAATTATGCCAAATTTGCTGCCCCCCTCACTGAATTATTGAAGGTAGGGAGAGATGCGGGCAAGGCAGGTTCAAAGGTTCGTGTCAAGTGGACTGACGAGTGCGAGGAGGCCTTCCATCACTTGAAGGCGGCCCTCTGTGAAGTCGCCACGTTACATGTGCCCCAATTTGACCGACCCTTCTACATTAGAACCGACGCTTCTAGGTACGCGATCGGAGCTGTCCTTGAACAGGTTGATGAAGCCACCGGCGATCATTACCCTCTTGCATTTTTGTCTCGGAAGCTAGCCCGAAGCCAAATGCAATGGTCGCCGCGTGAGCAAGAAACGTATGCCATAATTTGCGCTCTAAAAAAGTACCAATCGTGGGTTGGCACCAATCGAGTCGAGGTCCTGACGGATCATCGATCTCTGCAGTATTGGGGCACCGAACACATTGATACTGTCGCGAGCCCAGCTGGTCGACGGGCCAGATGGCACGAATTTCTCAGTCTGTTTGACCTCCATGTGTCGTATTTGCCTGGAAAACATAACACGGTAGCGGATGCTCTGAGCCGATGGGCTTACCCCGCCTCAGAGGGGCTGCAAAGTACCAACATCCATGGTACGGAGCAGGACCGCCATGTAATCATCGAATGGGATCAGGAAGAAAAGAAACTCATTCGACGTGCATGCATGCAGTGCGCTGTTAAACAGCACGCATTGCCGTGTCACGACATCACGGCCATCACAGATCCGGCGCATGCTCATGAGATCTGCACCAAAACGCTGAAAGTCGTGGAAAAAGTCACCGATCCCTCCTCAGGGAGTGTGAAACGGTTTGACTATACCCGACAAGTAAGTCGATTTCGGTTGATCCAAGGCATTAAGCGACGAGATCCGGCCAAAACTCCACTCCTGCCTAAAGATTCCCTGATAATCCGTGACTGGACGTCCGATTACCTGCAGGATCCCATGTTTAAAGAGGTCTTTGGAAATCTCCAATCCAAAGATGCTCACAAAGATGGGATTTTTCCTGAGTACTCGTTGGATGGGGGGAAGCTGTGGATGGAGGGTAAATTGTGTGTGCCAGACGCCCTAGCCCCCCGAGTGTTAAACTGGTGGCATAAATGGGAGTCCCCCCACGCACATGGCCGTCGACTGTGGTCGATGATTAAGCATAGGTTGTTTGGATCGAGGCTCTACACTCACTGCATGAAAGTAGCTGCCGGATGTGCCCAATGTGCTGTCTCGACGCCCCCCAGCGCGAAGAAGCACGGCCATCTGAGGCCTCATCCTATTCCGGAGCGCCTCTTTAACAGAGTCACGAGTGATTTTTTCTATCTCGGTGAGCTCGATGACGAAGAGTGCCATTGGACTAACAAAAAAGTCAATGGTGTGCTCCTCATTCAGTGCCGTCATTCCGGCTACATTCAAGTGTTGCCTTGCAACATTGAGTCGATGACTGGCAAGGCTGCCGCCAAATGGTGCGCGCAGACCTGGATGGGAGGTTGGGACGTCCCATCCGAGGTGGTGACGGATTCAGGCAAAGAGGACACCTCCGAATGGTGGAGAGAATTATGTGCTCGCCTTGGAATCCACCACCTGCGATGTGAAATCCACTCGCATCGAGCGCTGCCTGGTGAAAGAGCCGGCCGCTCAATTATTAATATGCTTCGTAAGGAGCTCGCGAGTGAAAAGGATTTCCATTGGATGGAAGTTCTCTTCGCATTGCTTCGCCGTTACCACAACACGCCTTTGTATCATGGCCTTTCTCCAAATGAAATTGTCTTTGGACGAAAGAAGTGTTGGTGGAACATGCCGTTGAATAATCCTCGCCCCTGTAAGGATGCTTCGCTGTTTTTGGACGAAGTCCAACGAGCAGATAAATCTGTGTCGAAATTAATCGAGAAGCATCAAGCTGACTGGCTTTGGGTCCAGAATCAAGGCCGAAAAAACCCCCACAATTTTGAAGTCGATGATCGAGTTTGGCTTCGAAAATCCGAAACCACCCTGGACGGAGATGACAAGCTTCTTCCCTTGTGGGAGGGGCCATTCGCTGTTACAGCGCGTCTTGGTGAGAACAGGTGGAGGATTCGTGTGGATGTCAGCAGGGAAATTGACGTTTCGGGCGATCGCCTCAAGAGAGAGATCCCCTCCCCCAAGGATCGGGTTAAACCCCTTTTTTGGACTGCAAAACACTTGTCCGATCGGGTCATCGAAGGGGGGAAGTACAAACTCAAGAGGATTGTTGAAGCAAGACGTGACGCCAAGGGCGAATGGGAATTTCTGTGTGAGTGGAGGGGCTTTGATTCCAGTCACAACAACTGGGAACCAGCCCAATCTTTTGTCCATGGGTACACCAAGGGGTTCATCGACTTCCTCAAGAAGCACCCCGAAATTGGAGTACTCCTGACAGATTGTTTGTCGAAACCAGACAGACAAGTGGAGAGCGACGGAAAACGACCTGTGGTGAATCGAGATCCAGCCTTTTACGGCCCTCAGCAGCCACATTCCAGGGCTGATCCGTCGATCCCCCCTCCTGCGGTCAGGCCAGCCCAGGAACCAAATGAGGACCAAGCTTCAAGTTCGGCCGCTGATTTGCAGCGCCCAAGCCGTACCAGGGCCCGACCAGACAGGTTGGTGGTCACATGTATTCGAGCTTGGCCGAATTGAGAAAGCCATCCTACCACATTCTGCTCAATCCACTGTTCATTCTTTCTGTTTATGTCATGATGTGGAGAACTGCGAATGTTTGATAATTTGACGTCAATCAACTTTTCTTTGGTCTCCGTTCGGCAGACAAGGCGTAGATACGCTGACGGAGTGTGCTGCCGTGTTCAGAAAAAACCAAACTCAGGCTTAATTCAGGCAGATTCGGGGTAATCTTGTCTCTGTTGGTCTGTGCATCTCCCGAATTTGGCTACTCGTGCAGATGGAAGCAAATGTACATAATCAAAACGCTGGCCAGCGACATTCACCCCTACAGGTAACCCCTGTAGTACTGGCTGCACCAGATGCGACGCCAGGAACTCAGATCATACCTTCCTTTGCTGTGATGCTAACGCCAAAGTCCAGATTCAGATCCAGGATCCTCAAATTTACCTTGAATTTCTCAGGTTTGTCCATCATTCTGCCACTGTTGTACGAAACCCAGATGTCAATTGTTCAGACAATCTTCATCTAGGAGCTCTAGGGACTTCGAACAGCAACCTCTGAAGTCCGTAAGCTTCGTTGTATTTTTGGCACACGCCAATGTGAGCTCAATCCGACCAGAAACTGTCGAGAATGGTGAATCCAAGTGTCTTGTGGGACTCCATCGAAAGATTGGCCTTGTCCAAGTCGATTGACACCGCCGCCACTGTAAATTCGGTGTCTCTCAGTTATATACTGTCAGTAAAGCGCCTTCAGTGAACCTTCGGCGCGTTACATGCCAAGGATCCAGGGCCAGCATGTCCCATCATGATGCATCATCACATGATCCACATTTTGATAGAATCTGTTTGATGCTCGCGAACCAACGTGCCGGAAAGCACAATTGAGCTGAATAAACGACAATATATATTAACTTTAGTCTAAACGAAAGTGTTAGTAGTTTCGGTGTCAGACATTCCGCTTCATTTCACCTTCATCTCAGGGAATTTGCTGACATTAGGACAATTTAGATCGATTTCCTTGTCATCTCCTCTCATTCCTTGAAGATCTGTTTAGATCTAAGTGAACAGAAGAACATCTCTACCTTCGGTGGTTCACTCAGGGTCTGTAGACTACATTTGTATTTGTTTTACCGCTCTGTGACTGTTTAATCTCCTTCATCTTTGCTCCAAATGGATGCTGAATCTTGTGATCATCCACCAGATGCGCCAAATCTGACGCACATGCTGCACTTTTCAGAACGAGAAAAGCGGGAATAACACGATGTAGAGTTCGGCGAGGACACCGTAGCGTGCCCGCGACAGCGAAACTGTGCCAGAGCGCTGAGATGTCACTCCAATTCTTGATCCCCCCACTCAATCCATCAATAATCTACCTCATTCTCAACCAATGCTTGGTTTGGTATCGATTCTCGATACGTTTACATGCTTTTTAGCCCTTGACCTAATGTTTTACTGCACGGAGGACTGTTCGTCACTTCTCATTCTGTCTCATTTCAGGTTCATCCAGCCTGATTCAGTGCCAATTCAGCCCAAATCAGGTCAGATCAAGCAGATTTCGCCCCATCGAGGCTACATTTCTATGTTTTTCTGGGACTTACCCGCACTAGGTTCTTCGTTGACGTAGCGACACACCCCAGTGTGTTTTTGGAGGGGGAGTGTAAGTGCGGCTAGCCCCATCTGCTCAGATTTTCAGACATTCTGCCCAGATTGGCTACATTTTGGTCATTTTCTTTGCTTCGGCGGATTGGCCGCCTCGCAGCTCAGTCACAGGATATTTCCTATATATTTCTGATATGCCGGATTTGATTCCGCGGTCCATTTCCCGTAAATCCGCCGCGTTCCGCTATTTTAGCTGGAATCGCCATTTGCCGCTGACGCGCGCTCGCGGGCCAGATCGGCCAAACATTTTTACATAATTGGATTATTTAAATCGTTTCAGACAGTTTTGGACACTCAGATGTATTTAGAATAATTCCCCTCAATTTTCTTCATAGACTGGGATTTTCTGCCGGACCACAATCAGCATGGACCTTGCTTCTGTTGTCGCTGCTCTCGCCTCCGTTGGTGTCCGAGTGTCCGGTTCTACCCCCAATAACAAGATCCAGGGAGACTCCTCGCGTGCCTGCCCCACTGGTCTTGCCGGCCCCGAGCCCTCCGGCACCCACAACGACCCAGGGCAGCACTTTCAGGAGAGTGCTCCAAGCGTATCACGACCTTCCGGGACCCACTGGACTGTCGCCCCACCGCATCCTGTTCCTGCGGGATCGAGTGTCACGCACTCTCCCGTGGATGAACCATGGCAAAGTGGCCCGGGATGCGAACGCTATGATGTCTGAGGCGGACGACACGGCGGCCAAGGTGTGCAAGGCACTTCAGGACGAGCATGACAAGAGGGCCAAGTACTTCAAGCAGGGAAAGGTCCAGAAGTATGCTCTCCAAGACACAGTGTGGGTGGAGCGGCACCACAAGGATGTCCTGTCCAGGCATCGGCAGGCGTCCTGGTATGTGCCGGGGGTAATCGTGCGGAAGGTCGGGCAGGATGTGTATGCGGTTCTTGTGGGGGATAACAAGATCCTGGACCGCGACCATACCCAGCTTCGTCCCCGAGCACCAGACCCCAGCGGACGTCCCGTCACCTTCGAGTTCACGGCCGGCGATGTGGACTCGGACGACGAAGGTAAGGACGACGACTTCACCGCTGAGAGAATCATGGCGGACAAGCCGGACCCGGGGACGCCTGGGGGCAGGCTTTACAAAGTCCGTTGGAAGGGATTCGCCGCATCCAGGGACTCGTGGGAACCTCCGAGCAGTTTTGTGCCGAGGTACACCACGGTCTGGATGGACTACCTAAAGAAAAAGGGTATTTCTTTGGATGTCAAGGACGTATTGGTCCATTTGGTTGCTGCTGTAGCACCGTAATGGATCCCCCTTGGCATTTTGTTTGTTTCTGTGAATGGGGAGACAAGTGAGGGCGTACATCTGGGGATTTTTCGGCCTTGATCGGCCATATACCCCCTTCACTCGATCTCCACATATATATTGCATTGTGGTATACTTATTTAGGTCGACCGACGACGTTTTTCTATCTTTGATCCCCTTGGTCCATGTTGTAGATCAAGAGGAGACCGGATATGGCGTAGGGCGCTGATTATCAGTGTCCTCACCCCTCCCTTGGGGCATGGGGGACGCCTACGACGTGTGTGGGGCCTCCATGTGTCCTTGGGACATGGGGGGGGGGGGTTGGAGCCCATTGGGGTCCTCCCGTCCTCTCTTCATTGGTTTCCGAGCGGATACAACGCTCTGAGAAGGGGGGTGAAGCCGGTTCGGACCCCCGTGGCCATCTTGGGGTCACTTGGGGTGTGTATCTATGTGCCGGCAAGCCGCCATTGGCTGATATCATACTCTCCCGTCCACCTGAACTAACCCGATGTGATAGTGTGATAGGTTTGGCCATTCCGGCTACGAGCGGCCATATTCAGAACCGAGGGGCCGCCAGCGGAGATTTATATATCGGAATATCAGGAATCAACAGGGTTTTATTATCATAATGTTTCCGTAATTTTTCAGCCTTTCGTTCTGATGGTCAATGTATCGGCGACTGTAAGTTGGCTCGCGATTTTGCGTTAACCAATTGGTTAACTGTTATTTCCAGATATTTTGGCGGATATTCCGTTGAAGGGTCAGATTTCATCAGCAAAGGGTTCGTTGCTTCCGCAATTCTCTAAATAAGCACTCGAAATTTTAATCAGAATTTTTCGCGATGTCGAAATCGGATTTTCGACTTCGACATCGCCGCACTTGATTTGGACTTCTTCGAGTGGTCATACGCTTTTCCCTATGCCCGAATCAGGTTTCCCTTATACTTGCCACCCATTTGACTTGGAGATATAAGGGAAACAAAAGTGAATCGTGGGACCACTTTGAAGGATCATATCTACGCGCGAGTGTGAGGAAAGAGAATAAGGAAGGTTGGGTTGCAAGCGCCTTTGTCTCAACTTAATTTAGGAAGCATCAAAAGCCTTAGGTGCGCACACATGCCCGGTGTAGCAAGGGAAAAGGGTCAAGAGGGTATAAAGTGATATATAACTCTTGGACCGTGCAACCGAATATTATAATGCGACTTTCGAGTGTGCCGCATGAGTGTTGGGGTTGCATAGCAACTTTCCTTGGGTTCCTACGTATTTTTAACGTGAAGTTATGCCAATGGAGGGACATGGCATATCATGGTGGGAGCCACTTTTGAGGGTATATTTTGTATGCATGATATATGTCTTGATATGCTCACGCCCATGTTATATATCTTCGTGTGGCCGAAGAGATGGGGAGCCATACGTGACAAGGGCTTTGCCCATGTCCCAATTGTGGAATTCAAAGCGCTAGACCAAGTTACCGCGTATGTATTGCTCATGGTATGTTTGACAAAGAGATCCATGGGTGCACTCCCATTTTCATGGGGCATGTAGATATTAGTGGCGAAGGTATCTCCATGCGCTCGATTGGGGATCCAAGTGGGGGAATTGTTCGTAAATGGTTCCAATCATTTGTGTATTGAATCATGAGCGGATATCATGGGTGAGCATAGAGATATACTATCATGACAACTTTGTATTTGGTCATATTTTCATGTTTTTGACCTCAATTTTTGCTCATTTTTGCGTTTTGTGTACTCACCTGGTCAGCTCACAGCAAGAAGCCTATGGAGAGTCGAACCATGGTATGTTGTTCATATGTTGGCATATGCTTTGGAGTTGGACACCACCATATGCCGGATCGTGTACTCCATTTGGCTTGGCGCACGAAGGATCACAAGAATAGGTCTCAAGATCATGGGCTGACTTGGGCAGTGTGTGGCGCCCATATCCGAAGGGGTTTCGAGGGTAAAATGGAGATGTACATGGGCATTGACCTTTGGTCTCTATCCTCCATGAATACTAGACTTCGATTCCATGCATGCTTTGAGCCTTCGGATAAGTAGTAACTTCAATTTTGAGCATATTTTTGATATATGGCCAATATGGTGTGAATTGGCAGTTTTTTGACATGTTATGAGTTCAAACTCATAGGTCATTTCTCTAAGCCCATTCGACTCCAGGTCCAACTAAGTTTATGTCAGGGTGGGGCATGGTCCTGAGTGCCACTCTAGGCCATGACACGCCACCTCCTCTATTGGGCTAGGATTTAGAGGCTTGGGAGTGAACACATTTTTGGGGTTTATGTAGTGACTTGTGACACATGGCATTCAGCCATCGCATTTGACCTGGTTCAGGGCAATATGTTGGTGAGTCAAGGGAAGGTCTTGAGTCCAGGGAATGAGGGGTTTATGGCTGTGAGTGTATAAGTTTCCATCTTTCCCCAACTTTGCTCTATTTGTGTTCATATGCCAATTTCAGGGCTTTCTTCCTTGGTGCAATTCTTGTACATGCCCGCCACCGTGGGAATACCGGTGTGCTGAACGAAAGCCCGCAGCCTGATTTGGATTGTGAATTGGGTTATTGCTGTACTTGTGGGATCTGGTTACCATTCAGGGTTGAAGGAGGATTTTATTTTCTATATTTTTGGATTTGGACCCTGGAAATTGAGGAATGCAATCGTTGATCCGGAGTAAATCAGCAGGGGTTACAGGCGGAAGGGGCACAGCGGGGGCCGGTCCTGGTAGGGACCTTCTTTAAAGGTACTCCAGCTCAGTTTTGAGGAATTCGCATCTCTCCAGTTTGATACGGAGATTTTGCTCCACACGCACGTCGAAAAACTCCGACAGCAACAGCAGGTGGTCCTCGATCGAATTCGTGCCTAGCAGCACGTCGTCGATGTGAGCTTCGGCAACCGCCCCTTGTTCAAGCAACGCCTCGACTGCGGGTCGCTGCTTGAGGATGGTGAGCACCTGGTTCATCAACTCCTGGAACAGCGCGGGGGCGTTGGCGATACCAAAGGGCACGACCAGCCATCGGAACACCCTTCCGTTTTGTGTCCGAAATCCTCTGAAGCCGCCAGAATGCTTTGCCTCAACTCCTGCTTGAGTGTAAGTACTTCTTTGATCTTGTCAGGATCCACTTGGTGAAATTGACAGAGGTTGAGACTTCCGTGACACTCGTTGTAGCAATGAGTATGTTCTTTCGCGCTGTGATCGCCGTATTCCTGCAGTAGTTCACGCACTTCTCGCAGAGTTAGAGTACTCGCTTGGTGGCAGCGACACACTTGGGACATCTCCCACCGTCCTTGATACTCGCAGGTACAGGCTGACAAATTATTGTCGTATTCAGGGACATAGACACTCGTACCCGATTTCATCTTCAGCTTTCCTGCTTTTCTCGCCATTGCTCTGTCTTCTGATTTTCTTGTAGGTGTTCTACGCGATGAAAGAGAAGTTGTTTGAAATCCTCCTTCTTGTGCTCCCCGATGGGCCAACTGTCTTTGCTGGGCTTCACCCACTGAGGATCCTTTTTCTCGGAGAGGGTCGTCTTGTCGGCCACCATGCACGCAAAGGCGAGTAAGCACTTGGCTTGGTCATCGAGACGTCACGTCGCGCGCGATTGCAGCAGAGAAAAATAAAAACCCAAGAAAAAGACGCACAGCCGACAAAAATAAACAGAGAAATCGTTTTTTCCGACCTCAGAAACCCCCCAAAAAACTTTACGCCGCTGTTTGGTGAGGTCGTAAAACTTAGGACACACACAAAACGCCAAGAAAAAGCAACCCACGACAACGAAGAATTTGAACGTTGCGTGCTCCAAACCACCTAGCAAAGTGCGTTCCATAGGAGCTAGGCGACTTGTGCGCGTCGAAATAAAAAAAAGAGGGAAACAAAACAAAAGGAGAGATACCAAACCAAAAACAAAGAAAGCACGAAACACTACCACACGCCAACGACCACGGACCATGGGGAAGCAAAGGTATGACAAACAAGTATGTTACGACCCCATGCATCCTACATTTCCCCCGCTACACACGCGTAGGTGAGGAAACCCAGTATGTTGTGAAGGAGGGCGCCAAAGGGACAACGCCGCACGCAAAAACGAACGAGGAACCACCACGCACGTCATGAAGCATGCGCACAAACACGAATCACACCCATATATCCCCGTTCCTCCATAGGCTCCCAGCACCGCGAGGTACATGACGACGGAAAAAAAAAAGCAACAGGTATGGGGCGGCCACGGACCATGGGGAAACAATGGTATGGCGAACAAGTATGTTAAAAATGCGAAGAAGGCGCCAAAGGGTCGAACCACGCACGCATACACAAACATACACAAGGCCGCAAGGTGACAGAAGACGGAGACAAGGTCAAGGAGAAACATGGTATGAAACCTCACCCCCCGCCCAACTCAAACAACATGCGCACACTCTCGCTATAGGGGATGGCCACGAACCACGGGGAAACAATGGTATGAGAAAAAAATTGTTAAGAATGCGAAGGAGGGCGCCAAAGGGACGGACCACGCACCCATACACAAACGTACACAAGGCCGCAAGGTACAAGAAGACGGAGACAAGATCAAGGAGAAACATGGTATGAAACCCCTGCCCGCCCCACCCTCAAACATGCACACGCTCTCGCTATAGGGGATGGCCACGAACCACGGGGAAACAATGATAGGGCAAACAAGTATGTTAAGAATGCGAAGGAGGGCGCCAAACGGATGGACCACGCACGCATACACAAACGTACACAAGGCCGCAAGGTACAAGAAGACAGAGACAAGATCAAGAAGAAACATGGTATGAAACCCCAACCGCCCCATCCACAATCATGCACACGCTCTCCCTATAGGGGATGACAACGAGGAGCTACACAAGGTATGGCAAGTATGTTACCGAAAAAGAAAGGCGCCTTCCATGCCCTCTCTATAGGGAAAACACAAGGCAAAGAGGTATGTTATCGAAGACGCTACGGAAAAAAAAAAAAAGAGACACAAGGCACAACACGAAAAAAAAAACAAGAACCACGAGAGGAGAGGTAGGACCGCCGCACCCGCCCCACACCCAACCAACCCCCCAAAGGCCTGCACACGCTCTCTCTCTACAGGAGGAAAAATGCGCGGTGGGACAAATAGAGAGGTATGTATTTTGTATTACGCATAACACGCATTTCTGCTAAGCGTCTACAGAACCTCTTCTTTTGCTTTTCTTCTGCTTTTTGGCCACGACCATGCCGACCGACGACGAGAACCAACCAAGGTATGACACACCCCACAAACCACACACTGCACGCACACACACGCACACACACGGCAACCACACCGCGCAGGACCCCCGCACGCCACCCACACCAACACAAAGCGCCACACAGCACACACACACACACACCAAGACCAAGGAGAGGGGCACCCCGGGCCCCCACCACCACAATCAGTGGACCCCAGCCAAGAGTGGCGGGGAACCACGCCCACGGCCCTCGGCCAGGAGTGGCGAGGGACCAACCATTGCACCTGGCGGCGGACCCCAGCCAGGAGTGGCGGGGCCCCGCAACCAAACCCCTCAGCCAGGAGTGGCAAGGGACCAACCACCACCGCACAACGGCGGACCCCAGCCAGGAGTGGCGGGGCGCAGCACCCAGGTCCCTCACCCAGGAGTGGCGGGGGACCCACACCACACACCAACCACAACCACACAAACACCAGCCGCAAGCCCCAACCAAAAGAGGCGGGACAACAAACCACGGACCACCGGCACACCACACGCACACAACCACGCACACCAGCGCATGCGGAAGACACACCCACCGCACCACCACAGCACACCACCAACAACGCGGACACCACAAACACGCAACACACAACACAGCATGGCCACCGTGCGCAGCCACACACACCACAAACACACACAACAAGGGACACCCCAGCCCACGAAACACCCCACCGCAACCGGCAGGCCCCAGCCAGGAGTGGCGGGGAGCCGCACACCACCACCGCAGGCGGACCCCAGCCAGGAGTGGCGGGGAACCGCACCCGAGGCCCTCAGCCAGGAGTGGCGAGGAACACCCATCACCGGCGGCAGCGAAACCCAGCCCGGAGTGGCGGGGAGTCACACACAGGAACCTCTGCCAGGAGTGGCGAGGGAGCAACCACAGCACACATCAGCCGCACCCCCACCAACACAGCAACAGCCGGAGGAAGCAAGGACCGGCAACCGCACGCCACCAACACACCACACACACACACACACACACACAAACGCATGCGGAAGGCACACCCACACCCGCACCACCACCAACACAGACACCACGAACACACACCACACACACCAGCACAGACACCAGGCGCACACGCCGCGCCACAAGCACACACAACACGGGAAAACCCCACCGACGGAAACACCACCCGCCGCGGCCGGCGGACCCCAGCCAGTGATGCATATGTGGCTATGGGCTCATATGCAGGTTCAGTTTCACAGGTAAAAGTATCTCTATGGAGGCCAGGAAAGCTCCAGGAGTACGCTGACACTCCAGGGCAGATGTCAGCTAGTGTAGTATCTGGAAATAGCTCCAGCTTGGCCTGGAGATAGCTATTTTAGTCATTTGTTTAAGGTTTTTGAAGTTTCTAAAACATTTGAAGGTTCATTGAAGCTTCAAAATAATTAGAACCAACGGCGCGGCAGCGGGCGCCAGTCGTCGCCGTCTTTTTTACGACATTATTCTCTTGACGGAAAATGTCGTAAATGTTCGTAAAAGCTCCAGAAAAGCTGTTTTCATATTAATGTTTAATGAATTATGATGGATTTTTAGTGTATTTTATGGCATTTTTCATGAAAATGGACTATCTTGCCAATTTTCTATAGACCGCCTGCTGCGACGGCCGTTCCCTCCCCTATGGGGGATATTAATCATAAGACCATAGGTTTTCAGAAAAAATATCATATGGCGCCAGAATGCCCTAAGGCCTCTAGGCTGGCGCTTGGGGGGAGACCCATGTTTCACGTTTTAACCATGTTTTCAACATGTTCATGACATTGTTTGACTTGTTTGACCTTGGTGTGACCCAGAACTGACTTAGACATGTTGACCACAGCGCAGTTCCTGTCAACGACAGTCGTCGACGACCTGAATCTCAGGTCACAGGGCCTGTGGTGCCCTGAGGTAGGTAGGTAGGTGCACTCGGTCGTGGAGAGGCGCCCCATGGTTCCCCCTGGCGTCGCCCCTGTGACGAACAGGAAGAGGCTCCGCGCGTGAAGAGGGGAGGCGGCTTACATCCCGCTAGACCTGACTTTTGGCCCCCAACAAAGCGGCCCCGGGCTACACCGGGAGGGCTGATCGCCGCCAGCGTGACGTGCTTGTCTCGCCGGGAGGGTGGGCCCCCGTGCTTGCGCACGTCCCCTCCTTTGGGCGGAACCCTAGGGGTTCACCGGACTTCCTGGCGTATCCCGTTCCCAAGGCATGCATGCATGTTCTTGGTACTAGGGTTCCGAGGCGCTTGGGTGTCGCACGCTCCGCCTCGAGTCCCAAAACAGCGCTGGCCTTAGGATGCAGCCTTACCCCCGGGCTCCGGATCTCGTTTGGCCGGGTCACCTGCATGGCACGGGCTGCCTCAGTGCCCGGGCTGTGGGCACTGGGTTTCCTACTGTTGGCTTGCGTTTGTGGTTGGGTCCGGGTTGCGTTTGGTGGTGGGTTTTGTTTACCCCTGCCCGTTGTGGCTGGGGTCTTGGGTGGGTGTGTTTGGGCTCGGTTTGTGGTGTTGTCCCTCTTTTGCCGGCTGTTTGTGGTGTTCGTGGTTGGGCTTTGGTGTCGGCCTGCTTTCGGGACCTGTGTGTTTTCGTGCGCGTTTCCCTTGCCCCCCGCCGTTTCCGGTTTCGGTGTGCGGTGTGGGCGTGCGTGCTGGGTCCGGGTCTCGGCTGTGCCCCGCCCTTCTCGGCTGGGTTGTCGGGTTGTGTTTTTTGCGCTTTTTTTTTTTCCGGTTGCTGGGTGTCCCCGTCCCGGGCCTTGTGGTCTTTCCCCCCGTCTCCTTTCTTTCGGGCTGGGCTGCTGGCTTTTGTTTTTTTTTTTTTCTGCTTGTTTCGGTGCTCCTTTTCCCGCTGGGCCGCTGTTCCTGGCTTGGTGTTGCCGGTTTTGGCTGGGTGGTCCCCCTGTACCTGTTTGGGGGTCCTGTCTTCGGTGCCCTCTGGGTGGGGGGTTTGGCCCCCTTCTGTGTTGTTGGCGGCGGTTTGGTGGCTGTGGGCTGTTTTCGCGCGCCCACCCCCCCCCCTTTTTTTTTGGGGGGGGGGGGGGGGGGGCGCCTGGCTGTCCCTCTCTTTGCCTTTCCTCGGCTGGCGCTTGCTCTGTGGCTGGTGTGTGGTGTGGTTGGTCCCTCGCCACTCCTGGCGGAGGTTCCTGTGTGCTACTCCCCGCCACTCCTGGCTGGGTTTCGCTGCCAGTGGTGGTGGGCGGTCCCCGCCACTCCTGGCTGGGGTCTGCCGGCGGCGGTGGTGTGTGGCGGTGGTGTGTTGGTGGGGTTGTGGCTGGTGTGTGGTGTGGTTGGTCCCTCGCCACTCCTGGCGGAGGTTCCTGTGTGCTACTCCCCGCCACTCCTGGCTGGGTTTCGCTGCCGCTGGTGGTGGGCGGTCCCCGCCACTCCTGGCTGGGGTCCGCTTGCGGCGGTGGTGTGTGGTGTGTGGTGTGTGGCGGTGGTGTGTTGGTGGGGTTGTGGCTGGTGTGTGGTGTGGTTGGTCCCTCGCTACTCCTGGCGGAGGTTCCTGTGTGCTACTCCCCGCCACTCCTGGCTGGGTTTCGCTGCCGGTGGTGGTGGGCGGTCCCCGCCACTCCTGGCTGGGGTCCGCTTGCGGCGGTGGTGTGTGGTGTGTGGTGTGTGGTGTGTCGTGTGTGGTGTGTGGCGGTGGTGTGTTGGTGGGGTTGTTCTGGTGTGTGGTGTGGTTGGTCCCTCGCCACTCCTGGCGGAGGTTCCTGTGTGCTACTCCCCGCCACTCCTGGCTGGGTTTCGCTGCCACTGGTGGTGGGCGGTCCCCGCCACTCCTGGCTGGGGTCCGCTTGCGGCGGTGGTGTGTGGTGTGTGGTGTGTGGCGGTGGTGTGTTGGTGGGGTTGTGGCTGGTGTGTGGTGTGGTTGGTCCCTCGCCACTCCTGGCGGAGGTTCCTGTGTGCTACTCCCCGCCACTCCTGGCTGGGTTTCGCTGCCGGTGGTGGTGGGCGGTCCCCGCCACTCCTGGCTGGGGTCCGCTGGCGGCGTCGGTGTGTGGTGTGTGGCGGTGGTGTGTTGTTGGGGTTGTGGTTGGTGTGTGGTGTGGTTGGTCCCTCGCCACTCCTGGCGGAGGTCCCTGTGTGCTACTCCCCGCCACTCCTGGCTGGGTTTCGCTGCCGGTGGTGGTGGGCGGTCCCCGCCACTCCTGGCTGGGGTCCGCTGGCGGCGGTGGTGTGTGGTGTGTGGTGTGGTGTGTGGTGTGTTGTTGGGGTTCCTCGCCACTCCTGGCGGAGGTTCCTGTGTGCTACTCCCCGCCACTCCTGGCTGGGTTTCGCTGCCGCTGGTGGTGGGCGGTCCCCGCCACTCCTGGCTGGGGTCCGCTGGCGGCGGTGGTGTGCGTGCTTTGCTTCGCCGGGTCGGGCGGGCCGGCCTCCCGGGCGCGTTCTGGTGCGCCTCACCCTTTCCGTTGGCCGCTTTGTCTTTCTGCTTTGCTTGGCCCCCTCCGGGCTGGGGTTGCCCCTCTCTCTTTCGCTGCTGTTGCCGTTCCTCGTTGGTTGTTTTTCTCGGCCTCCCGCTGCCTGGCTCGCGCCTCGTTTGTGTCTCCCGCTTGGCCGTTGGCTGCTCTTTGGTGGTTGCTACCCCGCCCCCCCCCACCTTTGTGTCTGGCGGTTTTCGTCGCTCCTGCTTGTGGCCTTTGTGTTTTTTTTTTTTCTCCCTCTTCTTCTTCCTCCGTGCGCCCCCGTTGTCTCCGGCTTTCTCTGGTTTCCGGCCCCGGGTGCCCTGGGCCTCGGCGCTTGCGTTTTTTGTTTTGTTGGCCTTCCGCTTCTCGGCTCTCCGTGCGCTTGTCCCTCTTTCGTGCTTTCCGCCTGGCTGTTGGCTGCTCCCGCGTGGTTGCTGCCCCCCCCCCCCCCTTGTGTCGCTCGGTTTTCGTTCCTGCCGCTCGGTGCTGTGTGCCGTGTTGTGCTGTGCGTGCCTGGGTGCGGTGCTGCGCCGCGCTGCTGCGTGTTGTGTCGCCCGGTGTTGTGCTGTCGTGTGCTGTGTTGCGCTCGTTTGGTGCCGCTGCTTGTTGCGCTGTGCCCTCTGGCGCTGCCCGTCGCCCTGGGGCCCTGTGCTCTGCGGCGCTGTGTTTTGCGGTGTTCCCCCGCGCTGTGTGCTCTGTGCTGTGTGTGTTTTGTCGTGGAGTGGTGGTGCGTGCTGTTGTTCGCCGCTCTGCCTTGTGCTGTGTGTGTCTCGGGGTGCTGTGCTGTGCGTTCCCTGTGCTCTCCGTTCTGTGCGGTGCTGTGCTTCGCTGTGCTGGTGCGCTCGCGTTGTGCTGTTCGTGTGGTGCGTGCTGTTGCTGGCGCCTGGTGCTGTGGTGCGCTGCTGTGTGTTGTGCTGTTTCCTGTGGTGTGCCGTGGTGCGGTGCTGGGTCTGGTGGCCCGTGGTTGTCTGCTGGTGGCGTGTTTCGGTGTCGGTGTCCCTGTCTGGCCGCGTGGTCTGCTTCCCTGTGGTTGGTGTGGTTTGCTGTGGTGCCCTGCTTTCCTGTGTTGTGTTCTGTGGTGCTGTGCTGTCGGTGTGGCGGGGAACCACGCCCACGGCCCTCGGCCAGGAGTGCCGAGGGACCAACCATTGCACCTGGCGGCGGACCCCAGCCAGGAGTGGCGGGGCCCCGCAGCCAAACCCCTCAGCCAGGAGTGGCAAGGGACCAACCACCACCGCAGAACGGCGGACCCCAGCCAGGAGTGGCGGGGCGCAGCACCCAGGTCCCTCACCCAGGAGTGGCGGGGGACCCACACCACACACCAACCACAACCACACAAACACCAGCCGCAAGCCCCAACCAAAAGAGGCGGGACAACAAACCACGGACCACCGGCACACCACACGCACGCAACCACGCACACCAGCGCATGCGGAAGACACACCCACCGCACCACCACACCACACCACCAACAACGCGGACACCACAAACACGCAACACACAACACAGCATGGCCACCGTGCGCAGCCACACACACCACAAACACACACAACAAGGGACACCCCAACCCACGAAACACCCCACCGCAACCGGCAGGCCCCAGCCAGGAGTGGCGGGGAGCCGCACACCACCACCGCAGGCGGACCCCAGCCAGGAGTGGCGGGGAACCGCACCCGAGGCCCTCAGCCAGGAGTGGCGAGGAACACCCATCACCGGCGGCAGCGAAACCCAGCCCGGAGTGGCGGGGAGTCACACACAGGAACCTCTGCCAGGAGTGGCGAGGGAGCAACCACAGCACACATCAGCCGCACCCCCACCAACACAGCAACAGCCGGAGGAAGCAAGGACCGGCAACCGCACGCCACCAACACACCACACACACACACACACACACACAAACGCATGCGGAAGGCACACCCACACCCGCACCACCACCAACACAGACACCACGAACACACACCACACACACCAGCACAGACACCAGGCGCACACGCCGCGCCACAAGCACACACAACACGGGAAAACCCCACCGACGGAAACACCACCCGCCGCGGCCGGCGGACCCCAGCCAGTGATGCATATGTGGCTATGGGCTCATATGCAGGTTCAGTTTCATAGGTAAAAGTATCTCTATGGAGGCCAGGAAAGCTCCAGGAGTACGCTGACACTCCAGGGCAGATGTCAGCTAGTGTAGTATCTGGAAATAGCTCCAGCTTGGCCTGGAGATAGCTATTTTAGTCATTTGTTTAAGGTTTTTGAAGTTTCTAAAACATTTGAAGGTTCATTGAAGCTTCAAAATAATTAGAACCAACGGCGCGGCAGCGGGCGCCAGTCGTCGCCGTCTTTTTTACGACATTATTCTCTTGACGGAAAATGTCGTAAATGTTCGTAAAAGCTCCAGAAAAGCTGTTTTCATATTAATGTTTAATGAATTATGATGGATTTTTAGTGTATTTTATGGCATTTTTCATGAAAATGGACTATCTTGCCAATTTTCTATAGACCGCCTGCTGCGACGGCCGTTCCCTCCCCTATGGGGGATATTAATCATAAGACCATAGGTTTTCAGAAAAAATATCATATGGCGCCAGAATGCCCTAAGGCCTCTAGGCTGGCGCTTGGGGGGAGACCCATGTTTCACGTTTTAACCATGTTTTCAACATGTTCATGACATTGTTTGACTTGTTTGACCTTGGTGTGACCCAGAACTGACTTAGACATGTTGACCACAGCGCAGTTCCTGTCGACGACAGTCGTCGACGACCTGAATCTCAGGTCACAGGGCCTGTGGTGCCCTGATTTACTGTGATTTTCCCTAAACATTTAACCTTAGCACATGGTTTGGTACTAAGGTATGTTTATCATGTGTATTAACCTAAGTTATTGCCTCGTTTGCCCTCTCTTCCTCTTTCAGGACACCAGATTGTGTCATGGGGCCAGCAAAGCTCCTAGAACAATTTGTATTTGCGTGGTATTACGGAATCTCCTGTGCGTACTTGCTCTTTTAATGTCTCTTGAAGAGTGCTCACATAGCCTCCAAAATGAGTGCTCCATATGCCTCAAAAAAGACTACAAAAATGGGTTTGAAAGACCTCAAGCTCTTCCCCATGGAGCAGATTTCAATACCCAAGATCCAAGGGCGTACCAATGCGCATCAAAATTGTTCTAGAGTCAATGCAGCTCTGAAGGAGAACTTGGAGTTCTTTGTGTTCTTCAAGGTTTGTGGACCCTTGGCACAAGCGACAAGAAGGAGCCAATCCAAGGAGCTCAAGTTCCTCACCAAGGCGAGGATTGGACTGCAGCTCAACCAGTTGACGCCCTGGTGTGGCCTGGGAAGGCCTGGAGCGACAATACATCCAGAAATGTCCTCCACAACCTCCACTTCCTCCTCAAGTACTTGGACTGAGGAGCATCATCAAGAACATCAAGAAAATCAAGAAATTGATCATGACCAAGATAGTGAGCCTTGGTGGGCCACTTACTCTGGCTCAGAAGCGGCGGAGATCGCCGAATATTTTACGACAAATTCGTCAGCGACATCCTGCGACGACAATGGGCCAGAAACCAGCCCAAAAAAATGGTATCACAATGCTCCACATGACTTTCAACAAGCCATTTATTTTTATGATTCCCAACAACAAGAACATCAAGAATTCGACATGTGGGACAGCTCCAGAGAAGGTAGCTGTCGCCAGACGACGACGTCAAGGCGAGAAGAGCGTCGTCCACTCACAGCCAAGGAGCTGGAGATCTTTGACAAGGAGATGGAGAGGTTCTTCAAGAATTATAAGAGCCCCATTGGCTCTGAGAGTGGCTAACCCTCTCTAATCATATTTGTTTGATTTCTCCAAGCCCTTTGTCATTTCCTGCCAGTCCGGCCAGAGTCCCAGTGATACATATTCAGCAGTATATGTTGTAAATACTTCTGTTTTCTGGCGATTCTTGCCATTGTTTGGTTGTACTATACTTATTTTTAAGGTTGTTTGAACCATACATTTTACTTGCACCACAGGTTTTTATACTTGTTTCTTTTGCTTCTGTCTTCTTGCACAAGGACTCTGTTTTTTCAGGATGGGTGTTTTTCAAAACACTGAAGCAGGAAAAGCACATAGGGCAAACCATGAGTTACTTTTACCCCTTTGCAGTTTCTCTAAACAAAGCTCATAGATACCCTTTAAGGAGGGGGGTGATGCATATGTGGCTATGGGCTCATATGCAGGTTCATTTTCATAGGTAAACGTATCTCCATGGAGGCCAGGAAAGCTCCAGGAGTACGCTGACACTCCAGGGCAGATGTCAGCTAGTCTGTAGTATCTGGAAATAGCTCCAGCTTGGCCTGGAAGTAGCTGTTTTGATCATTTTTTTGAGGCTTTTGAAGTTTCTAAAACATTTGAACGTTCATTGAAGCTTCAAAGTAATTAGAACCAACGGCGCGGCAGCGGGCGCCAGTCGTTGCCGTCATTTTTACGACATTATTTTCTTGACGGAAAATGTCGTAAATGTTCATAAAATCTCCAGAAAAGCTGTTTTTACATCAATTTTCAATGCATTATGATGGATTTTTAGTGTACTTTATGGCATTATTCATGAAAATGCACTATCTTGCCAATTTTCTACAGACGGCCTGCTGCGACGGCCGTTCCCTCCCCTATGGGGGATATTAATCATAAGACCATAGGTTTTCAGAAAAAATATCATATGGCGCCAGAATGCCCTAAGGCCTCTAGGCTGGTGCTTGGGGGGAGACCCATCTTTCAAGTTTTAACCATGTTTTCAACATGTTCATGACATTGTTTGACTTGTTTGACCTTGGGTTGACCCAGAGCTGACTTAGACATGTTGACCACAGCGCAGTTCCTGTCGATGACAGTTGTTGACGACCTGAATCTCAGGTCACAGGGCCTGTCGTGTCCCGATTTACTGTGATTTCCCCTAAGCATTTAACCTTAGCACATGGTTTGGTACTTAGGTATGTTTACATGTGTATTAACCTAAGTTATTGCCTTGTTTGCCCTCTCTTCCTCTTTCAGGACACCCGATTGTGTCATGGGGCGAGCAAAGCTCCTAGAACAATTTGTATTTGCGTGGTATTACGGAATCTCTTGTGCCTACTTGCTCTTTGAATGTGTCTTGAAGAGTGCTCACATAGCCTCCAAAATGAGTGCTCCATATGCCTCAAAAAAGACTACAAAAATGGGTTTGAAAGACCTCAAGGTCTTCCCCATGGAGCAGATTTCAGTACCCAAGATCCAAGGGCGTACCAATACGCATCACCAGGAGTGGCGGGGGCCCAACCACCACCACCACCAGCGGACCCCCCCGCCAGGAGTGGCGGGGAACCGCGACCGGGACCCGCAGCCAGGAGTGGCAAGCGACCACACACCACTGCCGCCAGCGGACCCCAGCCAGGAGTTGCGGGGAACCGCACCCGGGGCCCTCAGCCAGGAATGGCGAGGTGCACCCACCACCACGGGCAGCGAAATGCAGCCAGGAGTGGCGGGGAATCGCACTCAGGAACCTCCGCCAGGAGTGGCGAGTGACCAACCACGGCACACACCAGCCACACCGACACACAGACCAGCGGCAAGCCCCAGCCGGCCCCAGCCGCACACGCACACACACACAGACACACACCAAGACACACGGAAGACACACCAACACCCACGCCACCACCACGAACACACGACACACACACCAGCACAGACACCACTCGCGCACGCGCCGCGCCACAAACATACACACCAGGAGAAACCCCCAACCCAACCCCATGATAACGGCCACCGCCGCGGCCGGCGGACCCCAGCCAGGAGTGGCGGAGAACCGCAACCAGGACCACACCCAAGGGTGGCAAGCAACCACACACCACCGCCGCCGGCGGACCCCAGCCAGGAGTGGCAGGGGACCGCAGCCGGGGCCCTCAGCCAGGAGTGGCGAGGAACACCCACCTCCACCGGCAGCGAAACCCAGCCAGGAGTGGCGGGAAAACGCACTCAGGAACCTCCGCCAGGAGTGGTGAGGGACCGCCCACAACACACACCAGCCATACCCACACCCACACCTACACCAGCAGCAAGCCCCAGCCAGGGAAGGAAACCGCCACACGCCACACACGCACCAACACACACGTAAGACACACCCACACCCACACCACCACCACAAACACACACCGCACACAGCAGGACGCGCCGCGCCACAAACACATGGAACACGGGTAACCCCCCACCAAACCCCGCGGAAAGGGCCACCACCGCAGCCAGCGGACCCCAGCCAGGAGTGGCGGGGAACCGCACCCAGGACCTTCAGCCAGGAGTGGCGAGGGGCCACCCGCCACCAACAGCAGCGGGCCCCCAGCCAGGAGTGACGGAGGTCCGCACCCGCGGCTCTCATCTAGGAGTGGCGAGGGAACGCCCACCCAGGACCCTCAGCCGGAAGCGAGGGACCACGCCCCACAAACCGGCGGACCTCAGCCAGGAGTGGCGAAGGCCCACCCCCACCAACACCAGAGGACCCCGGCCAGGAGTGGCGGGGAGCCACACCCAAGACCCTCAGCCAGGAGTGGCGAGGGACCACCCGCCGCCACCGGCGGCGAACCACACCCAGGAGTGGCGGAGCACGCACACAAGCAACTCGGCCAGGAGTGGCGAGGAGCCGCCCCCCCATCACCACCACCCCACCCCACTGTCCAGGAGGGATGAGAAACCCACCACCACAACCCACACAGCGCAAGGAGGGGGCAGGACGAAAGGGGCCCAGGGGAAACGCGGGCCAGGGACCCAACCTGGGGGGTTTGGGCCCCCCCCCGGTGACCGTATCGGTCCCACCTGAGGAAAAGCAATAAGGTGGGATATGCCCGGGACCGTTGGTCAGCGGCCCGCGGTGGCACCGGCCTGGGGGGGCACCAATGGGCCTGACCAAGAGCACTCCCCACGGCACGTACTGCAGTTCGGGCCCAGCAAGGGGCTGCGGGTAGGGCACACCGTCCATCGGGGCAGGCAAGAGACACGCCTGTCCCGCAACAACTCCCCTGCGACCCACAGTGTACCCGACCCCGGTGTGGGGAATGGCAGGAGTACCTTGCTACGGAGCAGGTCCATTTGTACCGAGCGGGTACAAATGGACGGCCCGTACAACAGAGTT
This sequence comes from Eutreptiella sp. 'Long Island Sound 2002', assembly GCA_964036045.1. Taxonomy (NCBI): domain Eukaryota; phylum Euglenozoa; class Euglenophyceae; order Eutreptiales; family Eutreptiaceae; genus Eutreptiella; species Eutreptiella sp. 'Long Island Sound 2002'. Next base: position 45,350,544 of record OZ038379.1, on the reverse strand, counting down.
ACACCCTGACGGGGAGTGCAAGCATCGGCCCCCCCAAAGGGGAACACCAGGAGAAGGGACCCGAGCCAGCGTCAAGGACCCTCCCCCCCCACCCCACCTAGCCCCACCGCACACCCACCACAGCCCGGGTAGCCTCGGGCAAGGCACCAGGGGAACAGCGCCCCAAGCGACGCGGCAAAGAGAAAGAGGGGGGAGGGCACGCAAAGGGGGCGGCGGGGGGACACACCACCACCAACAGACCCCAGCCAGGGTGGCGGGGAACCACACCCGGACCCCACAGCCAGGGCGGGGAGAGGGGCCACGACACACAGCCCCCACACGAACACAGAGCCGCCAAACCAAGCTCAGAAAAGCGAGGTGAGGCACCCAAACGTACCACCAACACACCGCACACATGCCCGCGCACGCACACAACACACATCGCCACAGCCGCCACCGACACGAGCCCCACAAACAGACCCAACACACCAAAGCGCGAGCACCGCCTGCACCACAAATGCACACAACACACGAAAACCCAAAGAAGAAGAACCCAGCAACCCTACGCCAGGGGAGCTGCAGGGCTGCCAGAAACACCACTAGGACACAGGGGTAGACCCACCAAGCCCTCAGCCAGGAGTGGCGAGCGCCCACACCCAGCAACACCCAACGACCAACCACGCCCAAACACACACCCAGGACCAGTAACTGCGACACCCACACCAGCACCGCCACCAACACCCTCACCACAACCACCCAAACACAACGCCACAACACCCTCACCAGCGGAAACACCCGGAGCCAACAGAGACACCGGTTCGAACCGGCTCAGACACCCAGTACCTGTTCCTGGTAAGGACACCCAGTACATCAACAACGGCACCCTAACCGTCGGCAACACCAGCAACCCCAGCACCCAGCACAACACCTAAGACAACCTCGCCAACATCAAAGCAACACAAGAAGCCACCCAACACCGGCCAACAACCATACCCGCGCCACCCACCGACCCGCACCCAGAGCCGCCACCGCCAGCATCCACACCATCGGAAACACCAACACCACCAACAAACATGCCAGCACAACACCCTCACCATCACCATCACCGGCGGCGCCGCCGTCCTAACCATCACCTACGATACCTACGCACACCAACACCAGGTACAACACCTACAAGCCAACGGCATCAACAACACCATCGCCAGCACCACCCCACCATCAGCGTCGCCACCGGCAACCTCCGGCACCAGAGGCAACCAACGCCACGACAACCGGTAAACCCACAAACCACCAAGCCTCTGCCAGAGGAGGCAAGGGCACATGCCCAGAACCATCAACAACAACACCCTCGCCACCAAAGCATCGCACAGGACGCCATCCACCACACCGTCACCAGCGGCCCCCACACCACCGGCAACACCAACACCACCCTCGACCACGACATCACCCGGGGCATCGTCTGCACCACCCTCACCAACGGCATCACCAGCGGCCCACACCACCTACTGCACACCCTCCCTGTCAGAGCCAAGAAAACCAGCCAGCGCCCACCCCCGAACACAAGCCACTGACCGTCCACATACGGACCCGCACCAACCACCAGCAGCATCAGCAATATCAGAGACGCCGTAAACCATAGCAACGCCAGCAACCGCCTCGCCACCGGCATCACTGACAGCACCACCGACAGCGCGACCTCAGCGACAGCAACCCGGAGCGTCAACGACAGCCACCACGGTGAAGCCAGTTCGGACCCCCGTGGGCATCTTTGGGTCACTTGGGGTGTGTACCTATGGGCCGGCCAGCCGCCATGGGCTGAAATCGTAATCTCCCATCCACCTGACCTAACCTGATGTGATAGTGTGATAGGTTTGGCCATTCCAGCTACGAGCGGCCACATGCAATACTGAGGCGCCGCCGGCTGAGATTCATATATCAGAATATCAGGAATCAACAGGGTTTTTTTATCATATTATTTCCGTAATTTTTCAGCTATCCGTTCTGATTGTCAATGTATCGGCGACTGTCAGTTGGCTCGCGATTTTGCGGTAACCGATTGGTTAACTGTTATTTCCAGATATTTTAGCGGAAACCCCGATGAAGGGTTAAATTTCATCAGAAAAGGGTTCGTTGCTTCCGCAATTTTCATCTTATACACTCGCAAAATTAATCCGATTTCTTCAGACATTCAGAATCGGATTTTCGATTTCGAGGTCACCGCACTGGATATGATGAAAAAGAAAAAAGGGAGGAGACAAAAAGCACAACACGCAAAAACAACCAACCAACCCCCCCCCCAAAAAAAAAGACCTGCGCACGCTCTTTCTCTACAGGGGAAGAAAACACGGTGGGACAAAAGGAGAGGTACGTACTACGCATCACGCATGCCACGCATTTCTGCTACGCGTCTACAGGACCTCTTCTTCTGCTTTCTGAACCATGCCGACGACCGACGACGAGAACCAACCAAGGTATGACACACCCCACCCCGCCAACCACACACCGCAAGCACACACACGCACACGCACGGCAGCCACACCGCGCACGACCCCCCCCCCACGCCACCCACACCAACACGAAGGGCCACACAGCGCACACACACACACCAAGACCAAGGAGAAGGGCACCCGGAAGACACACCCACCGCACCACCACACCACACCACCAAAAACACAGACACTACAAACACGCAACACACAACACAGCACGGCCACCGCGCACACCCACACACACCACAAACACACACAACAAAGGACACCCCCGCCCGCGAAACACACCACCACAACCGGCGGGCCCCAGCCAGGAGTGGCGGGGAGCCGCACACCACCACCGGCAGCGAAACCCAGCCAGGAGTGGCGGGGAGTAGCACACAGGAGCCTCCGCCAGGAGTGGCGAGGGACCAACCACACAACACACCAGCCAGAACCCCACCACACACGCCACCGCCGCACACCACACGCCACACACCACACATCACACACCACACCACCGCCGACAGCGAAACCCAGCCAGGAGTGGCGGGGAACCGCGCCCGGGACCCTCCGCCAGGAGTGGCGAGGAACTTCCACCACCACCGGCAGCGAAACCCAGCCAGGAGTGGCGGGGAGTAGCACACAGGAACCTCCGCCAGGAGTGGCGAGGGACCAGCCACACCACACACCAGCCACAACCCCACCAGCACACCACCGCCGCACACCACACACCACACACCACACACCACACACCACACACCGCACACCACCGCCGCCAGCAGACCCCAGCGAGGAGTGGCGGGGGACCACACACCACCACCGGCAGACAAACCCAGCCAGGAGTGGCGGGGAGTAGCACGCAGGAACCTCAGCCAGGAGTGGCGAGGGACCGACCACACCACACACCAGCCACAACCCCACCGCACACCACCGCCGCCAACGGACCCAAGCCAGGAGTGGCGGGGAACCGCGCCCGGGACCCTCAGCCAGGAGTGGCGAGGACCGCGCACCACCACCAGCAGCGAAACGCAGCCAGGAGTGGCGGGGAGTAGCACACAGGAACCTCCGCCAGGAGTGGCGAGGGACCAACCACACCACACACAAGCCACAACCCCACCAACACACCACCGCCGCACACCACACACCACACACCACACACCACACACCACGCACCACCGCCGCCAGCAGACCCCAGCCAGGAGTGGCGGGGAACCGCACACCACCACCGGCAGCGAAACCCAGCCAGGAGTGGCGGGGAGTAGCACCCAGGAACCTCCGCCAGGAGTGGCGAGGGACCAACCACACCACACACCAGCCACAACCCCACCACAAACCACCGCCGCCAGCTGACCCCAGCCAGGAGTGGCGGGGAACCGCGCCAGGGGCCCTCAGCCAAGAGTGGCGAGGACCGCCCACCACCACCGGCAGCGAAACCCAACCAGGAGTGGCGGGGAGTAGCACACAGGAACCTCCGCCAGGAGTGGCGAGGGACCAACCACACCACACACCAGCCACAACCCCACCAACACACCACCGCCGCACACCACACACCACACACCACACACCACACACCACACACCACACACCACTGCCGACAGCGAAACCCCAGCCAGGAGTGGCGGGGAACCGCACACCACCACCGGCAGCGAAACCCAGCCAGGAGTGGCGGGGAGTAGCACACAGGAACCTCCGCCAGGAGTGGCGAGGGACCAACCACACCACACACCAGCCACAACCCCACCAACACACCATCGCCGCACACCACACACCACAAACCACACACCACACACCAACACAGACACCACGCGCGCACGCACCGCGCCACAAACACACACACCGACGGCGAACCACAACCAGAGGAGGAGGCGCCACGCACACAAGCAACACGGCCAGGAACAGCGAAACCCCCCCCCCCCCCCACCACCACCACCCCACCCCGGAGAGACGGGAAACCCACCACCGCAAACCACACAGCGAAATGGGGGGCGGAACGAAAAGGGCCCACGGGAGACGCAGGCGAGGGACCCAACCTCAGGGGTTTGGGGCCCCCCCCGGTGACCGTATCGGCCCCACCTGAGTACACGCAATAAGGTGGGATACGCCCGGGACCGTTGGTCAGCGGCCCGCGGTGGCACCAGCCTGGGGGAATGACCAATGGGCCTTACCAAGAGCACTCCCCACGGCACGTACTGCGGTTCGAGCCCAGCGAGGGGCTGCGGATAGGGCACACCGTCCATCGGAGCAGGCAAGAGACACGCCTATCCCGCAAGGACTCCTCTGCGACCCACAGTGTACCCGACCCCGGTGTGGGGAACGGCTGGAGTACCTGGCTACGGAGCAGGTCCATTTGTACCGAGCGGGTACAAATGGACGGCCCGTACAACAGAGTTACACCCTGACGGGGAGTGCAAGCATCGCCCCCACCGGGGAAACACCAGAAGAAGGGACCCGAGCCGACGACAAGGACCCCCCCCCGCCCACCACAGCCGGGAAAGGCCGGGCACGGCACCAGGGGAAAACTGCCCCAAGCGACGCGGAAAAGAGACAGAAGGAGGAGGGCACGCAAAGGGGGCGGCAGGGGGACACACCACCAACAGACCCCAGCCAGGGGGGGCGGGGAACCACACAGCCGAGACGGGAGAGGGGCCACGACACACAGCCCCCTCACCAAACAGAGCCGCCAAACCAAGCCCAGAAAGGCGAGGACAGGCACCCAAACGCACCACCAACACACCGCAAACACGCCCGCGCATGCACACAACACACACATCCACAACCGCCACCGACACGAGCTCCACAAACGCACACCACACACCAAAGCGCAAGCGCCGCCCGCACCACAAACGCAACACACACAAACCCAAAAAACAAGAACCCAGCAACCCCCCGCCAGGGGAGCTGCAGGGCTGCCAGAAACACCGCTAGGGCACAAAGGTGGACCCACCAAGCCCTCAGCCAGGAGTGACGAACGGCCACACCCAGCAACACCCAAACGGCCACGCCCAACCGCAGGACCAGGCACTACGACACCCACACCAGCACCGCCACCAACACCCCAACCGGACGCCACAACACCCTCACCAGCGGACACACCCGGAACCAACGGAGACACCGTCGGCAACACCAGCGACCCGAGCACCCAGCACAACACTAGGACACCCTCACCAACAACAAACCAACACAAAAAGCCACCCAACACTGACCAACGACCGCACCGAGCCGGTCCGGTCCCCCACCGACCCGCACCAGGAACTACCGCCACCAGCATCCACGCCATCGGAAACACCAACACCACCAGAAATCAAGCCAACACAACACCCTCACCAACACCATCAGCGCCGGCACCATCGCCTACGAAACCTACGCAGACCAGCACCGGTTCCAGCACCTACATCACCCAACCCAACAGCATCAAACACACCATCGCCGGCATCACTCCACCATCGGCGTCGCCACCAGCAACCTCCGCCACCGGAGGAAACCAAAGCCACCACAGCCGGTGAGCCAACAAACCACCAAGCCCCGGCCAGGGGAGGCGAGGGCACACGCCCAGAACCATCAACAGCAACACCCTCGCCACCAAAGCAACCACAGGGCGCCATCCACCATGCAGTCGCCAGCGGCACCCACACCACCGGCGCCACCAACACCACCCTCACCCACGACACCACCCGGGGCATCGCCTGCACCACCTACACCAACAGCGTCACCAGCAGCCCACACCACCTACTGCACATCCTCCGAGACAGAGCCACAGAAACCGGCCACCGCCCACCTCTGAACACAGGCCGCTGACCACCCACACACAGACCCACGCCAACCACCAGCAACATCAGCAACGTCAGAGACGCAGTAAACCATAGCAACGCCCACAACGACCTCACCACCGGCATCACCGACACCGCCACCGACAGTGCGACCCCAGCAACAACAACCCAGAGCATCAACGGCAGCCGCCACAGCGACACCGCCCGGTACAACACCATCGACATCAACGACACCAAGGGGGCCAACACGCGGGCCAGCGACACCCATGGGTACGTCCACCAGGAGTGGCGAGGTCCCACCCCCACCGTCAGAACACCACCATCCACCAGGGCATCACCTACAGCGCCCTCGCCTTCGACATCGCCCACAGCTCTGCCGGCGGCGCCCTCGCCAACACCGTCACCAACACCGCCGACAGCGGCAACACAGCGCCACCGCCAACCACCCACAGCACCAACCTCCCCAACACCAGAAACAACCGGTACCACCCCACCAGGACCACGAACCGACCAACCACCAGCCACGAGTGGCACGCCCGGAACCGCCGACCACCCAAACGCAGGCCGCGCCCAGCACCAACACCAACAACACCCACGCCAACAGACCACCACGACACACGCCAACCACCAAGTATCACCTATGGCACCCTCACCATCGGCAACACCAACGCCGCCAACACCCACGGCACTATCCACACCACCACCAACCCCACCAACGACGGGCCAAGGTGCCGTCACCTACAACACCCCCACCCCTACCACCACCACCACGACCCCGGCACCAAGTAACACCTAGGGCACCCCGACCAACGGCGTCACCAAGGACGCCAGCACGGCTGGCGAACGAACGCCACCGAGCCCTCAGCCAGGAGTGGCAAGCGCCCACACCCAGCAACACCCAACCAACCACGCCCAAACCAAGGGCCAGGAACTGCAACACCCACACCTGCACCGCCGCCAACACCGGAACCGAACACCACAACACCCTCACAAACGGAAACACCCGGAACCAACGGGGACGCCGTCGGCAACACCAGGAACCCAGGCACCCAGCACGACGCCTGAGACACCCTCGCCAACAACAGACCAACACAAGAAACCACCCAACGGCCATGTTACACCCAAGGCGTTACAACCGCGCCACCCACCGACCCGCACCCAGAACCACCACCAGCAGCAGCAGCAGCCACTGACAACCCACACACAGACCCACACCAACCACCAGCAGCATCAACAACATCAGAGACGCCGTAAACCATAGCAACGCCCGCAACGACCTCACCAACGGCATCACTGACGGCACCACCGACAGTGCGACCTCACCAACAGCAACCCGGAGCGTCAACGACAGCCACCACGGCGACACCACCCGGTACGGCACCATCGGCAACAAGGACACCGAGGGGGCCAAGGCCAACCCACCAGCCAGCGACGCACATGGGAACCTCCGCCAGGAGTGGCGAGGTCCCCCCTTCGCAGTCAGAACACCGCCAGGGCAACACCTACAACACCCTACAACGCCAACACTCACAGCTCCCCCGGCGGCCCCTGCACCAACACCAACACCAGCACCACCGACAGCGGCAGCACGGCGACACCGCCACCCACCCGCAGCATTGACACCCTCGACCACAAGCGAAGCAACACCTGTCACTACAGGCCCAAGGACAGCCGAAGGAAATATCCCAACACCAGAGACAACCGACACCACCAGGACCACAAGCCAGCCAAACACCAGCCACGGGTGGCACGCCCGGAACCGCCGAACACCAAAATGCAGGCGGCACCCAGCACCAACACCAACAACACCCACGCCATCAGACCACCACGAGACACGCCAGCCACCACCGTGACACCCTCACTGTCGGCAGCACGAACGCCGCCAACACCCACGGCAATATCCACACCACTGCCAACCCCACCAACGACGAGCCGAGGTACCGTCACCCACAACACCCCTATCACCACCACCACGACCCCGACACAGAGTAACACCTAGGGCGCCCCCACCGACTGCAACACCAAGGACGCCAGCACGGCTGGCGAACAAACGCCACCAGCGCCACCCACCAGGCCCCCAGCCAAGGGTAGAAACAGCAACACCACACACCATCACACCAACCGCATCGACATCACCCGGAGCATCATCAACATGAACAAGGGGTCCCCACCACCCAAGCAGCACAAAAAACCACAGCAACACCACCACACCCTCACCACCAGCGACACCAGCAGCACCCTCCGCCAGGAATGGCGAGGAGAAAACCCAACGACGCGGACCCACCCAGCGTCCCCGGCAGCCTCACCATCGGACCGCCACCACCGGCGCCAACCCCCAACACACCACCGTCACCAACGCCACCGACCCCTGACGCAACAACCACATAGCCCGCACAAACGGCACCAGCCAGAGCATCGCCGACAACACTCCCGGCCAACTCTCAAGAACACCATCGAAAGCAGCACCGTCGACCGAAAGCCACGACAACCCCAGGGTACGGGTCCCCCTTCCCACCCCCCACCATCTGCACAACCAGCGACACCGTCACCAGCACCAACCGGAACACCGACAACGACAGCCTCACCAACAACCGACACCCCCACTACCGCTGCCACCCACCAGTCACGCCACACACCATCGATGCCACCCACCAGCGCCGCACCCAGAACCACACCTACACCCGAAACCTGCACCAGCACACCCGGCCGAGCCGTCAATGGCACCGCCGCCCATGGCGATGCCTACACTCACCAGCGCCACCACCACCCCGCGCGAGGCCAGGAACCCCTGGCGTCGCCAACGGCCTCAACGAGCACCGACACCACCAACACCACCACCGCCGGACGGGGACCACCGACAAACCAGGAACATCTCCACCACCAACAACCAATACACCACCCGCGGCACCCCACCGCCGCCAACGCCACCGCGGCACCTATCACACCTCCACCACCGGAGGCAACGTGGGCCACACCACCCGTCATCTACAGCACCCTCGCCACCACCGCCACGTCCGGCCCACAAACGTTACGCCCCAACGACCAGAAACAACACCCCCACCATCGACACCACCGGCAACACCACATACGCCCATACGTCACCCGCGCCATGCTCACAAACCATCACCTCGTCATCAGTGTCCACGACATCAGAGGCACCAACACCACCGGCGACGATGACAGCGACAACGGCTGACCCACCAGCTAACCACCATCAACCATAGCCCAACACCAACCTCATCTACGCTAACGCCCATACCACCCTCGCCAACAACACCGCCACCGACACAATCATCCACTCCGGCACCCACACCACCCTCACCACCAACATCACCACCACCCCCCCAGGGTCAGGGCTCGCGGGGAACGGAACGGCAGAGCGAGCACGCCACCACCTGCACGCGTCGCCCACCCTATCGTACACCGCTCCGCAACACGCCCCCCCCCCGCTTCCCCTGACAGGGCGTGCGCTCCAGCCCACTGCTGGGAAGATGACTACGACGTCCTCCCGGCCATCCCACACCTACTGGCAGCCACGGCCCCGCGCCCACAAGCCCACCAGCAACCCACGGAACCGCAGGAGCCCGTACACCCCATGCCACCAAGCTCCATATCCCCCGCGTCCACCGCAGACCAGAACGCGGAACACCAGCGAGAGGAGCCCGACCCCGACCGCGCTGCCACGCCCCCACCGCCCTCCCCCCCCCAAAGGACATCTACGCCACACTGGCCAGCACCCTAGCCCCCATGGACGCCGAGCAGTACTACCAGTCCATCCAACGAGACCTCCCTGAGGACCACGCGACCCTCCAGGGGTGGAAGCAGGAGAAAAGGAACGACAACGAGTGGGGCACAGAGGAAGACCTTCTCTGGGAAGACACCTGGAAAGGCACCACGGACGCCTTCCTGGAGGCAGCAGCCGAAACCTACCCCCGCCCGCCCGGGGACACTAGACACGGCCTCCACGCCCTCCTAGCGTTCCACAGCTGGAAACACCGCCACACCGTCACCCTCCACCCCCTCGACCACAATCCACACCGATGGACACCTGAAGACGACGCAACAGCCGCCATCACCGTACAGCAAAGCCCCGAGAACCCGGAGGAATACCACATCACCTGGAACGATCCGGCACCCCACCCCCCCGCCTCCCCCACCCTCCCAGGTGTCTTCGCCACCATCAGCGCAGAACTCCAGGAGGCGAAAGCCCCACAGCAACTAGACGAAGAGATGCCCCAGGCACCATCACCACCAACCACACAAGACCAACCCCGCACAGAGCCCCTCACCCACCCCATCACCACAATGGAGCTCCCCCCACAACACCGCACCACCCCGGACCGAAAGGGGTTTCGAGACCTGCCACGGGAATGGGCGGTCCACAACGGCACACTCCGATGGGACGAAATCACACCGGGGCTCCAGGCCATCCGCCTCCACTCAATCACCGAGCCCACCACCACCTGGGCACTACCGACGGACCGCCACCACCTCCTCCTCACCGTCCAAGGCGATGCCACGATCACACCCACGGAGGGAGACCCCGTAACAGCAGCCCCCGCCCACGCCGTCCACATACCCCCGCAAGCATCGTCGGCACCTATGACGGTACATCCAGGCCCCACCCCATGGCAAGCCATCGTCATCACCTACCCCGCCCCCAACGACCACACACACACCTAGCAGCAACGGTGGGAGGACATCCGGGGGGACCTCCTCCAAGAACACCTAGGGCTCACACGCACCCACGACACCCTACACCCGATACGAGGAGTAGGCCAAGCACCACACGGCATACACGCCCCGGGAGTATGGGCGTACGCCACACCCAAGAAACCCACAAGCAGCGGAGGACATCAAGACCGCCCTATCCATCCAGCAAGCCCAGACCCAAACCCCGCACCGCAACACCCAACGAGGCTACACCATTTTGTGGGCATACCAAGACCACGACACCCTCACCCCCCAACCGGGGGCCCCCCCTCTAGACACCAACACAACCGCCCTCCTCCAAGCCGCAACAGCGGCAGCCACACAGGTAGGGGCCCCGGAAACCTGGGGCCCACAATACCTGGTCGAAACCAAAGTGGCACCCCACGCGAAGGGCCAAGACAAGCCCCCGACACCGAAGCCGCTCCACCTGCCACTCAAGCTAGACCCGACGGAACACACCCCCCAGGACGAATGGGCGACCCACTACATCATCCCCCACACCACCACTCGCAAGAACGACGCCGCCAAGATCACTGTCGCCCGCCACCTCCCCCACACCACACAGGTGTATGAGCTGACGGCCCCCAACGTCCTCGTCACCCGTCGCCGACACGACGAGCGATACACCATACAGGCGGAAGGGGCCGCCGCGACCAGCCTGTACACATGGGCAACACGGGGGGACCTCCCACACCCCATCCTCCACCACGCCCCCTCCTGGCCCACCCCCTTCCACACAGCAGACCGCCCCAACAAGAAGCCCAAACACACAGGTGTGCACACCCCCGCCCAGGAGGCCCAGCACCGACACGATGCGAGGCGCAAGGCCCGCACCCTCCACGACGACCAGACCATCCCCCGCATCAGCGCCTTCCCCGCCAGGGTGTCAGATACCACCCACAACCGCACGATCACAGGCATCACCACGGACTCCCTGAACCCAGCGGCGTCGCAGGCAGACGCCGTGTGGATCAGCGAAGGGCGCTCCCACACACGGGCGGTGGCGCGCCTCCACAACATCCAACCCCACAGACTCCAGCGCGCCGTTGGACCCTTCGCCGTACACGTCACCCCGTACGGCATAGACCACTCCCGGTGTGAGCACCATGACCCGCCCTGCTCCACCCCATGCACCTCGCCCCTGCGCCAACCGCTGCCGGCCCCCACCATCACGGGCAACATGTACCTGGGCACCGTACCGGGAGACCCGGGCATATACATCCTGCCCAACAGGTCCAGTGAACACGCCATCCCCCTCCACGGTGTAGAATCCCTCGCCCTGGGACCGCCCCCACCAAAACACCAACAGCAGCACATCCCGGGGGACAAAGGGACACAGGCGCCAAACGGGGGAAAAAAGGCCCACCAACGCGCCCTAGCCCACATCACCGTCCAACCCGCAGCCCACCTACCAAAGGACTTCGGCACGCATGAACGCTCACTTGCCCGTGGTTAGGCCGCTTTTGTGTTATGCTCGCCGGGGGGCAACCCCCATGCACCAAAAAAGGACTTCGGCACGGAGCGCCACATCGTCCTGGAGGGGCAAGCCCAGCACATCATCACCGCCGCCCTGCAAACCCTCGCCGCCCACGAACGCCACTGGGACCCCACAACCATCCCAGCAATGCCCCCACCACCCCAGAGCCCCAAAGATCCCGTCACCCCCTTCCACATCGATCAACTCCTAAGCCGCAAGGCCCCCCCACACCTCCACCCCTCCAGGATACCACTAGCCATCGCATCGTGGGACACCCTGGACACGCCACCCCAACAACCCGCCATCCACATCCTCAAAGCGAACGCCCAATGGTGGGTCCTCCACTGGGCACACGGAGTCCTCATGGCGGCCCAGGCCTATACCCCGGAAATAGACCCGGAAGACCCCCCACGGGGCCAGCAGCGACTCCTCCAGGCCACCACCCTCACAGGCCGCGAGGGCGCCCCCCGGGAAGCCCTCCACACAGCACTCTACTGGGCCCAAGGCTCCCCCAACAGCCCAGACACACCGGAACCCACAGAGGCCTGGGTCATGCAGGCCAAGGCCATGAGGAACTACCACCTACACCACCCCTTCGACGACAGCCTGGCCGCACTGCCATGGCCAACAGATCCCCAGGAGACCGTGCGCAAGCTCGCCGACATCATACGCAGCCACGCGAAAGCGAAAATGCAAACACCGGCAGAACCCCCACTGAGGGATCCGGACCAGCAAGCAACGCACCCCTTCTTCAAACCCCACGCCCCCCCAGCCCCGCTACCTCCAGTCCCGCCCAAGCGAGCGAGACGACAAAGGGGCGCACCCGCCCCCAACCAAGCCGGAAAAGCAGCGACCTCCCAACCCCCTACATCCCACCCGGCCCACCAGGCGAACCCAGACCAAGCTTCCTCGTCATCCTCCCTGCCACCATTACCACCGCCCCACCCGGACCAAGCATCCTCGTCATCCTCCCTCCCATCACTACCACCGCCCCACCCGGACCAGGCATCCTCATCATCCTCCCTCCCGCCACCAGCACCGCCCCCGCCCAAAGCGTACCCAGGATTCGAAAAAGGCGCAAAGGTCCAACAGCCCTTCCGCAACGACCACACAGGCGACTGGATCTGGTGTGAGGGCACGATCCAGTACCGCCTCAAGGAACCGGGGGACAACGGGGGGCCACAGATCCGGGTGATCTGGCACCGCCAAAAGGAGCTAGACCAAGGCAGCAGCGCCCCGGACAAGCCAGTAAGCTACACCCTAGAGCTCACCAGCGCCCACCCCATCCGGCTCCGCACCGAAGAGAACAAGGCCCACACAGGCACCAAATACACTGGGGAGCTCCCCCAGGAGTGGAGCCAAGGCCTCCCCCCGCCGCGCCTACCCAAACGCCCACCAACCGGCAAAAAGTCCCCGAGCCCCAGTCCCCCTCCCTGACTGGGCAAGGGCCGAGGGCACAAGCCTCCACAGCCCCGGCCCGCCCCCACCGAGGCCACCGTCAACCTCCTCGACCTCAACCACCCGGCCGTCACATACTCCAAGGACGCCACAACCGCCCTCCAAGAGCTCCCGATGGCACAGGGGCCGGGGTTGGTTCCCCACCTCCTCACCTTCCAGGAACAAGGCCTACAACGCGATGACCCCCCAGAAACCACCCCCATATATACCCCGGACCAGAAATCGTACAAATGCTACTGGCACAAGGGGACCCCCCTATACACCCGAACCGGCATCCACGTCCGCCTCGTCCACAACCTCAGCGTCCCAGGGAGGCGAGGTGTCTATGAGGTCGTCGGGGACGGATGGCAACTCAACGTCATCAACACCCACGTCCCCTTCGGCGAAGCCACGGAACCCTTCCTCCAAGCCCTGGCCGAGGCATACCGCCAGATGGCAATGCTCGCCCCGACAGTCATCATCAGTGACATGAACTCCGCCCCCACCCCAGCCGACCGAGGGGGACAGGCCACACCCCAGGACCAAGCAGTCCGCGACACCATCGAAAGGCTGGGGCTCGTGGACCTGACAGCCAACCTCGAAGGCGCACCATCCCACTTCCCCCACAAAACAGATGCCGCCCCATCCCGCATCGACGTATGCTATGGCGACCCCACCGCCATCATCCGAGCGGAGGCCCGATATGGACCCCTCTTGCTGGGACCCACAGGCCATAGCCCCCTGCACATCCGCCTCACCATCCCCAACCTTCCCCCCAGGCCCCCAGAGGATGCGGACCAAGGCCTACCACCCCCCCTGAAGATGCCCCCCCTGCATGACAAGCATGCCTGGTCCCAATATCACAGGGCCATAGACCGCGCCCGGCGCATCCAACCAGACCCCACCGACCTACTCACAGCCATGCGCACGGCCGCCGTCGCCTGCGGCTTCCAGCAACACCCCCACACAGACGACGACAAACCACCCACGGCCCTGGGGGACATGCTCCATGACCTCTGGCATGCGAAGCAACAACTGGCGACCCTCCTCCACACCGACACCCCCCAAAACCCGCCGCCAGATACACCACTGCAGAACACGGATAGCCCACATCAGGGCAGACCTGCAGCGGTGGCACATCCACAGGCAACAGCGCATCGCCCAGGAACACGAACGGTATGCGCAACATGAACTCCCCTACAAGGCTATCCGCCACCTCAACGACGCCATGACCGACACCGGCCACCGCACCATCACCACGGTCCAGCAGGACGACGGCTCCCTCACCAACGACCCAGCCACAGTGCTCCAAGCCACCCAAGACAGCTTCCTCCGGCAACACACCCCCACCCAAGACACACTGGACCCAGACACCAAGGCCAAAATTGACCGCCTCCCTCGGGTCTTCAACCACGCCCAGAGAAGGCAACTGGAAAAACGCTGCTTCACCATCCACGAAGTCCGGAAGGCCATCCACAGCCTCCGGCAACACAAAACCTCAGGCTACGACGGCCTCCCTGCAGAGGCATACTACCACCTCCCCGCCCACCTCCTCCGCACCCTCGCCCACCGCCTCTGGGACATCGTCACGGGGCGGACCCCCCTGCCACCAGACTGGGCAAACGTTGTCCGCCCCCTCTACAAAAGAGGGGACTGGGCAAACCCGGACAACTGGCGCCCCATAGTCTGTGCGGTCAAGGAGGTCAAAATCGTCTGGACCATCCTCCTGCGCCGCATGCGCCCCCACCTGAACCCCCACATACCAGCAAGCCTCTGGGGGGCCATCCCAGGCCGGTCCCCACACGAGGCCATCTTCCTCCAGGACACCATCGCAGACATGGACCCGGTGGACCTCATCATCGCCTCCCTCGACGTCAAAGGAGCCTTCCCGAACACCCCCTGGCTTCTTCTAGAAGCGGTGTGGAAACGCGTAGGCCTCCCCTTCTACAACTTCACCTCCGGCTACATCCGCACCCGCAAATACACGGTCCGCACTGGAGCAGGCCTCACCCCCTTCCTGGAGCCAGGAAGCGGGGTCCCCCAAGGGGGAGCAGAGGGCCCCTTCCTGTACCTTCTAGTGACGCTCCCCCTGGCCCTTGCAATCGAGCAGGATTACCCAGCCTACGCACCCTACCCCCTCCTCTCCCTCCTGGTGGGCTTCGCGGACGACACCAACCTCACGGTCGCGCACACCCCACACGAACCCCATGCCCCGGACCCCGGGCCAACGGTCACCCAACAGGCCAATGACTTACTGGATGTGACTGTCTCCTACCTCTCCCACAAAAACCTCATCGTCCACCCCACAAAGTCAGTGGCCATGATCAAGGGGTCTGCCACACCTCCCACCCTAGGGCCACAAGGGCCCCCCATGCAAGTCGTGACAACCACCACCCACCTGGGGGTAATCCAGGCCGCCAACCCTGAGGACGCCACCCTCCCTCCCAAGTTGCAATCACACCTCGCCCATCTCCCCAGATGTGCGTCCCCGACCACCAAGGCCCTCTCCCTGTCCCACCAGAGCCTGGCGTACTACCTCACCGGGGTCTTGAACGCCTCCTTAGGCTTCCAAGCACTCCACCTGACACACCCCACCACCGCCCTCCAGCCGGCCACACGCGCCGTGACCAAGTCATGGGCAGCACACGGCGGCTGGCCCACCTCCATACCCACCCGCGCCATCCGAGCGGCATGGCCCCACTATGGGGACGCCATAGGGGACGAGGTGAAAGCGGCCTACACCAGACACACCGCCCTCTTCCTTCACCGCATGACCCACAACCACTCACCGGAGGTCCGCGAGGTCACCGCAATCCGCCTCCAAGCAGCACAACGGGCCCGCAACACATGCCCGCGCTGGGTACTCCACCAGACGGGCATGCCCACCAACATGAACACGCGCCTGTGGAACCACCTGCAGCTTCTCCTCCCATCCCCACACCACGCCATACTCACCAACCACACGTGCCCAGAGGAAGGGCCACTAGCGGTCCTCTGCGGGGACCTCCACCATCACCCCAAGGGCACCATCCACACCATAGACCTTGTCGGGGCCTCCATCACCGTAGTATACGTCACCCTCCCCGAAATGCGGGTCCTGCACCACAGCGGGGCACACCACACCCCCTTTCTACAGCTTCCCGAATGGCCACAATACCGCCTCTTCCACCAGTACCTCACGCAGACGGCACGAGCAGCGGGACACACTCTACCGGGAAGCAAAGACATGCACACAGCCTACCAAGAATTCACAAAGCAACACCCCCGACCCATCCCAGCGATACCGCCCTACGCACCCAGCGGATCGAAACACGAACCCGTCCACCCGGTGACGGGCCCAGTCCCACCACTAACCCTACTACTGGCCCCGAATGAAGCCAAACCCACGCAGACCACCGTCATCCACCACGGGGCAAAATGGCGCATACCGAAACACCACATGACCGTCCGAGACCTACCACGGGTCCCCCATGATTCCCAGAGCATGCCACGCACATGTTGGGCCTGTGACCCCGAGGCACCAACCACACCATGGCCCGTACTACACCTCATAGCACGCCACCACACCCACCGCACAACCCACCTACCACCACAGGCCTACGCATGGATGACCCCATGGTTCCACCGCACCAACACTAACCCCACGGTAGCATGGAACCCCGACCACGCGCCCAAATGGCTCTTCAACACTACACCCACATGGCCCCGCCTCGACCCGGCAGGAGTCGCCATCTGTTACAGCATGTACGAGCCAGGCAGAACGGGCAAGCACGAGCACCCCTACTATCCGCTCCACCACCCCTGCCACACACCGGAGCACCGAACACAAACCCTCACATGCCACGACCTAAACCCCGACACAGCCTACATCCTCCACTACATCTACTCCTACCTCACCCAAGGACAGCCGGAGCAGGGACTCATAGCCCTGTCCCCCCAAGCGAAACACATCATCTCCAAAGGAATAGGGGTGTACGCCACCCCCATCCTGCAGCCCACAACCCCAGTAGCCCACCTCGCCACGGGCCTTGCCATATACGCCTACCTGCCCATGAACCCATGCCGCCTCCCACAACCATCACCGGCGGACCGGCTCTTCTTCACCGACGCCTCAGGCGAATCCGCCCTCACGCCCATCACCGGGGGGGGCACCCTGCAGCTGACCCACAAGGGGGGACACTACCACATGGACCACCACACGGGCCACACCACCTATGGGGCCTCCTCCCACGGGGGGCTAGGGGCCATGGCCGACGCCATCGGCGAGATCGCGGTGCAACTACCCGCCCACTCCCCGCACATCGTCCGGGTCTGGTTCGTGGTAGACGCCACTGTCGACACACACCTGCTCCTCCGCATAGCAAGGCAACCACTTCACAAAGCCACCGCGACGAGCCTCGGCACCCAGGCACTGCTGCTCTGGAAAGCCCTTCGCAGCCTTCCCCCCTACGTCCAACTCCACATCGTGAAACAAGAGTCCCACAGACACCAATACAGAAATGGTAAGGTCGACAACCAGGCAGTACACCAGCGCACAACGCACCTACCAGCCCTCCAGATCCCTGACCTCGGCCGCAACCACACACACCTTCAACACGTGCCCCCTGTACCCGAGCCCCATCAGACCCCGGACTGGGTACCAGAGGACGCCCCCTATTCCTCCCACGACAGAGCATACCACTACCCCAACCCCATCCAACATCTCGCCCGCGTGCTCGGCGACGCAGACAGCCGGGCGCACATCCAGGAGCTCCAGGACAGACTGCAAATCCCCCTCTACCACTCAGCGCTGCGCCCAGCAAACGTCCCAGCCCACCTCCAAAAACGACGCATCCAGCTCCTCAGGGAGCAACTGCCATTCCTCACCAGGGTCGCCAGATGGCTCGCCCGCAAGCACATCCACGTCCCCGACGAACACACCTGTTGCCCGTGCGACCACACCACCCCGGAGGACTGCGAACACTTCAAGAAATGCCCCCTCCATACAGGCAGGGACACGCTAGTGGGCTGGTCCCCGGCGGAAACCCTGCTACAACACGAAGGATGGCCAACCCACAGCCACGCACACAAGGCCACCGAACACCTTCTCCGGGACCCCCTGATCAAAGAAGCCACCATGAGAGGGGCGGTGACACAGGCCCTGCACCGACACCTCACCAAACACACGGAAAGCCCCATGGAGGCAGCAGCACACCTCCAGCTAGAGGCAGTCCGCAGAACAGCGGCCCAAATGGCACACCGCAAACACCTCCTGTTAACACACGCGGAGCAACTCACCGACCCCAGCGCCAGGGAACACATGCAGCGTCTCATCCATTACCATGCCGTGCATGACCCAGACGTCCACTAACCCACTCCGCGCCCCGCACGGCCCCCATCTCCATCCACAGGTCTCCAAGACACCACCACAGTGCCCCGAGGCCCATCTCAGACCAAAGAAGCCACCCGGCACCGCCCAGTCCGGCCGAGCCCAACCAAGGCCAACCATGCATCGACGTAGACGCGCAAGACCCCGGCAGCCCATCCAGCCCACCCCCCCCGGACCCGGGGCACCCCCCCCTCAAACCGGCCACCATCCGCGACCCCGACCTCCTCCGAGCAATTCTCCAAGACAGGGCCCCGACCACCCCCCTGGGCTGGTACCGCCTACAAGAGGACTGGACCAAACTCACCGTCAAAGCCCTCCGGGACCTGACCACCCCAGGCAGCGGCCTCCACGAGACCATGGTAGACCTCGTACTCTAGCGAGCCCGCAAACACACCCAGGGCCAGCACGTCTGGATCGCCCCCATCAAGTGGGGCCAGGCCCTGACGCACGACACCGGCATCAACGTCACGCGTCAAGGGACCGTACGCCTACGACGGGCCCCAGCGGAGACGAGCCACCCAGCGGGCCCGAACCGCCCGGAGCAGTGGGAACAGGCCAGCGCACCAACCCGCGACACCGCCCTCCGCGCCGCCGGCCTCCGCACCCCAGACGACGACCTCCCCCCCCCACCTACAGACAGTGACCACCCTCCGCCGGAGGTCTGGGTTACAGTCCTCGAGCGCGGCCACTACTACGTGATAGCCGCTACGGCTACGTCCCCCGGCCCGCAATGGCTCATCCAAGGGACAGACACCATGTTCGCCCCAGAGACCGCCCCACCAGGGGCAGTAGGGGACCCCACCACCCAGCACAGGGTCCTCAGGGGCGTCCTCCAGCCAGGGGACAAACCCCCAGCCCGCGCCCTGGCCCGAATCACCTCAGGGAAGGCGGGCTACCACCTGGGATTGGCCATGCTCTGCCTAACCCACTGGATCCAGCGCCGCTGGCCACCCACGGGGACCGTGCCCTGGGTTTGGGCCATCCCCACCGCCCACACACAAGTCGAGGCGGGCCCGGACACACGACCAAACCCCCCCCCCCAGACCGCAGCAGTCCCTCACCTGCGGGTACCACGCCATCCACAGGGTCCTCAACCGCGCGGGTCTTAGCCCAAAGCTAGCATACCCCCTTCCCACCACTGACCAAGAGGTCCACCAGATACGCAAGCTCGTCTGCGAAATCCTTGCCGCGGCAGCAGAAGACGGCAAGCTTCTCCTCCAAACCGCCCGGCCTACAACTGGCCACGCAAGCGCGCCGCGGCGAGCGGACACATACACCGACACAGCACACCCCAACGCACAATCACGCCCATGCCCCTCCCCTCTCGCTGCTCAACCGGAGACCCACACACGCCCACCATCGCGCGCACCCCCAGGCCCCGCGACACGGGCCTCCCCCACCCGCCCGAACACCAGCACACGCCTGCCACACACCCACCCGCCGGACACCCCTCACCACCCCCCCCACTTGACAACCCACACACAGCCGCCGAGAGGAGCCCCGCGCCCCGCGGCACGCCCACCCCACCCAGTGGCCCGCCCACGCCCCCCGCACACACCCCAGAGGACCCAGGCCCACCCCCTCCGGCCCCTGAATGCAGCCCACGCGAACTGTTCCCCCCCGCGGACGCCAACCCACACAACCTCGCACATTGCAGGACCCGGGCCCAGCCAAGCCCAGAAGGAGAAGGCCACAGCCCCGCGCCTCCCTCCCCCGCCGCTGCCGACCAGATCCGCCCGTGGCCGCCAGGTCACGACCGGGCCCCACCAGCCGCCCGCCCCCAACCTACAGCCCGAGGACATGCCCTCCATCCTCCCCGCCGTGGCCGCAGCAGAAGCCGCCGCCCACAAGCCCGCCCGCATCACAGCCCAACCCGCGTCCACCACCTCCTCCTCATCCTCAGCCTCGTCCACCTCCTCCACCTCATCCTCCGACCCCCCCATCCCCGCCACCCTCATCCTCAAGGCCACGGCAAAAGCCAAAGCCGGGGCCGCACACACCGACCCCCCAACCCGCACACAGGCGACTCGGGCATCCCGGCAACGCACCGGGACGACCCCCGACCCGACATTGGCGCCCTCACACCTCCGGACAGAGGTACTCCTCAACCTGGAACCGGACCCCAACCCCAAACCCGACCCCAAACCCAAGCCGGTGCCCACGCGAGCACACACAACACCACAAACGCAACGACACAAACCCAACCGACACCGACCCCAGCCGGACCCTCACCCAAGCCAGGACCCCCCACCCACCGCAACCCACGCCCCCCTCCCGCCGGCACCCACCACCACCGCAGAGGCCGCCACCCAGCATGACCCCGTCCAAGCCCTTGTCCGCATCCCCGTCACCAAGCGCCCCGTCATCCATCCCCCACAAACCACCACCACTGGCGGCCAAACGGACCCAGGGACGTGGGACCCCTTGACCACCGTCACCGTCAAGCCCGGCCCCCGACCCGCCCCCCCTGCCCACCACATAGTGCAGCCCCGGGGACTGCCCACGATGCCCAACCCCCCACCCCCACAAGGGGAGCCGGAAAACCCACAAGGGGTCCATGGGCCATACCCGCAACACCAACCCCACCACTACCCACACCACCACGACCAGCGGCCCCACCACCACCACTACCAACACCAGCCCCACCACTACCACTGCCCACCGCCCTACCCCACCGGACCACAACCCCCCGTGCACGAACAGCACCAGCGGATGGGATGGCAGCCACCGAGCGCTCCACCCGCATACCCCACCTACCGCCAGGAGCCACCCCCCCTGTACCAGCCACCCCTCCCGTACCAGGAACCGTATCCGTATCCCCCCGGCCACCACGTCCACGCCGAAGGGGCCCCCCGGGCCCAACCCCGCCAAGGACAGTCACTCGACCCATACCACCAGCCGCTGCCGCCACCACACCCCTACGTGGCGGATCCATGGACGACGGGGGACCTCCCCCCCCCCCCCAGTACCAGGCGGCACCACGCGAAGCCCCCCAGGGGCCGCTGACGCCTCCTGACTGGCCTGACTCGAGCGATGAGGCCCAGTCCCGCAAACGGCAGCGCTCCCGCTCCCCCCCCGCGCGGCACACTCGCCCGCGGCGCCCACACTCCCACCGCGCCTCAACCACCCACTCGCACCGCTCCCGCTCCCCCAGGTGCCATCACGACCCCCCTGAGACCCCGCTCCCGTCGCTCCCGCTCCCCCGGGCACCACCACAAGCGCCACCACCGCCCCATGTCCACCTCCCCCTCCCCCCACCGGCCATACAACACCCCCACCCCGGGCCCCCGCCACCAGCGCGCCCGCTCCCCCCGACGCCGCCAGGCACGCCACCGCCGCCCCACGTCCACCTCCCCCTCCCCCCACACGCCCCGCCGGGCTCCCCGTTCCCCCCGCCGCCCATACCCATCAACCACTCCCAGCCCCCGCCACCACCACTCCCGCTCCCCCGGACGCCACCAAGCGCGCCACCGCCGCCCCATGTCCACCTCCCCCTCCCGTTCCCCCCTCTGCCCGTACCCGTCCTCCACCCCCAGCCCCCGCCACCGCCGCTCCCGCTCCCCCAGGCACCGCCACCCCCGCCACCACCGCAGGTCCACGTCCTCCCCCCGCCGCTCCAGGACCCCGGGCACCGACCCCTCCCCCCCCCAGGGCCCCGCCCACCTCGCCTGGTGGTCTCCCCCCGCTCTGCAGGAGCTCTGCCGCTGGGTGAAGTGGGCCGGGGGAGCGGGAAGGCACGAAGGGGTGCACATGGTGCATACCTTCGAGGAGGTGCGCATCCGCACCCCCCCAAGCCTCAACGAGGCCGCCCCGGATGCCATCATGCCGCAAGCGGCATGGGAGGCCCTCCTCCGCGATGCGGTTCAGGGCCTCCGCCCCCCCTACACCCCCCAAGCCCTCCGCCAGTGGCTCCAGGCCACCCACCCCCAGGCCTGGGCCGCCGGCGACCCCTCTCCACCCCGCCCCTCCCGCCACCACCACACCAGGAAGGGGCAGGACAAGGGCAAGGGAAGGGAAAGGGACACCAAGGAGCATACAGGCAAGAGGGCGCGGAGGGGCCCCGAGTGAGGGCAGGCACTCACAGGGACAGGACGCCGGAAGAGACACCACATGGGGGCAGGAAACCACCCACGAACCAGGAAGGGGCGGGAGCGGGGACCAAGGCACGGAGGAAAAGGGCACCACGGCAGGCGCCACGACCCACACCCAGGAAGGGCATACCACGACGGGGGGACCAGCGCCGCCCCACCCCCACCAAACACCCCACGACACCCGGGGGCGCATCCCCCAACACACACGACCGAAGCAAGCATCTGACGCCGTGCGGATCACACCAGCGCACACCCACCGGCCACCGGAAACCACACGGAGAATGGAGGGCACACCTACACGGGGAGAACGGGCCACACCCACAGAGGAAGCCGCAGAGAACGCCGCCGCACGGCGCAGCACCACGCCCTCACCGCCGGGCGACGACCCCGGCCACCACAAGGGCCACCTCACAGGCACCGGAAGAGGACGAAGGCACGGCCACCGCGACCAGGACTAGGGACCGAAACCCCCAGAAGACACGGGACCAAGGCACAGGCCCCCAGGGAGGGCAACCCCACGGACCGTCACGCGATCGACCTACCCGACCCACCAGCCCGAGCGGCACGCCCAAGCCCCCACACCACGGACCCAGCGAGACACCCACACCTAACCGCACCCCCCAGCCACCAGCCAGCCACACTCCGGCCCGCACTCCGCACCACGATACAGGCCAGGCTGACCTCCACTGACCCACCGCGGCACCACGCGAGACCACGGCACACCGCACCACAACGCGCCACAGAGCAACGCGCCACAGCACGATGCGACGCGACGCGGCACAGAGCGGCACAACACGACACAACTGACCCTAACCTGAGGGACTAACCGAAGCCAGCCACCGCACACCCTGGAAGGCGCCGCGCCAGCACGCCACACACCAGCACCGCAGGCCACACACGGGGCCACAGCGCGCCTGGCAACAACGGTGGCGGACCACCCAGAAGATTAAAACCGGCAGGGCAGAGGGGAAAGGACACAAACAACCCCAGCCCCCTAACCCAAAACCACAAGCAGCCGCCTGGCGCAGCCGCCCAGCCGGCAGAGCCAGGACCTTACCCGGCAAGAAGGGGCGCCGAGCCCACCGTGTACATAGCCCACCCGACCCATGGGGCCGGAACGCGGCCAAACAGAACGCAACTGAAAACAGCAGCCCGGGAAACAACACTGAATGCAGGCCAGTGCGTGCACCAGCCCAGGGAAGGCAGAGGGAGGAACAGGCAAGCCCCCCCCCGAAAAAAAAACGGAGGGGGGAGGGGGAAAAGGCGTGAAAACAGCCCACAGCCGCCAAACCGCCCGCCAACACCACCAGAGGCGGCCAAACCCCCCCCCAAGAAGTCACCGAAGACAGGACCCCCAAAGAGGCACAGGGGGACCACCCACCCAGAACCGGCAACACAAAGCCAGGAACAGCGGCCCACCGGGAAAAGGGACACCGAAACGAGCAGAAAAAAAAAAAAGAGAGCCACCAGCCCAGCCCGAAGGAAAGGGGATGGAGATACAGGGACCACAAGGCCCGGGACAGGAACACAAAAAAAAAAGAAAAAAAAAGCGCAAAAAACACACCCCGACAACCCAGCCAAGAAAGGGCTGGGCACAGCCGAGACCCGGGCCCAGCACACACGCCCACACCGCACGCTGGAACCGGAAACGGCGGGGGGCAAGCGGGGCGCCCGCGAAACCACACACGTCCCATAAGCAGGCCGAAACCGAACCCGAACCACGAACACCACAAACAGCTGACACTAGAGGGACAACACCACAAACCGTGCCCAAACACACCCACCCAAGACCCCAGCCAGGACTGGCGGGGTTAACAAAACCGACACCCAACCGCCAACCGGACCCAAACACAAACGCCGCACAACAGTAGGAAACCCAGTGCCCACAGCCGAGGCACTGAGTCAGCCCGTGCCATGCAGGTGACCCGGCCAAACGAGATCCGGAGACCGGGGGTAAGGCTGCATCCTAAGGCCTGCGCTGCTTTGGGACTCGAGGCGGAGCGTGCGACACCCAAGCGCCTCGGAACCCTAGTACCAAGAACGTGTATGCATGCCTTGGGACCGGGATACGCCAGGACGTCCGGTGAACCTCTAGGGTTCCGCCCAAAGGAGGGGACGTGCGCAAGCACGGGGGCACACCCTCCCGGCGAGACAAGCACGTCACGCTGGCGGCGATCAGCCCTTCCGGTGTTGCCCGGGGCCGCTTTGTTGGGGGCCAACAGTCAGGTCTAGCGGGATGTAAGCCGCCTCCCCTCTTCACGCGCGGAGCCTCTTCCTGTTCGTCACAGGGGCGACGCCAGGGGGAACCATGGGGCGCCTCTCCACGACCGAGTGCACCTACCTACCTACCTCGCACAGGACGCCATCCACCACACCGTCACCAGCGGCCCCCACACCACCGGCAGCACCAACACCACCCTCACCCACGACATCACCCGGGGCATCGTCTGCACCACCCTCACCAACGGCATCACCAGCGGCCCACACCACCTACTGCACACCCTCCCTGTCAGAGCCAAGAAAACCAGCCAGCGCCCACCCCCGAACACAAGCCACTGACCGTCCACATACGGACCCACACCAACCACCAGCAGCATCAGCAATATCAGGGACGACGTAAACCATAGCAACGCCAGCAACCGCCTCGCCACCGGCATCACTGACAGCACCACCGACAGCGCGACCTCAGCGACAGCAACCCGGAGCGTCAACGACAGCCACCACGGTGAAGCCAGTTCGGACCCCCGTGGCCATCTTTGGGTCACTTGGGGTGTGTACCTATGGGCCGGCCAGCCGCCATGGGCTGAAATCATACTCTCCCATCCACCTGACCTAACCTGATGTGATAGTGTGATAGGTTTGGCCATTCCAGCTACGAGCGGCCACATGCAATACTGAGGCGCCGCCGGCTGAGATTCATATATCAGAATATCAGGAATCAACAGGGTTTTTTTATCATATTATTTCCGTAATTTTTCAGCTATCCGTTCTGATTGTCAATGTATCGGCGACTGTCAGTTGGCTCGCGATTTTGCGGTAACCGATTGGTTAACCGTTATTTCCAGATATTTTAGCGGAAACCCCGATGAAGGGTTAAATTTCATCAGAAAAGGGTTCGTTGCTTCCGCAATTTTCATCTTATACACTCGCAAAATTAATCCCATTTTTTCAGACATTCAGAATCCGATTTTCGATTTCGAGGTCACCGCACTGGATATGATGAACTTCGAGTGGTCCTACATCTTTCCCTGATCACGAATCAACCTTTCTTTTGTTGTCTCCTTCATTTTCCTTGGGGATATAGGCGAAACAAAATTGATTCGTGAGGCCACTTTGAACCATCATGTCTCCGGCTCACTGCGAGGAGTTTCAATTATGAGATATGGGCTGGAATTGCCTTGGTCTCCACTTAACTTAGGAAGCGTCAAACGCCTATGATGTGTACATATGCCCGGTGTAGCAAGGGATAATCGTCAAGAGAGTAGAAAGTGATTTATAACTCTTGGACCATGCAACCGAATATTTTAATGCGACTTTCGAGTGTGCGGCATGAGTGTTGGTGTTGCATAGAAACTTTCCTTGGGTTCCTACGTATTTTTAACGTGAAGTTATGGCCATGGAGGGTCATGACATACCATGGTGGGAGCCATATTTGAAGGTATGTGTCATATGCATGGTATGTGCTTTGCTATGCTCACGCCCATGTTATATATCTCCGTGTATAGGAAGATATGTGGAGTCATACGTGGCAAGGGCTTCGCTCATGTCCCAATGGTGAGCTCCATAGCGCTAGACTAAGTCTACCGCACATATAGTGCACGACGGAAGCCTTATAGAGCGATCCACAAGCACGGATGACATATGCGTGGACTAAGGGTCAAAAGAATTATTGGACTAGATGACAAGAAAAGTTGACGGGGGGTGGTCATGTTTGTTATAGTTCAGATAGTCTAGCTCATGACATGGGCAATTAGTCTTGGGGGTGAACTTGTTGCCCTAGCATGATGTGCCATGATGCTGCAAGACAACTTATTGTCCTAGCGTGATTTACTATGGTGGTGCCGGGCAACTTGTTCTCCTAGCATGATACACCGCTATCTCAACTTGTTGCCCTAGCATGATCCACCACAATCTTCACGGCCAGCTTGCTGTCCTAGCATGATATACCACTTTTTCAACTTTTTGTCCTACGATGTACCATTGTACGGTGCGCTGAATGAAAATGTAATGAGTCCAGCCATCAAATAGCAGCAGGGTTAAGGATCACAAAGGTTCCACATACATAGGTGTGGCAAGGGGCACATTTTGTGACGTTGTGATGCACAGATTGTATGTTTGTGCGGCCCCAGAAACCAATCCAGAAACCAACCAACCCTCACTGGATGGCAGTGGTGCAAGTCTGCCACCCTCTGAGTCTGAGACCAGTGAACCCCGCCCCAGCTCCAGGTAATCCGCTTTTGTGTTTGGCATGTTGTTTTTTGATTCTGTGGCCTGGTATTGATTGGTTCGCTTTGAATGAGCCGTTTTTTTCTTTGGCTGTCGGCAGGACATTTTTCAGTGCATGTGGCTGAACCTTGTGCTTCTTTGTTGTCTGAGTGTGACCAGTTATGTAATTTTGATGAGGCCACAATGTTTTTTGATTCTGTGGCCTGGTATTGATTTCCGTTTTTTTCTTTGGCTGTCGGCAGGACATTTTTAAGTGCATGTGGCTGAACCTTGTGCTTCCTTGTTGACTGAGTGTGACGAGTTGTATAATTTTGAAGAGAATGCCCCTTGCCCGTGGTGTCCCATTCCCTCTGAATCCGAGACCAGTGATCCCACTTACTCTTGGACTATATTCTGCTGAACAGTTCAATGGGTTTGGTAAGGGTGATTGTGCTGTTGTGTTTGGCGTGTTGATTTTTGATTCTCTGGCCTGGTATATATTGCGTCCCATTTGGCATTTGGCATTCAAAAGAAACATCGACGAATCCTGAAGTTTGAGAAATCGCAAATCCTGAAGTTTGAGAAATTGCAAATCCTGAAGTTTGAGAAATCGCAAATTTGATAGCCATGCTAGGGCAATAAGTTCACGCCGTCAAATTTTTTTCAAGGAGAAATCAACCATGCTAGGGGCATAAAGTCACAAACACAGTACATAGTAAGGTGAACCATGCTAGGGCACTAAGTCTCATCCGTAGACTAAAGGTGATTCTAGGACTATAAGTTGATCAACTAAGATGAGCCATGCTAGGGCAATAAGTTGACCCCAAAGACGAATTGCCCATCTCAAGGGTAGGACCAATTGAATTATAAGAAACATGACCCCCTCCCTCAACTTTACTCTTTAGCTAGCCCAAAAATTCTTTTGACCCTTAGTCCAAACGCCATACACTCCTTCTATACTCGTTTCTTTTTTCCACCCCTCTGTTTCTGCTCTCCACGAGGGCCAGGTGCTCCAGGGATGACTTCTCTTGTACATACCCCACTCAAGGATAGTGCCCTGGAAGGCCCTGCCACAGGTTCCGCCATTGGTTGGGACCCGATTGGCAGGGCTTTTGCACTCATAGTGATAGACATGGAGAAGTTGTTTGTTCACTCGACTTGCTTAAGCTCTGCTCTCGGGACAAACCTCTGCTACCAGAAAAGGTACTCTGGTTTGCCTTGCTTGTGTTGGTGTTCCTGCTTGCTGAGTTTTGATGACAACCTAGATGGATTTTCCGGAACTGTAAAATGACAGAGGACAGGTACAAAGCAGCCCAAATATCGGATTGAAATCAAAGTCAGATGATAATCCTTCCACTTCAAAGCATAAGTAGCAAATAGGGGCTGCAGATAGACAAATGTAGATCTAAATACAAAGCTGCAATGGTGTCTAAACAAAATAGATGATTTTATGAATGAAAACTGACATGAGTCTGGTCCGCAGGATAGTACCAAGCACTTCATGTGCACTTTTTTTGGATGCAATGGTGTCAGTTAGGAATCTGGGGCATAGGAGTTGGGCCAGACACAACATATGGCTTGGCCAACCTGGCCAAGCAACTGAATTCAGAATCAGTTAAAAAGTAGAACCACAATAAGTGATAGAAACAATTGAGTATAGCGCTCTTGAGGTGGGAGACCACTACGTTTAACCAACAAGGCCCAAGGCAAGAATTGCCTACTTTATTTCGGTATTACCTCCATCAAGGAAGATACCTCCGCTCACTTGAGTGGTAGGGGTGAACTTCATGGGGGGCTAGGGTTATAACCCTAGTTACTTTGAGAAAGTGTACTTCAAGCTTCAAAAGGGTGATAAAAATGGTTAGGTGTTAGTCTCAACATTTACCCACGGCTTAGCGGGTGGCTTGGCCTGGATCAAGTACCCCAAGAAGGATATGGTAGTGACTTTTTCTTATGCGCAGGGTCTAACCCAGCACAAGAAGAGTTTTTCCGCAACCGGGGATGCCGGCTTCTGGGAAATTTCAATGACTCAATGACAATTTAGGTACCCGTTGTGACCAGTTGCTTCACTGAAGTTTGTGCACGAGCGCCATCAGGTGAGAACCCATCAGATTGGTGCAAAAAACATATTTATGGGCTTTTTTTTTGCGCCAGGCCTCAGGCAGGGGGACTGCAATGCAGTCGCAGAACTTGAAAGTCACAACCTATAACTCTTTTTTCGGGCAGTGCAAATCAAAAATCAAACAGTGGGCTGGGTGGCAAGACCACTCGACCCTGAAGATGTCTTTCCAAAAGAAAATGAATTGGTTGAGTTTTCTGGTTTATTAAGTTATGCACGAGGCCTCGCGCATGGTGCAGCGCTTGAACCATATGATGCCTATGCTTTGCACTGATATTCAACCCTCCATGCTTCTGTTTTAATGTTCTTTGGTCTTGATTGCGCGAGGCCTCGCTCATGGAATTCAATCAATAATGCCTTTTTCCAGGTATGCAATGAACATGAAGAACACCAATTGATGTTGCAATCATTTGTTCTGCAGACCATGTTCATTGTACAAACAAGGCGAACACAAAATGCATTTATTGGTTAATTTCTGCTAGAAGAACATCATTTTCCACTGAAATAATAAGTTTTTTTTTGTTTTCGGCAGTCCGGAAAAGGGCACAAAATGGCACAAATGGTAACAAAGATACTTTCTTTTGACTAACATTCTGTTTTCAAGAAACAGAGCCTGTGAAAAACTATTCTTTTGCATGGTCCCGATTTGGTGCATTTGGTGTGATTTTGACCATGCAACTTGAGCCGCCTAAGTAGCGCTAGGCTTCTCTTCCCATGTTATTGCGTTTTATTCGGGAGTGGAGCCATGTGAAACTTCTAGGCGGCCTTCAACCCTTGGTACCTCTGGCCTCCTGAAGGTAGTTGAGTCTACACGGCCTAGGTTGAAGCAGTCCCCCTATCACCCTCGTAGGTTGAGCCAGAATATGCCGTAGTGGCGTAACCCCATTCTCTTCTCCCTTGGGGTTGCTCTCAACCAACATTTTCTATTTTTTTTGGCACTCGCTTGTCTTGTTGTGGCTTTTCGGCCACGGCCCCATGGTGTGCTCCCCTGGGTTGTGTCCTAGTGGGGGGGTGTAAGCAGACAAGCGCGCGCCTTCGCATCGCGGATACATGAATGCATTACTTGTTACATATTGAACGTAGACACATTTTGAGTCCGGTGAAGACTGTTTACTTGTTACATATTTGTTACTATTTGTGCATATTCATCATTTTATTACATGCACATTTAGATACCATGATACCACAATGATTGCCCTTGTGCCTGCGCCTGTTTTACCTTCGCATAGCAGAAGTAGCATGCGCTATGCTCCCACCAGTACTTGGTAGAGCTGAACAGGGAGTTTCAAGTTCTTCGGGGCTCCCCTCCAGGCTGGGGTGCTCCCTTTCACCACTTGGCCTTGCCATAACCCTACACTTTTGTGTTTTGGGCCACAAGGGCGAAGAATTCGGCATCTTTATGGTTTTTATAGGTCATGCACTCCCTGCAGGACGACGTCTTTCCATTCTCGGGCCACAAACTTCGATCTTTTCCGGCGGTTGGTGCGTCTTGCACTTCTCAATGACTCCGGTCCTTGCTGCAATGGTGATACTGGTGAAGCCGGTTCTGATCATATTTGGCTGCACTCCATATAACACATTAGCGATTTCAGCAATTTTGGCGAGTTCGGGTATAGTTTCAGGAGAATTGCGAAGTTATACTATCTAACATCCACAGCATGGAGGATTCAACATTGCTGGTCAGATCAGGCCTCGTGTGTGTGCGCACGCCCTTCGCGCGTTTCAGATGGCGTGCGCGTGCTCGCAATTTCGTCAATGCGGGCCGATTGTGTGTAAACCTCTTCCCAGCTAGTAGTAATAGTGTTAGATTGTATCCTGTTGCCGAAACGGATATATATTTAAAGCTAGGGCCAGTCCAATGGATGATGGAACGCACAGAATTATGATTTAGGTAAATGCTGCAGTGGTGCCTCCACCCAAACCGGGTGCCCCCTTTGAGGGGAATGGTCTGCATGAATGGGCGCATTTGCTGTGGCATTTGCGACGCCTGCGCGTATGGAGTTCGAAATTCCCTTGAAGGGGGAGGAGTCCTAGTCGAAAAGGATTTGAAGCGGAAGTGGCTGAAGTCGCCGCACCGGACGAGAAGAAAGTACATCGGTTGTTGCTCCGCAGCGCAAAGCAAGTCTTGATTCGTTTGCATTTGTTTGCCTTGCATATGTGTCGTAACAACTTGATCTTCCCTGGAATGAAAGAGGTCCAATCTTGTGACACTGCGTGCGTTGAACGTGTTATGTGCACTTGCAGTGGGTGAACATGCTAAACGTGGGGAATTGCACTTATGCCCTGGTTGCTAACCTCTTGTTTGCCGTCTTACTCTGGTGACCTTGGGCGAATTCATACGATTGATCAAACATCGTGTGTGATCCACTATTCTTCTTCCGTCATCTACCAGTAGGCATGAGTTCATCTATTTTGGCAATTGCGTACAAAAGTAATCTTCCATCAGAGTTGTGGATTCTCACTCGAAGTGCATGAATGCTCTCATGCGCCATGATTGGGCAAAATGCTCGCTCCATATTCATGATACCTGGATTGGGTTTTGTCGAGGTTATCTCCCTTTCGCCATGGATTGGATAGGTTCTTCTCCTAGAGCATGGTTGGGTAAGTGCCTCCCCCTCCGGGCATGAACTATGGTGTAACCATCTATCTCAAGCTCTATAATAGGGCCGCGGCATCTCTGTTCGAGACAGGACTACTTCTCTTTGGTATGGGACAACCTCACCATGGATGTGCTCTCATTGGACCCAAGATATCTCTCTTTGTGCACTCGCTCTACGGGCCGGGTTTGCGTCTCTACATGCGGCCGGGGGCATCTTCTTACCGCCAACACTCTCTAAGTAGCCTGCATTGAATGTGTTCGGTGGCAGACGAACACATAGATAGGCAATATAGATTTCCCACGTCTATGTGTGAATTGTTTCTACTGCAAGAAACATGTCCTTGATTAGTGCCCTATAGATTTTGATGAAATCCTGCAGGTTTTTGATGGTGAAATCCCAAAACCAAAGGAGCAAGTAGAGCAAGAACAGGATGTGGATCGACTCAATGAACAGTTTGAAATCCAGTGTAACACGGAAGGGCTGCAGAGAGACAATGCAGGTATAAACACAAAGATTCAATCAGAAATGGAGAATACAAAAGACTTTATATGAAAACTGGACTGACTCTAGCCTCCAAGATAGCATCAAGCACTTCATGTGCCCTGTTTTGGGTGTATAGGTGCTGGTTAGGAATATGGGGCATAGGTGTCAGGCCAGACACAGAAAATGACTTGGCCAAGCAACTGAATTCAGAAACAGTTGAAACGTAGAACCACAATAAGTGGTAGAAACAATTGAGTATAGGGGTCTTGGGATGAAAGACCACTAGGCTTGACGTCCAAGGCCTAAAGCATGAAATGCCTATTTTATTTCGGTATATCCTCCATGAAGGAAGATACCTCCGCTCAGTTGAGTGGTAGGGGTGAACTTCATGGGGGGGCTAGGGTTACAACCCTAGTTACTTTGAGAAAGTGTACTAAAGGCTTCAAAAGAGTGACAAAAATACTTAAGTTAGTCCTAGCATCAACAAGAGGGTTTTAAAGGGGGCTTGGCCTCAATCAAGCCCTCCAAGAAAGACAAGGCAGTGCCTTTTTCTTAGTCCCCCCTGGAGTACTAGTTAGCTACGCTAGTAGGACCAAGGAAAAAGGCTCAAAAACTCCCAAAATTACCCCAGAAAATGCATTAAACTTACCAAAAACATTCTCATCAGTTCATAGAAGCCTATCACACTGTAGGTACCCTTGACAAAAAGTGTAATGTACCGTGAATGATGTCCCTTCGATGGGGCATTCCTCAAAAATCGCCAGCGTGCGACAAAAGCTTTTGGTAACATTTTGGGGGTAGTGCGGTTTGAACCCAGGACTCCCTCCCTAGAGCACATATGCTTGCCCACTAGGGTACAGTCGAACGCTCTAATGCGGACGGCTATTGCTGCATAAACAGCGTTTTAGTAAACGTCCTGACCAAGGGCCAGGGCGGAGCAATACTCCCAATGGAGGACACAAATCTCCAGAAGCTGAAAAAAATAGAAACTGTAACCAACAGGGACTGATTCCTGCGGTTTAGCGAAAGATGTAGCGATTTAAGAAGTCAAATCGCTAAAAATTGACGAAATCACGCGAGAAATCATCATTGTTACACCAAAACTCAAAGTCGCAGACAAGCGCAACAGAAGCGGACTTCGAAAACAAGGTTGCGCAAGCGTAAACAGCTTTTGAAAGAGAAGGTATGAGCCGTAGTTTTTAAAGTTCTAAAGGAAATTTTTGCACAGTTGCATCAAAATTTTTATAAACTTTAGGGAAAAGTATTCAAACTCAGCCCACACCACAGAGCAGGTGGACAACCAACCTATCAGGTATGCCAGTGTCATTTCACACGCATGCATTTCGTTCGTGCTGGTTGCTTCGTCAAAACGTTAGGGTTATCAACGCTGTGTTCGTTGGGGGTTCAGGTTCTCCTCTCTCTTGCTCTGCAAAGGTCAAAACAGGAAAGAAAGGTATGCGATACGAATGGAGCGCGCAGCGCGCACGTAGGGTTAGAATATGCGCTGTGCTCGCGATGCATGTGCCTAATTGAGGCATTCACACACTGTGGCGCTTTCCCTGTACCCCAATTCACCCTTGTTCTCTCTTCACAGGTAGGAAAAGAAAGTGCTTGCTCGTGTTTGTGTAGCCGTAGCGCCATAGTAGGGTTGCTTAAAACGCTTAGGCTTGTTTTCCGCTGTGCAGTGCGCCACGTTCTCTCCTCTTTCTGCCGGAAACAAGACAAGGGAAGCGTGCATGACACACAGTGCATTAATCGCTTAGGGTGGTTTATAATTCGCCGTAAGTTTGTTTAAGCGCGTAGGGTTGTTTTGCGCTCGTGTTTTCCTCGGCATTCACATGATGCGTGGTGAATAAGGCAGGTAAGCCCAGGAGGAGCTCACCTCCTGGTTGAGTCATGCTTGTGATTGGTTATGCTGGGTTAAATTAGGTAAAAACAACAGGAAATGGAGGGATTGTGCATACCTCTGCATGCAAATGACGCATCAAAGGGTAGGCCACGTGAAGTGCGCACGGTAAACCTTGTTTAGGTTACCCAGGGGCTCCACCCTACGTTCTTTAAGAGAACAAATGGATTTCCTTAAGCTTGCTTGCTTGTACTGAGGTTCAGGAACAGCGTATTATAGGGCAGCCTGAGAAGGGTATAACACGTGGAGGCTGTCTTGGTTCCTCAGTCTTGAATATCAGTCATTGGTCTTTGCTTTACAGGTGGGAAGGTAAGGGCGATTGGTGAAGTCCCTCTTTGCAGCGCTAAAGTATGCTGCGCGGATCACAAAAACAAATAACTGCAGCTCAACCACGAGCGGTGAGTGCAGTCCGACTTTACCGCCATCCACGCTGTGCACGCACGCTGAGCACTCCCTCCCTCCAAGCCCTGACAGGTAAACGCGTAGTGGCGTCCCTGTTAGGCCACAGCCGCTTAGTAGCGCTGTGTTCCGTTGCTTTTTCACAGAAGGGACAATAGGACGCGAGACCTCATTGACAGCAACA
This sequence comes from Eutreptiella sp. 'Long Island Sound 2002', assembly GCA_964036045.1. NCBI lineage: Eukaryota > Euglenozoa > Euglenophyceae > Eutreptiales > Eutreptiaceae > Eutreptiella > Eutreptiella sp. 'Long Island Sound 2002'. The sequence continues at coordinate 45,315,125 of OZ038379.1, read as the reverse complement.
CCAAGTAGCGCGTGTAGGTGTTAGGGTCAGCAGGCCTGGCAGGAGCTGAGCGCAGGTGATGAGTTCTCACCCTGCCTTCGAAGGCCAGTGCTGGCGTTAGTGAGTGTAGTGTAGTGCTGTCTCCTGTCCCGCGTGCTTTTCCACGTGGGCAGGGGAGTGCGTTAGCTTTTGGCCTTTAGCAAAAATGGGCCCTGCTGTACCCCTTCCACCATTTCCTGTCACGCCTATGGTCTTGCTTCTCACCAGGTTCTGCATGATCCTGCCCTATCCTGCACAATTTCCCACAAAAAATAGTGAAACATGGCTCCGTCACACAAGTCCTGATCCCTTGCAATAACCTACTCCCAAGTACAATAGCTCAAATCCAAATAATCCACACTGAGTGCTTCCAAGGGTGTTTGAGGTCCCGCGTTGACACTCAACAACGCCTTTCAACACGCCGGTCGTCTCACGGTGCACAGGGAGACACGGGCGTTGGGCATGTACATAGAATTGCACCAAAATCAATAAAGAGGAAGCCCTGAAATTGGCATATGAACACAAATCAAGCAGAATTGGGGAAGGATGGAAACATACACAATCACAGTCATAGACCCCTCATTCCCTGGACTCAAGACCCTCTCTTGACTCGCCAACATGATGCCCTGAACCAAGTCAAATAAGATGGCTAAATGCCATGTGTCGAAAGTCACTACACAAACCCCAAAAATGTGTTCACTCCCAAGCCTCTAAATCCTAGCCCAATAGGGGAGGTGGCTTGTCATGGCCTAGAGTGGCAAGCAGGACCATGCCCTACCCTGACATAACCTTGGTTGGACTTGGAGTCGATTTGGCTTGGAGAATTGCCCCATGAAGATGACCTCACAACATAGAAAAATTAGGCAAATCACACCATAGTGCCCAAAATTCAATTATATACTCAAAAATGCATACGGCAAATATTCAAATGCTCCATGCATGTGTCAAACCGGAACGTAATATACAAGGGTGATATAGACCAAAGATCCATGCCCAAGAATATTCTAACATTGGCTCCCAAACCCCTCTGGATATACACATGCCATGCTTCACAAGTCAACTCACGAATTTGAGACCTAGTTTTGTGAGGCCTCGTGTGCCACGCCAAAGTGACCACGTGATCCGGCATATGGTGAGGTGCAACACCGAAGCATATGTTAACAGATAAGCAACATACCATAGTTCACCGATCTCTAGGCACTTTACCGTTAGCCGACCAGTTGAGCACATAAAATACAAAAATGAGCATAAAATGAGGTCAAAAACATGCAAATATTGCCAAATCCAAAGTAATCACAAAGGTATATAACTTTGCTCACGCATGGTATCAACATATGGTTGAACACACTATTGCTTGGGACCATTTGCAAACAATCCCCCCATTTGAATCCCTACATGGACGCATAGGAACACCTTCGAACCTCCTGACAACGCGCACCATGAAAATGGGAAAATTGATAGTGGCGCTTGTGGGTCCCTCCGTAAGCCTTCCCACATGCACTATCTGTGCGGTAGACCTAGTCTAGCGCTATGGAGCTCACCATTGGGACATGGGCGAAGCCCTTGCCATGTATGACTCCACATATCTTCCTACAAACGGAGATATATAACATGGGCGTGAGCATATCGAAGCACATACCATCCATATAACATATACCCTTAAAAGTGGCTCCCACCATGGTATGCCATGACCCTCCATGGCCATAACTTCACGTTAAAAATACGTAGGAACCCAAGGAAAGTTTCTATGCAACACCAACACTCATGCGGTACATTCGAAAGTCGCATTAAAATATTCGGTGTCACGATCCAAGAGTTGTAAAGCCCTTTCTACCCTCTTGACCATGATCCTTTGATACCACTAGCGGGTGTGCATATGAAGGGCGTTTGACGCTCTCTAAATTAAGTTGGGACCAAGGCGATTCCAGCCCATATCTCATAATTGGAACTCCTCGCACTGAGCCGGAGATATCATTTTTCAAAGTGGTCTCACGAATCAATTTTGTTTCGCCTATATCTCCAAGAAAAATGAAGGAGACAACAAAAGGAAGGTTGATTCGTGATCGGGGAAAAATGTAGGACCACTCGAAATTCATCATATCCAGTGCGGCGACCTCGAAATCGAAAATCAGATTCTGAAGATCTGAAAAAATCGGATTAATTTTGCGAGTGTATAACATGAAAATTGCGGAAGCAACGAACCCTTTTCTGATGAAGTTTGACCCTTCATCGGGGTTTACGCTAAAATATTTGGAAATAACATTTAACCAATCGGTTACCGCAAAATCGCGAGCCAACTGCCAGTCGCCGATACATTGACAATCAGAACGGATAGCTGAAAAATTATGGAAACATTATGATCAAAAAAGCCCTGTTGATTCCTGATATTTTGATATATAAACCTCAGCCGGCGGCGCCTCGGTGTTGAATATGGCCGCTCATAGCTGGAATGGCCAAACCTATCACACTATCACATCAGGTTAGGTCAGGTAGATGGGAGAGTATGATATCAGCCCACGGCGGCTGGCCGGCCCATAGATACTGTAAGTGGCAGTGATTCGCGGCCTCTCAGCTTGGCTGCAGGCGGTTAGAATCGGCTGTGATGAATAGGATTCGCGACAGCGCTCACGCCTCAGATGGTCGCATGCGAATTTCTGTGTGATAAATTAACAACGCTTCAATTCAGTACGCTCTGATGATCAACGAGTGTAGCAATCAGATTGCATAAATATTTCATCATGAACTGTATTGAAGGTCGTTTCACTGTCACACTTCAGGGTCCTGTTTCATGATGCAACAATGACAATGAATGGTTATTCGTGGTCTTGATGTTGTGATCCTGCTGTGGACAACGTAGAGGTCTGTGATTTTGTAGTTGGCATAAATCCGGTGTGAAAACAAGGTTTCGCATATCAAGGAGTAAAACTACAAGTGGGTTTTGCACGATCGGATTGACAAGTAATCCACGGCCTCACAAATGTCTAACATGGTAGCGGTTCGTGGTCAACAACAAGCCATTGCTTATCAAGCGCCGGCCTTTGCGTGTGGGCCGTTGATTCCGTTGACTTCCCTTGAATCTAATGGGAACATTGGGGAAAACCATGAAGTTCGGCGCATGGATATTGATTTCGAAACATGCAGGGTCCGGGTTGAAAGAGAACGTTGGTTTAACTCTCAAGGCAATCCTCATGAGTGGCTCTCATTCATAAGCGAACCCATCGCCCATATGGAGTCCATTATTGATGAGTTCCGACGCCAAAATGAAGTAAACTCTATTTTCCACAAACTCTCATTGTCAACACCTTGAAGGAGTGGTTCGTGCCTTGCATGTCGCGTCGCAAAACGATAAATGTTTATATTCGGAGATTGCTAAAGTTCGTGGTGAGATCGTTGATTGGGAAAAGCGATTGAATGAATTTCTTAATCAATTAACAAAGGATGTCCAACACATTGGCGCGGAAAATGCGAGTTTGAAGACTACCATTGAAGGTGACACATCACTTTGTGATCGCCAAATGAGTTGGTTGTCAAGGGCGCTAAAGTTTTTGGTGGGTGAAGGATTTCAAGTGCCACCATCGCCTTTGAAGGACATACCTTTGTTGGATCGTGTTTCGCAACGCATCGATCGATTGGAAGAGGATCTTGGGCGGTTGGAAGTATGGAACTCTCAAGCTACTGCCGCCGCGTCCATGATGGAGGAAGCGTGTAAATGATGTGGCAAGGATGTTTCTACTCTTTTGGGTGATGTTAACAAAAGGGACATTGCGCTTCGTGAGTTCGTTGAGAATGAAATTTTCAAGGTTCAAGATCATTATGAGGCAAAAATTCGGTTGATGAGTCATGAGCATTCGGAGAGTGTCTCAAGTATGCGGGCGGCTCATCTTGGAGCCATTGAGAAAGTGGAGAAAGCGTGTCATGGGAAAATTGAGACTTGTGAAAAAAACTTTCAGGGGCAAGTTAAACACTTATCTCATTTAATTTCCGCACTTTCCGATTCTTCCTCTTCTTCCCATGTCTCGTCCTGCAATAGTTTTTGTGACTCGCGATGTTCATGCATGGTAGAATTTCGTAAAGCCCAATCCAATATTGAAACACGACTCACCGGTGTTGAGTTGGTCAATGCAACTCTAGGTCAAGAGTTCGCCGAGTGCTCGTCTTCGATGCGAGCCAATGAGACCTCTCTTCGCTCTTTGCTTCAGGGACGTGCATCCAAGGAGCAGCACGCCGGGAATTTTGAACTTACAACAAGAATTGGGGCCTTCGGGGACACATCAGGAGGTAGTGGGCAATGTGGGGATGATTGCCCATTGTCTTGCTCGTGTCGAACCGATATTAGAGAGGTGCGAAATGACTTGGAGGCTAGTATAGGCACTCACGAAGACAAATTTGGGCAGTTGCACACGTCGATTCGCGAGTTACGTGATGAACTCGTGGGTGTGAGTCGTGAGCAAAGAATTAAACATGAGCCCATTAACTCTGCGTCGCCTTCTCCCATTGCAGCGCTCACTCTCAACATCTCAAAACTTCAACGGGGGGTGGCAGCGGTCCGCCTCACCATTGAGGGATGGGAACATGACGGAGTGGATGAGGCAAAGGAGTACAGCGACGATGAATCATTTCAGGTAGGCTCTTCCGGGCGCCCCGGGGGGCATGCCAATCGTAGTACTAGGTCGGTTCAGTCAATGTCCTCGGCTTTTTATGGACGGGGACGAGATAATGCCTCCAAGCGTTCCACTTCCGCCCCGTGTGCAGCGAAAAAAAATATCCTTGGCGTTGTTGGTGATAATTTTTATTTGGGTGACGGTGAACGATACACCCCTTCTATTTTTTCCCGCCCACACATGCTTCATCGCAACATCACACAAGGCAAGTTACCCACACTGAATGTGCCAAAGCCATCAGTGAGTGGAATTTGCCAGGAGGTGAGGAGTAGTGAGCAAACATTGTTGGGGACAATGTTTCCCTATGGCGCTCGCTCTTCTGGTGGGAATGACGAAGACAAACTGGATGATGAATATGGTAAATTTGGTGACGAGTATCAAGGAATTTTTTCGGGAGACAAAAATGTATCCTTTGGAGGTGACATGGTTTTTGAAAAATTGAAGTCATTTCACGAAGCAAAAGATCTCGGGGAGCCCGACGCAGGACCCGAAGGAATTCAGCGGCAAGTTCGCCGCTTATTTGGGCTCACGGGATCGTCCAAACCCGATTGGGAAGCTTTGGACGACGACACCAGGAAAGAGGTCCAGAAGATGTTAAAATGTCCAAAATAGAACGGAGACTATAAACAGTGGCTCGCTTTCGAGTTAATCTGGAGGCGGTTTCATGAGCATTGGTCCAGGAGTGGTGGAGCCGACCTCATGGCGAAAGTTCTTATTACCGCGCTCCCGGAGGCCAAACGGGCACTCTATCTGGAGCTTCACATGACCATGGGATGGACCTACCAACAAATTTGGTTGGATCTGGCGGGGCGGGGCCGGGGCCTACAAAGCCGACGTTCATTGCGGCGGGTATGGACAGCCTCGCAGCCTCCGCCTGGAAAATCGTTGGAGAAATATGGAACATGTGTGCTGAAATGGAGTCTTTTGCTCCGAAAGGCCATGCCGGTCGCAGCCGATAGGGCAAAGGAAGTTTTTATGGATGCCTTGGTGCGACACGGCGAATATGGTGAGGAGTTGAATGAAGTGTATAAATGGGAACGGATCCGTGGGCAGGAATTGACGGTGGAAGGGGTCCATGAGATCCTAGTGTATGAGATCGGGTGGCGCGAAGACCGCGATTGGGCCCAGCATGAGGATGCGGCCGAGGTCAGGAGAATGCACGGCGGTGGAGGCCGGCAAGACCAAGGCAAGGGCCGGGCTAAAGGCCGTCCTTGGGGACGTGGCCAGGATGGCCGCGACCAGCACCAAGGTGGCCGTGGTCGAGGTGGAAAGGATGGGCAGGGACAGAGTGGACAGAGACAGGGTAAAGGCCAGGAACGACACTGCACAAATTGTGGAAAAGACGGGCACACTGCTGAATTTTGTTGGCAGAAAGGTGCCAAAGGAAAAGGTAACAGTGGAGAGGGCCGCCCGACACTGCAGCAAGGGGACGCCGAAACTGAACATCGCTTCCGGGAAAAACTCTGTATGCACTGTGCCTCACCTGATCATTGGGCCAGGGATTGTCCCCAGAATGGCCCCCGCCAGCAGCAGGGTAAAGGACGTGGCCGGGGAAAGGGCCAGCACCGCCAAGTGGGCGCTGAGACGTCAGGGGTGCAGCCCAGCGACCGGGACGCGGGGAAAAGCCAGACAGGCAAGGGGACTGAGGAACAGGGCAATCCAGCCAAATTGCCTGCGCAACCAGGACCCTCAGGCCCTTCGGCTAAGCCAGCTGCTGGACGAGAGACTCAAGGCTAAAGCTGTCGGAGCTTAGCGAAACAAAACGGAGACAGGAATGCCTGAGGGACACAACCACTGTTAACGCGGCCACTGCCCCACTGACCACTGTCAACGAGGGAAAGACCCCGACCACCACTGTGGAGTGTGGCATGCAGTCACATGATGGCGTCCTGAATTCATCTCTGGAGGCCGCTGCTTCTGTAAATCAGCCCCCAGAGTCTCTTGTGTTGCCTATGCTAGAGGTCTGCATCCGGTCACGTGTAATGCGTCCTGCCGCTGTACGACGCTATTCACTGACCTGTGGCATGACCAGAAAAAAGGTATGCAGATTTAGGCGCAAGCCGGCACTCAATCAGGTCGATGGTGCCACGGGGTTGGTAGTGTCTGGAGTTGTTGATGGGGTGCAATGCACAGTATTGATCGACCCCGGTTCCCAGGTGTTCGCGCTGGCACCTAGTTCATTTTTTGAGAATAAAATGTTGACCCTCGCTGCCCGACTACTGCAGATCACAGTGGCAGATGGCAGTCGTATCGCTGGTGGTACACATGGTGCCACAGTGTCCATAGCGCTGCCTGTGGAGCATCACGGGCGCATGATTGAGATTCTTTGTGAGGATGTGTTTGTTTACAAGGCCAATGTAGTCGAACATGTCATTTTAGGTTATCCTTTTTGCAAGTCGTATGGTCTGACGAGTGATCCAGTCCGCGACTGTCTGATGGATATTTCTCCATCACTTTCTGTGTTCCAGATGAGTCACGAGGCGTCTGAGTTGAGGGCTCCGCTTGGAGAGCCCCAGCAGGACTCCGCGATCAGCGGGGACAGCCAGGCAGGGATAACAGTGGCCATGTGTCGGCACTGTTCTGAACTTTATTCATGGTTTGGGGAGGTTGGGCGTTGCTGCCAGAAACATCTGGTGCCTACAGCACCTGATAGGGATGAGCAGATCTCGCAGTGCTGTGCCACTGAGGTACTGCAACCAGTCTTATCTTCGTTGGCACTTTTGACCCTACCTCACACGCATCTTGTCCCAGCCATCACAGCTGCCACGGTTGCTTCTGTCACTGCTGCTTGTATCTCTTGTTTTCCTTCCACAGGACGCCCGCATCAACATGAACGACAGCCTTTAAGTCTGGATCGCCAGGACACGGGAGATGCGGAGACAAGGACGTTGTGCAAGCATTTTCGCAAGTTTTGTATGTGTGCAATTGACTGTTTTTGTGTCAGACAGTGCATGAGTGAGGGGTTGCGCCCACCTGCAGCCCTCGTTTTGAATGACGGGTCAGAGCCTCCGCAATGCCCATGTACCATAGATGGCGGGTCTGACTCCAATTCTGAGGCTTATGGCACAGATGAGCTCCACTCTGACGTGGAGGACGTGCCTGATGCTCAGTCTGTATATACAGCTCCAAACCCTGATTCTTTTGTGGGTGATTTTGGGCTCCGTCGGGACTACAGGGGCACAGGCAAGGTTTCGAGAGGGTGGGGCACACAGACGCACCCACCGGCCCCAGTTTCGTGTCGTCATTGTACATGTGAAGTGGATGAAGTGTGCGCCATGTGTTTGCCGGGAGATATCCCCCGGGACGATTTGGCGGATGACGAACAGGAGGGAAACCCACTGAAGATGGCCCAGATCGGATCCACATCAGTCGCATCACGACGGGTGCAGGCCCAATACTCAAAGTATTTTCGGAAAATGGCACTTCAGACCCCCGGTAAAAGCCGCCAGGCTGTGCGCAGGAAGATGAGACGATCCACTAAATTTTTGTACTCACAGGGTAATCACATTCTTTTATCGTCAGTACGAGACATGATACTGAAATGGGCTGGGCTGAATGGTGATCAGTTTGTTGATGTTTTTGCTTCCAAGCAGGCACACTTGTTTCCGGAGTATTGGGATACAGGAAAGAATTGGTGGTCCCATAATTGGGGTTTGTCGGAATCCAAAGGGCGACCAATGCAGAAGCTTTTATGGTGGCATCCGCCACACCACTTGCTGCAAGACACTGTCACCAAAATCGTGCTTGACCAGGGTAGAGGAATCCTGTTGGTGCCAGTACGTAAGCAGTGTCCATGGTTTTGGACGTTGGGTGAGGTGGCGCTGGATTGGTTGGACCTCGACCCATCAGTGCCCCTATATAGGAACACTGATGGGCCCATTCTGCAGCAATCGCCCCACTGGACGACCAGGGTTGTGCTGTTTGACGCGCAGGGCATGGATCTGCGTCAGCCCCCTGAGGGTAAGGAATGGGGGTGTATAGATGAGTCTGCCGCGGCAGAGACGGATGGCTGCCACCGGATGTGTTCTGGGTGTTGCGTCTGCCATTCCAGTCGCCGCGTATTGTTCCCGCCTTCGTCCATGAAGGAAGCACGGTTGCGTGTATTGCGGCAGAACACTGCTGCGCATGACCTGCTTTCAGAACGCAGCCTGCGTGCTGTTGTTGAGGGCGATCGCAGTGATCCCCGTTGTGTGCCGTATCGGAAGATGTTGGAGAAGGAATTTTCGACTGTTTTTGAATTTGCGAAAAATGTCCTAACGGATGTGGACCATTCTAAGCGTGGTGAGGCTGGCATCGCGCGAATAGAATGAAAACAAGGAGCCGTACCTCAAAGGGTCGGCCCTTATAGAACTGTGGGAGTCCGAGATGCCGCTTTTCGGGAATTGATTTCCAAATCTTTTAAGCGCGGCATGCTCGAAAAATCGTTTTCGAGCTGGGCAGCAAGGGCCTTTTGTGTGCCCAAGCCGGGAGCTAAATGGCGGTTAGTCATCGACTACCGCTACCTCATTTCGCAAATTGCGGATGAGGCTTTCCCGCTCCCGGTCATTGAAAACCTTTTTTTGGAGCAGTCCGGAAACGCCATTTGGTCCATCTTCGATTTGGAAGATGGGTTTCACCAAATGGTTTTGCAGCCTGAATCCAGGCCCCTAACGGCGTTTGTGACGCTGTGGGGTCTTTTTTAGTGGACTGTGCTGCCCATCGGGCTGAAAACGGCCCCACAGGCCTATCAGAGAATTCTCCAGCTCTGCTTGGAGAAAACGGGGGTAAAACCCTATATTGATGATGTGCTGAGGGGTACACCAGACACAGAGGACAACCCAGATCTGGACGCCCCAGTGACTGATGGTTGTATTCGTCAGCACTATGAAGATTTGTGTAGTATCTTAACATGTTTGCAAGATTGGCAGTTGTCCATTAAACCGTCAAAGGTTTTTCTGTTTCTGCGACGGGTGCGTTTTTGTGGACAGATTTTAGAGCGAGGAAGGAGATCGGCAGATCCTCAGAAGGTCGCTGCAGTCTCCAGGTGGGATTGGCGGGACATCCGGACCCCAACGCACCTGAAAGCATTTTTGGGGTTAGCACAGTGGTATGCATTTTACATTGATAAATTTGCAGACCACGCAGCGCCGCTGACGGATGCCCTCCGGGGTCTGGATTTGACGAAAAAGGGGGAATTCAAGTCCACACACCCACCCCTGAGCGCATCCAAACGCAAAGCTGTTTTTCAGCAGTTTCCCAATGTCGCAGAAGCAGAAAAAGAAATCTGTCGCTTGGAGAACAGGATTCACTGGACGCCGGATATGATCTGGCATTTTGAACAGCTGAAAGAAAAATTATTAAATCCCGTGCAGCCGTACATTCCAGATACTCAGAGGCAGTTCTGGATTCGTACCGATGCCAGTGACTTTGCGGTCGGTGGTGTGCTGGAGCAACGCCGCTGCAAATGTCCTGAGCCTGATGATCCTACCCAGGGTTGCGGATGTCCTTTGTTTCCTGTGGCGTTTTTTTCGAGGAGGTTGCAGGGTGATAAGTCCCATGGCCAACGTGCCTGGCCAGTCAGGGACAAGGAAACATATGCAATTGTTGCAACACTTCACAAATTTCACACGTGGCTACAGAAGTCTAGACTTTTTTTGAAGTCGGCGTGGGTCGCAACAGATCACCGCAGCCTGGAGTATATAACGAAGGAGGACTTCGTCACGGTGTCTGGTCCAGTCGGCAGACGGGGCCGCTGGCACCAGTTTCTGTCACAGTTATTGTTAGATGTAGTGTATGTGCCCGGGCAGAATCAGTAAATTCCTGACACTCTCTCACGCTGGTCTTACCCAGCGTATTTGTATAGTCCTGAAACTAACATACACAGTACCGAGGAGGATGCTGAAGGCGTAGCGGCAGATGAGACGGAGCAGCGAGCCCATGCGGATCAGCTCCTGGAGAGGGCTGATGGTCAGGGGGACACACAATTTTTACGTAATTTTGTGGCATGGCATTCCTCTTTGCTCGCATCAGGAGTTACGCCGTCGAATCAGGAAGTGGGTCGCGTGGACGTGTTCCAGGATGATGCTGAGTTTTCTGAGGTTGCTGAGCAGGGGTATGCGGAGTGTGCTGCGTATTGCAGTCAGGTCAGAAATTTGTTTTCTGTTGAAGGCCTGCCACGCAAGGCCCGCAGAAAGGCGCAACGCATCGCAATTACGCAGGGACGCAGCCAGAATTGGTCTGCTCGTGCCCTGGGGGCTGCACTGCAGTGTGCGCCTGCGGCCTGCATTCCTGATTGTGACTCTGATGAGCCATGGGCAACGGTCTGCGCGGGGAGAGTAGTTGCCCCTGAGGTTTCCATTTTGTATGACGACTGGACTGTTTTTTATGAGCATGATCCTCATCTCATGGAAGTCCTGGCCTTTTTGCGGCAGGAACAGGCGTCTCTTCGTGCGCCAGGTTATGCGTTTTCTAGTCCTAGGCCTGATTGTTTACGTCCGCGCTACCGTGGCAAACATGTGGTGCCACAGGCCATCAGTCAGAAGGTTCTTCAGGCCTGCCACACGTATCTCCATGGCGGGGTAGACAAGAACATTTCTACTCTGTGACAGAAAATTTTATTTCCCTGATACAGATTTGCGCCAGTTGGTCCGGCAGGTCTGTGGGGCATGCCAGGTGTGTCAGCAGACTAAGCCCCAAACTTGGAAGCAACATGGGGAGCCCGCGTTTTACCCCGTCCCTGATGACCCTTTCACTAGTTTAGCCATAGATTTTGTGAGTCTCCTGAAAACTGTCGTTAATGGTGAGACTTACGATTACCTGATGGTCGTTGTGTGCCGGCTAACAGGCGATATTTTGGCAATTCCGACCCAAAAATTGGGTCTGGACAGCCGGAAGTCAGCTGAAGTTTTTTTAGAGAGAGTTGTTTTTTTTATGGGGTTACCGAAGGAAGTGTATTCCGACAATGCTTCAGTTCTGAGCAGCCAATTTCTGGACACATTGTTTTCCCTGAGCGGTATTGAACAACACAGTAGTGTCCCCTATAAACCGTCCACAAACGGCAGGGGGGAATCGGCAGTCAAGAGTGTGGTCATGGCGCTTAGGCACTTTGTGACCCAGCGACCGCGCTCATGGTATCATGCCCTCCCCCTAGCCCTGTGGGGGTGGAATGACCTGCCAGGTTTGGTTGCCCCTTACTCCCCCCAGAGGCTGGTTTTTGGGAGGGACCCCGTAGGGTTTGGGGAGGTACCCCCCACAGTGCCGGGAGATGGGGCGGAGGATGCGCAGCAATTTTTTTCACGACTTGTAACTGAGCGTCAACAGGTCAAAACTGCGTTGAAGCGCCTGCATGACAAGGAGTCTAGCGCATTGCGCAAGAAATTTAAGGTGCAACCTTTCCGAGGGGGTGATTGTGTGTGGTTGCGAGATCGCCCGAAGTGGGATCAGCCCCACTACAATAAGTTGAAGCGGATATGGCAGGGCCCGTATGAGATTATACGGTGGGAGGGGGGGGATCGCTATGTGATTCAGGTTGGAGAAACCCAGAAAGTAGTTGCCTCAGATCGTCTGAAATTTTGCAGATCCATGTTGGAGAAAGTGACAGCCCCTTTTTCGTATTTCAGTGATAGGCAGTTGCCGCCAAACGATGACACGCATATGGTCGAGGATGTATTGGACCATGCGGTCAAGACGCCCCGAGGTGCCTCTCCGTACCTTCAGTTGTATGTGGCTTGGAAGCACCATGAGGACAAGACGTGGGAGGACGCTAGACAGTTTATTGGGAGGGGGAATGATAGGGTTGAACGTTATTGCACGCGCCATGGCCTGAAAAAATGGCTGAAGTGAACATGGTGCTGCCCTCCTGATGTATGATTCTTTTTTCAAACTGTTCAGTCATACTCTGTCCCAGAGGTCAGCCACTCAGCGTCTGTGTCCCTGTAGAGTCATTTACCAAGAAAAGCGGGATAAGCGGTGTAGGACGACATTTTTTTTCATTGCAACGTGCCCGCGAAGGGACCGCTGGGTCCCCAGAGGACAGAGCCTTTTTTTTGTTGTACTTTTCTATGTTTATGATTTGCTTTGTTTTTTCCTCTTGTTATTTGTCCCTGTGCTCTCAGGTTTATCTTGAGTTCCAGAGTCCAAATCAGAATCACCAGATCGTTCAGACCAGGCCGTGAGGATGGACAGTTCTATCGGATTTTCCAGACTATGCCGTGGAGATGGTCGCTTTTAATTCTGTAACTGGGCTTGCTCGTCAGTCTTTTTTTCCGTCAGCATTGTGTGACCCTGTTGGATGATTGAGCCTGTGATGGCTGCTGTCAAGATTTTCCTTTATCACTTCTGCTGCTTGATCAGCTGCAGGGAGAGTCCACTGCCAGGGCCCAGCTAAATGTGTTTTGATTTTTGCTGCTTCTTCTTCGTCCCGCTTAACTGCCACTGTAGTTTTGGACTTCCGGGGTCAGACAACACACGGGCGTGTGCTGTCTTGGGAGGGGGATGTAAGTGGCAGTGATTCGCGGCCTCTCAGCTTGGCTGCAGGCGGTTAGAATCGGCTGTGATGAATAGGATTCGCGACAGCGCTCACGCCTCAGATCGTCGCATGCGAATTTCTGTGTGATAAATGAACAACGCTTCAATTCAGTACGCTCTGATGATCAACGAGTGTAGGAATCAGATTGCATAATTATTTCATCATGAACTGTACTGAAGGTCGTTTCACTGTCACACTTCAGGGTCCTGTTTCATGATGCAACAATGACAATGAATGGTTATTCGTGGTCTTGATGTTGTGATCCTGCTGTGGACAACGTAGAGGTCTGTGATTTGGTAGTTGGCATAAATCTGGTGTGAAAACAAGGGGTCGCATATCAAGGAGTAAAACTACAAGTGGGTTTTGCACGATCGGATTGACAAGTAACCCACGGCCTCACAAATGTCTAACAGATACACAGCCCAAGTGATTCAAAGATGGCCACGGGGGTCCGAACCGGCTTCACCCCCCTTCTCAGAGCGTTGTATCTGCTCGGAAGTCATTGAAGAGAGGACGGGAGGACCCCAACGGACTCCACCCCCGCCCCCATGTCCCAAGGACACATGGAGGCCCCACATACGGCGTAGGCGTCCCCCATGACCCAAGGGAGGGGTGAGGACACGCATAATCGGTGCGCTCTGCCATATCCGGTCTCCTCTTGATCTACAACATGGACCAAGGGGATCAAAGATAGAGAAACGTCGTCGGTTGACCTAAATACCTATACCACAATGAAATATATATGTGGAGACCGAGTGAAGAGGATATATGGCCAATCAAGGCCCAAAAATCCCCGGATCAACGCCCTCACCCGTCTCCCAAGGACAAGAACAAACATAAATGCCAAGGGGGATCCATTACGGTGCTTTAGCAGCCACCAAATGGACGAACACGTCCTTGACATCCAAAGAAATGTTCTTTTTCTTTAGATAATCCATCCAGACCGTGGTATACCTCGGAACAAAGCTGCTCGGGGGCTCCCACGAATCTCTGGATGCGGCAAATCCCTTCCAACGGACTTTCTATAGCCTCCCCCCAGGCGTCCCTGGATCTGGCTTGTCCATCAGGATCTTCTCGGCGGTGAAGTCGTCGTCCTCACCCTCGTCATCCGAGTCCACATCGCCGGCTGTGAACTCGAAGGTGACGGGACGTCCGCTGGGGTCTGGTGCTCGGGGACGAAGCTGGGTGTGGTCGCGATCAAGGATCTTGTTATCCCCCACGCGAACCGCATACACATCCTGCCCGACCTTCCGAACGATTACCCCCGGCACATACCAAGACGCCTGCCGATGCCTGGACAGGACATCCTTGTGGTGCCGCTCCACCCATACGGTGTCTCTGAGAGCATATTTCTGGACTTTTCCCTGCTTGAAGTACTTGGCCCTCTTCTCATGCTCATCCTGAAGTGCTTTGCACACCTTGGCCGCCGTGTCGTCCGCCTCAGCCATCATAGCACTCGCATCCCGGGCCACTTTGCCATGGTTCAACCACGGGAGAGTGCGTGACACTCGATCCCGTAAGAACAGGATACGATGGGGCGACAGTCCAGTGGGCCCCGGAAGGTCGTGGTACGCCTGGAGAACTCTCCACAGCAAATTATACCAATTCCGGCCCGGTTCGTCAATGTGCAACTGGCGGAACTTCTCGAACATCTGCCGGCCGGCCACCTCAGCCCGGGCATTCGACCGGCTGTGGTACGCCACGGTCTTGGCGTGCTGAATCCCCATGTGCTTGCACATCGTCTTGAACCACCTCCCCACCAATTGACTGCCCTGATCGCTGCAGATGACAGCTGGGACATCAAAAATCGTCAGCCAATACCTGATCATGGCGTTGGCGACGGTCTTGGCCTGCGGCCCCACTCCATGCTTGTCCTTCTTGTCCTTCTTCTTGGACTTCTTGCCGGGGACCGCGACGATATACCTGCTGTGCCTATCCACCGCCAGGATGACACAGTTGTAGGTCTCTCCTTCCACGGTGACCTCGGGCATGGCGAATACATCCATGGCCACGGACTGCATAGGGGCCTCCGGTATAGCTGTATACACTTGGTTGCCAGCCGTGGAATGGTTGGGGCTCTTCGTGGCCCGACACACGGCGTAGTCGCTGCAGTACTTGTGCAGGATGGCGTAGTACCCCAGTGGGAACTTGAAGCGCCCCTCCAGGTCCTGCTGCATCTTGTCTCGACCAGGATGCATGAGCTGGCCGTCATGCCAGTGGTCAATGAGCTCCTCCATTTGGTTCTCAGGGACCAATAGCTTGTCCTTGAGGAATAATTTATCCCCATCCTCGGTCAAGCCCTCAGGCCATTCGTCGTCCGACGGGGCCCTCACGGCATTCCAGTACCTGCTCCAGTGTTCAGATGCCGCATAGTCATCTGACCAGTCTTCTGTCAGCACCGACCTGACTAGCTCTACGGGGGCCACCATCCATTGCTCGAGGGTTTCCTCTCGAATAGCCTGGACTCGGGCGCCCCGGAACTTGGCCAGGTCTGTACGGTTTGCCATCACCACAAAGCACTTGACCCCCTCTTGCTCCATGGCCTTCTCCATTTGGATGATGCACTTGGCCTCCTTGGTCTCCTGGGCGTCCCCATGGCTGAATATGTCCATCCATGCTTTGCCAGCGGGGTAGGCCCATCGACTGAGGCAATCTGCCACAGTATTGTCCTTCCCCGGGACGTATACGATGCTGAGGTCGAACTTGGCGAATGTCTCATGCCATCGGGCCCTCCTTGCCGCCTGTCCCGAGGGGGTGTCGACGTGCTCCTTGTGCCAGCTCTGTAAGGACTGATGGTCCGTACAAACCACCACCGGTTGTAGTCCGATGTGGCCAGACCACTTTCTGAGCGCACAAACAATGGCGTATGTCTCCTTCTCCCTCGCGGTCCAGGTTTGACGTTGGCCCTCGGCCAGGATCCGGCTCCAAAACGCGACAGGTACGTGGGACCCGTCGTCCCGGACCTGCTCGAGGACTGCCCCTACAGCATAGTCCGAGGCGTCCGTCCGTAGCACAAATCCCTTGTTCGGGTCCACCAGGAATAGCCCCAGCTGCCCCAGGAGTCGCTCCTTCAGGCGGCTGAACGCATCTTTGGCCTCAGGGGTCCAGGCAAGCTTCTTCTTGCTCCCCTTCCGGCCATGGAACTTGCCCACCTGCAGCATCCTGTGCAGCGGGCCCGATAGTTCTGCATACATCCGGACATAGCCCGAATAGTAATTGCAGAACCCCACGAAGGATCGGAGTTCGCTGATGGTCTGGGGCTTCTCCCAGTGGTGCAGGGACGCCAGCTTCCGAGGCATGGGACAGCGTTGCCCTTGACCAACAACGTGACCCGCAAACTCCACTTCCCTCACGAAGAGTGAGGCTTTGGTGGGCTTGCACACCATGTTGTGCTTGTCCAGCTCGCCGAGCACCTGGCGCAGATCCTTCTCATGCGCTTCGATGAGCTCGTCCTCAGTCATATCTTCCGTGCCGGACCCGACGATGATGTCATCCACAAAGGGGTTGGCACAGTCCCGGACAGGACTGAGTAGATCCTCCATCATGCGCTGGAAAGCGGCGTTGCCATTCTTGGCGCCCATAGGCACCAGTTTCCACTGCATGGGCCCCAGCGGCGTCGACATCGCTGTGCAGGGCCTGGAGTCTGGGTGTAGCGGCATCTGGTGATAGCCGTGTTTCAGGTCTACCACCGTGAAGATCTGCTTTTTTTGTTGTTTTTGGAGGATGGTGTCGATCAGAGGAAGCGAGTACGAGTCGTGCTCGGTTTGCTCGTTCAAACCCCTGTAATCAACCACCAACCTCCACTCACCCTTCTCTTTCTTGGGCACGATAAAGGCTGGGCTGGCCCACTCACTGTGGGAGGGTTCGATCCAGCCCCGCTCAATAAACTCGGCCAACAACTTCTTCATGGCCTCGGCCCGATCGCCCTGAAGTTGGTACTTTCGATGACGATAGATCTTGGGGTTCGGCTTCAGCTTGATCCTCGCTGAGCCAAACCTCCCACGATCTGGAGGGTTCTTGTTGGCGACGCCACTGAATAGCCGCATATAGGCATTTATCAGCCTCTCCTTCAGCTCGGCGACCTTTGGGTTCTCCTGGGCCTGTTCAGCCGCTTGCTTTGGTATCGATACAACCAACCGCACTGCGGTATACGCCTCTTTCGGGTCCGAGTCCGACTTCTCCTCGTCCGATATGCCATATTCATCGTCGTGGGGCGCGCTTCCCACCGATAATCTTCGGAAATTTGCGGCATCGGCCTGGTTCTTGTCGCTACCGGCCCCCATTCTTGGAAAATCCCACGTCGGCAGGTTCGACCCAACCGGACCATCATATTGGTCCGCGATGTGATCCATGACCCTCGCCACGAACTCATCCTTCTCGTACTTGCTGGTGACCAACATCTTGTCCTTCCACCAATGCGGAGATGTGACCATTGCTCGCCCCTTCCTGGCTGCCACACGGTCGTGCATCCCCAACCGCATGTAGTTGACGACGTGGTCGATCTCGGCGGGGGACAGGACGTCAATGCCAGCCATTAGATTCGGGCCACGCGAGGCAGGCGACGGCAAAATGCGGCAGGGAGCGACAGGAAGGCGACAGGGTGGCGACAGGAAGACGACAGGGTGGCGACAGGAAGACGACAGGAAAGCGGCAGGAAAGCGGCAGGAAAGCGACAGGAAGCGACAGGCAGGCGACAGGAAGGCGACAGGAGAGCTGCGACAGGATGGCGACAGGAGGGCGACAGGGCAGCGACAGGGTGGCGACAGGGTGGCGACAGGGAAGCAACAGGACACAAGACATAGCGACAGGATAAGCGACAGGAAAGCGAAAGGAAGACGACAGGAGGGCAACAGGGCTAGCGGCGACAGGGAAGCGACAGGGAAGCGACAGGAGAAAGCGACAGGAGAGCGACAGGAAAGCGACAGGAGAGCGACAGGAGAGCGGCAGGGTGTTTTTTTGCGACAGGAAGGCGACAGGAAGGCGACAGGAAGGCGACAGGGATGCGACAGGAGAGCGACAGTCTTGTGGAGGACAACAAGTGAGACAAATTAGTACATGGTTTTTTATATAGGTGGATATATGTAAAGAAAATGAGAACCAATGTTTTAGATTTATTGGGATTCTTATGAAGATGTCATTTCATTGTTACATGGATCAACTTTTACCATTTGGTGAATTTTAATCTTTTATGGAATCACTACATTCAGCAGGTATATTTCACCTGAAACTGAAAGCCAAATGATAAAGATAAAAATAAGTTTCAACTGCAAACGGTCCCGATCATAAATGGTCCCGACATCCCGAAAACAAGAACTCGTCCCGACAGCAAGAACTCACGAGAACTCACTATAAACAATAAACAGAAAATGTGGCAAGAAGAGGACAAAAATAACACAGTCAGAAACAAATAAGAGCAAGAAAGAAAAGGTCCTTGTGTGTGTACAACTTAGCTGCTCGATCAGTGTGCCGCAGTGATAGCCGACCCATTTCTATCCCCAAGATCAGGACCTATTTTTCCTCACAGGTTTCCTTGCACTGATCTATCGCCTATCCGAGGATTCCGGAGGAGCCCGGCAACAACGCGTTCACGACTGCAGGAACAGGCAACGTCTCTGCCCTGTTTCCCAGGTCTCTCTCTGAGCTCTCCCGCACAGCACAGCACAGCACCATTCAGCACCGCACGGCACAGCACAGCACCATTCAGCACCGCGCGGCACAGCACAGCACCATTCAGCACCGCACGGCACAGCACAGCACAACTCAGCACCGCACGGCACAGCACAGCACAACTCGGCACCGCACGGCACAGCACAGCACAACTCAGCACCGCACGGCACAGCACAGCACAATTTAGCACCGCACGGCACAGCACAGCACCAATCAGCACCGCACGGCACAGCAGCACAATTTAGCACCGCACCGCACAGCACAGCACCATTTAGCACAGCAACATGGTTACTCGGCTGCCGAGGCCACGACCAGAGCCCGGTGTGCGCCAAGCCGGACGAGGTAGAGGCAGAGGTCGAGGTGGTGGTGGTAGAGGTCAAGCTCAGCGTGGTGGTGGCCGGGGCAATGGTCGAAGACGGCCTGGGCAACATGCACAACAAGTGGTAGGGGAAGTTTATGTTCGCCGGTTCAATCGAATGGTGTCCAAGGTATTAATGCTAGTACGCAAAAACCCAAAGCCAAAAAAATGTATGTTTGATTCGTGTAGCACGTTGCTCTTTCATCATTGCACCTCAGGAGCGCATTGCTATTGAAAACGCATTCTCCAACATCAAGAAGTTTTGCCTTTTTCATCGAGTTAAGAGCCGAGGTGGATCGTACGAATATAATGAGTTGACCTACTTCTTCTTGGCGGTGTGTGTGCTACATAATTGTGAGATTCAGTTTGATTTGCAAAATGGTTGCGAGCCTACAGCTGAGCGGCCATGCAAATGTGCATAGTAGATCACCGAAAGTGTTAGGAATTTAGGATTGTCAAACAATGAAAATGATTGAACCATCGATCTACGATTTGCATCATTGCTTTGCACACGTTTGGGGAGGTTTGCTAAGGTGAGATCTCACAATTTGGCATGAACAAAGAACATTTTTAGTACTATCGAACTGCCTGTTTGAGGTATCTATGGCTTTCCATCGATAGGGTAACACATTTGGCGACAGGGAGGCGACAGGGAGGCGACAGGGAGGCGACAGAAAGGCGACAGGCAAGCGACAGGCAAGCGACAGGCGAGCGACACGAGAGCGACAGGTTACCACGTTGGGCGACAGGGAGTCGACAGGGAGGCGACAGGGAGGCGACAGGGAGGCGGCAGGAAGACGACAGGTAAGCGACAGGCAAGCGACAGGCAAGCGACAGGAGAGCGACAGGTTACCACGTTGGGCGACAGGGAGGCGACAGGGAGGCGACAGGGAGGCAACAGGGAGGCGGCAGGAAGACAGCAGGCAAGCGACAGGAGGGCGACAGGGAGGCAACAGGAAATAGCGACAGGAGAGCGAAAGGGGGGAACGACAGGAGAGCGACAGGAGAGCGACAGGAAGGCGCCAGGCAAAACGTAGCATGGCGACAGGAAACGACAGGAAGCGACAGGAAGCGACAGGATAGCGACAGGAGGGCGGCAGGGAAGCGACAGGGGAGCGACAGGGGAGCGACAGGGGAGCGACAGGACAGCGACAGGGAAGCGATTGGCAAGCGACAGGGGAGCGACAGGAGGCTGAAAGTGCCAAAAAAGCGACAGGGAGGCGACAGGGAGGCAACAGGATGGCAACAGGAGGGCGAGGTGGCCCGAATCTATTGGCTGATCCGTCCCCTCCTTGGGCTCAAACATGACCCGCATGGGCACCATCTCAACCCTACGGATGAATGCTTCATCACCTGTGAACTGGGCTTGCGCCCCATCCACCAAAAAGGCCTTGGTACCCCACGCTTGACCCGGGGAGGGCATTGATAAACCCTTGGCGTCGATGAAGAACTCCTCCTCTGGCCGGAATGACATCTCGTTCAGGCCGATGGAATCCAGCGTCGACTTGAGACCTTCCAGCGGACATGGGGTGGATCCTATGCCGGCTATGACCAGGATCCCCTTTGCCCTGTCCGCGACGACCTTCTCCACCATACGTCTGGTATTTTCCAGGGAGCCATGCCAATACATGGGCCCCCACTCCTTCAAACCCAAATGCCTGTGCCAGGCTGAGTCTCCTCGATGCCAATGCCTCCTACACTTCCTCAAAAGTGGGGCATCCCGGGAAGCAAAGACGTCCGTCTCGGGCGCTTCGGCTCCCAGCGCCTGAATCATCCTGGCATACACCTGCGGCGCCATTCCATACTCCGTGAGCTGACCTCCGCGGTCTCCTCTGGATTTGGCACCCACAGCTTGCACCGCTTGGACGATCCGATCCTCTTCCTCAGCATTCCATTGGGATGATCCGCATGCATAGTCCCTGGACAGCCATGTAAGGCATTCATTATCCTCCCGGACCAGCGTTGCACGATGGGGAAGGGCTCCAATGGCGTTTCCCACCATGAAGTCATACCCCATGATCATATCCCAATCTGTAATGTCGGCCACATAGAAGTTCCCGGATAGAGTGCTTCTCTTCGCCAAATCAGGGCGGTTCAAGCGCTCATGCTCCCAGAATTCCATACTGATAGTGGCCTCATGGGTGCCACCACCAATAATCTCACCATTGGCCACCTTCAGGCGTACCGGTCTACGGCTGGGCTGCAGGAATTCCTCCTTGAACAACCCTCTCCGGACCAGGCTCACCTGGGCACCCGTATCCACCGAAACATCCACCACCAACTCCTCTTGTCCGCACCGTACACGCACCTTCAAGTGCAACTGCCGCTCGTCACCCTGCGGTGTATGGACGACTCTCACGGCATGCAACTCTAGCACATCTGGGTGCATCAGGACTTCGAGGGTATGCTCACGGATGGTGTAGATCCTGGGCTGGTCCTGCCCGTCCACGGAGCTCTCCGTGGTCGCTCCCTCTTTCTTGCCAAGTCCCTTGCCCAGATACACTTCCCTTGGCAGGGCGCTCCAGGGGTTGGGAGTGGCGAAACTCAGTGGTTTTGGCTTATCTGGCTTATCGCTTTCTCTAGGATTCCACTGATTTTCGGAGGAGAGGCCTCCGGGGTCCCACTCCCGTGGGGGCTCCTCTAGACGTGGCCTGCCGCAGCTCCCTCCTGCTGCCATCCGCCCAGACTTTGTCCACCACGTTGCTGGGCTTTGAGTTCCTCCAACGTCCTCAACATGTCCTCAGCAACCTCCTCGATCGACCTCACGCGTCGGTCTGGGCCGGGTCCTCCACCATAGCCTTTTCCTCCGCCTTTCCCTTGGCCCTTTCCTTGGCCTTTTCCACCGTCTCTGCCCTTTGCCTTCCAATCGGCAATTCGTTGCTCCTTGGGCTTCTTGTCGGGATGGGCGTCGAAGTAGGTCTTCTTGTCATCCTCATATACCTTGCAATGCCAGTGGCCATCTGCATGGTTGTTCCCCTTGCCGTAGCAGACCCAGCAACCGTCGTGCTGCGATCTGTACTCGCGGAACGAGAGCAGCGGGTTCCTGATCCTCCGCGGTTCCTTGCGGTTCTTGTTGAACCTTGGTTTCAGGCGGTTCCACCTGGATCTGTCCTGCCCGTGATCCTTCATATTGTGCGCTACAAACGCGAAGAAGTGGGCTTCTTCATGATCCTCTCGGGTGGTCGCGGTCCTAAGATCTTGGCTGCTTCCACTCCCTTCTTCCGCGGTGCCGACCGTGTCCTCCTTGACCTCCCGATGTTGGCGATTTTTCCGATGACCTCCATGTCCATGGCCCTGTCGATCCTGCACGTGGGCCTCGTTCTTGGCGTTGAGCTTCAGCTCCACCGTGATGTACTTCACGATCTCGTCCAGGCTCATGCCGGCGAAGATGACCTGCATCTTCAGCGGCTCTCCGCGCCTCCACTCCGCGTTGTTGAGGCGCGTCACCCTTTGCCCCATGGTGTTGCCGAATACCTCCACGTAGACGGCGTTCTTCAACCCCAACATTCGGCTGGGCTCGCCGAGGTTTTGCCGGAAAAACTCCATTATCCCGGCGTAGGTGTCCTCCGATGCCATGATCCGTACGGCCACGCGCTTCTTTGCTCTCTTCTTCTCCTCGTCCTCCACCCTCGAGGGGCCTTCTGCTTCTTCCAGGGGCCGGGGAGGACGTCCTTGAGCAGGTGTCTGATCTCGCTGGACTCATTCCAGTCCTCCACCAGCTTGAGGCTTCTTCGGTACTTGCGGATGTACCGATTCCATTCCCGGACCCTCAACTCCCCGCGCTCCAGCGGCAGCGGAATGGACCACAAATCCTCCAACTTCTGGTTGGGGGCCTCCACTCGCTCCTCGTCCACCAGCCACTGGAGGCAGGCCTGCTCAATCTGGATCAATCCCTCGCGGATCTGATCCCTGATCTCCTCCTTCAGGTCCTGCGCCAGCCTGTGTGGGAATGTCCGACATACCCACTTGTCCCTTGGCGCTCCCTTCATCCCGCCGATGACCTCCTCGGCGAAGTCCTCCCGATCCAGGATGAAGTCATCCAGGTTGGAGGGGTTGCCATCGTAGTAGGGGATTTTGATTCCCCTGAAGTCGTCAATCCTGATGGCGTCTCCGACATCCGCAGCCACCACTCCACCGAGACGGATACCACCTGTGGCCCGGGGTTGTGAGTACACTCCCTGTACATCCCTCTTCTCCATGGAGTGCAGTCCAGTTGGGCCTGAACCCATGGGGTTTGGGATGCGGGAAGGACTTGCTCCACCGGCTGTCCATATCCCCGTACTGGGGTGCTTCACCCACAGGTTTCCGCCTGGATGGCCTCGACCATGTCCTTCGGCCCTTCCCATGGTTCGCTTCTGCATGGTCCGGATCTCCTCTTCCGCATAAACTGCATGGGCAGTCGTAGTGGTCGGTGGATCCTGGGCGGCATGGGACATCTGTACCGTCAGGCTCCTCAGGTCCGTGGTTGCGTGCTCTTCCCGCATGGACCCAGCCGGTGCCGTATGCTCCCCGAGCATTATGGATTCGCTGAACATGGGAACAAACGGCAGCGCACCCGGGTCAACACGCGGAGGCGCGTAAGGTGCATCTGCAGGGCCGCCCATGGTTTTATCCATGGCGCTCCTGAGGGTCTTAACCCGCTCCACCAGCTCTGCCGTTGCCGGCCCTGCCAGGAGCTCCGGACCCAAGGCGAGGGGTTGTAAGTCTCCTATCCTTTTCAGGCGTCCCGACATGTCCTTCACCAGGTGGAGGAGGCCGTCCACCACTCGCTGCTGCTTCTGCAGGGCCATCTCCAGCTTCTCCCGGTACCGGTCCTGCTCCGCTCGCAGCTCCGCCATGTCTCTCTCCGCTTCCGACTGGTCATCCAGGATCCCCGCGACGTCCTCCTCTAGGCCGTCTCTCTGGTTGTCCAGGCGGTCGAAGTGCTGCACGATGTCGTCCATCCCCATCTTTGGGTACCTGCCGATGAGGAAGGATACGTGCTCGCAGTGGCACTCAACGTGCCCTCCACCTGATCCGGCGCATCCCACGGTTCCCGGCGCCTCGGACTCTTCAGCCATGGGTGTGTCGCCCATGTTATCCCGCTTTGGCTCCGTGTGCTGGGCCACAGGCGCCGTTCTGGCTCTGGTAGGCCTCTCCAACGCCTGGGCGTCATGCTCCAGGCTGGGTTACGGGGCCGTGTGCGCCCTTGTGGGCGGTCTGGCCATCTCCTCCGACTCCGAAGGGAAAGCGGTCCGATAGCCATCGGAATGCCCCTCGGAATCTGCAGCTGACCACAGCCTGACCGGGCTGGGATCCGTCTCCATCGCCCTGGCTTCCGCCGCGGGTTTTGGGGACCCGCGCTTCCGGTAACGCCGGGCCCTGCCGTTGCTGCCAGTCTCCACCAACTCCTCCGCAGCGGAGCGGAGATTGCAAGCCTTGTGGCATTGCCTTTCACACATGGAGGCAAGGTCCTCCATGTCTAGCCCATGTCCTACAAGGGCTCTCCGTCCTGAGCATCTTTGCTCTTCTCCGGCTTCTAAGTACGGCGTCGACTCCACGGACTCCACAATCTGCACCCCGGGCGTCCTTGGGCAGGGCTCATGAGGGCCCAAGTCCCCGGTGCGGCGGTAGGGGGCAGGTAATTCTCTGCCACTATAAAGAAGGTCCCTACCAGGAACGGCCCCTGCTGTACCCCTACCACCATTTCCTGTCACGCCTATGGTCTTGCTTCTCACCAGGTTCTGCATGATCTTGCCCTATCCTGCACAATTTCCGACAAAAAATAGTAAAACATGGCTCCTTCACACAAATCCTGATCCCTTGCAATAACCGACTCCCAAGTACAATAGCTCAAATCCAAATAATCCACACTGAGGGCTTCTAAGGGTGTTTGAGGTCCCGCGTTGACACTCAACAACTTCTTTCAACACGCCGGTCGTCTCACGGTGCAAACGGAGACACGGGCATTGGGCATGTACATAGAATTGCACCAAAATCAATAAAGAAGAAGCCCTGAAATTGGCATATGAACACAAATCAAGCAGAATTGGGGAAGGATGGAAACATACACAATCACAGTCATAGACCCCTTATTCCCTGGACTCAAGACCTTCCCTTGACTCGCCAACATGATGCCCTGAACCAAGTCAAATAAGATGGCTAAATGCCATGTGTCAAAGGTCACTACACAAACCCCAAAAATGTGTTCACTCCCAAGCCTCTAAATCCTAGCCCAATAGGGGAGGTGGCTTGTCATGGCCTAGAGTGGCACTCAGGACCATGCCCTACCCTGACATAAACTTGGTTGGACTTGGAGTCGATTTGGCTTGGAGAATTGCCCCATGAAGATGACCTCACAACATAGGAAAATTAGGCAAATCACACCATAGTGCCCAAAATTCAATTATATACTCAAAAATGCATACGGCAAATATTCAAATGCTCCATGCATGTGTCAAAACAGAAAGTAAAAGACAAGGGTGATATAGACCAAAGGTCCATGCCCAAGAATATCCCAACATGGGCTCCCAAACCCCTCCAGATATACACATGCCATGCTTCACAAGTCAACTCACGAATTTGAGACCTAATTTTGTGAGGCCTCGTGTCCCACGCCAAACTGACCACGTGATCCGGCATATGGTGAGGTGCAACACCGAAGCATATGCCAACATATAAGCAACATACCATAGTTCACAGATCTCTAGGCACTTTACTGTTAGGCGACCAGTTGAGCACATAAAATACAAAAATGAGCATAAAATGAGGTCAAAAACATGCAAATATTGCCAAATTCAAAGTAATCACAATAGCATATAACTTCGCTCACCCATGATATCAACATATGGTTCAACACACTATTGCTTGGGACCATTGCAAACAATCCCGACCCATGAATCCCCACATGGACGCATAGGAACACCTTCGAACCTCCTGACAACGCGCACCATGAAAATGGCAAAATTGATAGTGGCGCTTGTGGGTCCCTCCGTAAGCCTTCCCACATGCACTATATGTGCGGTAGACCTAGTCTAGCGCTATTGAGCTCACCATTCGGACATGGGCAAAGCCCTTGCCACGTTTGACTCCAGATATCTTCCTACAAACGGAGATATATAACATGGGCGTGAGCATATCGAAGCACATACCATCCATATAACATATACCCTTAAAAGTGGCTCCCACCATGGTATGCCATGACCCTCCATGGCCATAACTTCACGTTAAAAATACGTAGGAACCCAAGGAAGGTTTCTATGCAACACCAACACTCATGCAGTACACTCGAAAGTCGCATTAAAATATTCGGTATCATGGTCCAAGAGTTGTAAAGCCCTTTCTACCCTCTTGACCATGATCCTTTGATACCACGGGCAGGTGTGCATGCCAAGGGCGTTTGATGCTTCCTAAATTAAGTTGAGACCAAGGCGATTCCAGCCCATATCTCAAAATTGCAATTCCTCGCAGTGAGCCGGAGATATGATTTTTCAAAGTGGTCCCAGGAATCAATTTTGTTTCGCCTATATCTCCAAGAAAAATGAAGGAAACAACAAAAGGAAGGTTGATTCGTGATCGGGGAAAAATGTAGGACCACTCGAAATTCATCATATCCAGTGCCGCGACCTCGAAATCGAAAATCCAATTCTGAATGCCTGAAAAAAGCGGACTAATTTTGCGAGTGTATAACATGAAAATTGCGGAAGCAACGAACCCTTTTCTGATGAAGTTTGACCCTTCATCGGGGTTTACACTAAAATATCTGGAAATAACAGTTAACCAATCGGTTACCGCAAAATCGCGAGCCAACTGCCAGTCGCCGATACATTGACAATCAGAACGGATAGCTGAAAAATTACGGAAACATTATGATAAAAAAAACCCTGTTGATTCCTGATATTTTGATATATAAATCTCATCCGGCGGCGCCTCGGTATTTGATATGGCCGCTCATAGCTGGAATGGCCAAACCTATCACACTATCACATCAGGTTAGGTCAGGTGGATGGGAGAGTATGATATCAGCCCATGGCGGCTGGCCGGCCCATAGATACACACCCCAAGTGATTCAAAGATGGCCACGGGGGTCCGAACCGGCTTCATTGTATGCCCTTAGCACACTTGGCCACCCCTCCCTCCTAGTAGGTAGGGCTTTTGCCGTCTTCCCCCAAGGATAGGCGCCAGCACAGAAATTGGGCGCCATAGGAGTGGTACTGAACTGACTAGGACCTTCGGTCCGACGTCAGCGAGGCCCATTGTGTTGGGAGCCACGTCGGGGAGAGACACGGGACACACACAGACATACGTAGCACACTTAGGGGTATGGTAAACCATGTAAGGAAGGGTAAAACCCCACAGATCTGGACCAGTCAGGGGTCCTAACTGTGGGCTCGCTTGTCCCCAAGGAGGGATGGTACACCTTGCCTCATAACACCTTGCTTGTCATTCCCCCCTGGTGTAGTAAGCCACCGTTCTTCGTTGGCTCCCCAAGGTCATTACATCAGGACAGTCCCCATGCAGCACATGGTCAACAAGGCATACACTCGCTGGGTGGCTGTAAACCTGATAAGCGGCCACCTGGTCCATGCTGGAAACCATAGGCATGGGTCTGCAGGGCACAGACAGGGTCAGTGCAGTGCTTCGAACACAGTCAGTAGACTGACACAGGGCAATTAGTTTTTCCTTTTACGCTGGGAAAGAGTCTCAGCACGGGTTAATAGCTGCCCTTCGTTGTTCTCAACGAGATAGGAGCGGAAGATGGGGTTGATACTCCCATCTGGTTGTATGAAGGCTGACATAGGTTCCCAGGTCGCCTCAGATACCCCATAGCCATCCCACAGAGTTCGGAATTTCCAGCCCTGTTTATACTCTTGGCGAGCAATACCTGCAACCACGTAGTAACCATCGACTGCCATCTCATCGGCAGTCATCTCTTCGAGTTCGTCTGCCTCCTCTGGACTGGCAGCATTCTCTAGGTCTATACGCTCAACCTCACTGTCGCTGAGGCGCCACTTGTCCCAAGACAAATCGTCAGGGGAGTGATAGTGCCTCAACTGTTTAGGTGCACACAGCAGTTCACCACCTAGACGTGGACTGCACCTGACATGGATCCTGGATCCATCTATCCTGATGATACGATAGGGTCCAAAATAAGGGTCCTGTAGGCAGTTATTTGGCCGGGAGGGTAGGCGTGAATGGTGCACCAAAACAATTTCACCAACCTTGAAGCTGGCAGGTCGCCGTAGGCGGTTCCGTCGGCGCAGTTCACGGTCACGAATGTGTCTCAGGTTAGTCCCAGCCTGGTTAGCCAGAGACTGCTTGTGTTCCAGCCAATCTCCCACCGGGCTCTTGAAGTCCTCAGGAAAGGGGGTTTTGAAGAACCATGCAGGTCGTCCTCCATGGAACAGTTCGTGGGGGGTGAAGCCCGTAGAGGAGCTCCGCTGTGAGTTCATGGTCAGCACTGCCCAGGGCACTAGGCGTATCCATTCCTTGGTACGCTCCTGTTTCATCAGGATTCTTAAGTTTTGCTCCACCACACGGTTCTGTCTATCACAGAGTCTGTTAGACGTATGGGTATAGGGCACACCTGTGGTTACCTCCACGTTGAGGGCATTTAGCACTCGTTTGTACCACCCAGTGTCACTGCGGATGCGTACATCCTCATCAGAGTGCACCTGCTTAGGTGCTCCATAGGGTTCGAACCATTGTTCGACCAACATTTTCACAGTCTGCTCACCTGTGATTTTCTTATTGCAAGGGAACACACGGGTGAAGCGAGATAGGCCACAGGTGACCACTAGGCAACTATCATAGCCGCCGAAGCGTGGTAGGTCGTGGATGAAATCCACGTAGAGAAGAGAGTTAGCACAATAGGGTATGGGTAAGCTGGAAATCAGGCCCCTATCCCTACTGTCCCTCTGCTTGCAGGCATGACAGCCACAAGCATCCACAATGGTCTGCATAAGCGACCTCAGTTCAGTCAGGGTTGGACTAGAGTAGAAACACTCACGGAGGAAGTCCACTGAGCGATTAGCGCCAGTGTGACCAGAACTGAGATGGGACCACTGTAGGCACCCATCCAGTCATGCCTCAGGCACCACAATTCGGTCCTTGTAGAAGAGGTACTGATTCTTTTTATACCACTGGTGCCCGTTAATGACACGGGGTTTGAGACCAGTGCTGAGGGTTTGGAGAATTTCTTTATACTCTGACTGATAGTTGGTTAGACTCTTACCCTCCAGGATTGCAGCAGTGCGCATGGACAGGTCAAGCTGGACATCCATACGCTGGAGAGCCTCTCTGGCGAGCGTCTCAGAGCTCTCACCTATAATCGCATCAAAGTTGTTGCGCGATATGTACTCAGACGGCTCATTCTTTATTTCGGGGATATGATGAACTGTCAGCCTGAACTTGCTCAGGTAAGTCCACCGCCGCTTTAGCTTTGCTTTCTCTGGTGGTGGGCCCTTCTGAAAAGACTTCAGAGGTTCCTGGTCAGACAGCGAGACATTAGGGTTAGATCCCAGGAGTCCCGATTGTGACGAAAGCACCAACATACTGGCCAGGAGTGACTGGTCATAGGTGCTGTAATTGGAACGCGCTTGGTTCCATTTCCGATTCCAGTGTCCCAGTGGCACCAGCCGCCACTCACTGGTAGGATAGTCATGTTTCAACGAACCATCAGGGTTCAGTCCACTAGAACGATAATGGCAGTGGGTTAGTTCAGCGGGGTTAAGCCCCTGCCATTGGTAGATCGTACCACCCCCCCCCTACATCACTGGCATCAGTGATCAGGACTATCTCGCCCTTAGGGCGGGGTACTCCCAGGTAGTTGGAGGAGGCAATTTTCTTCTTCAACTCCTGGAAACACTCTTCCTCTCTGGCGGTCCACCTCCAGGAAGTAGTTTTCTTGATTAAGTCAGTGAAGGGGGCAGAGGAGTAAGTAAAATTGTGGATGTGACGCCGATAGAAATTACAGGCGCCCACAAAACTCATCACGTCGTGTAGACCCTTCTTAGGGTCATCGCGAATCTGCATGTCCTGTAGGGGCTGCATCTTAGACGCGGCTGGTTTGCACCAACCATACCCTACGTCGAAACCCAAATATTCCATCTTCTCTTTCATAAACTCAGATTTTTCGAGTTTGATTCGGAGATGATTTTCTTGACAAACAATGCAAAATTCACGGAGGAGAAGGACATGGTCCTCCTGGGTATTAGTACCCAAACTCACGTCGTCCATGTGGGCCTCCATTTCTGCACCCCGAGAAATCAACTCCTGTACTAGAGGCCTGCGCCTCAGTATGTACAAAATTTTGTTCATAAGCTCTTGGAAGAGCGCTGAGGCATTAGCCACCCCGAAAGGCATAACCTTCCACTTAAAAACACGGCCCTTAGGGGTTATAAAAGCCAGCAGCTCCTGAGCTGCGGCGGTTAGGTCCACCTGCCAGAAACCAGAGCGTTTGTCCATTTTGGTCTTATACCTGCATTTGGCAATACGCTCCAGGGTATTTTCCATGTTAGGAATACTCCCTGAGTGGTTCTGGGTTTTCTTGTTGACCTCACCATAGTGAACAACCAGTCGTAGGCCAGCCGACCCTGGTTTGGCAACCAGGAAACAGGAACTGCAGTGATGGGGGTAGTCCCCCTTCTTATATTCTTCAACGAGGCCAGCATGAATACATTCCTGGATCTGGCGCTCGATTTCTTCAACCTGTTCCTGTGGAGCGGGATAGGGACGACGCCTCACTCGCATCTTTTCAAATTCAGGTTTCAGTTTCAGGTCCATCTGGGCCAGTTTTTTACAAGAGAGGGGGGGCGGCAAGGCGCCGAATACCTCCTCATAGGTTATCAGCAGTTTCTTCAGTCGGGGGTCAACGTTAAGACTCTCAAGTTTCTGCAGGAAACCCTCCTCAGCATGGAGGTTGCTCTTTCCATGTTCTTTCTTTTTCTGCCGATCAGCAGTTTCGGCAGGCACAGACTCATCGTCCCATTCAGGGGAACATTGCTGCCCATAGTGCAGAGAATACACTAGCGGTATCTCAGGATCAGGCAGCGTATAGGAATCATCGTCCTCCTCAGACCAGATGGAGGATTTGAAGGTCTGTCTGAGGTATTGCAGCCGCTCTTGGCGCTCAATACCTTCGGCCTTCAGGTACAACAGCGGCCGGAGTTCCTGGGTGTCATGCTCAGACAATGGCATGTTATTAGAAGCAGGCCGCGCCAGAGCATCAGCAATCCGGGCCACGGGTTCACCTATGTGCACAGGCTGCATGTGTAGCACTGGCTTCCCAACAGGGGAAGCGGGCTCAGAGGTTGACTCTAGATCTACCTCCTCCAGCAACAGCTGGGCTAGGAAGGCACTGTGTTTTAGATCAACACAGCTGGGATCAACAGGAGTAATAGTGCTGGCGATCTCAGACAGTTGGTCATCACCATCCTCCTTTACAGCTGCAGGTTCCAAATAGCCATCGGAAGACTCACACCCTGTAAGTGTGGCAGATAGGTGCTCAGGAGATCAATTTTTGAGATCAGAAAGGGTCAGGCAACGATTTTCGGCCATGACCTCTTTCAGTAGCACCTGGTCTAGGTCACAAAGGGGTACAGGATTGAGAGATCCATCAATGATGGACAGGAAACTGGCCCACTCAAGGGCCTGCATAGCTGTGTCTGAGTCCTCAGGCTCATAGATGGGGCCGTCGGGGAGTTGCACTCTTCCCACGGTCATTCGATCTAGCATACGGCGCCAGTAAGCATGTTCACCAGAGCAGCCCCAGTCAGGGGTGCACATGACAACCCCTCCTCCCTCATAAGCGATTTTGGTTAGAACCTTCGCGAGCGGGGAGAAGGGAGGGTTAGCATACGCTAGGCCAATTGCTTTCCGGAAGAAAAGGAAAGCATTGTTCAATTGTTTCGAGCAGTACAACTGCATGATGTGCTGTTGTTGGCTCGCAAACAATTCCACCTGGATCTCATCTAGGTTTACCTGAAGGGCCGCCAGTCCTTTTTCAAGAACGTGACGGGCCAATTGGTAGTTTTCAGTACGATAGTTAGTCTTGGATGCGTAGCGCAGCCCAGACTCTTTTCATCCTGACAGCTCCAAAGGTACGGAGAGCAGCCCACTGCCAAAGTCGCAGTGCAAAGAATAGGGGCGCTGGAGAGACAGCATTTTTACCTGGGGGTTTCTTCGTAGGAAGTCTGTACCAATGACGATGTCAAAGGCGTCGGTGTCCAGCACTCTGCAGTGTTGGGTCACGGTTTCGTCGCCCAAGCATATAGTCACATCGACCCCCCCCAAGGAATGGATGGTACGCCCATCCCCTACTCTTATGGCCACGGTCTTAGTTTTCTTGAAAGTCTTGGGCAGGCGCCGGGCCACTATGGAAAGTGTTGCACCGGTGTCAAGCACCGCTTGAAAAACTTGATCCCCGATTTTGAAGAGGATCCAGAAAACCAAGTCCTCCTCTTCGGAGCCGCCCCCCTACTCCTCATCAGGGAACTTGACATCCATCCCTGCAGCTATGAGGGACCTGGCCATCCAGGCCAAACGCCTCTTCTTGGAGTAATTCCCCTCAGGGGTAGCGTTATCCCCCTGACGGTGCTTCTTGGGATCACTTGCGGCAGGAGGGGGTGTAGCAGCAGGAGGGGGTGTAGCAACGGGCGCTGATGAGCGCCTCTTGGGGTTAGGGGGTCCACCTTTGCTACCCCCCTTGCCACTTCCTTTACCACCTTTATCCCCATTCTGAGGGTTTTTGGTGGGTGTTTGGGTCTTCTGGCGTTCAGCCTCGTGCCGCTTGAGTTTATCACTCTCGCGTTTCTTTATGTGACATTCGTCTTCATAGTGACGACGTTTGTCACAATAGCCACACGTGATGGTACACCTGAAATGATCCTGATGGGTCACAGGTTTCCCATCCTTGGTATGCCGCTGTCGTTTCATCTGCAGCATAAAGCTACTGCAGTGATCGCAGTCAGGGGCATGACAAGGCCCCCCCTTGTCATTGACAGGTTTGCAGTAGAACAGAGGGGGTGTACCTGCATCAGGTTTAACCTCATTCATGGCACGTAGGTGACCCCTTCCTTTACCACCTCCCTGCTTGGCGTTAGTGGGATTTTTAGGCCCTCCCCCTTCGCCACGTTCGGGGGTAGGGTTACCCCCTCGACCCAAGTGCTTCTTGAGGAATTTCTCCATGTGGGAATCATTCTCCCTCTCAAGAGCTAGTTCAATCAGAAGGTCCACCAGTTCATCGTACGAGTGGGTCCGACTCTTCCTCTCAGAGGTAGAGCGGCAATCATCCCACGTACGTTGGGGGATCTTACTCATGAGCCAAAGGTGCGGCTCAGTGGCTCCGTAGGAGCCCACGTTCATTGGTGAAAACAGATACTCCAGGTCGCACACGTCTTCAGAAACTCGCGCAGCGGAAGGAAATTCAGGGAGCATAGGTAGCTCCTCTATCTGTGTGCGTACACTGAGGTCAGTCTCATAGACTTGGAATGTTTTCTCCAGTCTTTGGAGTACCTCTGCCCTGGTGGAACAGGTTTTCACAATCTGGTTCACCTGTTTTTGCAAAAATTTCTTTTTGCATGAGCGTTTCAGCAGTGAGCATTTGGTTGCCACATCCACATGGGATTTGCCAGTCAGCAAAAGAAACTCAACAAATTCTTCTGCCCATTCGGGCGGATTTTTCGGGTCGAACTCCGGCAGTTCCAGTTGGATGTTCGCCTGGGCAATAGGTCTGCCCCTCTCCCCACCACCCGGAGTTAGGGCAGAGGGTGATACGCCGGCAAGAGGTGCCAGGGTTGACAGCCCTCATTTCTCAGTCTCCGTCACCGGCACGTCCTGTAGTTCAGCAATAGGGACTGTCCTGGCGCGGGGATGAAAAGGGCTCGGGGAAGTGACCTCAGGTAGCAACCTGGACACCCTTGATCTTTTGACATCATCAGCCAACGTGCTCAATCCGGGTGAAGGTGAGAGTGGCGCTGGCTTGGGTAAGGGTTCAGTGATACCCAATTTCGCCTTGACAGCCTCCGACAGAGCTGTCACATCCGGGTCTTCCGATCCGGATAGAAGTTTGGCCAATAGTTCGGCCGTACGATCCAGAGCCCCATGGGCGGGCTCTGGGCGAGGTGAATCCATTATCGGCAGGTCTGTATGCCTTGCTCTGGGGTGTTCGTGTACTCTCGGTTGTCTCGGTAGTGATAATGTGTCCGCTATGTCTGTAGATGGCCCACAATAGAGGAAGGAGCCCATCTCAGTTTGGGGTGGCGACCAGAGGGCATCAAGCGGTAGTTCTCCATCTACTCCTACGGTGGACAGGAGGTACTCTTCGTGGAGCATGAAGTCGTCCGTCCTCCTTCGTAGGTCCTCTTGTTCTTCAGGACCAGCTCCAAGTTCGGAAGAAGACAAAGCTGGACAAGCCGACCGGGCGATGGGAGCTTCGACACGCCTGCGGAGCCTTTGCAGGCTGTCTTCACCATGGGCCGCTAAGGTTTCCATGGTTAATGGGATTGTTCTTGGCGGATTTAGTTCCGCCCTTCTGTGCTCTGGATCTTCCTGAGACCCAGATGCTGCTCTGAGTGGCGGTGCACTCACTGGGTGAGATAGTTGGACTTGTACACTTCTAATCGGCCAGGTTCGGTAGGACATGTTCAGTGTGATTTTCTTGTGCTTCTGCGCAGAGTCGGTTCGAAAGGTTCTCAGGGTTTGCCTCTGCTACCAGAAAGATGTCCTTGAGTAGTGCCCTATAGATTTTGATGAAATCCTGCAGGGTTTTTTGATGGTGAAATCCCAAAACCAAAGGAGCAAGTAGAGCCCGAACAGGATGTGGATCGAATCAATGAATAGTTTGAAATCAAGTGTAACACAGAAGGGCTGCAGATAGACAATGCAGGTATAAACACAAAGATTCAATCACAAATGGATAATACAAAAGATTTCATATGAAAACTGGACTGACTCTAGCCTCCAAGATAGCATCAAGCACTTCATGTGCACTCTTTTGGGTGTAATGGTGCTGGTTAGGAATATGGGGCATAGGTGTCAAGCCAGACACAGAAAATGACTTGGCAAAGCAACTGCATTCAGAAACAGTTGAAACGTAGAACCACAATAAGTGGTAGAAACAATTGAGTATAGGGGTCTTGGGGTGGGAGACCACTAGGCTTAACCTCCAAGGCCCCAAGCATGAAATGCCTATTTTATTTCGGTATATCCTCCATGAAGGAGGATACCTCCGCTCAGTTGAGTGGTAGGGGTGAACTTCATGGGGGGGCTAGGGTTATAACCCTAGTTACTTTGAGAAAGTGTACTAAAGGACTCAAAAGAGTGACAAAAATACTTAAGTTAGTCCTAGCATCAACAAGAGGGTTTTAAAGGGGGCTTGGCCTGGATCAAGCCCTCCAAGAAAGACAAGGCAGTGACTTTTTCTTACTCTGCACACGTTGATTTCTGTATGCCAATGCCATCGGGTCCAAAGCAATGAGGCGGCAAGTGATGGGACCGAGTGGCATGTCCAAGTAGGAGATGGATGAGACATATATTGCGCGTTGGTTTGTGTATTCATAGCTTTGGTTTGTGACACTTTAACCATACGGAGCCGAGTAATTGGTATGGCATTCATTAACTTTGTAAGATTCGGTGGGCTGGCCCTTCTTGATGTGATGTTTCAAGGCAGCAAGTAAACCCGCCAAGCTTATTAACTTGCTGGCAATGGTGTATGTCATTGTTGAGTAACAAGCACCCGGCGTGTGGTGTGGGCTACCGACACATGTTGAGCTTGATGATATAAATGAGGTGTCACCATTGTCAGGTAACAGGTAGTGCTTGCCATTGCCGCCATGTCGCTCTCCCAAATCTTATTTTGTGATTTTCCATGCAAATTCAGCATATGTACAAATTGGTGACTCATGAAGATGGACCATTCATGTATGTGGCCATGCCGTACTTTGTGTTGATGGAAGCCATGGTGTCATGCTTTATCTACGATGAGAGCATATTTCATTTTTGGACCCAATGTTCCTTATTCCATTTTGTAATCATCCCTCCTTTAGTGCAGACCAGGTGCCTGCGGCATTCTCGCGGACTGAAGATCATTGCATGCAATCTGTTCAAACCACAATCACATCGAGGGTCCCGTAGCGAGTAAATAACAACCGCCGCAGCTGGTCCGGCAACGCAGTGACCTGCACCAAGACCGTTGCATCGGATGTGCCAATGTCGCATGATGCCATCCTACATTGCCTAAGCAGATGAAATAATGAAATAACGCACATGGGATCTGGCCAACGTGGCTGAATTCCTTACTTTACCTTGCTCACACAGTACAATTGGGCAAACACTCAGAACAAACGTGTCCATGACTCAATGCAGCCCGAAATCCATGTGGTATGTGGTTGCACTACATCTCGTGTCTAAGGAACCCCCAATCGAAGTGTGACACAATGCTGTTGATGACCCATCTGTCACCTCAGTCTATTTCTGTCATTGGGCACAATCGGGTGGAGACTCACACCAATTAGTCCATGACTCACTGCAACTGGCAATTTCGTCCCGAAACCCATCTCGTATGCGGCTGCACTAAATCTAGTACCCAATGGACCCCCAATCGGGGTGTGACAGAGCACCGTCTTTGACGCATGTGTGACCTCAGTCTACTCATGTAGTTCAGCACAATGTTGCAAACACTCACAACCAATGTGTCCATGACCCAATGCAACTGGCAAATCTTTCCCGAAACCCATGTCGTATGTGGCTGCACCACATCTGGTATGTAATGAACCCCAATCGGAGTGCAACACAGCACTGTCGTTGACCAATCTGTCACCGCATTCTACTTATGTAATTCAGCACATTTGGGCAAAGACTGACAACCAGTGTGTCCATCACGTAATGCAATTGGCAAACCTTTCCTCGAACCCATCGTGTATGTGCGTGCACTACATGTGGTTTTCAATGGACACACACCCTTCTGGAAATTTCAGTGGCGCCTCGGCAAAAAAAACTATCATTGACCTATCCGTTCCGCAGTCTACTTCTCTAATTAAGCACAATTGGGCAAAGGCTCACAACGAATGCGTCCAGGACTCAATGAAACTTGAAAATTTGTCCCGACACCTATATCTCATGTCGTTGCACTACACTTGGTACCTAAGCACAGTGTGACAAAAGAGTGCCTTTGGCCGGTCTATCCCTCACTCACCTTCTGAAATTCAGCACAATTGGGCAAAGACTCAAGACCAATGTGTCGATGACTCACTGAAACAGGCAAATTCATGCTCGAACCCATGTCATATGTGGCTGCACTAGATCTGCTACCCTATGGACCCCTTCCCCCCCCAGACATTCCAGCAGGCCCTTACCAATGGGAGCCGTCTTTGACCCATATGTCACCTCAATCTACTTCTGTAATTCAGCACAATTGGGCAAACGCTCACAACAAATGTGTCCATGGCTGAAATGAAATTGGCAAATTCGTTCGGAAACCCATGTCTTGTGTTGCTGCACTACATTTGGTACCCAATCGGAGTGTGAAACAGCACTGTCTTTGACCCATCTGTTACCTCACTCTACTTCTGTAATTGAGCAAAATGGGGCAAAGACTCACAACAAATGTGCCCATGACTTAATGAAACCGGCAAATTCGTTCTCAAAACCGTGTCGTATGTGGCTGCAGTACATCTGGTACCCAATGGACCCCCCCCCTCCAGAAATTGCAGCGGGGCCTTACCAAAAGAAACTATCTTTTACCGATCTGTCACCTTAGTCTACTTCAGTATCTATCCACAATTGGGCAAAGACTCACAACCAATTTGTCCATGACTCACTAAAACTACTGTACTACTTGCTGTACTGGCAAATTGGTGCCGAAATCCCTGGCTAGCACGCTCATAATCACGGATTCCCTCATCTTTGATCCTGAAATCTGAACATATCATTTGGAAATGAAGCAAGGTGGAGAAAGGAGTGTACAGAAAACCACAACTAAAATGTTGCAAATGAGGGGAGAAAAGAGCCGGGGGCGGGACAGCTGTGCTCAGTGCCTCTGACCTCTATGTCCTTTTTTGAGTTTTCCCCCGACCAAAGCCTTGAGAAAGCCGAAGTCGGGGGGCTGCCGGCAGAGGAGGGACAGAGAGGGTCGTAGGGGTGCCTAATGTTTCAGGTATGACAATATACCCCTAGGCCTTGCTCTCCTTGACTCTCAGCAGCCCGGGCGTCGTCTCGGGCCCCCCACACCGAGCGAAGAACCCCTTGCACCCCTCCAGGCAACAACTCTGCACACCATATCGTTTAGCAAACAGAAAAAATAGCCATGTGGGAAATAGCGGACGCACCTGCAAAAAAAAATTTTTTTGGCAGAAAAAACACTGCTGCAGGCCGCTGTTTCATTGAAAAAAAGAGGGGAAGAGTCGAGGGCGGAGGCAAGGGGGTAGACATTAGACGGTGGGCAATGGAAAAATTGGGTCACCCATACTAAACGGGGACCCCACTCAAATGTGGGGGTGTAAAGCAAAGCAGAAAGCCATTCCGGGCAGACACACAAAAAATGCAATACGCAAACAAAGAGCAATGTGAAGCAAAACACTGAATGTACAATCACATGTGCTTCCTTTACCCTGCATCGCTCCTCCTCCCTTCATACAGGAAATGGAAATGGGGAACGCCCCCCCTCCCACATCCCCACGGCTGTTTTACATTCCGCACACATATAGACAACTCGTCTTCGGGAGCTGAGATTCATGGCTCACATTGCCCCGAAACGTACTAAAAAAGTACCCAAAACGTACTATAAAGCGCCCGAAAATGTACTAAAATACCCCCCGAAATGCACTAAAAAAACCCCCCAAAATGTACTAAAAAAACCGCCTCAATTAATTAAAACACTCCCTAAAATGTACTAAAACACCCTCCGAAATGTACTAAAAAAACCCTCCGCCCTAAAACCCCCCAGTTATACTAAAAAAACCCCCAGGGGTTTTTTAAGTAAGACGGGGGTTTTTTTAGTGCATTTTACAGTGGGGGGGTTTTTTTTACTACAAAAAGGGTTTTTTAAGTACAAAAAACGGGGGGCTTTTTGGTACGCTACACATCGCTTAGATTCACAACCAGCATATGCACAATCACAACGAGACTTGTGACGTGCTTTGGACACGAAACAACCATCAATATTCCAATCCGCAGTGCTTGCAAACTTTGCAATACAGAAAGCTCACCTATCCAAACTTGCAAACTCTGTGTCATTATCACTTAGGGTCCCGGGCGTAGGTTTGGTTCCTGCTATCGTTGGTACTTGGTGAGCAATGGAGAGACTCTGCAGAGCGGCTACATTGGAGAGCCCAAGCTTGAAACAGCCGACGCATGACATTGTGGTGCCAGGTGAGATGGCAGCAAATGTCTGCTGCAAACCAATACCCACCCTAGCAATATGTAGCTCGCCACCTGCCCCACAAACACACTTGTTGGACATTTTACGAGCTGTATGTCAGAATGGGGTAGAGTAAAGTGGGACAAAAAGGGGGGTAGGGTGAAATATGGTTGAGTAGACTATGGTACAGTCCAGTAGACTAGCCCCGTGCATCATAATTAGCACACATGGCAACACAACGCAATGCAAAGCAAAAAATGTACTATGATTTACGAAGCTTCTTCAGTAGCACCAGAAAAAGCAATCCATATCCCCAACTCAAAGGGCTGCATCGAAGTGTGGGACTCCATCACCCAAACTCCAAGAGCCACACCAAAGCGTGGGAGTCCAATC
The DNA here is from genome assembly GCA_964036045.1 of Eutreptiella sp. 'Long Island Sound 2002'. Lineage (NCBI taxonomy): Eukaryota > Euglenozoa > Euglenophyceae > Eutreptiales > Eutreptiaceae > Eutreptiella > Eutreptiella sp. 'Long Island Sound 2002'. The sequence continues at coordinate 45,275,187 of OZ038379.1, read as the reverse complement.
CCTGACTCAAAGGGCCGCACCGAAGCTTGGGAGTCCATATCCCCAACTGAAAAGGCCACACCGAAGTGTGGGAGTCCATCACCCTAACTCCACAGGCCACACCAAAGCGCAGGAGTCAATATCCCCAACTCAAAGGGCCATGCCAAAGCGTGGGAGTCCATCAGCCCAACTTGAGAAGCCTCCACCGTGGAGGAGAGGACTATGAACCGGTTATCCTCCATAGCACCGGAAGGTTTGTGATAATGGGCCCCATTTCCTCACTAGCACCGGACGGTTGATAGCCCACAATCAGGGCGATTAGCTATCAGCCCTCACCCCTGCCTTCTCGGGGTCCCCATCGTGGGCTTCTCAGGGTCCCCATCATGGGGAGAAATCAACCTAGAAAAAAAGTGTCGATGTGGTGGGAATAAGCAAAAGGGTAGAAATGTGTGAAACAGGATGAAAATGCAAAAATGCCATACCTCCAATGCATCAAAACCTACTACCAAACAACAATGATGCCCCTAGAACCACAAAGTATGGGTTTCTACCACGGCCAGACACGCAAATGATTGCACCGAGCGGGTCAGAATCAAAGAGGCTACTTAACCCCTGCCAACATGGTGGCCTAAGCGGAAGGTCAAAATCAAAATGGCTGCACAACCCTTGCCGTCACGGGGTCCCCACACACAACCCATGCACCCCGCATGGAACCCATGCAGCCCGCATGGAACCCATGCACCACGTTCCCCCATAGGTACCCAGGGAATCGTGCATGACATTTTTTTACCACTCCTAAACTTCGCAGAAAAACAAAATTCCGCACAGAAAAAAATTGTCTGGGTATTCTTTTTAGCGCGGAATATTTTTTAGGTAAAAAAAAAACTTCCGAAAAAAAAAACAATCCGCATCTAAAAAAAATTACACGACCGGTTGGGGGGGGGGGCTGGCCCTGTTCACGTCAAGGCGGGTACCTTTGCATTGCTTGTTAGATGTGAGTCCAGATCTTTGAGTGCATGATTTCAACTAGGCAAGGAGACGGACACCAAGGCCCAGAAGGCGCGCCAAAGCAGAAAGGGGCGTCCGCAGCAGCAGAGAAGAAGGCCGAAGAGCAAGAGACACAAAGAGGGAGATGGAGGAGGAGACGAAGAAAACCACGGCAAGGGTAGGATCAACAGAGGCGTACCCGATCGCAAACCTTTGAGCGGAAGCGTCCCAACCCCTGTCCCTAAACCCCATCCCGAAGGCTGTCCCCCCTCACTAGTCCAAAACCTATCCCAAATCTTGCCCCAAAACCTCTCTAAAAACCCTGAACTATCCCTGTCTTAAACTGCATCCCAAACCCCATCTCAAACACTGCCTTTTTTGACACTAGCACCAATTACATCCCAAACCATGTCCCAAATCCTGGTCCCAAACCTGGCCCAGATCCTGTCCCCAGCCCTTTTGTACTGGAAGCGAAAAGGATAAACCAAAGGGCAAAAAGGCATGCAAGTGCAACAGTGCATCCAAATTTGTACCCCCCGCCCCCCTTGCAAAGTCCCTGGGTAGCGCGCGACGGTCTCCCGGGTGGGGGGGGAGACGGTCACCAAGTGACGGTCCCCCGGGGGGGGGGGGGATTGCAAGGGTATCTCAAGGCAAACTGTGGTACCCTCCATTGACGCAAGCAAAGAGAACACGGCCGACACAAAAACTGCATCCTCGGCAACGGGGGGAGACCGGGGACGTTTCCGTTGCGTGGGACTGCCCGTCAATTGCACAATGGCATCGCTGCCATCGTCCGTCACAACGGGATTCGGCTTCAAGAAGGCATCCAATGTGGATTGCAAGCTGCGCTTCCGGGGCACATTTGCGGCCATAGTGGGTTGTGTAGGCTGTGCCGGTGTTTGGGGTTGCGGAGACATGGGCGTAACATCCGGTGACTTTGGCGACTTGGGGGATTCAACCGCCACAGCCTCTAGCCTTGAGAGTTGAGTACTCTCATGATCCACCGGAGTGACCCCACCAGCCAACACATGTGCACCAAGTGTGCGTGAGTGGTACCGTACATGGTCACCGGGAGAAAACATCTTGGGTCTGAAGTGGCAACACAACACACCCATACAACGCCTTTGGAGAGAGAATATCACAGAACATACACAGGTGCTTGATTTGTAGTACTGGGAAAGCAATGCAAGGCCATGCGTAAAGCAGATGGGCAACACAAACCAGCATAATACATGTTAACTAGAAAAACATGGAAGTGACGGTCTCCCGGGGGGGGGGGGGGATTGCAAGGGGGGGGACTTTGCAAGGGGGGGGGGGGGTAGTGCAAATATGCACAAAACAATGACCTGCATCATACCTTGGTACACTGGTTTGTGGTTCATATTGAAATGGGGCATACCCCCCCCCCCAGTGGAGCATACCCCCTGAACAATGGGGCAATAAGCCCACCCCCCTGCTAAAAGGGTAATAATACCCCACCCGGGGTACCAATATGGCCCAAAGAGAGCGGGGGGGGGGGGGGCTAGGGGGGGGGGATAACCATGACCAGCCGAGTTGATGTATTTTTCAGAGAACCGCGGGTCCTTGAGGATAACATTCTTTATTTTGGAAGGAAGGCCCAGGACCCAGTCGGCAGTCCGCATTTGGCGGTCAGCCCACGATGGTTATCCGTTACTTGAAGGCAGCTGTTGGCCGCACTCACTGGCGGATTGGTGCAGAGATGACAATACTTGTTGCCACATTGTTTTGACCTGGACTTTTTCTTCCGGCCACCCTCGTCTTATTCATGAAGAGCAACTGGACATGGCCAAGAAAACTGGTTTGAGTTGCACAGTCCACGGAACTCACCCCCCCACTGCCTGTTGCTGGCCCCACTTCACCCAATTGCAGTGGGCCAGGGTCTCGAGTGCACACACCCCTCTGGGCCTACAGCGTGTTGTGTACAGAGCCCTGTGTGAGCTCACCTTCATTTCCTACCTTTTTCCCCAGAACCTCCGGCATCTCCTTCTTCATACCCCTTGCCCCTATCCCTCACTCCTTCGTGAATACTGTTGCAACTGCACCAATAGCCCCCCACCCCCACCCCCGCTCTGTTCCTTCACACCTTGGCCTCAACTCCTACTCCCGCCCTAATCCTTCCTCCCTCCCACCATATCTTCTTCCTCCAGCGAGCACACCAACGCTACCACATCTGCATGCTGCTTTGCCTGCACGTGGTCGTGCCCGTCAGGCTTCACAGCCTGGGCCATGTGCACCCAGTCCGCAACCGCATCCTTCAGCTCCCGCAGTGTCTGCAACCCCGCCTCGGATAAGGGCATGCCCCCCACTGCACTGCTCTCCACACGGTGCTGCAAGAACAAATCCAGGAGGCACTTGGCCAAGAGCCCCACCGCAGAAAGAGCCAACTCATGGTCCCCCAGCTGTCTCTTGAGGTCGGCTACAAGAGGCTGCAGCAGCGCAACAGCGGCGGCAGGCTTGGCCAGGGCTCGCAGTACTGCAGCCTGTCCTTCGAGAGCACAGAGCGTGACAACGTGCGTGCGGCCATTGATGACAGTGGAGGCATCAACAATGGGCCCCACAAGGCACTGGGCCTCCTCTGCCTTCTTGTTGAGTACCAGCACCTGGGGAGTGAGGGGAACAAAGCACAGACGGGGACCAGGCATGCACCAGTGCTGTCCCCTTTTCCTTTTAAAATGCCCCAGCGCACAGGGGGTGGCCTGGCTCAGACCTGACACCAACACCCCCCCAACCCCAAACTTTTTGGCCCGCGGGGGGGTGGTGGTGGTGGGTCTGCACGTATTGCACCTGCACTGGTATGGGCTGGAGCATGGCTCGGGCCCACCCACCCCACTGTTGACCACCCCATCATCACGGGAGATGAAAATGGGCACAGGTATCGCCACTAGGTGCACCCATGGTTTTCAGCAGCCATACGGTCAGCAGGGGACGGTGTTGCTCCGCTTAATGTACGTGCTCTGGAGGTCTTAGCTCCATCTGCAGTTGCATTCTCATGGAGTGCACCTCCCCTCCTAACTTGGTGTCCGGTGCCCCTCAGCATGTTCCTTTTTCCCTAGTGTTGTGTTCTGCACTCCTAGTATAGGCACTTTCCCATTGTATTTGGTGCAACTTTCTTTCACGAACGCCTTCTGTAGTGGGTCTGAGCTGTCCGAGTATGCAGGACGTAGCACCAAACAACACGACAAAGCAACTAAAGAACCTTGAAATTGTACCCTTAGGTGCCAGGCATGTGGCTTTGCAGGTAGAAACGCCATTTGTGCCACCATTTGCGGGCCAAGCACACGTTGGGGAGGGGGATGCGCAATGAGTAGCCGGCCATATACCCATAGGCCTCGGCATTGTACCTCAAAACCCACCACCGGTGACAACTCTGAAGTGCCGATGGCATGGGCATGGATGGCGCAAAAAGTCGCACACTGTCGGCTTACGAAAAACGGCCACCTGACCTCATTGAGCAATGGAACATTGTGATGAAACCAATACGGGGTGTCCCCCGAACCACTCTGTGTGAAATGCCACTAAGGCACATATGGAAAACCCATCTAGGTAGTGCCGCAGGTGTAGCTGCATAGCATTGTGCCCGACGGTCGCATCCTACCCCATTGCACCATGCCGTACCATAGCATGTACTAACGCCGGGGGCACACAACCATACAAGGGCAAAGTGACGCATGGAACGTCGTGTATGGGACACTCAGATACACCGCCGACCGTGGGACCAAAATATTTGCCTCCCCATTGTACCAGGATGCCCCAGTACGTGGGGAGTAATACACTCCACTCGACTACCATTGGCGCATCTCTTCTGAGAGTTTAGTGTACAAGATTGCTTGCCCGAGGCCTCCATAGTAACAGTCGTCCTGAAAATGTGTAGCAGAGACACACTGACCACACATGTCGCTCAATCGCTTTGCTTCGTATCTCCAAATCGCCGGGGACATTTTTTCAAAAACGCCTCGGGCCATGCTCCGATATGCCAAGGAAAACCAACCATGCTTGGGGATTTCCCAAGCGAGCACCGGATAAATCCCGAGCGATTGTTGGGGCAGCCAAAGCAAAAATCGCCAGCCACACTCATTACGTACGGTGCGCCCCAAAACACCCCAAAATACCTAGAATGTGCCAAAAAAAAAAAGCACGTGCGGGCACCTCGGAACTGTTGGGTATGCAGCCAAGGTGATGCGGTCGGACGCTGGCAACGGCCCAGCCCAATTTAGGGTGGGTGTCATCGGTTTGGGTATACCCTAGGTGCACCGGGAGCTCAGGGAGTGGGTTCTTGAGGTAGAGGTCATCATAACGGTTAACGTAATCGGTTGGGTAATGGTCACTTTCGCGAAGTATGGTTGTAGAATACAAAAGCGGGACTTGGAATTGGGGCTCCTTAAAGATCAACCATAGTACGATCTCCTCACAAACACCCATAACTTGGAACGTACCACACGTGCAATGTGAGGAGCTAGTGTGGCGAAGACGAGTGAAATCCACAAATGTGGGCCAAGGACCACAGCCACCACGCTCCATTTTTGCCAATGTGTCCTTCCATTGGCGAGCATGTTGAGCCGTCACGGCCTTATAAGCGCGAATGACCTCCCCGGCGCGACCACGCTTCGAGGAGGGCGTTCCTTGCCACACGAAGAAACACTCACCATCATCATAGAAAAAATGACGCGGGTGCGCTTGAGGAGGCGTCATCCACGTGAATGCACCCAACCATCATAGTTGGCTTGCTTGGGATGCCACGGTGGCGAAGTTTTTTTGAAGGCGGTTCCACGAGAACAGGGGACTCACTACTACTGCTTCTACTGGTGGTGGGGGTGGCAGTACTTGTAGAAGCATTGCTTTTGGTACGCGGGCTTGCATCACTGCCATCGAAGGGGGAAGTACAAGAACTGTCTGAAAATGCTAGGTAAGGGTCGGACGAATTACTTGCATCTACAACAGTGCGCCTATGCAGATTGGCCACATGCATTGGTTGTGTCCGCACCGTGCCCTAGTCACACATAGGACCGATATCAAAGGACACGGCTGGGTCCTCGGCACCGTTTGACACCACTTTCACCTTGGTCTCCTCTTCCGGCCTCGAGCTACATGTGCCTCCCACTGCCTTACCTTTCCCATGTTCTTTGGCCAGTTCCTAAGGTTCGTGTTGGCGTAGTTGAATGTGGGCCACTGCCGTACCTGTGCCATGGTCGCACGGATCCGGCACGGCTGCCCACTCCGTTCAGCGCCACAACGGCCACAAATGCAGTACACATCCATCTGTGGCTAGTGTCTGTAGTGATATGTTACTACACCCCTCTCCCCTTAAATCTAGCTAACAAGCAAGCAAGCAAGAAGCAACAACAAGCACTTCTCCTTTCCGTTTTGGCCACTGCTCCGCCTCACCGCTCCGGGCTCTACTCTACTCTAGCCATCCTGGAGCCTAGGTGGTGGCCTTGCCAAATCCAAGTTTTGAGCCAAAAACCACTCGTTGGCACCCCGGGGCGGGGGCGCCAAGCTGGGACGTGCCCTCCCAAAAGTGCACATTTTGTGCCCCAAAGCAGCCTTTTTTGGCCCAAAACGGCCCCAAAACCCAGTCCAAACGGCCCAAACGAAGGCAAACGGTTGCTACACTCCACGTGCACCTCGAATACCCCGTGACGAAGAGCCTTTTCTTGCCCTCTGACTCCTCAATATGTCCGAGAAAAGGCCAAAAAATGGCCAAAAACGGCCTGAATGTGCGTCGTTTGGGTCAAACAAGCCCGAAACCAAGATTACGCCGTATTTTGGGCTACGTGGCTCAAAACCCAATTCTGAGGGCACCTAGTCCACGCGCAACCCCCCACTTTTTGTGGTTTCCAAGCCTCATAATCGCCCAACGAGACGCCTACACACCCACACTAGTGGTCATTTGGTGGAGCCGGAGGGTAGCCCGCCCCGCGCACGGTGGGGGCCAACGGTGGGGCAAAAAAAAGGGGTTTCCCAAATTTGTTCCTAGACCACTCGGGATGCTCAAACAAGTGTTTTTAGCCCATTGTGAGCCCGTGGTGACGCGTTTTGGCCCATGGAAATTCCCAAAATGCCTTGAAAAGGGGCCGTTTTGGGGACGAAAAATGGGTCAAAAATGGGTCAAAACCGCATTTCTCCAAAAGTGATCCCGGGCCATTTGGGATGCTCAGACAAGTGTTTTTAGCCCATTTTCAGGCCGTGGTGACGCGTTTTAGCCCGTGAAAAATCCCAAAACGCCTTGAAAAGTGGCTGTTATGTGAGCAAAAATGGATGAAAAATGGGTCAGAAACACGTTTTTCCAAAAGTGATGCTCGACAATTTGGGGTGCACAAACAAGTGAAATGGGCCCATTTTGAGCCCGTTTCGACCGACTTTAGCCCCTTCTGCCAGATGTAATCCATCAAGTTGTACCCTTCGCATGTCCCTAGAGATGTATTTTGGAGCCACTTAGAGTTGAGGGGAGGGGTGTAGACGAGAGGATATATATATATATATATATATATATATATATATATATATATACATATATATATATATATATATATATATATATATATATATATATATATATATATATATATATATATATATATATATATATATATATATATATATATATATATATATATATATATATATATATATATATATATATATATATATATATATATATATATATATATATATATATATATATATATATATATATATATATATATATATATATATATATATATATATATATATATATATATATATATATATATATATATATATATATATATACATATATACATACATATATATATATATATACATAAATACATATATATACATATATATATATATATATATACATATATATATATATATATATATATATCCATATATACATTACTACACCCCTCTCCCCTTAAATTTAGCTAACAACAACAACAAGCAAGCAACAACACGTCTCCGTGCCGTTTTGGCTATAGCTCCGTCCCAACGCTTCGGATCTTGTCCCTATGTAGCCATCTTGGAGCCTAGGTGGTGGCCTTGCCAAATCCAAGTTTTGAGCCAAAAACTCACCGGTGGCGGCCCGGGGCGGTGGCGCCAAGTCGGGAGGTGCCCTCCCAAACCTGCGCAATTTTTGGCCAAAAACAGCCAATTTTCCCCCAAAGCAGCCCTAGTAAGGGTTCAAAACAGCCAAACGAAGGCAAACGGCTGCTACACTCCACGTGCGGCTTGCCTTCCTCGTGACCAAGGGACCTTTGGTGCCCTCTAACTCCACGATATGTCCGAGAAACGGCCCAAAAAGGCGCCAAAAAGCCCCAAAAACTGCGCAATGTGCACCAGCACCCCGAAACCAAGAACGGGCCGTATCTTGGGCTACGTGGCTCAAAAACGAATTCCGAGGGCACCTAGTCCACCCGCAACCCCCCACTTTTTATGGTTTCGAAGCCTCAGCTTGACTCTACTTTAGCCATCCTAGAGCCTAGGTGGTGGCCTTGCCAAATCCAAGTTTTGAGCCAAAAACTCACCGGTGGCGGCCCGGGGCGGGGGCGCCAAGTCGGGAGGTGCCCTCCCAAATCTGCGCAGTTTTGGGCCAAAAACAGCCAATTTTCCCCCAAAACGGCCCTAGTAAGGGCTCAAAACAGCCAAACGAAGGCAAACGGCTGCTACACTCCACGTGCGGCTTGCCTTCCTCGTGACCAAGGGACCTTTGGTGCCCTCTAACTCCACGATATGTCCGAGAAACGGCCCAAAAAGGCGCCAAAAAGCCCCAAAATCTGCGCAATGTGCACCAGCACCCCGAAACCAAGAACGGGCCGTATCTTGGGCTACGTGGCTCAAAAACGAATTCCGAGGGCACCTAGTCCACCCGCAACCCCCCACTTTTTATGGTTTCCAAGCCACAGACTCGCCCAACTAGACGCCTAGACCCCCGTACTAGTGGTCACTTGGTGCAGCCGGAGGGCCGGCTAGCCCACGCACAGTGGGGGCCAGCGGTGGGTCCACCAGGGTCCCCAGGGCGAAAAAAATCATTTTTTCCAAAGTTGTTCCTAGACCACTTGGGATGCTCAAACAAGTGTTTTTCGGCCGTTTTGAGCCCGTGGTGGCGCGTTTTGGGCCATGGAAAATCCCAAAATGCCTTGAAAATGGGCCATTTTGGGACCAAAAATGGGTCAAAAACGGGTCAAAAACGCGTTTTTCCAAAAGTGATCCCGGACCATTTGGGGTGCTCAAACAAGTGTTTTTAGCCCGTTTTGAGCCCGTTTTGACCGAGTTTAGCCCCTTCCACCACATGTATGTGCCACTTTGTGCCCTTCGCACGTACCTTAGATATATATATATATATATATATGTATATATATATATATATATATATATATATATATATATATATATATATATATATATATATATATATATATATATATATATATATATATATATATATATATATATATATTACTACACCCCTCTCCCCTTAAATTTAGCTAACAACAACAACAACAAGCAAGCAACAACACGTCTCCGTGCCGTTTTGGCCATTGCTCCGTCCCAACGCTTCGGATCTTGTCCCTATGTAGCCATCTAGGAGCCTAGGTGGTGCCCTTGCCAAATCCAAGTTTTGAGCCAAAAACTCACCGGTGGCGGCCCGGGGCGGTGGCGCCAAGTCGGGAGGTGCCCTCCCAAACCTGCGCAATTTTTGGCCAAAAACAGCCAATTTTCCCCCAAAGCAGCCCTAGTAAGGGTTCAAAACAGCCAAACGAAGGCAAACGGCTGCTACACTCCACGTGCGGCTTGACTTTCTCGTGACCAAGGGACCTTTGGTGCCCTCTAACTCCACGATATGTCCGAGAAACGGCCCAAAAAGGCGCCAAAAAGCCCCAAAAACTGCGCAATGTGCACCAGCACCCCGAAACCAAGAACGGGCCGTATCTTGGGCTACGTGGCTCAAAAACGAATTCCGAGGGCACCTAGTCCACCCGCAACCCCCCACTTTTTATGGTTTCGAAGCCTCAGACTCGCCCAACAAGACACGTAAACCACCATACCGGTGGTCACTTGGTGCAGCCGGAGGGCCGGCCAGCCCACGCACAGTGGGGGCCAACGGTGGGTCCACCAGGGTCCCCGGGGCGAAAAAAATGATTTTTTCCAAAGTTGTTCCTAGACCACTTGGGATGCTCAAACAAGTGTTTTTAGGCCGTTTTGAGCCCGTGGTGACACGTTTTGGCCCATGGAAAATCCCAAAATGCCTTGAAAATGGGCCGTTTTGGGACCAACAAGGGGGCAAAAATGGGTCAAAAACCCGTTTTTCCAAAAGTGATCCTGGACCATTTATTATGCTCAAACAAGTGGTTTTAGCCCATTTTGAGCCCGTGGCGACGGGTTTTGGCTCATGGAAAATCCCAAAATGCCTTGAAAATGGGCCATTTTGGGACCAAAAATGCGTCAAAAATGGGTCAAAAACGCGTTTTTCCAAAAGTGATCCCGGACCATTTGGGATGCTCAAACAAGTGTTTTTAGCCCGTTTTGAGCCCGTTTTGACCGAGTTTAGCCCCTTCCACCACATGTATGCACCACTTTGTGCCCTTCGCACGTACCTTAGAGCGGTGTGGTGGAGCCACCTAGAGTTGGGAGAGGGGTGTAGATTGGAGGATATATATATATATGTATGTATGTATGTATGTATGTATGTATGTATGTATGTATGTATGTATGTATGTATGTATGTATGTATGTATGTATGTATGTATGTATGTATGTATGTATGTATGTATGTATGTATGTATGTATGTATGTATGTATGTATGTATGTATGTATGTATGTATGTATGTATGCCATACCTATGACAGAGTATCGCGCCCCTGTGTATGCTACCGAGTGGGCTTGGGGAGCGACGTAGGAACCCCCCCTATTGTGGGGTCGGGAAACACAAAAAAACATGTTGTACAAGTGAATTGGATGGTTATTAGAGGGTATTTGCCCCTACAAAGGGCTCCCCGGGGGTAAGAATAGGGCATGACAGCACGGTTACTAGGATCCTAAGCAGAGTACTAAAAATACGTGAAAACATGGTCCAAACCCCCAATACTAGCCCTTTCCACCCCAAATATTAGTTTGCGGACCATCACAATGGATGGGAGTATGTTAAAAAATGCCGATTGCTATGTTTTTGGATGTATATAGGGGTGGTGTGGGTAATTTTTTGGGATTTAGTGGCTACTTTTAGTACTCTCGTTAGGATCCTAGCAATAGTGATACCATGCCCTATTTTTAGCCCCCGCGAACCCTTCGTAGGGGCAAATACCCTCGGGGGGGGGGGGGTAAGGTATATGCGTATCTTCCCGGAGTCGAGGCTGGTCCAAGGACAATTCCGAAAAATGGGTGTAAAACCGCCCTTGCATGTTGTACCTTTTTGAAAAGTGCGTGGAAAGGGCTTTTGGATGCAATTTGAGTTGGGGTCTAACTCATCGATATGTCAAAATGCCGGGCCGGACAAAAAAAACTGTTTCAGTTCCACAGGCCGGTTTTCTGCTGTTCGGTTCTGCTCTGCTTGTAGCTTGCGCAGGTGCTGCACATGGTAGTTGTCTCTCTCCTACAAGCACGCACCTTGTCTTTCACAGATTGTTTGTTTTCCTTTCTCACAGTCCCGTGTCCCTTTCTTCTTCTTCCCAACGCTCCCTTTCCCCCCTCAACATCCCCTTTTCGCCAAAGGCGAGTTTGCTGGCAAGCCCACGGACATTGTCCAAGTGGCCACGGTACGACTCCGATGGTTCTCCTTCAGCATCCAAGGTCCGACGTATTTCCATGTGTGAGCTTGCTGCCGCACTTGATGACCGGGGAAGAAAGCCCTTATTAGAGGACATCACTGCCACTGAGGGGGAATCACAGCCGGCCCTTCCCAACAAGCACATGCAGATTGCCACTCGGCCACTTACAAATATGGTGCTGCTGTTCTCGAAAGGCTCACATGCTGTGGCTGAGGAGCTGTTGGCAGATGTCAGGGGTCGGGTTCTTGGCGAGTGTGTCACCCCAATATTGGATCAGAAAATTGTGAACAACCTGGTCCACACCTTCAACATGGTGCAGGCTGATTTTTGTGACCTTATTTTTGCTGGTGAAGCCCCAAGTCATCGAGATCCAAATTTGGATGTGAATGGTTTTTATAACAGGAACATTAGCATCTTGAGGGCTGTGGCTGATCGCCTGGGTGTACCCGTTAACAAGATGTATCGGGGTATGCATGAAAAACTGCTAGCCCTGCCTGCCACCTGGTGCTTTGATATGCCTGGGCATGGAAAGGGCACATGCGATGGGCTGGGTGCAGGAATCAAAAAGATGCTGGGAAATTCGATGTGCGGCCTTGAGGATGTACACAGCCCATCAGAATGTGTGCAGCACCTATGCCGAGTGACAAAAAGCAAACCTTTGTGTGGGAAGTATGCAACTTTTTGCGAATACCGATTTTTGGAGGTCAAGGGCAAAAACCCTTTCCCACCTTTGCCACCCACTTCTACGGTTGTAGACTGCACAAAATACTTTGCTTGGCAGTCAATCAACAAGAAAGGGAACGTGCAACGGCGCCAGTACCCATGTTGGTGCCAATGGTCTACATCGCCCGACCCGATATATAAGAGGTGTAAAAATGTACCATTCTGTGGTAACTGGGAAGATGTGACCATCCCACTACAGCAAACACTTTCTTCGACGGACATTGATTCCGTGGTTTTTGGTGTGTTGTGTTGGTCAAGGAATGCCAAGAACCCCCCCCCCCCCACACCCCCCACATCGTCTTCCCGGGTCATCAACGGGTGCAAGCAAGGAAACACATGCGAATGCCTTGCAACTTGGAACGAATGGATGAAGAATTTCAGTTTTGTAGGGTGCCAGGCAAACAGTTTTTCGTGAACTTCTCTAACATATCGTTGAGTTACGGTAGACGGCATGATAAGTGGTTATGACTATGACTATGACTATATACATGTGTATATATATATATATATATATATATATATATATATATATATATTATATATATATATGGCATAAGGTGACACGCCCCCCCCCCTCTAGGGAACTATGGGCCGGGGTTGGGTGGGGACCAAGGACCCCCCCACCCTATTTTTGGGTTGAGAAATTCAAAAAAAGAGGTATTAGAGTGATCCGAGACACTGGGAAGGCACAATTTCAAGATTAAGATACAAAAAATAGGGTCCTAACCAGTGCACTAAAAATAGCAAAATATGCAAGGTTGACTCAAAAATTGGTACACTGGGGTGTAGGTGGCCCTTCCCCTGCCCCTAGTGGGGCAAAAGGGTGATGAATGGATCCAAATGAAGGCATTGACGGCAATAGGCTGGGGGTTTTGTGGGTTTTGTGAGGTGAAGAGGGCTATTTTTAGGATTTTGAGGCTATTTTTGGGGATGATGTCACTCGGTAAGAAATACCTATTTTTAGCAACTTTGAAGGGTCATAGGGGCCCACCACCGTCTCCAATCAATCTAATTCCTGTTTTTTTGAATTTCTCAACCCAAAAGTAGGGGGGGGGGGTCCTTGGCCCCAACCAAAGCCCGGCGGGTGGGGCCGGGTGGGGGGGGGGGGGGGGCGTGTCACCTTGTGCCATATATATATAGTCATAGTCATAGCCATAACCACTTATCATGCCGTCTACTGGAGTTACGGGCATCTCGCACCGATAGGTGGTCCCTACCTTGCTCGATCCCGTGGGTCCCAGGGCTGCCTGAGGTGGCCCACAGCATCACGGAGGACCCAGAAGACTGGGGATGCCGGCCAGCCAGGCTTTGGGGGCAGTGGCAACTGCAGAGCTTTAGCATTAGCAACGGCGACGGGCGCTGGCCTGTTGGACCGCCGGAGGTAAAGGGGCAAGGCAGGGCAATGCAGCAGCGTAGCAACAAGCAGAAAGCAAGGGCGCCTCCTACGGGTGCAATGCAGCAACCAAGTTACAAAGGAGCTCGCATGCGGCGAAGCAAGAACGGGCCCCTTTTCGGCATCCACTTCCGCCACCCTTGGGACGCTCATCGCCTCTGACACTGTGCATTCCGCAGCTGGCAGCGCACGCGCATAAGCCCGTTGACACACAGCGAGGGTTTCTGGGGGGCTCCAGCCTAGCCTGGCCCTGAGCCTTCATCGCCCCCTGGTCCTCTTTGCGTACGTCGCGAACCCACCGTAGGCCGCCTCTAGTATTGTACAGGTGCATACGATAGTAATCCTTGGCCATCCGTAGCTAATAGCTACACCCTCCTTAAATTGCCCTCATACCCCAGATATATACAGTGCCAGTACCCCGTGTCCGAGATCATGACCAACGTGGTGCGTGTACATGCACACATACAATATACCACGAGGGTCCAGAGGGGGGACGCCGGCCGCCCTGCGGCGTGAGAGGCACAACCCGTAAATATCGCTGGCTGGGATTCGGGCTCGTGGGTGCCGTAGCTTGAGTATCGACCCCCTGTAGGGGTACCCACAAGAGGTTCGCCCCGGGCTGTGGTAACCAGGTTCACCTCATCTAGCCCACATACATTACCCTGACTCCTACCCTTGACCCTTACGTGCACTGATTGCCCAGCTTCCGTGGTTGTGCCATCTCCGCCATAGCAGCGTCCAGGGCGCGGGTTCGGCATCCACAGACAACGTGGCATGCCTACTTATAGCATTGGCCTGTGCCTCACCCCCTCAACCTCTCGTACAGTCCCCACAATACTTCACGAGCCGCCCAGGCAGGTACCCCCCTATGAGTTCCTTGCGAATGTTGCCACCAGGTAGGCTACATATATATAGACGGTGACCGCAGACACCGCCTTACGCCGCCATGCCGTACCAACGCCCGGCCGCACCGCCACACCGCCGTGGCGGCCCACCACTGTGGGCCCCCGCCTCTACCTGTAAGACTGCCACCGCACGTGTCGCCATGACTGCAAAGCCGTGTGCCGAGGTCAGATGGTTAGGCTATGTACATGCCCGCAGGCACTGTCCCTCTAGTTTGTTCATGGGGCCGGGGGATGCCCTAGTACCCCCCCTGAGTTGTTTAAGGGGTCACGGGGACACCCCGGTACCACCAGGTGTCCCCCGATACTCTCACCATACCGCTCCCCAATACCGCCGCGCGTCTCCCAGTACTTCCACCATGTTGTTCCGAGTACTGCCAGGCGTACCACCGAATATCCAGTACAAGGTCCTTGGCGCCGCCATGCATCTCCCACGACTCCCACCGTATCATCCCCCGTACCGCTGCGCGTCCCCCAGTTCATCCACCATATAGTCCACTGTACCGCCATGCGGCCCCCACTAGCCCCACCACACTGTCTCCAGCACCACCACATGCCCTCCAGCATCCCCGCCCTGCCGTTCTCGGGCCCATCAAGCGGCCCTTCTATCCCCCCGCGCTGATCTCGGGGCGAGGGGGCGCCTCCGCACCCTTACCGATGGGGCCATGGGCAGGCCCAACGCCCCTTCGGCTGTACCAGGCGCCACTCGCCGGTCGTTTCCCATCCAATTCACTGCAACCGTTCGTCCAGCCGAGCCACCTTCTTGCCGACCCTGCAACTCCCGGGGTAACCCGAGGAATTACCCCCGTGACTGCCGTAACCGGGCCGCCAGTAGAGACCCCAGTGCCATGGGAATACCGTACAGCGGGTTTGGGCCTTATTACCCTGGTCGGGACGATCCATGACACCTCACTGTAGTATGCGGCGACCCAGGCATCTCCATTTGAACCTCGTGTACGGGGGCAGTACGGCTCACTATCAGGCCAGCACGACCTGTTAGAACGCGTTGGCCGTCACACTCCATCGGCGGTTGCCGCACACTCAGGCCATTAGGAGACCACTTCCCACTTCCCACCTTTATTGCCCCATTGGGGGCCTTACGATTGGGGTAGTATTCCTTGAGTAGGTCAACTTCTCTTTGTGTGTATTGATTGTCATCTAGAGAGACACGCACAGAGGTTAGGTCAAAAGTGTCCTTCTTTTTTGGACGCTAGGCCACACGGTCCGCTTGAGGGATGTTTTGTGAAGCTCGCATCAACTCGCCCCACACATCTTTTAGGCGGCCAATCACTCCCTTACCCTCTCCTTATTGCACCCAAGAGGAGACATCTTGTTGCAACCACTGTTGGGTTGCATTGCAAAGACAGGCGGTTGCATGGGCATATTCCCCGAAACACCGCGGGGGCGGGATGGCCCGGAGGAAGCCCCCCCACCTCCCTTGTTCATTAACCCCCTCTACCTGTTCTAGGGGGTCATGGTCGTCACACGACAAACACTTTCTTGTACCACTTCATGTTCCCCTGTCCCATGATGCACTGTGACACAGCTTGGATCCTCACTGTTGCCTTCATCGGTATCACCCAACACACATAAGGGCCCGGTCCAACCCCTGTGATGCGCAGCTTGGGCACTTGCTGCCCTTCTGGTCCATCCTCTGGTGCAAGCCCATCGCCCAAGAGTGAGGGCTGATCCACCACTAGCCAGACGTCCACAGTGACACAAAAGGGCAAGCGGGGTGACAAGGAATGCAAGGGGTTTTCGGATGTTATCAAGAACACCATCAGGAACCGAAACCGAGAACCCCTTCCTGATCAGGACCCCTGCCGAGAACCCCATTTGGAGACCCCCTTTCTCATCAGGAACCACTTCTTAGAAGCACTTCTGAGCCGACTTCAAGAACCTCTTCGCAAATCAGCTTCTTGGCGGACTGCCTAGTCGAATGCCAAACCAATGCTCAACACTAAAGTGAAGCATCGTACAGGCACCAAGCCGTCCTGCGTATCGTGTCGGGCACAGGGTAGTACAACTGTACGTCAGAGGTCAATATTTGCTTGCATCTGCAGCAGTAGTGTCCATCCTTCGTTGTCCCCGTGAGCCAGCCACACGTCAGCCCCATGCGGGGGTCTAGCATTGGCTGCAGGTGATGTCCCGGCGCACGATGGAGGCCTGCTCGTTGTCTCATCCCATGGCGAAGCCACCAAACTGGCACCCCGGCGCCATAGTGTAACCAGAAGGAGCCGTGCTCACCGTGATGTTCTCGTCCTTGGCTGACTCCAATATCTCGGCCTCATGTGCCCATGACCCGAGCGGGCACTTACATTGATCGACTTGTTGAAACGGGTTGGGAGGGGGTGCTAGCAAGGGTTGCAAGGCAAGGTGCAGCGTGGAGCTCACGACGGGAAGCAAACAAGTGACACTGACTAGAAACCTCAATGCTTGAAAAGTACTAGCCGCTGCTCTCGCCTTACTACCAACACTAACGTGCGAGCACGCCGGACACAGCTCCCCCTCGTAAGTGGCACAAAGCCTAGGCAAACCACGAAGCGGTCCTTCGTGGAAAGCTTCCGACAACCTGATATCGTACAACGCACCAGCCCATGAAGGTCGCAGCAATTCTACAAACCCAAAAACGGACGTGATCCACAAAGGCAAGTCCGCAATCGGTTGACAAACTTCGAACCGGAAAGGTGTCCATCTTGGAGGCCCGCAATACACGCTCCTTGTGACCAATTGGGGTACTTCCAAACGCACGACCTGTCATCTGCGAAGGGCTCGGCTTGTTGCTTGTGAAAATCAGACGATCCTCCGCATCCTGTCCAATCCAGTAAAACACATCCTCCTCGGCCCGACCGGTGGGTTCCTTTCCCCTGGCCTTGTCCTTCGGCTTTGGAACGTGCAGCAAGGAACCTGTAAGAAGGCTCGTAACGTCCGCACCTTTGGGTGGATCAAAACGGCCCGAAGTGTAGGATTGAGCATGAAGGTGGTGTGAAGCAAGTCAATGACGAGCCCGGGCTCCATCTCTCCAGGAACACCCCGCGGCCCCTCGATACGACCCAACGTAGTCCCCAAATTCAACTTGGCCCTTGCGGGTGGCCCGTCGATACGGATGGTCTCCTCCAATTCGCGAGGGGCGGCGGCGATAAGACGGGTGCCCAAGCGATCATTGGCCTCACATAACCAATGACGGATGACAGGGGGCACAGGCATGCCCGAGGTACCTGTATGAAAAGTAGTATTGTTCATAATTCATTTGTCATCTATGAGAGATTCATGTATCAACCATGAATTATGCACAGCTTTTATGAACGCTTCTTTGTCCACGGGTTTCGTCATGTCTTACCCTTGCTCTGTCTTCACGGAGCTGAAAATGATGGTTGTTTGGCTTAGTGGTGCCACCGGTGTTCGGGACACCAAGTGTTCCGACCTGTCTGCCCAATGGATGTCATCGTCCCCCCTCATTGGGGCCCGTTTCTCGGGGGCAACGGACCACGCTTTCCTCCCGGTGGTCCACAAAACCAAGGTCGTCCGTACGTATGCGGACGCCCTGTGTTCCCGCACCCTATCTGATGGGGCTCTTTTTGGAGTTTGGTGCACCCCGGTCCAGCTTCCGTGTGTTGTCCGAGTACATCACCCGCCGGGGCAATGCCTACTGCTCGCATGGGGCTGTCCTTCCCAAGGCCCATCCCCACAAAAGACCCATTTGGCGCAACGTGGAAGTCATTGACCACTCCGCTTGCGTTGTCCCCCCCCCGGTCGAATTTGCCGACCCCCCGTCGCCGGGTCGCTGTTGGCCCCTATGGTCGTGGGCACAATACGTGCAATCCCGGCCAGCCCTATGCCAATCTATTGACTGGACGTGCCCCCTCACCTTTGTGGTGCGGGCTGACGAGCGCCCGTGCGCCGGTGGCAGCTGCTCGCAGCTATCAGTTGGGCTATTGGGTGGTCGTTGAAGAATCCACGTGGGCATGCCGCATTTGATCAACATGTAAGGATTGGACGTCGGGCTAAAGCGTGTTGGGTGCCCATCCACCGGGACAGGAAGAGGGCAAAAGAGGAACACGATTGAATAACATGGCCTTGGGGAAGTGCCTTTTGTTGCGCCACTTGTGCATGTTGAATTTCGGGAGGGGGGTCCAAGGACTCATTTTGACAAGAGGTTCCTGATCACAAGGTAGGCGAAAAAATAATTATGACAAGGGGTTCCCAATCAGTAAGTGCCTCTAGGAATGTCGTCGGGAGGACCAAGAAGGCAAATAGAAAAACGGCCCACCCGGGCCGTTTGGACCGGGATCGCAAATTTTCCACATCTAGGCACCCGAGAGGCTATGAAAACACCTTGGCGGTACGAACATGACATCCCGGGCCGGCGGGGACCCCGAAAACGGGCAAAAAGTTTCACTGTCGGCCTCTATGGCCGACAATGAAACTCACATAAAAATTGAATTTCCCAAAACTGCACCGTGGAGGCCATATTTCACAATGTTTCGCTGTCAACAATGAAATAGCAACTAACATGGAAGCATTGAGGTGTGATGGACAAAATCCCCAACCCCCACCCTTCCGTTCCATCCCATCCGCGGCTATGGACCAGATGCAGCCACGAACAAACTCCCCCGGTGACAAACCAGTGTATGTAAAGGAGCAGCACAAAACACAAGTAGGGCACTTGTGCACGCGGTGTAGCTGCATGTGTAGAAGCATATTCGTGATGAAAAACACTGGCACTCGCAAATGACATCAGCAAGGGAGTGATTTTCAGTGTTACTAGCGAAACGGAGTTTTATATCGCACTCCGAGGTGCAACATGAAAACAACAAACCACATATGTGAGACTGTTGGTGAAGCTGAGATACAAGATAAACAGTACGTGTCTGCTGCAATGAAGTACAGTGCAAATAAACAGGGACCATGTCATATCTCCGTGCAATCCAAGACAGAAGCTGTAGGTCCCATTTTATGGTTCATAAATGATTGTTCCTGTTTGGTGGAAAACGAAAGCGGAATCCAATATAGTGCACTTCCGGACGAAGCTGTGCAGTAGGTCATCATAGAGCGGTGCAGTGACAGAGAAAAATCTAACACCGGTTTCAACACTGGTTCAGGCATTTCGGGCACATGTGTCATTATGGCAGTGTGTTTCACAGTTGACACTGAAAGTACACTGTGATGGCTCAAAGCTGCAATTGCCATCACGAGGGGGGGCAGGGAGTTACTTTCACTTTCAACTGTGAAACACACAGTGAACCAGGCTGGAACGTACCACAGGATGCTTACACAATGGTATATTGATCATAATGAACCAAACCGCGTACAATCACAGAGCACTGTCACTGCTGACAAGGAAACTCCTGGAGAACAAAGGTCCCGGATGGGGGACCGTGCATACGCTAACCGGCATCCAGTGCAATGTTATGCGCGCGCAGTGCATGAAGCTTGTGGTCTCCCTTCCTCTTGCTTGTTGTGGGTCTGTCGTCCATGTACCGCGCATTCAAAAGGGGCCAGCATGATGTTAGTCAAGGTAGGATTGCACGAGTGCAAAAATCAATTGCCGCCTTTATCGTGCCTCCCTTGGAAGAGGGAAACGGTACAAGTAAACGACGAGCATGAGATACGATGTTGCAGCACCAGGGCACACAATGTCATTTTTAGGACCTACTGGTTGCTTTGCGCCTTGTGTTCAAAAACAAAGTTAGCAATTTGGAAACAGCCACAACCACGTCAACCCATTATTTGGCGTGATGGTGCCAAAGCAAAAACCATTGCTCTATTGACAACCAAAGACAAATACCGATGTCAACGAAACTGCCTACAACAGACTTTCACTGTTGGCAGTGAAACCCGTGAGAAAAGTTGCCTCAAAAATGCAATTTCATGGTGTTTTGGGCTATTTTTCTCCTACTTGTGGCTCGTCCTTGCTCTCTGCAGGGTCCTATAAAATACATGACCGCCGTGATCCGCACGTGGAGCCCCAACACCCGGAGCAGGCGGTCACCTTCATGAATGAATTTAGTGAAATGCCTGCAGAGGAGTCGGGTGTCAGTGGCGTAAATGGTGAACAACAAGATTGAAGCTCTCACTCGTCAAA
This sequence comes from Eutreptiella sp. 'Long Island Sound 2002', assembly GCA_964036045.1. Taxonomy (NCBI): domain Eukaryota; phylum Euglenozoa; class Euglenophyceae; order Eutreptiales; family Eutreptiaceae; genus Eutreptiella; species Eutreptiella sp. 'Long Island Sound 2002'. The sequence goes on along the minus strand of OZ038379.1, from coordinate 45,254,348 downwards.
GGCAGATCACATACAGATAGAATAAGCAGATGGCAACCAATGGTTTAACTGTTGACAGTGAAACTCAATCGTGAGAAGGTGTCAGCTAGCAGAATATTAGAATAGCACAACTTGTGCGGAGGTTGAAATACAACATGTGGTGCGAACAGGAAGTGGTTGCACTGTTGACTCTAAAGTCCTTCTGGTCCACTGCCGTGCATGCCTCCCATTTGCAAAACACATGGACAGAAGAGTGAATGCAAGCGCATTGGGGGGGCACAACGTCAATACGATCCTCACCTAGCACCCCACTGTCCCCCCATGCACCACAACTAGAGGGAAGCCGGAAGGACATAACGGGTGTGGTACAACTCTATTGATGCCTCCAACTCCTGGTGGGGTACTTTTCTTACCACCAGGAGTAGAAAGCTGGTGTCTCACTACATGGTCAACAAAATAATACAAAACATGTCTAAAAATTACCACTTTAGTAGTCCTAGTGGTGCACCCCCCCCCCCCCTGCAACGGGGCACTTACCATGCCTAGCGGGTGAACATGTACTGGTGTGGTATGCCACATGGTGGCTAGGAGGGGGCATCTACTGGGAATCGAACCAAGCCCCAAATGGTACGAGACGAGGGTGATAACCATCGAACTAGACGTCAGTCCGGCTATATTTCCAGTTCCGTGTTTTACAGGCCTCTTCCAAAAATATAATTCACTTTACTTGCTTTCCCTGTTTACACCTGGACATCACAGTATGGGAAATAGTCTCACCGTCAACACTGAAAGTGTTTGACGCCTGTTACCGTTTTCTTAGTACAGATACGCGCGCCACAGTTTCACTGTCAACAGTGAAACTACTTTTGGTCAGCGAGTTCCTGCAGCTATGTGCTCCGATCTTTGACATTATTTCATATGCTCAAGAGCAACGAAGGGTTTCACTGTTGACAATGACACTACCGTGCAGTGTTAAGCACATTTAGGTGCTTATTTAATCCATCCCACCCAAAATGAACCACCACCACCATCCCAAGGGGGTTATGTAGACAGGCGTAAGGGGTTGTGTACGGCCCAGAATGAAATACAACACGGTTGTGGCGCCGGGTTTTCACTGTTGACAGTGAAACCCAGAGGCAGGTGGCGGTGTGACAAGCGGAGACCCAAAAGCAATGTTGGTTGAAAACTGCTGTTTTCGAAAATGTAAAGATTGGTTCGGGGTTTGTGGTCATTTTTCTGCGAGAATGAAACTGCCCATTCGGGGTGGAGGCCAACATCTTTGGATGTCAGATTTGTACCCCCAAGAACACCCCCCGTCCAATTGGACCAGCCAGATGTGTTTGGTTTGGAGTCGAGGTCAACGCGATCCGAGAAAAGGGGGGGGGGTTCCCGCAACCCCCTTCTCGGTTTCACCACATTGTGAGTCCCTAACCTAACTCAAGGAGCCACGGAACAAAGCGTGGATTGCGACTCCCTAGCCCCAACTCAAGGGTACACACAACAAAGCGTGGATTGCGATTCCCTAATCCCAACTCAAGCCGCCACAGAACGAAGCGTGGATTGCGGCTCCCTAACCCCAGATCAAAGGGCCAAGCCACAAATCGTAGATGGCGAATCCTTGACCCCAACTCAAGGGGCCACGCAACAAAACCACGTTTTACCAAGGACCTTGCATTTTGAGGGGTCCCGAACGAGGGGTTGAAAAAGGGCACTCACTAGGCCAATGGAAAAAGCCCCTAAGAGCGGGGGACAAGATCACAAGCGGCCAACAAGTGGCCCGAAAGTTCGAAAGCCTAGATCTTCTGCTTTTCAGGCTCTGAAACCTTTACAAACAAAAAGGGTTTTTATTAAGTTCTCAAATATAGCAAAAAACCTTTTTGTTACTAGGTTCTGAAACCTATTCAAAAAAATTTACTACAATCTGAATGGTAGTAAAAGACAAAATTTTTTTTCACTACGTTCTCGATTCCCAGCAAAAACCACTGGACCGACTCAAATGTAACCGGGTAGAAAAAAACACAAATTTTCAAAGAAAACATTTAGCTAGGTTTTACTAAAGACCCGGGGGAAACCACGAGGCCTGCTGGTCCTAATCAGAAGTCTTATGAAAAATGTTACCGTGTAAAGTGGTGGTGCAACTTTGCATTCACGGGATGGTGCCCATCCGTAGCACGCAAACTAAGTCTCCCAAGCTAGAAAATAGTTCCATCCAACTTCGTGGTCGCCATCATGCAAGGCATGTCCGGCACATCATGAATTTAGGCAAAGATAGGACCGGCACAGGTCCACAAGAGCCCCAATATGTGTCATCGGGACCGGGGGGGGGGGGGGGGGCGCGAGCCAAATGCTTACTCCCTCCCACTTTCCACCCGCTGTAAAGGAGGGGGGGTAGGTCGGGGGGGGGGGGGGGGGTTGTAGTAGCCAAATGCAAGGGGGGACGGTTCCTAGACCCCATTTTATCCGGCTTAAGATGATAGCGTCATGGCAGTTATGATTTTCACGTATGTATGTTGTGGTACCGTAAATTGAAAAAGGGGGGAGGATTGTACATGTTACTTTTGTTGAAAGCAACACCCCAGCTACATTACCCTTTTCCCTACGTACACAGTAGAACATGCAATTTCGTTCCAGGCCAGAAGATTTCGCTAGAACCTTCTAATACAAAAAAAAATCAAGCTAGACCACAAATCTTTCTAGCCTGGACTAGTAGAATAGGTACAACAAAAAAAGCAAATTATCAAACAGCTAGGGGGGAGGGTGCAGGACATAGACACTCATAGCAACCAACACACTTCACGCATGCATACGCATATGTACGCCCCCCCCCCTCGCACATACGCAGTTTGGCATACACATACAAACACCACAACACACAACATACGATGTTGAGGGTGGGGACATGGGGGAAGGAAGGCACAGACAAACACCTTACAATGACCCCGTAAGCGTTGGGCTATGCCCCCCTGCCCCCTTCTATGTTGTGGTGTAGGGTCTCATGCGATCATTGCTGATACTGTTGCAGCTGAGATTAGGGAGCGTGTCCTTTCTTTTTTCATGGGTGGTTTTTAAATTTTCGGCACTTCATGGCATTGCATGGTGGCCACGAAATGTGTGCCATCTCCTTCCCTCCTTCCTTCCTTCCCACCTCCTCTTGATACCTCCTTCCGCCCTCCCCTCTCCCCATGTGGGCACCAGCTATGGGTATAAAGTCTGAAGTCTGAAGTCTGATTTGGCATGTCGTGTAGCGGACCCACATTAGAGCACATCCAAGTAAAAGTCTGATAAAAGTGCAACCCCCCCCCACACGCACAGGAACTTGAGTTCAGGAAAATGGTTATACCAGTGCAGACCCCCCCCCCAAGACACATAGCAACTTCACAAGAAAATGGGGATAAAAGTGCCATACCCCACCCCCACAGACACACAGGAACTTCACCTCGGGAAAATGGTGCGTTAGGGAAAATAGGTTGGAATGGAAAATGTGGAGAAGGGAACACTAGGAAAAAGCTGATACAAGCCCCCCCCCCCCCCCCCCCAAACACACAACCATTCAGTTCAAGAAAATGATGGGTTGGGTTGGGGAAAAAAGGGGGTTTGAAAACGCGGAAAAGCCAATTCTGGGAATAATGCGGCACAAGTCCCCCCCCCAAAAAAAAACCCATACCTCTTGGAAAATGGGGCGTTGGGGAAAAAGTTGGAAAAGGGAAACCCAAGGGATATGGGAAGCCGTTACATACTGATGGTTGCTAATGTATGCATGGACCTGCAGAGAAGGAGAACATGGGGATTGGCACAGCAAGCATGCAAAAGCGGAATACCATTGCAACCCCAACACTGTCATTCATCAATGAGTCCGCCCCCTGTGGACAAATATTCCACTGAGGTGGTGTACCCCCCCCCCCTGTGGAAAAATGTTCCACTGAGGTGGTGTACGCCCCCCCCTCTGGATAGATATTCCACTGACGTGGTGTACCCCCCCCTTAGGATAAATATTCCACTGAGGTGGTATACCCCCCCCCCGCTGTGGAACAATGTTCCACTGAGGTGGTGTATGCCCCCCACTCTGGATAGGTATTCCACTGAGGTGGGGTACCCCCCCCCCTTTGGATAAATATTCCACTTAGGTGGTGTACCCCCCCCCCTAAGGATAAACATTCCACTGAGGTGGTGCACCCCCCGCCCTATGCATAAATATTCCACTGACGTGGTGTACCCCCCCCTCTGAATAAATATTCAACTGAGGTGGTGTACCCCCCCCATGTGGATAAATATTCCACTCAGGTGGTGCACCCCCCCCCATGTGGATAAATATTCCACTAAGCTGGTGTGCACCCCCCTTCTGGATAAACATTCCACTGAGGTGGTGTACCCCCCCCCCTCTGGATAAATATTCCACTGACGTGGTGTAGGCCCCCCCTGTGGATAATTGTTCCACTGAGGTGGTGTACGCCCCCCCTCTGGATAAATATTCCACTAAGGTGGTGTACTACCCCCCTGTGGATAATTATTCCATTGAGGTGGTACACCCCTTTCAAGTGGATAAATATTCCACGGAGGGAGTGTACAACCCTCCCCAGTGGATAAATATTCCCGGGAGGAAGTGTACAGCCCTCCCCAGTGGATAAATATTCCACGCAGGAAGTGTACCGCCCTCCCCAATGGATGAATATTCCACGGAGGGACTGTACACCCCTCCCAAGTGGCTAAATAATTCACGGAGGGATTGTACACCCCTCCCAAGTGGCTAAATAATTCATGGAGGGACTGAGCACGCCTCCCAAGTGGCGGACGTATTAAAAAAATCACGTAGAGGGGTAAACAATTCATGGAGCGGTAAAATCATTCACGCAGGGGGGTAAATAATTCACAGAGGGGTCAAATAATTCACGGAGGGGGGTAAATAATTCACGGAGGGGTAAAATAATTCACGGAGGGGGGTAAACAATTCACGGAGGGGTAAAATAATTCACGGAGGGGGGTAAACAATTCACGGAGGGGTAAAAAAATTCACGGAGGGGGGTAAACAATTCTCCGAGGGGTAAAAAAAATCGCGGAGGGGGGTAAACAATTCACAGAGGGGAAAAAAAATTCACGGAGGTGGGTAAACAATTCACATAGGGGTCAAATAATTCACGGAGGGGGGTAAATAATTCACAGAGGGGTCAAATAATTCACGGAGCGGGCTAATCCATTCACAGAGGGGGCCAAATAATTCACAGAGGGGGGGAAAAAATGCACAGAGGGATCAAATAATTAACAGAGGGGGGTAAAAAATTCACGGAGGGGTGAAATAATTCACGGGGGGGGGGGGTAAACAATTCACAGAGGGGTCAAAGAATTCACGGAGGGGGGTAAACCATTCACGGAGGGGTCAAACAATTCACGGAGGGGGGTAAATAATTCACGGCGGGGTCAAATAATTCACGGAGGGGGGTAAATAGTTCACGGACGGGTCAAATAATTCACGGAGGGGTAAAGTAATTCACGGAGGGGGGTAAACAATTCACGGAGGGGTCAAATAATTCACGGAGGGGGGTAAACAATTCACAGAAGGGTCAAACAAATCAGGGAGGGGGGTAAACAATTCACGGAGGGGTCAAATAATTCACGGATGGGGGTAAATAATTCAGGGAGGGGTCAAATAATTCACGGAGGGGGGTAAACAATTCACGGAGGGGTCAAAAAAATCACGGAGGGGGGTAAACAATTGACGGAGGGGTCAAAGAAATCACGGAGGGGGTAAAAAATTCACGGAGGGGGGTAAATAATTCACGGAGGGGGGTAAACAATTCACGGAGGGGTCAAATAATTCACGGAGGGGTAAAGTAACTCACTGAGGGGGGTAAACAATTCACAGAGGGGTCAAATAATTCACGGAGGGGGGTAAACAATTCACAGAGGGGTGAAATAATTCACGGAGCGGGGTAAACGATTCACAGGGGGGTCAAAAAATTCACGGAGGGGGGTAAACAATTCACGGAGGGGTCAAATAATTCACGGAGGGAGGTAAAAAATTCACGGAGGGGTGAAAGAATTCACGGAGGGGGGTAAACAATTCACACAGGGGTCAAATAATTCACGGTGGGGGGTAAACAATTCACGGAGGGGTCAAATAATTCACGGAGGGGGGTAAATAATCCGCGAAGGGGTCAAATAATTCACGGAGGGGGGTAAACAATTCACGGAGGGGTCAAATAATTCACGGAGGGGGGTAAACAATTCACGGAGGGGTCAAACAATTCACGGAAGGGGGTAAATAATTCACGGTGGGGTCAAATAATTCACGGAGGGGGGTAAACAATTCACGGAGAGGTCAAATAATTCACGGAGGGGGGTAAACAATTCACAGAGGGGTCAAATAATTCACGGAGGGGTAAAGTAATTTACGGAGGGGGGTACATAATTCACGGAGGGGTCAAATAATTCACGGAGGGGGGTAAAAATTCACGGAGGGGTAAAGTAATTCACGGAGGGGGGTAAACAATTCACAGAGGGGACAAATAATTCACGGAGGGGGGTAAACAATTTACAGAGGGGTCAAATAATTCACGGAGGGGGGTAAACAATTCACGGAGGGATCAAATAATTCACGGAGGGAGGTAAAAAATTCACAGAGGGGTCAAATAATTCCCGGAGGGGGGTAAACAATTCACGCAGGGGTCAAATAATTCCCGGAGGGGGGTAAATAATTCACAGGGGGGTCAAATAATTCACGGAGGGGTAAAGTAATTCACGGAGGGGGGTAAACAATTCACGGAGGGGTCAAATAATTCACGGAGGGGGGTAAACAATTCACGGAGGGGTCAAATAATTCACGGAGGGGGGTAAACAATTCACGGAGGGGTCAAACGATTCACGGAGGGGGGTAAATAATTCACGGAGGGGTCAAATAATTCACGGAGGGGGGTAAACAATTCACGGAGGGGTCAAATAATTCACCGAGGGGTAAAGTAATTCACGGAGGGGGGTAAACAATTCACGGAGGGGTCAAATAATTCACGGAGGGGGGTAAACAATTCACGGAGGGGTCAAAAAATTCACGGAGGAGGGTAAACAATTCACAGAGGGGTCAAATAATTCACGGAGGGGGGTAAATAATTCACGGAGGGGTCAAATAATTCACGGATGGGGGTAAACAATTCACGGAGGGGTGAAATTATTCACGAAGGGGGGTAAACAATTCACACAGGGGTCAAATAATTCACGGAGGGGGGTAAACGATTCACGGAGGGGTCAAATAATTCACGGAGGGGGGTAAACAATTCACCGAGGGGTCAAATAATTCACGGAGGGGGGTAAACAATTCACGGAGGGGTCAAATAATTCACGGAGGGGGGTAAACAATTCACAGGTGGTCAAATAACTCACGGAGGGGGGTAAACGATTCACAGAGGGGTCAAATAATTCACGGAGGGGGGTAAACAATTCACAGAGGGGTGAAATAATTCACGGAGCGGGGTAAACAATTCACAGGGGGGTCAAATAATTCACGGAGGGGGGTAAATAATTCACAAAGGGGTCAAATAATTCACGGAGGGGGGTAAACAATTCACGGAGGGGGGTAAACAATTCACAGAGGGGTCAAATAATTCACGGCGGGGGGTAAACAATTCACGGAGGGGTCAAATAATTCACGGAGGGGGGTAAATAATTCGCGAAGGGGTCAAATAATTCACGGAGGGGGGTAAACAATTCACGGAGGGGTCAAATAATTCACGGAGGGGGGTAAATAATTCACGGAGGGGTCAAACAATTCACGGAGGGGGGTAAATAATTCACGGAGGGGTAAAGTAATTTACGGAGGGGGGTAAATAATTCACGGGGGGGTCAAATAATTCACGGAGGGGGGTAAACAATTCACCGAGGGGTAAAGTAATTCACGGAGGGGGGTAAACAATTCACGGAGGGGTCAAATAATTCACGGAGGGGGGTAAACAATTTACAGAGGGGTCAAATAATTCACGGAGGGGGGTAAGCAATTCACACAGGGGTCAAATAATTCACGGAGGGGGGTAAACAATTCACGGAGGGAGGTAAAAAATTCACGGAGGGGTCAAATAATTCACGAAGGGGGGTAAACAATTCACGGAGGGGTCAAATAATTCACAGAGGGGGGTAAACAATTCACGGAGGGGTCAAACAATTCACGGAGGGGGGTAAATAATTCACGGAGGGGTCAAATAATTCCCGGAGGGGTAAAGTAATTCACGCAGGGGGGTAAACAATTCACGGAGGGGTCAAATAATTCACGGAGGGAGCTAAATAATTCACGGAGGGGTCAAATAATTCACGGAGGGGGGTAAACAATTCACGGAGGGTTCAAACAATTCACGGAGGGGGGTAAATAATTCACGGAGGGGTCAAATAATTCACGGAGGGTGGTAAACAATTCACAGAGGGGTCAAAAAATTCACGGAGGGGGGTAAACAATTCACAGAGGGGTGAAATAATTCACGGAGGAGGGTAAACAATTCACAGAGGGGTCAAACAATTCACGGAGGGGGGTAAACAATTCACGGAGGGGTCAAATAATTCACGGAGGGGGGTAAACAATTCATAGAGGGGTCAAATAATTCACGGAGGGGGGTAAACAATTCACAGAGGGGTCAAATAATTCACGGAGGGGGGTAAACGATTCACGGAGGGGTCAAATAATTCACGAAGGGGGGTAATTAATTCACGGAGGGGTCAAATAATTCACGGAGGGGGGTAAACAATTCACGGAGGGGTAAAGTAATTCACGGGGGGAGGGGGAAACAATTCACAGAGGGGTCAAATAATTCACGGAGGGGGTAAACAATTCACGGAGGCGTCAAATAATTCACGGAGGAAGGTAAATAATTCATGGAGGGGTCAAATAATTCACGGAGGGGGGTAAACAATTCACGGAGGGGTCAAATAATTCACGGAGGGGGGTAAACAATTCACAGAGGCGTCAAATAATTCACGGAGGGGGGTAAACAATTCACAGAGGCGTCAAATAATTCACGGAGGGGGGTAAACAATTCACAGAGGGGTCAAATAATTCACGGAGGGGGGTAAACGATTCACGGAGGGGTCAAATAATTCACGAAGGGGGGTAATTAATTCACGGAGGGGTCAAATAATTCACGGAGGGGGAAACAATTCACAGAGGGGTCAAATAATTCACGGTGGGGGGTAAACAATTCACAGAGGGGTCAAATAATCAACGGAGGGGGGTAAACAATTCACGGAGGCGTCAAATAATTCACGGAGGAAGGTAAATAATTCATGGAGGGGTCAAATAATTCACGGAGGGGGGTAAACAATTCACGGAGGGGTCAAATAATTCACGGAGGGGGGTAAACAATTCACAGAGGCGTCAAATAATTCACGGAGGGGGGTAAACAATTCACGGAGGGGTCAAATAATTCACGGAGGGGGGTAAATAATTCACGGAGGGGTCAAATATTTCACGGAGGGGGGTAAACAATTCACGGGGGGGTCAAATAATTCACGGAGGGGGGTAAACAATTCACGGAGGGGTCAAAAAATTCACGGTGGGGGGTAAACAATTCACAGAGGGGTCAAATAATCAACGGAGGGGGGTAAACAATTCACGGAGGGGTCAAATAATTCACGGAGGAAGGTAAATAATTCATGGAGGGGTCAAATAATTCACGGAGGGGGGTAAACTATTCACGGAGGGGTCAAATAATTCACGAAGGGGGGTAAACCATTCACGGAGGGGTAAAGTAATTCACGCGGGGGGGGGGGGTAAACAATTCACGGAGGGGTCAAATAATTCACGGAGGGGGGTAAATAATTCACGGAGGGGTCAAATAATTCACGGAGGGGGGTAAACAATTCACGGAGGGGTCAAATAATTCACGGAGGGGGGTAAACAATTCACGGAGGGGGCAAACAATTCACGGAGGGGGGTAAATAATTCACGGAGGGGTCAAAGAATTCACGGAGGGGGGTGAACAATTCACGGAGGGGTCAAATAATTCACCGAGGGGTAAAGTAATTCACGGAGGGGGGTAAACAATTCACAGAGGGGTCAAATAATTCACGGAGGGGGGTAAACAATTCACAGAGGGGTGAAATAATTCACGGAGGGGGGTAAACAATTCACACGGAGGAAAAAATAATTCACGGAGGGGGGTAAATAATTCACGGAGGGGTCAAATAATTCACGGAGGGGGGTAAACAATTTACGGAGGGGTGAAATAATTCACGGAGGGGGGTAAACAATTCACTGAGGGGTCAAAAAATTCACGGAGGGGGGTAAACGATTCACGGAGGGGTCAAATAATTCACAGAGGGGGATAAATAGTTCACGGAGGGGTCAAATAATTCACGGAGGGGGGTAAACAATTCACGGAGGGGTAAAGTAATTCAAGGGGGGGTAAACAATTCACAGAGGGGTCAAATAATTCACGGAGGGGGGTAAACAATTCACAGAGGGGTCAAATAATTCACGGAGGGGGGTAAATAATTCACGCAGGGGTCAAATAATTTGCGGAGGGGGGTAAATAATTCACGGTTGGGTCAAATAATTCACGGAGGGGGGTAAACAATTCACGGAGGGGTCAAACAATTCACGGAGGGGGGTAAATAATTCACGGAGGGGTCAAATAATTCACGCAGGGGGGTAAACAATTTACATGGGGGTCAAATAATTCACGGAGGGGGGTAAACAATTCACAGAGGGGTGAAATAATTCACCGAGGGGGGTAAACAATTCACAGAGAGGCAAAAATAATTTACGGAGGGGGGTAAGTAATTCACGGAGGGGTCAAATGATTCACGGAGGGGGGTAAACAATTTACGGAGGGGTGAAATAATTCACGGAGGGGGGTAAACAATTCACGGAGGGGTCAAAAAATTCACGGAGTAGGGTAAACGATTCACGGAGGGGTCAAATAATTCACGGAGGGGGATAAATAATTCACGGAGGGGTCAAATAATTCACGGAGGGGGGTAAACAATTCACGGAGGGGTAAAGTAATTCAAGGGGGGGGGTAAACAATTCACGGGGGGGTCAAATAATTCACGGAGGGGGGTAAACAATTCACGGAGGGGTCAAACGATTCACGGAGGGGGGTAAATAATTCACGGAGGGGGGTAAACAATTCACGGAGGGGTAAAGTAATTCACGCGGGGGGGGTAAACAATTCACGGAGGGGTCAAATAATTCACGGACGGGGGTAAATAATTCACGGAGGGGTCAAATGATTCACGGAGGGGGGTAAGCAATTCACGGAGGGGTCAAAAAATTCACGGAGGGGGGTAAACAATTCACGGAGGGGGCAAACAATTCACGGAGGGGGGTAAATAATTCACGAAGGGGTCAAATAATTCACGGAGGGGGGTGAACAATTCACCGAGGGGTCAAATAATTCACGGAGGGGGGTAAACAATTCACGGAGGGGTCAAATAGTTCACGGAGGGGGGTAAACAATTCACGGAGGGGGCAAACAATTCACGGAGGGGGGTAAACAATTCACGGAGGGGGCAAACAATTCACGGAGGGGGGTAAACAATTCACAAAGGGGTGAAATAATTCACGGTGGGGGGTAAACATTTCACAGAGAGGCAAAAAAAATTCACGGAGGGGGGTAAACAATTTACGGAGGGGTCAAATAATTCACGGAGGGGGGTAAACAATTCACGGAGGGGTCAAAAAATTCACGGAGGGGGGTAAACGATTCACGGAGGGGTCAAATAATTCACGGAGGGGGATAAATAATTCACGGAGGGGTCAAATAATTCACGGAGGGGGGTAAACAATTCACGGAGGGGTAAAGTAATTCAAGGGGGGGGTAAACAATTCACGGAGGGGTCAAATAATTCACGGAGGGGGGTAAACAATTCACACAGGGGTCAAATAATTCACGGAGGGGGGTAAATAATTCACGAAGGGGTCAAATAATTCACGGAGGGGTGTAAATAATTCACGGAGGGGTCAAATAATTCATGGAGGGGGGTAAACAATTCACGGAGGGGTCAAACAATTCACGGAGGGGGGTAAACAATTCACGGAGGGGTCAAATAATTCACGGAGGGGGGTAAATAATTCACGGAGGGGTCAAAAAATTCACGGAGGGGGGGAAACAATTCACGGATGGGTCAAATAATTCACGGAGGGGGGTAAACAATTCACGGAGGGGTCAAAGAATTCACGGAGGGGGGTAAATAATTCACGGGGGGGGTAAACAATTCACGGAGGGGTCAAATAGTTCACAGAGGGGTAAAGTAATTTACGGAGGGGGGTAAATAATTCACGGAGGGGTCAAATAATTCACGGAGGGGGGTAAACAATTCACGGAGGGGTCAAATAGTTCACAGAGGGGTAAAGTAATTTACGGAGGGGGGTAAATAATTCACGGAGGGGTCAAATAATTCACGGAGGGGGGTAAACAATTCACCGAGGGGTAAAGTAATTCACGGAGGGGGGGAAAACAATTCACAGAGGGGTCAAATAATTCACGGAGGGGGGTAAACAATTTACATGGGGGTCAAACAATTCACGGAGGGGGGTAAACAATTCACGGAGGGGGCAAACAATTCACGGAGGGGGGTAAATAATTCACGAAGGGGTCAAATAATTCACGGAGGGGGGTGAACAATTCACAGAGGGGTCAAATAATTCACGGAGGGGGGTAAACAATTCACGGAGGGGTCAAATAATTCACGGAGGGGAGTAAATAATTCACGGAGGGGTCAAATAATTCACGAAGGGGGGTAAACAATTCACGGAGGGGTCAAAGTATTCACGGAGGGGGGTAAAGAATTCACGGAGGGGTCAAACAATTCACGGAGGGGGGTAAGTAATTCGAGGAGGGGTCAAATAATTCACGGAGGGGGGTAAACAATTCACGGAGGGGTCAAATAATTCACGGAGGGGGGTAAACAATTCACGGAGGGGTCAAAGTATTCACGGAGGGGGGTAAAGAATTCACGGAGGGGTCAAACAATTCACGGAGGGGGGTAAGTAATTCGAGGAGGGGTCAAATAATTCACGGAGGGGGGTAAACAATTCACGGAGGGGTCAAATAATTCACGGAGTAGGGTAAACGATTCACGGAGGGGTCAAATAATTCACGGAGGGGGATAAATAATTCACGGAGGGGTCAAAAAATTCACGGAGGGGGGTAAACAATTCACGGAGGGGTAAAGTAATTCAAGGGGGGGGGTAAACAATTCACGGGGGGGTCAAATAATTCACGGAGGGGGGTAAACAATTCACGGAGGGGTCAAACGATTCACGGAGGGGGGTAAATAATTCACGGAGGGGGGTAAACAATTCACGGAGGGGTAAAGTAATTCACGCGGGGGGGGTAAACAATTCACGGAGGGGTCAAATAATTCACGGACGGGGGTAAATAATTCACGGAGGGGTCAAATGATTCACGGAGGGGGGTAAGCAATTCACGGAGGGGTCAAATAATTCACGGAGGGGGGTAAACAATTCACGGAGGGGGCAAACAATTCACGGAGGGGGGTAAATAATTCACGAAGGGGTCAAATAATTCACGGAGGGGGGTGAACAATTCACGGAGGGGTCAAATAATTCACGGAGGGGGGTAAACAATTCACGGAGGGGTCAAATAGTTCACGGAGGGGGGTAAACAATTCACGGAGGGGGCAAACAATTCACGGAGGGGGGTAAACAATTCACGGAGGGGGCAAACAATTCACGGAGGGGGGTAAACAATTCACAAAGGGGTGAAATAATTCACGGAGGGGGGTAAACATTTCACAGAGAGGCAAAAAAAATTCACGGAGGGGGGTAAACAATTTACGGAGGGGTCAAATAATTCACGGAGGGGGGTAAACAATTCACGGAGGGGTCAAAAAATTCACGGAGGGGGGTAAACGATTCACGGAGGGGTCAAATAATTCACGGAGGGGGATAAATAATTCACGGAGGGGTCAAATAATTCACGGAGGGGGGTAAACAATTCACGGAGGGGTAAAGTAATTCAAGGGGGTGGTAAACAATTCACGGAGGGGTCAAATAGTTCACGGAGGGGGGTAAACAATTCACACAGGGGTCAAATAATTCACGGAGGGGGGTAAATAATTCACGGAGGGGTCAAATAATTCACGGAGGGGTGTAAATAATTCACGGAGGGGTCAAATAATTCATGGAGGGGGGTAAACAATTCACGGAGGGGTCAAACAATTCACGGAGGGGGGTAAACAATTCACGGAGGGGTCAAATAATTCACGGAGGGAGGTAAATAATTCACGGAGGGGTCAAAAAATTCACGGAGGGGGGGAAACAATTCAAGGATGGGTCAAATAATTCACGGAGGGGGGTAAACAATTCACGGAGGGGTCAAAGAATTCACGGAGGGGGGTAAATAATTCACGGGGGGGGTAAACAATTCACGGAGGGGTCAAATAGTTCACAGAGGGGTAAAGTAATTTACGGAGGGGGGTAAATAATTCACGGAGGGGTCAAATAATTCACGGAGGGGGGTAAACAATTCACGGAGGGGTCAAATAGTTCACAGAGGGGTAAAGTAATTTACGGAGGGGGGTAAATAATTCACGGAGGGGTCAAATAATTCACGGAGGGGGGTAAACAATTCACCGAGGGGTAAAGTAATTCACGGAGGGGGGGAAAACAATTCACAGAGGGGTCAAATAATTCACGGAGGGGGGTAAACAATTTACATGGGGGTCAAACAATTCACGGAGGGGGGTAAACAATTCACAGAGGGGTCAAATAATTCACGGAGGGGGGTAAACAATTCACGGAGGGGTCAAATAATTCACGGAGGGGGGTAAAGAATTCACGGAGGGGTCAAATAATTTACGGACGGGGGTAAATAATTGACGGAGGGGTCAAATAATTCACGGAGGGGAGTAAATAATTCACGGAGGGGTCAAATAATTCACGAAGGGGGGTAAACAATTCACGGAGGGGTCAAAGTATTCACGGAGGGGGGTAAAGAATTCACGGAGGGGTCAAACAATTCACGGAGGGGGGTAAGTAATTCGAGGAGGGGTCAAATAATTCACGGAGGGGGGTAAACAATTCACGGAGGGGTCAAATAATTCACGGAGGGGGGTAAACAATTCACACAGGGGTCAAATAATTCACGAAGGGGGGAAAACAATTCACGGAGGGGTCAAATAATTCACGGAGGGGTGTAAACAATTCAGAGAGGGGTCAAATAATTCAAGGAGGGGGGTAAACAATTCACGGAGGGGTCAAAAAATTCACGGAGGGGGGTAAACAATTCACGGAGGGGTCAAATAATTCACGGAGGGGGGTAAAGAATTCACGGAGGGGTCAAATAATTTACGGACGGGGGTAAATAATTGACGGAGGGGTCAAATAATTCACGGAGGGGGGTAAACAATTCACGGAGGGGTCAAAAAATTCACGGAGGGAGGTAAATAATTCACGGAGGGGTCAAATAATTCACGGAGGGGGGTAAACAATTCACGGAGGGGTCAAATAATTCACGGACGGGGGTAAACAATTCATGGAGGGGTCAAATAATTCACGGAGGGGGGTGAACACTTCACAGAGGGGTCAAATAATTCACGGAGAGGGGTAAACAATTCACGGAGGTGTCAAATAATTCACAGACGGGGGTAAACAATTCATGGAGGGGTCAAATAATTCACGGAGGGGGGTAAACAATTCACGGAGGGGTCAAATAATTCACGGAGGGGGGTAAATAATTCACGGAGGGGTCAAATAATTCAAGGAGGGGTGTAAACAATTCACAGAGGGGTCAAATAATTCACAGAGGGGGGTAAACAATTCACAGAGGGGTCAAATAATTCATGGAGGGGGGTAAACAATTCACGGAGGGGTCAAATAATTCACGGAGGGGGGTAAACAATTCACGGAGGGGTAAAGTAATTTAGGAAGGGGGGTAAATAATTGACGGAGGGGTCAAATAATTCACGGAGGGGGGTAAACAATTCACGGAGGGGTCAAATAATTCACCGACGAGGGTAAATAATTCACGGAGGGGTCAAATAATTCACGGAGGGGGGTAAACAATTCACGGAGGGGTCAAATAATTCACGAAGGGGGGTAAACAATTCACGGAGGGGTCAAATAATTCACGGAGGGGGGTAAACACTTCACAGAGGGGTCAAATAATTCACGGACGGGGGTAAAAAATTCATGGAGGGGTCAAATAATTCACGAAGGGGGGTAAACAATTCACGGAGGGGTCAAATAATTCACGGAGGGGGGTAAACACTTCACGGAGGGGTCAAATAATTCACGTACGGGGGTAAACAATTCATGGAGGGGTCAAATAATTCACGAAGGGGGGTAAACAATTCACGGAGGGGTCAAATACTTCACGGAGGGGGGTAAATAATTCACGGAGGGGTAAAGTAATTCAAGGGGGGGGGGTAAACAATTCACAGAGGGGTCAAATAATTCACGGAGGGGGGTAAACAATTCACAGAGGGGTCAAATAATTCACGGAGGGGGGTAAACAATTCACGGAGGGGTCAAATAATTCACGGACGGGGGTAAATAATTCACGGAGGGGTCAAATAATTCACGGAGGGGGGTAAACAATTCACAGGGGGGTCAAATAATTCACGGAGGGGGGTAAATAATTCACGCAAGGGTCAAATAATTCACGGAGGGGGGTAAGCGATTCACGGAGGGGTCAAATAATCCACGGAGGGGGGTAAACAATTCACAGAGGGGTGAAATAATTCACGGAGGGGCGTAAACCATTCAGAGAGGGGTCAAATAATTCACGGAGGGGGGTAAATAATTCACGGAGGGGTCAAAAAATTCACGGAGGGGGGTACACAATTCACGGAGGGGTGAAATAATTCACGGAGGGGGGTAAACAATTCACAGAGGGGTCAAATAATTCACGGAGGGGGGTAACAATTCACGGAGGGGTAAAGTAATTCACGGGGGGGGGGGGGTAAACAATTCACAGAGGGGTGAAATGATTCACGGAGGGGGGTAAAAAATTCACAGAGGGGTCAAATAATTCACGGAGGGGGGTAAACAATTCACGGAGGGGTCAAATAATTCACGGAGAGGGGTAAAGAATTCACGGAGGGGTCAAATAATTCACGGAGGGGGGTAAATAATTCACGGAGGGGTCAAACAATTCACGGAAGGGGGTAAACAATTCACGGAGGGGTCAAAAAATTCACGGAGGGGGTTAAACAATTCACGGAGGGGTCAAATCATTCACGGAGGGGTAAAGTAATTTAGTAAGGGGGGTAAACAATTCACGGAGGGGTCAACTAATTCACGGAGGGGGGTAAACAATTCACGGAGGGGTCAAATAATTCACGGAGGGGTCAAATAATTCACAGACGGGGGTAAAGGATTCACGGAGGGGTCAAATAATTCACGGAGGGGTCAAATAATTCACGGAGGGGGGTAAACAATTCACGGAGGGGTCAAAAAATTCACGGAGGGGGGTAAACAATTCACGGAGGGGTCAAATCATTCACGGAGGGGTAAAGTAATTTAGGAAGGGGGGTAAATAATTCACGGAGGGTTCAAAAAATTCACGGAGGGGGGTAAATAATTCACGGAGGGGTCAAATAATTCACGGAGGGGGGTAAACAATTCACGGAGGGGTCAAATAATTCACGAAGGGGGGTAAACAATTCACAGAGAGGCAAAAGAATTTACGGAGGGGGGAAAACAATTCACGGAGGGGTCAAAAAATCCACGGACGGGGGTAAACAATTCACGGAGGGGTTAAATAACCCACGGAGGGGGGTAAACAATTTACAGAGGGGTCAAATAATTCACGGAGGGGGGTAAACAATTCACGGAGGGGTCAAATAATTCACGGACGGGGGTAAATAATTCACGGAGGGGTCAAAAAATTCACGGAGGGGGGTAAACAATTCACAGAGGGGTCAAATGATTCACGGAGGGGGGTAAACAATTCACGGAGGGGTCAAAAAATTCACGGAGGGGGGGTAAATAATTCACGGACGGGTCAAATAATTCACGGAGGGGGGTAAACAATTCGGGGAGGGGTCAAATAATCGACGGAGGGGGGTAAACAATTCACAAAGGGGTCAAATAATTCAGGAAGGGGGGTTAATAATTCACGGAGGGGTCAAATAATTCACGGAGGGGGGTAAACAATTCACGGAGGGGTGAAATAATTCACAGAGGGGGGTAAACAATTCACAGCGGGGTCAAATAATTCACGGAGGGGGGTAAACAATTCACGGAGAGGTCAAATAATTCACGGAGAGGGGTAAAAAATTTACGGAGGGTTCAAATAATTCATAGAGGGGGGTAAATAATTCACGGAGGGGTAAAGTAATTCACGGGGGGGGGTAAACAATTCACGGAGGGGTCAAAAAATTCACGCAGGGGGGTAAACAATTCACGCAAGGGTCAAATAATTCACGGGAGGGGGGTAAATAATTCACGGAGGGGTCACATAATTCACGGAGGGGGGTAAACAATTCACGAAGGGGTCAAACAATTCACGGAGGGGGGTAAACAATTCACAAGGGGTCAAATAATTCACGGAGGGGTAAAGTAATTTACGGAGGGGGGTAAACAATGCACGAAGGGGTCAACTAATTCAGGGAGGTGGGTAAGCAATTCACAGAGGGGTCAAATAATTCACGGAGAGGGGTAAACAATTCACAGAGAGGCAAAATAATTCACGGAGGGGGGTAAACAATTCACGGAGGGGTCAAATAATTCACGGAGGGGGGTAAAGAATTCACAGAGGGGTCAAATAATTCACGCAGGAGGGTAAATAATTCACGCAAGGGTCAAATAATTCACGGAGGGGGGTAAACAATTCACAGAGGGGTGAAATAATTCACGGAGGGGGGTAAACAATTCACAGAGGGGTGAAAGAATTCACGGAGGGGGGTAAACCATTCACAGAGGGGTCAAAAAATTCACGGAGGGGGGTAAATAATTCACGGGGGGGTCAAATAATTCACGGAGGGGGGTACACAATTCACGGAGGGGTGAAATAATTCACGGAGGGGGGTAAACAATTCACAGAGGGGTCAAATAATTCACGGAGGGGGGTAAAAAATTCACACAGGGGGCAAATAATTCACGAAGGGGGGTAAATAATTCACGCAAGGGTCAAATAATTCACGGAGGGGGGTAAACAATTCACAGAGGGGTGAAATAATTCACGGAGGGGGGTAAACAATTCACAGAGGGGTGAAATAATTCACGGAGGGGGGTAAACCATTCACAGAGGGGTCAAAAAATTCACGGAGGGGGGTAAATAATTCACGGGGGGGTCAAATAATTCACGGAGGGGGGTACACAATTCACGGAGGGGTGAAATAATTCACGGAGGGGGGTAAACAATTCACAGAGGGGTCAAATAATTCACGGAGGGGGGTAAATAATTCACGGAGGGGTCAAATAATTCACGGAGGGGTCAAATAATTCACGGACGGGGTAAAGGATTCACGGAGGGGTCAAATAATTCACGGAGGGGTCAAACAATTCACGGAGGGGGGTAAACAATTCACGGAGGGGTCAAAAAATTCACGGACGGGGGTAAACAATTCACGGAGGGGTCAAATCATTCACGGAGGGGTAAAGTAATTTAGGAAGGGGGGTAAATAATTCACGGAGGGGTCAAAAAATTCACGGAGGGGGGTAAATAATTCACGGAGGGGTCAAATAATTCACGGAGGGGGGTAAACAATTCACGGAGGGGTCAAATAATTCACGAAGGGGGGTAAACAATTCACAGAGAGGCAAAAGAATTTACGGAGGGGGGAAAACAATTCACGGAGGGGTCAAATAATCCACGGACGGGGGTAAACAATTCACGGAGGGGTTAAATAACCCACGGAGGGGGGTAAACAATTTACAGAGGGGTCAAATAATTCACGGAGGGGGGTAAACAATTCACAGAGGGGTCAAATAATTCACGGACGGGGGTAAATAATTCACGGAGGGGTCAAAAAACTCACGGAGGGGGGTAAACAATTCACAGAGGGGTCAATTAATCGACGGAGGGGGGTAAACAATTCACAGAGGGGTGAAAAAATTCATGGAGGGGGGTAAACAATTCACACAGGGGTCAAATAATTCACGAAGGGGGGTTAATAATTCGAGGAGGGGTCAAATAATTCACGGAGGGGGGTAAACAATTCACGGAGGGGTGAAATAATTCACAGAGGTGGGTAAACGATTCACATAGGGGTCAAATAATTCACGGAGGGGGGTAAACAATTCACGGAGAGGTCAAATAATTCACGGAGAGGGGTAAATAATTCACGAAGGGTTCAAATAATTCATAGAGGGGGGTAAATAATTCACGGAGGGGTAAAGTAATTCACAGGGGGGGTAAACATTTCACGGAGGGGTCAAAAAATTCACGGAGGGGGGTAAACAATTCACGCAAGGGTCAAATAATTCACGGGAGGGGGGTAAATAATTCACGGAGGGGTCAAATAATTCACGGAGGGGGGTAAACGATTCACGAAGGGGTCAAACAATTCACGGAGGGGGGTAAACAATTCACAAGGGGTCAAATAATTCACGGAGGGGTAAAGTAATTTACGGAGGGGGGTAAACAATTCACGAAGGGGTCAACTAATTCACGGAGGTGGGTAAGCAATTCACAGAGGGGTCAAATAATTCACGGAGAGGGGTAAACAATTCACAGAGAGGCAAAATAATTCACGGAGGGGGGTAAACAATTCACGGAGGGGTCAAATAATTCACGGAGGGGGGTAAATAATTCACGGAGGGGTCAAATATTTCACGGAGGTGGGTAAATAATTCACGGAGGGGTCAAATAATTCACGGAGGGCGGTAAATAATTCACGGAGGGGTCAAATAAGTCACAGAGGGGGGTAAATAATTCACGGAGGGGTCAAATGATTCACGGAGGGGGGTAAACGATTCACGGAGGGGTCAAATCGTTCACGAAGGGGTAAAGTAATTTACATAGGGGGGTAAACAATTCACGGAGGGGTCAACTAATTCACGGAGGGGGGTAAACAATTCACAGAGGGGTCAAATAATTCACGGAGGGGTCAAATAATTCACGGAGGGGTCAAATAATTCAAGGAGGGGGGTAAACAATTCACGGAGGGGTCTAAAAATTCACGGAGGGGGGTAAACAATTCACGGAGGGGTCAAATCATTCACGGAGGGGTAAAGTAATTTAGGAAGGGGGGTAAATAATTCACGGAGGGGTCAAATAATCCACGGAGGGGGGTAAACAATTCACAGAGGGGTGAAATAATTCACGGAGGGGCGTAAACCATTCAGAGAGGGGTCAAATAATTCACGGAGGGGGGTAAATAATTCACGGAGGGGTCAAATAATTCACGGAGGGGGGTACACAATTCACGGAGGGGTGAAATAATTCACGGAGGGGGGTAAACAATTCACAGAGGGGTCAAATAATTCACGGAGGGGGGTAACAATTCACGGAGGGGTAAAGTAATTCACGGGGGGGGGGGGTAAACAATTCACAGAGGGGTGAAATGATTCACGGAGGGGGGTAAAAAATTCACAGAGGGGTCAAATAATTCACGGAGAGGGGTAAACAATTCACAGAGGGGTCAAATAATTCACGGAGAGGGGTAAACAATTCACGGAGGGGTCAAATAATTCACGGAGGGGGGTAAATAATTCACGGAGGGGTCAAACAATTCACGGAGGGGGGTAAACAATTCACGGAGGGGTCAAAAAATTCACGGAGGGGGGTAAACAATTGACGGAGGGGTCAAATCATTCACGGAGGGGTAAAGTAATTTAGTAAGGGGGGTAAACAATTCACGGAGGGGTCAACTAATTCACGGAGGGGGGTAAACAATTCACGGAGGGGTC
The DNA here is from genome assembly GCA_964036045.1 of Eutreptiella sp. 'Long Island Sound 2002'. NCBI lineage: Eukaryota > Euglenozoa > Euglenophyceae > Eutreptiales > Eutreptiaceae > Eutreptiella > Eutreptiella sp. 'Long Island Sound 2002'. The sequence continues at coordinate 45,232,576 of OZ038379.1, read as the reverse complement.
AAATAATTCACGGAGGGGTCAAATAATTCACAGACGGGGGTAAAGGATTCACGGAGGGGTCAAATAATTCACGGAGGGGTCAAATAATTCACGGAGGGGGGTAAACAATTCACGGAGGGGTCAAAAAATTCACGGAGGGGGGTAAACAATTCACGGAGGGGTCAAATCATTCACGGAGGGGTAAAGTAATTTAGGAAGGGGGGTAAATAATTCACGGAGGGGTCAAATAATTCATGGAGGGGGGTAAATAATTCACGGAGGGGTCAAATAATTCACGGAGGGGGGTAAACAATTCACGGAGGGGTCAAATAATTCACGAAGGGGGGTAAACAATTCACAGAGAGGCAAAAGAATTTACGGAGGGGGGAAAACAATTCACGGAGGGGTCAAATAATCCACGGACGGGGGTAAACAATTCACGGAGGGGTTAAATAACCCACGGAGGGGGGTAAACAATTTACAGAGGGGTCAAATAATTCACGGAGGGGGGTAAACAATTCACGGAGGGGTCAAATAATTCACGGACGGGGGTAAATAATTCACGGAGGGGTCAAAAAATTCACGGAGGGGGGTAAACAATTCACAGAGGGGTCAAATGATTCACGGAGGGGGGTAAACAATTCACGGAGGGGTCAAAAAATTCACGGAGGGGGGTAAATAATTCACGGACGGGTCAAATAATTCACGGAGGGGGGTAAACAATTCGGGGAGGGGTCAAATAATCGACGGAGGGGGGTAAACAATTCACAAAGGGGTGAAAAAATTCACGGACGGGGGTAAACAATTCACAGAGGGGTCAAATAATTCGGGAAGGGGGGTTAATAATTCACGGAGGGGTCAAATAATTCCGGAGGGGGGTAAACAATTCACGGAGGGGTGAAATAATTCACAGAGGGGGGTAAACAATTCACAGCGGGGTCAAATAATTCACGGAGGGGGGTAAACAATTCACGGAGAGGTCAAATAATTCACGGAGAGGGGTAAAAAATTTACGGAGGGTTCAAATAATTCATAGAGGGGGGTAAATAATTCACGGAGGGGTAAAGTAATTCACGGGGGGGGGGTAAACAATTCACGGAGGGGTCAAAAAATTCACGCAGGGGGGTAAACAATTCACGCAAGGGTCAAATAATTCACGGGAGGGGGGTAAATAATTCACGGAGGGGTCAAATAATTCACGGAGGGGGGTAAACAATTCACGAAGGGGTCAAACAATTCACGGAGGGGGGTAAACAATTCACAAGGGGTCAAATAATTCACGGAGGGGTAAAGTAATTTACGGAGGGGGGTAAACAATTCACGAAGGGGTCAACTAATTCACGGAGGTGGGTAAGCAATTCACAGAGGGGTCAAATAATTCACGGAGAGGGGTAAACAATTCACAGAGAGGCAAAATAATTCACGGAGGGGGGTAAACAATTCACGGAGGGGTCAAATAATTCACGGAGGGGGGTAAATAATTCACGGAGGGGTCAAATAATTCACGGAGGGGGGTAAATAATTCACGGAGGGGTCAAATATTTCACGGAGGGGTGTAAACAATTCACAGAGGGGTCAAATAATTCACGCAGGGGGGGTAAATAATTCACGGAGGGGTCAAATAATTCACGGAGGGGGGTAAATAATTCACGGAGGGGTCAAATTATTCACGGAGGGGGGTAAACAATTCACGGAGGGGTCAAATATTTCACGGAGGGGGGTAAAGAATTCACGGAGGGGTCAAATAATTCACGCAGGAGGGTAAATAATTCACGCAAGGGTCAAATAATTCACGGAGAAGGGTAAACAATTCACAGAGGGGTGAAATAATTCACGGAGGGGGGTAAACAATTCACAGAGGGGTGAAATAATTCACGGAGGGGGGTAAACCATTCACAGAGGGGTCAAAAAATTCACGGAGGGGGGTAAATAATTCACGGGGGGGTCAAATAATTCACGGAGGGGGGTACACAATTCACGGAGGGGTGAAATAATTCACGGAGGGGGGTAAACAATTCACAGAGGGGTCAAATAATTCACGGAGGGGGGTAAAAAATTCACAGAGGGGTCAAATAATTCACGAAGGGGGGTAAATAATTCACGCAAGGGTCAAATCATTCACGGAGGGGGGTAAACAATTCACAGAGGGGTGAAATAATTCACGGAGGGGGGTAAACAATTCACAGAGGGGTGAAATAATTCACGGAGGGGGGTAAACCATTCGCAAAGGGGTCAAAAAATTCACGGAGGGGTCAAATAATTCACGGACGGGGTAAAGGATTCACGGAGGGGTCAAATAATTCACGGAGGGGTCAAATAATTCACGGAGGGGGGTAAACAATTCACGGAGGGGTCAAAAAATTCACGGACGGGGGTAAACAATTCACGGAGGGGTCAAATCATTCACCGAGGGGTAAAGTAATTTAGGAAGGGGGGTAAATAATTCACGGAGGGGTAAAAAAATTCACGGAGGGGGGTAAATAATTCACGGAGGGGTCAAATAATTCACGAAGGGGGGTAAACAATTCACAGAGAGGCAAAAGAATTTACGGAGGGGGGAAAACAATTCACGGAGGGGTCAAATAATCCACGGACGGGGGTAAACAATTCACGGAGGGGTTAAATAACCCACGGAGGGGGGTAAACAATTTACAGAGGGGTCAAATAATTCACGGAGGGGGGTAAACAATTCACAGAGGGGTCAAACAATTCACGGACGGGGGTAAATAATTCACGGAGGGGTCAAAAAACTCACGGAGGGGGGTAAACAATTCACAGAGGGGTCAATTAATCGACGGAGGGGGGTAAACAATTCACAGAGGGGTGAAAAAATTCATGGAGGGGGGTAAACAATTCACACAGGGGTCAAATAATTCACGAAGGGGGGTTAATAATTCGAGGGGGGGTCAAATAATTCACGGAGGGGGGTAAACAATTCACGGAGGGGTGAAATAATTCACAAAGGTGGGTAAACGATTCACATAGGGGTCAAATAATTCACGGAGGGGGGTAAACAATTCACGGAGAGGTCAAATAATTCACGGAGAGGGGTAAATAATTCACGAAGGGTTCAAATAATTCATAGAGGGGGGTAAATAATTCACGGAGGGGTAAAGTAATTCACGGGGGGGGGTAAACATTTCACGGAGGGGTCAAAAAATTCACGGAGGGGGGTAAACAATTCACGCAAGGGTCAAATAATTCACGGGAGGGGGGTAAATAATTCACGGAGGGGTCAAATAATTCACGGAGGGGGGTAAACGATTCACGAAGGGGTCAAACAATTCACGGAGGGGGGTAAACAATTCACAAGGGGTCAAATAATTCACGGAGGGGTAAAGTAATTTACGGAGGGGGGTAAACAATTCACGAAGGGGTCAACTAATTCACGGAGGTGGGTAAGCAATTCACAGAGGGGTCAAATAATTCACGGAGAGGGGTAAACAATTCACAGAGAGGCAAAATAATTCACGGAGGGGGGTAAACAATTCACGGAGGGGTCAAATAATTCACGGAGGGGGGTAAATAATTCACGGAGGGGTCAAATATTTCACGGAGGTGGGTAAATAATTCACGGAGGGGTCAAATAATTCACGGAGGGCGGTAAATAATTCACGGAGGGGTCAAATAAGTCACAGAGGGGGGTAAATAATTCACGGAGGGGTCAAATGATTCACGGAGGGGGGTAAACGATTCACGGAGGGGTCAAATAATTCACGAAGGGGTAAAGTAATTTACATAGGGGGGTAAACAATTCACGGAGGGGTCAACTAATTCACGGAGGGGGGTAAACAATTCACAGAGGGGTCAAATAATTCACGGAGGGGTCAAATAATTCACGGAGGGGTCAAATAATTCAAGGAGGGGGGTAAACAATTCACGGAGGGGTCTAAAAATTCACGGAGGGGGGTAAACAATTCACGGAGGGGTCAAATCATTCACGGAGGGGTAAAGTAATTTAGGAAGGGGGGTAAATAATTCACGGAGGGGTCAAATAATTCACGGACGGGGGTAAATAATTCACGGAGGGGTCAAATAATTCACGGAGGGGGGTAAACAATTCACAGAGGGGTCAAATAATTCACGGAGGGGGGTAAACAATTCACAGAGAGGCAAAAGAATTTACGGAGGGGGGAAAACAATTCACGGAGGGGTCAAATAATTCAAGGAGGGGGGTAAACAATTCACGGAGGGGTCAAATAATTCACAGAGGGGGGTAAACAATTCACGGAGGGGTCAAATAATTCACGGAAGGGGGGTAAATAATTGACGGAGGGGTCAAATAATTCACGGAGGGGGGTAAACAATTCACGGAGGGGTCAAATAATTCACGGAGGGGGGTAAACAATTCACGGAGGGGTCAAATAATTCACGAAGGGGGGTAAACAATTCACGGAGGGGTCAAATAATTCACGGAGGGGGGTAAACACTTCACAGAGGGGTCAAATAATTCACGGACGGGGGTAAACAATTCATCGAGGGGTCAAATAATTCACGAAGGGGGGTAAACAATTCACGGAGGGGTCAAATAATTCACGGAGGGGGGTAAACAATTCACGGAGGGGTCAAATAATTCACGGACGGGGGTAAACAATTCATGGAGGGGTCAAATAATTCACGAAGGGGGGTAAACAATTCACGGAGGGGTCAAATAATTCACGGAGGGGGGTAAATAATTCACGGAGGGGTCAAATAATTCACGGAGGGGGGTAAACAATTCACAGAGGGGTCAAATAATTCACGGAGGGGGGTAAACAATTCACGGAGGGGTCAAATAATTCACGGAGGGGTCAAATAATTCACGGAGGGGGGTAAACAATTCACAGGGGGGTCAAATAATTCGCGGAGGGGGGTAAATAATTCACGCAAGGGTCAAATGATTCACGGAGGGGGGTAAACGATTCACGGAGGGGTCAAATAATCCACGGAGGGGGGTAAACAATTCACAGAGGGGTGAAATAATTCACGGAGGGGGGTAAACCATTCAGAGAGGGGTCAAATAATTCACGGAGGGGGGTAAATAATTCACGGAGGGGTCAAATAATTCACGGAGGGGGGTACACAATTCACGGAGGGGTGAAATAATTCACGGAGGGGGGTAAACAATTCACAGAGGGGTCAAATAATTCACGGAGGGGGGTAAATAACTCACGGAGGGGTCAAATAATTCACGGAGGGGGGTAACAATTCACGGAGGGGTAAAGTAATTCACGGGGGGGGGGTAAACAATTCGCAGAGGGGTGAAATAATTCACGGAGGGGGGTAAAAAATTCACAGAGGGGTCAAATAATTCACGGAGGGGGGTAAACAATTCACAGAGGGGTCAAATAATTCACGGAGAGGGGTAAACAATTCACGGAGGGGTCAAATAATTCACGGAGGGCGGTAAATAATTCACGGAGGGGTCAAATAAGTCACAGAGGGGGGTAAATAATTCACGGAGGGGTCAAATGATTCACGGAGGGGGGTAAACGATTCACGGAGGGGTCAAATAATTCACGAAGGGGTAAAGTAATTTACATAGGGGGGTAAACAATTCACGGAGGGGTCAACTAATTCACGGAGGGGGGTAAACAATTCACAGAGGGGTCAAATGTTTCACGGAGGGGTCAAATAATTCACGGAGGGGTCAAATAATTCAAGGAGGGGGGTAAACAATTCACGGAGGGGTCTAAAAATTCACGGAGGGGGGTAAACAATTCACGGAGGGGTCAAATCATTCACGGAGGGGTAAAGTAATCTAGGAAGGGGGGTAAATAATTCACGGAGGGGTCAAATAATTCACGGACGGGGGTAAATAATTCACGGAGGGGTCAAATAATTCACGGAGGGGGGTAAACAATTCACAGAGGGGTCAAATAATTCACGGAGGGGGGTAAACAATTCACAGAGAGGCAAAAGAATTTACGGAGGGGGGAAAACAATTCACGGAGGGGTCAAATAATTCAAGGAGGGGGGTAAACAATTCACGGAGGGGTCAAATAATTCACAGAGGGGGGTAAACAATTCACGGAGGGGTCAAATAATTCACGGAAGGGGGGTAAATAATTGACGGAGGGGTCAAATAATTCACGGAGGGGGGTAAACAATTCACGGAGGGGTCAAATAATTCACGGAGGGGGGTAAACAATTCACGGAGGGGTCAAATAATTCACGAAGGGGGGTAAACAATTCACGGAGGGGTCAAATAATTCACGGAGGGGGGTAAACACTTCACAGAGGGGTCAAATAATTCACGGACGGGGGTAAACAATTCATCGAGGGGTCAAATAATTCACGAAGGGGGGTAAACAATTCACGGAGGGGTCAAATAATTCACGGAGGGGGGTAAACAATTCACGGAGGGGTCAAATAATTCACGGACGGGGGTAAACAATTCATGGAGGGGTCAAATAATTCACGAAGGGGGGTAAACAATTCACGGAGGGGTCAAATAATTCACGGAGGGGGGTAAATAATTCACGGAGGGGTCAAATAATTCACGGAGGGGGGTAAACAATTCACAAAGGGGTCAAATAATTCACGGAGGGGGGTAAACAATTCACGGAGGGGTCAAATAATTCACGGAGGGGTCAAATAATTCACGGAGGGGGGTAAACAATTCACAGGGGGGTCAAATAATTCACGGAGGGGGGTAAACAATTCACAGAGGGGTGAAATAATTCACGGAGGGGGGTAAACCATTCAGAGAGGGGTCAAATAATTCACGGAGGGGGGTAAATAATTCACGGAGGGGTCAAATAATTCACGGAGGGGGGTACACAATTCACGGAGGGGTGAAATAATTCACGGAGGGGGGTAAACAATTCACAGAGGGGTCAAATAATTCACGGAGGGGGGTAAATAATTCACGGAGGGGTCAAATAATTCACGGAGGGGGGTAACAATTCACGGAGGGGTAAAGTAATTCACGGGGGGGGGGGGGTAAACAATTCGCAGAGGGGTGAAATAATTCACGGAGGGGGGTAAAAAATTCACAGAGGGGTCAAATAATTCACGGAGGGGGGTAAACAATTCACAGAGGGGTCAAATAATTCACGGAGAGGGGTAAACAATTCACGGAGGGGTCAAATAATTCACGGAGGGGGGTAAATAATTCACGGAGGGGTCAAACAATTCACGGAGGGGGGTAAACAATTCACGGAGGGGTCAAAACATTCACGGAGGGGGGTAAACAATTCACGGAGGGGTCAAATCATTCACGGAGGGGTAAAGTAATTTAGTAAGGGGGGTAAATAATTCACGGAGGGGTCAAATAATTCACAGAGGGGGGTAAATAATTCACGGAGGGGTCAAATGATTCACGGAGGGGGGTAAACGATTCACGGAGGGGTCAAATAATTCACGAAGGGGTAAAGTAATTTACATAGGGGGGTAAACAATTCACGGAGGGGTCAACTAATTCACGGAGGGGGGTAAACAATTCATAGAGGGGTCAAATAATTCACGGAGGGGTCAAATAATTCACAGACGGGGGTAAAGGATTCAGGGAGGGGTCAAATAATTCACGGAGGGGTCAAAAAATTCACGGAGGGGGGTAAACAATTCACGGAGGGGTCAAAAAATTCACGGAGGGGGGTAAACAATTCACGGAGGGGTCAAATCATTCACGGAGGGGGGTAAACAATTCACGGAGGGGTCAACTAATTCACGGAGGGGGGTAAACAATTCACAGAGGGGTCAAATAATTCACGGAGGGCTCAAATAATTCACAGACGGGGGTAAAGGATTCACGGAGGGGTCAAATAATTCACGGAGGGCTCAAATAATCGTCGGACGGGGGTAAACAATTCACAGAGGGGTCAAAAAATTCACGGAGGGGGGTAAACAATTCACGGAGGGGTTAAATAATTCACGGAGGGGTAAAGTAATTTAGGAAGGGGGGTGAATAATTCACGGAGGGGTCAAATAATTCACGGAGGGGGGTAAATAATTCACGGAGGGGTCAAATAATTCACGGAGGGGGGTAAACAATTCACGGAGGGGTCAAATAATTCACGAAGGGGGGTAAACAATTCACAGAGAGGCAAAAGAATGTACGGAGGGGGGAAAACAATTCACGGAGGGGTCAAATAATCCACGGACGGGGGTACACAATTCACGGAGAGGTTATATAACCCACGGAGGGGGGTAAACAATTTACAGAGGGGTCAAATAATTCAAGGAGGGGGGTAAACAATTCACGGAGGGGTCAAATAATTCACGGACGGGGGTAAATAATTCACGGAGGGGTCAAAAAATTCACGGAGGGGGGTAAACAATTCAGAGAGGGGTCAAATAATTCACGGAGGGGGGTAAACAAATCACAGAGGGGTCAAATAATTCACGGAGGGGGGTAAATAATTCACGGACGGGTCAAATAATTCACGGAGGGGGGTAAACAATTCACGGAGAGGTCAAATAATTCACGGAGGGGGGTAAACAATTCACAAAGGGGTGAAAAAATTGACGGAGGGGGGTAAACAATTCACAGAGGGGTCAAATAATTCACGAAGGGGGGTTAATAATTCACGGAGGGGTCAAATAATTCACGGAGGGGGGTAAACAATTCACGGAGGGGTGAAATAATTCACAGAGGGGGGTAAACAATTCACAGAGGGGTCAAATAATTCACGGAGGGGGGTAAACAATTCACGGAGAGGTCAAATAATTCACGGAGAGGGGTAAATAATTAACGGAGGGTTCATATAATTCATAGAGGGGGGTAAATAATTCACGGAGGGGTAAAGTAATTCACGGGGGGGGGTAAACAATTCACGGAGGGGTCAAAAAATTCACGCAGGGGGGTAAACAATTCACGCAAGGGTCAAATAATTCACGGGAGGGGGCCAAATAATTCACGGAGGGGTCAAATAATTCACGGAGGGGGGTAAACAATTCACGAAGGGGTCAAACAATTCACGGAGGGGGGTAAACAATTCACAAGGGGTCAAATAATTCACGGAGGGGTAAAGTAATTTACGGAGGGGGGTAAACAATTCACGAAGGGGTCAACTAATTCACGGAGGTGGGTAAGCAATTCACAGAGGGGTCAAATAATTCACGGAGAGGGGTAAACAATTCACAGAGAGGCAAAATAATTCACGGAGGGGGGTAAACAATTCACGGAGGGGTCAAATAATTCACGGAGGGGGGTAAATAATTCACGGAGGGGTCAAATATTTCACGGAGGGGTGTAAACAATTCACAGAGGGGTCAAATAATTCATGCAGGGGGGTAAATAATTCACGGAGGGGTCAAATAATTCACGGAGGGGGCTAAACAATTCACGGAGGAGTCAAATAATTCACGGAGGGGGGTAAACAATTCACAGAGGGGTCAAATAATTCACGGACGGGGGTAAATAATTGACGGAGGGGTCAAATAATTCACGGAGGGGGGTAAACAATTCACGGAGGGGTCAAATAATTCACGGGGGGAGGTAAAGAATTCACGGAGGGGTCAAATAATTCACGGAGGGGGGTAAACAATTCACGGAGGGGTCAAACAATTCACGGAGGGGGGTAAATAATTCACGGAGGGGTCAAATAATTCACGGAGGGGGGTAAACACTTCATAGAGGGGTCAAATAATTCACGGAGGGGGGTAAACAATTCACGGAGGGGTCAAATAAATCACGGACGGGGGTAAACAATTCATGGAGGGGTCTAATAATTCACGAAGGGGGGTAAACAATTCACGGAGGGGTCAAATAATTCACGGAGGGGGGTAAATAATTCACGGAGGGGTCAAATAATTCACGGAGGAAGGTAAACAATTCACGGAGGGGTCAAATAATTCACGGAGGGGGGTAAACAATTCACGGAGGGGTCAAATAATTCACGGACGGGGGTAAATAATTCACGGAAGGGTCAAATAATTCACGGAGGGGGGTAAACAATTCACAGGGGGGTCAAATAATTCGCGGAGGGGGGTAAATAATTCACGCAAGGGTCAAATAATTCACGGAGGGGGGTACACAATTCACGGAGGGGTGAAATAATTCACGGAGGGGGGTAAACAATTCACAGAGGGGTCAAATAATTCACGGAGGGGGGTAAAAAATTCACAGAGGGGTCAAATAATTCACGGAGGGGGGTAAACAATTCACAGAGGGGTCAAATAATTCACTGAGAGGGGTAAACAATTGAAAGAGGGGTCAAATAATTCACGGAGGGGGGCAAATAATTCACGGAGGGGTCAAATCATTCACGGAGGGGTCAAATGATTCACTGACGGGGGTAAAGGATTCACGGAGGGGTCAAATAATTCACGGAGGGGTCAAATAATTCACGGAGTGGGGTAAACAATTCACGGAGGGGTCAAAAAATTCACGGACGGGGGTAAACAATTCACGGAGGGGTCAAATCATTCACGGAGGGGTAAAGTAATTTAGGAAGGGGGGTAAATAATTCACGGAGGGGTCAAATAATTCACGGAGGGGGGTAAATAATTCACGGAGGGGTCAAATAATTCACGGAGGGGGGTAAACAATTCACGGAGGGGTCAAATAATTCACGAAGGGGGGTAAACAATTCACAGAGAGGCAAAAGAATTTGCGGAGGGGGGAAAACAATTCATGGAGGGTCCAAATAATCCACGGACGGGGGTAAACAATTCACGGAGGGGTCAAATAATTCACAGAGGGGGGTAAATAATTCACGGAGGGGTCAAAAAATTCACGGAGGGGGGTAAACAATTCACGGAGGGGTCAAATCATTCACGGAGGGGTAAAGTAATTTAGGAAGGGGGGTAAATAATTCACGGAGGGGTCAAATAATTCACGGAGGGGGGTAAATAATTCACGGAGGGGTCAAATAATTCACGGAGGGGGGTAAACAATTCACGGAGGGGTCAAATAATTCACGAAGGGGGGTAAACAATTCACAGAGAGGCAAAAGAATTTACGGAGGGGGGAAAACAATTCACGGAGGGGTCAAATAATCCACGGACGGGGGTAAACAATTCACGGAGGGGTTAAATAACCCACGGAGGGGGGTAAACAATTTACAGAGGGGTCAAATAATTCACGGAGGGGGGTAAACAATTCACGGAGGGGTCAAATAATTCACGGACGGGGGTAAATAATTCACGGAGGGGTCAAAAAATTCACGGAGGGGGGTAAACAATTCACAGAGGGGTCAAATAATCGACGGAGGGGGGTAAACAATTCACAGAGGGGTGAAAAAATTCACGGAGGGGGGTAAACAATTCACAGAGGGGTCAAATAATTCACGAAGGGGGGTTAATAATTCACGGAGGGGTCAAATAATTCACGGAGGGGGGTAAACAATTCACGGAGGGGTGAAATAATTCACAGAGGGGGGTAAATGATTCATAGAGGGGTCAAATAATTCACGGAGGGGGGTAAACAATTCACGGAGAGGTCAAATAATTCACGGAGAGGGGTAAATAATTCACGAAGGGTTCAAATAATTCATAGAGGGGGGTAAATAATTCACGGAGGGGTAAAGTAATTCGCGGGGGGGGGTAAACAATTCACGGAGGGGTCAAAAAATTCACGCAGGGGGGTAAACAATTCACGCAAGGGTCAAATAATTCACGGGAGGGGGGTGAATAATTCACGGAGGGGTCAAATAATTCACGGAGGGGGGTAAACAATTCACGGAGGGGTCAAATAATTCACGGAGGGGGGTAAATAATTCTCGGAGGGGTCAAATAACTCACCGAGGGGGGTAAATAATTCACGGAGGGGGGTAAACAATTCACGCAAGGGTCAAATGATTCACGGGAGGGGGGTAAATAATTCACGGACGGGTCAAATAATTCACGGAGGGGGGTAAACAATTCGGGGAGGGGTCAAATAATCGACGGAGGGGGGTAAACAATTCACAAAGGGGTGAAAAAATTCACGGAGGGGGGTAAACAATTCACAGAGGGGTCAAATAATTCACGAAGGGGGGTTAATAATTCACGGAGGGGTCAAATAATTCACGGAGGGGGGTAAACAATTCACGGAGGGGTGAAAGTATTCACAGAGGGGGGTAAACAATTCACAGAGGGGTCAAATAATTCACGGAGGGGGGTAAACAATTCACGGAGAGGTCAAATAATTCACGGAGAGGGGTAAATAATTCACGGAGGGTTCATATAATTCATAGAGGGGGGTAAATAATTCACGGAGGGGTAAAGTAATTCACGGGGGGGGGTAAACAATTCACGGAGGGGTCAAAAAATTCACGCAGGGGGGTAAACAATTCACGCAAGGGTCAAATAATTCACGGGAGGGGGCCAAATAATTCACGGAGGGGTCAAATAATTCACGGAGGGGGGTAAACAATTCACGAAGGGGTCAAACAATTCACGGAGGGGGGTAAACAATTCACAAGGGGTCAAATAATTCACGGAGGGGGGTAAAGTAATTTACGGAGGGGTCAAATAATTCACGGAGGGGGGTAAACAATTCACAGAGGGGTCAAATAATTCACGGAGAGGGGTAAACAATTGAAAGAGGGGTCAAATAATTCACGGAGGGGGGCAAATAATTCACGGAGGGGTCAAATAATTCACGGAGGGGTCAAATAATTCACGGACGGGGGTAAAGGATTCACGGAGGGGTCAAATAATTCACGGAGGGGTCAAATAATTCACGGAGTGGGGTAAACAATTCACGGAGGGGTCAAAAAATTCACGGACGGGGGTAAACAATTCACGGAGGGGTCAAATCATTCACGGAGGGGTAAAGTAATTTAGGAAGGGGGGTAAATAATTCACAGAGGGGTCAAATAATTCACGGAGGGGGGTAAATAATTCACGGAGGGGTCAAATAATTCACGAAGGGGGGTAAACAATTCACAGAGAGGCAAAAGAATTTGCGGAGGGGGGAAAACAATTCATGGAGGGTCCAAATAATCCACGGACGGGGGTAAACAATTCACGGAGGGGTCAAATAATTCACAGAGGGGGGTAAATAATTCACGGAGGGGTCAAAAAATTCACGGAGGGGGGTAAACAATTCACGGAGGGGTCAAATCATTCACGGAGGGGTAAAATAATTTAGGAAGGGGGGTAAATAATTCACGGAGGGGTCAAATAATTCACGGAGGGGGGTAAAAAATTCACGGAGGGGTCAAATAATTCACGGAGGGGGGTAAACAATTCACGGAGGGGTCAAATAATTCACGAAGGGGGGTAAACAATTCACAGAGAGGCAAAAGAATTTACGGAGGGGGGAAAACAATTCACGGAGGGGTCAAATAATCCACGGACGGGGGTAAACAATTCACGGAGGGGTTAAATAACCCACGGAGGGGGGTAAACAATTTACAGAGGGGTCAAATAATTCACGGAGGGGGGTAAACAATTCACGGAGGGGTCAAATAATTCACGGACGGGGGTAAATAATTCACGGAGGGGTCAAAAAATTCACGGAGGGGTCAAATAATTCACGGAGGGGGGTAAACAATTCACGGAGGGGTCAAATAATTCACGAAGGGGGGTAAACAATTCACAGAGAGGCAAAAGAATTTACGGAGGGGGGAAAACAATTCACGGAGGGGTCAAATAATCCACGGACGGGGGTAAACAATTCACAGAGGGGTCAAATAATCGACGGAGGGCGGTAAACAATTCACAGAGGGGTCAAATAATTCACGAAGGGGGGTTAATAATTCACGGAGGGGTCAAATAATTCACGGAGGGGGGTAAACAATTCACGGAGGGGTGAAATAATTCACACAGGGGGGTAAACGATTCACAGAGGGGTCAAATAATTCACGGAGGGGGGTAAACAATTCACGGAGAGGTCAAATAATTCACGGAGAGGGGTAAATAATTCACGAAGGGTTCAAATAATTCATAGAGGGGGGTAAATAATTCACGGAGGGGTAAAGTAATTCGCGGGGGGGGGTAAACAATTCACGGAGGGGTCAAATAATTCACGGAGGGGGGTAAACAATTCACGGAGGGGTCAAATAATTCACGGAGGGGGGTAAATAATTCACGGAGGGGTCAAATATTTCACGGAGGGGGGTAAAAAATTCACGGAGGGGTCAAATAATTCACGGAGGGGGGTAAATAATTCACAGAGGGGTCAAATAAGTCACACAGGGGGGTAAATAATTCACGGAGGGGTCAAATGATTCACGGAGGGGGGTAAACGATTCACGGAGGGGTCAAATAATTCACGAAGGGGTAAAGTAATTTACATAGGGGGGTAAACAATTCACGGAGGGGTCAACTAATTCACGGAGGGGGGTAAACAATTCACAGAGGGGTCAAATAATTCACGGAGGGGTCAAATAATTCACGGACGGGGGTAAAGAATTCACGGAGGGGTAAAATAATTCACGGAGGGGTCAAATAATTCACGGAGGGGGGTAAACAATTCACGGAGGGGTCAAAAAATTCACGGAGGGGGGTAAACAATTCACGGAGGGGTCAAATCATTCACGGAGGGGTAAAGTAATTTAGGAAGGGGGGTAAATAATTCACGGAGGGGTCAAATAATTCACGGACGGGGGTAAATAATTCACGGAGGGGTCAAATAATTCACGGAGGGGGGTAAACAATTCACGGAGGGGTCAAATAATTCACGAAGGGGGGTAAACAATTCACAGGGAGGCAAAAGAATTTACGGAGGGGGGAAAACGATTCACGGAGGGGTCAAATAATCCACGGATGGGGGTTAACAATTCACGGAGGGGTCAAATAATTCACGGAGGGGGGTAAACAATTCACGGAGGGGTCAAATAATTCACGGACGGGGGTAAATAATTCACGGAGGGGTCAAAAAATTCACGGAGGGGGGTAAACAATTCACAGAGGGGTCAAATAATTCACGGAGGGGGGTAAACAATTCACAGAGGGGTCAAATAATTCACGAAGGGGGGTTAATAATTCACGGAGGGGTCAAATAATTCACGGAGGGGGCCAAACGATTCACGGAGGGGTGAAATAATTCACAAAGGGGGGTAAACAATTCACAGAGGGGTCAAATAATTCACGGAGGGGGGTAAACAATTCACGGAGAGGTCAAATAATTCACGGAGAGGGGTAAATAATTCACGGAGGGGGGTAAACAATTCACAGAGGGGTCAAATAATATACGGAGTGGTCAAATAATTCACGGACGGGGGTAAAGGATTCACAGAGGGGTCAAATAATTCACGGAGGGGTCAAATCATTCACGGAGGGGGGTAAACAATTCACGGAGGGGTCAAATAATTCACGGAGGGGGGTAAACAATTCGGGGAGGGGTCAAATAATCCACGGAGGGGGGTAAACAATTCACAGAGGGGTGAAAAAATTCACGGAGGGGGGTAAACAATTCACAGAGGGGTCAAATAATTCACGAAGGGGGGTTAATAATTCACGGAGGGGTCAAATAATTCACGGAGGGGGGTAAACGATTCACGGAGGGGTGAAATAATTCACAAAGGGGGGTAAACAATTCACAGAGGGGTCAAATAATTCACGGAGGGGGGTAAACAATTCACGGAGAGGTCAAATAATTCACGGAGAGGGGTAAATAATTCACGGAGGGGGGTAAACAATTCACAGAGGGGTCAAACAATATACGGAGTGGTCAAATAATTCACGGACGGGGGTAAAGGATTCACAGAGGGGTCAAATAATTCACGGAGGGGTCAAATCATTCACGGAGGGGGGTAAACAATTCACGGAGGGGTCAAATAATTCACGAAGGGGGGTAAACAATTCACAGGGAGGCAAAAGAATTTACGGAGGGGGGAAAACAATTCACGGAGGGGTCAAATAATCCACGGATGGGGGTTAACAATTCACGGAGGGGTCAAATAATTCACGGAGGGGGGTAAACAATTCACGGAGGGGTCAAATAATTCACGGACGGGGGTAAATAATTCACGGAGGGGTCAAAAAATTCACGGAGGGGGGTAAACAATTCACAGAGGGGTTAAATAATTCACGGAGGGGGGTAAACAATTCACAGAGGGGTCAAATAATTCACGGAGGGGGGTAAATAATTCACGGACGGGTCAAATAATTCACGGAGGGGGGTAAACAATTCGGGGAGGGGTCAAATAATCCACGGAGGGGGGTAAACAATTCACAGAGGGGTGAAAAAATTCACGGAGGGGGGTAAACAATTCACAGAGGGGTCAAATAATTCACGAAGGGGGGTTAATAATTCACGGAGGGGTCAAATAATTCACGGAGGGGGGTAAACAATTCACGGAGGGGTGAAATAATTCACAAAGGGGGGTAAACAATTCACAGAGGGGTCAAATAATTCACGGAGGGGGGTAAACAATTCACGGAGAGGTCAAATAATTCACGGAGAGGGGTAAATAATTCACGGAGGGGGGTAAACAATTCACAGAGGGGTCAAATAATTCACGGAGGGGTCAAATAATTCACGGACGGGGGTAAAGGATTCACAGAGGGGTCAAATACTTCACGGAAGGGTCAAATAATTCACGGAGGGGGGTAAACAATTTACGGAGGGGTCAAAAAATTCACGGAGGGGGGTAAACAATTCACGGAGGGGTCAAATCATTCACGGAGGGGTAAAGTAATTTAGGAAGGGGGGTAAATAATTCACGGAGGGGTCAAATAATTCACGGAGGGGGGTAAACAATTCACGGAGGGGTCAAATAATTCACGAAGGGGGGTAAACAATTCACAGAGAGGCAAAAGAATTTACGGAGGGGGGAAAACAATTCACGGAGGGGTCAAATAATCCACGGACGGGGGTAAACAATTCACGGAGGGGTTAAATAACCCACGGAGGGGGGTAAATAATTCACGGAGGGGGGTAAACAATTCACGGAGGGGTCAAATAATTCAAGGAGGGGGGTAAATAATTCACGGAGGGTTCAAATAATTCATAGAGGGGGGTAAATAATTCACGGACGGGTAAAGTAATTCACGGGGGGGGTAAACAATTCACGGAGGGGTCAAAAAATTCACGCAGGGGGGTAAACAATTCACGCAAGGGTCAAATAATTCACGGGAGGGGGGTAAATAATTCACCAAGGGGTCAAACAATTCACGGAGGGGGGTAAACAATTCACAAGGGGTCAAATAATTCACGGAGGGGTCAACTAATTCACGGAGGTGGGTAAGCAATTCACAGAGGGGTCAAATAATTCACGGAGAGGGGTAAACAATTCACGGAGAGGCAAAATAATTCACGGAGGGGGGTAAACAATTCACGGAGGGGTCAAAAAATTCACGGAGGGGGGTAAATAATTCACGGAGGGGTCAAATATTTCACGGAGGGGGGTAAATAATTCACGGAGGGGTCAAATAATTCACGGAGGGGGGTAAATAATTCACAGAGGGGTCAAATAATTCACAGAGGGGGGTAAATAATTCACGGAGGGGTCGAATGATTCACGGAGGGGGGTAAATAATTCACAGAGGGGTCAAATAATTCACAGAGGGGGGTAAATAATTCACGGAGGGGTCAAATAATTCACGAAGGGGTAAAGTAATTTACATAGGGGGGTAAACAATTCACGGAGGGGTCAACTAATTCACGGAGGGGTCAAATGATTCACGGACGGGGGTAAAGAATTCACGGAGGGGTCAAATAATTCACGGAGGGGTCAAATAATTCACGGAGGGGGGTAAACAATTCACGGAGGGGTCAAAAAATTCACGAAGGGGGGTAAACAATTCACGGAGGGGTCAAATCATTCACGGAGGGGTCAAATGATTCACGGACGGGGGTAAAGAATTCACGGAGGGGGGTAAATAATTCACAGAGGGGTCAAATAATTCACAGAGGGGGGTAAATAATTCACGGAGGGGTCAAATAATTCACGAAGGGGTAAAGTAATTTACATAGGGGGGTAAACAATTCACGGAGGGGTCAACTAATTCACGGAGGGGTCAAATGATTCACGGACGGGGGTAAAGAATTCACGGAGGGGTCAAATAATTCACGGAGGGGTCAAATAATTCACGGAGGGGGGTAAACAATTCACGGAGGGGTCAAAAAATTCACGAAGGGGGGTAAACAATTCACGGAGGGGTCAAATCATTCACGGAGGGGTCAAATGATTCACGGACGGGGGTAAAGAATTCACGGAAGGGTCAAATAATTCACGGAGGGGGGTAAACAATTCACGGAGGAGTCAAAAAATTCACGGAGGGGGGTAAACAATTCACGGAGGGGTCAAATCATTCACGGAGGGGTAAAGTAATTTAGGAAGGGGGGTAAATAATTCACGGAGGGGTCAAATAATTCACGGACGCGGGTAAATAATTCACGGAGGGGTCAAATAATTCACGGAGGGGGGTAAACAATTCACGGAGGGGTCAAATAATTCACGAAGGGGGGTAAACAATTCACAGAGAGGCAAAAGAATTTACGGAGGGGGTAAACAATTCACAGAGGGGTCAAATAATCCACGGACGGGGGTAAACAATTCACGGAGGGGTCAAATAATGCACAGAGGGGGGTAAATAATTCACGGAGGGGTCAAATAATTCACAGACGGGGGTAAAAAATTCACGGAGGGGTCAAAAAATTCACGGAGGGGGGTAAACAATTCACAGAGGGGTCAAATAATTCACGGAGGGGGGTAAAAAATTCAGAGAGGGGTCAAATAATTCACGGAGGGGGGTAAATAATTCACAGACGGGACAAATAATTCACGGAGGGGGGTAAACAATTGGGGGAGGGGTCAAATAATCCACGGAGGGGGGTAAACAATTCACAGAGGGGTGAAAAAATTCACGGAGGGGGGTAAACAATTCACAGAGGGGTCAAATAATTCACGAAGGGGGGTTAATAATTCACGGAGGGGTCAAATAATTCACGGAGGGGGGTAAACAATTCACGGAGGGGTGAAATAATTCACAGAGGGGGGTAAACAATTCACAGAGGGGTCAAATAATTCACGGAGGGGGGTAAACAATTCACGGAGAGGTCAAATAATTCACGGAGAGGGGTAAATAATTCACGGAGGGGGGTAAACAATTCACAGAGGGGTCAAATAATTCACGGACGGGGGTAAAGGATTCACGGAGGGGTCAAATAATTCACGGAGGGGTCAAAAAATTCACGGAGGGGGGTAAACAATTCACGGAGGGGTCAAAAATTTCACGGACGGGGGTAAACAATTCACGGAGGGGTCAAATCATTCACGGAGGGGTAAAGTAATTTAGGAAGGGGGGTAAATAATTCACGGAGGGGTCAAATAATTCACGGAGGGGGGTAAATAATTCACGGAGGGGTCAAATAATTCACGGAGGGGGGTAAACAATTCACGGAGGGGTCAAATAATTCACGAAGGGGGGTAAACAATTCACAGAGAGGCAAAAGAATTTACGGAGGGGGGAAAACAATTCACGGAGGGGTCAAAAAATCCACGGACGGGGGTAAACAATTCACGGAGGGGTTAAATAACCCACGGAGGGGGGTAAACAATTTACAGAGGGGTCAAATAATTCACGGAGGGGGGTGAACAATTCACGGAGGGGTCAAATAAGTCACGGAGGGGGGTAAATAATTCACGGAGGGGTCAAAAAATTCACCGAGGGGGGTAAACAATTCACGGAGGGGTCAAATCATTCACGGAGGGGTAAAATAATTTAGGAAGGGGGGTAAATAATTCACCGAGGGGTCAAATAATTCACGGAGGGGGGTAAATAATTCACGGAGGGGTCAAATAATTCACGGAGGGGGGTAAACAATTCACGGAGGGGTCAAATAATTCACGAAGGGGGGTAAACAATTCACAGAGAGGCAAAAGAATTTACGGAGGGGGGAAAACAATTCACGGAGGGGTTAAATAACCCACGGAGGGGGGTAAACAATTTACAGAGGGGTCAAATAATTCACGGAGGGGGGTAAACAATTCACGGAGGGGTCAAATAATTCACGGACGGGGGTAAATAATTCACGGAGGGGTCAAAAAATTCACGGAGGGGGGTAAACAATTCACAGAGGGGTCAAATAATCGACGGAGGGGGGTAAACAATTCACAGAGGGGGGAAAAATTCACGGAGGGGGGTAAACAATTCACAGAGGGGTCAAATAATTCACGAAGGGGGGTTAATAATTCACGGAGGGGTCAAATAATTCACGGAGGGGGGTAAACAATTCACGGAGGGGTGAAATAATTCACAGAGGGGGGTAAACAATTCACAGAGGGGTCAAATAATTCACGGAGGGGGGTAAACAATTCACGGAGGGGTCAAATAATTCACGAAGGGGGGTAAACAATTCACAGAGAGGCAAAAGAATTTACGGAGGGGGGAAAACAATTCACGGAGGGGTCAAATAATCCACGGACGGGGGTAAACAATTCACGGAGGGGTTAAATAACCCACGGAGGGGGGTAAACAATTTACAGAGGGGTCAAATAATTCACGGAGGGGGGTAAACAATTCACGGAGGGGTCAAATAATTCACGGACGGGGGTAAATAATTCACGGAGGGGTCAAAAAATTCACGGAGGGGGGTAAACAATTCACAGAGGGGTCAAATAATCGACGGAGGGGGGTAAACAATTCACAGAGGGGGGAAAAATTCACGGAGGGGGGTAAACAATTCACAGAGGGGTCAAATAATTCACGAAGGGGGTTAATAATTCACGGAGGGGTCAAATAATTCACGGAGGGGGGTAAACAATTCACGGAGGGGTGAAATAATTCACAGAGGGGGGTAAACAATTCACAGAGGGGTCAAATAATTCACGGAGGGGGGTAAACAATTCACCGAGAGGTCAAATAATTCACGGAGAGGGGTAAATAATTCACGAAGGGTTCAAATAATTCATAGAGGGGGGTAAATAATT
This sequence comes from Eutreptiella sp. 'Long Island Sound 2002', assembly GCA_964036045.1. Classification (NCBI taxonomy): domain Eukaryota; phylum Euglenozoa; class Euglenophyceae; order Eutreptiales; family Eutreptiaceae; genus Eutreptiella; species Eutreptiella sp. 'Long Island Sound 2002'. Next base: position 45,211,865 of record OZ038379.1, on the reverse strand, counting down.
CACGGAGGGGTAAAGTAATTCACGGGGGGGGTAAACAATTCACGGAGGGGTCAAAAAATTCACGCAGGGGGGTAAACAATTCACGCAAGGGTCAAATAATTCACAGGAGGGGGGTAAATAATTCACGGAGGGGTCAAATAATTCACGGAGGGGGGTAAACAATTCACGAAGGGGTCAAACAATTCACGGAGGGGGGTAAACAATTCACAAGGGGTCAAATGATTCACGGAGGGGTAAAGTAATTTACGGAGGGTGGTAAACAATTCACGAAGGGGTCCACTAATTCACGGAGGTGGGTAAGCAATTCACAGAGGGGTCAAATAATTCACGGAGAGGGGTAAACAATTCACAGAGAGGCAAAACAATTCGGGGAGGGGGGTAAACAATTCACGGAGGGGTCAAATAATTCACGGAGGGGGGTAAATAATTCACGGAGGAGTCAAATATTTCACGGAGGGGGGTAAATAATTCACGGAGGGGTCAAATAATTCACGGAGGGGTCAAATAATTCACGGAGGGGGGTAAACAATTCACGGAGGGGTCAAATAATTCACGAAGGGGGGTAAACAATTCACAGGGAGGCAAAAGAATTTACGGAGGGGGGAAAACAATTCACGGAGGGGTCAAATAATCCACGGACGGGGGTTAACAATTCACGGAGGGGTCAAATAATTCACGGAGGGGGGTGAATAATTCACGGAGGGGTCAAATAATTCACGGACGGGGGTAAATAATTCACGGAGGGGTCAAAAAATTCACGGAGGGGGGTAAACAATTCACAGAGGGGTCAAATAATTCACGGAGGGGGGTAAACAATTCACAGAGGGGTCAAATAATTCACGGAGGGGGGTAAATAATTCACGGACGGGTCAAATAATTCACGGAGGGGGGTAAACAATTCGGGGAGGGGTCAAATAATACACGGAGGGGGGTAAACAATTCACAGAGGGGTGAAAAAATTCACGGAGGGGGGTAAACAATTCACAGAGGGGTCAAATAATTCACGAAGGGGGGTTAATAATTCACGGAGGGGTCAAATAATTCACGGAGGGGGGTAAACAATTCACGGAGGGGTGAAATAATTCACAAAGGGGGGTAAACAATTCACAGAGGGGTCAAATAATTCACGGAGGGGGGTAAACAATTCACGGAGAGGTCAAATAATTCACGGAGAGGGGTAAATAATTCACGGAGGGGGGTAAACAATTCACAGAGGGGTCAAATAATATACGGAGGGGTCAAATAATTCACGGACGGGGGTAAAAAATTCACAGAGGGGTCAAATAATTCACGGAGGGGTCAAATAATTCACGGAGGGGGGTAAACAATTTACGGAGGGGTCAAAAAATTCACGGAGGGGGGTAAACAATTCACGGAGGGGTCAAATCATTCACGGAGGGGTAAAGTAATTTAGGAAGGGGGGTAAATAATTCACGGAGGGGTCAAATAATTCACGGACGGGGGTAAATAATTCACGGAGGGGTCAAATAATTCACGGAGGGGGGTAAATAATTCACGGAGGGGGGTAAACAATTCACGGAGGGGGGTAAACAATTCACGGAGGGTTCAAATAATTCACGAAGGGGGGTAAACAATTCATAGAGAGGCAAAAGAATTTACGGAGGGGGGAAAACAATTCACGGAGGGGTCAAATAATCCACGGACGGGGGTAAACAATTCACGGAGGGGTTAAATAACCCATAGAGGGGGGTAAACAATTTACACAGGGGTCAAATAATTCACGGAGGGGGGTAAACAATTCACGGGGGTCAAATAATTCACGGAGGGGGGTAAATAATTCACGGAGGGTTCAAGTAATTCATAGAGGGGGGTAAATAATTCACGGAGGGGTAAAGTAATTCACGGAGGAGTCAAATATTTCACGGAGGGGGGTAAATAATTCACGGAGGGGTCAAATAATTCACGGAGGGGTCAAATAATTCACGGAGGGGGGTAAACAATTCACGGAGGGGTCAAATAATTCACGAAGGGGGGTAAACAATTCACATGGAGGCAAAAGAATTTACGGAGGGGGGAAAACAATTTACGGAGGGGTCAAATAATCCACGGACGGGGGTAAATAATTCACGGAGGGGTCAAATAATTCACGGAGGGGGATAAACAATTCACAGAGGGGTCAAATAATTCACGGAGGGGGGTAAACAATTCACAGAGGGGTCAAATAATTCACGGAGGGGGGTAAATAATTCACGGACGGGTCAAATAATTCACGGAGGGGGGTAAACAATTCGGGGAGGGGTCAAATAATCCACGGAGGGGGGTAAACAATTCACAGAGGGGTGAAAAAATTCACGGAGGGGGTAAACAATTCACAGAGGGGTCAAATAATTCACGAAGGGGGGTTAATAATTCACGGAGGGGTCAAATAATTCACGGAGGGGGGTAAACAATTCACGGAGGGGTGAAATAATTCACAAAGGGGGGTAAACAATTCACAGAGGGGTCAAATAATTCACGGAGGCGGGTAAACAATTCACGGAGAGGTCAAATAATTCACGGAGAGGGGTAAATAATTCACGGAGGGGTCAAATAATTCACGGAGGGGGGTAAATAATTCACGGAGGGGTCAAATAATTCACGGAGGGGGGTAAATAATTCACGGAGGGGGGTAAACAATTCACGGAGGGGGGTAAACAATTCACGGAGGGGTCAAATAATTCACGAAGGGGGGTAAACAATTCACAGAGAGGCAAAAGAATTTACGGAGGGGGGAAAACAATTCACGGAGGGGTCAAATAATCCACGGACGGGGGTAAACAATTCACGGAGGGGTTAAATAACCCACAGAGGGGGGTAAACAATTTACACAGGGGTCAAATAATTCACGGAGGGGGGTAAACAATTCACGGAAGGGTCAAATAATTCACGGAGGGGGGTAAATAATTCACGGAGGGTTCAAATAATTCATAGAGGGGGGTAAATAATTCACGGAGGGGTAAAGTAATTCACGGGGGGGGTAAACAATTCACGGAGGGGTCAAAAAATTCACGCAGGGGGGTAAACAATTCACGCAAGGGTCAAATAATTCACGGGAGGGGGGTAAATAATTCACGGAGGGGTCAAATAATTCACGGAGGGGGGTAAACAATTCACGAAGGGGTCAAACAACTCACGGAGGGGGGTAAACAATTCACAAGGGGTCAAATAATTCACGGAGGGGTAAAGTAATTTACGGAGGGGGGTAAACAATTCACGAAGGGGTCAACTAATTCACGGAGGTGGGTAAGCAATTCACAGAGGGGTCAAATAATTCACGGAGAGGGGTAAACAATTCACGGAGAGGCAAAATAATTCACGGAGGGGGGTAAACAATTCACGGAGGGTTCAAATAATTCACGGAGGGGGGTAAATAATTCACGGAGGGGTCAAATATTTCACGGAGGGGGGTAAATAATTCACGGAGGGGTCAAATAATTCACGGAGAGGGGTAAATAATTCACGGAGGGGTCAAATAATTCACAGAGGGGGGTAAATAATTCACGGAGGGGTCAAATGATTCACGGAGGGGGGTAAACGATTCACCGAGGGGTCAAATAATTCACGAAGGGGTAAAGTAATTTACATAGGGGGGTAAACAATTCACGGAGGGGTCAACTAATTCACGGAGGGGGGTAAACAATTCACAGAGGGGTCAAATAATTCACGGAGGGGTCAAATGATTCACGGACGGGGGTAAAGAATTCACGGAGGGGTCAAATAATTCACGGAGGGGTCAAAAAATTCACGGAGGGGGGTAAACAATTCACGGAGGGGTCAAATCATTCACGGAGGGGTAAAGTAATTTAGGAAGGGGGGTAAATAATTCACGGAGGGGTCAAATAATTCACGGACGGGGGTAAATAATTCACGGAGGGGTCAAATAATTCACGGAGGGGGGTAAACAATTCACGGAGGGGTCAAATAATTCACGAAGGGGGGTAAACAATTCACAGAGAGGCAAAAGAATTTACGGAGGGGGGAAAACAATTCACGGAGGGGTCAAATAATCCACGGACGGGGGTAAACAATTCACGGAGGGGTCAAATAATTCACAGAGGGGGGTAAATAATTCACGGAGGGGTCAAATAATTCACAGACGGGGGTAAATAATTCACGGAGGGGTCAAAAAATTCACGGAGGGGGCTAAACAATTCACAGAGGGGTCAAATAATTCACGGAGGGGGGTAAACAATTCACAGAGGGGTCAAATAATTCACGGAGGGGGGTAAATAATTCACGGACGGGTCAAATAATTCACGGAGGGGGGTAAACAATTGGGGGAGGGGTCAAATAATCCACGGAGGGGGGTAAACAATTCACAGAGGGGTGAAAAAATTCACGGAGGGGGGTAAACAATTCACAGAGGGGTCAAATAATTCACGAAGGGGGGTTAATAATTCACGGAGGGGTCAAATAATCCACGGAGGGGGGTAAACAATTCACAGAGGGGTGAAAAAATTCACGGAGGGGGGTAAACAATTCACAGAGGGGTCAAATAATTCACGAAGGGGGGTTAATAATTCACGGAGGGGTGAAATAATTCACAGAGGGGGGTAAACAATTCACAGAGGGGTCAAATAATTCACGGAGGGGGGTAAACAATTCACGGAGAGGTCAAAAAAAAACGGAGAGGGGTAAATAATTCACGGAGGGGGGTAAACAATTCACAGAGGGGTCAAATAATTCACGGAGGGGTCAAATAATTCACGGACGAGGGTAAAGGATTCACGGAGGGGTCAAATAATTCACGGAGGGGTCAAATAATTCACGGAGGGGGGTAAACAATTCACGGAGGGGTCAAAAAATTCACGGACGGGGGTAAACAATTCACGGAGGGGTCAAATCATTCACGGAGGGGTAAAGTAATTTAGGAAGGGGGGTAAATAATTCACGGAGGGGTCAAATAATTCACGGAGGGGGGTAAATAATTCACGGAGGGGGGTAAACAATTCACGGAGGGGGGTAAACAATTCACGGAGGGGTCAAATAATTCACGAAGGGGGGTAAACAATTCACAGAGAGGCAAAAGAATTTACGGAGGGGGGAAAACAATTCACGGAGGGGTCAAATAATCCACGGACGGGGGTAAACAATTCACGGAGGGGTTAAATAACCCACGGAGGGGGGTAAACAATTTACAGAGGGGTCAAATAATTCACGGAGGGGGGTAAACAATTCACGGAGGGGTCAAATAATTCACGGACGGGGGTAAATAATTCACGGAGGGGTCAAAAAATTCACGGAGGGGGGTAAACAATTCACAGAGGGGTCAAAAAATCGACGGAGGGGGGTAAACAATTCACAGAGGGGGGAAAAATTCACGGAGGGGGGTAAACAATTCACAGAGGGGTCAAATAATTCACGAAGGGGGGTTAATAATTCACGGAGGGGTCAAATAATTCACGGAGCGGGGTAAACAATTCACGGAGGGGTGAAATAATTCACAGAGGGGGGTAAACAATTCACAGAGGGGTCAAATAATTCACGGAGGGGGGTAAACAATTTACGGAGAGGTCAAATAATTCACGGAGAGGGGTAAATAATTCACGAAGGGTTCAAATAATTCATAGAGGGGGGTAAATAATTCACGGAGGGGTAAAGTAATTCACGGGGGGGGGGTAAACAATTCACGGAGGGGTCAAATAATTCACGCAGGGGGGTAAACAATTCACGCAAGGGTCAAATAATTCACGGGAGGGGGGTAAATAATTCACGGAGGGGTCAAATAATTCACGGAGGGGGGTAAACAATTCACGAAGGGGTCAAACAATTCACGGAGGGGGGTAAACAATTCACAAGGGGTCAAATGATTCACGGAGGGGTAAAGTAATTTACGGAGGGTGGTAAACAATTCACGAAGGGGTCAACTAATTCACGGAGGTGGGTAAGCAATTCACAGAGGGGTCAAATAATTCACGGAGAGGGGTAAACAATTCACAGAGATGCAAAATAATTCGGGGAGGGGGGTAAACAATTCACGGAGGGGTCAAATATTTCACGGAGGGGGGTAAATAATTCACGGAGGGGTCAAATAATTCACGGAGGGGGGTAAATAATTCACGGAGGAGTCAAATAATTCACAGAGGGGGGTAAATAATGCACGGAGGGGTCAAATGATTCACGGAGGGGGGTAAACGATTCACGGAGGGGTCAAAAAATTCACGAAGGGGTAAAGTAATTTACATAGGGGGGTAAACAATTCACGGAGGGGTCAACTAATTCACGGAGGGGGGTAAACAATTCACAGAGGGGTCAAATAATTCACGGAGGGGTCAAATAATTCACGGACGGGGGTAAAGAATTCACGGAGGGGTCAAATAATTCACGGAGGGGTCAAATAATTCACGGAGGGGGGTAAACAATTCACGGAGGGGTCAAAAAATTCACGGAGGGGGGTAAACAATTCACAGAGGGGTCAAATCATTCACGGAGGGGTAAAGTAATTTAGGAAGGGGGGTAAATAATTCACGGAGGGGTCAAATAATTCACGGACGAGGGTAAATAATTCACGGAGGGGTCAAATAATTCACGGAGGGGGGTAAACAATTCACGGAGGGGTCAAATAATTCACGAAGGGGGGTAAACAATTCACAGAGGGGCAAAAGAATTTACGGAGGGGGGAAAACAATTCACGGAGGGGTCAAATAATCCACGGACGGGGGTAAACAATTCACGGAGGGGTCAAATAATTCACAGAGGGGGGTTAATAATTCACGGAGGGGTCAAATAATTCACGGACGGGGCTAAATAATTCACGGAGGGGTCAAAAAATTCACGGAGGGGGGTAAACAATTCACAGAGGGGTCAAATAATTCACGGAGGGGGGTAAACAATTCACAGAGAGGTCAAATAATTCACGGAGGGGGGAAAATAATTCACGGACGGGTCAAATAATCCACGGAGGGGGGTAAACAATTCACAGAGGGGTGAAAAAATTCACGGAGGGGGGTAAACAATTCACAGAGGGGTCAAATAATTCACGAAGGGGGGTTAACAATTCACGGAGGGGTCAAATAATTCACGGAGGGGGGTAAACAATTCACGGAGGGGTGAAATAATTCACAGAGGGGGGTAAACAATTCACAGAGGGGTCAAATAATTCACGGAGAGGGGTAAATAATTCACGGAGGGGGGTAAACAATTCACGGAGAGGTCAAATAATTCACGGAGAGGGGTAAGCAATTCACGGAGGGGTCAAATAATTCACAGAGGGGGGTAAATAATTCACGGAGGGGTAAAGTAATTCACAGGGGGGGGTAAACAATTCACGCAGGGGTCAAAAAATTCACGCAGGGGGGTAAACAATTCACGCAAGGGTCAAATAATTCACGGGAGGGGGGTAAATAATTCACGGAGGGGTCAAATAATTCACGGAGGGGGGTAAACAATTCACGAAGGGGTCAAACAATTCACGGAGGGGGGTAAACAATTCACAAGGGGTCAAATGATTCACGGAGGGGTGAAGTAATTTACGGAGGGTGGTAAACAATTCACGAAGGGGTCAACTAATTCACGGAGGTGGGTAAGCAATTCACGGAGGGGTCAAATAATTCACGGAGAGGGGTAAACAATTCACAGAGAGGCAAAAATATTCGGGGAGGGGGGTAAACAATTCACGGAGGGGTCAAATAATTCACGGAGGGGGGTAAATAATTCACGGAGGGGTCAAATATTTCACGGAGGGGGGTAAATAATTCACGGAGGGGTCAAATAATTCACGGAGGGGGGTAAAAAATTCACGGAGGGGTCAAATAATTCACAGAGGGGGGTAAATAATTCACGGAGGGGTCAAATGATTCACGGAGGGGGGTAAACGATTCACGGAGGGGTCAAATAATTCACGAAGGGGTAAAGTAATTTACATAGGGGGGTAAACAATTCACGGAGGGGTCAACTAATTCACGGAGGGGGGTAAACAATTCACGGAGGGGTCAAATAATTCACGGACGGGGGTAAATAATTCACGGAGGGGTCAAAAAATTCACGGAGGGGGGTAAACAATTCACAGAGGGGTCAAAAAATCGACGGAGGGGGGTAAACAATTCACAGAGGGGGGAAAAATTCACGGAGGGGGGTAAACAATTCACAGAGGGGTCAAATAATTCACGAAGGGGGGTTAATAATTCACGGAGGGGTCAAATAATTCACGGAGCGGGGTAAACAATTCACGGAGGGGTGAAATAATTCACAGAGGGGGGTAAACAATTCACAGAGGGGTCAAATAATTCACGGAGGGGGGTAAACAATTTACGGAGAGGTCAAATAATTCACGGAGAGGGGTAAATAATTCACGAAGGGTTCAAATAATTCATAGAGGGGGGTAAATAATTCACGGAGGGGTAAAGTAATTCACGGGGGGGGGGTAAACAATTCACGGAGGGGTCAAATAATTCACGCAGGGGGGTAAACAATTCACGCAAGGGTCAAATAATTCACGGGAGGGGGGTAAATAATTCACGGAGGGGTCAAATAATTCACGGAGGGGGGTAAACAATTCACGAAGGGGTCAAACAATTCACGGAGGGGGGTAAACAATTCACAAGGGGTCAAATGATTCACGGAGGGGTAAAGTAATTTACGGAGGGTGGTAAACAATTCACGAAGGGGTCAACTAATTCACGGAGGTGGGTAAGCAATTCACAGAGGGGTCAAATAATTCACGGAGAGGGGTAAACAATTCACAGAGATGCAAAATAATTCGGGGAGGGGGGTAAACAATTCACGGAGGGGTCAAATATTTCACGGAGGGGGGTAAATAATTCACGGAGGGGTCAAATAATTCACGGAGGGGGGTAAATAATTCACGGAGGAGTCAAATAATTCACAGAGGGGGGTAAATAATGCACGGAGGGGTCAAATGATTCACGGAGGGGGGTAAACGATTCACGGAGGGGTCAAAAAATTCACGAAGGGGTAAAGTAATTTACATAGGGGGGTAAACAATTCACGGAGGGGTCAACTAATTCACGGAGGGGGGTAAACAATTCACAGAGGGGTCAAATAATTCACGGAGGGGTCAAATAATTCACGGACGGGGGTAAAGAATTCACGGAGGGGTCAAATAATTCACGGAGGGGTCAAATAATTCACGGAGGGGGGTAAACAATTCACGGAGGGGTCAAAAAATTCACGGAGGGGGGTAAACAATTCACAGAGGGGTCAAATCATTCACGGAGGGGTAAAGTAATTTAGGAAGGGGGGTAAATAATTCACGGAGGGGTCAAATAATTCACGGACGAGGGTAAATAATTCACGGAGGGGTCAAATAATTCACGGAGGGGGGTAAACAATTCACGGAGGGGTCAAATAATTCACGAAGGGGGGTAAACAATTCACAGAGGGGCAAAAGAATTTACGGAGGGGGGAAAACAATTCACGGAGGGGTCAAATAATCCACGGACGGGGGTAAACAATTCACGGAGGGGTCAAATAATTCACAGAGGGGGGTTAATAATTCACGGAGGGGTCAAATAATTCACGGACGGGGCTAAATAATTCACGGAGGGGTCAAAAAATTCACGGAGGGGGGTAAACAATTCACAGAGGGGTCAAATAATTCACGGAGGGGGGTAAACAATTCACAGAGAGGTCAAATAATTCACGGAGGGGGGAAAATAATTCACGGACGGGTCAAATAATCCACGGAGGGGGGTAAACAATTCACAGAGGGGTGAAAAAATTCACGGAGGGGGGTAAACAATTCACAGAGGGGTCAAATAATTCACGAAGGGGGGTTAACAATTCACGGAGGGGTCAAATAATTCACGGAGGGGGGTAAACAATTCACGGAGGGGTGAAATAATTCACAGAGGGGGGTAAACAATTCACAGAGGGGTCAAATAATTCACGGAGAGGGGTAAATAATTCACGGAGGGGGGTAAACAATTCACGGAGAGGTCAAATAATTCACGGAGAGGGGTAAGCAATTCACGGAGGGGTCAAATAATTCACAGAGGGGGGTAAATAATTCACGGAGGGGTAAAGTAATTCACAGGGGGGGGTAAACAATTCACGCAGGGGTCAAAAAATTCACGCAGGGGGGTAAACAATTCACGCAAGGGTCAAATAATTCACGGGAGGGGGGTAAATAATTCACGGAGGGGTCAAATAATTCACGGAGGGGGGTAAACAATTCACGAAGGGGTCAAACAATTCACGGAGGGGGGTAAACAATTCACAAGGGGTCAAATGATTCACGGAGGGGTGAAGTAATTTACGGAGGGTGGTAAACAATTCACGAAGGGGTCAACTAATTCACGGAGGTGGGTAAGCAATTCACGGAGGGGTCAAATAATTCACGGAGAGGGGTAAACAATTCACAGAGAGGCAAAAATATTCGGGGAGGGGGGTAAACAATTCACGGAGGGGTCAAATAATTCACGGAGGGGGGTAAATAATTCACGGAGGGGTCAAATATTTCACGGAGGGGGGTAAATAATTCACGGAGGGGTCAAATAATTCACGGAGGGGGGTAAAAAATTCACGGAGGGGTCAAATAATTCACAGAGGGGGGTAAATAATTCACGGAGGGGTCAAATGATTCACGGAGGGGGGTAAACGATTCACGGAGGGGTCAAATAATTCACGAAGGGGTAAAGTAATTTACATAGGGGGGTAAACAATTCACGGAGGGGTCAACTAATTCACGGAGGGGGGTAAACAATTCACAGAGGGGTCAAATAATTCACGGAGGGGTCAAATAATTCACGGACGGGGGTAAAGAATTCACGGAGGGGTCAAATAATTCACGGAGGGGTCAAATAATTCACGGAGGGGGGTAAACAATTCACGGAGGGGTCAAATAATTCACGGACGAGGGCAAATAATTCATGGAGGGGTCAAATAATTCACGGAGGGGGGTAAACAATTCACGGAGGGGTCAAATAATTCACGAAGGGGGGTAAACAATTCACAGAGAGGCAAAAGAATTTACGGAGGGGGGAAAACAATTCACGGAGGGGTCAAATAATCCACGGACGGGGGTAAACAATTCACGGAAGGGTCAAATAATTCACGGAGGGGGGTAAATAATTCACGGAGGGGTCAAATAATTCACGGACGGGGGTAAATAATTCACGGAGGGGTCAAAAAATTCACGGAGGGGGGTAAATAATTCACAGAGGGGTCAAATCATTCACGGAGGGGTCAAATAATTCACGGAGGGGGGTAAATAATTCACGGAGGGGTCAAATAATTCACGGACGGGGGTAAACAATTCACGGAGGGGTCAAAAAATTCACGGAGGGGGGTAAATAATTCACAGAGGGGTCAAATCATTCACGGAGGGGTCAAATAATTCACGGAGGGGTCAAATAATTCACGGAGGGGGGTAAACAATTCACAGGGGGGTCAAATAATTCACGGAGGGGTCAAATAATTCACGGACGGGGGTAAAGAATTCACGGAGGGGTCAAATAATTCACGGAGGGGTCAAATAATTCACGGAGGGGGGTAAACAATTCACGGAAGGGTCAAATCATTCACGGAGGGGTAAAGTAATTTAGGAAGGGGGGTAAATAATTCACGGAGGGGTCAAATAATTCACGGACGAGGGTAAATAATTCACGGAGGGGTCAAATAATTCACGGAGGGGGGTAAACAATTCACGGAGGGGTCAAATAATTCACGAAGGGGGGTAAACAATTCACAGAGAGGCAAAAGAATTTACGGAGGGGGGAAAACAATTCACGGAGGGGTCAAATAATTTCCGGACGGGGGTAAACAATTCACGGAGGGGTCAAATAATTCACGGAGGGGGGTAAATAATTCACGGAGGGGTCAAATAATTCACGGACGGGGGTAAATAATTCACGGAGGGGTCAAAAAATTCACGGAGGGGGGTAAACAATTCACAGAGGGGTCAAATAATTCACGGAGGGGGGTAAACAATTCACAGAGGGGTCAAATAATTCACGGAGGGGGGTAAATAATTCACGGACGGGTCAAATAATTCACGGAGGGGGGTAAACAATTCGGGGAGGGGTCAAATAATCCACGGAGGGAGGTAAACAATTCACAGAGGGGTGAAAAAATTCACGGAGGGGGGTAAACAATTCACAGAGGGGTCAAACAATTCACGAAGGGGGGTTAATAATTCACGGAGGGGTCAAATAATTCACGGAGGGGGGTAAACAATTCACGGAGGGGTGAAATAATTCACAAAGGGGGGTAAACAATTCACAGAGGGGTCAAATAATTCACGGAGGGGGGTAAACAATTCACGGAGAGGTCAAATAATTCACGGAGAGGGGTAAATAATTCACGGAGGGGGGTAAACAATTCACAGAGGGGTCAAATAATATACGGAGGGGTCAAATAATTCACGGACGGGGGTAAAGGATTCACGGAGGGGTCAAATAATTCACGGAGGGGGGTAAACAATTCACGGAGGGGGGTAAACAATTTACGGAGGGGTCAAAAAATTCACGGAGGCAGGTAAACAATTCACGGAGGGGTCAAATCATTCACGGAGGGGTAAAGTAATTTAGGAAGGGGGGTAAATAATTCACGGAGGGGTCAAATAATTCACGGAGGGGGCTAAATAATTCACGGAGGGGTCAAATAATTCACGGAGGGGGGTAAACAATTCACGGAGGGGTCAAATAATTCACGAAGGGGGGTAAACAATTCACAGAGAGGCAAAAGAATTTACGGAGGGGGGAAAACAATTCACGGAGGGTTCAAATAATCCACGGACGGGGGTAAACAATTCACGGAGGGGTTAAATAACCCACGGAGGGGGGTAAACAATTTACAGAGGGGTCAAATAATTCACGGAGGGGGGTAAACAATTCACGGAGGGGTCAAATAATTCACGGAGGGGGGTAAATAATTCACGGAGGGTTCAAATAATTCATAGAGGGGGGTAAATAATTCACGGAGGGGTAAAGTAATTCACGGGGGGGGGTAAACAATTCACGGAGGGGTCAAAAAATTCACGCAGGGGGGTAAACAATTCACGCAAGGGTCAAATAATTCACGGGAGGGGGGTAAATAATTCACGGAGGGGTCAAATAATTCACGGAGGGGGGTAAACAATTCACGAAGGGGTCAAACAATTCACGGAGGGGGGTAAACAATTCACAGAGGGGTCAAATAATTCACGGAGAGGGGTAAACAATTCACGGAGAGGCAAAATAATTCACGGAGGGGGGTAAACAATTCACGGAGGGGTCAAATAATTTACGGAGGGGGGTAAATAATTCACGGAGGGGTCAAATAATTCACGGAGGGGGGTAAATAATTCACGGAGGGGTCAAATAAGTCACAGAGGGGGGTAAATAATTCACGGAGGGGTCAAATGATTCACGGAGGGGGGTAAACGATTCACGGAGGGGTCAAAAAATTCACGGAGGGGTAAAGTAATTTACATAGGGGGGTAAACAATTCACGGAGGGGTCAACTAATTCACGGAGGGGGGTAAACAATTCACAGAGGGGTCAAATAATTCACGGAGGGGTCAAATGATTCACAGAGGGGGGTAAAGAATTCACGGAGGGGTCAAATAATTCACGGAGGGGTCAAATAATTCACGGAGGGGGGTAAACAATTCACGGAGGGGTCAAAATATTCACGAAGGGGGGTAAACAATTCACGGAGGGGTCAAATCATTCACGGAGGGGTCAAATGATTCACGGACGGGGGTAAAGAATTCACGGAGGGGTCAAATAATTCACGGAGGGGTCAAATAATTCACGGAGGGGGGTAAACAATTCACGGAGGGGTCAAAGAATTCACGGAGGGGGGTAAACAATTCACGGAGGGGTTAAATAACCCACGGAGGGGGGTAAACAATTTACAGAGGGGTCAAATAATTCACAGAGGGGGGTAAACAATTCACGGAGAGGTCAAATAATTCACGGAGGGGGTAAATAATTCACGGAGGGTTCAAATAATTCATAGAGGGGGGTAAATAATTCACGGAGGGGTAAAGTAATTCACGGGGGGGGTAAACAATTCAGGGAGGGGTCAAAAAATTCACGCAGGCGGGTAAACAATTCACGCAAGGGTCAAATAATTCACGGGAGGGGGGTAAATAATTCACGGAGGGGTCAAATAATTCACGGAGGGGGGTAAACAATTCACGAAGGGGTCAAACAATTCACGGAGGGGGGTAAACAATTCACAAGGGGTCAAATAATTCACGGAGGGGTAAAGTAATTTACGGAGAGGGGTAAACAATTCACGAAGGGGTCAACTAATTCACGGAGGTGGGTAAGCAATTCACAGAGGGGTCAAAAAATTCACGGAGAGGGGTAAACAATTCACGGAGAGGCAAAAACATTCACGGAGGGGGGTAAACAATTCACGGAGGGGTCAAATAATTCACGGAGGGGGGTAAATAATTCACGGAGGGGTCAAATATTTCACGGAGGGGGGTAAATAATTCACGGAGGGGTCAAATAATTCACGGAGGGGTCAAATAATTCACAGAGGGGGGTAAATAATTCACGGAGGGGTCAAATGATTCACGGAGGGGGGTAAACGATTCACGGAGGGGTCAAATAATTCACGGAGGGGTAAAGTAATTTACATAGGGGGGTAAACAATTCACGGAGGGGTCAACTAATTCACGGAGGGGGGTAAACAATTCACAGAGGGGTCAAATAATTCACGGAGGGGTCAAATGATTCACAGAGGGGGGTAAAGAATTCACGGAGGGGTCAAATAATTCACGGAGGGGTCAAATAATTCACGGAGGGGGGTAAACAATTCACGGAGGGGTCAAAATATTCACGAAGGGGGGTAAACAATTCACGGAGGGGTCAAATCATTCACGGAGGGGTCAAATGATTCACGGACGGGGGTAAAGAATTCACGGAGGGGTCAAATAATTCACGGAGGGGTCAAATAATTCACGGAGGGGGGTAAACAATTCACGGAGGGGTCAAAGAATTCACGGAGGGGGGTAAACAATTCACGGAGGGGTTAAATAACCCACGGAGGGGGGAAAACAATTTACAGAGGGGTCAAATAATTCACAGAGGGGGGTAAATAATTCACGGAGAGGTCAAATAATTCACGGAGGGGGTAAATAATTCACGGAGGGTTCAAATAATTCATAGAGGGGGGTAAATAATTCACGGAGGGGTAAAGTAATTCACGGGGGGGGGTAAACAATTCAGGGAGGGGTCAAAAAATTCACGCAGGCGGGTAAACAATTCACGCAAGGGTCAAATAATTCACGGGAGGGGGGTAAATAATTCACGGAGGGGTCAAATAATTCACGGAGGGGGGTAAACAATTCACGAAGGGGTCAAACAATTCACGGAGGGGGGTAAACAATTCACAAGGGGTCAAATAATTCACGGAGGGGTAAAGTAAATTACGGAGAGGGGTAAACAATTCACGAAGGGGTCAACTAATTCACGGAGGTGGGTAAGCAATTCACAGAGGGGTCAAAAAATTCACGGAGAGGGGTAAACAATTCACGGAGAGGCAAAAACATTCACGGAGGGGGGTAAACAATTCACGGAGGGGTCAAATAATTCACGGAGGGGGGTAAATAATTCACGGAGGGGTCAAATATTTCACGGAGGGGGGTAAATAATTCACGGAGGGGTCAAATAATTCACGGAGGGGTCAAATAATTCACAGAGGGGGGTAAATAATTCACGGAGGGGTCAAATGATTCACGGAGGGGGGTAAACGATTCACGGAGGGGTCAAATAATTCACGAAGGGGTAAAGTAATTTACATAGGGGGGTAAACAATTCACGGAGGGGTCAACTAATTCACGGAGGGGGGTAAACAATTCACAGAGGGGTCAAATAATTCATGGAGGGGTCAAATGATTCACAGAGGGGGGTAAAGAATTCACGGAGGGGTCAAATAATTCACGGAGGGGTCAAATGATTCACGAAAGGGGGTAAACAATTCACGGAGGGGTCAAATAATTCACGGAGGGGTCAAATAATTCACGGAGGGGGGTAAACAATTCACGGAGGGGTCAAAAAATTCACGGAGGGGGGTAAACAATTCACGGAGGGGTTAAATAACCCACGGAGGGGGGTAAACAATTTACAGAGGGGGCAAATAATTCACGGAGGGGGGTAAACAATTCACGGAGGGGTCAAATAATTCATGGAGGGGGGTAAATAATTCACGGAGGGTTCAAATAATTCATAGAGGGGGGTAAATAATTCACGGAGGGGTAAAGTAATTCACGGGGGGGGGAAACAATTCACGGAGGGGTCAAAAAATTCACGCAGGGGGGTAAACAATTCACGCAATGGTCAAATAATTCACGGGAGGGGGGTAAATAATTCACGGAGGGGTCAAATAATTCACGGAGGGGGGTAAACAATTCACGAAGGGGTCAAACAATTCACGGAGGGGGGTAAACAATTCACAAGGGGTCAAATAATTCACGGAGGGGTAAAGTAATTTACGGAGGGGGGTAAACAATTCACGAAGGGGTCAACTAATTCACGGAGGTGGGTAAGCAATTCACAGAGGGGTCAAATAATTCACGGAGAGGGGTAAACAATTCACGGAGAGGCAAAATAATTCACGGAGGGGGGTAAACAATTCACGGAGGGGTCAAATAATTTACGGAGGGGGGTAAATAATTCACGGAGGGGTCAAATATTTCACGGAGGGGGGTAAATAATTCACGGAGGGGTCAAATAATTCACGGAGGGGGGTAAATAATTCACGGAGGGGTCAAATAAGTCACAGAGGGGGGTAAATAATTCACGGAGGGGTCAAATGATTCACGGAGGGGGGTAAACGATTCACGGAGGGGTCAAATAATTCACGGAGGGGTAAAGTAATTTACATAGGGGGGTAAACAATTCACGGAGGGGTCAACTAATTCACGGAGGGGGGTAAACAATTCACAAAGGGGTCAAATAATTCACGGAGGGGTCAAATGATTCACAGAGGGGGGTAAAGAATTCACGGAGGGGTCAAATAATTCACGGAGGGGTCAAATAATTCACGGAGGGGGGTAAACAATTCACGGAGGGGTCAAAAAATTCATGAAGGGGGGTAAACAATTCACGGAGGGGTCAAATCATTCACGGAGGGGGCAAATGATTCACGGACGGGGGTAAAGAATTCACGGAGGGGTCAAATAATTCACGGACGGGTCAAATAATTCACGGAGGGGGGTAAACAATTCACGGAGGGGTCAAAAAATTCACGGAGGGGGGTAAACAATTCACGGAGGGGTTAAATAACCCACGGAGGGGGGTAAACAATTTACAGAGGGGTCAAATAATTCACGGAGGGGGGTAAACAATTCACGGAGGGGTCAAATAATTCACGGAGGGGGGTAAATAATTCACGGAGGGTTCAAATAATTAATAGAGGGGGGTAAATAATTCACGGAGGGGTAAAGTAATTCACGGGGGGGGTAAACAATTCACGGAGGGGTCAAAGAATTCACGCAGGCGGGTAAACAATTCACGCAAGGGTCAAATAATTCACGGGAGGGGGGTAAATAATTCACGGAGGGGTCAAATAATTCACGGAGGGGGGTAAACAATTCACGAAGGGGTCAAACAATTCACGGAGGGGGGTAAACAATTCACAAGGGGTCAAATAATTCACGGAGGGGTAAAGTAATTTACGGAGAGGGGTAAACAATTCACGAAGGGGTCAACTAATTCACGGAGGTGGGTAAGCAATTCACAGAGGGGTCAAAAAATTCACGGAGAGGGGTAAACAATTCACGGAGAGGCAAAAACATTCACGGAGGGGGGTAAACAATTCACGGAGGGGTCAAATAATTCACGGAGGGGGGTAAATAAATCACGGAGGGGTCAAATATTTCACGGAGGGGGGTAAATAATTCACGGAGGGGTCAAATAATTCACGGAGGGGTCAAATAATTCACAGAGGGGGGTAAATAATTCACGGAGGGGTCAAATGATTCACGGAGGGGGGTAAACGATTCACGGAGGGGTCAAATAATTCACGAAGGGGTAAAGTAATTTACATAGGGGGGTAAACAATTCACGGAGGGGTCAACTAATTCACGGAGGGGGGTAAACAATTCACAGAGGGGTCAAATAATTCACGGAGGGGTCAAATGATTCACAGAGGGGGGTAAAGAATTCACGGAGGGGTCAAATAATTCACGGAGGGGTCAAATAATTCACGGAGGGGGGTAAACAATTCACGGAGGGGTCAAAAAATTCACGAAGGGGGGTAAACAATTCACGGAGGGGTCAAATCATTCACGGAGGGGTCAAATGATTCACGGACGGGGGTAAAGAATTCACGGAGGGGTCAAATAATTCACGGAGGGGTCAAATAATTCACGGAGGGGGGTAAACAATTCACGGAGGGGTCAAAAAATTCACGGAGGGGGGTAAACAATTCACGGAGGGGTTAAATAACCCACGGAGGGGGGTAAACAATTTACAGAGGGGTCAAATAATTCACGGAGGGGGGTAAACAATTCACGGAGGGGTCAAATAATTCACGGAGGGGGGTAAATAATTCACGGAGGGTTCAAATAATTCATAGAGGGGGGTAAATAATTCACGGAGGGGTAAAGTAATTCACGGGGGGGGTAAACAATTCACGGAGGGGTCAAAAAATTCACGCAGGCGGGTAAACAATTCACGCAAGGGTCAAATAATTCACGGGAGGGGGGTAAATAATTCACGGAGGGGTCAAATAATTCACGGAGGGGGGTAAACAATTCACGAAGGGGTCAAACAATTCACGGAGGGGGGTAAACAATTCACAAGGGGTCAAATAATTCACGGAGGGGTAAAGTAATTTACGGAGAGGGGTAAACAATTCACGAAGGGGTCAACTAATTCACGGAGGTGGGTAAGTAATTCACAGAGGGGTCAAAAAATTCAAGGAGAGGGGTAAACAATTCACGGAGAGGCAAAAACATTCACGGAGGGGGGTAAACAATTCACGGAGGGGTCAAATAATTCACGGAGGGGGGTAAATAATTCACGGAGGGGTCAAATATTTCACGGAGGGGGGTAAATAATTCACGGAGGGGTCAAATAATTCACGGAGGGGTCAAATAATTCACAGAGGGGGGTAAATAATTCACGGAGGGGTCAAATGATTCACAGAGGGGGGTAAACGATTCACGGAGGGGTCAAATAATTCACGAAGGGGTAAAGTAATTTACATAGGGGGGTAAACAATTCACGGAGGGGTCAACTAATTCACGGAGGGGGGTAAACAATTCACAGAGGGGTCAAATAATTCACGGAGGGGTCAAATGATTCACAGAGGGGGGTAAAGAATTCACGGAGGGGTCAAATAATTCACGGAGGGGTCAAATAATTCACGGAGGGGGGTAAACAATTCACGGAGGGGTCAAATCATTCACGGAGGGGGGTAAATAATTCACGGAGGGTTCAAATAATTCATAGAGGGGGGTAAATAATTCACGGAGGGGTAAAGTAATTCACGGGGGGGGTAAACAATTCACGGAGGGGTCAAAAAATTCACGCAGGGGGGTAAACAATTCACGCAAGGGTCAAATAATTCACGGGAGGGGGGTAAATAATTCACGGAGGGGTCAAATAATTCACGGAGGGGGGTAAACAATTCACGAAGGGGTCAAACAATTCACGGAGGGGGGTAAACAATTCACAAGGGGTCAAATAATTCACGGAGGGGTAAAGTAATTTATGGAGGGGGGTAAACAATTCACGAAGGGGTCAACTGATTCGGAGAGGTGGGTAAGCAATTCACAGAGGGGTCAAACAATTCACGGAGAGGGGTAAACAATTCACGGAGAGGCAAAAACATTCACGGAGGGGGGTAAACAATTCACGGAGGGGTCAAATAATTCACGGAGGGGGGTAAATAATTCACGGAGGGGTCAAATATTTCACGGAGGGGGGTAAATAATTCACGGAGGGGTCAAATAATTCACGGAGGGGGGTAAATAATTCACGGAGGGGTCAAATAATTCACAGAGGGGGGTAAATAATTCACGGAGGGGTCAAATGATTCACGGAGGGGGGTAAACGATTCACGGAGGGGTCAAATAATTCACGAAGGGGTAAAGTAATTTACATAGGGGGGTAAACAATTCACGGAGGGGTCAACTAATTCACGGAGGGGGGTAAACAATTCACAGAGGGGTCAAATAATTCACGGAGGGGTCAAATGATTCACAGAGGGGGGTAAAGAATTCACGGAGGGGTCAAATAATTCACGGAGGGGTCAAATAATTCACGGAGGGGGGTAAACAATTCACGGAGGGGTCAAAAAATTCACGAAGGGGGGTAAACAATTCACGGAGGGGTCAAATCATTCACGGAGGGGTCAAATGATTCACGGACGGGGGTAAAGAATTCACGGAGGGGTCAAATAATTCACGGAGGGGTCAAACAATTCACGGAGGGGGGTAAACAATTCACGGAGGGGTCAAAAAATTCACGGAGGGGGGTAAACAATTCACGGAGGGGTCAAATCATTCACGGAGGGGTAAAGTAATTTAGGAAGGGGGGTAAATAATTCACGGAGGGGTCAAATAATTCACGGACGGGGGTAAATAATTCACGGAGGGGTCAAATAATTCACGGAGGGGGGTAAACAATTCACGGAGGGGTCAAATAATTCACGAAGGGGGGTAAACCATTCACAGAGAGGCAAAAGAATTTACGGAGGGGGGAAAACAATTCACGGAGGGGTCAAATAATCCACGGACGGGGGTAAACAATTCACGGAGGGGTCAAATAATTCACAGAGGGGGGTAAATAATTCACGGAGGGGTCAAATAATTCACAGACGGGGGTAAATAATTCACGGAGGGGTCAAATAATTCACGGAGAGGGGTAAATAATTCACGGAGGGGGGTAAACAATTCACAGAGGGGTCGAATAATTCACGGAGGGGTCAAATAATTCACGGACGGGGGTAGAGGATTCACGGAGGGGTCAAAAAATTCACGGAAGGGTCAAATAATTCACGGAGGGGGGTAAACAATTCACGGAGGGGTCAAAAAATTCACGGAGGGGGGTAAACAATTCACAGAGGGGTCAAATAATTCACGGAGGGGGGTAAACAATTCACAGAGGGGTCAAATAATTCACGGAGGGGGGTAAATAATTCACGGACGGGTCAAATAATTCACGGAGGGGGGTAAACAATTCGGGGAGGGGTCAAATAATCCACGGAGGGGGGTAAACAATTCACAGAGGGGTCAAATAATTCACGGAGGGGGGTAAAAAATTCACGGACGGGTCAAATAATTCACGGGGGGGGTAAACAATTCGGGGAGTGGTCAAATAATCCACGGAGGGGGGTAAACAATTCACAGAGGGGTCAAATAATTCACGGAGGGGGGTAAATAATTCACGGACGGGTCAAATAATTCACGGAGGGGGGTAAACAATTCACAGAGGGGTCAAATAATCCACGGAGGGGGGTAAAAAATTCACAGAGGGGTCAAATAATTCACGGAGGGGGGTAAATAATTCACGGACGGGTCAAATAATTCACGGAGGGGGGTAAACAATTCGGGGAGGGGTCAAATAATCCACGGAGGGGGGTAAACAATTCACAGAGGGGTCAAATAATTCACGAAGGGGGGTTAATAATTCACGGAGGGGTCAAATAATTCACGGAGGGGGGTAAACAATTCACGGAGGGGTGAAATAATTCACAAAGGGGGGTAAACAATTCACAGAGGGGTCAAATAATTCACGGAGGGGGGTAAACAATTCACGGAGAGGTCAAATAATTCACGGAGAGGGGTAAATAATTCACGGAGGGGGGTAAACAATTCACAGAGGGGTCAAATAATATACGGAGGGGTCAAATGATTCACGGACGGGGGTAAAGGATTCACAAAGGGGTCAAATAATTCACGGAGGGGTCAAATAATTCACGGAGGGGGGTAAACAATTCACGGAGGGGTCAAAAAATTCACGGAGGGGGGTAAACAATTCACAGAGGGGTCAAATAATTCACGGAGGGGGGTAAACAATTCACAGAGGGGTCAAATAATTCACGGAGGGGGGTAAATAATTCACGGACGGGTCAAATAATTCACGGAGGGGGGTAAACAATTCGGGGAGGGGTCAAATAATCCACGGAGGGGGGTAAACAATTCACAGAGGGGTGAAAAAATTCACGGAGGGGGGTAAACAATTCACAGAGGGGTCAAATAATTCACGAAGGGGGGTTAATAATTCACGGAGGGGTCAAATAATTCGCGGAGGGGGGTAAACAATTCACGGAGGGGTGAAATAATTCACAAAGGGGGGTAAACAATTCACAGAGGGGTCAAATAATTCACGGAGCAGGGTAAACAATTCACGGAGAGGTCAAATAATTCACGGAGAGGGGTAAATAATTCACGGAGGGGGGTAAACAATTCACAGAGGGGTCAAATAATATACGGAGGGGTCAAATGATTCACGGACGGGGGTAAAGGATTCACAAAGGGGTCAAATAATTCACGGAGGGGTCAAATAATTCACGGAGGGGGGTAAACAATTTACGGAGGGGTCAAAAAATTCACGGAGGGGGTTAAACAATTCACGCAGGGGTCAAATCATTCACGGAGGGGTAAAGTAATTGAGGAAGGGGGGTAAATAATTCACGGAGGGGTCAAATAATTCACGGAGGGGGGTAAATAATTCACGGAGGGGTCAAATAATTCACGGAGGGGGGTAAACAATTCACGGAGGGGTCAAATAATTCACGAAGGGGGGTAAACAATTCACAGAGAGGCAAAAGAATTTACGGAGGGGGGGAAACAATTCACGGAGGGGTCAAATAATCCACGGACGGGGGTAAACAATTCACGGAGGGGTTAAATAACCCACGGAGGGGGGTAAACAATTTACAGAGGGGTCAAATAATTCACGGAGGGGGGTAAACAATTCACGGAGGGGTCAAATAATTCACGGAGGGGGGTAAATAATTCACGGAGGGTTCAAAAAATTCATAGAGGGGGGTAAATAATTCACGGAGGGGTAACGTAATTCACGGGGGGGGTAAACAATTCACGGAGGGGTCAAAAAATTCACACAGGGGGGTAAACAATTCACGCAAGGGTCAAATAATTCACGGGAGGGGGGTAAATAATTCACGGAGGGGTCAAATAATTCACGGAGGGGGGTAAACAATTCACGAAGGGGTCAAACAATTCACGGAGGGGGGTAAACAATTCACAAGGGGTCAAATAATTCACGGAGGGGTAAAGTAATTTACGGAGGGGGGTAAACAATTCACGAAGGGGTCAACTAATTCACGGAGGTGGGTAAGCAATTCACAGAGGGGTCAAATAATTCACGCAGAGGGGTAAACAATTCACAGAGAGGCAAAATAATTCGGGGAGGGGGGTAAACAATTCACGGAGGGGTCAAAAAATTCACGGAGGGGGGTAAATAATTCACGGAAGGGTCAAATATTTCACGGAGGGGGGTAAATAATTCACGGAGGGGTCAAATAATTCACGGAGGGGTCAAATAATTCACGGAGGGGGGTAAACAATTCACGGAGGGGTCAAATAATTCACGAAGGGGGGTAAACAATTCACAGGGAGGCAAAAGAATTTACGGAGGGGGGAAAACAATTCACGGAGGGGTCAAATAATCCACGGACGGGGGTTAACCATTCACGGAGGAGTCAAATAATTCACGGAGGGGGGTAAATAATTCACGGAGGGGTCAAATAATTCACGGACGGGGGTAAATAATTCACGGAGGGGTCAAAAAATTCACGGAGTGGGGTAAACGATTCACAGAGGGGTCAAATAATTCACGGAGGGGGGTAAACAATTCACAGAGGGGTCAAATAATTCACGGAGGGGGGTAAAGAATTCACGGACGGGTCAAATAATTCACGGAGGGGGGTAAACAATTCGGGGAGGGGTCCAATAATCCACGGAGGGGGGTAAACAATTCACAGAGGGGTGAAAAAATTCACGGAGGGGGGTAAACAATTCACAGAGGGGTCAAATAATTCACGAAGGGGGGTTAATAATTCACGGAGGGGTCAAATGAGTCACGGAGGGGGGTAAACAATTCACGGAGGGGTGAAATAATTCACAAAGGGGGGTAAACGATTCACAGAGGGGTCAAATAATTCACGGAGGGGGGTAAACAATTCACGGAGAGGTCAAATAATTCACGGAGAGGGGTAAATAATTCACGGAGGGGGGTAAACAATTCATAGAGGGGTCAAATAATATACGGAGGGGTCAAATAATTCACGGACGGGGGTAAAGGATTCACAGAGGGGTCAAATAATTCACGGAGGGGTCAAATAATTCACGGAGGGGGGTAAACAATTTACGGAGGGGTCAAAAAATTCACGGAGGGGGGTAAACAATTCACGGAGGGGTCAAATCATTCACGGAGGGGTAAAGTAATTTAGGAAGGGGGGTAAATAATTCACGGAGGGGTCAAATGATTCACAGAGGGGGGTAAAGAATTCACGGAGGGGTCAAATAATTCACGGAGGGGTCAAATAATTCACGGAGGGGGGTAAACAATTCACGGAGGGGTCAAATAATTCACGGAGGGGGGTAAATAATTCACGGAGGGTTCAAATAATTCATAGAGGGGGGTAAATAATTCACGGAGGGGTAAAGTAATTCACGGGGGGGGTAAACAATTCACGGAGGGGTCAAAAAATTCACGCAGGGGGGTAAACAATTCACGCAAGGGTCAAATAATTCACGGGAGGGGGGTAAATAATTCACGGAGGGGTCAAAAAATTCACGGAGGGGGGTAAACAATTCACGAAGGGGTCAAACAATTCACGGAGGGGGGTAAACAATTCACAAGGGGTCAAATAATTCACGGAGGGGTAAAGTAATTTACGGAGGGGGGTAAACAATTCACGAAGGGGTCAACTAATTCACGGAGGTGGGTAAGCAATTCACAGAGGGGTCAAATAATTCACCGAGAGTGGTAAACAATTCACGGAGAGGCAAAATAATTCACGGAGGGGGGTAAACAATTCACGGAGGGGTCAAATAATTCACGGAGGGGGGTAAATAATTCACGGAGGGGTCAAATATTTCACGGAGGGGGGTAAATAATTCACGGAGGGGTCAAATAATTCACGGAGGGGGGTAAACAATTCACGAAGGGGTCAAACAATTCACGGAGGGGGGTAAACAATTCACAAGGGGTCAAATAATTCACGGAGGGGTAAAGTAATTTACGGAGGGGGGTAAACAATTCACGAAGGGGTCAACTAATTCACGGAGGTGGGTAAGCAATTCACAGAGGGGTCAAATAATTCACGGAGAGGGGTAAACAATTCACAGAGAGGCAAAATAATTCACGGAGGGGGGTAAACAATTCACAGAGGGGTCACAAAATTCACGCAGGGGGGTAAACAATTCACGCAATGGTCAAATAATTCACGGAGGGGGGTAAATAATTCACGGAGGGGTCAAATAATTCACGGAGGGGGGTAAACAATTCACGAAGGGGTCAAACAATTTACGGAGGGGGGTAAACAATTCACAAGGGGTCAAATAATTCACGGAGGGGTAAAGTAATTTACGGAGGGGGGTAAACAATTCACGAAGGGGTCAACTAATTCACGGAGGTGGGTAAGCAATTCACAGAGGGGTCAAATAATTCACGGAGAGGGGTAAACAATTCACGGAGAGGCAAAATAATTCACGGAGGGGGGTAAACAATTCACGGAGGGGTCAAATAATTCACGGAGGTGGGTAAATAATTCACGGAGGGGTCAAATATTTCACGGAGGGGGGTAAATAATTCACGGAGGGGTCAAATAATTCACGGAGGGGGGTAAATAATTCACGCAGGAGTCAAATAATTCACAGAGGGGGGTAAATAATTCACGGAGGGGTCAAATGATTCACGGAGGGGGGTAAACGATTCACGGAGGGGTCAAATAATTCACGAAGGGGTAAAGTAATTTACATAGGGGGGTAAACAATTCACGGAGGGGTCAACTAATTCACGGAGGGGGGTAAACAATTCGCAGAGGGGTCAAATAATTCACGGAGGGGTCAAATGATTCACGGACGGGGGTAAAGAATTCACGGAGGGGTCAAATAATTCACGGAGGGGTCAAATAATTCACGGAGGGGGGTAAACAATTCACGGAGGGGTCAAAAAATTCACGAAGGGGGGTAAACAATTCACGGAGGGGTCAAATCATTCACGGAGGGGTCAAATGATTCACGGACGGGGGTAAAGAATTCACGGAGGGGTCAAATAATTCACGGAGGGGTCAAATAATTCACGGAGGGGGGTAAACAATTCACGGAGGGGTCAAAAAATTCACGGAGGGGGGTAAACAATTCACGGAGGGGTCAAATCATTCACGGAGGGGTAAAGTAATTTAGGAAGGGGTGTAAATAATTCACGGAGGGGTCAAATAATTCACGGACGGGGGTAAATAATTCACGGAGGGGTCAAATAATTCACGGAGGGGGGTAAACAATTCACGGAGGGGTCAAATAATTCACGAAGGGGGGTAAACAATTCACAGAGAGGCAAAAGAATTTACGGAGGGGGGAAAACAATTCACGGAGGGGTCAAATGATCCACGGACGGGGGTAAACAATTCACGGAGGGGTCAAATAATTAACAGAGGGGGGTAAATAATTCACGGAGGGGTCAAATAATTCACAGACGGGGGTAAATAATTCACGGAGGGGTCAAAAAATTCACGGAGGGGGGTAAACAATTCACAGAGGGGTCAAATAATTCACGGAGGGGGGTAAAAAATTCACAGAGGGGTCAAATAATTCACGGAGGGGGGTGAATAATTCACGGACGGGTCAAATAATTCACGGAGGGGGGTAAACAATTGGGGGAGGGGTCAAATGATCCACGGAGGGGGGTAAACAATTCACAGAGGGGTGAAAAAATTCACGGAGGGGGGTAAACAATTCACAGAGGGGTCAAATAATTCACGAAGGGGGGTTAATAATTCACGGAGGGGTCAAATAATTCACGGAGGGGGGTAAACAATTCACGGAGGGGTGAAATAATTCACAGAGGGGGGTAAACAATTCACAGAGGGGTCAAATAATTCACGGAGGCGGGTAAACAATTCACGGAGAGGTCAAATAATTCACGGAGAGGGGTAAATAATTCACGGAGGGGGGGTAAACATTTCACAGAGGGGTCAAAAAATTCACGGAGGGGTCAAATAATTCACGGACGGGGGTAAAGGATTCACGGAGGGGTCAAAAAATTCACGGACGGGGGTAAACAATTCACGGAGGTGTCAAATCATTCACGGAGGGGTAAAGTAATTTAGGAAGGGGGGTAAATAATTCACGGAGGGGTCAAATAATTCACGGAGGGGGGTAAATAATTCACGGAGGGGTCAAATAATTCACGGACGGGGGTAAACAATTCACGGAGGGGTCAAATAATTCACGAAGGGGGGTAAACAATTCACAGAGAGGCAAAAGAATTTACGGAGGGGGGAAACCAATTCACGGAGGGGTCAAATAATCCACGGACGGGGGTAAACAATTCACGGAGGGGGGTAAATAACCCACGGAGGGGGGTAAACAATTTACAGAGGGGTCAAATAATTCACGGAGGGGGGTAAATAATTCACGGAGGGGTCAAAAAATTCACGGAGGGGGGTAAACAATTCACGGAGGGGTCAAATCATTCACGGAGGGGTAAAATAATTTAGGAAGGGGGGTAAATAATTCACGGAGGGGTCAAATAATTCACGGAGGGGGGTAAATAATTAACGGAGGGGTCAAATAATTCACGGAGGGGGGTAAATAATTCACGGAGGGGTCAAATAATTCACGGAGGGGGCAAAACAATTCACGGAGGGGTCAAATAATCCACGGACGGGGGTAAACAATTCACGGAGGGGTTAAATAACCCACGGAAGGGGGGTAAACAATTTACAGGGGTGTCAAATAATTCACGGAGGGGGGTAAACAATTCACGGAGGGGTCAAATAATTCACGGACGGGGGTAAATAATTCACGGAGGGGTCAAAAAATTCACGGAGGGGGGTAAACAATTCACAGAGGGGTCAAATAATCGACGGAGGGGGGTAAACAATTCACAGAGGGGGGAAAAATTCACAGAGGGGGGTAAACAATTCACAGAGGGGTCAAATAATTCACGAAGGGGGGTTAATAATTCACGGAGGGGTCAAATAATTCACGGAGGGGGGTAAACAATTCACGGAGGGGTGAAATAATTCACAGAGGGGGGTAAACAATTCACAGAGGGGTCAAATAATTCACGGAGGGGGGTAAACAATTCACGGAGAGGTCAAATAATTCACGGAGAGGGGTAAATAATTCACGGAGGGGGGTAAATAATTCACGAAGGGTTCAAATAATTCATAGAGGGGGGTAAATAATTCACGGAGGGGTAAAGTAATTCACGGGGGGGGGGGGTAAACAATTCACGGAGGGGTCAAAAAATTCACGCAGGGGGGTAAACAATTCACGCAAGGGTCAAATAATTCACGGGAGGGGGGTAAATAATTCACGGAGGGGTCAAATAATTCACGGAGGGGGGTAAACAATTCACGAAGGGGTCAAATAATTCACGGAGGGGGGTAAACAATTCACAAGGGGTCAAATGATTCACGGAGGGGTAAAGTAATTTACGGAGGGTGGTAAACAATTCACGAAGGGGTCAACTAATTCACGGAGGTGGGTAAGCAATTCACAGAGGGGTCAAATAATTGACGGAGAGGGGTAAACAATTCACGGAGAGGCAAAATAATTCACGGAGGGGGGTAAACAATTCACGGAGGGGTCAAATAATTCACGGAGGGGGGTAAATAATTCACGGAGGGGTCAAATAATTCACGGAGGGGGGTAAATAATTCACGGAGGGGTCAAATAATTCACGGAGGGGGGTAAATAATTCACGGAGGGGTCAAATAATTCACAGAGGGGGGTAAATAATTCACGGAGGGGTCAAATAATTCACGAAGGGGTAAAGTAATTTACATAGGGGGGTAAACAATTCACGGAGGGGTCAACTAATTCACGGAGGGGGGTAAACAATTCGCACAGGGGTCAAATAATTCACGGAGGGGTCAAATGATTCACGGACGGGGGTAAAGAATTCACGGAGGGGTCAAATAATTCACGGAGGGGTCAAATAATTCACGGAGGGGGGTAAACAATTCACGGAGGGGTCAAAAGATTCACGAAGGGGGTAAACAATTCACGGAGGGGTCAAATCATTCACGGAGGGGTCAAATGATTCACGGACGGGGTAAAGAATTCACGGAAGGGTCAAATAATTCACGGGAGGGGTCAAATAATTCACGGAGGGGGGTAAACAATTCACGGAGGGGTCAAAAAATTCACGGAGGGGGGTAAACAATTCACGGAGGGGTCAAATCATTCACGGAGGGGTAAAGTAATTTAGGAGGGGGGTAAATAATTTAGAGAGGTGTCAAATAATTCACGGACGGGGGTAAATAATTCACGGAGGGGTAAAATAATTCACGGAGGGGGGTAAACAATTCACGGAGGGGTCAAATAATTCACGAAGGGGGGTAAACAATTCACAGAGAGGCAAAAGAATTTACGGAGGGGGGAAAACAATTCACGGAGGGGTCAAATAATCCACGGACGGGGGTAAACAATTCACGGAGGGGTCAAATAATTCACAGAGGGGGGTAAATAATTCACGGAGGGGTCAAATAATTCACAGACGGGGGTAAATAATTCACGGAGGGGTCAAAAAATTCACGGAGGGGGGTAAACAATTCACAGAGGGGTCAAATAATTCACGGAGGGGGGTAAAAAATTCACAGAGGGGTCAAATAATTAACGGAGGGGGGTAAATAATTCACGGACGGGTCAAATAATTCACGGAGGGGGGTAAACAATTGGGGGAGGGGTCAAATAATCCACGGAGGGGGGTAAACAATTCACAGAGGGGTGAAAAAATTCACGGAGGGGGGTAATCAATTCACAGAGGGGTCAAATAATTCACGAAGGGGGGTTAATAATTCACGGAGGGGTCAAATAATTCACGGAGGGGGGTAAACAATTCACGGAGGGGTGAAATAATTCACAGAGGGGGGTAAACAATTCACAGAGGGGTCAAATAATTCACGGAGGGGGGTAAACAATTCACGGAGAGGTCAAAAAATTCACGGAGATGGGTAAATAATTCACGGAGGGGGGTAAACAATTCACAGAGGGGTCAAATAATTCACGGAGGGGTCAAATAATTCACGGAGGGGGGTAAACAATTCACGGAGGGGTCAAAAAATTCACGGACGGGGGTAAACAATTCACGGAGGGGTCAAGTCATTCACGGAGGGGTAAAGTAATTTAGGAAGGGGGGTAAATAATTCACGGAGGGGTTAAATAACCCACAGAGGGGGGTAAACAATTTACAGAGGGGTCAAATAATTCACGGAGGGGGGTAAACAATTCACGGAGGGGTCAAAAAATTCACGGAGGGGGGTAAATAATTCACGGAGGGGTCAAAAAATTCACGTCCGTGAATTATTTGACCCCTCCGTGAATTGTTTACCCCCCTCCGTGAATTATTTGACCCCTCTGTAAATTGTTTACCCCCCTCCGTGGGTTATTTAACCCCTCCGTGAATTGTTTACCCCCGTCCGTGGATTATTTGACCCCTCCGTGAATTATTTTCCCCCCTCCGTAAATTCTTTTGCCTCTCTGTGAATTGTTTACCCCCCTTCGTGAATTATTTGACCCCTCCGTGAATTGTTTACCCCCCTCCGTGAATTATTTGACCCCTCCGTGAATTATTTACCCCCCTCCGTGAATTATTTGACCCCTCCGTGAATTATTTACCCCCCTTCCTAAATTATTTTACCCCTCCGTGAATGATTTGACCCCTCAGTGAATTGTCTACCCCCCTCGGGG
The DNA here is from genome assembly GCA_964036045.1 of Eutreptiella sp. 'Long Island Sound 2002'. NCBI lineage: Eukaryota > Euglenozoa > Euglenophyceae > Eutreptiales > Eutreptiaceae > Eutreptiella > Eutreptiella sp. 'Long Island Sound 2002'. Next base: position 45,181,066 of record OZ038379.1, on the reverse strand, counting down.
TAAATGATTCACGGAGGGGTCAAAAAATTTACGGAGGGGGGTAAACAATTCACAGAGGGGTCAAATAATCGACGGAGGGGGGTAAACAATTCACAGAGGGGGGAAAAATTCACGGAGGGGGGTAAACAATTCACAGAGGGGTCAAATAATTCACGAAGGGGGGTTAATAATTCACGGAGGGGTCAAATAATTCACGGAGGGGGGTAAACAATTCACGGAGGGGTGAAATAATTCACAGAGGGGGGTAAACGATTCACAGAGGGGTCAAATAATTCACGGAGGGGGGTAAACAATTCACGGAGAGGTCAAATAATTCACGGAGAGGGGTAAATAATTCACGAAGGGTTCAAATAATTCATAGAGGGGGGTAAATAATTCACGGAGGGGTAAAGTAATTCACGGGGGGGGTAAACAATTCACGGAGGGGTCAAAAAATTCACGGAGGGGGGTAAACAATTCACGCAAGGGTCAAATAATTCACGGGAGGGGGGTAAATGATTCACGGAGGGGTCAAATAATTCACGGAGGGGGGTAAACAATTCACGAAGGGGTCAAACAATTCACGGAGAAGGGTAAACAATTCACAAGGGGTCAAATGATTCACGGAGGGGTAAAGTAATTTACGGAGGGTGGTAAACAATTCACGAAGGGGTCAACTAATTCACGGAGGTGGGTAAGCAATTCACAGAGGGGTCAAATAATTCACGGAGAGGGGTAAACAATTCACAGAGAGGCAAAATAATTCGGGGAGGGGGGTAAACAATTCACGGAGCGGTCAAATAATTCACGGAGGGGGGTAAATAATTCACGGAGGGGTCAAATATTTCACGGAGGGGGGTAAATGATTCACGGAGGGGTCAAATAATTCACGGAGGGGGGTAAATAATTCACGGAGGAGTCAAATAATTCACAGAGGGGGGTAAATAATTCACGGAGGGGTCAAATGATTCACGGAGGGGGGTAAACGATTCACGGAGGGGTCAAATAATTCACGAAGGGGTAAAGTAATTTACATAGGGGGGTAAACAATTCACGGAGGGGTCAACTAATTCACGGAGGGGGGTAAACAATTCACAGAGGGGTCAAATAATTCACGGAGGGGTCAAATAATTCACGGACGGGGGTAAAGAATTCACGGAGGGGTCAAACAATTCACGGAGGGGTCAAATAATTCACGGAGGGGGGTAAACAATTCACGGAGGGGTCAAAAAATTCACGGAGGGGGGTAAACAATTCACTGAGGGGTCAAATCATTCACGGAGGGGTAAAATAATTTAGGAAGGGGGGTAAATAATTCACGGAGGGGTCAAATAATTCACGGAGGGGGGTAAATAATTCACGGAGGGGTCAAATAATTCACGGAGGGGGGTAAACAATTCACGGAGGGGTCAAATAATTCACGAAGGGGGGTAAACAATTCACAGAGAGGCAAAAGAATTTACGGAGGGGGGAAAACAATTCACGGAGGGGTCAAATAATCCACGGACGGGGGTAAACAATTCACGGAGGGGTTAAATAACCCACGGAGGGGGGTAAACAATTTACAGAGGGGTCAAATAATTCACGGAGGGGGGTAAACAATTCACGGAGGGGTCAAATAATTCACGGACGGGGGTAAATAATTCACGGAGGGGTCAAAAAATTCACGGAGGGGGGTAAACAATTCACAGAGGGGTCAAATAATCGACGGAGGGGGGTAAACAATTCACAGAGGGGGGGAAAATTCACGGAGGGGGGTAAACAATTCACAGAGGGGTCAAATAATTCACGAAGGGGGGTTAATAATTCACGGAGGGGTCAAATAATTCACGGAGGGGGGTAAACAATTCACGGAGGGGTGAAATAATTCACAGAGGGGGGTAAACAATTCACAGAGGGGTCAAATAATTCACGGAGGGGGTAAACAATTCACGGAGAGGTCAAATAATTCACGGAGAGAGGTAAAAAATTCACGAAGGGTTCAAATAATTCATAGAGGGGGGTAAATAATTCACGGAGGGGTAAAGTAATTCACGGGGGGGGTAAACAATTCACGGAGGGGTCAAAAAATTCACGGAGGGGGGTAAACAATTCACGCAAGGGTCAAATAATTCACGGGAGGGGGGTGAATGATTCACGGAGGGGTCAAATAATTCACGGAGGGGGGTAAACAATTCACGAAGGGGTCAAACAATTCACGGAGGGGGGTAAACAATTCACAAGGGGTCAAATGATTCACGGAGGGGTAAAGTAATTTACGGAGGGTGGTAAACAATTCACGAAGGGGTCAACTAATTCACGGAGGTGGGTAAGCAATTCACAGAGGGGTCAAATAATTCACGGAGAGGGGTAAACAATTCACAGAGAGGCAAAATAATTCGGGGAGGGGGGTAAACAATTCACGGAGCGGTCAAATAATTCACGGAGGGGGGTAAATAATTCACGGAGGGGTCAAATATTTCACGGAGGGGGGTAAATAATTCACGGAGGGGTCAAATAATTCACGGAGGGGGGTAAATAATTCACGGAGGGGTCAAATGATTCATGGAGGGGGGTAAACGATTCACGGAGGGGTCAAATAATTCACGAAGGGGTAAAGTAATTTACATAGGGGGGTAAACAATTCACGGAGGGGTCAACTAATTCACGGAGGGGGGTAAACAATTCACAGAGGGGTCAAATAATTCACGGAGGGGTCAAATAATTCACGGACGGGGGTAAAGAATTCACGGAGGGGTCAAACAATTCACGGAGGGGTCAAATAATTCACGGAGGGGGGTAAACAATTCACGGAGGGGTCAAAAAATTCACGGAGGGGGGTAAACAATTCACGGAGGGGTCAAATCATTCACGGAGGGGTAAAGTAATTTAGGAAGGGGGGTAAATAATTCACGGAGGGGTCAAATAATTCACGGACGAGGGTAAATAATTCACGGAGGGGTCAAATAATTCACGGAGGGGGGTAAACAATTCACGGAGGGGTCAAATAATTCACGAAGGGGGGAAAACAATTCACAGAGAGGCAAAAGAATTTACGGAGGGGGGAAAACAATTCACGGAGGGGTCAAATAATCCACGGACGGGGGTAAACAATTCACGGAGGGGTCAAAAAATTCACGGAGGGGGGTAAACAATTCACAGAGGGGTCAAATAATTCACGGAGGGGTCAAATAATTCACAGACGGGGGTAAAGAATTCACGGAGGGGTCAAATAATTCACGGAGGGGTCAAATAATTCACGGAGGGGGGTAAACAATTCACGGAGGGGTCAAAAAATTCACGGAGGGGGGTAAACAATTCACGGAGGGGTCAAATCATTCACGGAGGGGTAAAGTAATTTAGGAAGGGGGGTAAATAATTCACGGAGGGGTCAAATAATTCACGGACGAGGGTAAATAATTTACGGAGGGGTCAAATAATTCACGGAGGGGGGTAAACAATTCACGGAGGGGTCAAATAATTCACGAAGGGGGGTAAACAATTCACAGAGAGGCAAAAGAATTTACGGAGGGGGGAAAACAATTCACGGAGGGGTCAAATAATCCACGGACGGGGGTAAACAATTCACGGAGGGGTCAAATAATTCACGGAGGGGGGTAAATAATTCACGGAGGGGTCAAATAATTCACGGACGGGGGTAAATAATTCACGGAGGGGTCAAAAAATTCACGGAGGGGGGTAAACAATTCACAGAGGGGTCAAATAATTCACGGAGGGGGGTAAACAATTCACAGAGAGGTCAAATAATTCACGGAGGGGGGTAAATAATTCACGGACGAGTCAAATAATTCACGGAGGGGGGTAAACAATTCGGGGAGGGGTCAAATAATCCACGGAGGGGGGTAAACAATTCACAGAGGGGTGAAAAAATTCACGGAGGGGGGTAAACAATTCACAGAGGGGTCAAGAAATTCACGAAGGGGGGTTAACAATTCACGGAGGGGTCAAATAATTCACGGAGGGGGGTAAACAATTCACGGAGGGGTGAAATAATTCACAGAGGGGGGTAAACAATTCACAGAGGGGTCAAATAATTCACGGAGGGGGGTAAACAATTCACGGAGAGGTCAAATAATTCACGGAGAGGGGTAAATAATTGACGGAGGGGTAAAGTAATTCACGGGGGGGGGGTAAACAGTTCACGAAGGGGTCAAAAAATTCACGCAGGGGGGTAAACAATTCACGCAAGGGTCAAATAATTCACGGGAGGGGGGTAAATAATTCACGGAGGGGTCAAATAATTCACGGAGGGGGGTAAACAATTCACGGAGGGGTAAAGTAATTTACGGAGGGTGGTAAACAATTCACGAAGGGGTCAACTAATTCTCGGAGGTGGGTAAGCAATTCACAGAGGGGTCAAATAATTCACGGAGAGGGGTAAACAATTCACAGAGAGGCAAAATAATTCGGGGAGGGGGGTAAACAATTCACGGAGGGGTCAAATAATTCACGGAGGGGGGTAAATAATTCACGGAGGGGTCAAATATTTCACGGAGGGGGGTAAATAATTCACGGAGGGGTCAAATAATTCACGGAGGGGGGTAAATAATTCACGGAGGGGTCAAATATTTCACGGAGGGGGGTAAATAATTCACGGAGGGGTCAAATGATTCACGGAGGGGGGTAAACGATTCACGGAGGGGTCAAATAATTCACGAAGGGGTAAAGTAATTTACATAGGGGGGTAAACAATTCACGGAGGGGTCAAATAATTCACGGAGGGGGGTAAACAATTCACAGAGGGGTCAAATAATTCACGGAGGGGGGTAAACAATTCACGGACGGGGGTAAAGAATTCACGGAGGGGGGTAAACAATTCACGGAGGGGTCAAATAATTCACGGAGGGGGGTAAACAATTCACGGAGGGGTCAAATAATTCACGGACGAGGGTAAATAATTCACGGAGGGGTCAAATAATTCACGGAGGGGGGTAAACAATTCACGGAGGGGTCAAATAATTCACGAAGGGGGGTAAACAATTCATAGAGAGGCAAAAGAATTTACGGAGGGGGGAAAACAATTCACGGAGGGGTCAAATAATCCACGGCTGGGGGTAAACAATTCACGGAGGGGTCAAAAAATTCACGGAGGGGGGTAAACAATTCACAGAGGGGTCAAATAATTCACGGAGGGGTCAAATAATTCACGGAGGGGTCAAATAATTCACGGAGGGGGGTAAACAATTCACAGAGGGGTCAAATAATTCACGGAGGGGTCAAATAATTCACGGACGGGGGTAAAGAATTCACGGAGGGGTCAAATAATTCACGGAGGGGTCAAATAATTCACGGACGGGGGGTAAACAATTCACGGAGGGGTCAAATCATTCACGGAGGGGTAAAGTAATTTAGGAAGGGGGGTAAATAATTCACGGAGGGGTCAAATAATTCACGGACGAGGGTAAATAATTCACGGAGGGGTCAAATAATTCACGGAGGGGGGTAAACAATTCACGGAGGGGTCAAATAATTCACGAAGGGGGGTAAACAATTCACAGAGAGGCAAAAGAATTTACGGAGGGGGGAAAACAATTCACGGAGGGGTCAAATAATCCACGGACGGGGCTAAACAATTCACGGAGGGGTCAAATAATTCACGGAGGGGGGTAAATAATTCACGGAGGGGTCAAATAATTCACGGACGGGGGTAAATAATTCACGGAGGGGTCAAAAAATTCACGGAGGGGGGTAAACAATTCACAGAGGGGTCAAATAATTCACGGAGGGGGGTAAACAATTCACAGAGGGGTCAAATAATTCACGGAGGGGGGTAAATAATTCACGGACGGGTCAAATAATTCACGGAGGGGGGTAAACAATTCGGGGAGGGGTCAAATAATCCACGGAGGGGGGTAAACAATTCACAGAGGGGTGAAAAAATTCACGGAGGGGGGTAAACAATTCACAGAGGGGTCAAATAATTCACGAAGGGGGGTTAACAATTCACGGAGGGGTCAAATAATTCACGGAGGGGGGTAAACCATTCACGGAGGGGTGAAAAAATTCATAGAGGGCGGTAAACAATTCACAGAGGGGTCAAATAATTCACGGAGAGGGTAAATAATTCACGGAGGGGTCAAATAATTCACAGAGGGGGGTATATAATTCACGGAGGGGTAAAGTAATTCACGGGGGGGGGTAAACAATTCACGGAGGGGTCAAATAATTCACGCAGGGGGGTAAACAATTCACGCAAGGGTCAAATAATTCACGGGAGGGGGGTAAAAAATTCACGGAGGGGTCAAATAATTCACGGAGGGGGGTAAACAATTCACGGAGGGGGGTAAACAATTCACAAGGGGTCAAATAATTCACGGAGGGGTAAAGTAATTTACGGAGGGGGGTAAACAATTCACGAAGGGGTCAACTAATTCACGGAGGTGGGTAAGCAATTCACAGAGGGGTCAAATGATTCACGGAGAGGGGTAAACAATTCACAGAGAGGCAAAATAATTCACGGAGGGGGGTAAACGATTCACGGAGGGGTCAAATAATTCACGGAGGGGGGTAAACAATTCACGGAGGGGTCAAATATTTCACGGAGGGGGGTAAATAATTCACGGAGGGGTCAAATAATTCACGGAGGGGGGTAAATAATTCACGGAGGGGTCAGATAATTCACGGAGGGGGGTAAACAATTCACGGAGGGGTCAAATAATTCACGGAGGGGGGTAAACAATTCACAGAGGGGTACGATATTAAGCTAACCCTCTGCCTTGCTCTCTCGTAGATTCCCTGGTGCCAAGGCGTCCTCTCGGCCCCCCACACCCGGCCAAAGAACCCCTTGGCCTACCTTGGCACCAGACTTGCAAAGAGCGTCATTTAACTGACAGGAAAAGAAAGATAACAAAAGAGGAAACAAAACTTTTGGAAGTGACGCAGTCTTAGGCCCCCAGTACCCTGTTGAACGGTGGGAAGAGTCGAGAGCAAGGAGAGGGGGGTTGACAGCAGATTTGGTCCCCCACAATGAAGGGGGGACCCCCAGTAAGTATGCACTGTCACAAACCACAAAACTGAACTTTTGCAGGATTGGAAGGGGGGGGGGAGGGGGTTTGTGGGAGGGAGGGAGGGGGTTTTGGACCCCCCCCTTGATATTTAATTATTCTAAAGAAGCCCTGGGGGGGGGGGGGGGGGCACGTACCATCATAGAAGGGGTTGCAAGCACTGGTGGGTTTCAGACGCTAGATTCGAGACCACAACCCACTTCTACACCGCAAGGGTGTGGTGACAATATTGGGGGGGACAGGGGGGGGGGGCGAAGTCTGACACGGGGGGGGGGGGGGTAGAAAGGGTGTTGGGGTGGGGGGGGAGGTGATGGTCCATAAAAGTCTGAAGTCTGAAGTCTGATAGCCCATTTGGTTACTATACCCATAGGTGGTGTGCACAGGTTGTTCGTTGGTGCCTTGAGGGGATATCCAACTACCTAGGGGTGCGGCCATTTGTATGGGAGGGGACCCTCGGACCCTCGGTATATGTCCACGCTGTATGTGGAGCCATCCCCCCCCCCGAACATGGGGTAAAATATTGCATCTGTTTTCGGGTTGGTTGGTTTGTGAATTGGTTGGCTAGTTGGATGGTTCATGGTTTGATGGTTGGTTGTTGGTTGGTACATAGTTCATTTGTTGGTTGCTGTTTAGTTCGTTGGCTATTCAATTGTTTGGCTTGTTGGTTGCATCTTTCCCCCGTGGTGTGTGGTGTGGTGTGGAGTGGCATGGTGTGAGATATGGTGTCCAAGGGTTTGCATGTATATGCAACCAGTGCAAGGGTGGTGGGGGGTTCTATGGAATTAATGTTCTTGCTCCAGCTGCGTTCCGGCGATTTGTTGCTAGAACGTCGGTAGCACACCGCTACAACGGTTCGCTAGAACGCTGCTTGAACAACGACATTCATTCCATACAACCCCCGTCAACACCCTTGCAATGGCTGCACGTACGGCCAGGCCCACACACACCACATCTCACGAATGCAACAACACATGACACCACACACCACGCAGTGTACATGCACCCAAATAGACAACCAACCGGCCAGCAACCAAACAGCCAACCAACAATCCAACCATGCACCCACGAACCAACCCCAAAACTGACCAACAAAAAACTATATAATCAACCACCCCACCAACAAAGAACCAACCAAGCAACCAACAACTGAACCAAAGCCACTACACGACACTTGCGCAGGTTGCCTGGCACCACAACACACTACAGTGCACCCCAATCGACCACAACACAGTAATGTGCAACACCCCTCAAAAAACGAAACCAGATCACACACCAAAGCATGGTGCACCACGTCCCACCACACCACACTACATGACAGCCCTGCACACCTTACAAGACCACAAGACATTACAACAGTGCGGAATACATCATAGCACACCTGCAACTTCAGAAATAATCATTTTCATTGTTTTCTTGCCGGATTTTTAATGCATAAAACAAACCAACTCTGAGAGAAAATGGAACATCCTCCAACACCATTGACCCCCCCCCTTGACTGCTCAAGCGCCCTCCCCTAGTAACAAAAGTGCGAAGAAAGAAAAGAGGACCCTCCCAAAAAACAATGGATCGAAGACAAAACAGCCCCATAGTTCGAGTGTCTATGTCGAAGTGTGTGGGTGTGTGTGTGTGTGTGTGTGTGTGTGTGTGTGTGCGTGGGCATGTGCCATGGTCTGTGAGAGCACATATGCCTATACATGCGCCCCACGTGTTGGTTTCTATGTGTATATGTGTCATGGAAGCCCTCGCACACGCAAATTGGTCTGCATCGCTTGCCCAAAATTTTTGAATGTTTTTGTTCTAGTTCCGTCCTAGGCTAGATGCTCTAGCAACCTCGCTAGAACATCTTGCTACAACACGTTACAACGTCGCTAGAACGTCGCTAGAAGAGCATTTTTTGTGCACTCCAATTTGCGGAGAAATCGATGCGGTGCAATCGTGAAAACCATACCTTGGCCCCCCGAGTACGGATAGGGGGTTCCAAGTTGCACCCCTCATATTGCCCACCCTTTAACACCCACGGGTTGGGGTAACCCCCAGTTTTTTCGTTCTAGCTTTTAGCGCCATCCAGGCGAGAACCGAATTGGGTCTTCTGGCATGTTCCTAGGGTTGTGCTTGGTGACCCCCAGAAAATGCGACAAAATACGAGGTCTGTACTTGCGCCCTATCTTCTCAGGCACCCACAAGTGGGCGGAATCGTTACTTTACCCTTGTGCTCTCGGGGGTTCCAAGCAGGGGACAAAAAGAAAAGACCCAGCAACCCCACTGCCTTTGCAAAATATATTCATGGTGAGCCGTGGAAAAAAAACGATAAAACAAGGTCAAACCCTGAAACATCCCTATGTCCCAATGGCTCATGTTTGCCATCCCTAGAAGTTGAACCCAAGACCCCGAAAAGGCAGGTGCAGTGTGCCACCAACTGGGGTATTGGCCATCGTTGAAAAACACTCCTATGAGGTGTGATAATGATTATGGACTCACTAAGCAACCGCCGATTTTGGTGCGAGATTGAACTCACTAAGATATTTGAGTATCCTGAGTATAGACACAGGAGGGGAAAACACGTTTTGGTACTCTTCAACACATGAAGCAAACTTGCGTACGGTGACGATGGTTCGGCACTTTCCAGCCAATTTCCGGGCGAAGTGGGGGGGTGGGTCCGTGTCAAAGGTGCGCCCCCCCCCCCTGGTCATATTAGCATAGACACGCCCTAGACATAAACGTGCAGCAAAGCCTTGCGGTTGCATAGCCTTCAAATGCGTATCACCAAGTGTGACCTAATTAAGGATTTGCAGGGGCAAAGAGGGCAAGGCAATGTGTGGGGCCACCCCTGTGAAAAAAGTCTCAAATGGCGAATTCCAGCCCTTGTTGACCAACGACGGTTCACAAGAATCAACACCCGTGTCTCTTGGAAGTTGGTCGGGTCATGGCCGATTTCCTCGCGCTTGGCCCATGGTACGTAGGAGTCTGGAACATGTGCCTTGGATTGGGTGCCATCTCATCCTTAGTGTTGCGCCGATGCATGTCGTTTCCGATGAAGTGATACAAAACATTGATGGTTCTTGCAAATTCACAACTTAGGCTTCGAGGCCAGCCGAAATTGCCTCATAAAACCAATCTGCGCAGGAATTGCTCGGGGGTGTATCCAAAAAAAAATCCATTCGTCAGCATGATTGTTTCCTCATGATCGTGCAAACCCTTTGGTTGGGGGGTTGGGGGGCAGTGGGCGTATTTTTTTGATGCCGATCATTCAATCATGGTTGCCAACATCCACCACCTCAACTTGCTTGCAATCTCTCACAACAAGAGCTGCAACAAGCGCCATGTCTGCCTTCATAGGAGAGAAATAGTTCAAGGGTACATTTCCACTCTGCTCGAGGTCCTTCCATAGGCCTGCTTGCAAGGACACTTTGTGATTCGGACACGGCCCACGGCCCCTACCCTCCTAAGTCTCCCACTAATCCCATGTGCCCAAAGTGACCTGCAAATGCCTCAACCCAGTGCTCACCACCTCGTTTCCAAAATTGGGGTCTTGAGTTATAGAACAAAAGTTTGAAAAACCGGAACAAACACCCCGGGAGTAGGCGTATAGCGCATATCAGATGTGATATACCTGTCAGTCAAATGACGTTCTTGTTGCTTGCTGCAAGTTCAAGGTGCAGCATAACCCACTGGAGGACAACGACTATCTCAATGACAGCTTCTAGGACTTTTGTCGTCAGCGTTGGCTCCGGCATTGCCCGAGCCAGACTTTGTTTGCCCGTGGTCCTGCCACTTGCACTTTCTCACTACTAACGAAGGCACTCATCCTTTAAGCACCCACAATGGCGGCCGTGAAAGATGCATCTTTATCCGGCAGCCCTTTGGCCCTCTAGTCCTCAACTATTCCCCAAAAATTGTCCTACAAGGGCATAGGCACCACCTTCCGTGTCTTGCCCTAAACTTGACAAACCAACGTTGCGCGCAAGACACAAGGTGTCTCCAACTTCAACATATGTGCAAAGTTGGCAGTGTCCCATTCAATCAGCGTGACACCACTTTTCTGTTGTCTCCCTGCAAAAGCATTCAAAGCATCCAAAGGTTGCTGGCCTGAGGCAAGCCGGAATTCACCATCTGAGAACCTAGCGACGTAGTGTACAGGTAGGGGCCCGTGCATGTACCATCTGCTAAGAACTGCTACTAACTTGTGTCTTCCCGAAGTACAACACTAGCTATCCTTGTTGGTGCCCAGGTGTCTACCATGTCTACATTGTTGCTCAATTGCTTTGGCACAATGCTTCAAGTTTACCCCTTTAATCTGTGCATGTCCAATTTTATCTTGTCGATACCCACCTTCACTTGACGCCCCCGGGGAGCGTCGACGTGATTCGTGAGTGCAGGCGCTCGTTGCATCTCTTCCTTATTCCTAGTTTCAAGCTCCTCCGCACGACCCCATTGTGCGTCCTTTTGTTGCTCATGTTGTGTTGCTAGCTCTTCGGCAGTTCTGTTGTTACGGCTTTGCATGAATGTGGGGAATCGAAAAAAGTAACTCCCACAGACGGTTGAAACCTTGGCGGGCCTGTAGAGGCGGGATATATTCGGCTGTTCCGCTTGAAGTATGTAAATGTGGTAGACTTGCTGCTGACTGGTGTGTTGACTACTTACCTTGTGCCCCTAATTTTCCTAACATATCGTTTCGTTGCCCAAAAATGATGAGGTGGATTGATGCATTTTGAGGTGCCGATTCCTAAAATGCAGGTGTTACTTTGGAACTCCTCAATATGCTGAAACAATGCACAAAGGATGACAAGCCTTGATGGAGTCATAGTGAGACGGTTCAATAAACACGCAGGATGGTCTATTCCTTCCTGGACTTCACCGTCTCCCAAGGGCCACAAAATATGGTATTCTGGCATCGGTGATATGCCCCTCCACATGCAAGAACCACAGAAACAAGGCATGTGCCACCGGGAGAGCCCTCCGTGGCCGTACTTGCGTACTGATACAACTTTGTTGTTGCTGGAATAGTGTCTCTTGGGCTGACTCTGACTGGACGCGTACCAACCTGCAGTGTGTGGCCCAGAGGTCCCGAATATTTGGTCGTTGATGCAGTGTATAACTGCTTCAACGAACCAAAGAGTCCCCGGTGTTGCGCACACAAGCTTTGGCACAACAGCTCTGCGAAACCAGGCTTTTCAATCTTATTTCCAAAAAGGGGGACGACCAGGGTGCCATGTCCATTGAGAACGTTGATTATTGGTATCACCTGATCACTTTTGTGAGGCCAAGGACAAGTTTAGCAAGATACGAAATACCCTTGCTACCCCCATGCGCCAAAGGGTGCTAGCATACATAAGCGCGAACCCAGCCCACCTTCCCTACCTTCGGGTGTCTTCGGAACGGACAAGCACAATGCAAGCATATTGGCCCCGGAGAGGTCTGAACCCCTTCGGTCCCTGTAGTTTGCTTGCAGCACAATCTGCCTAGTGAGACCATCTGTGAGCTTGAGTGTTGATTTATCTCACCCCAACAAGCACCTCCTAAAGCCGGTGTCAAAAGAAATGTGCAAAACCTAGTTCCAAGGCGCAATGAAGTCGAAGTGGGAAGAGAGTTCGCCGCCATACAAAATGTACAGCAGAGACTCTAGATTGTTGTGCAATGTGCGGGGCCTCGCACATTTCGACTGAAGAATGAAATGTATTGTTGGGTTTTGTGCACTGCGGTCACGGAGCACAGCAAGTGCAATATTACGGTCATATTTTGGCAAAAAAGTGCCAAGGTTGAGTTGCCATATCAAATCATCATGGTCCAAAAACTCTTTCAGGCAAATCCACGAGTATTCAGTAATTTTGAGAGTCCCAACGCACTACACCCCGGGACCGAAGGTACAACAACATCGTGTAATGCTTCGGGACAAGAATCCAAATTGCCTTGTAGACGTTGTGCCTAATTTGGTGGGTTCTCCCCCGGGAAGCTTCCCTTCCAACTTTGTGCAGTTCCGTCTTACAGGTGGCACGTGTATCCAGGAACCTAAATAGATACTGCCAATGGTTCATTCATTGGTTATCAATTAATGGAGAACATAGGGTTACGTCCCCAATGCGCCAAATCCCCTTGCCAAAAACCTTGGACTTGGCAAAAGAGCGGGGAAGGTTTGCGTTACAAAAAAATTAACATGCCTACCAAAAAACATAAAGAAGGGGATGGGATAGCACGAACTAACGAGCCTGGAAGAGGGGGGGCGGGGGCTCCTCGCTGCTGGACACCAACAACCCCCTCCCACAAACCATTGGCTGGAGGCCCCTAGCGGGGGGGGGGGGGGGGGCAAGTTGGTTCGGGGTTTGTGCGAGGGGTATTCGGGGTTGTCTATTGGGCCTTTGGGGAGCAGGGGCGCGAAGAGTTATGGCGGGACGGGGAGATCCGGGTGGGGCAATTATCTTCGGGGGGGGGGGGGGGCATATGCCCCCCAGGGCAAGCGTTGGTGAGTCTCAAGCTTCCCTTACCACCCCGTATCCTCGATCTTACCCTACATTCGCCCTAAATCTAACCAAAACCTTTGCAGCAAACTGATTCGGCCATGGCGGCCTTGTTGATTAGGTTGGACAAAATCCCCCAAATTTCATTCATTGTTGCTTTTGCCGCACCAATAATTTCCATTTTGAACCGTAACTTGAACTTTGACCCTAGCCTACGTTTACAGCTATGGGTTGGGTTAGGGCTAGGGATAGGATTGCCGAGCTCGTGGAACCAGTCTTGTTTTTACAACCCTCTTTTGGGTCTAGACTCAACCTAGCACGTTTGGCAAGCACGAAGCAAGCAGCAAAAAGGCAAGCAGCATCTATGCGCGAAATGGAGAAAAATCACCCCTTCGTACTGGTGCTTCGGATTCAACCAAAATTTTCGTGGATCCCACCTATGGGTGTGAAATACAACCACACAAAGCATGAGCCGGAAATAAAGAGTGGCAGTCGGCGACAAGTGTCACACCTGGTGGCCCTCTGTTTCAAAATCTGTGTAAAATGACGAAAGATTCGTCAATTTTGTGGCAGCTTGGGTGCCTGAGATGTCCATGGAGTAGTCCAATTGCATTGCAACCAACACAGAAGACGAAGAAGCACTTTTGCTCCCCACTTAGTGTGTTATACACATCATTGGTTGCCCCAATGACAACCTTTTGGACTCCAAACGGCGGCACAATGAAACTTGAATCGCACAAGCAACAGATGGAGCTAGAGGGACTGAGGGTAAGACTTGAAGCCCAAAAGCTCTAAAACAAGAGCGTGGTGCCGGATTTGACACTCAATAGCATCGAGGAATTCGAGGGCAGGGACAAGATACCGCAATGGATGCGGGAGTCCTCGGCGGTGCTCAAGTGGTTCTTTACCGACCGGACCTCGCCCACACAGCCCCCGGATGTAGGGGAGGAGGTGCAGGCCGGGCCGTAACCATTGGAGTTATGCATGAGGTGCTCCCAAGGGGCAGGGAGGTGCCTTGCTTTAACACGGCAACGACAGTGACTATGATGATGTTATTCTGTCTCAATACATTGCCCGTTGCTGTTCCCAAGGAGAACCACGACCATAGTGGGGTGCAAGATATGTACCAGTGGCGTACTTGGGGGGGGGGGGGGGGTGGCATGTTTGTGCCCTTATCCGCCAGACCTACACTTGTGCCAATACAATTGCAAAGAGTATTGGTCGTGCACACGCTGTGGGGGCTGCGGCTTTTGTTTGACTACCGCCGATTATCCCGTGAGGGGTGGGGTCACTCGGGACGCACATCGGTGGGTTCGCCTTCCTGCTGATCGAGAACCCATGGCGCCCCCCCTTCAAATGTAGCAACACAGCGGCGGTGGTGCGATCCCCTACACGGCCCAAAAAGCACTGCAACGTGCGCTCCCGGGTAGACACTTCTATGCCCACCACCAGTGCCCCACGGGTTCTGAGCGTCGCAACAAGCCCGCTCCTCCAACGGATGGTTGGTATCTTGGTGGAGGAGGTACAACCACTTAGGAGAGGTACACAAAGAATGACCCCACCCCAAGACGCCAACTTGAAGGCACAAGCATCCAAGCTTGAATGGATGACCTCCACATTTGTGCCTACCAAGAAGTTGTTTGGTACATGGGAGAGGTGCTCAAGCCAAGGGCCTAGTCAAAGGCCTTGGCTTGGTGTGATGACTTCAGATAGCCTATGGACAAGTGTTATCGCTCGCTATCAGCCAAACCCCACTGGTGGCATCGTTCGTTTGTTTTACCAATAGTGGTTGCTCCTCCGGGGTCCATTTGTTTGTGTTGGGGAACGTTATTGAGCCGTCATTCTCGTGTTTTTGTGGGGTGCCAAGGGAAGTGAGTTGTCCATGCGCCCCCTTATTCACCACCTTCGCGTCCATCCCACAAACCGCCAAGGCTTTGGGTTTCAAACACCATTATGGTTGGCTGGGTGGTCATGAGTGCGTGAGTTTGTTGCAGCAACTGTTGTAGACGGACTGCGGTAATTTGGGCATGCGCACATCCGAACGCATGCCAGTGGTCTTTGTGACACGTATTCAAGACATCTTGCACAGCCCTCCCTAGGTTCCATTCCTCCCTTTTTCCAATCCTCTCACCCCCTTCTCACGACAACTAGCCCCTTGTACACCGCGTTTAACGTGCGGTCACCATGGGACCAAATCAAAACCACAAGAAATGACCATGTGCAATCATACGCCTCAAATTCCCAATCGAAATCTCACACTTGACGAATTGTACAAGTTTTCCAAACAACCGAACGATGGATGCAAACAAAGAAAAGAAATAACTAAAACGACCCGACAAGACTAACAAACGGACATCTCGGTGGTAGTGGAATTTCCAACCAAGCAAAATGCTTGGTGCCCACCAAGAGTACTGTACAAAGGCGAAAATGTTCCTAATAAATCTTTTCAAAAATTTATCTTTCTTGTGGGTTCAAAGCCTTTATTCCCCAAACTACATTCCTCGTCTTCAACGAAGTTCGTTGCCTTAGTTTCCTCTACGACATTTACTCTATGCATCGATCCCCTCAGAATACTCCAAAGAAGTTAAGCTCCACGAATTTAGTGAGCCACACCATGGAGATCCTCATACCCTTTAAAGTCATTGACCACAAAGGCCCACCAAGGGGCGAACGGGCTTGAAGAGCAACTCGATAACATCTGCATTCTTGATGAATCGGCGATTAACACTCCTTGCCGCCGTCACGTGCAAATATTGAGATTGAGGTTGCATATGCTACGAGAGGAAGGAACAACGAAGCAGTAGTATGGGCACAAAGACCATAGGCACGGAAGTCTCCGATTAGTCAGAGTGCACTAGTACACAAGAACAAGAAGATCCAAACAAACATACAAGCAAGTAACTCAATCGACAACATATAAGTCTGGGAAAACTTCCCAAAACATTTTCCCCCTAGGGCCTAGCCTAGGGCAAAGACAAAAACCAACAACACACTACACTCATAGGAAAGTTCTCGAAGAAGTCCATTGGGGCGTTGGGGAATCTTTGGTACTTCTCTGCCCCTAGTACACGCTAGAAGACCCAATCTTGTTCTAGCCTAGAACACTCTACCCTAGATTTTCTAGCCATGGTTGGAGGCTAGAACACAAATCATTGTAGCTCAGAGTGGTAGAATAGGTAGAACATCAAGAAACAAATTATCACAGTGGGTTGGGGGGTGCATGACACACACACACTCATAGCAACCAACACACTTGATGCATGCATACGCATATACCCCCCCCCCCACCTGGCATGCACACTGTTTTGCAAATGCATATGCATAACACAACACACAACATACAATGTCAAGGCTGGGGTGGGTGGGTAAGAGGCCAAACACAAGCACCGCAAAAACACCCCCTGAGTGTCGAGCTATCACCCCCCCCCTTTTTAATGTTGTGGTTTGGGTTGTGGGGGCCCTGCTTGTTTTGCCTAAGGTTAGGGAGGGTATCCATTTCCTCTTTGCAGGTGTGCAGGGTTTTTTTATTGGAATGTGGATGTGAAGAAGTGGGTACACAGTGACACCAAGAGGTAGGTGTGTTACTCCTTCCCTCCTCCCTGCCATGTGTGTCTGTGGGATGGGGTTGCCTAGTGTACAGGTCCCCCCTTCCCACCATCCCTCCTCCCTTGCCCCCCCGCCCCCACTTGGTTATGCACTGTGCTGCTGTGCGGGTCAGTGGGAGTCTTTTGTCCCCCCTCCTCCCAGGTTATGGACCCCCCCCCCCGTGTGCACTAGGATCTGGCTTGTTCGTTCGTTGGCTGCTAGCTTTCGGTTTGCTTGGTTGGTTGTTGCGTTGGTTGGTTGGTTGTTGGTTGATTGGTTCTGGCACAGCTGAGTTTGGCTGGCTGGTTGGTTGGTTGGTTGGTTGGTTGGTTGGTTGGTTGGTTGGTTGGTTGGCTAGTTGCTGGGGTGTGTGTGTGTGTGTATTGTCTGGACACATGCTGTGTGGCACTGCTGCACAGTGTGTTTGTGTGTAAGCATGCCTGTGCAGCCATTGCAAGGGTCTTTGGGGGTACCCCCACTGCTGCCCAGGAGCGCGTGACCTCACCGTGGTGTGGGGGTGAAACCGGGGGGGGGGGTCCCCCCCGGGCTAACACGCAATCTGGGGAATGACCTGGTCTAGCCGCGGCGGCCAGGGCACGGGATCGCGCGCCCCACCCCTCGCCGGCCACCGTGAGAGAGTCACGATGGCACAGGGCGGGCTCCACCGGGGGGTGGCGGTATGCGGGGGTAGACCGGGTCCCCCTGTGACCCGGCCCTCTCCAGGGCTCATGTGCGCTCCCCTACCCCAACCCACTGCACCTTGTGTTCTGCACAGGTACATCATGGGGTGGGGATACCATCCTATCCGACGCCCGTCCAGGCCTGGGGTTGCCTGGACCGGAGCTGGGAGGTGGTGGAAAAAAGGGGGGACAGCGTCGGGGCGGAGGAAGGGGCCGGAACCTGCCACTACGGTGCTCACTGCGCCGGGGTAATGGCTCCTGCCTGCTTCCTCTATGTTTGGCTCCCCAAGAAGTGCTGTGAAACAAGGGGAGGCCCCCCGTCACTGTTCCGGTGCCCGTGCGGGGCGGCGGAACCGATACGTGGAGTTACGGAATGATATAAGGGGAGGCCCCGGGCCCGTGGTTTGAACTGCCTTACTGAAATAAGGGGAGGCCCCCCGGTCCCTGGTCCTTTGCCTACATTGCCTGGAGGAGGTGTGGAATTATGGAATGATGCCATGATATATGGGGTGGTCCCCCGGCCCCACGTCCTCCGCTCTGTGAGGGTGGAGCGACATGAGCAAACGGATACAATTCGGAAATGAGGGGAGGCCCCCCCGTGCCCCGCGTGCCGAGTATCCCACGTGGGGCGGCCGTACGGAACGGTGGAAATTGAAATAAGGGGAGCCCCCCGCGAAATCACAAGACTGGTGGGGTGTGTCACACAGCGGCGGTTACACCCGAGTCCCTCGGGTCCAGCCTGGGCCGCGGAGGGATAGGGACGCCCCGTGGGTTCGTCAGGTATTTTTCCGTCCCCCACACAGCGGCAATTACACCCGAGTCCCTCCGGTCCAGCCCCGGCCGCGGGGAGATAGGGACGCCCAGTGGGTTCGTCAGGAAAATTTTTCCTTCCCCGACACAGCGGCGGTTACACCCGAGTCCCTGCGGTCCAGCCTGGGCCGCGGAGGGATAGGGACGCCCCGTGGGTTCGTCGGGTATTTTTCCTTCCCCCACACAGCGGCGGTTACACCCGAGTCCCTCCGGTCCAGCCTGGGCCGCGGAGGGATAGGGACGCCCCGTGGGTTCGTCAGGCATTTTTCCTTCCCCCACACAGCGGCGGTTACACCCGAGTCCCTCCGGTCCGGCCTGGGCCGCGGAGGGATGGCGACGCCCCGTGGGTTCGTCAGGTATTTTACCTTCCCCCACACAGCGGCGGTTACACCCGAGTCCCTCCGGTCCATCCTGGGCCGCGGAGGGATAGGGAGGCCCCGTGGGTTCGTCAGGCATTTTTCCTTCCCCCACACAGCGGCGGTTACACACGAGTCCCTCCGGTCCAACTTCGGCCGCGGAGGGATAGGGACGCCCCGTGGGTTCGTCAGGTATTTTTCCTTCCCCCACACAGCGGCGGTTACAGCCGAGTCCCTCCGGTCCAGCCTGGGCCGCGGAGGGATAGGGACGCCCCGTGGGTTCGTCAGGTATTTTGCCTTTCCCCACACAGCGGCGGTTACACCCGAGTCCCTCCGGTCCAGCCTGGGCCGCAGGGGAATACGGACGCCCCGTGGGTTCGTCAGGTATTTTTCCTTCCCCAACACAGCGGCGGTTATACCCGAGTCCCTCCGGTCCAACCTGGGCCGCGGAGGGATAGGGACGCCCCGTGGGTTCGTCAGGTATTTTTCCTTCCCCCACACAGCGGCGGTTACACCCGAGTCCCTCCGGTCCAGCCTGGGCCGCGGGGGGATAGGGACGCCCCGTGGGTTCGTCAGGTATTTTTCCTTCCCCCAAACAGCGGCGGTTACACCCGAGTCCCTCCGGTCAAGCCTGGGCCGCAGGGGAATAGGGACGCCCCGTGGGTTCGTCACGTATTTTTCCTTTCCCCACACAGCGGCGGTAACACCCGAGCTCCCCGGTCCAGCCTGGGCCGCGGAGGGATAGGGACGCCCCGTGGGTTCGTCAGGTATTTCTCCTTCCCCCACACAGCGGCGGTTACACCCGAGTCCCTCCGGTCCAGCCTGGGCCGCGGAGGGATAGGGACGCCCCATGGGTTCGTCACGTATTTTTCCTTCCCCCACACAGCGGCGGTTACACCCGAGTCCCTCCGGTCCAGCCCGGGCCGCGGAGGGATAGGGACGCCCCGTGGGTTCGTCGGGTATTTTTCCTTCCCCCACACAGCGGCGGTTACACCCGAGTCCCTCCGGTCCAGCCTGGGCCGCGGAGGGATAGGGACGCCCCGTGGGTTCGTCAGGTATTTTTCCTTCCCCCAAACAGCGGCGGTTACACCCGAGTCCCTCCGGTCCAGCCTGGGCCGCGGAGGGATAGGGACGCCCCGTGGGTTCGTCAGGTATTTTTCCTTTCCCCACACAGCGGCGGTAACACACGAGTCCCTCCGGTCCAGGCTGGGCCGGGCGGGATAGGGACGCCCCGCGGGTTCGTCAGATATTTTTCCTTCCCCCACACAGCGGCAGTTACACCCGAGTCCCTCCGGTCCAGCCCGGGCCGCGGAGGGATAGGGACGCCCCGTGGGTTCGTCAGGTATTTTTCCCTCCCCCACACAGCAGCGGTTACACCCGAGTCCCTCCGGTCAAGCCTGGGCCGCGGAGGGATAGGGACGTCCCGTGGGTTCATCGGGTATTTTTCCTTCCCCCACACAGCGGCGGTTACACCCAAGTCCCTCCGGTCCAGCCTGGGCCGCAGGGGAATACGGACGCCCCGTGGGTTCGTCAGGTATTTTTCCTTCCCCCACACAGCGGCGGTTACACCCGAGTCCCTCCGGTCGAGCCTGGGCCGCGGAGGGATAGGGACGCCCCGTTGGTTCGTCACGTATTTTTCCTTCCCCCACACAGCGGCGGTTACACCCGAGTCCCTCCGGTCCAGCCTGGGCCGCGGAGGGATAGGGACGCCCCGTGGGTTCGTCAGGTATTTCTCCTTCCCCCACACAGCGGCGGTTACACCCGAGTCCCTCCGGTCCAGCCTGGGCCGCGGAGGGATAGGGACGCCCCATGGGTTCGTCACGTATTTTTCCTTCCCCCACACAGCGGCGGTTACACCCGAGTCCCTCCGGTCCAGCCCGGGCCGCGGAGGGATAGGGACGCCCCGTGGGTTCGTCGGGTATTTTTCCTTCCCCCACACAGCGGCGGTTACACCCGAGTCCCTCCGGTCCAGCCTGGGCCGCGGAGGGATAGGGACGCCCCGTGGGTTCGTCAGGTATTTTTCCTTCCCCCAAACAGCGGCGGTTACACCCGAGTCCCTCCGGTCCAGCCTGGGCCGCGGAGGGATAGGGACGCCCCGTGGGTTCGTCAGGTATTTTTCCTTTCCCCACACAGCGGCGGTAACACACGAGTCCCTCCGGTCCAGGCTGGGCCGGGCGGGATAGGGACGCCCCGCGGGTTCGTCAGATATTTTTCCTTCCCCCACACAGCGGCAGTTACACCCGAGTCCCTCCGGTCCAGCCCGGGCCGCGGAGGGATAGGGACGCCCCGTGGGTTCGTCAGGTATTTTTCCCTCCCCCACACAGCGGCGGTTACACCCGAGTCCCTCCGGTCAAGCCTGGGCCGCGGAGGGATAGGGACGTCCCGTGGGTTCATCGGGTATTTTTCCTTCCCCCACACAGCGGCGGTTACACCCAAGTCCCTCCGGTCCAGCCTGGGCCGCAGGGGAATACGGACGCCCCGTGGGTTCGTCAGGTATTTTTCCTTCCCCCACACAGCGGCGGTTACACCCGAGTCCCTCCGGTCGAGCCTGGGCCGCGGAGGGATAGGGACGCCCCGTTGGTTCGTCACGTATTTTTCCTTCCCCCACACAGCGGCGGTTACACCCGAGTCCCTCCGGTCCAGCCCGGGCCGCGGAGGGATAGGGACGCCCCGTGGGTTCGTCGGGTATTTTTCCTTCCCCCACACAGCGGCGGTTACACCCGAGTCCCTCCGGTCGAGCCTGGGCCGCGGAGGGATAGGGACGCCCCGTGGGTTCGTCAGGTATTTTTCCTTCCCCCACACAGCGGCGGTTACACCCAAGTCCCTCCGGTCCAGCCTGGGCCGCGGGGGGATAGGGACGCCCCGTGGGTTCGTCGGGTATTTTTCCTTCCCCCACACAGCGGCGGTTACACCCGAGTCCCTCCGGTCCAGCCTGGGCCGCGGAGGGATAGGGACGCCCCGTGGGTTCGTCAGGTATTTTTCCTTCCCCCAAACAGCGGCGGTTACACCCGAGTCCCTCCGGTCCAGCCTGGGCCGCGGAGGGATAGGGACGCCCCGTGGGTTCGTCAGGTATTTTTCCTTTCCCCACACAGCGGCGGTAACACACGAGTCCCTCCGGTCCAGGCTGGGCCGGGCGGGATAGGGACGCCCCGCGGGTTCGTCAGATATTTTTCCTTCCCCCACACAGCGGCAGTTACACCCGAGCTCCTCCGGTCCAGCCCGGGCCGCGGAGGGATAGGGACGCCCCGTGGGTTCGTCAGGTATTTTTCCCTCCCCCACACAGCGGCGGTTACACCCGAGTCCCTCCGGTCAAGCCTGGGCCGCGGAGGGATAGGGACGTCCCGTGGGTTCATCGGGTATTTTTCCTTCCCCCACACAGCGGCGGTTACACCCAAGTCCCTCCGGTCCAGCCTGGGCCGCAGGGGAATACGGACGCCCCGTGGGTTCGTCAGGTATTTTTCCTTCCCCCACACAGCGGCGGTTACACCCGAGTCCCTCCGGTCGAGCCTGGGCCGCGGAGGGATAGGGACGCCCCGTTGGTTCGTCACGTATTTTTCCTTCCCCCACACAGCGGCGGTTACACCCGAGTCCCTCCGGTCCAGCCCGGGCCGCGGAGGGATAGGGACGCCCCGTGGGTTCGTCGGGTATTTTTCCTTCCCCCACACAGCGGCGGTTACACCCGAGTCCCTCCGGTCGAGCCTGGGCCGCGGAGGGATAGGGACGCCCCGTGGGTTCGTCAGGTATTTTTCCTTCCCCCACACAGCGGCGGTTACACCCAAGTCCCTCCGGTCCAGCCTGGGCCGCGGGGGGATAGGGACGCCCCGTGGGTTCGTCAGGTATTTTTCCTTCCCCCACACAGCGGCGGTTACACCCGAGTCCCTCCGGTCGAGCCTGGGCCGCGGGGGGATAGGGACGCCCCGTGGGTTCGTCAGGTATTTTTCCTTCCCCCACACAGCGGCGGTTACACCCGAGTCCCTCCGGTCGAGCCTGGGCCGCGGGGGGATAGGGACGCCCCGTGGGTTCGTCGGGTATTTTTCCTTCCCCCACACAGCGGCGGTTACACCCGAGTCCCTCCGGTCGAGCCTGGGCCGCGGGGGGATAGGGACGCCCCGTGGGTTCGTCAGGTATTTTTCCTTCCCCCACACAGCGGCGGTTACACCCAAGTCCCTCCGGTCCAGCCTGGGCCGCGGGGGGATAGGGACGCCCCGTGGGTTCGTCAGGTATTTTTCCTTCCCCCACACAGCGGCGGTTACACCCGAGTCCCTCCGGTCCAGCCTGAGCCGCGGAGGGATACGGACGCCCCGTGGGTTTGTCCGGTATTTTTCCTTCCCCCACACAGCGGCGGTTACACCGGAGTCCCTCCGGTCCAGCCTGGGCCGCGGGGGGATAGGGACGCCCCGTGGGTTCGTCAGGTATTTTTCCTTCCCCCACACAGAGGCGGTTACACCCGAGTCCCTCCGGTCCAGCCTGGGCCGCGGGGGGATAGGGACGCCCCGTGGGTTCGCCAGGTATTTTTCCTTGCCCCAGACTTGGCTTTCGAACCATCGAGGCCCCCGCCGCTGAGGCGAGGGGGCCTCCTTCGCTTTGGGACCACTGAGGCCCCCGCCGCTGAGGCGAGGGGGCCTCTTTGGCTTTGGGACCACCGAGGCCCCCGCCGCTGAGGCGAGGCGGCCTCCTTCGCTTTGGGACCGTCGAGGCCCCCTCCGCTGAGGCGAGAGGGCCTCCTTGGCTTTGGGACCACCGAGGCACCCGCCGCGGAGGCGAGGGGGCCTCCTTCGCTTTGGGACCACCGAGGCCCACTCCGCTGAGGCGAGGGGGCCTCCTTCGCTTTGGGACCATCGAGGTCCCCTCCGCTGAGGCGAGGGGGCCTCCTTCGTTTGGGGACCACCGAGGCCCCCTTCGCTGAGGCAAGGGGGCCTCTTTCGCTTTGGGCGCACCGAGGCCCCCTCCGCTGAGGCGAGGGGGCCTTCTTCGCTTTGGATCCATCGAGGCCCCCGCCGCCGAGGCGGCGGGGGCCTCTTTGGCTTTCGGACCATCGAGGCCCCCGCCGCTGAGGCGAGGGGGCCGATTTCGTTTAGAGACCATCGAGGCCCCCGCCGCTGAGGCGAGGGGGCCTCTTTGGCTTTGGGACCACCGAGGCCCCCGCCGCTGAGGCGAGGGGGCCTCCTTCGCTTTGGGACCACCGAGGCACCCGCTGCTGAGGCGAGGGGGCCTCCTTCTCTTCAGCCAACCGAGGCCCCCGCCGCCGGGGCGAGGGGGCCTCTTTGGCTTTGGGACCACCGGGGCCCATCCGCTGAGGCGAGGGGGCCTCTTTCGCTTTCGGACACCGAGGCCCCCGCCGCTGAGGCGAGGGGGCCTCCTTCGCTGTGGGCTCACCAAGGCCCCCGCCGCTGAGGCGAAGGGGCCTCTTTCGCTTTGGGACCACCGAGGTCCCCGCCGCTGAGGCGAGGCGGCCTCCTTCGCTTTGGATTCACTGAGGCGGGGGTTTGCGTGTCCCCTCCGCAGACGTGCGGCACTGCGGATTGGGGGGACGCGACCGGAGGGTTAGAGGATGGCCCCGCGCACGGACACCTTCGGCAGAAGTGCCGTGCGCCTGGGGAGGGGGGGGGACCGGGCCACGGACCAAGCCCCCGTGTTCCGCCAGCCAAACGCCGCCCAGTCGGTAGTACGTGGCGGCTAAGGGCCCACAGCCGTGAGACTGCGTCCCCCTTCCCTTGGGGGGGTGGTGGACCGTGCCGGAAGTGGAGCCGGCGCTCCGCCTCGCCCCCCATTCCGTGCCCCCGGGAGTGGATCCGGCTACGTGTAGGGCGGGTGCATGCACGTAGCGCGGGCCAGGGGACAAGGGGAGGAGACGAAGAGGAGAGCCGCCGCCATGATGCTTAGCCGGACGGGTTGGGGTGAAACCTCCCTCCCGGTCGCTTTCCAGACCGTGGAGGGCCGGCGGGCACCATGGGGATGTGCCGCGGGGGCGCCCTACCGGGGAACGCATCTCCTCCTCCTCCTTGGGGGGGTTGTGCACATTTCATTTCAGCGTTCTAGCGAGGCGTTCTAGCGGCGTTCTAGCGCCGCTGCTTCGCTCCCTAGAACGCCGCTAGAACACCTCGCTATCACGGCGCTAGAACGCCAAAAAGAAACGTGCACAACGCCCCCAAGACCTTTGCAGTCACTACCCATACATGCTTACACACAGACACACTGTGCAACAACACCACACAGCACATGTCAAGGCAACACACACACATACACCCCAACCAATACCATCTACAAGCCTACAGCACCTGTGCACACACCCCAGCAACTAGCCCACAAACAAGGAACCATGCAACCAACCAACCAACCAACCAACCAGCCAAACTCAGCTGTCCAAGAACCCATCCACCAACAACCAAGCAACGAACCGAACAACCGAAAACCAACAGCCAACCAACCAACAAGCCAGGTACCAGTGCACACAGGGGGGAGGGCATTGCATAACCTGGGAGGACGGGGGATAAAGCATACCACTGATCAACACAGCACTGCTTCTGACGCTACAGCAGTACACTGGGCAACCCCACACCACAAACACCCATGGCAGGGAGGAGGGAAGCCGTAACACAGCTACCTCTTGGTGTCACTGTGTACCCACTTCTTCACATCCACATTCCGATTAAAAAAAACTTGCACACCTGCAAAGAGGAAATGGATACCCTCCCTAACCTTAGGCAAAACAAGCACGGGACCCACAACCCAGACCACAACACGGAAAGAGGAGGGTGGGGCTCATAGCTCGACACTCAGGGGGTGTTTGTGCGGTGCTTGTGTTCAACCTCTTGGCCAACCCTCCCCCCCATGACATCTTGTGCTGTTTGTTGTGTTGTGCATATGCCTCTGCCAAAGTGTGTGTGTGGGGGGGGGGGGGGCACATATGCCTATGCATGTGTCAAGTGTGTTGGTTTTTATTGGTGTATGCGTGTTACCCCTCCGCCCCACCCCCACTTTGGTGTCCCTTAGATGCGACACATGCATGAATGTTTTTGTTCTAGTTGTGTTCTAGGCTAGAATGTTCTAGCGTCGTTCTAGCCAACGTCGCTAGAACGTCGCTCGAACGAAATTGTTTTACACTCCGAAATCAGGTGAAAACGATGAAATTATCAAAAAAGGAGGATTGGCCCCCGAGTACGAATAGGGGGGTCCAGGTTGAGACCCCCAAAGCCCCCCCCCCACCTCCACGGGGAGGGGGTAACCCCCTCTTTTTTTCGTTCTAGCTAGTCTAGCGGCGTCTAGGCTAGAACGAGATTGGGTCTTCTAGCGTGTACCAAGGGTGGCGCCCAAGAGGAAGCGCTCTCGTCATTGGTACTTATATAGTGCCCAAGAGGAAGCACCTTTGTCATCGGAACTTATACAGCGCCCAAGAGAAAGCGCCTTCGTCATGGGAACTTATATAGCGCCCACGAGGAAGTGCCTTCGTCATTGGAACTTATATAGCGCCCAAGAATGAGGCGCCTTTGTCATTGGAACTTATATAGCACCCAAGAGGAAGCGCCTCGATCTCCGTAGACACAAATGAGTCGATCAAGACACAACATACTCAACCAAACAATGACAAGGAGGATCCCTTTAATCAAAATTTGAGCTTTCTTTGAACTCGGCACAAGAAAGTCCAAAATGTTAGAATCGACTACTTCACTAAAAATTGCAACCCCAAAAAGTTTGCATGCCTCTCCTACAAGAAAGATAAAATGAACTAAGACTCCTTTTAATGAGAAAAAGATAAAAGACATTTTGAATATCCCCAACATAATAACATTGATTTCAAGAAACATAATCCTTGACCTTGCCCGTGAGTTGTTTGATAAATGATATTTCAACTACTAAACTGCCATTATACTTTGGGAGTGGGGTTGGTATCACACGAGCAAAATATGTTTCCCTATCCTTAGAAAACCAACGAAAAAACAAACATCAAGCAAAGCGAGGCAAAAACACAAGAGCAACACCATGTGATTCATGTCGTTGTCCATACTCCAGTTCTTGTTTTGATTGGGGCCGCCGTGCCGTTGCCAAGGCCCTACCATTTCTGTTTCTCCACGGCGGCGGGTCATGGTGCCCAAGGCATTAAGGATCCATACGGCTGTACCCCCATATCGGCACCCAAGGAAGGGGCCGGCCCGTTCATCCCAGGTGTTAGCCCGCTAAATCACGCCCCGCCTAAGCTTGGAAAATATACAAGGGTGCGAAACCAAATATTGCCAGTGCCTCTTGCCACATCCATGGTTGAGGGTTAGGAGCACGACCACCAAATGCATCATCCTCAACATTCCAGGACTTGTGTCTCTCTAGTACCACTCTCTTCAAAAACTCTGGAAAACCACACACCTTGCGATCAACCACTAGTTTGGCCGAATCGCCGCGGAATTCAGCTGAGGTTGCACTAGGAATGCCTTTTGGTGTCGAACCGACGAACTAACCATTCCGCCGTTCGATGTACTCAGTGAGGGCATGATGCAAGTAGTGCTCATACACCACCCAATGTTGGTAGAGTGAGGCCCATCCAGCACAGAAAATGTTGTGGATCAACTCAACTGCAAGGTGTTCAGAGCCACATGTATTAGGGGACGGTACCTTTTATTGGAAATTCACTGCAGAAGTGCAGCACGCAATAAGCGCTGGACATCCCACCAACAAAATGCAAAAATCAGCGGGTGGAGCACACCCGCTGCAGCCCCGAACTTTCGGAGTAGAAAGTGGACTCGGAAGCCTAGTGGGGAATATGTTGGTGGTTCTTAATGGCACCAGTGGCTTGAAAGTATTTGTTTACAAAATTGCGCCCAATTTGGAGGGCCTGTTGGCAAGCCACGGACGTGTCCTCCCACACTACAAAATCTGAATTTCTGCCTCTGAAGAGATATTGCTTGTCAAACCAAATGCGGAAATTTTCCTGCTGCATGTAGATAACCTATCGCGACATAGCGGCAGTAGCCGAGAACAGGTTTTCCGTAATTTTCCCTTCATGGATGCAAATACGGCACGAGGAACCTGTGTGTGAGTGTCTATTCATTTTCGACCCTCTACTCAAAGAAAAAATCCTACACACTATGAGAAATAGGTGTGCGCTTCTTCGGAGGGTCCCGCACAGCACCCTCTGCCGCTGTGAGCCGGCGACAATTGAACGATTGCGGCCAATTAATTGTCATGCCGGTGTTGCAAATTGAGCAATGGGAGGGCCGAAAAGCCCAAGAACGCATGGAGGCCATCATCGGTCGCTACGTTGTTTTTTTTTTTTGTAGGTTCACGCTCAGGTGTAGCGAGGCCATGTGGTACAAAGGTAGGAAAACATTTGAAGATCAGCATTCAAACCGAAACCCAGCCACACAAAGGAAGGTCTATGTGTGAGTGTTGCACCCCATGTGCAAGCACAATTAGCCACAGTGCCACCAAACTTGTTACCTTCATACACAATGTTACCGCAAGGCGGGTGGTGCGGCATCACACTTGGACCCAAAATTTCGTCTTGCAAAGATAATGCCCCCAATAACCCATGCAATGCAACACCACTATAGACGTTGGGGTAATTGAGGGGGATTACGGATGTCCCTGAGCAACCGCGACCCCCGACTGCCAAAACTGTAGAAAAATACTACCCGAATCGTGGGCAAGAGTAACCGTGTTGCCTATGGTCATAGCAACTCGAGCTGGTGGTGGCCGATGGATTGTGAAACAAGCGCATTGTGCCACAAAGGCGGGTCATAGGCCAGTACCGTGGGTGGAGGCAGTGGAAGTTTTTGCCTGAGGATGGAGAGAGCTCACATTGACCATGGCAAATAAGGCACATGTTGCCACACCACGAAAAGTGATGCCGTGGCAGTGGCAGAAAACCTGTAGGTCAGTCACCAGGTGCTTGGGCATGGAAAATTTGAATGATTGAACATAAATGAATGCTGATAATAGAGAAAAGTTTTCGGGTCAGGCAAAGAGAACCCACCTTAATTAGTAAGTAACGAAAAAATACGCTGAGTGATGGTCCAAGATGTCATTCTAAGGGCTCTCCAGCAAATAGTGTTGACCGACAAATCACAACATCTGCTGGGAAGATTACTGGTGCAGGGTTTACCAGCAGGGGTAGCATCAGACAAATCACGACATCTGTTGGCAAGATTACTGGTGCAGGGTGTACCAGCAGGGGTAGCACCCAAAGTCTGAAAAGCATGACCCTTTCAAGGAGTGACAAGTTGCAAGACCACATGGCGGAAGCACACTTTGTAGCCTTTGAAATGGAGAGTGAGAATGACTCTTGTGGTGTGACATGGCCCAATAAAGGGGGCAAGGAGGGGGGGAGCAGGTACCAAGCAGAGAGTCCCACGTTCAACCCTAAAGGGCCCACCCTTCATAACCCAATTCACGAAAAACCAAGCAAGCAAAGGTGTCTCCGTCAGGCATCGTTTATCAAAGGGGTGGGGTATTTTGGACAAGACCCACCCACCCAACTTTGGACGCACCCACCTGACTGTTGACCCACCCAGACCCCCCCCCCATCTTATAAATCTGTGGGGAGCATTTTTTGTGAACCAAATTGAAGCCAAGGCGCTCTCCCAGGTTAGGCAACCCCAAAGGGTGACACACCAACAACTGGACAATCCCAGAGTTTGAACCAGGGATCGCTGGAACTGCAGTCATGTACCTTGACAACTGGGCTACGAACCAGCTCTGATAGTTTTGTGCAACAAAAGGTCAACGGGTTTAAGATGTTATCAAAAAAAAGGTCCCCCATCTGAAAAACTGCCACCTGCACACCTGCCACCTGCATAACGACAAAGCAGAAAAGGGCACCAGCAGTGTGTGGCAAGAGCCCAACCCAGGAAACCCTCGGAATTATAAGAGGGGTGGGGGTCCAGAGCTTTAGACCCACCCACCCGGCTGAAGACCCACCCACCCAGAACCCCCCCCCCCCTTGCAACATAGCTCTTATAAACGATGCCTGGTCTCCATGGTGCCTGTTCACCTTTGATTGTCGCGAGGTCCCAAGCACTCATTTTGGAAAGTTCGGTGCATATAGGTGCATATCTACCCTCCCACACAGACCATGCGTGCTTTGCACCGCCCCACTTGAAATCTGAATGGAATGTCAAATGCAATGACCCAGGGTTGCGTGTAAGGAGTGGTGTGAAGGAAGAAATGCATTCTAAGGAGCTGTTGGGTGTTGCATCTGGCCTAGAGAAGATACCCCAAAGGGCACAGCAGCTAGATAGGGAACTGAAATAATTGTATGCACCAAGAGAGGGGGGGGGCAGTAACCTCAGTGAAGAGCATTGCCAACTTCACGTCTGTGGTCTCCTCGAACAGCAACAATTGACCATCAGGCAGTACCACACGGCGCAGCACAGCCTCAGCTTTATCCAATTCATTCGCACCCGAGTGGATCAGTGCTCTGCAATACACATTGTAGGGATGCCATTTCTGGTGGATGCCAACGCAAGCACAACCATAATGACCAATACAGAGACAGACGGGCAACGAAACACGGGTGGGCAAAGACATGGGGATAGGCAATACTGTTGAACACCATCAGACACGGCCATTTTCTCATCATGATTTCCCCCACTATCCAACATGTCATCACAAGTTCTGATCAGTTCTGGATCATGTTCATCGCAGTGGTGAACGAAGAAAAATCCAGGCTTCTAAAACAAAGGCGGCCAGCTCTGCATGCCAAGGCATAAAAGGCATACGACCACCAATGTGGCAAAACAAATTGAATCAGTTGCGCAGCAGGCATAGTGCCATGCTCATCTGGACATCCCGTGGGATAAATGTGACGACGAAAACACACGATGATGGAGGAAGGCTGAGGGTATCATAAGTCAGTCGTCTATTGTGGCTCCTAGAATTCGGAAAAGATTAGCCCTTGTGCATTCTCCACATCCCCCGGGTAGCTTGTTGAGATACAGGTACCTGGGCTCCAACTTTTCGCCCTCCCATGCCTTGCACTGGCGCTCCACCTCGCAATGTGCGTGCCGGCTGCTTGGGAAATCATGATCCTACTCATGGGATCAGCGGAGTTATTCACCGACCTGACTCGGAAGGTCCCGGTCCGGACCCCACTCCACAGGCGAAGCCAGAAGATACGCCTCGGGATGCGTTGCTGGGCCTTGCCGGCCACAGATGCATACGGCGAGTTGACTTGCTGGCGACCGACATTGTTGTTGGTGCCTATGAAAACCTTTGACTTGCGTTTATATGCGGCCATTTTGGTCGCTGCATATATTCCGCCAGCAGCAATGTTCAGACGCACGCCACCACGGGCACTTGTTGGTGCGTTAAAATCCCACTTCACCCACCACTCCATTTCGGAATGTGTTCCCCTCCTCCGCCGCATCCACAAACACCTGCCATCCCCCCGCCCATTTGGCGTGCCACCTGTCGGCTCTTTGTGGTACAATGGCGATGGCCACGATTGTTGCCAACCCCTTGGCCACCGCCTGGGTGAACTGTCTTGTGCCATGTTGCATGCACTTATATGCCCCCCCATGAAGGCCCCCAAGCCCGCATTGGCTTGCCCAGTCATCAAAGCTGTCCTAGCATTCGGCTGAGACTCTTGGAGGGCACTTTTTTCCTACCCACCCCCCTAACTGACACCCGGAGGGACCCCACGATGCCTCCCACCGTGTTGCTTTTGCGGCCCGTCTTGGCGTCCACGTAGTTCCCTATGAACTTGATTTTCTCCACTGGTTGTGGTTCACTCTTATCCCCCACAATAAAGCCGCACACTGCACGTGTTTCTTCGCGTGCCGCACCATGCACAGCAACCCCGCCGTTGTGCACACCAGTAGGAGAATATCGGCTATGTGTACCCAACAATTTCCCCTCACCTTCCTCCCCGCAACGTCCATGATTGCCCATACCACGGTTTGGCAGATGACAGAGCAAACACACGCACCTTCTCGCCCCCCTTCTCACCCCCTTCACCACAAAGATGCGTCTCAAGGCAGGTGGCAGTTTTACACCCCAAAAGGCATTTTGCATTTCAAGATTTGCCATGTATACTTTGCGCCCCGCACTAATGACTTCTCTGCCCCTAACCACCTAAGTGGATCCTCGACCCCTAGCACTTTGATGTTGTGTGCAGATGTAAGGAATTTGGCTCGAACGTCTAGCATTGAAATTGGTAAAAGACAACACTGCGCGGTCCATGCCACCTTTCACTTCCCAAACAACATTGCATGCGCACCAACCGACGCAAAAGGCTGGCACTGACATTCACCCTACCCACCTCGCCAGGAGCTTTGTGGTTTTTTTTGGTTTTGGTTTTGGGCTGGGGCGTACCCGTAGGACCCCTTCTCTCATGGTCCTCCGCCGTCATCGTCATCTTCCGGGCTGGACATCCTGCCATCGCCATAGCCGACTCCATCCATAGGGTGGGTGCTGGCCTGCCCTGTGCTCTGCTCCGCCTCTGCTGCTCCTCTGTTTGTCATGGCACCGGCGCGTACTGGTGCGACTCCCAACAGTAGGTAGCATACCGCACTCAGTAGAGATTGGGCGCTCGTGAGGGCCAATGCCATGATCTTTATCCCCCATGCAACGGTCATGCCGCAGAGCACGGCCTCCTTGTACTTTTGTTTTTCCGACATGTCCAATGAAGTGCCCAACACCAACCGCAAGTGGCTGGCCATTCGCGTTGTGCTACCGCCTGCTGCCACGGAGGGGTGCCAGCCTTTGACCGAGGCCTCTAGCACCTCTTGCATGTGTTCTAAGGGCACTTGCTAAGTGAGGCTGGGATCCGCCCCCACAACTCCCCATGACGCATCCCGGAATGGCCCGTGTGCTGAAAGCTGTTCCAAGCTCCACTCTTGTGCCCTCGCTTGTACATCCACTACCATCGTCCACCCAAGTGCCGATGGGCGCAAAAATGGAAAACAGACTCAGGGGAATAGGTGAGGATGGCTATATCCGGGATGGAGGACAGGTCAGAGGGCCTGTGATTCACAGGGGGCCTGTGATTCAAAACTTCTGTTGCTCCCAAGCTCGTAACTGTGGTGGATTGTGAGTCCATATCCCCAACTCAAGGGTCCACACAAATTCTATTGCCTTCGGCAAGGCACCTTGAAGAGGGGAGAGGGACAACCATTCTTGAGCTGCCGAGGCTGCAAAGCTGCATGAGCAAGTTGTGCCCCAGCCCCCTTGGGACCCCCCCCCACACACCCAAATAGGGTGAAAAACACATAAGGAGGGCATTCGTCTATTAGCGTCCGCTGGCCTATGTACAGAGGCAGAGGGGCGGGGAGGCGGGTCGAGTCGAGTTCAGGCGCCCGTGACCTCCCCTACAGGCCCCCCGCCTGTGTCCGCACGGCGGCCAGGAGGGACGAGCCGGGGGGGACTAGGTCTCTTCCGTGCTGGCCCTGCCATGCTGCCGCCGCTGCGGCAGTGTGGACTAGGATGGAGGAGGCGTGGAGGGTGCGTCCGCCATTGGGTCAGAGGAGCTCCCCCCGACTGCGTCGACCGCTGTGTGTGGGGGGGGAGGGCGTGCGCGGAGCATCTCCGCCACCGACCTAGTGGCCTTCGGCCGAGGCCGCCGCTGAACCCGCGGGGGGGATCGTAGCCGCGGCAACGCGCCGCTGCTCAAGGCCACTGAAATGCGGCTGAAAACATCAGGGAGCGATGAGGGGGGCCGCTCTGCAGGGGGGGATGGTGGGGGAGGGGGGGTCCCGCGGTGTAGACAGTGCCCCCGTGGCCCCCGTGGTGGCGGAGGCGGAAGCGGGGACCGGCCCTGGGGCGTCGTCCCCCCCTGCTGGCGGGGGTGGAAAGGGATCTGCAACCCTATGCCTGTTAGCTGTGGCCCCACTCCCCCGGGTCCTCCCGGTTAGCCCGGTTAGGCGCCGGGCGTTTCGCGGGCATGGGGTCATCAGGCCCCAGGGTGGAGGAGGGGCGAGTACCCAGCGTTCTGGGCGGTGCCGTGCACCGGCGTGTCGCCGGAGGGCCCGAGCTCGGGAGGGCCTGGGAAGCCGGGCGGGCCCGCCCCAGCCAGGAGGACAACGCGGCCGCTCCCGCGTGGCGGGCCTTGGGGACGAGCACCTGGCGTCCCGGCGTGACCCGGGGCGGGGCTCTTGGGCAGCTTGGGCCCATCAAGGAGACGGTGTGGCCTTCGTGGCCCGCCCGGCAGCAACGGCTGATGCCCCAGCCCAGGCTTCTACACCGGGCGCAAGACAGCGCCCCACGTTCCAAGCAGAGCGCGCCCTGTGTGCCGCTGCCCACCCCCGGAGGGCGGCTGCGCTGTGGAGCCGCAAGCGGGACGCTTCGGGCTGGCGCCTGCGGGGGCCTCCGGGCATACAGGAGCAGAGGCGGGCCCCCCTCGAGGGGACGGGGGAAGTAATCCATTAAAAAGCGGTTACCAAGTGGTGGCCGCATGCGGGCAGGCGCCCGCAAGCGCCGGACCCACGAGTTGCGGCAGTGCGCCGCCAGGCGCATTAGCTGCAGCATAACTTCGCGGCGCGCCGCGAAGTAGGGGCGGGCCGAAAATCCCGCGCACACGCGGCCCCCCAAAGGGAGAAGCGAGCGGCAGCGCCCCAGCGGGGCCCCACTTAGCAGTGTGCCCGCCGCTAGATGGCGCTCTGCTAGGCCCACTGCCTTGCGCAGAATTTGGGCCCGTTCCTCCAGCGGTAGGCGCATGCCCCGCAACCGTTGGTTCGGGGTGGCTGGGAGCGCCCGCCCAACAAACTCATAATCCAGGGCCAGCTCAGCCCAGGAGACCTCCGCCGGCTCCAAGCAAGCGCCCGGGCCCACCGGACCAGGTCGTAGATGAAGTCCTCGGGCCACCACCAGTCCGGCGGGGTCCCCGGCCGGAGCCGCGGTTGGTGGCGGACGGCGTTCCCCGGCAAGGGGCCAACGAAGTCATCCCAGGGGTAGGGGTTGCGGGGCCGCGGGCGCGGCTGGTGTGGAAGGAGGGAGTCCGCGTGGCCCGGCTAGTCCCCCTAGCTAGCTGCCATGCAGGCAGCGAGAACCGCCAAGTACGTGCCGTAAAGGCGGTATAGGAACTCGTCGAGGAGGTCCCGGTCCACCCCCTGCGCCAGCCGGAGGGGAAAGAGGCCCGCTTTCCGCAGGCAAGACGGCCACTGGTCTGGCGGTCCCAGGTGGGGGATGGACCCTGCCACATAGCTCAGCCAGGCGAGCCACGTCCCCCTGGCATCGTCCCACTTCGGGCATTCCCACAGGACGTGGGCTTCGTCCTCGTGCGCCGCGCCGCAGTGGGGGCACGCGGAGTTGGTCCGCATGCCGTGTAACACTCGGGCCGCTGTCCACAGGGCCCCGGCCATAAGACCGCGCAGCAGCGACTTCTCCAACTCCGTGGAGGCTGCCCGCAGCGCCGCAAGGGCAGGCGGAGCCATCCGCCCCGTCGCCCAGCCCACCGAAGGTGACCGGGCGCCGCGCCTCAAGCTGGCGCGAGGAGTGGCAGCGAAGGCTGTCCCGGACCCGGTGCTGGAGCTGGCGGAGTGGCTCCTGCACGAAGTGCAGGGGGTGTTCTTGCCCTGGGACGTCCCAGCACCAGCATCCCTCGCGCGGGGTCCAGCCCAGGGAGGCCGCCGTGCGGAGCGCGCGCCCCACCGGGCCCGTCCCCGGTGGGCGGCCCCCTAATTCCCCTATAGCCTGGGCGAAGACCTGGGTGACCCCCGGCCGCCGGGGCAAACAGGCCAGCCAGAGGAGGCGCTCATACCGCATGTGCATGATCGGGGACACGCGATGCCCATTGGAAAGGACGATGAAGATGACCTCCTTGGCCTGGGACAAGCGTGCTGCTCCCCACAGGGCCCGCACTACCGCGGTCTCTAGCCCCCGCAGGTCGGGCTCCGTCACCGGCGCCACTGCCACCCCGTGGAGCGCCAGCGGGGTGACCAAGGTGCTGATGGCCCGCTCCCGCCGGTCATACGTTGAGAGGTGGGGGAGGCGGCGCAGGGCGCTCCGTCCCGCCTCCAGGCGCCGGGACAGAACCGTTCCCATGGTCTTGGATCCCCCAATGGCGATGTCGACGCCGAGCTGGCGGAAGGTCGCCGCCAGCGGGATGGGGCCCCCCCGGAGCAGCACCGCCGGGGCGCCCTGCTCCCCCTGGACCCAGGAGCAGGCTTTGTCCACGTGGACATCCTGCCCTGTGACCTGCAGCCACTCCTACGTCGCGGGGACCGTCTCTGGAGGGAGGCCGCGCCCAGGGCCACTACCTGGGTGTCATCCGCATAGCCCGGCGACCCCAAGGCCGCGTAGCTACGTCAAGTGTTTCGATCTCATCCCCCAGGCGGTCGTGTTGGCCCTGGCGTTGGAGCTGGGCATGGACCCGGGCACGTGCCGTGAAAAACACATAAAGAGGGGCTAAAACATGCTTTACATGGGATATTTGATCATTGTGTATGGTCACAGTATCAGAGAAATCAGTTTCGGAAAGGTCCATTTTTGAGGTGTTGGGGCTGGAAAATTGCATGGCCCCTCTTTATGTGTTTTTCACGCTATTTGGGTGTGTGTGGGGGCGAAGCGGGGGGGCTCCCAAGGGGGCTGGGGCACAACCTGCTCATGCAGTTTTCTAGCCTCAGCGGCTCAAGAATGGACCTTTTCTGCAACTCATTTTTTGATATTTTGACCATCCAAAATCATCAAATATCCTATGTAAAGCATGTTTTAGCCCTTCTTTGTGTGTTTTTCACCCTATTTGGGTGTTGGGGGGGGGGTCCCAAGGGGTCCTAAACATACACTTTTTGACTTTACATATGACATTTGATCATTTTGGATTGTCAGAGTATCAAAAAAATCAGTTTCGGAAAGTTCACTTTTTGAGCTGCTGGGGCTGGAAGGCTGGTTGTGCCCTAGATACCTTCCCCCCTCCCGCCCGCACCCAACTGGGGTGAAAAACACACAAAGAGGGTCTAAAACATGCTTTACATAGCATATTTCATCATTGTAAGTGGTCGCAATATCAAAAAACTGTTTTGCGAAATTCTATTGCCTTCGGCAAGTCCACCTCGCAGAGAATCTACGGCAAGCGACACACACCCTAAATAGGGTAAAAACTATATAAATACAGGCTAAATTATGCTTTACATAGCTTGGATGGTCATTTTAGGTGATCACAACATTAAAAACATAAGTTTCCGAAAGTTCGATTTTTGAGCTGTCCAGGGTGAAAAACTGCATAAGCAGGTTGTGCACCTATCCCGTTTGACCCCCCCCCCTGCCCCGCCCAATACCCAAATAGGGTGAAAAACACGTAAATACGGCCTAAAACATGCTTTACATACCTTGGATGGTCATTTTAGGTGGTCACAACATCAAAAAAAAAAGTTTCGAAAAGTTCGATTTTGAGCTGCCCAGGGTGGAAAGCTGCATAAGCAGGTTGTGCACCAATCCCTTGGGACCCCCCCCCCCCCCCCGGACCTAATACCCAAACAGGGTGAAAAACACATAAATACGGCCTAAAACATGCTTTACATACCTTGGATGGTCATTTTAGGTGATTACGATATCAAAAAGATATATTTCGAAAACTTCGATTTTTGAGCTTTCCAGGGTGAAAAACTGCATAAGCACGTTGTGTACCAATCCCTTGGGAGACCCCCCCCCTCCCCCCTCCGGACCTAATACCCAAATCGGGTGAAAAACACGTAAATACGGCCTAAAACATGCTTTACATACCTTGGATGGTCATTTTAGGTGGTCACAATATTAAAAAAACAAGTTACAGAAAACTTCGATTTTTGAGCCGTCCAGGGTGAAAAGCTGCATAAGCAGGTTGTGTACCTATCCCTTGGGACGCCCCCCCCCCCCCCCCCCGGACCTAATACCTAAATCGGGTGAAAAACACGTAAATACGGCCTAAAACATGCTTTACATACCTTGGATGGTCATTTTAGGTGGTCACAATATCAAAAAAACAAGTTTCGAAAACTTCAATTTTTGAGCTGTCCAGGGTGAAAAGCTGCATAAGCAGGTTGTGCACCAATCACTTGGGAGCCCCCCCCCCCCCCCCGGACCTAATACCTAAATCGGGTGAAAAACACGTAAATATGGCCTAAAACATGC
Source organism: Eutreptiella sp. 'Long Island Sound 2002' (assembly GCA_964036045.1). Lineage (NCBI taxonomy): Eukaryota > Euglenozoa > Euglenophyceae > Eutreptiales > Eutreptiaceae > Eutreptiella > Eutreptiella sp. 'Long Island Sound 2002'. The sequence continues at coordinate 45,143,168 of OZ038379.1, read as the reverse complement.
TTTACATACCTTGGATGATCATTTTAGGTGATTACGATATCAAAAAGATATATTTCGAAAACTTCGATTTTGAGCCGCCCAGGGTGAAAAACTGCATAAGCACGTTGTGTACCAATCCCTTGGGAGCCCCCCCCCCCCCCCCTGGAGCTAATACCTAAATCGGGTGAAAAACACGTAAATACGGCCTAAAACATGCTTTACATACCTTGGATGGTCATTTTAGGTGGTCACAATATCAAAAAACCAGTTTCGAAAACTTCCATTTTTGAGCTGTCCAGGTTGAAAAGCTGCATAAGCAGGTTGTGTACCAATCCCTTGGGAGCCCCCCCCCCCCCCCTGGACCTAATACCTAAATCGGGTGAAAAACACGTAAATACGGCCTAAAACATGCTTTACATACCTTGGATGGTCATTTTAGGTGGTTACAATATCAAAAAAAACCCAAGTTTCCAAAACTTCAATTTTTGAGCCGTCCAGGGTGAAAAGCTGCATAAGCAGGTTGTGTACCTATCCCTTGGGACGCCCCCCCCCCCCCGGACCTAATACCTAAATCGGGTGAAAAACACGTAAATACGGCCTAAAACATGCTTTACATACCTTGGATGGTCATTTTAGGTGGTCACAATATCAAAAAAACAAGTTTCGAAAACTTCGATTTTTCAGCTGTCCAGGGTGAAAAGCTGCATCAGCAGGTTGTGTACCAATCCCTTGGGAGCCCCCCCCCCCCCCCCCCGTGGACCTAATACCTAAATCGGGTGAAAAACACGTAAATACGGCCTAAAACATGCTTTACATACCTTGGATGGTCATTTTGGGTGGTCACAATATCAAAAAAAACCCAAGTTTCGAAAACTTCGATTTTTGAGCTTTCCAGGGTGAAAAGCTGCATGAGCAGGTTGTGTACCTATCCCTTGGGATCCCCCCCCCCCCCCCCGGACCTAATACCTAAATCGGGTGAAAAACACGTAAATACGGCCTAAAACATGCTTTACATACCTTGGATGGTCATTTTAGGTGGTCACAATATCAAAAAAACAAGTTTGGAAAACTTCGATTTTTGAGCTGCCCAGGGTGAAAAGCTGCATAAGCAGGTTGTGTCCCGGCCCATTCACGAGGCCATTATTGGTGAAAACAGCCCTTTCGCGTCTTTGGCACGCGTTGTGAACGGCCCTAAGCAAGGCTAGAGACTGCAAAAAACGTCCTTCTGTATCCTAGTAGGCATATACTGTCACAACATACCCACTCACACCCCTCAGACTGGGGACCACAGGGTCACCGAGGTCGCCAAAACCGCCAACATACCAAAAATGGCTGAAAAAGTGCATAAACTGCATGAGCGCTCGTCCCACTCCGCCCCATACAAACCCTATGGAGTGGGGACCCGGAAACACTTTTTCGGCTCGAAATCGAAAAAAACCAAAAGATTCATGATTTTCGACCCAAAAAAAGGGGGGGTCATATTTTGACCCCCCCCCCACCCCCCACCCCCCCCCCCTCCCTCAAAACCTGAAAAAAGTGGGTTTCAAGTGGGGGGGGTCTTGGGGGGGTCGGGACCAAAAACTCATTGGGGGATGCGTTTATTGGACAAAATAATGATTTTACAAGGGGTTAAACTAACAATTCAACCCCTTGGGGTAGGGTACGCGAATAGGCCCAAAAAGGCTGAAATGGGGGGGTATGTGGCATTTTCCCCTATATATGCCTGCCTGGCTTTGATCTAACAACCTCTGCGAGGTGATTTTCCATTTTTGACGTGTGGAAGGTGGAAAACTGCTTGAGCAGTTTGCGCACACACCAAATGCCATTGAACAACCTACAAACAGCAATTTTGAAGCTTTTGGGGGGCCCATGGCTCGGGCTAGATGGGCCCCGTGGCCATTGCGTGGGTCCCCAGGGGTGCTCAAGTACGCATACTGTCACCAAATGATCACCCAAACCCATCCTAGGGGCAACACAAGGGTTTCGGAATGTCGAAATGTCGAAATGTGAAAAACTTTCAAGTGTCACTAAACAGCCTACACAACAACAATTTTGGGGCTTTTGGAGGGCCCATGGCACGGGCTAGATGGGCCTAGCGGCCACTACGTGGGTCCTCATGGGTGCTCAAGTACCCGTACTGTCACCAAATGATCACCCAAACCCATCCTAGGGGCAATGGAAGGGTTTCATGAAAAATCGAATTTCAAAAAACTTTCACGTGCCACTAAACAGCCTATCCAGTGTGAAAACGGAAAAAGTCCTCACCAAGGGGCCATATGGGGGGGGCCGACTGGGGGTACCTGGAGTTGGGACCCGGGACCCCCGCCATGGGTTAGGGGGTCCCTATACAAGAAAAAAGTTCTTCAGGACCCAGGTCAAAATACACACACAGCGGCCACAATACGCAAAGAAGTTTTGACCCCCCCCCCACCCCCCCACCCCCCCAAAAAAGGGGTACCCAGGTGCGGGGGGGTACGGGGGTCAAATCCAATCCAAAAAATCAACCTAACCTGGGGGATTATTGTTGGTCCTAAAATGATGATTTTACAAGGGGTTAGACGTCAGAAACCATACATTGGGGTGTGCTACGCGAACGACTTCAAAAAAGGGGGTACAGGACGCTCGCGCCTGCGCTTGATCTAACAACCTCTCTTCGAGGTGATTTGTAAATTGCGAGTCCATATCCCCAATTCAAGGGACCACTCAATTTGTGGATTGTTGGTGCGGAGACGGGGTGAGGCAAAGCAGGGAGGGAATGGAAAACGATCATGGGTGGGAAATGGGCCCAAAAAGATGCCCGGTGCACTAACGCTCCCCCTATTGATCACGGAAAAACACACAGATCAAACTGCATTCGCCAATTGACCGAGGGGCGGTAGCCACATCTAAATAAGAAGCCCAATCTTGTGCACTGAGAACGTCTGGAGAGAAAGTACCAAAGTGCAGAAGAGGAACTTAAGGGGACAATACAATCGATGGCTGCATGTACCCAACCCACCTGCACACACACAACCACGACATTGCACCGGATGTAGACAGTATCTTTTGGGCACTCAGCTCCATGTGCTTCTGCCTTCTCCAACAGCTCCAAGGCCTTCTGCGGCTGCTGCTGATGCACGTAGAGCCATGCAGCATTGGACAGCACCACGGGGTTCTCAAGCATCTCAGGGTATAAGTCCAGCATCTTATCTCGGGCTGCTGCGGCATCTGGTATGCGTCGCTGCTTCAGCCGAAGGATGGAAATCTGTATGGCACAGGATGGGAGAGGAACCAAGAGGGGTACTGGAGAGAGGATGGAGGGCAGGAGGCGAGAATAGGAAAGGGACCGGGAAGAGGCAAAAAAGGGTCACAACAATAAACTGCCGTCCAACCATCCTCTTGCTTTTCGTTACCCTCGAACAACCGTCGATTGCAGTTAACATCCCGTTGCCGTTGGTTACCCCTCAACCACAGTCAGTTATCTGCTTTCAGTTACCGTTCCATTGCTATTGACGAAGCCCTAACCTTCATGAGTGGGCATCAGCACACCAAATGCAAATAGGCTGCATTGTTCGTGCCCCCAATCGTGGCTGCCAATTGCAACGTCTGGTTTGCCTGATCCAGTTCATAATTCTCAATCAGGGCCTTGGCGGTGTGCAGCAGATTGAACATGATGGTATTCATTTGCCCCTCCTTGCCAGGCCCCCCTGTGTGGTCTCCGGCTGCTGAACTGTCAGATGCGACGCCCTCAGGACGCTCTGCAGAGAGCGGGGGTTCAGCCTGAGACATTAGAGGCCCACGGGCCTGTGCAGAGGGACAACTCTGCCTTCGCTTTGGGGCATCAGCCGTGCTGATGGGTTGCCGCGTGCGTCCCCGACTGCCCCACTGATCAGAGGACTGGCCCTGATTGCCATTGTGGCCCTGACCATCCGCCTGGCTCTGAACATGTCGGCGGGTCTTGCTGCTGGTGCCGGGGCCAGGGCGGCCCTGATGACTGCCAGGGCGTCCAGGATGTGACCGTGCTGGCCTCTGCTGTCGTACATCCCAAGTGCATGCGTCAGGGGGTGCAGTGTACGCTCGCAATGCCCACTGAGTCGCCACTGCAGGCAGAGTGACACTACCTGCGGTGTTGCGGACACAGGGGCTATTCAGGGGCCACATCCGCGCCCGGGCGGTGGATGCCAGTGTCCGGAGCATGGGCAACGTGCGCGCCGCCGCAGGCGCTGTGCAACGTGCTGAGGGCAGGCCTGATTGGGCTGGGGCCTGGGCTGAGTGGGCTGAGTGGCGACGGATGTCCCTGTTGCGCCAACCTCAGGCCTTTACTTGCACTTCATTGTTCACAGCCCAAAAAATTGGCTGCATCACGAGGACAGCGAAATAGCAGTGCCTCCTCCGGGGGGGGGGGGGGGGGGCACTTCAGAGTGGGGGAGGAATTCAAAAGTGGCTAAACCAGAGGCTTAGCTGGACGTGTGAAGTTGAAGCTAAAAAGGCTCATTTAGGGCTAAGTGGCATTTTTCAAAGAGGTGTTGGCAAAAACTTGTGGCTTTTGGGGCTTGGGAGGGGTTTTTGGTTGTGCCCAAGTTCATTCCAATCCCTACTTCAAGGGGACTTGACAAGGGAGGCACTTTTTTTTTGACGGCTCAATTGACTGAGCAACCCGCCTCAACCGTCACTAAGCCGACCGTGAGCCGGCTCACTAACCTCTCGCTTGCCTGTCACTTCGCTCTCATTGAGAGGTAAGTGAGAGCTTCAACCCTCTTAGCGAGAGCTCAGTTGAGGCTCACTCAACACTTGTAAGCAATCTTCCCTCAACGCCTCCTGTGTCGCAGTGCACGCTAAAAAATCCTCCTCACCATGTTTTCCCTCCCCGTCCTCTACCGCTGGGCACATGCTCCGGCGTTGGAACCCCCTTTGCTTGGTCACCGCCCTACTCTCCACCTCCGAACCCTCCTTGTGGAGGTTATCATCTAGTGGGTGGTGGTGGTAGTGGTGGGGAGGGGGGGGGGGGGGCAGCCCGACAAAGGAAGCTGGGCTCCTTGATGCTGTACAATGAAAGTGTCGTGTAGTCGGGCACCACATGGCATCACTCGGGGATGATGGGACGAACCCAAAGGCTTTCCCACCACTCCCCGCAAACCACCTCTGCGTTAAACGGCAAGGCCTCATGGAGTCCCTTCTTTGCAGGCTGAAAATCGACGCCAACAATATGTGCGTTCCAGCCGTATAGCAGATTAGTGGTCGAGTACCCAGGTGCCGAACACCTAGGGGCTCCCGTTCACCTTTCCGGAGGCTTCATGGCACAAGTTGTACACAACATGAGCGGGAAAGCGGAGCCATATGGCGCGGATTTGCGGATGCACCGGCCGCAAACGGTTGTTGCACTGCATCCAACTGTTTCCAAGAAAGGTGCAATGGGAAATAGTGATGTGCACCACTTCCCGGAAAGGGGCGCGGAGCTGCTAGGCCCGTAGCCTCAAAGGCTCCAAGTCTTTGAAGGTGCCCCCCAGCAGCGTACCTCGTTCCACATGGTAGGTAACCGGGGGTACCCGAAAGTGCCTTGAGAACATTTTTCAGCTACGGGTTCCAAGTGAGAGGAGAGAAGAAACATTGTGGTCAACAAGGCAACCCAACTAAGCCGCAACTCAGCCGTCGGTGAGCCGGCTCACTGAGCTCTTACTTACCTCTCACTTAGCTATCACTTACAGGTTTGGTGCTCTAAGTTAGAGCTCATTTGAGGCTCCCTCATGGCTCACTCAGAAGCCTTCCCCCCCCTCCCTTCCCCTTTCTTCCCATCATCGCCTGCCGCAATTCCCTTCCTTCTTGCACCCACCGTTCCGTCTTGTTTTGCCACAAAAGCCCCCCTCCCCCCCGCCCTGTTGCCACCTTCACCAAAGGAGGGTGCAAGTCACTTAGAAACATTAAAAGAAGATTACCGAGCATGCAAAAGGCACAACAAAGAAGCACCCTAAAACCGCAACGCATGTGTGAGAGCTAAATGAGCCCTGACTTACAAGTCCACTTAGCCACGAGTGAGTCATAGGTACACCCTGCCGTCTGGGAGATTGTCTGGGCTTCACTGCGGGGTACAAAAACAGGAGCGACCCACAAGTGGTCGTATTGGCTAGACAACCCGTGCCATCTAGGGGGTCCCCAACGCTTTAGAGCGGGGGAGAAAATCAAAATTGGCCCATAAAAGGGCACATTGGCTACATAACCACTGCCATGTGGCGGATTCCCAACACTTCAAAGCGCGCGAAAAATCATAAGTGGCCCACAAGTGGGAAAATTGAACATTTAACCCCTGCCCTTTAGGCTGAACAGCGTGGGACAAAATTAGCAGCAGCCCAAAAGTGGGCAGATGGGCTCCATTCCTCTTGTCGTCTAAGGGGGCACCCGCCCTTCCAAGTGGCAAACAAAGTCAAAAGTGCCCCACAAATGGGCCAATTGGTTTAGCACCCTTGCCGTGCGGGGGGGTCCCCTACGCGTAAGAGCGGGGGCGAAATCGATAGTGGCCCACTTGGCTACATAACCCCTGTTGTATCAAGGGTCCCTAATGCTTCACACCAGGGGAGAAAGTCGCACTGGTTCAGAAGTGGGGACATTGACTACATGACCATTGCTATCTTGGGGGTCTCCTGTGCTTCACGGTTGGGGACAAAACTGGTCGTGGCCAACTAATGGGGAAATCATCTTCATAAACCCAACCGTCTAGGCGGCCCCCAACGCTTTAGAGCAGGGGACTAAATGATAAGTAGCCTATAAAAGGCAATTGGGCGGCATAACCTTGCCGTTTTGGCGGAACCTAACTCTTCAAAGAGAGGAAAAAATCACGGCGCGGTAGAGGGGGGGGGGGAGAATCAGCACTCGCGCACAAATGGGTAGACTAGCCACATAACCCTTGCCTTCTAGGGCGTCCCCAACCCTGCACAGCGAGGGACATAACCAAAAATGGCCCATAAAGTGGCAAGTTGGCTTCATAACCCTTGCCACTTGGGGAATCTCCAACGCTGAAGACCGGAGGACAAAATCAGCACTGGCCGACAAGTTGGCCCATTGGATACATGGGCCTCGCCGTTGAGGGGTCCCCCGCGCTTCAAAGCTGAGGACAAAATCAAAAGTGACCCACAAGTAAGCAAATGAGATGCATAACCCTTGGCATACGACGAGGTCCTAACGCGCCACAATAGGGGGAAAAAATGGCGATGGGCCCAAAATTAGGCAAAAAGGCTACAAAAGCCCTACCATCTGAAGGGTCCCCAATGCTTCAGAGCGGGGTAGAAAATCAGAACGGGTCCACAAATGGGCAGATTTGCTACATAAGCCCTACTGTCCGGGGGGTCCCCGATGATTTAGAGCGGCGGACAAAATCCGCAGTGCCCCAGAAGGAGACACATTGGGTACATGACACCTACCATCTAGGGGATCTCCTACGCTTAAGAGCGGAGGACAAAATCGAAAGTGACGCACAAGTGGGCAAATCCGGCAGATAACCCTTGCCATCTTGGGCAACCCCGAGGCTTCACAACGTGGGACAACATCAGCATTGGCCCCGAACTGTACAAATGGGCTACAAAACCCAGGCTGCCTCAAGGGTCCCGAACGCATAAGGGCGGGGATAAAAATCAAATTTGGCTTACAATTGAGCAGATTGGCCACAACCCCTGCTGTCCGGGAATCTCGTGCGCTTTAGACCGGGAAATAAAATCACAAGTGGCCCACAAGTCGGCAGATTGCCACATAGCCCGTGCCTCAAGGCGATCCCCTACGGCTGCGCGGGAGAAAATCAGAAGTGGCCCCCAAGCGGGGGTATTGGGTACATGACCCCAACCGTTTGGGGGGTCCATAATGCTTCATAGCATAGGAGAAAATCAGCAGCAGCCCACAAGTTGGCAAATTCACTACATAATACCTGCCGTTTGGGGGATGCGCAACACTTCACGGTCAAAGAGGCTATGAGCATCTGCTAGCAAGTGGGCATATTGGGTACATGACCTTTGTTGATCAAATACAATTCAAAACGGGGGGGGGGGGATCAGAAATGGCCCATCCGTGGGCAAATTGGCGGCATAACCCCTGCCAGCTAGAGTGTACCCCAAGCTTCGGAGAGGGGACAAAGTCAGTCTCGGCCGACAATTGGGCAAATTGGCTACCTAACCCATGCCGTTGAGAGGGCTTGCTACGCTTCCAAGCCAAGAAGACAATGAGCAGTGGCCGACAAGTCCGTAGTACGGGTACATGACACCTGCTATCTGGAAGCACTCTACCGTTCAAAGTGGGGAACGAAATGGCCGGTCCCCCACAAGTGAGCAAACTAGCTAAATAACCCTGGCCTACTGGAAGGTCTAGGATAGAAATATTCCCCCCCACCCCCAAACCCCGGCGCAACACCTCCTCCTTGATGCACTGCATCAAGAGCTTTGGCGACGTGGAATCATGCACCAAAGCTTCCCACACTCCCGAATCCAGCGAGGACAAAGCCGTTGTAGATAGGGGTAAAAAATCGGGCTGGCGGGGGTCCCTGACGGCTGCCACTGCCCACTCCAGGAACTAGATCAGACGCCGCTCCGACAACCCCGGCGGGGCCCTGGGCACGCATACACGCAAGTTTCCCGACCAGTCATCACAATCACCCCACCGCAGGCGCTCCCAAATCCACCGACCCACCTCCGACCCGGCGGAAAATTGCCGCACGGGTAGCCGCACCCATAACCCTTGCTGGCCCTGTAGCCTTCCTCTTACCCAAAACAGATGCGAATGCACCCCACCTGTGGGCCGCGATGCGGATCACACAAGACAAAGCACCAATTAGTTCAGCAATACACCTCTGGCAACAATACACCTATGCCTAATCAACAATACAGAGTGCCGCAAGCGCCCGAGAGCCGTCAATGGTATCAATCACATAAGAAAGTATGCCAAAAGCGCCACACGACTTAGTGGACACTCTCCGACGACCCCGTCGGGCCTTTGGGACACCCCACAAACCCAAACTCATGGGCATACGCACATACGACAGAACATGCAAGTCGCTCCAAACCCCCACAACATCTGACAAATAAAACCCATTCCACCCCGCCAAACCGCAGTGCCAATGGCTACCAATACACACCCCTAATTAAAACCGAGCAAAAGGCGGGGGTGGGGGAGGGTGGTTGGAACACCATAAAATTTCAACAAATCAAAACACGATAGTAGATGTGATCCCCTCTTCAACAAAGACCAGTAGGCAAGTAAAACAGGGGATCACACAAGACAAAGCACCAAATCAGTTCAACAATACACCTCTGCTAATCTTCATCTTTTATTGCCACAACAAACGAGCAAAGCGTGACGTTGCAATACCATACAAAGAAACACTACCCACTTGGAAATGGGTGCCGGTCGCTGAGCAGCTAAACAGCCATGGCACCTGGCTCCCATATCCAAGAGGAGCACACCAAGCGCGCACGTCAGCTCACGTGGAATGAAACATGTATGCCACGGGGCGCACGAGCAACTGGCTACCCTGAAGCAAAATGTATGGCAACTGCGCACCCCCGATCCGGCGGTTGGAGGATATCGTTAGAAACATGGCGCGACTATTCACGCGCAAGCGCCAGCGATGACTACAAAGGTGGTTGCTGGCATCCTTAACATTGGGGTTGCCCGAATCTGTGAACAACTGCTCAGCCTGGGACTGGAATTGCTGCCGCAAGACTTTCGCTGCCAACTCCAACAGCCCGGGTGCTTCGGCTCGCCGACACGCCAGGTCAAACACCAACCGCGCTTGCGTCCCAAACTAAATGGGGCGCACAAGTCTCCACGGAAATCACTTGGCTCACACCGCACACATCCGTACCCGTGCACTTTCCCGCCTACACTCCAAGGCCTGCGCCCAACGGCGGTGGTGCTGGCGGCCCCTCCAGTGCCGGTGGCTCCGGCCACGACGTGTCATATTAAGGAACACTATGTCACATAAGACATGCACCGAAAAGAGAAAGGTACTACAGGATCAAACCACCCACCTGCTGCACTTCTTGTCGATGAGCAAGCGGCACCCGCCACAAACAGTAAGCCTGGCCAACCGCGCCTTGCATACTAGACTGATGATTCGAATCCAGTCCACTTGGCAAATCAGCCGGTTGTAATACCCCTGGCACCAAGCGAACCTCTACAACCAATGGATGTTGTATGACATGCAAAACCAGGGCACGTAAAAGACGTTGTCGCCTATTCAACCATGTGGAAGCTCTCAGTGACAAAAAGCGGCACGCCGCCACCGACGAATCCGTCACCAAAACGATATAACTCCAGTCCAGACACAAGGCTAGACATACCAGCCACACCAAAACCCAAAGCTCTGCTCTTTGTTGCGTATGCCTTTCTGGGGGAATAATCTACAAACGAAACCTGACAGCTTCGGTATCAAGCCGCCCCCCCCCCCCCCAGTATCGGAGAGAATCCAGCGCTACATCACCGAACATCACACAACGGCGCACTACCCACAAATCATTCACCGATGACACACAACGGTAAACCGCAATACATGCCAACGTTGGCGGCTCCCAATGTTCCATACACCGGACAATAGCATTGCACATCCCATGGTGGACTTTGTAGGGTGTGGGGCGCTCGAATCCCCCCCCCACCGGTCGCATTTGTAGCGCCTTGCGAGGAGCCCCCCCTGCCCCCCCCCCCCCGACCGCGGCATTGGATGAATCCTAAGGCTTTAGAAAGGGAAGCGGGACAATGGGCGGGACCGGGTGGCCAAACGTAACCATATGTCAAAGATCTGCAGAAACGCAGGGCGGTGGGACCTGATCCTGCGCACACCCAAGTTAAGGTGTTTACCCAAGAAAAAAATCTCATTAACTGGTTCCAAGGTGCTTTTGGCTCATACCAGAAATCCTGCCTCTTCCAAGGCTCGCACCACACACGCCGTGATAGCTCGCAACCGCACTAGGTCGTGTCGCAGGATCAAGAAGTCATCCAGGTAGTGAAAAAGCATATCACCGTCCGGTATCAGAGGCCGCGCTATGCGGCCTAGGGCTGTGTAGCAAAACACACGGGGAGTGTTTCCACCTGAAGGGCATCCGAGACATACAAAAAATCCTATCCTCACCCTCCCACCGCTAACGGAAGCAAAATGCACGCGCATGTCATCGCGGCAATGCAAAACTCCAGAGGGCGTTTTTCAAATCAATGTGCGTATATGACAATAGTTTACCCGCCGGCCGTTCCGCCAACTTGTGCGAAATTTGCACCCGGGCATCCAAAGAAAAAGACGCTAGCTTGTGCAAAAACTCATTCAAATCACCCAAGTTAAAAATTAGCGATACTTTCTCGGTGATTTTAGGTATTATGAAAGGCCAGCATGTTGCCCTCAGAGGGTAACCCCAATCCATAATGCCCACCACCCCCGCATTCAGGAGCCAACTAAAAATGGGTGAAACCATGTCCTCCCGAGTCGGGGAGTAAACATCCAGAGGCAAGGAAAACTCCGCATCAGAGGCTTAAAAACCCACAAGGGCTAGCTCATGCCACAACGCATCAAATATCTCATAATTACTTCCGGTACCCAGCCCTTGCCCAACCAACTAAGGATCGACCTTACCAAATCGAGGTACGAGGGATGTGGACAGGTGCAAAACCACATCCCGGGAGTCCAAAGTAAAATCCTTCCGGACACCAAAAATGATATCCGGCGCAGACGTGAGTTGAAAAACTTCACAGGTGACGAACATCCGCACGGACAAACAAATGCAGGCGCCGCATAAGCAATAACACACTACAAGACAACGCCCGGTGAAGCCAGGGCAAGAAACAAAAGAGCATACTCAAAAAACGAACAAGCCGAAGCCCAGGTTCGGAGCTAACATACCCTTGGTTCCACCGACGCAACGGTTGAAGACCCTGATCCGACGGGGCAAGGACCTGCAAGGACCCCCGCGCCGACCTCAACACCCAGTCACAACGGATGGGATTCCGCGAATCACTCCCCCTAGGGGCAAACTTCCAAGAGACCCCAACACCTCCCTCACTGGACCCAGCACCTCTGCCCTCGCCCTGAGGCTTACTTTCGGGATGCGAAGCCGCTTTGCTGGCAGGTCCGCCTGAAAGCCCATTGGGATGTGTTCGCTTGGGGGCAGGTCGACGGGTCCTTGCGGAACCCAAGCCCACCGCTGCGCTCGGCGCATGATGCCGTTGGACAAGTAGGGAACGGCCCAGACCGACGACCCTCCGCTTGACTATCGGCGCGCCGGTGTTAGCTCCTCTCCCCGTACCGATTCCCAATGCCTGCAAAGTCGCCTCGCACGTTTTCCTCCAACCCCGGTCAGATGTTGGGATCCTAATGTGAACTCTGCGGACAGAGCCTCTGGCACTGTGACCTCGGCCGGGCCGGCTAGTGTATTCCTAGCAGACAACGGTGATTCCCAAGGCTGTGACGACATGGACGAAACGGCCGTACAATCAAAATCACACCCAGCGCCGTCCATCTCCTTCTAAACTTCCTCCACATCCATATCATCAAGAGATACAGTAGGTCCCTCATGGACAGGTATAGCTACCTCCGACCAGCACTTTTGGCCGACCTCTCGGATTTGGCATACATGGAGTCGCCCCACGAATCCACCAAGAGCACAAATAGCCCCCCATCAGCATCTTGGACGCCAATAGGCCACACAAGCTCCAGTGCCCCAACCTGCGCAGCGTCAGATTTACCCAGAGCGTATTGCAGAGCCGTGGCCTGCCGGCGCCATCGCCCCCAACAAACCAAATAGGGGACATCGGGGGAGCAGTGGAAGGCAACGGCGGCGCCCCCCCCCCCTCCCCACGATTTGCCATTGGTGACCAGCACACGGGGAGTCACGGAGGAGGTCTGGGAAGGTCTTCTTGACGCCTCAACTCCCCCCGAACCAATGGTTGACCTTCAGGGATGCAGCAAGCCTGGGCATAGGCCCTGAGCAAACGGATCCAAGACCGTCCCCACCCATAGAGCGGCCTCGGTACCTCCTGATGACCGCCGGCTTTGGTTGTCATGAACAAGACCACGGAATCGCTTGCCACGCTTGCTGGTGTGATGCACAACGCTTCAGAGAATATGAGGGGAACCAACCAATGGAGGCAAGCAAGGGCTGCCATGGTTTGTTCTCTTGGAGATGATGCTGTGGAGCAAAGGAATAGGACCCCGCACAGTCCCATGTACCGCTGCTTGGGCGTGAGCTTACGCGACTTCGCAAGCCTCCAGTGGATGGCCCACACACACCCCGGAAGCAGTGTGACATCCTAAGCAGCCCGCATGGGTGAGACGTACCCTCGGATGGTTGACATTGCCTTGCCCCATACTAACCCGCGACGCCAGGAACTCACATAGCGCGTCAGTAAGCGATGACTGCAGTGCCCTTGCCCCCTCGAAGCTTGCCAAAGTGGACAAAGCGGATCAGTCCCTCGTTTGGGTCTTGGGAGCCCATCCCCGCACGCCGGCGGTTGCCAGCCGATACGTGCCCACAGCTGCCATCGCCATGGCCACGCACGCAACCGCCACCCGGAAGGTCGCGCGTGGTGCATGGGAGCGCACTGGCGCGTGGTATCCAGAAACCGATCGTCAATTCGAACACCAGCAGGGGCATCCCCACCTGGTTCGGCGACAGGGGCTGCAGTCCCGTAAAGGCCACTGGGGGCATTGGAAATGCCAATGCCTCAATTGTTCTTGTGGGACATTTTCTCTGGCGCATCTTTGACAGTCACCCGACGGTTGTGGTTGATACCGGTATCCACCTCCCCTTCTTCAACATCTAGTGAAGAACGCCCTGTTGCATGGCGAAATGAATGCCCTTGTACTTGAAGAAAAGACCGCCCCTTTGGACGGCATCCGACTAGCTCAACGCATCAAGCTGGTTTGCTAGGTCCGTTCGGCTGCTGTCATCCGACGCATACTGGTGGCCGTACGCGGTCTGCGAGTCCAGCGTCAATACGCATAGCTTGTAGGCCAAGCGATCTCCTTGTGCACATTCCACGGCGTTGCTCATGACATCCGACGGCCGAACGGGTGCCGCATCAGACGTGCACACGTAATCACGTAGGGCTTCGCCCGATCACAGCATCCAACTTGGCATCCTGTCACCACCCAAAAATTGCTCCGACGCCGCCACGTTCAAGTCCGCGATAGCGTTGAGCTCAGCGATCGCCAAACCCTACAAGCGTGCCTGCAGATGTCGAATAGCTTCCTGTTGAGGCTGGAGGAGAGCTCGTAGCTCATCCGCAGACATCTCGTTGGTGTGGGGCACTGCAGAGCCCGTCCCTAGCGCCCGATAGCCCCTTATTGGGGCCCTTAGATATTGAGCTTTTGAATTGGCATTCAAAAAATTGGATGTTGTGTCAACAACAGCACAATAAATTTTCAACAAATGTGTACAAAACGGTGGATGTGATCCCCTGTTCAAAAAAGAAAAGTACGGAAGTAAAACGGGGAAGTCGCCATATGGACGAGGTGACCGACGACCATCAACGGTAACCACGGCTAGAGGGAACCCAGGACCCTCGCGCCCCCATGGTCGATTGACCCCTCCTCGGCTCCCGCCACACCACATACCCGCGAGGGGTAGTCTCCTTGTCGCACAAGCCCGTCTCGGCACTACTCTCGATTCGCCCAAGACCCGGCCCCTCGTTCTCCATCCGGCCAGCTTCCAAGGTCCTCCTGCGGCCCACGACCTCTGCCCGAGACGCAGAGAGCCACCAGCTCCTCCGGAAAGATGTCCCTAAGGGAAACGACTCTCCACTCCCAGCTATACCCTGCCAAAGCCCTGGGCCACGGCAACTCCATGTTGTCCGCCACGATGAAATCATCTAGGGCCTCACGGTAGTGGGCAGCCACCAACTCGCGCAGCCAGTAGCCCGGCCAAGCGAGCCAACGGACCGGCAACCCTAACCCACGCAAGTCCGCCGACCCCCCCCTACCTCCGGGCATGCCACCGCGCGTGGGCGGTCACACACCCACTGATGGCGGCCGCCATGACCTCTGGAGAAAAGAAGATTCATGCGGGCAAAAGTGCGCACAGGTGAGTGCCGATGCGGCCCCCTCAACATCCAGCAACAGCAGCCAAAAAAAGCCGTAGCCCCCCACCTTGCGCGCAATAGACCGTGGGTCACAATTCACCGTGTGAAACCCCATACCGTGACTACGGGATCCCCCCCTCAGGGTTGGGGCCGCCTCGCCCACCCGGAGGAGCAAGGTAAATAATCACACGACCATCAGGTACACAGTCCACTGTGCTATGCCATCACACTCCGTGGTGAGGGTCCTCATCTTCCCAAGGCTGGCGTATGGCCGGACCACTGCCTGAGAAGTTGTCCCCTTCGCGCATCTTCAAAGCGGGCTGCTGACGAATTCCGGGATCCAAACCATCTCGTCCGACGCCCGCAAAGCACATGTTGTCCCCCGTAGGAAGCTTCTTGACTACCCCAGCCCCCAAAGGTGGAATAGGTACTAGCATGCTTCAATCTCCAACTCCGCGACACGTGTGTAAGCCCACTCGGAGGGCCAGTCTCGGATGGTGGGTACGGTGCGTACCCATGCTGCTCTTCCGCATTGAGGACGCTTGTAGGGCGTCCACTGAAGGGATCTCATCCTCCTTCCATTACCGGCTCCATGCTATACACACCGGTCGCCAAACCACCACGCCCGCACGGGACTCGGGCTTAGCGCGCCTGACGAGGCAACGACCCCCTCAGTCGAACCCGGGGCATTTGTGAAACGAGTGGTGCTTCAAGCCCCTCCCTGCATTCTTGCACGCACGCAAGACACTCCCCCGCGGGCGCACTCGTAACGTCCATCGGCTCCGCACCCGTCTTTGCCGTGTACCACCGGCGGCCAACCTCAACCCGGGACTTGGCCTTCGCGGCCACCGGCCTACGCGCAACCACCTCCTTAATGGCCCCCGTTCACCGCTGTAATCGGGATGGAAGTCCGGGGTCTTCGTCCTCTGCCTCTTGTTGGTCCGTGGAAATCTTGGGGTCAAGCCCCTTCTTTCCGCGGAATGCGGCTAGGGACGTTACCGTAAATGTCCAGACAGCCAGGACAAAGGCGTTTAGCCGCAACATCTCCTCGTCCTTCATCGACTCCTGGCGCCAAACCTCGTTGTACGCCGCATCCGTGTCTTGACAAGGCGCCAATTCGTGCCGCGTGACATCCGTGAATTTCTCCTTATCCTCGAACCGCGATACAGATTTGTGGGCCGGGACCTCCGGGCGCCACAGCAAGGTGCACAAAGCCAGCAAGTTGGCATAAACCCTGCTAGCCTTGGCATCCTGATCACGTATTTTCAGCAACTCGGATTTGCCCAATCGGGGCACACCTGCCATTTTCCTCTTCACCGCGGCGTGGGATTTCGCACTCACCTGAGCCAACGCCTTGCCCAGCGCCTCCGTCGGCATGTGTTGGTCCTACACCACCTACTTAAATTCGTGTAGCGACGGCGTGTAATTCTGAGGCGGCGCCGACTTCACGAATCACACCCCTTCAATGTCGTGACTACACTACGCCCTGACGCGGAAAGCCCCTCTTCTTTTTGGTAGACGCACCTCATTGTCCGCTAGTTTCCCATGCCGGCAGCACAAGCACCAAGAGTATTGCGGGAACAGCCAGCGGGACAGCTCAGTAAAAGCCCCAAAGGGCAACAAGTCCATCCACTTGAGCTCTCAAACCCAAAGGGTCTGATAAATAGGAACCGAGCGGGTTAGGCTTGGGTGGGCACTCATAAAGGTAAAAGACCCTATACACAACAAAAGGTGGCATGTCCCAAGGGGACCCCGAGGAAAACAACTGTCCAGCATGTGAGCCAGACAGTCGTTTCCCATGCCGGCAGCACAAGCACCAAGAGTATTGCGGGAACAGCCAGCGTTATATGTTCCCACAACCTCACACCGTCTTGGCGGGCATAGGGTAGCCTAGGCCTTACCCTCACGTGTGTGATCCCCCCCCCTGGTCCCCGCCCTGACACATACAAACACCGACCCTCTGCGTCACACAGCCCACCCCTCAGCTGCACACCTGCAGTGCAATACTAACCGCTGCCCCAGCTATAGCAAAAGCGGACGCTCGCGAGGGGCACGTTCTGCAGACTGGCTGCATACTAGGCCAGACACTTGCGGTAAACCACGCAAAGGCCGCACACCAAGGGCGGTGTTCGAGCGGCACAACGTAACAACCTGGGGCCTGGCCGCAGACACACAAACAACCGCTGAAAACGCCCAAAAACCGACAGCTAAACAAAGAGGCAGGGGGACACAACCCAAAGAAATTCGCTGCGCTGCAACACTTCAGGGAGACAGGCATCAGCACCAGGCGCAACCCCACAGCCGGCGGAATGCCCACCGTTGTGATTCTTTGAGGTGCTGCAAGGTGCGCCCTGTCACCGATGCCCACCCCCTCACAAAGCGCCAAAACCAGACCCCAGGCCTGGCAAGACTGAGCCTGGGGCCACAAAAACGCACAACACTCATCCCCTTGCTGGCAGCTCCTTGGGACAGGCGGTCTACCTCCGCCTGGGCACAACGGCCTTGATGAACACCTTGTTGTCACTGACCAACAACTACACTTGATGGTCCAGTAGGGAGCCGTTGGGTCGCTGTCGTTGGCTAGTACATCCACAACCACTCATGTGTTCACATTGATCATCCAAAGTTGTCTGCAGCTCCAGGCGATATAGCTGGTGCAACACGGATATTCACACTGCCAGTGGCCCTGCCGCCCTTGCCATCCGAAACGGTATACGGGAACATGTTGACACCACGGTACCCGCTACTCGGTGTACATGAATCTCCCATCAGCATTCAGAGACACTACCCCGACGGCCCGGCGGAGAGTACTACCGCGTTGGCCAACACATTCATAGCCAACGCCCGGTCGCCAGGCGTGACTACAACGTCGTCCGCCGCTCGCGGGCTCCGATTGACTGCCCCGATCGTCAAGGTGACGGGGGCCGAGGCTGTCCCGCTGTTGCCGTCTGTGATGGTGTGCAGTCGTAAGCTTTCAGTGATGCCATGTCACTGGAGGGCTGTCTGAATGATGCCACGGACAGCCTATCTCCCTTCATGTCACTGTCGTTGGCCAGCACTGTCATGACCACCAGGCTATTGCCATTGGTCACGTCACGGTCATCCACCGCTTGTGGAGGTCCGTTCACCGTGATGCTGACGCGGGCCGTGGCAAACGCTTCCTTGCCGTCCGTGATCGTGTACGTGAACGTGTCGATGCCGGCGTACCTAGCGTTGGGTGTGTACGTGATCGTGCAATCGGCATTCAGTGGCGCCACCCCAAGCCAGGGCTGTGTGTACGATGCTACACACAACCTGTCTCCATCCGGGTCACCGTCGTTGGCCAGCACATCCTCAATCCCCTACGCCTCCTGCATGAGCGCCCTCATCGACTGGGTGCCCGTGCCTGCCCCCTCGACCAAGCCAACCCCGCCTCAGCAGCCCTCGCACACATCTCCCCCATCTCCCCCGACCTCTCCCCCACCGTTCCCTTCCGCAGCCTCCTCGACCTCCTGGCGTTCGAGGAGGCAATCAAGCCCAAGGTCGCCCGGGTCGCCCTCCTCCACTGGTTGGCGATCGGGGCGGCCAAGCGGACCGGCTCACGGCTGGCCTGCCCCCTCCTCAACGGCATCGCTGACCCCGCACGTCAAGGTCCCCGCCCCGTGTCCCCTCTCCGCCAACAGATGGTACACCGAGTTGAAGTATCGGAAAGACAATGGTTCGATTCGGACCCCCAGCATCTCCACGGCCATCTCCGCTGCCCCCCCCCTCCCCGGAATACGGACATTGGTCACGTCACGGTCATCCACCGCTTGTGGAGGGCACCTAGACTGTCTCCATGACGGGGAGGGCCACGTTGACGGGGATTTGCTCGACCTTCTCCACAACCTTGTCGACGACGATCTGGACTCGGTGGTCCAACATCCTCTCACCAGGCACAGGTACCTGGACGGGGGTTGCATTGTTATTTTTAACGGAAATACATACTCATTAAGGTAAAAGACCCTATACAAAACAAAAGGTGGCATGTCCCAAGGGGACCAACAGGAAAACAAGTGTCGAGCATGTGAGCCAGATAGTCGTAATGCAAACTTGTTCATAAATGTGTCGTCCCACTCCTTTGTCTGGTCCAACGACACAGGCAACGCTATTTGGACCGTCGATGTTGCCCGTTTGGCTCCGATGCGGGACACCAAATCGATAAACAGCTAGCAAATACTGCCCTTGGCAAAGGCCGTGAAATATGCCACTCACGTTTCTGCCGACTGGGTGTGCACCTATTTAACACAGAGTTCAACACTACGTGCGACCTACCTCTAGCGTGCAAGCTCAAATGCAAAAAAAATGCATTGCCACCACACACACTAACACACACACATGCGCACTGAACACACACTCGCATGCCCACCACAAACACAGCTAAACGGTAGATCACAACGTGACCTAACATTCAGCGGCTACAGAGACAATCAACAGTGGCTAACAAGGTGGTACATTGGCAACATAACCCTTGCCTTCTTCGGGGTCTTCTACGCCTCAAAGAGGGAGACAAAATCAAAAGCGGCCCAAAAATTTGCTAACTGGCGACACAACCCATGCCGTCTAGGCAGTACCCAACACTTCAAAGTGGGGAACAACATCAGCTGTGGCCCAAAAGGTGGCGAATGCGCCGCATGACCCCTGCTTTTTGGAGGGTCCCCAACCTTTCGAGACAAAGACATTATCGTAGTGGCCCAAAAGTGCGCTAATTGGCTACATGACCCGTGCCGTCCCGGCGTTAACGAACGCGTTAGAGCAGGGGACCAGCCATGGCTGGCCCGGAAATAAGCAAAGTGGGTCTACAATCTGTGCCATTTTGAGGGGTCGGCAACCCTTACAAGCAAAAGGTAAAAAATCAATTGCCCACAAGGCGGCACGTTGGGTACATAACACCTGCCGTTTGGGCCGGTCGCCTATGCATCGCAGTGGAGGCCCAAAATCAACAGAGACCCACAAGTGGGTAAATGAGGAATATTATCCATGCCATTCGGGCGGGCCGAGGCCTACGCTTCCGAGCGGGGAACAAACTCCCCTGCGGCACTCAAGTGGGCAAATGGGCAACACACCCGTCGGAAGAGTCCCTGACGCTTGGGGGTGCGGAAGAGACTCATAAGTGGCCCGAAAGCCGGCAAATTTACACATATCGGGGGCCGGCCAAGGGGTTCCCTACGCTTTTGAGCACGAGAGAAAATCAGAACTGCACCGCAAGACGGCAAGTAGATACATAACACCACCCATTTGGGGGGTCCGCAATGTTTAATCGCTCGAGAGAACGTTACCACAGTCCCACAAATAAGCAAACCGGGTACATGACTTAGATGGTTCAAGGGTCTGCAACCCTTCACAACCACAGAGATAATTAGCAGTGGCCAATGAGTGGCAGCCAATGAAACCATCAACAGTGGGCAACAAGTGGGCATACTGGCAACACAACCCTTGCCTTCTTCGGAGTCTTCTACGCTTCAAGGCGGTGGGCAAAATCAGAAGTGGCCCACAAGTGGGCAAACTGCCCACACAAGCCTTACCGTCGAGGCGGTACTCAGCACTTCAAACAGAGAACAACATGAGTAGCGGCCCACAAGGTGGCAAACGGGCCACATGACCCATGCTGTCCAGAGGGTGTCCAAACTTTCCAAGTGAGAAACATGATCAGTATTGCCCACAAGTGGGTTAATTGGCTGCATAACGCGCGCTCTCCGAGGCGCGCCGAACGCTTCAAAGCGGGGGACGAAATAAGCAGTCGTCCACACATAGGCCAGTTAGCTCTATAACCCGTGCACTATGGAGGGTCCACAACACTAACAAGCAAAAGACAAAAACAGCAGTGGCCCACAAGTCGGCATGGTGGGTACGTAACCCCTCGCCGTACGGGGGATGGGGGGTGGGGGGTTGCCCATGCATTAGCATGGAGGACAAATCAACAGTGCGCCACAAATTACCACATCTGGAACATAAACCCACCCCGGTAACCCCTACGCTTCAAAGCGGGGAAGAAGCGCAGCCGCGGCCCACAAATGGGCAATTGGGCGACACACCCCTGCCGTTTGAAGAGTCCCCGGCACTTCAAAATGCGGGACAATTCATAATTGGTGCAAAAGTGGGCAAATTGGCTACATATCCCACGCCACGCAGGGGGTTTCCTTCGCTTCATGGCATGTGAGCAAATCAAAAGTCGCCAGCAAGAGGGTAATTGGCTACATAACCCTAGCCATGTGGAGGGTGCCTACTGCTCGATCGCTTCAAACAAAATTAGCAGCAGCCCACAATTCAGCACATTGGGGACATGACTCATGCAGTCCAAAGGCCCACATCACGTCAGAACCACACAGGCATTTAGTGGCAGCCGGAGCGATAATCAACACTGGCCAACAAGTGGGTAGACTGGCAACACGACCCTTGCCTTCTTCATCGTCTTCTACGCTTCAAAGCGGTGGACAAAATCACAAGCGGTCCACAAGTGGGCAAATTGGCTACACAAGCCTACCTTCACGGCGGTACCCAATACTTTAGAGCAGGGAATAACATCCACAGTGGCCCACAAGATCGCAAATGGGCCAAGTGACCCCAACTCTCCGGAGGGTCCCCAACGTTTCCAAGAGAGGGACACAATGCATTGTGATCCAGATGTGGGTTGACGAGCTACATGACCCATGCTCTGCGGGGGGTACACAACGCTTCACAGCCGGGCACAAAACTAGCAATCTCCCGCACATAGGCAACTACGCTCTATAATCTGTGCCCTTTGGGGGGGGGGCCAGCCTTACAAGCAAAACAGAAAATCAGTAGTGGCCCACAAGTCAGCATAGTGGGTACATGACCCATGCTATGTGAAGGGGGGGGGGTCGCCTATGCATTACAGTGGACGACAAATCAAAAGCGACCATGAAGTGGGTAAATCGGGAACATATTCCGTCCCCACCAAAGGGGGTGAGCCCTACGCTTCACAACGGGCAACAACTCGGCGGCGGCCCACAAGTGGTCAAATGGGCGACATGCCCTTGCCGTCTAAAGAGTCGCCGGCGGTTCACAATGCGGTACAAATTAGTAAGTGGCCCGAAAGTGGGCAAATTGGCTACATATCCCGGGGAGCCCACGGGGTTCCCTACGCTTCATAGCGGGGGAGGAAGCAAGATGTCCCCCACAAGAGGGCAATTGGCTACATACGCCTAGCCATTATGGGGTCCGTAATGCTCGATCGCCTAACAAATCAAAGGGAGCAACAACTCAACACATTGGGTACATGCCTCATACGGTCCGAGGGCCCATAGTACTTCCCAACCCGAACAACAATTAGCAATGGCCAGCGAGTGGCAGCCAAAATGACAATCAACGGTGCCCAACAAGTGAACGGATTGGCAACACAACCCTTGCCTTCTTCGGCGTCTGCTACGCTCCAAAGTGGCGGACAACATGAGTAGTGGCCGACAAAGTGGCAAACGAGACACATGACCCATGCTGTGTGGCGGGTCAGGATTGTGTATAAAGTGTGATGTCTGATGTCTGATATGGCATGTTGTTTTTGCAGTGTCCACAACAAGAGGTGTGATATGTTTGATATAGATCTGATGCTGGGAGAAAGGGGCGGGGGGGGGGGGTTGGTGTCAAAATGAGTGTACAAAAAGTTGATGCCCCCCCACCCCATGGGTCCCCATAGGCCCTAATAGCTCCCCATAGGTGCCACTGGGTCCCCAAAGGTCCCCATAGGTCCCCACAAGCCACTGTAGGTCCCCATAGGTCCCCATAGGCCCAAATAGGTCCCCATACATCCCCATTGGTCCGCATAGGCCCCGATAGGTCCTCATACATCCCCATAAGCCCCCATAGGTGCACATAGGCCCCAATAGGTCCCCATAGGTCCCAATAGGTCCTCATAGGCCCCCATAGGTCCCATAGGCCCCCATGGGTCCCCGTAGGTCCCCATAGGCCCCCATAGGTGCCCATAGGCCCGCATAGGTCCGCAAAGGTGCCCACAAGTCCCCATAGGCCCCCATAGGTGCCCACAGGACCCCATAGGTCCCCAAAGGTGCCCATAGGTGCCCATAGGCCCCCAAAGGACCCCATAGGTGCCCATAGGTGCCCATAGGTCCCCATAGGTGCGCATAGGTCCCCATAGGCCCCCATAGGCCCCCATAGGTACCCATTGGTCCCCATAGGTCCCCATAGGCCCCCATAGGCCCCCATAGGTACCCATAGGTCCCCAAAGGTCCCCATAGGTCCCCATGGGTCCCCATAGGCCCCCATAGGACCCCAAAGGTGCCCATAGGCCCCCATAGGTCCCCAAAGGTGCCCACAAGTCCCCATACGCCCCCATAGGTGCCCATAGGTGCCCATAGGTGCCCATAGGACCCCAAAGGTGCCCATAGGTCACCATAGGTGCCCATAGGTCCCCGTACGTCCCCATAGGTCCCCATAGGTCCCCAAAGGTGCCCATAGGCCCCCATAGGTCCCCAAAGGTGCCCACAAGTCCCCATAGGCCCCCATAGGTGCCCATAGGTGCCCATAGGTCCCCAAAGGTGCCCATAGGTCACCAAAGGTGCCCGTAGGTCCCCATAGGCCCCCATAGGTCCCCAAAGGTGCCCATAGGTGCCCAAAGGTGCCCATAGGTCCCCATAGGTGCCCATACGTCCCATAGGCCCCCATAGGCCCCCATGGGCACCCATAGGGCCCCATAGGTCCCTAAAGGTCCCCATACGTCCCCAAAGGTGCCCTTATACCCCCAAAGGTGCCCAAATGTGCCCATAGGTGCCCACAGGTGCACATACGTCCCCAGAAGCGCCCAAAGGTCCCCATAGGCCCCCATAGGTCCCATAGGCCCCCATAGGTCCCATAGGCGCCCATAGGTCCCCATAGGCCCCAATAGGTCCCCATAGGTCCCCATAGATGCCAATGAGTCCCCATAGGCCCCCATGGGTCCCCGCAGGCCCCCATAGGGCCCCACAAGCCCCCATAGGTCCCATAGATTCCTAGAGGCCCATAAAGGTCCCCATAGGTCCCCAAAGGTGCCCAAAGGTGCGCACAGGTGCCCATAGGTCCGCACAGGTGCCCATAGGTCCCCATAGGCCCCCATAGGCCCCCAGAGATGCCCATACGTCCCCATAGGCCCCCATAGGCCCCCATAGGCCCCCAAAGGCCCACATAGGTCCCCGTAAGCCCCGATAGACCCCCAAAGGTGCCCATAGGTCCCCAAAGGCGCCCATAGGTACCCATAGGTCCCCATAGGTCCCAAAAATGCCCTATGGGGGTCTAGACCCCCAAAATAATTGACGAAATGCTATGCGCCAATTCCTATGGGGGTCTAGACCTCCATAGGAATTGACGCATAGGGTTGCGTCAATTATTTTGGGGGTTTACGGCCCCATCGGAACGGACGCATAGGGTCGCGTTAATTATTTTGGGGGTCTAGACCCCCATATAATTGACGCATAGGGTTGCGTCAATTATTTTGAGGGTCTAGACCGCCATAGGAATCAACGCATAGGGTCACGTCAGGTATTTTGGGGGTCTAGACCCGCATAGGAATTGACGCATAGTGTCCCGTCAATTATTTTGGGCGTCCACACCCCCATAGGAATTGACACCTGGCGTCGCGTCAATTATTTTGGGGGTCTAAACCCCAAAGAGGAATTGACGCACAGGGTCGCGTCAATTATTTTGGGGGTCTAGACCCCCATAGGAATTGACGCGTAGGGTCACGTCAATTATTTTGGGGGTCTAGACCCCCATAGGAATTGACGCATAGGGTTGCGCCAATTATTTTGGGGGTCTCGACCCCCATAGGAATTGACGCATAGGGTCGCGTCAATTATTTTGGGGGTCTAGACCCCCATAGGAATTGGCGCATAGGGTTGCGCCAATTATTTTGGGGGTCTCGACCCCCATAGGAATTGACGCACAGGGTCGCGTCAATTATTTTGGGGGTCTAGACCCCCATAGGAAGTGACACATAGGGTCACCTCAAATTTTTTTGGGGTCTAGACCCCCATAGGAAGTGACACATCGGGTTGCGTCAATTATTTTGGCGTCAATTATTGCGTCAATTCCTATGGGGGTCTAGACCCCCAAAAACAATTGACGCGACCCTATGCGTCAATTCCTATGGGGGTCTAGACCCCACAAATAATTGACGCGACCCTATGCGCCAATTTCTATGGGGGTCTAGACCACAAAAATAATTGACACGACCCCAGGTGTCAATTCCTATGGGGGTCTGGACCCCCAAAATAATTGACGTGACCCTATGCGTCAAATCCTATGGGGGTCTAGACCCCTAAAAATAATTGACGCGGCCCTCTGCGTCAATTCCTATGGGGGTCTAGACCCCCAAAATATTTGATGCAACCCTATGCGTCAAATCCTATGGGGGTCTAGACCCCCAAACTAATCGACGGAACCCTATGCGTCAATTCAAATGAGGGTCTAGACCCCCAAAATAATTGACCCAACCCTATGTGTCAATTACTATGGGGGTCTAGACCCCCAAAAGTAATTGACGTGACCCTATGCGTCAATTCCTATGGGGGTCTAGACCCCGAAAATTATTGACCGGACCCTATGCGTCAATTCCTATGGGGGTCTGGACCCCCGAAATAATTGACGCAACCCTATGCGTCAATTCCTATGGGGGTCTAGACCCCCAAAATATTTGACGTGACCCTAAGCGTCAATTCCTACGAGGGTCTAGACCCCTAAAATTGTTGACGCGACCCTATGCGTCAATTCCTATGGGGGTCTGGACCCCCAAAATAATTGACGCGACCCTATGCGTCAATTCCTAGGGGGGTCCAGACCCCTAAAATTATTGACGCGACCCTATGCGTCAATTCCTATGGGGGTCCAAACCCCCAAAATAATTGACGCGACCCTATGTGTCAATTCTTATGGGGGTCGAGAACCCCAAAATAATTGACGAGACCCTATG
The DNA here is from genome assembly GCA_964036045.1 of Eutreptiella sp. 'Long Island Sound 2002'. Classification (NCBI taxonomy): domain Eukaryota; phylum Euglenozoa; class Euglenophyceae; order Eutreptiales; family Eutreptiaceae; genus Eutreptiella; species Eutreptiella sp. 'Long Island Sound 2002'. The sequence continues at coordinate 45,117,238 of OZ038379.1, read as the reverse complement.
CGTCAATTCCTATGGGGGTCTAAACCCAGAAAATAATTGACGCAACCCTGTGCGTCAATTCCTATGGGGGTCAAGACCCCCCAAAAACTGACGCAACCCGATGCGCCAATTCCTATGGGGGTCTAGATCCCCAAAATAATTGACGCAACCCTACGCGTCAATTCCTAGGGGGGCCTAGACCCGAAAAATAATTGACGCAACCCTATGCGTCAATTCCTATGGGGGTCTAGACCCCAAAATAATTGACGCAACCCTATGAGTCAATTTCTATGGGGGTCTAGACCCCCAAAATATTTGACGTGACCCTATGCGTCAATTCCTACGAGGGTCTAGACACCTAAAATTATTGACGCGACCCTATGCGTCAATTGCTATGGGGGTCCTGACCCCCAAAACAATCAACGCGACCCTACGCGTGAATTCCTAGGGGGGTCTAGACCCCCAAAATAATTGACACAACCCTATGCGTCAATTCCTACGGGGCCTAGACCCACAAAAAAATTGACGCGACCCGATGCGTCAACTCCTATGGGGGTTCGGACCCCCAAAATAATTGACGCGACCCTATGCGTCAATTGCTATGGGGGTCTAGACCCCCAAAATAATTTACTCGACCCTGTGCGTCAATTCATACGGGGGTCTAGACCCCCAAAATAATTGACGTGACCCCAGGTGTCAATTCCTATGGGGGTTAGACCCCCAACATAATTGGTGCAACCCTATGCGTGAATTCCTATGGGGGTCTAGACCCCCGAAAAAATTGACGCAACCCCATGGGTCAATTCCTATGGGGGTCTAAGACCCAAAATAATTGACGCAACCCTATGCGTCAATTCCTATGGGGGTCTAGACCCCTAAAATAAATGACGCAATGGTATGCGCCAATTCCTATGGGGGTCTAGACCCCCAAAATAGTTGACGCGCCCCTATGTGTCAAGTTCCTATGGGGGTCTAGACCCGCAAAACAATTGACGCGACCCCAGGCGTCAATTCCTATGGGGGTCTAGACCCCCAAAATAATTGACGCAACCCTATGCGTCAATTGCTATGGGGGTCCAAACCCCCAAAATAATTGACGCGACCCTGTGCGTCAATTCCTATGGGGGTCTAAACCCCGAAAATAATTGACGCAACCCTATGCGTCAATTCCTATGGGGGTCTAGATCCCCAAAATAATTGACGCAACCCTACGCGTCAATTCCTAGGGGGGCCTAGACCCGAAAAATAATTGACGCAACCCTATGCGTCAATTCCTATGGGGGTCTAGACCCCAAAATAATTGACGCAACCCTATGAGTCAATTCCTATGGGGGTCTAGACCCCCAAAATATTTGACATGACCCTATGCGTCAATTCCTACGAGGGTCTAGACCCCTAAAATTATTGACGCGAACCTATGCGTCAATTGCTATGGGGGTCCGGACCCCCAAAACAATTAACGCGACCCTACGCATGAATTCCTAGCTGGGTCTAGACCCCCAAAATAATTGATGCAACCCTATGCGTCAATTCCTACGGGGCCTAGACCCCCAAAAAAATTGACGTGACCCGATGCGTCAACTCCTATGGGGTCCCGGACCCCCAAATCAATTGACGCGACCCTATGCGTCAATTGCTATGGGGGTCTAGACCCCCAAAATAATTTACGCGACCCTGTGCGTCAATTAATATGGGGGTCTAGACCCCCAAAATAATTGACGTGACCCCAGGTATCAATTCCTATGGGGGACTAGACCTCCAACATAATTGGTGCAACCCTATGCGTGAATTCCCATGGGGGTCTAACGCCCCAAAAGAATTGACGCAACGCTATGCGTCAATTCCTATGGGGGTCTAGACCCCCAAAAACAATTGACGCGACCCTATGCGTCAATTCCTATGGGGGTCTAGACTCCACAAATAATTGACGCGACCCTATGCGCCAATTCCTATGGGGGTCTAGACCCCAAAAATAATTGACGCGACCCTATGCGTCAATTACTATGGGGGTCTAGACCCCAAAAAGTAATTGACGTGACCCTATGCGTCAATTCCTATGGGGGTCTAGACCCCGAAAATTATTGACGCGACCATATGCGTCAATTCCTCTGGGGGTCTGGACCCCCGAAATAATTGACGCAACCCTATGCGTCAATTCCTATGGGGGTGGAGACCCCCAAAATAATTGACGCGACCCTGTGCGTCAATTCCTATGGGGGTCTAAACCCCGAAAATAATTGACGCAACCCTGTGCGTCAATTCCTATGGGGGTCTAGACCCCCCAAAAATTGACGCAACCCGATGCGCCAATTCCTATGGGGGTCTAGATCCCCAAAATAATTGACGCAACCCTACGCGTCAATTCCTAGGGGGGCCTAGACCCGAAAAATAATTGACGCAACCCTATGCGTCAATTCCTATGGGGGTTTAGACCCCAAAATAATTGACGCAACCCTACGAGTCAATTCCTATGGGGGTCTAGACCCCCAAAATATTTGACGTGACCCTATGCGTCAATTCCTACGAGGGTCTAGACCCCTAAAATTATTGACGCGAACCTATGCGTCAATTGCTATGGGGGTCCGGACCCCTAAAACAATTAACGCGACCCTACGCGTGAATTCCTAGGGGGGTCTAGACCCCCAAAATAATTGACGCAACCCTATGCGTCAATTCCTACGGGGCCTAGACCCCCAAAAAAATTGACGTGACCCGATGCGTCAACTCCTATGGGGGTCCGGACCTCCAAAATAATTGACGCGACCCTATGCGTCAATTGCTATGGGGGTCTAGACCCCCAAAATAATTTACGCGACCCTGTGCATCAATTCATATGGGGGTCTAGACCCCCAAAATAATTGACGTGACCCCAGGTGTCAATTCCTATGGGGGTCTAGACCCCCAACATAATTGGTGCAACACTATGCGTGAATTCCTATGGGGGTCTAGACCCCCAAAAGAATTGACGCAACCCCATGGGTCAATTCCTATGGGGGTCTAACGCCCCAAAATAATTGACGCAACCCTATGCGTCAATTCCGATGGGGGTCTAGACCCCCAAAATAATTGACGCAACCCTATGCGTCGTTTCCTATGGGGGTCTAGACCCCGAAAATAATGGACGTGACCCTATGCGTCAATTCCTATGCAGGTCTAGACCCCCAAAATAAATGACGCAATGGTATGCGCCAATTCCTATGGGGGTCTAGACCCCCAAAATAGTTGACGTGCCCCTATGTGTCAAGTTCCTATGGGCGTCCAGACCCGCAAAACAATTGACGCGACCCTAGGCGTCAATTCCTATGGGGGTCTAGACCCCCAAAATAAATGACGCAACCCGATGCGTCAATTCCTATGGGGGTCCAAACTCCCAAAAAAATTGACGCGACCCTATGCGTCAATTCCTATGGGGGTCGAGACCCCCAAAATAATTGACGTGACCCTGTGCGTCAATTCCTACGGGGGTCTAAACCCCGAAAATAATTGACGCAACCCTATGCGTCAATTCCTATGGGGGTCTAGACCCCCCAAAAAATGACGCAACCCGATGCGCCAATTCCTATGGAGGTCTAGATCCCCAAAATAATTGACGCAACCCTACGCGTCAATTCGTAGGGGGGCCTAGACCCGAAAAATAATTGACGCAACCCTATGAGTCAATTCCTATGGGGGTCTAGACCCCCAAATTATTTGACGTGACCCTATGCGTCAGTTCCTACGAGGGTCTAGACCCCTAAAATTATTGACGCGAACCTATGCGTCAATTGCTATGGGGGTCCGAACCCCCAAAACAATTAACGCGACCCTACGCGTGAATTCCTAGGGGGGTCTAGACCCCGAAGATAATTGACGCAACCCTATGCGTCAATCCCTACGGGGCCTAGACCCCCAAAAAAATTGACGTGACCCGATGCGTCAACTCCTATGGGGGTCTAGACCCCCAAAAGAATTGACGCAACCCCATGGGTCAATTCCTATGGGGGTCTAACGCCCCAAAATAATTGACACACCCCTATGCTTCAATTCCGATGGGGGTCTAGACCCCCAAAATAATTGACGCAACCCTATGCGTCGTTTCCTATGGGGGTCTAGACCGCGAAAATAATGGACGTGACCCTATGCGTCAATTCCTATGGGGGTCTAGACCCCCAATATAAATGACGCAATGGTATGCGCCAATTCCTATGGGGGTCTAGACCCCCAAAAAAATTGACGCAACCCTATGCGTCAGTTCCTATGGGGGTCTAGACCCCCAAAATAAATGACGCGACCCTAGGCGTCAATTCCTATAGGGGTCTAGACCCCCGAAATAATTGACGCGACCCTATGCGTGAATTCCTAGGGGGGTCTAGACCCCCAAAATAATTGACGCCACCCCAGGTGTCAATACCCATGGGGGTCTAGACCCCCGAAATAATTGAGGCAACCCGATGCGCCAATCCCTATGCGGGTCTAGACCCCCAAAAGAATTGACGCGACCCTACGCGTGAATTCCTAGGGGGCTCTAGACCCCCAAAATAATTGACGCGACCCTATGCGTCCATTCCTATGGGGGTCTAGACCCCCAAAAAAATTGACGTGACCCTATGCGTCAACTCCTATGGAGGTCTAGACCCCCAAAATAATTGACCCGATGCTATGCACCAATTCCCCTGGGGGTCTAGACCCCCAAAACAATCGACGCGACCCCACGTGTCAATTCCTACGGTGGTCTAGACCCCCAAAAAAATTGACGCGACCCCATGCGTCAACTCCTATGGGGGTCCGGACCCCCAAAATAATTGACGCGACCCTATGCGTCAATTGCTATGGGGGTCTAGACCCCCAAAATAGTTTACCCAACCCTGTGCGTCAAATCATATGGGGGTCTAGACCCCCAAAATAATTGACGTGACCCCTGGTGTCAATTCCTATGGGGGTCTAGACCCCCAACATAATTGACGCAACCCTATGCGTCAATTCCTATGGGGGTCTAGACCCCCAAAAGAATTGACGCAACCCTATGCGTCAATTCCTATAGGGGTCTAAAGCCCCAAAATAATTGACACGACCCTATGCGTCAATTCCGATGGGGGTCTAGACCCCCAAAATAATTGACGTGACCCTATGCGTGAATTCCTATGGGGGTCTGGACCCCCAAAATCATTGACGTGACCCTACGCGTCAATTCCTATGGGGGTCTAGACCCCCAAAATAATTGACCCAACCCGATGCGCCAATTCCTATGGGGGTCTAGACCCCCAAAACAATTGACGCAACCCTATGTGTCAATTCCAAAAAAAATGACGCAATGCTATGCGCCAATTCCTATGGGGGTCTAGACCCCCAAAATAATTGACGCGCCCCTATGCGTCAAGTTCCTATGGGGGTCTAGACCCGCAAAACAATTGACGCGACCCTATGCGTCAATTTCTATGGGGGTCGAGACCCCCAAAACAATTGACGCGACACTGTGCGTCAATTACTATGGGGGTCTAGACCCCCAAAATGATTGATGCTACCCTGTGCATCAATTCCTATGGAGGTCTAGACCCCCAAAATAATTTACGCGACCCCAGGTGTCAATTCCTATGGGGGTCTAGACCCCCAAAACAATTGACGCAACCCGATGCGCCAATCCCTATGCGGGTCTAGACCCCCAAAATAATTGACGCACCCCTATGCGTCAATTCCTAGGGGGGTCTAGACCTCCAAAACAATTGACGCGATCCTACGCGTCAATTCCGATGGGGGTCTGGACCCCCAAAATAATTGACGCAACCCTATGCGTCAATTCCTATGGGGGTCTAGACCCCCAAAATACTTTACGTGACCCTGTGCGTCAATTCATATGGGGGTCTAGACCCCCAAAATAATTGACGCGACCCCAGGTGTCAATTCCTATGGGGGTCTAGACCCGCAACATAATTGACGCAACCCTATGCGTCAATTCCTATGGGGGTCTAGACCCCCAAAAGAATTGACGCAACCCTATGCGTCAATTCCTATGGGGGTCTAAAGCCCCAAAATAATTGACGCGACCCTATGCGTCAATTCCGATGGGGGTCTAGACCCCAAAAATAATTGACGCAACCCTATGCGTCGTTTCCTATGGGGGTCTAGACCCCCAAAGTAATTGACGTGACCCTACGCGTCAATTCCTATGTTGGTCTAGACCCCCAAAATAATTGACGCAACCCGATGCGCCAATTCCTATGGGGGTCTAGACCCCCAAAACAATTGACGCAACCCTATGTGTCAATTCCAAAAAAAATGACGCAATGCTATGCGCCAATTCGTATGGGGGTCTAGACCCCCAAAATAATTGACGCGCCCCTATGCGTCAAGTTCCTATGGGGGTCTAGACCCGCAAAACAATTGACGCGACCCTATGCGTCAATTTCTATGGGGGTCCAGACCCCCAAAACAATTGACGCGACACTGTGCGTCAATTACTATGGGGGTCTAGACCCCCAAAATGATTGATGCTACCCTGTGCATCAATTCCTATGGAGGTCTAGACCCCCAAAATAATTTACGCGACCCCAGGTGTCAATTCCTATGGGGGTCTAGACCCCCAAAACAATTGACGCAACCCGATGCGCCAATCCCTATGCGGGTCTAGACCCCCAAAATAATTGACGCACCCCTATGCGTCAATTCCTAGGGGGGTCTAGACCTCCAAAACAATTGACGCGATCCTACGCGTCAATTCCGATGGGGGTCTGGACCCCCAAAATAATTGACGCAACCCTATGCGTCAATTCCTATGGGGGTCTAGACCCCCAAAATACTTTACGTGACCCTGTGCGTCAATTCATATGGGGGTCTAGACCCCCAAAATAATTGACGCGACCCCAGGTGTCAATTCCTATGGGGGTCTAGACCCGCAACATAATTGACGCAACCCTATGCGTCAATTCCTATGGGGGTCTAGACCCCCAAAAGAATTGACGCAACCCTATGCGTCAATTCCTATGGGGGTCTAAAGCCCCAAAATAATTGACGCGACCCTATGCGTCAATTCCGATGGGGGTCTAGACCCCAAAAATAATTGACGCAACCCTATGCGTCGTTTCCTATGGGGGTCTAGACCCCCAAAGTAATTGACGTGACCCTACGCGTCAATTCCTATGGGGGTCTAGACCCCCAAAATAATTGACGCAACCCGATGCGCCAATTCCTATGGGGGTCTAGACCCCCAAAATAATTGACGCAACCCTATGCGTCAATTCCAAAATAAATGACGCAATGCTATGCGCCAATTCGTATGGGGGTCTAGACCGCCAAAAAAATTGACGCGCCCCTATGCGTCAAGTTCCTATGGGGGTCTAGACCCGCAAAACAATTGACGCGACCCTATGCGTCAATTCCTATGGGGGTCTAGACCCCCAAAACAATTGATGCGACACTGTGCGTCAATTCCTATGGGGGTCTAGACCCCCAAAATGATTGATGCTACCCTGTGCATCAATTCCTATGGGGGTCTAGACCCCAAAAATAATTGAAGCGACCCCAGGTGTCAATTCCTATGGGGGTCTAGACCCCCAAAAAAATTGACGCGACCCTACGCGTGAATTCCTATGGGGGTCTGGACCCCCAAAATAATTGACGTGACCCTATCCGTGAATTCCTATGGGGGGCTAGACCCCCAAAAAAATTGACGTGACCCTATCCGTCAACTCCTATGGGGGTTCGGACCCCCAAAACAATTGACGCGACCCTATGCGCCAATTGCTATGGGGGTCTAGACCCCCAAAATAATTTACGCGACCCTGTGCGTTAATTCATATGGGGGTCTAGACCCCCAAAATAATTGACGCGACCCCAGGTGTCAATTCCTATGGGGGTCTGACCCCCAACATAATTGACGCAACCCTATGCGTCAATTCCTATGGGGGTCTAGACCCCCAAAAGAATTAACGCAACCCCATGCGTCAATTCCTAGGGGGGTCTAAAGCCCCAAAACAATTGACGCGACCCTATGCGTCAATTCCGATGGGGGTCTAGACCCCAAAGATAATTGACGCAACCCTATGCGTCGTTTCCTATGGGGGTCTAAACCCCGAAAATAATTGACGTGACCCTATGCGTCAATTCCTATGGGGGTCTGGACCCCCAAAATCATTGACGTGACCCTGCGCGTCAATTCCTATGGGGGTCTAGACCCCCAAAATAATTCAAGCAACCCGATGCGCCAATTCCTATGGGGGTCTAGACCCCCAAAAAAATTTACGCAACCCTATGCGTCAATTCAAAAATAAATGACGCAATGCTATGCGCGAATTCCTATGGGGGTCTAGACCCCCAAAAGAATTGACGCAACCCTATGCCTCAATTCCTATGGGGGTCTAAAGCCCCAAAATAATTGACGCGACCCTATGCGTCAATTCCGATGGGGGTCTAGACCCCAAAGATAATTGACGCAACCCTATGAGTCGTTTCCTATGGGGTTCTAGACCCCAAAAATAATTGACGTGACCCTATGCGTGAATTCCTATTGGGGTCTGGACCCCCAAAATCATTGATGTGACCCTACGCGTCAATTCCTATGGGGGTCTAGACCCCCAAAATAATTGACGCAACCCGATGCGCCCATTCCTATGGGGATCTAGACCCCCAAAATCATTGACGCAACCCTATGCGTCAATTCCAAACTAAATGACGCAATGCTATGCGTCAATTCCTATGGGGGTCTAGACCCCCAAAACAATTGACGCGACCCTGTGCGTCAATTCCTATGGGGGTCTAGACGCCCAAAATGATTAATGCTACCCTGTGCATCAATTCCTATGGAGGTCTAGACCCCCAAAATAATTGACGCGACCCCAGGTTTCAATTCCTATGGGGGTCTGGACCCCCAAAATAATTGACGCAACCCTATACGTCAATTGCTACGGGGGTCTAGACCCCCAAAATAATTGATGTGACCCTATTTGTCAATTCCTACGGAGGTCTAGACCCCCAAAATAAATGACCCAATGCTATGCACCAATTCCCCTGGGGGTCTAGACCCCCAAAACAATTGAAGCGACCCTATGCGTCCATTTCTATGGGGGTCTAGACCCCAAAAAAATTGACGCAACCCTATGCGTCAATTCCTATGGGGGTCTAGACCCCCCAAAAAATTGACGTGACCCTATGTGTCAATTCCTATGGGGGTCTAGACCCCCCAAAACAATTGACGCGACCCTAGCGTCAATTCCTATGGGGGTCTAGACCCCCAAAAGAATTGATGCGACCCTGTGCGTCAATTCTTATGGGGGTCTAGACCCCCAAAATAATTGACGCGCCCCCAGGTGTCAATTCCTATGGGGGTTTAGACCCCCGAAAAAATTGATGCAACCCAATGAGCCGATTCCTATGGGGGTCTAGACCCCCAAAATAATTGACGCAACCCTATGCGTCAATTCCTATGGGGGTCTAGACCCCCAAAAGAATTAACGCAACCCCATGCGTCAATTCCTAGGGGGGTCTAAAGCCCCAAAACAATTGACGCGACCCTATGCGTCAATTCCGATGGGGGTCTAGGCCCCAAAAAAAATTGACGCAACCCTATGCGTCGTTTCCTATGGGGGTCTAAACCCCGAAAATAATTGACGTGACCCTATGCGTCAATTCCTATGGGGGTCTGGACCCCCAAAATCATTGACGTGACCCTGCGCGTCAATTCCTATGGGGGTCTAGACCCCCAAAATAGTTCAAGCAACCCGATGCGCCAATTCCTATGGGGGTCTAGACCCCCAAAATAATTGACGCAACCCTATGCGTCAATTCACAAATAAATGACGCAATGCTATGCGCCAATTCGTATGGGGGTCTAGACCCCCAAAAGAATTGACGCAACCCTATGCCTCAATTCCTATGGGGGTCTAAAGCCCCAAAATAATTGACGCGACCCTATGCGTCAATTCCGATGGGGGTCTAGACCCCAAAAACAATTGACGCAACCCTATGCGTCGTTTCCTATGGGGGTCTGGACCCCAAAAAAAATTGATGGGACCCTATGCGTGAATTCCTATGGGGGTCTGGACCCCCAAAATCATTGACGTGACCCTACGCGTCAATTCCTATGGGGGTCTAGACCCCCAAAATAATTGACGCAACCCTATGCGTCAATTCCAAAATAAATGACGCAATGCTATGCGCCAATTCCTATGGGGGTCTAGACCCGCAAAAAAATTGACGCGCCCCTATGCGTCAAGTTCCTATGGGGGTCTAGACCCGCATAACAATTGACGCGACCCTATGCGTCAATTCGTATGGGGGTCTAGACCCCCAAAAGAATTGATGCGACCCTGTGCGTCAACTCCTATGGGGGTCTAGACCCCCAAAATAATTGACGCGACCCCAGGTGTCAATTCCTATGGGGGTTTAGACCCCCGAAACAATTGACGCAACCCTATGCGCCAATTCCTATGGGGGTCTAGACCCCCAAAAAAATTGATGCAACCCTATGGGTCAATTCTTATGGGGGTCTAGACCCTCAAAATATTTGACGCACCCCAATGCGTCAATTCCTACGGGGGTCTAGACCCCCAAAATAATTGACACGACGCTATGCATCAATTCCTATGGGGGTCTAGACCCCCAAAAAATTGACGAAACCCTATGCGTCAATTCCTATGGGAGTCTGGACCCCCAAAATAATTGACGGGACCCTATGCGTCAATTGCTATGGGAGTCTAGACCCCCAAAATAATTGACCGGACCCTATGCGTCAATTCCTATGGGGGTCTAGACACCCAAAACAAGTGACGCTACCCTATGCGTCAATTCCTATGAGGGCTAAGACCCCCAAAATAATTGACATGACCCTATGCGTCAATTCCTATGGGGGTCTAGAAGCCAAAAATAATTGACGCAACCCTATGCGTCAATTCGTATGGGGGTCTAGACCCCCAAAATAATTGACGCAACCCTATGCGTCAATTCCTATGGGGGTCTAGACCCCCAAAATAATTGACGGGACCCTATGCGTCAATTAGTATGGGGGTCTAGACCCCCAAAATAATTGACGCAACCCTATGCGTCAATTCCTATGGGGGTCTGGACCCCCAAAATCATTGACGTGACCCTGCGCGTCAATTCCTATGGGGGTCTAGACCCCCAAAATAATTCAAGCAACCCGATGCGCCAATTCCTATGGGGGTCTAGACCCCCAAAATAATTGACGCAACCCTATGCGTCAATTCACAAATAAATGACGCAATGCTATGCGCCAATTCCTAGGGGGGTCTAGACCCCCAAAAGAATTGACGCAACCCTATGCCTCAATTCATATGGGGGTCTAAAGCCCCAAAATGATTGACGCGACCCTATGCGTCAATTCCGATGGGGGTCTAGACCCCAAAAATAATTGACGCAACCCTATGCGTCGTTTCCTATGGGGGTCTAGACCCCAAAAAAAATTGATGGGACCCTATGCGTCAATTGCTATGGGGGTCTGGACCCCCAAAACAATTGACGTGACCCTACGCGTCAATTCCTATGGGGGTCCAGACCCCCAAAACAATTGACGCGACACTGTACGTCAATTACTATGGGGGTCTAGACCCCCAAAATGATTGATGCTACCCTGTGCATCAATTCCTATGGAGGTCTAGACCCCCAAAATAATTTACGCGACCCCAGGTGTCAATTCTTATGGGGGTCTAGACCCCCAAAACAGTTGACGCAACCCGATGCGCCAATCCCTATGCGGGTCTAGACCCCCAAAATAATTGACGCACCCCTATGCGTCAATTCCTAGGGGGGTCTAGACGTCCAAAACAATTGACGCGACCCTACGCGTGAATTCCTATGGGGGTCTGGACCCCCAAAATAATTGACGCAACCCTATGCGTCAATTCCTATGGGGGTCTAGACCCCCAAAATACTTTACGTGACCCTGTGCGTCAATTCATATGGGGGTCTAGACCCCCAAAATAATTGACGCGACCCCAGGTGTCAATTCCTATGGGGGTCTAGACCCGCAACATAATTGACGCAACCCTATGCGTCAATTCCTATGGGGGTCTAGACCCCCAAAAGAATTGACGCAACCCTATGCGTCAATTCCTATGGGGGTCTAAAGCCCCAAAATAATTGACGCGACCCTATGCGTCAATTCCGATGGGGGTCTAGACCCCAAAAAAAATTGACGCAACCCTATGCGTCGTTTCCTATGGGGGTCTAGACCCCCAAAATAATTGACGTGACCCTACGCGTCAATTCCTATGGGGGTCTAGACCCCCAAAATAATTGACGCAACCCGATGCGCCAATTCCTATGGGGGTCTAGACCCCCAAAATAATTGACGCAACCCTATGCGTCAATTCCAAAATAAATGACGCAATGCTATGCGCCATTTTGTATGGGGGTCTAGACCGCCAAAAAAATTGACGCGCCCCTATGCGTCAAGTTCCTATGGGGGTCTAGACCCGCAAAACAATTGACGCGACCCTATGCGTCAATTCCTATGGGGGTCTAGACCCCCAAAACAATTGATGCGACACTGTGCGTCAATTCCTATGGGGGTCTAGACCCCCAAAATGATTGATGCTACCCTGTGCATCAATTCCTATGGGGGTCTAGACCCCAAAAATAATTGACGCGACCCCAGGTGTCAATTCCTATGGGGGTCTAGACCCCCAAAAAAATTGACGCGACCCTACGTGTGAATTCCTATGGGGGTCTGGACTCCCAAAATAATTGACGTGACCCCATCCGTGAATTCCTATGGGGGGCTAGACCCCCAAAAAAATTGACGTGACCCTATCCGTCAACTCCTATGGGGGTTCGGACCCCCAAAACAATTGACGCGACCCTATGCGTCAATTGCTATGGGGGTCTAGACCCCCAAAATAATTTACGCGACCCTGTGCGTTAATTCATATGGGGGTCTAGACCCCCAAAATAATTGACGCGACCCCAGGTGTCAATTCCTATGGGGGTCTGACCCCCAACATAATTGACGCAACCCTATGCGTCAATTCCTATGGGGGTCTAGACCCCCAAAAGAATTAACGCAACCCCATGCGTCAATTCCTAGGGGGGTCTAAAGCCCCAAAACAATTGACGCGACCCTATGCGTCAATTCCGATGGGGGTCTAGGCCCCAAAGATAATTGACGCAACCCTATGCATCGTTTCCTATGGGGGTCTGGACCCCCAAAATCATTGACGTGACCCTGCGCGTCAATTCCTATGGGGGTCTAGACCCCCAAAATAATTCAAGCAACCCGATGCGCCAATTCCTATGGGGGTCCAGACCCCCAAAAAAATTTACGCAACCCTATGCGTCAATTCAAAAATAAATGACGCAATGCTATGCGCCAATTCCTATGGGGGTCTAGACCCCCAAAAGAATTGACACAACCCTATGCCTCAATTCCTATGGGGGTCTAAAGCCCCAAAATAATTGACGCGACCCTATGCGTCAATTCCGATGGGGGTCTAGACCCCAAAAATAATTGACGCAACCCTATGCGCCCATTCCTATGGGGATCTAGACCCCCAAAATAATTGACGCAACCCTATGCGTCAATTCCAAACTAAATGACGCAATGCTATGCGCCAATTCCTATGGGGGTCTAGACCGCCAAAAAAATTGACGCGCCCCTATGCGTCAAGTTCCTATGGGGGTCTAGACCCTCAAAATATTTGACGCACCCCAATGCGTCAATTCCTATGGGGGTCTAGACCCGCAAAAAAATTGACGCGCCCCTATGCGTCAAGTTCCTATGGGGGTCTAGACCCGCAAAACAATTGACGCGACCCTATGCGTCAATTCCTATGGGGGTCTAGACCCCCAAAACAATTGACGCGACCCTGTGCGTCAATTCCTATGGGGGTTTAGACCCCCAAAATGATTAATGCTACCCTGTGCATCAATTCCTATGGAGGTCTAGACCCCCAAAATAATTGACGCGACCCCAGGTGTCAATTCCTATGGGGGTCTGGACCCCCAAAATAATTGACGCAACCCTATACGTCAATTGCTACGGGGGTCTAGACCCCCAAAATAATTGATGTGACCCTATTTGTCAATTCCTACAGAGGTCTAGACCCCCAAAATAAATGACCCAATGCTATGCACCAATTCCCCTGGGGGTCTAGACCCCCAAAACAATTGAAGCGACCCTATGCGTCCATTTCTATGGGGGTCTAGACCCCAAAAAAATTGACGCAACCCTATGCGTCAATTCCTATGGGGGTCTAGACCCCCCAAAACAATTGACGCGACCCTAGCGTCAATTCCTATGGGGGTCTAGACCCCCAAAAGAATTGATGCGACCCTGTGCGTCAATTCTTATGGGGGTCTAGACCCCCAAAATAATTGACGCGCCCCCAGGTGTCAATTCCTATGGGGGTTTAGACCCCCGAAACAATTGATGCAACCCAATGCGCCGATTCCTATGGGGGTCTAGACCCCCAAAATAATTGACGCAACCCTATGCGTCAATTCCTATGGGGGTCTAGACCCCCAAAAGAATTAACGCAACCCCATGCGTCAATTCCTAGGGGGGTCTAAAGCCCCAAAACAATTGACGCGACCCTATGCGTCAATTCCGATGGGGGTCTAGGCCCCAAAAAAAATTGACGCAACCCTATGCGTCGTTTCCTATGGGGGTCTAAACCCCGAAAATAATTGACGTGACCCTATGCGTCAATTCCCATGGGGGTCTGGACCCCCAAAATCATTGACGTGACCCTGCGCGTCAATTCCTATGGGGGTCTAGACCCCCAAAATAGTTCAAGCAACCCGATGCGCCAATTCCTATGGGGGTCTAGACCCCCAAAATAATTGACGCAACCCTATGCGTCAATTCACAAAAAAATGACGCAATGCTATGCGCCAATTCGTATGGGGGTCTAGACCCCCAAAAGAATTGACGCAACCCTATGCGTCAATTCCTATGGGGGTCTAAAGCCCCAAAATAATTGACGCGACCCTATGCGTCAATTCCGATGGGGGTCTAGACCCCAAAAACAATTGACGCAACCCTATGCGTCGTTTCCTATGGGGGTCTAGACCCCAAAAAAAATTGATGGGACCCTATGCGTGAATTCCTATGGGGGTCTGGACCCCCAAAATCATTGACGTGACCCTACGCGTCAATTCCTATGGGGGGTCTAGACCCCCAAAATACTTGACGCAACCCTATGCGTCAATTCCAAAATAAATGACGCAATGCTATGCGCCAATTCCTATGGGGGTCTAGACCCGCAAAAAAATTGACGCGCCCCTATGCGTCAAGTTCCTATGGGGGTCTAGACCCGCAAAACAATTGACGCGACCCTATGCGTCAATTCCTATGGGGGTCTAGACCCCCAAAAGAATTGATGCGACCCTGTGCGTCAATTCCTATGGGGGTCTAGACCCCCAAAACAATTGATGCGACACTGTGCGTCAATTCCTATGGGGGTCTAGACCCCCAAAATGATTGATGCTACCCTGTGCATCAATTCCTATGGGGGTCTAGACCCCAAAAATAATTGACGCGACCCCAGGTGTCAATTCCTATGGGGGTCTAGACCCCCAAAAAAATTGACGCGACCCTACGCGTGAATTCCTATGGGGGTCTGGACCCCCAAATTAATTGACGTGACCCTATCCGTGAATTCCTATGGGGGTCTAGACCCCCGAAAAAATTGACGAAACCCTATGCGTCAATTCCTATGGGAGTCTGGACCCCCAAAATAATTGACGGGACCCTATGCGTCAATTGCTATGGGAGTCTAGACCCCCAAAATAATTGACCGGACCCTATGCGTCAATTCCTATGGGGGTCTAGACACCCAAAACAAGTGACGCGACCCTATGCGTCAATTCCTATGAGGGCTAAGACCCCCAAAATAATTGACATGACCCTATGCGTCAATTCCTATGGGGGTCTAGAAGCCAAAAATAATTGACGCAACCCTATGCGTCAATTCCTATGGGGGTCTAGACCCCCAAAATAATTGACGCAACCCTATGCGTCAATTCCTATGGGGGTCTAGACCCCCAAAATAATTGACGGGACCCTATGCGTCAATTAGTATGGGGGTCTAGACCCCCAAAATAATTGACGCAACCCTATGCGTCAATTGCTATGGGGGTCTGGACCCCCAAAATCATTGACGTGACCCTGCGCGTCAATTCCTATGGGGGTCTAGACCCCCAAAATAATTCAAGCAACCCGATGCGCCAATTCCTATGGGGGTCTAGACCCCCAAAATAATTGACGCAACCCTATGCGTCAATTCACAAATAAATGACGCAATGCTATGCGCCAATTCCTATGGGGGTCTAGACCCCCAAAAGAATTGACGCAACCCTATGCCTCAATTCATATGGGGGACTAAAGCCCCAAAATAATTGACGCGACCCTATGCGTCAATTCCGATGGGGGTCTAGACCCCAAAAATAATTGACGCAACCCTATGCGTCGTTTCCTATGGGGGTCTAGACCCCAAAAAAAATTGATGGGACCCTATGCGTGAATTCCTATGGGGGTCTGGACCCCCAAAATCATTGACGTGACCCTACGCGTCAATTCCTATGGGGGTCTAGACCCCCAAAATAATTGACGCAACCCGATGCGCCCATTCCTATGGGGGTCTAGACCCCCAAAATAATTGACGCAACCCTATGCGTCAATTCCAAAATAAATGACGCAATGCTATGCGCCAATTCCTATGGGGGTCTAGACCCGCAAAAAAATTGACGCGCCCCTATGCGTCAAGTTCCTATGGGGGTCTAGACCCGCAAAACAATTGACGCGACCCTATGCGTCAATTTCTATGGGGGTCTAGACCCCCAAAAGAATTGATGCGACCCTGTGCGTCAATTCCTATGGGGGTCTAGACCCCCAAAATAATTGACGCGACCCCAGGTGTCAATTCCTATGGGGGTTTAGACCCCCGAAACAATTGACGCAACCCTATGCGCCAATTCCTATGGGGGTCTAGACCCTCAAAATATTTGACGCACCCCAATGCGTCAATTCCTACGGGGGTCTAGACCCCCAAAATAATTGACGCGACGCTATGCATCAATTCCTATGGGGGTCTAGACCCCCAAAAAATTGACAAAACCCTATGCGTCAATTCCTATGGGAGTCTGGACCCCCAAAATAATTGACGGGACCCTATGCGTCAATTGCTATGGGAGTCTAGACCCCCAAAATAATTGACCGGACCCTATGCGTCAATTCCTATGGGGGTCTAGACACCCAAAACAAGTGACGCGACCCTATGCGTCAATTCCTATGGGGGTCTAGACACCCAAAACAAGTGACGCGACCCTATGCGTCAATTCCTATGAGGGCTAAGACCCCCAAAATAATTGACATGACCCTATGCGTCAATTCCTGTGGGGGTCTAGAAGCCAAAAATAATTGACGCAACCCTATGCGTCAATTCGTATGGGGGTCTAGACTCCCAAAATAATTGACGCAACCCTATGCGTCAATTCCTATGGGGGTCTAGACCCCCAAAATAATTGACGGGACCCTATGCGTCAATTAGTATGGGGGTCTAGACCCCCAAATTAATTGACGCAACCCTATGCGGCAATTCCTATTGGGGTCTAGGTCCCCAAAACAATTGACGCAACCCTATGTGTCCATTCCTATGGGGGTCTAGACCCCAAAAATAATTGACGCGACCCTATGCGTCAATTCCTATGGGGTCCTAGACCCCCAAAATAATTCACCCAACCCTATGGGTCAATTCCTATGGGCGTCTAGACCGCGAAAAGAATTGACGCGACCCTACACGTCAATTCCTATGGGGGTCTAGAGCCCCAAAATAAATGACGCAACCCTATGCGTCAATTCCTATGGGGGTCTAGACCCCCAAAATAATTGACGCAACCCTATGCGTCAATTCCCACGGGGGTCTAGACCCCCCAAAATACTTGACGCAACCCTGTGCGTCAATTCCTATGGGGGTCTAGCCCCCCAAAACAATTGACGCAACCCTATGCGTCAATTCCTATGGGTGTCTAGACCCCCCAAAATAATTGACGCGGCCCTATGCGTCCATTCCTATGGGGCCCTAGACCCCCAAAAAAATTGACGCAACCCTATGCGTCAATTCCTATGGGGGTCTAGACCCCAAAAAAAATTGACGCAACCCTATGCGTCAATTCCTATGGGGGTCTAGACCCCCAAAATAATTGACGCAACCCTATGCCCCAATTCCTATGGGGATCTAGACCCCCAAAATAATTGACGCAACCCTATGCGTCCATTCCTATGGGGGTCTAGACCCCAAAAATAATTGACGCAACCCTGTGCGTCAATTCCTATGGGGGTCTCGACCCCCCAAAGATTGACGCAACCCTATGATTCAATTCCTATGGGGGTCTAGACCCCCAAAATAATTGAAGCAACCCTATGCGTCAATTTCTATGGGGGTCTAGACCCCCAAAATAATTGACGCAACCCTATACGTCAATTCCTACGGGGGTCTAGTCCCCACAAAATAGTCGACGCAACCCTATGCGTCAATTCCTATGGGGGTCTACACCCCCAAAATAATTGACGCGACCCTATGCGTAAATTCCTATGGGGGTCTAGACCCCCAAAATCATTGACGCAACCCTATGCGTCAAGTCCTATGGGGGTCTACACCCCCAAAATAATTGACGCAACCCTATGCCACAATTCCTATGGGGGTCTAGGCCCCAAAAAAATTGAGGCAACCCTATGCTTCAATTCCTACGGGGGTCTAGTCCCCACAAAATAGTCGACGCAACCCTATGCGTCAAGTCCTAGGGGGGTCTAGACCCCCAAAATGATTGACGCAACCCTATGCGCCAATTCCTATAGGGGTCTAGACCCCCAAAATAATTGAAGCAACCCTATGCGTCAAGTCCTATCGGGGTCTAGACCCCCGAAATAATTGACGCAACCCTATGCGCCAATTCCTATGGGGGTCTAGACCCCCAAAATAATTGACGCAACCCTATGCGCCAATTCCTATGGGGGTCTAGACCCCCAAAATAATTGACGCGACCCTATGGGTCAATTCCTATGGGGGTCTGGACCCCCAAAATAATTGACGCGACCCTATGCGTCACTTCCTAGGGGGGTCTAGACCCCCAAAATAATTGGCGCGACCCTATGCGCCAATTCCTTGATGGGGGGGGACCTATGAAATTGATGGGGGGGACCTATGAAATTGAGGGGGGGGGGACTATGAAATTGATGGGGGGGGGTTATGAAATGGATGTGGAGGGGCTATGAAACTGATGGGGTAGGGCTATGGAATTGATGAGGGGGGGATGAAATTTACAGGGGGGGGGGGCTATGCAATTGATGGAGGGGGGCTATGAAATCGATAGGGGGGCAAATGAAATCGATGGGGGGGGCACTAATTCATCCGGGGGGCTATGAAATTGATGGGGGAGGGGCTATGAAATGGATGGGGGGGAATATGAAATTGATAGGGGGGGGGGCTATGAAATGGATTAGGGGGGGGGCTATGAAATGGATGGGGGGGGGCTATGAAATGGATGGGGGGGCATATGAAATCGATGGCAGGGTATGAAATTGATAGGGGGGGGGGCTATGAAATGGATGTGGGGGGGCCTATGAAATGGATGGGGGGCAACTATGAAATTGATAGGCGGCATATGAAATTGTTGGGGGGGCTACGAAATTGATGGGGGGGGGCTATGAAATTGATGGGGAGGGGCTATGAAATTCATAGGGGCGCATATGAAATTGATGGGGGGGCTATGAAATTGATGGGGGGGGGGCTATGAAATTCATAGGGGCGCATATGAAATTGATGGGGGGGCTATGAAATTGATGGGGGGGGGCTATGAAATTCATAGGGGCGCATATGAAATTGATGGGGGGGCTATGAAATTGATGGGGGGAGGGCTATGAAATTGATGGGGGGGGCTATGAAATTGATTGGGGGGGGGGGCTATGAAATTGATAGGGTGGCATATGGAATCAATGGGGGGGCTATGAAATTGATGGGGGGTGAAATGAAATTGATGGGGGGGAGGCTATGAAATCGATGGGGGGGGGCTATGAAATTGATTGGGGGGGGGGCTACGAAATTGATTGGCGGGGGCTATGAAATTGATGGGGGGGCTATGAAATTGATGGGGGGGGGGGGCTATGAAATTGATCGGGGGGGCTTCTAACCGGCTTCTGACGTACGGGGACCTACGGAAACACACCACAGCACTGCACAACATAGCATGGCACACCTGCTCGTTGTGAAATGATTATTTTTATTGTTGTCATTTTTTTGCATGAAAAGAAACACCTGAGAGACAACGAAAAAACACCCTCCCGCAGCCGTGACTAAAACCCCCACGGCAATTCTCTCAAGTCTCCCCCCTCACCGGTGAGAAACATGTAAAGAAAGGAGAGGCACCCCCCCCCCCCCCCGAAACCAGGGCTTGAAGCAAGGGCACCCCTACAGTGCCTATGCTATGTCAAAGTGTGCGTGTGTGTGTGTGTGTGTGAGGACATATGCTTATAAATGCGCCAAATCTGTTGGTTTACGTTGCAATGGTGTCTGATGGCCCTACAACGCTAGGGTTCAGGCCACAGAACGAAAATCTACACCTCGAAGAGTGTAGTGAGCGGGTGCAGTTTCCATGTTTCCTACACACAAACAAACAACCCAAAGCGGGGGGCATTTTCCGAATCATTTTCCATACTTCCTGATACAAGAAAGCACTCATGAGTGGGGGGGGGGGTGGAAGGACTAGGGAAGGGCCATAGGGGGGGGGCATCTTCCATTGGGGGGGGGTGTACTACACCACAAGGGGGGATGGGGGAAGGTGGGTTTATGGTTTGGGTAATGGCGGTCCATAAAAGTCTGATGTCTGATGTCTGATGGCCAACTTGGTCGCTATACACAATCTTGTGGCGGGTCCCCAACCTTTCCAAGTGAGGGACAGAATGAGCAGTGGTTCAGAAGCGGGCTCGTTGGCCACATGACCTGTGCCCTCCGGGGGTTACCTAACGCTTCAAGGTCGGGGACAAAATAAAGACTGGGGGACAAACAGGCAAATTGACTATATAGTCCGGGCAGTTTGGCGGTCCCCAACCCTTGGAAGCACAAGATAAAAACGGCACTGGCCCACAAGTCAACACAGTGAGTACACAAGGCCTAAGATTTGGGGAGGTTGCCCATGCATCGGAGTGAAGGGCAAAATCAAAAGTGACCCATAAGTGGACAAACTAGGAACATAAACCATCCCCTCATGGGGGGTTGGGTGCTATGCTTCAAAGCAGGGAATAAGCTCGGCTGCGGCCCTCAAGGGGGCAAATGGACGACATAGCCCGGCCGTCTCAAGAGTCCGCGGCGATTCTAAATGCGGGAAAAATTCATAATTGGCCCAAAGCTGGGTGAATTGGTTACGTATGCCGGGTCGGCTGGAAGGTTCCCTACGCTTCATAGTAGGGGAGAAACTCTGAAGTCCCCCGCAAAGGGCAATTGGCTACACAACCCTAGCCATTTGCAGGGCCCTTGATGCTTGATCGCCGGAGAGAAAATCAATATCTGCCCACAATGAAGCACACTGGGTACATCACCCATGCGGTCCAAAGGTCCAAAGCGCTTCACAACCAGAGAGACAATTGGGAGTGCCCAACGAGTGGTACCCAGAGAGACAATCCACAGTGGCCAATAACTGGGCAGGGTGGCATGACAACCCTTGCCTCGTCCGGGGTCATCCACGCTTCAAAGCGGCGGACAAATTTAGAAGTGACCAACAAGTGGACAAATTAGCCCCACAGGCCTTGCAGTCTAGGCGGCACCAAAAACTTCAGAGTAGGTAAGAACATTAGCAGCGGCAGAAAAGGCGGCAGATGGGCCACATGACCCGTGGTGTCCGGATGCTCTCCAACCTTTCTAAGTGAGGAACATGCTCACTGGTGGCCCCGAAGTGGGTTGATTCGCCACATCACCCGTGCCGTCAGGGGAGTCACAAACCCTTCAGAGCCAGGGACAAAAGAAGCAGTGTCGCAAACAGGCAAATTGGCTCTACAATGTGTGGGATTTGGGGGCTTCCAAACCCTTACAAGCAGGAGATAGAAACAGTAGTGGCCCACGAATCGGCACAACGGGTACATAAACCGTGCCGTTTCGGGGGGTGGTGTATGCATTGGAGTGGTTGACAAATAAAAAGTGACCCACCCTTGGGAAAATTGGTAACATAAATGGTCCGCTTGTGGGGGCTGAGTCCTATTCTTCAGAGCGGGGAACAAACTTGGCTACGGCCAACAAGTGGGCAAATGGGGGACACACCCGTGCTGTCTTAAACATGCCGCGGCGCTTCACAAAGCGAGCCAAATTCATAATTGGCTCAAAAGGGGCCAGTTGGCTACATATCTGGGCCCCAGGGGGGAGCTCCAAAGGCTTCATAGTCGGGAAGGAAATCAGAAGTCCCCCACAAGGTGGCAATTTTTTACACCACCCTCGCCATTTGGAGGGTCCCTAATGCTTGATCGCTGAAGAGAAAATCAGCAGCGGTCCAAAATTCAGCACATTGGGTACATGACTCAGGTAGTCCTAGGGCCCAGAGCGCGTCACAATGAAAGAAACAATTAGCAGCAGCCAACAGCCGGGCACACTGGGAACACAACCCTTGCCTTCTTCGGGCTCATCCACACTTCAAAGCGGCGGACAAACTCAGATGTGACCAACAATTGGGCAAATTGGCCACAAGAGCCTTGCCATCTAGGCGGTACCCAGCACTTCAGAGTAGGGAACAACATGAGCAGTGGCCCAAAAGGTGGCAAATGGGCCACACGACACCTGCTGTGCGGAGGCCCCCCGACCTTTGTAAGGCAAGGACATACTCAGTTGTGGACAGAAGTGCATTGATTGGCTACATGACCGGTGCCGTGCAGGGAGTACCAAACGCTTCAGAGCCGGCAATAAAGAAGCAGTGTCGCAAATATGCAAATTGGTTCTATAATCTGTGCCATTTGGGGGCTTCCAAACCCTTACAAGCAAGGGAAAAAAACAGCAGTGGCTGGTAGGGGGGGGGGGGTGGGGGGGGTAGGGAGGGGTGTAGGGGGGGGTACGGGGGTTGTAAGGGGGGGGTAGGCGGGGGTGTAGGGGGGGTACGAGGGGGGTGTAGGGGGGGGTTGGGGGGGAGGGAGGGGAGTTAGGGGGGGGAGGTTGGGGGGGGTAGGGGGGGGTCGAGAAGGTAGGGGGGGCGTATTGGGGGGGGTGGGGGGGGTCCGGGGGGAGGAAGGGGGTAGGATGGTACACACACAAGGCAGGGCATACACAAAGGGGTCCCCACACAAGGCGGTCTGTGGCCACCGCAGGAGTCATCTTATTTAAGAGGCCACGGGCAAGGCGGTACACACGGAAGGCAGTGCAGGCACAAGGCGGGAGACACAAAAGGCGGCCTGTGGCCAACGCAGGTGTCATGTTATTTAAGGGGCCAAAGACAAGGCGTTACACACATAGGGCGGTGCACACACAAGGCGGAACACACAAAAGGCGGTCTGTGGCCACCGCAAGAGTCTTGTTATTTAAGGGGCCACAGGCGAGGCAGTACACACAGAAGGCGGTACACAGACAAGGCGGTACACACCAAAGGCGGCCTGTGGCCACCGCAAGAGTCTTGTTATTGAAGGGGCCATAGGCAAGGCGGTTCACACAGAAGGCGGTGCACACACAAGGGGGGACACAAAAAAAGGCGGTCTGTGGCCACCGCAGGAGTCATGTTGTTTAAGGGGGGTGCGGGGGCTGGCCCCCGCGTTGACCGAAGCGAGCCTTGGGTCGAGCGAAGCGAGCCGAAGGTAGGGGAGGGGAGGTAGGGGAGGGAGGTAGGGGGGGGGTAGGGGGGGGTAGCGGGAGGTGTAGGCGGGGATGTAAGGCAAAAAGCAGGAGACCAACGCTGGATGCCAGGCCAAGATGCCTGACCACTACAGGTGTACTATCACCTGTGCCTTCTGTGGTCGCCGCAAGCACTACGAAGACGAGTGCGATCACAAGCAGCGTCTGTTTGCCAAGTTGAGGAGTGAGACCCGCAATGGGGGTCAAAACGGCAAGGGCAACAGCGACAAGGGCAAGGGCAAGTCCAAGGGCCGTGGCAAAGGCCAAGAGCCTGGGAGCAAAAACCCAGGAGGATCACCTAATTCTCTTGGGCGAGTTCCTTGCTGTCTGCAAGGAGAACCACACACGACTCAAGGTGGAGAAGTGTGAGTTCATGCAGGATACTATGCAGTATCTGGTGTTTGACATTTGGTATGGGTGGTGGACCCTTGCGGCCTCCAAGGCCTAACCTCTGATGGATGCTAAGGTACGACATGAAGATTCCAAGGAAGGACGCCATGATGAACGCAGCTCCATTGCGGCATGCAACCTCTGCTGCCGCCATATCAAGAATTTCTCCTACATCAGCGCCATCCTGACTGACTTCATCAAGAAGAGCACTACCTGGCACTGGGGCCCTCAAGAGCAACAAGCGTCTGACGAGCTCAAGGACAAAGCGGCTAACGCTAAATGCCTGTGCGCGCCTGAGGCACAGGGCAAAATTATTCTGGTGATTGACGCCAGCAATGTTATGGTTTCAAGCAGCAGCAGGAAAAGCGAGCGCGCGAACGCGCGATTGCGCACTGCAGTGTGCGAATATACATATGAAAGATCGAGATGCTAGTAGCCGTGAACGAAAATGTGTATGATACTTCGATATCTTTGAACGGGGTTTTTGTCTTCAAATTGTGAATTGGGTTCGATCCGAGCCCCGCTTAAAGATCCTGCGCAAGGGTTGTCGTATTTTAGGATTTTTGAGAAACAGGAGAGCTTCAAAGTGGAACCACAACAAGTGGTAGCCAACTAGGTGGGAGGAGATCATTATCATCGACCTTCTACGTTACAATCTTCGACGCCGTCTTTGATTATTTCAACTCGAATTACCTTCGCAATGGAGAGGACTTTTGATGAAGCCGCTATGCTGCATTGTATTCGAGATTGCCTGTTTCGATCTAACTTGCCGTTGCACTACGAGTTGTCAAATTTGCTAGAAAAATTCATCGCTGAGTGTATCGCAAGGCGAGAAAGCGAGTGGTTCCCCTGCATGTTTCACGATCTCCGCAGTTTGCAATCCGCCGTCAGTGAAGTCCAAGCCAAGCACGTTGAGGTGGAACGAAGAATCGATGCCTTGCAAATATCGGCAGCGAACGCTACGACAGCAACTGAGCAAATAATCGACGCCTTGCAACTGTCGACGAAGAACGCCACGAGATCAGCAGCGAGTTAACCACAACGACTGGAAGATGAGCTTCCGAAGAGCTACATTCTTCTGCAAGAGTTTGCGCAGTACTTTTTGAACCAGCAACAGTCTCCGAATCAACAGTAGCCTTCGAACCAGCAACCGCGATTCCAGCACTTCCAGCTTCTGCCGCAACACGCTCACGCACAACCACTTCACTCACCGCCCTCTTCCAATTATCCGCCGCATTTGCCTTCGAACCACCAACCGCCGCGGCAATCTCCACACCAACAACCACCTCTACATGCACCTCCTTTCGATCCATCGATGAATCCTCGCGCCCCAGCGTTCGAAATTTTGGGTCGCCGAGTGGAACGTCTATGCAAGTTGGTTCGACTATTTTCTGGCAAGCAAGGTTCAGGAGAATTTCGAACATGGAAGGAGGACCTTATGCAAGCTTTATCACACATCCATTCTCCTTTGGATCAAGTCACTGCCCTTCCATTCCTTCTCGAAGGCGACACTATCGACGATTATCACAGTCTGATGAAACGGGTACAAGATGATTGGTTCAAACTGATGCGCGAACTGGGATAGCGTTTCGATTGTATATCCCACGAACTAGTGTACCTGTCTCGAATGTTGACTCTGCGAGAGAGCAAGTTTCCTCGACATGCAGACTACGTAAAAGAATTTCGAACCTGCGTCATCAAGTCGAAGGTCAACATCAGTGACCTCCAGATGGGTTACGCCGTTCACTCTCAATTTATTGAAGGATTGTCGAATGATGCAGTACGTCGACAATACATCGTTGAGGTTCGTTCGAAATGGCGTTCAGGGACACCATTTGGCTTTGGCACGCTTGTGGAGACCATTGGTGAAGCATACATGGCAGCTGGTTATCAGCTCGAGGAAGTTCCGAATGCGTCCAGGACGACATGAGATACCACGGGTGCTGCAGTTTCGAGACCTTTACCTTTGACGGTTCCGCCAAATTCCACTTGAACAATGTTTCCTTCCAACCCCATGCCAACATCCCACATCAACCCCATGCCAACTCCAAGTGCAGCCCCAATGCCTTTGACCGTACCTGAACCGATGAACCTCGATTCTATTCCCAAGCTCCGAGAAGAGTTGCATGCTTAC
Organism: Eutreptiella sp. 'Long Island Sound 2002'; assembly: GCA_964036045.1. NCBI lineage: Eukaryota > Euglenozoa > Euglenophyceae > Eutreptiales > Eutreptiaceae > Eutreptiella > Eutreptiella sp. 'Long Island Sound 2002'. Next base: position 45,090,955 of record OZ038379.1, on the reverse strand, counting down.
ATTGGGGAGCTCAGAGGTGATCGATCAAATCACCATGACAACCGAGAAACCCGACGTTGCTACAACTGTGGCGAGCAAGGACACTTAGCCCGCGATTGCCGGAAGAATCGACCACCATCCTGAGGAACGGAGGTTGGAGGATCCACGTCAAGCACGCCATGAAGATATCAAAGCCGAGAAACTAAAGGAGGATTTCGATCACGCTCCAAGAGTAGGGAGCAACCCACGACGGCCTAAGAAGCACGTTCGATGACCTGCTGGCGGACTGCCTTGAGAAGAGTTGCACTCCACCATTAGTACCGACGAATCCGAACAAAATTCGACACTTGGGAGTGTCAACGTCGAGAGAACCGAACCCGGATATGCGACTCTGTTCACGGATCGAGGGCGCCTTTGTGCGCATCGAGACGACTCTTTCCACTCAGGAGTACGTGTTTTCGTTGGCTGTGGAGCAACGACTGACTTCCTGTCGATGCAAACAGCAAATAGCGCGCGACTTCCCCTCTACAAACCCACACACCCAGGTGCCGGAGGTGTCCAAGTCGCAGCGCGATACTACACGAGAGCTTATGTTCGAGTTGGGGAATTCCTATTTTGACACCACTTCAAGGTTTTCGAGATTCTGCCGGATGTGGGGCTTGGGTTACCATGGCTTCGAAGCTACAACCCGACTGTCCACTGGAAAGAACGGTATGCAAACGTACAACACGGATCGACTTGATACCGCTTTTCATTCGATGGATCCAGGGATTCCACCGAGTTACAGTTCCAAGCGACTTCGAAGTTGGACCTCCTTTCGACACTTTCAGCCAGTACCTCGAAAGCGAGCCCAGGTGGAAGCCCTGCACCACCTGCCAAAGAACGCATTGACCTACGCTCGTCGACACATGCTAAGAATGATGCCAACACACTCGATGAGTTCGACACGGAAGGGGGTATCACCCATGAGGAGTGCAGCGACATGCAAATGGAGTACATCTCGTTGCCGAAGCTTAAGCGGGAGATCTGTTGAGCTGATCTCACTGGTGATCAAGTATTTCTGTGCTGCATGCCTCGACCCGCAGTGCCGGTCGATCATATGCACACCATGCAAGATAAGAGCGACGATGACGGACTTGACCCAGTTCGACGCAAGTTGCCTATTCAGATACACAAATGGGCAGGTCTCTACGACTGGGAACGAGCCGAGGTCGGCGAGCTGCCTCCGCATCGACCTAGAAGGTACTATCCAATACGCCTCGACAGTGAAGACAACCCTCGGTCGGCACACCCTTATAAAATGGACCCAAGCCAATTGGATGAGCTTCGACGTTAACTGGACAAGCTGCACCAATCTGGCGGAATTCGACCAGCCTCAAGTCCATACGGAGCGGGTTCCCTGCTAATAAGAAAAACCAATGGTAAGTGGCGTCGACTACCGACCTTTGAAGACCCGAACCGTTCGAGATTGATACCCTTTATCTTCAATCCAATCCATACTGAGCACAATGGTGGGCCTTATGGTCTTTTCAAAGAACGACCTTGTCAGTGGGTTCCACCAGATTCGAATGCACGACGAAGATATCGAAAAAAATGCCTTCGACACACAGTTTGGGGCCTTCGAATGGGTTGTCATGCCCTTCGGCCTCTGCAATGCTCCATTGACGTTTCAGCGCGTCGTCTATGACGTTCTTCGAGACCACTTGGGGATTTTGGTAAGGGTGTATATCGACGACATCCTCATCTTCTCCAATAAAGCCGGGGAAACATCAACGACACCTCGCTTTAGTGCATGAATTATTACAACGACACCAGTTGTTTCCCTGCATCGACAAGTCAACGTTCTTCCAACTTCGAGTTCCTTTTTGCGAATACAGCATCGATAAGGATGGAGTACACATGGACCCCGAGAAGATCAAGGTCATTCGAGGTTGGCCTGCTCCAACCACCGTCCATGAAGTTCGACAGTTTATCCGTTTGTGTGAATTTTTACCAGCACGTTGTCAAAGGATTGCAGGCTGTAGCGCCTCCTCTCACCACGATGTTCAAGGCAGATTTCGAATGGGGGTGGACATCCGTGCATCAAGCTGCCTTCGACAAGATGAAGCAGGCAATGATCAGTGCGACACATCTGAGTGCTATCGACCCCCGGCAGCCGTACCATCTGTACACAGATGCTTCGAAGGATTGCGTAGGGGCTACACTAGCACAACGATGTGCACATGGGAAGTACAGGGGACATCTTCGACCTATTGCCTTTATGTAACGGAAGATGTAATCTGCTGAAAGTCGATACCCTATCTGAGAACAGGGGTGGCCATTGTGCTAGCCCTGAAGCAGTGTTTCCATCTCCTTCGAGGACAACAGCAAGTACACGTACACACCGACCACGAAAGCCTTCGCTATCTCAAAACGTGTCCTCGACAGTTGACACCACGACAGGCACGCTGGTCACAGTTCCTCAAGGAATACAACCTCACATTGTGGTATGTGCCATGTCTTGAGAATCCAACAGCGGACGCTTGTTCCCGCCTGACGTCAAGTGAATTGATGGACATCGAGAATGCTACACGTACACGACCCTTCGTGGTACCCTTGATCGAGAACTGGGTTTCACCTGAGGGTGAACCTGTTGACAAGTTTCTACACGTGCTGGAAGATTTGTTCTCGCATGACGAAGTGGGGCCCCGGCCATACAACCACCTGTACGTGTCGCCTCGAAGCGGACGTTCCGTGGGGAAAGATTCTGAGGTTGACGCTGACGCTGAACCAGCACTTCAATTCGACACAGAACCAGCCGTTGAGCCGGAAGAGGTGGAGCCATTGCCAAATCAAGTGGTGGTGACTAAAGATCCACACGAGCCTGCAGCACGCCTCGACGATGCTGGCAACGAAATACCAGACCAGTCAACTGATCCTAATGATGTTCCCGAAGTGGACATGGACCGCCCCCTTCGAGTTCCCTTGGGCAAACAACTTCAATATGCCCCGCCCTTAACGGAGTTGATCCACTGTCGACGCCATCGAGACGGCACCCCGCAGCCAGTACCCTTACCCAAGGTTGGCCCAAGCACGCCGTACCCCTCGAGCCTTAAAGGCACACACCATCGAGTGCACCGACATTACCAAGGCAAAGACTTGACTTCGACAGCAGTGTGGGCGGCAGCATATTCCATTGTCTACAGAGGGGACGCTTCTGTCCGGAGCGCTCCGCGCGGCACAATAAGTGCGGCGCGTGTTGCTTCCTTACACGCAGCATGCGCAGCACGTGCAGAACGCAAACAACACATGCATAACGCGCAGAACGCGCAGAACGCGCAGCACGGCGTCCTAGAGGCAGACTTAGAAGCAGACTTCCGGCACATGCAAAACGCATAGCACGCGGAGCACGTCACTATGGCACACACGCGCACTTTTGAAGGGCCGCGTCCTCACAGTTTGGGTATCCAGCCTACGCGGTTGTCCCCCAGGGTTAGCACTGGTCCCATGGGTAGGGATGGCGGACACTTGGCGGCCATGAAGTCCACGATTCCACCATGCCCGTCCTCCACCACCTTCTCCGTCCTAATCTTCGTCATCCTCCATGTCCTCGTCTTCTTCCCCGTCACTCTCCTCCTCCTCCTCACTCTCTTCCTCCTCATCCTCCTCCCCCTCCTCCTCACTCTCCTCCTCCGTGTCATCCTCAGTCTCCTCCCTCTCGCTTCCATCCTCCTCGGCCTCTTCGCTCTCCTCCTCCACATCCGCCTCTACCACCCCGGTCACCCCATGTGCCGCGGCAAAGCACCCTACATGGTACCACTTACCGCACCCACAACAAACGTAGTGGGTCTTGCCCCGGTTGCAATGGGTGCACACCCGGCGGCCGGGCATCCGCACCGGCACGTGGATGGGCTTGGCCACTGCCACTTTACAAAAGCGGCGCCGGATAAGGTCCCACTGCCCGTCAAACATGGTACCCGTTTGGGCCCCCCCGAGGGACCGGCAAGTCGCGTATGCATTCACCACGGCGTACCGGAGGACGAACGCACGCACCGCATGCGACCACGTCATCCGACGTCCCAACTAGCGCATCTTGAGGGCCATCTGGTTGACGCCAGCCACCCCACGCGATAACTAGCGGTAGCTGGCGACCGCCGGGTTCACCTCATTCCCGCTGCGGCGATGCACGGGTCCGGCTTGTGGGAAGTGGACGTTCGTGAGCATTGGCACTACGCTGGGCGGCTTGTGACCCGCCTTTGGGTTCTTGAAGACCACCATGGCGTACCTCGCGTCGTCCACAGTGCACGTGGCGGCTTGTCCTTCTCCTGGAAGTTCTCGTGCCCTGTCCACCCGTACGTGGAGCGCTTCGTCATCATCAAGAAGGCGTGCCTCTCCGCAGCGAGGTCACGCGCTAGCTCGTGCGATCCAAAAAAGGAATCTGCACATAGGATGGTCCCGGAAGGAAGGAGACCTGCCCACATGATCATGATCTGCTGGGCATTGTAGTTGCCCGCACTGTTGCCAAACCGCCGCAGGTGCCCGCGTCTACCCCTGTACAGGTATACATGTCCACCACGTACCCACTAGTGGCATCGGCAAGGCAATAGAGCTTGATGCCGGTTGAGTGGGGCTTGCGGGCGATGAACATCCGTAGTGGGCCGGCACGTATGCCTTTGTGCGGCACCAGAGACTCATCCCCACAAGCCGCGCCACCCAACCGCAAGGCACCAGGCCACTGCCCGTTGCACTCCTACAATAGTTCAACAACGTCAGGCCGGATGTTACGGCGCAAGACGTAGTACTCCTTGCGGTTGAGCAATCGTGCCATGAAGGGGTTGTATGGTAACCCGTCCCATTCCCAGATGCCATCTACTTGCATGGGCCGTACCATGCCTAGTACGAGGATGAAGGCGTTGTACCTACGGAAATGAAAGCCACTGCTACCATCGATTGGGGCAAACACTACAATCCATTGGGTCAACCGCTAGATTCAAGTGGGACACACCTTGGTAATAGGGGGATCAAGTGGGAGAGGTACGCCTTTCGGAGGGATGCCCGCTGTAATTCCTGGATGGGAGCCAACATGTGGTCCCACACCTCATCCTCGGTGTACCCGACTAGTTCAGTTTGGCCTGGCCGGACTCCATGCATGATATTTGCTGCACAATCCTCCGGGGGGAGTGCACCCGCATAACGATTCGTGGGAAATGGCATTTTCGAAGAGCGGTGTGTCTGCATAACACGGAACACGGACATTCAGACTCCAGAGGCAGTACCGGAGGCAACGGCCAGAACGCGCAACACGCGCAGAACGCGCCACACGAAGTCCAAAGGCACAGCCAGAGGCAACACGCAGCACACGTAGCACAGGGCAGTGTCTGTGTTTTTTTCTTGGGGGGGTGTTTGAGCCTCAATTCCCCTACCACACAGCAATCTGCAGCGGAGAGGGGGGGCCATCAACCTCGATTCCCCGACCACAGAGCAACTGGCAACGGGTGTGGTATCTTTTTTTGCGTGACGTTTTTGATTGAAGCTCCGGCGGCTCGCCCGTTGCGAAGGGGCACGCGCCATAGGGCAGGGAAGGCGGGGGGCCCCGCGGCGGAGCGCCATGCGGCGGAGGCGGGGGGGGGGGGGGGGGCAGCGGCGGATCGGGGTGCCACTGCGGGTCCTGGTGGTACGGCTGCTTGGGTTGACGGTGGGCATGAGGCAGCGGGTACTGCGGTGGCGGGGGGGGGAAGGCGCGGGTACCCGCTCATGTGAGGGGGCTCCCAATCCCAAGCGGCAGTCTGCACAGCGCGTAACACGGAAGGTCCTCCTCCAGAAGCGTGCGCCGAATCATGCATGCAACACGCGTGAAACGCGCATCACGCTACCATGGGCCTCTGGGGGCGCGGCGGAGGCAACAGCACACACACCACCGAGACCATAAAGCACATAAATACCAGCGGGTTCTTCGCCGCCAGCTCTCGGGTGCGCACCAGCGACCATGCTCCAGACGCCGGCAGTTCGAGGTTCCGTTCCTCTTCCAATTCGTACGCCATCAGGCCGGCCATCCGGACAAACCGGACGAACTTCTTCTGCAGAACGCGGAAAACGGGAATGTTCCTCCAAAGACAGGCTAGAAGCAAACACGCAGAACGCGCGGAACGCGCATGACGCGCGGCACGACTATGTAGAAACACAATAGAGGACGTGCACAACACCTCCAAAACATCCTTTTCCATGTCAACAATGTCTTCGATGCCGATCGCTGTGACCCGATCGGCCCCGCCACCTCCACGACCACCTCGCAGGCCCTCCATCTTCAGCTTGGCCCGACTCATACCCTCCGATGGCGGGCTGAGGTCCACCGGCCATCACAGTGCGGCGGAGCAAACCGTACAAACTGAAAGGCCCTACAAAATCCCCTCCGCCACTTTTGCCGCAGGCTACTCGAGACATACCGCTTTTCAAAATGCTCACAGGCTGCTGCAGCCGACAGGCCGTTCTTGGTCCCGCAGCTGAGCACGCTTTGCAAGCTCAGGGCCCGGACACTGGTGTGCAGCAGAACTGCCAAACCGATCTCTTGCGTGGACTTGGGTTCCTCCGACAAGAACTCCTTGTAGTGCATCACCAATCGGCCCACGGTCACATTGAAGTCCGTCTCCAATCTTAAGTTTCTCTGCATTGTGTCCAAATCACGGTGGTACCCGCCTTCATGCTGTAACTTCTCTGCTCCTGTCGGTGCGGCGTTGATGCTCTACTGCGGGCCCGTCCCGCCGGTCGCAAAGGACACGTGCCCACGGGACGGCTTGTCCTTGTCCTTCTTTTTCTTGGGCATGTCCGCCCGGGACTTCTTCGTTGGCACCTTGGGCGGGCTCCGCTCCTCCGACTTCCGCTTCTTCTTCTCTGCCATTGTCTGCGGCTCCTGCTTGACCTCCAGCATGGTGGACCGTGATGCCTTCGCGGAAGAAGAAGGGTGTTTCTCCGGCACAACGGGGTCCTATGGCTCGTCCTCGGAATGCTCCTTCTTCGGTGTGCCTCGGGCCTGCTTCTTGCCATGCGGTGGCTCGTCGTCGTCTTCCTCCTCAGTCTCCTCTTCCTCCTCTTCGTGTCCGTTGTCCGCTGATGCCACCTCGTCCTCTTCCTCCTCACTCTCTTCTTCTTTGCCCTCCAACCAGGTCCACAACCCGTTTGCTTGGATCTGCAAAACACGCAGCACGTGTAACATGATGGCGGCGCCCCCAGAGGCGGAACGAGAGGCACATCACCGGAACGGGCAGAACGCGCAACACGCGCAACACGCGTATGACACGGGGCATAAGCACTTACAGATGCAACACGCAGCACGCGCGGTACATCCTTTGTGTACTCCAACCATCCATCCGGCTTGGCGCAGCAATCTTGGACTTTCGCGGGTTCACGCGGCTTCCCTTTCTTCGTCTTAATCTGCAAGGAGGTGGTGGGGTAAGCAGCTTATTGAATATGGAGAATGGGGACTGTCACGGTGCGACCATACAAAACAACATGGCACATGTCATGCATGGATACCTGATATGTGATCACGTTCGTAAGGAACATTTCATCCTCTCCGCGATCGTTGCTGCCGACCTTCTTGCGGTTCACCCAGGCTGCGTGCCACCCAGTTGTGAAGAAATGTGTGGCACGGCCCCAGAAGCAGAAACAAAAAGCGGAGAAACGAACGGCATCGACGTGAGAGACATCAAAAGGCACAACAGCCGTACTCCACCCCATTGAACAATCACATACATGTCTAGTGTTTGATCTGGAACACGATGAACGCGTTGTGCTTCAGCGTGGCGGCGTTCCCCCAACTGCCTAGGTGGCCCCCCTTGGCCAGCCACTGCTTGTGGCTGTCCGGGAAAAGGGGTGCGGGCATAAAGAAAGTGCTAAGGTACAGGAGGACGCGTAGCTCCCGCAAAACGTGGGTTCCGTCCTCCAGAGGCATGGTGTTCGTCACGTGCAGCACGCGGAACACGCCTTGCACGGATATGCAACACCTGTTATTCGGTTTCCAGAGGCACACCTAGAATCGAACACCTAGAGCACGTAACACGCGTAACACGCGCGGCACACGGAGCACGAAACCCAAGGTAGAGGCAACGGCACGACCCGCTTCTCACATGGAAAACGGTGGAAATGAACAAAACGGATGCTTCCACAACGTCCGGCACGTTCGAAAACCCCCCGGAACAACAAAACTTTATGGATTCATTTTTGACGAACAAAAAAACGTTGATTCCGTTCTGCGCGTGGTAGATAAAGGAATATCGAGAAGATCCACGCACCAAGCACATCTGCGAGATCGCAATCTGAAGCCCTACGGCACGACACCAACTCCGAGATGCCAAACCATCACTCCACAACGGTAAGTTCTTCCACATGTCCATAGTGGGCAAGCGTGTTCTCATACCTTGAACGCTCGTAACATCCATTGTGGCCATGTACCACGAGTCCGAGTTCTACGGCCATTCGGGAGTACTTCGAACCATTGCATTGATCAAACATGACTATGTATGTTCCCACCTTTGACACTACGTGGAGCACTACATCTTGAGTTGTGATGTGTGCCAAGCGGCTAAGTCACGACACGTCAACACCGCCGGGCAGCCTAGACCCCTACCGGTGCCCGACACCAAATCGCATAGTGTGTCTGTAGATTGGGTTTCTCGACTGCCCCCGACCACAGGAGGTCATGAAGCTATCATGACTGCGGTCGACCGGTTTTCGAAGCCTGGAATGTTCATCCCTTGTTACAGTTGCAAGGACATGACTGCCGATGACCTCGTCTACGTGGTCTTGGGCGAAGTGATTCCATTCAAAGGATGCCCTCGACAAATTGTTTCTGACTGAGACAAGCTGTTCCAATGCCAAGCGTGGAAGGAATTGGCACACCGCTTCAAGATCGAGATGCATCAGATAGTGGCCAACCGCCCTCGAGGCAATGGGATGGCGGAGCGATGCAACCAATCCATTCTCCAACGCTTGCAGACACACAGCATTTTTGATAACAATGAGTGGGATGTTGACCTCCTGTTCACCAAGATCCAGTTCCACAACCTGACATACAACAGTCTTCGACTGTCACCTTTCGAGATTGATGAGGGATGCACACCCCATTTTCCGTTGGATTTCCCCAGAATGACATCTCATGCACATGAACCTTCGACCTTGAGTGATTACATGCATCGAGCCGAACGTACCTTCCATTCTGTACATGCCATGCTCGCTGAGGAACGTCGACACCAAATGCATGTGGATCTACAAATGGACCGACAAGTTCGAGTGCCTGAAGTGGGAGAGGGATGGTGGGTCCGAGTACCCGAATATCGACAGAAGGGAAAACTGGATGTTGTTTGGTGTGGCCCATACAAAGTTCTCGAGGTGATCAACAAGGGCGGAATGTTAAACTGGACATCCCTGCCCCCTTCGATGGGTTGCGCGTTTTCAATCGCGACAGCATAAACTCCTACATCCAACTTGAGGGACAATCAGTGTGGGAATTTCCGATGCCACCTGTCACGATTGGAGCTTCCCCCTGATTGATTAAGATTCTGGCTAGACGTGGAGTAGGGTCCAAAAAGCGCCGCACATTCCTATATCGCTGTGAATGGGATGACGACACGTGGTCTTGGGAATCGAGTAAAGCTCTAGATGAGGATCCAGTGTACCTTGAGTTCCTTCGACTCCAGCCTGAGTAACTTCACCTTCTTTGCAGCGTGAATTTTTGAACCCTCATGCGGGGGTCCAAATCGACCGTTGGAGCCTCAGAGACACATTCGGCCTACAGTTCCGCCATCCAGGCATCCCGGACTTCCTCTCGACCTCCACCATCTCGAGGTTCTACGTCGAACGTCATCGATGTTGACGAGATGAACAACGACCGCGACGCCGCATCAACTTCAGTTGCATCGTCCTCAGCGCAACCGAGCCGCAGTCGATCAGTTGCATCGGCGCCAGCGCAGCCAAGCTACAGCCAATGAATCGCATGGACTTCAGCCCAGCCGAGCTACAGTGGATCAGCTTATGCGGGCAGCTTGAAGGGCAAAGGAGACAAAGGAGGAGGGAAAAGAGCTTCGAGCAACCAGCCCGAAGGTTTGTCCGCTCGAGGGACATGTGCCGGGATGGCCCCGAGTGGTCAATCGTCATGTCAGGAGGCATGACTGGCTTAGGGATACTCGGACGAGCCCTTGGCAACATGTTTGTTCTAGTGTCGACCTGGGAGGGGGACCCCCGACCTACATTGACTTCAAACTCTATGAGATGCCAGGGTGCTCTCCCCCGGATGATGCTGAATACCTTCGACAGCAATGCCAAGACGTTTGGGAGCCTGATGAATCAGAGTAATGGTTCGACTCACGTGCACAGTGGTTCGACGCACGGGAGGAGGAGGATCTCAATTGCTACACGGGATACAGTTGAATCCCTCTTGTGTTGCTCGGTGCCCCGATGGGACGAAACATGGGTCGAAGAGTCGTGGATGGGAGAGTCGAGCGCCCCAAGGATGCAAGCCTCCACTCAATCCGCTCAAACCACCGCCTACACCGAGGAAGAAGACCGCAACGATGATGGCACGAATGTCGAGGACCATAATATGCCGGACTGGTCTTATTCGACTAGTCATCCACCCAGCTATAATCAAGTCCATCAACCGGAATCCCTGTGGCAACCGCATTACACGGAGGCTTACGAGAACAAGTTAGAAACCGCCAATGAACTCCAACATCTGGGCGAATTCGGAATGAAACCGCCCTATCGATTTGGGACACACAAGGGGGACCCGCTCTCTCGATTGTATAGCAAACTTGACCCGAATGTGCTTGTCATCGCATCAAACTCGGTGGAAGAGCATCACTTTCTGAATCAGCGACACACACATGTCGTGTCGAAGACAAGAACCTGCATTAACGACCTACGTGAGGCCATCGACATGGATAGTTGGCGCACAACCGCACCGTTTCGCTTCGGGTCCATGCGAGCTGCACCCGACACGTGCTTCGACAAAAACAGAAAAACCCTGGCAGCGCACCGAGCAACGAGTGGTACACCCGGATTGAAGCGGCCTATCATAATCTTCGATCAGCTCTCGTCACATGGCGAAATTGAGACGAGGAAATTGATTTTGGGTTCTGGGATCGACTCGAAGAGAACCTGCCCAATCACATCCGGTGCCTAAGTTGCATGCATCGAGAGCTCTGTGGGATTGACGATCTGATCCACGTCGTCGACGGAACCAACCTGTTTTTTCGATACCGACGTTTGTGGACAGTGAGGAAGATGCATCGATCGGCCCCATCAGCTATCTCAATTCTTGGGCTCATTCAAAACCTCACAAACGTTTGTCGAGCAGACAATTGGCTATTCGAGGACCGAGCACCCTTCCTCGCGTACAAGACTGATCTGCTTCTTCGACGACATCAACTTCAAGGCCTTCGAGGTACCGTTTGACTCGGGTACAAAAGGTACCAATGTGCCCCAGTTTGAAGCCAAGACCTCATGGTCCAGCTGCAAGAATGTCATCGATTGGGCCAGTCCACCGGGCCGTACCCCTACAATGTGGTCGCTCGGAGGGCGCCAATCGATTTGGTTTAGCTGTCGACGACCTATCACATCACCACTGGACAAGTCACCTACCACAACTTCGAAAGGGAAATTCAAAGGGTTGCACGCCTACCGCCGACCGACGAAAGGTATACCAGCCTTTTCTCCTACGAAAATTGTGGAGATTTTACCCAACGTCCGGGAACTTCGAAGTACGTCCTGTCCCCTTGGGAAAGTGGATATGACAACTACGAGAATTATTGGCGCCAACTGGTTCCCTTTCGAGGTGATGTGTATGTCAACGAAAGAGAAGAGCTCGAATCTAGCAGTTCGGCAGCGAGTGACCCGTTTCATCCGGATGCTGTCGATCACAGATTCTTGCCGCCAGATTCAAACGTTTATGGACACAACTTTGACGTGCCAATGTTCAAGTTCGTCTCGCCAATTAAGACTGACTTCGAGGCTGCTCATCGACTAAATGTACACTGACGAGAATATGTCTTCGATGCTGTGCTTGTTGACATGGCGGCGAGCCTCCTGTCTGCAGAGGCGGTTCGATTCGCGCTGAAGACTGCTCTCGCCGACGGGCACTACGTGCATCAACATCTCGGTCGACTTCAAGCGGATTCTCGAACAGAAACTTTCGAGATTCTTGATCGATACGCCCTCGGTCCCGGCGACGACATTGTCAGCGCGATCATCTTTGTTCGAAGGTTCTCGATTGCCGACACCGCATGGTGGCGAGTCGACTCCAAGACTGTCCAGTTTTACCACAGAGCGCCACCAGTTCGGGCTCGAGCCAGAAGTATCCATGGACTATTGGTCGACATAACGCACAATCTTTCCAGACCACTTGTCGAACGGATCTTGGAATCCTTCCATATGGGAGCAATCGAGCCTCTGAGACTTCTACACTGCCGGAGCGCAAACGCTGGGAACGGGACAGCATCGAGCCCTTGCCCGTGAACATGCATTCATTTCCGAATACAAGTGCCCCGTCGACGGACGACCTGGTGACCCCAACCTTTGATTGAGCAATCATCAATCTCGAGTCCTCATCCAAAAACGTGCCTTCGAAAGCGATATTCGTCGACATTACATTGGGCACGACACCTTCAACTTTATGGCCAGCGCCGAAACGCTGAAGGAGGTGAACAAAGTTTGTCGACTTCGTGTGAAGGAATCGTCCACGTTTCTGTGGGGTGTCGACTGCTGGTTCGACCAATCATCATGCCAGGTAATGGCTCAATTGACCTAAGGTGCCCTGTCAATTCTGACAGATGTACAGTCCCGTTGGCTGTCTATTTTGCGGACACTTGGCTTCGATGGTTGTGTCCTTGTTTTATGGTATCTCGACGAGCCCACAACCTTGCTCTGGGTAGCGCCGTACCACGGCGAGGCTTCCACACCTTCGACCCAGACGCGGTGGCAAAGTCAAACACGGCGTGTAAGTAGGCGCCGACGACAGGTGTTCTCTGCACTCGACCCAGGTATGTGGGTCTCGACCATTATTATGCTTCATGAAACCAGCACATGTCGAGGTCCAGAAAAATCTATTTTTCTGTCATTGTTTGCCCAAGCTTCGACAGTGCGTCGCCCACCCAGCTGAGTGAGACCTCGTCGAGGTCTCAGGGAGGGGTAGTGTTATGGTTTTGAGCAGCAGCAGCACAGCAAAAGCGCGGACGCGCGATCGCGCACTGCAGTCTGCGAATATACACATGAAACATCGAGATGCCACTATATATATATGTGAAGGAAAATGTGTATGATATTTCGATATCTTTGAACATGGTTTTTGTCTTCGAATTGTGGATTGGGTTCGATTTGGTGCCCCGCTTCAAGATCGTGCGCAAGGGTTGTCGTATTATGGGATTTTGGAGAAACACGACAGCATCAAAGTCGAACCAGAACAGCAATGTGGGCGGAGGCGGAACATTGTTCCAGTGGCAAGCGCTAGAGAAGGAGGAATTCGTCTCGGCCATATACCAATGGGGAACAGATGGACTTAACCGAGACGGAACCCTGAAGCACAAGCACCCTGAGGATAAATGGACCCTGGATCCGCTGGGCTGTTGGAACTGGAAATGGAACCAGGCCAGGGGTAACTACTACCTATGAGCAGGAACTGCTCGCGGGTATGCTGGTGCTATCCTCTCAGTCCCGACTGTTGGGGAGCAACGCATTGGTTTGGTTGTGTGACCAAGAACTGGTCCGCCCCTTCCCCAAGGGGCCCCCACCTGAGAAGGCTAAGCTCAGACGCTGGTGGACCTACCTGAGCCAGCTAGCGCTCTCCCTCCACGATATCCAGAGTGCAAGAACGAGTGTGCGGACTACATCGGCCGCAACAATTTCGACGACATGACTGGTGCAAGGTCTGAGGAGCTAGTCAAGGAGGCGTTCAGCCGTATGGATTTACACCTTGACCTGAAGATGACCATGATAAGACCTCTAGATGGACTCCAACAAGTCCAGTACCTGAAGGAGTTTGAGCATATCTACAAACGCCTGGAGAAGCGTCTAAAATCTGTCCTCGTCAGCCAGGAGCAGTGTAAGCGTGATAAGACCTATCTCTGGCATGAAGAGCGGATAGTCGGGCCTCTTAAGGGCCTAGGGACCGTATTCCAGCTCTCCTCGAGTGGACCCATGAGTTCGGTGGTCATGTTGGTGCTGACCGTACCTTGAAGCTGTTCTGGAACTGGTTCCACACCAGCACACTACGTTGAGTGATGATCAATTGCGGAAAACTATCCAGCCTAACGTGGACAAGTGCCCGTGCCGGTCCTGTAAACCTGGACATATCAGGGATAGGGGTCTCTATTAGACCCTTCCCATCCCACACTATGCCAACAGTGTGCTCTATGTGGATTACAGGGAGATGCCAAAGTTTGGGGGCTGTGACTTCGCCGTAGTGGTGCCCTGTGGGTTGACCAGGTTTACCCGAGTGTTCCTATGTACCAAACACATTACCGGGGAGGAGACTGTAACTGTTAAGATCTGTTCACATGGAGACGTACCTGTTAAAATCCCGACACATATGTGTTAAAATCCCAACTCGTACGCACTGATTTACCAAACTGTACGCACTGCGTACGCGTTTGGCGCAAAATGGTACGCAGCGCGTGCGCGTTTGGTACCCAGTGCGTACGGTGTGGAAAATCAGTGCGTACGAGTTGAGATTTCAACGCGTACGTGTCCATGTGAACAAAAAAGGCCACATCTTAGCAGTTACAACCATCAAGATACTCCTCGAAGCGTGGTTCTGTATATATGGGGCACCTGAGAAGATCAATTTTGACGAAAAAATCAGAGTACGCTCGGACATTGGATGGTAAAAGAGAGTCCTAAGGTCCCTCGCTGTCCCGATGTCTACGGGGATTCCCTACACTCATACGAGTAACCCCCTATGTGAGCCACATATCGGAGTTCTCAAGGAGAACCTCAGGATATGGTGGAAGACTGAACGCACCAAGGACTGGGTGAGACTACTCCCTGTCATTTCCTCGATAATGAACTCCCAAGAGAGTCCAGCAACTGGCTATTCACCCCATGAGCTATTCATGGGGCGCCCGGCGTGGTTCCTACACGCTCCCTATCCTGAGGATCCCTACTCTACGCTGGGAAAATGGGTGAAGGAGCAACAGAACAAGGCAGACAAGGCCACGGTTATGCCCCAACAGGTGAGGGAGCAACAGTGGACAAAGAAGAGCAAGCACCGAGAGCCTGCATCCTACCACGAAGGTGACTGGGTGTTGGTACAACACAGTCGGCTACCCGCCTACACCAGTGATAACCCCTACTTTGGGCCGTGCAAGATCCTCTCAGTGGACGGTCACCGCATCACTGTGCGGTGTTCTCCACGACTAGGGGGGACACCGGGGTGCGCAGCCCAATGGCCGAAGCACTACTACGGCCCAGAGGACCTCTATGGGAAAGAGTGGGAACTAAACAACGAGAGAATCGCTGCTGTGGATCTACAGGGCGCTGCCACGCCCATGCAAGTAGAAGGAGAACTCCCCAACATGACGCCGAGGAGAAGGCAAAGGAAGGCTTCTACATAGTGAAGTCCATCATCCGATCCCGCTACCGCCAAGGGTGGCGATTCGTCACCCTCTAGGAAGGGTTTGGAGTGGAGGAAGCTTCCTGGGAACCCTTCTCTGCCTTCGTGCTCCCTAAGGGACGCCTAAGCTCCGTTGTGGTTGACTACTTGTCCCACAACAACCCGGGAGAGTTGCTAAGGCTCGCTGAGACGCTTGCCCTGCAGAAGAAGCCTAAGCACTGAACCCTTCCTATACATGCCTATGTATGCGTGAGTGTGCTGACCCTAGCGACCTAAGTCCAAGCTGCAGAAGTGGTGTCCTGATTATACCCAAGTCTCCACCCTTGCTGAACCCGGCGGATGTCTTTACACGGTACGATGGGGTACGCCCCACGTCTCTCCGCATCTAGGTGCCCGAGTTCTGTGCTGGCACCAGGAAACCTTGGGGGAACACCCAGCGCTAACCACAAGGTGTTGGTTTTATCTATCTACCTACTACTACTACGCCCTACTACTATCAAACCTACCTACTACGGGGGAAGGGTGGCCAAAAGCGATGAGGCATGTAAACGCTTTTTTGCTGAGCGGCTAAAACCTGGACTACCAGAGCCACTGCCCACCAAAGGGCCTGAGAAGATTGGAGGAAATAGTCGGGACAGTCACACGCGCACTACAGGTCCTACACACTCTACTCTGGCACCTGCTTTCGAAGGATGAGCGAGCACTGTGGTACTCTGGCCCTCATTCAGGCCTGCCAACCCTACACTCAGACGCTTTGCGGCGTTCATGAAGAGGACTCAGGCCCTAGTGGCCCACCTGTGAAATAGCAAGAAAGCAGAGCGCTATTAAGTGGCTGTGGCCTAGCTGGGACGCCACTACACGTGCGCCTGCTAGGGCTTGGAAGGGAGAAGTGGTCTGTTGGCGTGCACAGCATGAGTACGTGTTGACCACTACGAAGACGTTCTTTTCCCCATTTTTGTTTGTGTGATCAGCGCCCCTGTTTAGCAGCGCTTTTAGATGACACCGATTCACCATTCCGTTTTCCCAACCTGAAATAGGCACATGAAGATCACTTTGGGCCTGCAACCTAACAAGCCTCGCCGTATTATACGGGTCTTTGACTTCCAAAACATTGGCTCTTCCCCAACTCTCCTATCAAACAAGCAAGCTTATGGAACTCCGCCCGTTCTCTTCAAGAACGTAGGGCGGAGCCCCAGAGTAACCTCAACAAGTGTTTTACGGACCGCACCACGTGTGGCCTACCCTTTGAGGCGCCATATGCATGCAGAGGGGCAGATACCTGGAGCACTGCCGTGCACTTTCCTTTTACTCTCGATCCGTGCACAACCGTGCACTTTTACTAATCTCCTACCTTTCTCAATCCAATCTTTTGCACACGAATAACGGACGTTAAGACTCAACCGGGGGGTGGCCCCTCGTGGGCTTACTCACCTTACCTACCGCTGGAGAGCGAGAACAAGGAAGGAAAAAACAAACACAACAAAACGAAGAAATATGCAGTCCTATGAAACTGCTAAGATGTGCCGCATTTTGTTCACATGTATGCGTACGCGTTATCGTACGCACCAATTTGTAATGCGCATGAACCAGCGAACCAGCGCGTACGTGTTGCGATCTGAGTGTGTACGCGTTGTAATCTGACTGCGTATGCGCTGGTATTTTGGCGCGTACGCGTTGGTATTTTAGCGCGTACGCACTCACATTGCAACGCGTACGCGCTGCCTGTGGTGCCCGTACGCTGTCCTCAGTACTAGTGGTTGAATTGTGTTCCTTTTGACGTGACAAAGAAAATCTTTTTCTTTGCTTCATGTGTGTCTTCCTTTTCTTAGTGCTTTTCTGCACCATATGGGTCGAAAGAAAAAACCCGCAAAGAAGAAGATGGCAAGGAAAGGCGCCGTGCCTGCCGCCGAAGCTGGGGCCATCGCAAAGAGGGCGTCGAGGACAAGTGAGGGTCGAGAGGTGGTGGTGGAAGAGGAGGATTTTGAGGAGGAGGACGAGGAGGATTTTGAGGTGGTGGCCGAAGGTAATAGGCCCGCCGAGATTGTGAAGCGGGCCTTGGAGGTCAGGGATTGGGACGCGGATGAAACGGTGGACCGTTGGTTCACGGACAACCGTGAGGCAGGAGATCTTGCACATGGTGTTCATGGTGTTGTAGTTGTTCGTTTAACGTTGGATAACGAAGACCTCTGTGGTGTGGTGCGCTAGGACCTGATGGAAAAGGGTACCTTGTTGCACCCAAACTTGTAAACACCTAAAAGGTGTCTTGTAGTACTCAAGGGGGGTTTTCAGGGGTCATGTGTCCTGAGGGGGCCCAAATGACCTATAGGGACTGTGCTTCTCAACCGTGTACTCCATTGTTAACCTTTTTCAAAAATGGGCAAGACCCCTTGTTGCACCCTTGTTGCACCCCTTGGTGCGCAACAACCCCCCCTTGTTGCACCCCTTGTTGCACCCCCTTATCGCGCGATAACCCCCCTTGTTGCACCCCTTGTTGCACCCCTTGTTGCACCCTATGAAGCATGCACAAGACAACCATTTTGTGACATCTCTTGTCTACCGCAACCTGCGACGTCCTGGTAGGATTTCTACTTTGTCTCTCTCCTCTGCCTCCTATACCTTCCGTGCAAGCAACCCCATGTCCAGGTTATTCATATTTACGACATGGCCCATGGAAAGCCTAGATAACCTTGGCTTTAAGAGAGCCCATCCCTTACAACTGTTGTGTAGGTCCCTTTTGAAAGGGCTATTCCTTTTTTCACTGGGAATGCTTGAATATATATATATATATATATATATATATATATATATATATATATATATTCCTATATGCCTGTGCAAAATAAGGTGAGTGAGCACATGTGCAATGGACCCACGTGCTCACCTTCCACCCTTAGTCCCCCCATGCCTTGCGGAAGCGGTCCACCGCATTAGTGTACATGGCAACATCACTATCTGTAAAAAATTCTTTTTGCCTCCAAAACCTATGGATATGTGCAAACTGGTGCAGGAGGGTACGAAGGACCACCCATACCAAAGGCCCAGTAGGGGACTCCACATTCCCCATACGTGCCTTGGCATTGGTGACAATGTTGTCTGCCCATTGGGGGTTGGCCATGAAGGCATAGGCACTTGTAAGGTCAAACCTCCCTCTTTGGCCCGCCTTGGTGCAATCCTCTTTGCCTCTGGGATCCCCTTGCAAAATTCTTTGATCTCGTACATCTCCCCGTCTAGCTCAGGCACCCCAGCATGGATCCCTCTTTGGTGGAACTCCCCCCTTAGCGTTTTCACGAGGATGCACGGGATTCTACATTTTGCATGCACGTAGTCACCTACTCTCCCCCCGGTTGTGATGCACCTGAGGTAAGCACCCCACCTCATCCCCCCCCTTCATGTCTCCTACAAAAATGCTAGGGCATTATCTTCCTCACAAATCCAACACTTGGATTTGGAGGAGGGGTTCCCGGCATGCATATTTTTCCCATCCCCGTGATGACACACTTGAACCCTAGTGTTTTCCCTTCCCACACAATGTCACAATTGTGACACAAATCCTGCACCTGACCATTGAGGTCATGTGCCTTGTCCGTGGCTAGCATGAAATTTGTGTCATCACCCCCCCACATGGCCCACCAAATTGGCCATAGGTTAGGGGCCCCTGCATCACTTGGTTGTTGCCAACAGTGGACAGAAATGTCACACCGAGTTGCTGATGCTTTCCATAAAGGGGTGGCATCAGCTGACAACAGCACAATGATGTCCGGGCCCTGGCTCTTAAATGTTTTGGCAGCTTGCGACAAACTAATTTGGTGGTTGACAATCTCGGCAAGCTTGTTGCTCGCTGAGGCCCGAGGTGCACCTGTCTCAGACACAACAGCCCTAGTGGTACACCAATAGGGTGTGTGCTGTTGTCATGCTGCGTCTAAATCTTTTTTCCCACCCACCGTATGTTCCTTCTCTGTCAGATCTCATCAACCGGCGACACCTTCGGGCAAGCCACCACCACAATGAATGGAACACACATTCAACACAAATGCGTCTCCCAAACGAGCATCCGTCTCCCGGACAACCCAAGAAACAGGAAAACCCACCGATAAACCATGTATCCACTTGTTTCCATTAAGTTGATAATTCAGAGGGGGAAAAAACAGCAAATGCATTATGTCCCTCGGGGATCACCTTGCGGGGAAAATCCCTATGCCAATGTTGAGCACAACCAAGTGCACCAATGTAACTACGAAGCCAAGAGACATTCGCCAACTTGCTTCGGAATGCAGCCAAATCATGGCGGGTGTCTATTATGTTGTTACACTGGCTACCTAGGGATTTTTTCCTCCTTTTTGGTGTAAATGGAAACTTTTTACCCTGAAAAATCCCGGGTTTCATGCCCCTCTCGTGCTGAAAACACTCCTACACGGTAAAAAAGTCCCAAAGTTGGCTTCCCGGGCCTTGGCTTGCGCTAATTCACAAGTTGGCGCGCCAAGTCGCAAGTTGGCGCGCGCTTAGCCCGGACTTGGCGCGCGCCAAGTGTCCCCCCACCGATCCAACCATCGAGTTGCACACTATTGTTGTCACTGGAATATCCGTCCCTCACCTGCCCTTGCACACTTGGCACGAAGAAAGCATTGTTCCTTCTTTTTTTGTGAAATGTGCAAAAGAACGTGTAAAACAATGTGCAAGAGATGTGCTTCCCGATGATGAAAGTAGTATACATTGTGGAGCCGTAGCTCAAAATTGCCTTGCTGGGGGCCACGGAGGCATAGCAATCATATATAGAGGTCAGATGCCTTGCTGTGGTCCCAGGGTCATCTGGCGGGTGGGTTGCCGGGAGAATGCCGGGCGGCACTGAATGGATCATTAGGTTAGGACCCCTGTTCGGCCTGGACGAAGACCCCCTTATTCTCTATGTACCCCCTTTGCTTCGTCCACGACGACTCCCAAACCGAAATTTTTTTAGTATACAACCCCCAGTCCAGATTATCTGAGCGGAGCACTTCCCCCCACCCCTTCCGCGTGCGATCCCCCTTGCCCCCCTTCACCCGCACTCTGGCCCCCCGCAGTCTGGACACCCGGCCGCCTTTACTTCCAGCTCGAAAGCTGCGCTTGGAAATTTCACATTTCAGGATTTGTGGCGCCCCTCTCCTTTGAAGGCGGCAAAAATGCCAATGTGCCCCCACCTGCGGGCCAATCCCAACAGGTGGTCAATCCACACATGGGCCCACGGCGTCCTGGGAGCTCAGGGGCTGCGTGAAGTGGGCCATTGCCATCCAGGCCATGCAGGCGGCCCCCGGCTCCCGCACGAACGCGGCGCCCAGCGCAGCGAACGAGTACACCACCGTGCCGGCCGTGCAGCGCACGCGGCACCGGTCGGTCGCCTCGGGGGGGGGGGGGGGGGAGCCACCGCCGGTGGATGTGCGGAGTGAGGCAGGCAGCCGCTGTCCCACCGGTGGGCCCCGCGTGCGCGTGGTCGGTGGGGGTCAGGGACAGCCCCGCACACATCCCCTCCTGCAGGAGGAGGATGTCCCCCATGTAGGGCACTGGGGGGTCCAACGGCTGCGCAGCCTGCGACACGAAGCAGACTGGCTGGGGGATCGCGTCGGGAGTGAGGACGTCCTCCTCTGCCGCACTCTGTGGGGGGGGGGGGGGGCGGCATCCGCATCAGCCGGGGCGGCCGGCCTCTCTTCCGCATCCGCCGGCGCCTCCGGCATGTCCTCCTCTTGGGGAGCAGGCACGGGGTCGGCCTCCTGTGCCGCACTCCGTGGGGGAGGGGCAGGCTCCGCATCCGCCGGCGCGTCCGCCATGTCCTCCTCTTGGGGGGCAGGCACGGGGTCAGTCGGAGGGGCTTCCTCGGCCGGGGCTAACTCCTCACACCCCTGGTCGAGGGGGCTGAAGTTCAAACTGTCCTCTGTGCCCGAAGGAGACCCGACTGCAGCCCCCTCGGCCAGAAGCTCGGAGGGCATCACCGGAACACTGTTCATCAGCTCCGTTACACTCTCCGGCTCCACGGTCAGCAGGCGCGACCGGTAGCCGGCGGGTGCAAACGGGATGAACAGTGCCTGGCCAGGCCCGCCCGCACCGCAGTGGATCACCGTCCCGCGGAGGAGCGTCACGCTGCGAATCGGTTGGATAACAATCTCCCACCGATGCGCAGCGTGATAGCCCCCCTGCCTGCCCGGACACACCTGGAGGGACTTGGACGGGGGGGAGGTGGTGACGGGGATGAACACGACCATGCACTGCACTCACTGTTTCACAGACAGTGCAAAATCGCGGTGGGGGATCTGGAAGCCCTTCCAGGGTTCTGCCTCCCACCGCTCGACGATCTTGGGGCACAAGGCCTCAAGTCCCTCCGGCGGTGGGAGGGAGAACCCCAGCAGGGCCAGAACTGTCTGCCAGAGGTCGTCCGGGAGCCAGTGGGGGACGCTGGAGACCGTCGTCCGATAGCGCCCCCCACCTTCCCCGGGGGCCTGGAGGTCCACCTCCTCGAGCATCGACGGGTTGAGTTTCACCGTGGCGAGCTCCGCCAGTCTGGCCCACAGATCGTCAAAGATGATGTGGTCATACTGGCGGTAGCCCGCCGCGGCAAAACCCTCCTCCATGACGATGGGGGGGTTGGGGATGTCGTGGGTGGCGACGGGGTAGGAGTTGTGGAAGGAGGGGTGGGGGCAACCCATGCCAAGCATGCTGAAGGGGGCGTTGGTGCTGTAGAGGGTGGGGTGGGTGATGTCAGGGATGTGGGTGCGCAGGCGACGGTTGTTGGAGAACTCCGTGGGAGCTACTGCATCCCATGCCTGCACCTTCACCGTCTGGTACCGCACGACGGCGTCAGTGGCTGTGCGGCTGTGCGGTGCGTCCAGCCACTTTTTTTGACTGGATCCACCCACAGCCACTGCTCCTCGGGGTCGAGACCCTGAGGCGGCATATCCTGCAGCACGAGAACGTTGACGAACTCTTTTGACGCTGCAGCAGTGCATAGCTTCACGGTCTTGTGGAGGCCCGCAAGGGTGACTTGCGACGGCTTCAAC
This sequence comes from Eutreptiella sp. 'Long Island Sound 2002', assembly GCA_964036045.1. NCBI lineage: Eukaryota > Euglenozoa > Euglenophyceae > Eutreptiales > Eutreptiaceae > Eutreptiella > Eutreptiella sp. 'Long Island Sound 2002'. Next base: position 45,068,377 of record OZ038379.1, on the reverse strand, counting down.
TCGACCGCGAGCATCGTGGGGTACCGCCCCATCACGGCACAGTAGAACCTGCGAAGAACCCCCCTGGTCAGGGCGAAGTTGACGCGGGTGGCTTCAATTCGCCAGACCAAGTAGGGATTGCCCGGCTGGTCCCACGTGCCGAAGAGGGCGGCCTCCATGGGTTGGCGGAGGGGGGGAAGCTGGGGGAAGGATTCGGCGTCCGGGGGGGTGAGGGTGTAGGGGATGGGAAAATAGCCCGCGGGGAAGTGCTCGGAGCCAACGTTGGCGATGTGGGCGTCGAGCACTGCACCTCGGGGTTAGGTGCTGCAGCGGGGGCAGACGTGGGGTCAGGGACGACTGTCACCTTCTTCCCCTTGCCCTTCGTGGGTTGCTTTGCAGGCATCAAAAGAATAAAGTGGTGAGCTGCCTAGAAGGCAAAGGGAATGCATGAAGGGTGTAAGGGGCACGGGGTGCAAACAAACAGGAAGAATGGGGCAGTTGGCGCGCGCCAAAAGCGGACTTGGCGCGCGCCAACTCAAGAGTTGGCGCGCCAACCTAGCGCGCCAACTCTTGAGTTGGCGCGCACCAAGTGCCAAGTTGGCGCGCCAACTTTTACTTGGCTTCCAAAAAGTTGGCTTCGACCCAAAAAACCCACATATTCCATTGTCTACAGAGGGGACGTTTCTGTCCGGAAGCGCTCCGCGCGGCACAATGCGTGCGGCGCGTGTTGCTTCATAACCCGCAGCACGTGCAGAGCGCAAACAAGACACGCATCACGCGCAGAACACACAGAACACGCAGCACGGCGCTCTAGAGGCAGACTTAGAAGCAGACTTCCGGCACGCGCAAAACGCGTAGCACACGGAGCACGTCACTATTGCACACACGCGCACTTTTGGGGAGCCGCGTCCTCACAGTTTGGGTATCCGGCCTACGCGGTTGTCCCCCGGGGTTCGCACTGGTCCCATGGGTAGGTTGGCAAAGGCTTGGCGGCCATGAAGTTCACGATTCCACCACGCCCGCCCTCCACCACCTTCTCCTTCCTAATCTTCGTCATCCTCCATGTCCTCGTCCTCTTCCCCGTCACTCTCCTCCTCCTCCTCACTCTCTTCCTCCTCATCCTCCTCCCCCTCCTCCTCACTCTCCTCCTCCGTGTCATCCTCACTCTCCTCCCTCTCGCTTCCATCCTCCTCGGCCTCGTCGCCCTCCTCCTCCACATCCGCCTCTACCACCCCGGTCACCCCATGTGCCGCGGCAAAGCACCCCACATGGTACCACTTGCCGCACCCACAACAAACGTGGTGGGTCTTGCCCCGGTTGCAATGGGCGCACACCCGGCGGCCCGGCATCCGCACCGGCACGTGGATGGGCTTGGCCACTGCCGCTTTACAAAAGCGGCGCCGGATAAGGTCCCACTGCCAGTCAAACATGGTACCCGTTCGGGCCCCCCGAGGGACCGGCAGGTCGCGTATGCGTTGACCCCGGCATACCGGAGGACAAAAGCACGCACCGCATGCGACCCCGTCATCTGACGTCCCATCTGGCGCATCTGGAGCGCCATCTGGTTGACGCCAGCCACCCCACGCGGTAGCTGGCGGTAGTTGGCGACCACCGGGTTCACCTCATTCCCGCTGCGGCGATGCACGGGTCCGGCTTGTGGGAAGTGGACGTTCGTGAGCATTTGCACTACGCGGGGCGGCTTGTGACCCACCTTTGGGTTCTTGAAGACCACCATGGCATACCTCGCGTCGTTCACAGTGCACGTGGCGGTTTGTCCTTCACCTAGAAGCTCTCCTGCCTTGTCCACCCCGTACGTGGAGCGCTTCGTCATCATCAAGAATGCGTGCCCCTCCGCAGCGAGGTCACGCGCTAGCTCGTACGATCCAAAAAAGGAATCCGCACATAGGATGGTCCCGGAAGGAAGGAGACCTGCCCACATGGTCATGATCTGCTGGGCATTGTAGTTGCCCGCACTGTTGCCAAACCGCCCCAGGTGCCCGCGTCTACCCGTGTACAGGTACATGTCCACCACGTACCCACTAGTGGCATCGGCAAGGCAATAGAGCTTGATGCCGGTGGAGTGGGGCTTGCGGGCGCTGCACAGCCGTAGTGGGCCGGCACGTAGGCCTTTGTGCGGCACCACGGACTCATCCCCACAAGCCGCGCCACCCAACCGCCAGGCACCAGCCCACACTCCTCAAGTAGTTCAACAACGTCGGGACGGATGTTACGGCGCAAGACGTAGTACTGCTTGCGGCTTAGCAATTGTGCCATGAAGGGGTTGTACAGTAACCCGTCCCGTTCCCAGATGCCATCTACTTGCATGGGCCGTACCATGCCTAGTAGGAGGATGAAGGCGTTGTGCCTACGGAAATGGAAGCCACTGCTACCATCGATTGGGGCAAACACTACAATCGATTGGCCGAACCGCTAGACTCAAGTGGGACACACCTTGGTACTAGGGGGATCAAGTGGGAGAGGTTCGCCTTCCGGAGGGATGCCCGCTGTAATTCCTGGATGGGAGCCAACATGTGGTCCCACACCTCATCCTCGGTGTACCCGACTAGTTCAGTTTGGCCTGGCCGGACTCCATGCATGATATTTGCTGCACAATCCTCCGGGGGGAGTGAACCCGCCCAAAGATTCGTGGGAAATGGCATTTTTGAAGAGCGGTGTGTCTGCACAACACGGAAGACGGACTTTTGGGCTCCAGAGGCAGAACCGGAGGCAACGCCGAGAACGCGCAACACGCGCAGAACGCGCCACATGCAGTCCAAAGGCACAGTCAGAGGCAACACGAAGCACACGTAGCACAGGGCACTGTGGGTGTTTTTTTCATGGGGGGGGGTGGTTTGAGCCTCAATTCCCCTACCACACAGCAATCTGCAGCGGAGTGGGGGGGTTTCAACCTCGATTCCCCGACCACAGAGCAATAGGCAACAGGTGTGGTATCTTTTTTTGCGGGACACCACCAGTTCGCTTGTGCTGGGCGCCGGGCACTACATGTCCGATCGCCATAATACTCCATTATTGTACAGCCAAGAAACCGGGTATACCTACCACCTATTACGACGCCACCAGTCCAGCGCCTGTTGAGAAAAAGCGCCTGTCTGCGCTAAAACTTCCCAAGCGGGGACCCGCAAAGCGGGCTGCGAACTCTGCCGCCCCCGGGACTTGTCGGGGTATGTCCGGCCATCCCGGACTCGATTCCCCAAGCGGGGAGAAAACCCCCTGAGACCCCTCCCCCTCCCAGCCGTCCTCCCCCTCCCAGCCCTCCCAACCCTGTACACTTCTAGGATTTCGCCGCCCGTCATCTTGCCCTCGGCTGCCGTCTCCGTATCTGGATCCCCTTCCGGTTCGGCATGGCGTTCCGGGGAGTCGGGGGGCTCCTCCTTCACTCCAGCAGGCGCCTGCAGAACGAGGAAAGCGGGGTGTTGTCCTCCACAGGAAGGCCGGAATCGAGACACATGCGACGCGTAACACGCGCAGAACGCGCAACACACGCCAGGGCGGATTCCAGAGGCGCAACAGAACCATACGGGCATGTCATGCAAACAGCAGTGACCCCGCAACGCGCACCTGCTCACCTGCCGAACCACCATCGGCCCCTGCTGAGACCTCCGCACGTGCGGCAGCGCCTTCTGCAGCGCCTTCTGCGGGCTCCTTGGGTCCTTCTTTGGCCCCCTGACCTTCCGTCTCCGGGGGGGGCGTTTGCAGAACGCGAACGACGTGACGCCTGTCCTCCGGAGGCACGGCGGAGGCAAGACATGTAGAACGCGGAGAACGCGCAACACACTCAACACGGAGCGCATCGGCCTTTGGAGGCGTCAAAGAAGCACGCGTGGAGAATACGCAGCACAGCGACCTGCTCCTCCTCCATCCCAACGGCGCCAGATCCTTCTTTTTTGATGCTCTGGGGATCGTCCCGCGTCTCGCCCGTCTCCTGCGGATCCTCTGGAAACACAAGGGGGGCAACCAAGTGGCAGAACATTGGGCAAACGAGACCGGGGCTCCACATACATGTGACTGACGGCTCCGTACAAACCACGCATTGAAAGCCGCAACGGAGGATGTACGATCCGGTTGGTTCTGCAGCCGCCCATGCACCTTCTTGCTCTCCGCCACATTGGTGAATGGGCCGAGCAGCGCCTTCGGACGAAGCTCCCGCGGGCTCGCCCGATGCGCCGGGGGGCGCGCCACATGGTGGGGAGGCGGGGGACCCCGCGGCGGCGCGCCATACGGCAGGGAAGGGGGGTGGCCCCGCGGCGGCGCACCATAGGGCAGGGGAGGCGGGTGGCCCCGCGGCGGCTCGCCATGCGGTGGCGGCGGAGGGGGGCCCCGCGGCTGTGGCGGATAGCTGGGCCACTGCGGGTCTTCGTGGTACAACTGCTGGTACTGCGGTGGCGGGGCTCGAAGGTGCGGGTACCCGCTCATGTGGGGGGGCGCCCGATCCCAAGCGGCAGTCTGCACAACGTGTAACACGGCAAGTCCTCCTCCAGAAGCGTGCAAGGAATCATACGTGTAACACGCGTAGAACGCGCATCACGCTACCATGGGCCTCCAGAGGCGGCGCGGAGGCACCAGCGCGCACACCACCGAGACCACAAAGCACATAGATACCCGCGGTTTCTTCGCCGCCAGCTCTCGGGTGCGCACCAACGACCATGCTCCAGACGCCGGAAGTTCGAGTTGCCGTTCCTCTTCCAATTCGTACGCCATCAGGCCGGCCATTCGGACAAACCGGAGAAACTTCTCCTGCAGAACGCGGAAAACAGGATTGGTCCTCCAGAGGCACAGTAGAAGCAAACACGCAGAACGCGGAGAACGCACATGAGGCGCGGAGCGACTACGTAGAAACACAACAGAGGACGCGCACAACACCTGCAAAACATCTGTTTCCATGTCAACGATGTCTTCGATGCCCATTGCGCTCACCCCATCGCTGACCCCACCTCCACGAACACCTCGCACGCCCTGCATTTTTAGCTTGGCCAACCTGAGGCCCTTCGCCGACGGGCTGAGGTCCACCAGCCATTGCGGCGCGGCGGCGCAACCCGTACAAACCGTACACCCTTCCAAATCCCCTCCGCCACTTGTCTCGGGCTGCTCGATGGGTAGCGCTTCTCGAAGAGCTCACGGGCTGCTGCAGCCGACTGGGCGTTCTTGGTCCCGCATCTCAGCACGCTTTGCACGCTCAGGACCCGGACACTGGTGTGCAGCAGCAGGGCCAACCCGAGCTCTTGCTTAGACTTGGCTTCCTCCGACAGGCACTCCTTGTAGTGCATCACCAGGCGACCCACGGTCACGTTGAAGTCCGTCTCAAAAATTCTCTGCATCGTCTCCAGATCACGGTCGTACCCGCCTTCATGCTGGAACTTCTCTGCTCTTGTCGGTGCGGCGCTAGTGCTCTTCTGCGGGCCCTTCCCGCCGATCGCAAAGGACACGTTCCCACGGGCCGGCTTGTCCATGTCCTTCTTTTTCTTGGGCATCTCGGCCTCGGACTTCTTCAGTGGCACCTTGGGCGGGCTCCGCTCCTCTGCCTTCCGCTTCTTCTTCTCTGCCATTGTCTGCGGCTCATGCTTGACCTCCAGCATGGTGGACCGTGCTGCCTTTGCAGAAGAAGAGGAGTGTTTCTCCGGCACAACGGTGTCATCTGGCTCGTCCTCTGAATGCTCCCTCTTCACTGTGCCTCGGGCCTGCTTCTTGCCATGCAGTGTCAATGGCACGTCGTCGTCTTCCTCCTCTTCCTCCTCTTCCTCCTCCTCGTCTCTATCGTCCGCTGCCTCCTCCTCCTCCTCCTCCTCCTCACTCTCTTGTGCTCCGCCCTCCAACCAGGTCCACAAGTGGTTCGCTTGGATCTGCAGAACGCGCAGCACGCGTAACACGGTGGTGCGGCACCCAGAGGCGGAGCAAGAGGCACATCAGCGGAACGTGCAGAAAACGCAACACGCGCAACACGCGTATCACAGGGGGCAGAATCACGTACAGATGCAACACGCAGCACGCCCAGAACAACCTTTGTGTACTCAAACCATCCATCCGGCTTAGCGCGGCAATCTTGGACTTTTGCGATATCCCGGGGCTTGCTTGGCTTCCTCTTGATCTGCAGGCAGTTGGTGGGGTAAGTAGCTTATCGAAAATGGAGACTAGGGACCGTCACGGTGCGACCAAACGGAACATAAGGGCACTTGTCATGCATGCATACTTGATATGCGGTCACGTTGGTGAGGTAAATCTCATCTTCTCGGCCATCCTTGCTGCCGGGTTTCTTGCGGTTGACCCAGGCTGTGTGCCACCTTGCTGTGCAGAAATGTGTGGCACGGCCCAGAAACAGAAACAAAAAATGGGAAGCGAACGACCTGTACTCCACCCCAGTGAACAATCACATACATGTCTGTTGTTTGATCTGGAACACGATGAACGCGTTGTGCTTCAGCGTGGCCGCGTTCCCCCAACTGCCTAGGTGGCCCCCCTTGGCCAGCCACTGCTTGTGGCTGTCCGGGAAAAGCGGTGCGGGCGTAAAGAAAAGGCTGAGGTACAGGAGGACGCGTAGCTCGCGCAAAACGTGGGTTCCGGCCTCCAGAAGCGTGATGTCGGTTACGTGCGGAACGCGGAACACGCCTTGCACGGATATGCGACACGAGTTATTCGAGTTCCAGAGGCACACCTACAAGCGAACGCTTAGAACACGTAACACGCGTAACACACGCGGCACACGGAACAGGAAAGCCAAAGTAGAGGCAACGGCACGATACGCTTCTCACATGGAAAACGGTGGAAATGAACAAAACGGATGCTTCCACAACGCCCGGCACGTTCGAAAAACCCCCGGAACAACAAAACTTTATGGATTCATTTTTGACGAACAAAAAACGTTGATTCCGTTCTGCGCGTGGTAGACAAAGGAATATTGCAACATAACAACAAAGCAACGCAACCATAAGCTGTAAAATATAGATAGTTCCTCACGTTTCATGCACAAGGCGTAGAAACAGCACAGTGCACAAGTACAAGCAAGTTGAATGCTCTCGACATGGAGTTGACCAGAGTTGGCGAATGTACAGTATCTCGGGTTGGCTTCGTAGTTACAAACATAGGCAACAATCTCAATATTCAAGGGCAGGCCTGTTTGGGTCATAATGTCGTGGTGCAAATCTGTCGCGACATTCTCAAGTTGTGGAAAATCATGATAATCCTCACCCCATTCATTGATAGGGATGCTATGATGCTTTCCAAAAAACTGCACCCTATCATAGGAATCAAACTTCCTTCCAGTAGAAGGAAACTTTTAGGTAAAAATTGGTGTGCCTTGGAGCGGATCGAGGGTGGCAACCTCACTTTGTAATTTGTACAATGAGGCACTCAAAGTGGCACGCAAAACACAATGCTCCAAGCGAACAAGGTTTGGGAGTGATTCATTGAATCCCTCCCACTCAAGGGACTCAATCGGTTCGTCACCAGAACCAAGGAGTGGATCTGCACTATGCAATGGCCATGCACCAACAGTGGCGGAAGTATAAAAAAACGGGGTGGTGAAACCATAGTATGGGTCGGCCCAGGGCGTGGACCCATTTGAAGGAAGAGAAAAAACCGGCAAAATAGAGGCACAGTCCTTCACCTCAAAAACTCGCTCGTGATGTATCACGGCGACCTCTTCCTTTTTTGTCCTTTGGGCAAAAAATTGGCACCCGGTTTTTCTTTTCCCATGTGCATCAAGGTGCTGGAAAAGGGGGGTGATGAAGTTGGTGACCCGTGTTCCAACCTTTGGGCTCACCTTGCTTCGAAAAACACACACCAGTGCATCGGTGTCGGCATTCACCAAATCAAGGGTGCAACCCAAAAGGTTGGGGTTGGCATCCATAATGGGGTAGATCATGTCACTGAGACACGACCCAGTGTCCTCCCCAAAAACCTGTCGTGTCACACGGATGTGGGCAAAAGTAGTGGCTGCATCAAAGGTTAGCTGCTCATCAGATGCCCTCATGGTGGCAGCTTGCAACACCAAACCCGGTCCCACCACCCTTGGTGACCCCAAAACCCGTTCGTGTTGTTCCACCCAATCCCCGATGCACACTCCGGCTGCACCCAAAGCTTCCATGACCACCGGCAAGTCCCCACGGACACAAGAGAAGGTCTGAGAACGGGGGAAGGGGGGAAAGTGCAATGGAAACCTACGAATAGAACACAAAAGGGGGCGCGACAAGGGGGTGCAACAAGGGGTGCGATAAGGGGGTTATCGCGCGACAAGGGTGCGCGATAAGGGCGCGATAAGGGGTGTTATCGCGCGACAAGGGGCGCGACAAGGGGCGCGACAAGGGCGCAACAAGGGCGCGACAAGGGTGCCGCAAGGGTAGTTCAGCACAGGCGAATTATAGGTTTCTGCTCCTGGCACTTGAATTTCTTATGAAAAACAACATTTAAAATAACAGATTCACCAGATTTAGCAGAAATTAATTTATAGTCTGGCGCAAAATGCGCTTTCAAATTCACGACCCTTTTAATTCCCATCGGCGCCTGTCGCGCGACACCACATTAAGGGTCTTCCGGAATTGCCAAGTTCATGGCACGATGTTTTGCTGATGATGGGAATGCGTAAGCACTGGGTGTTATTGCTGTTGTTGACAGTCGTTCCGTTCTTGCATGGCCCTGTAATTACGAAGCCAAGAGGCATTCGCCAACTTGCTTCGGAATGCAGCCAAATCATGGCGGGTGTCTATTATGTTGTTACACTGGCTACCTAGGGATTTTTTCCTCCTTTTTGGTGTAAATGTAAACTTTTTACCCTAAAAAACCCCGGGTTTCATGCCCCTCTCGTGCTGAAAACACTCCTACACGGTACGAAAGTCCCAAAGTAGGCTTCCCGGGCCTGGGCTCGCGCAAATTCACAAGTTGGCGCGCCAAGTGGCAAGTTGGCGCGCGCTTAGCCCGGACTTGGCGCGCGCCAACTGGGAAGTTGGCGCGCGCCAAGTCCGGACTTGGCGCGCCAACTTGCGACTTGGCGCGCGCCAAATGTCCCCCCACCGATCAAACCATCGACTTGCATACCATTGTTGTCACTGGAAATTCCGTCCCTCACCTGCCCTTGCACACTTGGCACGAAGAAAGCATTGTTCCATCTTTTTTTGACTAATGTGCAAAAGACTGTGAATGTGCAGGAAGCTGTCATATCAATCATATAAATCATATATAGAGGTCACATGCCTTGTTCAGCCTGGACGAAGACCCCCTTATTCTCTATGTACCCCCTTTGCTTCGTCCACGACGACTCCCAAACCGAAAAATTTTTATTATACAACCTCCAGTCCTGATTATCTGAGCGGATGACTTCCCCCCACCCCTTCCGCGTGCGATCCCCCTTGCCCCCCTTCACCCGCACTCTGGCCCCCCGCAGTCTGGACACCCGGCCGCCTTTACTTTCACCTCGAAAGCTGCGCTTTGAGATTTCACATTTCAGGACTTTGTGCCGCCCCTCTCCTTTCAAGGCGGCAAAAATGGCAATGTGCCCCCACCTGCGGGCCCATCCCAACAGGTGGTCAATCCACAGATGGGCCCACAGGGTGACGTTCATTTCACAGGCCTTATGGGCCTCCCCCATTTTTTTCAATTCTGCTCGCAGAATTTTCATGTTGGGCAACTGCAATGGTCCGGATTTCCAGACGACATCGCTTGTTACCAACAGGGATTTTCCCCATTGCCGGAAGGCGTCCGTCCAGGACACCTAGACCCCCCCCATGCCAACGGCATGCTGCAGGAGGCCCTCCCCCTCCAGATGGTCACACATGGTGTACCATCCGTCACTCTTCACCCACTCTGCAGCCGCCGTCTGCTTGATTTTCAGGGGCACCTTCTTCTTATCCTTCCTCTCCTCTTCCAACGCCACCCCGGTGGCGGTCCGTGCCTGGATCCGAATGGGATCCAGGAACCATTGCACCCACCTCACGGCCTTTCCCCTTTTCCACCGATGCACCTTGTGGAGGCTGTTCACAAGGGCTGAAAGCCCATTGTGCACGTGCCGGTGCACACCATGCAGCCCATAATCGGGGGGCCGCTGGGCGGGGCGCACGATCGGGCAGATCATCCCCGCCCACAGCCACTCCTCGACAATCACCCCCATCCCGCAACCAAATTCGTGCAGAATGGTTGCCCGATTTTTCCCACACAGCCAACAAACGGTGGCTGCGGGGTTTTTGGCCGTGAAGGAGGAGCAACCCCCCAAAATGACCTGCGCCTTGGTGTCTGCTATAAAAAAAGAAATCACCTTACGCAGGTAACCCCCTTTATCGGGGATTTGCTGCTGCGCCACCTCAGTGAGGTCCGCGTTCAGGTCATAGAGCTCGGCCAATTAGGAAATGATGGCCTTCTTCTCGGATCCGCGCAGCAAGATCCAAGAGCCCAAGGGCATTTGACTCCCCAGGTCTCCAACGGCAAAATGCACCAAGGAGGCCTGCCAGACCTTTGTCCCGTCGAAGGAGATGCCCACCCACACGTTGTCCGTCAGGAACGTGGGGCCGTCACGGTGCCACATCACGTGTGCCAGAAAACAGGCCGTGTGTACCGGGTCACCGTGTACGGTCGCCGGGAAACGCTTTGGTGCAGGGTGAAACTACCTGCAGCTTCTGCCACAGATTGCATGCGGCCCCAAAAATGTCATTGTCCTCGTCCGTCTGAAACTGGACCTCCGTGACACGGGGGGCGGACAATGCCTTTCGCACCTGCATCAGGGTTCCCCATGGGCACTTGCATTGGCTGTGTGCCCGGCTGTACTGCAGTTTGCGGAAGTTGTCGCCATTTTTGCGGCTCTCCCACAGAATGGCCGCGACCAACAGCTCCAAATCGGGGGTGGGGGGTTTGCTCTCCCCGCAAACGAGGTGGATGCGGCGGCGGCCGGGTTTGACGTGTACTTCCCAATGTGGCCCCAAAATTTCCCCCACGACTTCGCGAAGGCGTGCCAGCCGCGCGCGCCTGTCGCGGTAGTTTGAGGGCGCCAGCTGCTCAAAGGGCCGCTGCATGGTGCACAAACAAAGACCTGCAGCACGTGAGGACGTGGCAGGCGGGTTGGATCATACAACGGAACGCTTTTGCACGTTCGCACATAGATGGCACACAGTTGGCACGCAGTTGGCGCGCGCCAACTCGGGATTTGGCGCGCGCCAACTCGTCAGTTGGCGCGCGCCAAGTCCTCAGTTGGCGCGCGCCAAGTGGTAAGTTGGGGCGCCAACTTCTCATTTGGCGCGCGCCAACTCCCCTGTTGGCGCACGCCAAATCAGGATTTGGCGCGCCAACTTACCACTTGGCGCGCGCCAAAACCATGCCCAGCCAATGCCTGCTCATTTCTTCGACCGCTTGCTGCCCTGACTTTGACTCCCCTCGCTCTCTTCCGCCCGCCTGCGCTTGGGGTCAAGCAGGTGGGGGGCGGGGGCAATGGCCCGCACGTCGCTCCACTCACACTGCTTCCACCTCTGCAGCTGTCCCAGAGCGTCAATGCTGCAGAGGAGGAGCCGGTTGTGCGTGGACGGGGGGTGCACCTGCACAAAAGGGCACAACGGAGACAACCCATGGTTGCACCCCCCCCTTCCCCTGCACCACTGCCCGGAACGGGCACTCCACCACCCTATTCTGTCCCGAACCCCGCCAAATCACCTGCGCCTGGAACAGGCGGCTGATGATCGCCCCCCCCCCATCGACGACGTCCACCGCCGTCGCCTCGGCGGACGTCACCTTGAGAAACTTGTCGGGGCTGTGCAAGGCGTCCCCGAAGTCCGCCGGTTCCGGGACCTCCGGAACTTCCCAATCCACCTCCACGTCCACATCCACCTCCAGCCCCTCCTGCTGCTCCTGCCGCTGCTCCTGCCGCTGCTCGTGCCAGTGCTCCTGCGGCTGCCCCCCCACCTCCTCCGCCCCGGCCGGCACGGGCACCGGACGCGGGTCCACTTCCAATTGAAGATTGGCGTAGTGGATGGGGACCTGCAAATGCGCAACAACACAAGCATAAAACAATGCACACAACGACACCACTGCAACAGCCAAGACAACGCGAAAACCAGCCACAGAACAACCTTTCCGATAAAGCCCAACGAATTAAATTCAGGCGCCAAAACGGCACTTGGCGCGCGCCAACTAGCTATTTGGCGCGCCAAAACTGGACTTGGCGCACGCCAACCGAACACTTGGCGCGCCAACCGGTGACTTGGCGCGCGCCAAGATGGAAGTTGGCGCGCGCCAACTGCGAAGTTGGCGCACCGATCTGCTATTTGGCGCGCGCCAAATTCGTGTCACGCGTGACAACATCGCATGCATGCAAGGCACCGCGCGGGCACACCTTCTCGCTGCAGGAGCAGATGGTGTGGCGGGCCTTGTCCACGCGGACGAGGTCCAACATCTCGGCGTCCTGGGAGCTCAGGGGCGGGGTGAAGTGGGCCATGGCCATCCAGGCCATGCGGCCGGCCCCTGGCACCCGCACGAACGCGGCCCCAGTGCGGCAAACGAGTACACCACCGTGCCGGCCGTGCAGCGCACGCGGCAGAAGTCGGTGGCCTCGGGGGGGGGGGGCCACCACCGGTGGATGTGCGGAGTGAGGCAGGCATCCGCTCTGGCCGCCTCGTCGCCGGGCCCCACGTGCGCGTGGTCGGTGGGGGTCAGAAACACACCCGCAGACCCCGCCTCTTGCAAGAGGAGGACGTCCCCCATGTAGGGCACCGGGCGGTCCAACGGCTGCTCAGCCTGCGACACGAAGCAGACTGGCTGGGGGATCGCGTCGGGAGTAAGGAAGTCCTCCTCTGCCGGGGGGGGGGGGCGGCCGGCCTCTCCTCCGCATCCGCCGGCGCCTCTGCATCCGCCGGCGCCTCCGCATCCGCTGGCGCCTCGGCATCCGCCGGCGCCTCCGCATCCACTGGCGCCGCCGGCATCTCCTCCTCCTCTTTTGCCGCACTCTGTGGGAGGGGGGCGGCATCCGCATCCGTAGGCGCCTCCGGCATGTCCACCTCGTGGGGGGCAGGCACGGGGTCGCTGGCGGCTGCCTCGGCCTCCTCAGACCCCTGGTCGAGGGGGCTGTAGTTCAGAGGAGACGCGACTGCAGCCCCCTCAGCCAGAAGCTCGGAGGGCATCACCGGAACACTGTTCATCAGCCCCGTTTCACTCTCCGGCTCTACGGTCAGCATGCGCGACCGGTAGCCGACGGGTGCAAACGGGATGAACAGTTCCCGGCCAGGCCCGCCCGCACCACGGTGGATCACCGTCCCGCGGAGGAGCGTCACGCTGCGAAGCGGTTGGATAACAATACCCCACCGATGCGCAGCGTGATAGCCCCCCTGCGTGCCCGGGCACACCTGGAGGGACTTGGACTCGGGGGAGGTGGTGACGGGGATGAACACGACCATGCACTGCACTGACTGTTTCACAGACAGTGCAAAATCGCGGTGGGGGATCTGGAAACCCTTCCAAGGTTCTGCCTCCCACCGCTCGATGATCTTGGGGCACAAGGCCTCAAGTCCCTGCAGCGGCAGGAGGGAGAAACCCAGCAGGGCCAGAACAGCCTGCCAAAGGTCAGCCGGGAGCCAGTGGGGGACGCTGGAGACGGTCGTATGATAGCGCCCCCCAGCTTCCCCGGGGGCCTGGAGGTCCACCTCCTCGAGCATCGACGGGTTGAGTTCCACCGTGGCGAGCTCCGCCAGTCTGGCCCACAAATCCTCGGGAATGATGCGGTCATACGGGCGGTAGCCCGCCGCGGCAAAACCCTCCTCCGTGACGATGGGGGGGTTGGGGATGTCGTGGTTGGCGACGGGGTAGGAGTTGTGGAAGGAGGGGTGGGGGCAACCCATGCCAAGCATGGTGAAGGGGGCGTCGGTGCTGTAGAGGGTGGGGTGGGTGATGTCGGGGATGTGGGTGCGCAGGCAACGGTTGGTGGAGAACTCCGTGGGAGCTACTGCATCCCACGCCTGCACCTTCACCGTCTGGTACCGCACGACGGCGTCAGTGGCCGTGCGGTGCGTCCAGCCACTTTTTTTGACAGGATCCACCCACAGCCACTGCTCCTCGGGGTCGAGACCCTGAGGCGGCTTCTCCTGCAGGTCGAGAACGTTAACGAACTCTTTTGACCCTGCAGCAGTGCACAGCTTCGGGGTCTTGTTGAAGGCCGCAAGGGTGACTTGAGAAAGCTTCAACTCGACCGCGAGGGTCGTGGGGTACCGGCCGATCACGGCACAGCAGAACCTGCTAAGAACCCCCCTGGTCAGGGCGAAGTTAACAGGGGTGGCGTCAATTCGCCAGACCAAGTGGGGATTGCTCGGCCGGTCCCACTTGCCGAAGAGGGCGGCCTCGAGGGGTTCGCGGAGGGGGGGGAGCAGGGTGAAGGATTCGGCGTCCGGGGAGGTGAGGGTGTAGGGGATGGGAAAAAAGCCCCCGGGGAAGTGCTCGGAGCCCACGTTGGCGATGTGGGCATCGACCACCGGCTCCACCTCGGGGTTAGGTGGTGCAGCGGGGGCAGACGTGGGGTCGGGGACTGTCACCTTCTTCCCCTTGCTCTTCTTGGGTTGCTTTGGAGGCATGATAAAGTGAAATGCCTACAAGGGAAAGGGAATGCATAAAGGGTGCAAAGGAAGAGGAAGAATGGGGCAGTTGGCGCGCGCCAAAACCGGAGTTGGCGCGCACCAACTCAAGAGTTGGCGCGCCAAGTTGGCGCGCCAACTATGCAGTTGGCGCGCGCCAAGTGCCAAGTTGGCGCGCCAACTTTGACTTGGCTTCCAAAAAGTTGGCTTCAACCCAAAAAACCCACATATTGCAACATATCAACAAAGCAACGCAACCAAAAGCTGTAGAATATCAATAGTTCCTCACGTTTCATGCACAAGGCGTAGCAACAACATAGTGCACAAGTACAAGCAAGTTGAATGCTCTCGACATGGAGTTGACCAAGAGTTGGCGAATGTACAGTATCTCGGGTTGGCTTCGTAGTTACACCCATGCCGATGCAATGCCCCACACCGTTCTCGCTGCTGCTTTGTTTGAGTTTGTGGGTGAGCGTTTGCTCATGGTTTCCATTAGTTAGAGTGTTGGTGAGCGTGCACTTTGCATTCAACATGCTGTTCTGGTGCAGTGATGCTCTTTGCAAGGGAGGGGCGGTTTAGGTTGCGGCAACCAAACTGAGCAACGTTCGTCTGTGGATGAGTGGTTATGGGCGTAGACTCCGGCGGCAGGGCTCCTTGGTTCGAACCCTGGCCTGGCCAACTCCAACAATATCTCTAGCCAAGCACCAGCCACCTCGTTGTCGAACAGCCTCCGTCACAGGGATGGTGGCTCCAACAAGACCAGCCCAGCCCACGCTGGGACAGCCACAACAGACCAGCCCTCGGTAGGACTATTGCTAAAAAAATGAAGGGCAGCTGGTGATCGCATTTGATTGCCAATCTTCACCGCCTGTATTTGTTGGTTGCGCCCCATGGGGTAAGTCCTCCTCGTCCGTTGTGGGCCCCGGGTCTTGCGGTTCCTTCCTACGATGCAGACACAGTGTGTATACAACGCAATGCCAAGGGCAACAAGCAAAGGCTCAACAGATGTCACACAGACATTAACCTGACGAATCAATGTGATTGGTGCAGTAGTTTTCACACATCACTTTCAACCAGCGGCAAATTATTGTTTGACTCCTGTGTGTGTGTGCACCCTATGGTGAGCATAACCTGGCATACCAAAAATACCCCCCCAAAACAGCCATTTTGTCACACGCACCTAGTCGTTCCGTGTGCCCATGGGATATGAAAAAATGAGTTTAGCACCCTGAAAATAGGGGGGGGTCAAAAAACCATAAAGCCAATTCCATACACCCACACCTGTGTGTGGTAATCCACACATTTTGAGGTATTTGTCAGTATACTCGAAGTGTTGGAGAAGTATTCTTGCCGTATACTCGGAAGTATACGGCCGTATGCTCGGAAGTATACGGCCGTATACTCGGAGTATACGGAGACTTTCTACCTTCCACCCATGCCACCATTCTCATCAGGTACCCCCCCCCTTGCAAGTACTCATGACTCTCCAACCCCAAAACAAATTGTACACACAAAAGAGCACCATATGAGCAAAGCAGAAGACCATAAGAAGCATTTTTGCTTGATGTCCCATCCAAAATGTCAAATGTGATCCACTTCTGCATGTTATGTACACTCAGTATACATACTTATGCATATTGCACAACATATCATATCACATGATATATACCTACATGTGTTTTTTTTTGGTAAAAAATAGCCTTTTGACAAAATACCGTCCAACCACCAACGGGAAACCAACGGAGGCCTCAACCGGCGACGGCAAGCAATACACAAGGCGGATGTGTATCGTGATCAATGATCCCCAAAGTGATGTGCCACAATAGGCGTTTCGGCTTTAAAACAAAGCCCTCATCAGTTCTGAAATGCTGAAATTAAAACAATTCAAGCATGCAACAAATATTTACATCGCATTTGTAATTAACAGGCCACAAATGGTAAAGCACAGACAAAAATTCACGGAGTGGGCGCATGAGCCACCGGCGAAAAAGCTGTTTTAGGCTGGGTAGCGGTCTTAAAATTTCAAACAAATGAATACTTGGCACAAATGTCAGTTTAGATCTCAGTGTGTGGACAGCCCTGGGCCATAGGAGTGGCAGGGCTGAGTGATACCTGACCCTCAGGACATGAACTCTGGACAGTGGACCATCGATGGCAGGGGCCTGCAGCCATTGAGCTTGGCTGAGCGAGGCCCCTTGGGGGGCGGGGGGGGGCAACAGCAGGTGCTACAGGACGCCGTCAATGGGCTGCAGTGAAATCAGACCTGTCACGGTGCAAAATCGGGAAATTTCCACCACTCAGACCAATGTATGTACTGACGTTCGATAACAAAGTCAGGCTACCCCAGGAAGTGTAGAGCTCTAATGAGGCGGGGCCAACAAAGGCGGTAGAAGGAGGGGGACGAACATTTGGTAAAAACTAGCCCTTTGACAAAATACCCTCCAAACACCAACGGGAAGCCAACGGAGGCCTCTACCCGCGACGGCAAGCACTACACAAGTCGGATGTGTATTGTGATCAATGATCCCCAAAGTGATGTGCTTTCAAACAGAGCCCTCATCGGAATTCATCACAATACTCTCCAAACAGAGCCCCTTCTCCTTCGGATGGGCATTCGTAAACATATTTGTAACAATGATTGCTGTGGACAGATGTGCCAGGCATATCTGGGCCAGTTGCCCAATGGAACCGTGCGTACAGGCGCATGCAACATGCGCACAGCATGTAGGATTCAGCACAAATCTTTCGCCATATACTTCGAGTATACGGCCGTATACTTCCAGGTATACGGCCGTATACTCGGAGGTATACGGCCGTATACTAGTAGTATACGGTGCTCACTAGTGGCCCCAAGGACGAAAGCCATAGGCCAATAACTCATCAACAGACTCATCCGGGAGGTAATCTGTGTTGCACCCATTGTAGAAAACAATGGCATAGCGCTCCCCCCTCCATGTGGCAAGCCCGTGGTGGGCTTTGGAGTTGAAAACCACACCCGGCCAGCCCTTGTAGGCCTTCGCATCCACAACACCACCTCCATGTACATCCAACCGCATCGGGGTCCCTTGCATGGGACTATGGAGCACTCCACCTGTTTCGACACAGACCTCCCCACCACTATGCGCCCCGACAACGCATATGGCGAAAAAGCGGAGAAGGAGCCCTCATATGGCGATGGCCCGGCATTCTTTGTGAAGTATCGCATTGTACCACTTGAATGGAGGTCCAATGGAACCACCTTGGAAAATTCGCATGCGCATGTGCATTTGAAAGGCAAATTAGCTCCCTTTGCCTTTCATTGCCGCTGCACAAGCGCGCACAGCGCCAATCCTTCCCCTGCCTGCGTGTCCGTGTAGCCCCAAACTGTACATTGTGCACTTGTACACCCAAGATGTGCACCTTGCGGTACACCAACTCTCGGCATAAAGCTGCAAGGGCGGGGTTGGATGGGGGTAGTCATTGCGGCTTTGGGGGCAGGCCACGTGCTGGGGAGGCGGACTGACTGCCCTGACTCCCACTGCCGTGACTCCCAAACCCTTGGGGTGGGGGTGCACTCCGTGTGACACTATGGGCCACAATGGACCTCGCCCACTCCTCGTTGGCCTTGGCCGCTTGGAGTTGCGTCTCCAACTCCTTGGCCTTGAGGTGCCAGTCATGGGCACTTGTGGTGGCATCGGCCAACCTCGTCTCCAGGTCCGCAATCCTCTTGTCCTTGGCGTCACCCTCAGCATGGGCAACCTTCAGCTCCTCCTTGAGGCAGGCATTGGCCTCCCTCAAGGAGCTCAGGGAAGTCCGGCTGAACTCCCCGATGTCTCGGTAGATGTTCAGCCGGGACTTTCCCAAGCCCGCCACAACACCGCTGACAATGTCAGCGGTGCTGGGCACATCGAGGTCCCCCAGGGCCTTGCATGTGCCACGGCGGGCAGCTGCTTCAATCCCCCCCACCCCCCCAAACCCCTCAAGCCCCCCCGAGCCAACAGCAACAGAAGCAGCACCAGACCCGGAAGGCTTGGGGGCCTTTCGGGTGGGGGTGGGTGCAGGGGTGGCCCTTGGCTCAGCGGGCTCATCATGAGCCCGCTTCAGCCCCCTCCCCCCAAGCTGTTTCCCCGCCCTCGAGGCCAACTCGGCCTGGAGGGCGAGGGAGTGCTCCACGGGGACAGGCTCCCCCCCAAAACTTTGGAGCACCATAATGGAGTCCGAAATGCTCCATTTTTCCCCCGTGGTGCTCAAAAAAACCCGCACCTTCCCGGAGCTCTTGCTCCACACCGCAGCCCCCCAAATGGCCTCCACAAACCCCACCCCCCTTTCCGACATTCGCCAATACCCTAATGGGCAGGCGAATGTCGTAAAGTGCACCACTGGCACGGACATTCAATCGGGAATAGTATCCCGTGTCCTTGCCAGTGGTACAGGCCAGGTCAGAGGGTACACTGGCAACATCCCCCCGACCCACAGGAATGGGGTCCACGTACTCCCGACCGGAGATCACTTGCCCTGCGGCAGCCTTTGGCGCAACCAATCTCACCTCGGGCTCGGCCACCACGTAATCGGTGATGCTCCGCAGTGGCGAGGGATCATACTGGACCTGAATGGGAAGAAAGGGTGGAATTCTAACAAAGAACTAGGCAAAATAGATTGAAATTGGCAACAAATACTACGAGTATACGGCCGTATACCTCCAAGTATACGGCCGTATACCTCGGAGTATACGGCCGTATACTGAAAATGGGTGGGCAGGTATACGGCCGTATACTCGCGGTATACGGCCGTATACTGGGAGTATACGGCCGTATACCGTGGGTATACGGCCGTATACACAAGGTATACGGCCGTATCTCAAGACCATGGCACTGGGTGGGTGAGAGGTATGCATGCTACACTTGCAAACGAAACGTTCCTGGTTCAAACCCCACTGCCCTGAAACATGCAAAAACATGTGTAGGCCATTGAAGAATCCTGGGAAGAAGTTGAAGAGGTTGATGATCAATTCAATTCAACTCAACCTGAAGAACTGCAACCATATAGGGAGGCGCTGAAGACAGGCCAAACAAAAAAACCCACCAGTGACCCTACCTTTTGAGATAAACGGGACTTAATGAATAACAACAACACAGTTCAACCCATGCCTGGATCC
This sequence comes from Eutreptiella sp. 'Long Island Sound 2002', assembly GCA_964036045.1. Classification (NCBI taxonomy): domain Eukaryota; phylum Euglenozoa; class Euglenophyceae; order Eutreptiales; family Eutreptiaceae; genus Eutreptiella; species Eutreptiella sp. 'Long Island Sound 2002'. Next base: position 45,048,721 of record OZ038379.1, on the reverse strand, counting down.
CACAAGTACCTGATTGCAGATGCACCACAGCTCTTGCTTCTCCTCTTCCTCCTCCTCCACGTCCTCATCTTCTTCTCCGGCCTTCTCCTTGCCCTTCCTTGACTTTGCCTTGGGCTTCGGCTTCGGCTTCTTCTTCGTCGAAACCGTCTTGAATGGCCACCACTTCACCCAACCATAGCTCTCCGCCAGTGCAACATCCATGAGGTGGTGCTTGTGCCCAAGTCCAAACCAATGCAAAACCCCGCCAATTGTGGTATCGGTGGAAGCCAAAGCAACACCACCAATCAAACCCCGCGAAACCACCAATGAACCAGGGGGACAAGCAAGGAAAGTGCCATCCGAGCCCACAGAAGGCAAGGGGTTAGCATGCATTTGCCGCAATGGGCACTCCTCATATGAAGGGTGACCCTCAACCCCAACTCGAAGGGGGCTAGGGGACAAATGTTCATGAACTGCAAAAAAAGTAGCCCCATCAACGGGCATGTAGAACTGCAGCCGGGCCGGACAACGACCCCATGCAACACCACTGTGTTGCGTCATTGTCTCACCCTGATTCCAAGCGCCCTCCGCACAAGCACCACACTGCCCCTCCACGGCGTGGGTGGCACACAATGGCACGTTACCACATGTAACACAAAAAACTGTGGTAGCATCACTCACATCCAACAACACCTAACAACCAACTGCACCACAAGTGGCATGAGGGCCTTGAGACCCTTCGGGGGATGCAGCCGCTTTGCCGGCCCAAGGGGGAACAACAACAGGGCAAGTGTTGTTGTAGTCGAACCTGGAGGTACCAACCGAAATGAAACCAAAAACACGGGGCCGATGGGGGTTTGTGGTAGGGCAAATACCTCCGCGATACACAGTCAGTGCATTGCCCAACCACACATCCCCGATGTCCAATGGGGCCATTGGGGCCACCACCCAAGGGTCGGGGAGGCCCGTGTGGGATGCAACCACAAAATCCCCAGCACAACCATCATCGGGTGTGGGGGAGAACATCGGAAACAAGCAAATAACATGGTGTTGGTCCGGGCCGGCAACATAGCTGAGGTTAATGTCACGGTGCCAACACTGTTTTTTTTCCACATCCACTGTACCGGCCTTCACCACAATAAAGGTGGTAACATTCACGACCGGACACTTCCAACCCAAATGAGTCTCCAAGTGGGGTATGAGGACCTCCCTTGCGAAACTGTACATTGCACCCCCCTCCGGTGGAGTCATTGTGCGGCGGGTGTCACTGTCCCCTGCACGAGTCTCGGCGGGCCAATCCTCATTAAAAATATTGAGCCCCGCATCTGCCCTAAGTTCCCCATACTCATCCTGAAGCTTGTCCATCCAATTGACAGAAATGAAGCCAGATTGGAAAGCGTGGCCCCATTGGGGCAATTCCTTGAGGTCGTCGACATGACGATGATCGACGACGTCAACGGGGATGGAGACACAATGGTGTTCAACACCAAAAAGGGGGGTGGTGGTGAGGGGGAAGAAAAGGGAGGGGTGCATCCCAGTACCGTTGTACCAGGTGGGGAGGGTGTGGCCCTCCAAATCGGCATGCTAGGACCATGGCGATTGGGAGTGGAGGGAGTAGAGGGGGGCGGTGTCCTCCCAATGCCCCTGCTGCACTTGCTGGGCCTTGCACTCCGATTTGCGCCAGCCAGCAGCCACGTCCCCCGAGACATGAATCCCCGGAGAGCCATCCTGCATCGCCCATTCCCTCAAATACAAACTCATCCCCCTATTGGGCCCCCCACAGCTTTTTTTAACATGCTCCACGACAGCGCGAGTTCCGAATCATGGAGCTGCAACACAATAGCTTGCAGATTAGGGTTGTCGTGAAACAACGACAACAAAGGGTCAGTGAGGCTGTGGGGTTGGGCTACGCCGGGGTGCGTTAGCTTCACCACGGCCACAGGGCTGTCCAAGGTGGACCAAGCACAATTCTCAAGAGAAGGCCAAGACACGGTGCGTGTGCTGTCGGGGCTGTAAACACCTCTGTGCACTGTGCGGAGAGCTACGGCATCGGCCCACTTCTTCAACAAGGCATGAGTGCCCGCATCAGTCATGGTGGCAGAAAAAGAGGGCCCGGGAGAGCAAGAAGCAACATAATATGGATTGGAATGGACACATATGGAGACATACATTGCAATCTTGAGTGAAGTATGAGCCTAGATTGGTTTCAAGTGGTGTGCAATTGTTGGGCAAAGGCAAAGAATGCAACAAGATGGGCACAAAAGGCACAACAATGGAATTTTTCAACTTGAAACAACCACGTGGTGCAAACAAATACCCCCAGTATACGGCCGTATACTCTAAGTATACGGCCGTATACTCCAGAGTATACGGCCGTATATTGAGGTATTGGAGCCTTGAGTATACGGCCGTATACCCCAAGAGCCCAAAATGGGGTATTTTCAAACACAACATTGATCATCACACTTGGCAAACTAGAGGTATTCCCCAACCCACCTATGCATGCGTTGTGCATTATACATTCGTACCCACCTGTACATGCCACATACCCCTTTCTCCCAAAACCCCCTATTTTACCCGTATACTCCCAGGTATTCCTGGTATGCCAGGTTATGCTCACCATACCTCCACCCCTCCCTAGGCTTAAGGCAATGGCTTTGCCATAGGCCACCCATGTCTTCAGGGCCCCATATTCACACAGGCCCTGCAGCCCCAGTGCTTGCAGCCTACACCGCAAAGGCATGTACCACCACGCCCATTGGTACTTCTTGTACCCGAATCCTGTGACAACCCCTTGCACGTTGAGGGACTGGTCAGCCCTACACAGGGCAAACATGATAGACTTCAGCACCATCGCTGGAACCATGGAACGGAGCACCAGCGGGCAGGTGGGGGACCAGCGGTCTGGCCACCTGTCCCACACGCCGGGATCAAAAAACTCACAGCGGAACGCTTTCAACGTAAGGGATAGGGTGGGCGTGCACGACACGTTACATTCGCCCCAGCTCAAAAACTGGCCCTCAGGCTCCCACTTAAATGGGACCTGGTATAGCTCTTGTTGCAGACGGACCAGAAAAAGCCTGGCTACCTCCAACACCTCCTGTGGTATATTACAAAACGCAACGTATGCGTTGTCCATATAGCGGGTAAGCAAGATGGCGGGCTCAGCGGACAGCACTGCTGTCGTATGCGATGTTTCAGCAACAATGCACCTGATAGGGTCAACCTGCAGGAAATAATTGTGCAAGAAAAAGTGCTACTTTCGCGGTGCACTCTGAATTGTGTGCCCAAGTCGTCCCTCAGGGTGTGAGTCCCACAGGGTGACGGCGCGCAATTCGATATGCACTCCCTGAACAAATAGGGCTCCCACAAGCTTCCAAGCAGGTTCAAACCAGCCAAACATACCCATACGATTGAAGGTGTGTGTGTCTTTGGGGACCCACGCCACCTTGGGAAAAGTCACCGTGGGGCCCGGCTTCAAACTGATCTCCGGCAACGTGCGCCTGTCCCAGCCAAGCAAAAGCTTCTCAAACAATGGACCGGGATTTTCAACAAACTCAATCTCCTGGACTAATGCCCAAATGCACATCAATTGTGCACTGAGGTACCCGCCAATGGGCACCCCCGTGATATTTTGGTTCAGCACCCAACCCTGCCACTCGAACAAAGTGTTTTCATACAGGTCCCAACGGACAAACTTCAGTAGGTCTTCCAGCGGTACCACCAAAAAATGCGGCTCCGTGGCGCTGCCTATACGGTCAAGCAAACGCTCGCCACCCTTCGCTATACTGAAATGAAAAGACCCTCGCATTCCCCTGTGTTTCTGCACCCTCTGAGCTGCTTGCTTCACAGCGTCAAGCACGCCGTCCTTCGGCAACTCCCAGTACGCGTTATCTATGTGGCGCTCTGCCAGAACAGTCTGCTTGACATACCACTGTTTCGTCAGTACCATAAAATCTCGGATCCCCATCAAGCTGGGGTGCCCCAGACTGGATGTGCAATGTGTAGCTCCTTAAGGAGCAAAGAGAGGGCTCGTCCCATCAACCGCGAAAACCTCCGCAAAAAATGCCGAGCATGCGAAATGACTAACCGAAACCGTAAGTCATCGCTGGCCTCGTCAGACTTCCATTTTAGGAGCTAAAAAGCAGAAGGCCCTCGACCCCTCAGGGTTTTAGTTTGCAGCCCCACTAGCAGTGCCTCGTCCCATTTTTCCCTAGACTCAGGCGCCTTTTTGAGAGAGGAATAGTGTACAGCCATATCCAGGATTCCATGCTGTACGGCAGACATGTGAAGCTGGGACTGAATAAACACTTGTGCGCCACCTTTGCGTGTTTCCACACCAACAAGCGAAAAAGAGGGGCTAAGCACTGTCGATTCGAGCATATGTCGCTCATACGTTGCGGAACATATAGCACACATGTCAGTAGGCTTTTTGTCCCACACAGCCATCATCATCCGATGTGGTCTCAGGAAGGTGTTACACTCCTCTAAACACTGATTTGATGTCCATGGATATTTCGTTGCATATCCTGGGTCTCCGTACTGAGGACATCCTGTATCAAAGTCGCTGGAAAAACTGCCGGCGCATTGGCCGAATCGAAAAAGGATTCAAATTGCTCATGTAATTTCGGCGTGGTTTCATGAATGAAATCCTGGGAAGGAAGGGTAGCATTGCGGCAATTCTGCAGCATCGCGGGTAAGAGTTCAATTGGCATCAGGGACTCCCACTGCTCTGGGGTTCTGCACAGGGCATGTTGCTGTACCCTAGCAAAAAGAGCAGGAAATTTTTGTCTCAGATACTGACAATTACACTTCACAGGGGGGAGATTGGTTTTTATCCTGGACTGAGTGTCCGCAGAGGGGAGCGTGAAGGTCTTCAGAACCTGCACCTGTCCTACAGATTGCAACGCCCCTGGCAGGCGTAGGCCCCTCTCCTTTGCTGCCCTGTTAGCTTGGGTTGCCCGCCATCCCTGCACTTTTGCCGCCACTGTGGGGGTTGCCCTAGGCAGTACCGTTAGTGCAGTCGCAAACCATCGTTGGATGGGGGTAGGCAGATCCAAGGTCCTGATGTGCCGTAGGGCCAACGTCCGGGCCCGTGCAAGGAGGGCAGGAGAGTATGCTTGCACCTGGAAAGGTATTCTCTTGGGGAACTTGACATGATACGTACCGTGCAGTATTTTGCTGACTTTCGCAAAAAGTCGTTCAAACGTGCGGGAGTGCAATACGGGCCTGGACTCCACAAGAATATGCACAAGCTGTGGCGCAGAAAATTTGACCCGTGGGGCCGTGATCACTTCAGAGGCCAGCTGCTGCAAGGCCTTTGTGCCAGCAAAATGGTGCAAGCCCTGGAAAATCCACTCGGCATTTCGGACTCCCCCGTAGGGTGTGACACCGTTGAGGGTGGGGGCCAACGCCGCTTCCATGTCGTGCTCGCGCGCGTCGATGTTTTTCCTAATGGCAACAGTAGTGGTAGGATGGAGGCTTTGTGCCCCCCAAGCCTGGCAAGGGTTCGTGCCAAAGACGGTCTATGGCCCATTTTCCCTGCTGTGCGCAAATTTCGCCTCCGCTGTCCAGCGAAGTGATTGTACAGAAATTTTGCTCGCTGGATATGCTCCACCAAGCGCCTAATAGGGGCCCGTTCACGACGCGTTTTACCGCCTAGTTGTCCTACATATGGAGCAAACCTACCGATCACTGCATATACAAGGATTCCCGCTGTTCGCAAAGAGTGACCAATTGGGATCGTTGCCAGACGTGCACACTCGCCAATCTGGGGCACGGGCAGTCCAACAGCAACCTGTTGGTGGTCATGAGATTGTCGTCCAACGCGGACCATTTTATGCGTTTTGCTTTTAGGAAACCTTTCCTGTCTTCGGCCAGCTGGTCCCACCGTTCCCAAAACAATTTCAGAGCGTGCTCACGCTCCGCATGGGTGCCCACGTCGCGAAAAACAAAGGGTACACTCGGAAACCTCAATCGGTGTCGCCGCCTTGGTGTTAACCTGAGCAGTTGTTTACGCATCTTGTCCACTGACAATTTTTCAAACCTGTCACTCCCCGCATTGTCGATCAGACACACTTCCCATATACCTTCATCATGTACCCTGGTGGCATTGGTGGGCTGTAGCTTCCGAAAATCAAAGCGCGTCATAGAAGTCAATGCGGTGCATCTGCCAGACCGCTCATGATGGTCAATCCATCCATTGAGCATTTTGCATGAACCACGTTTATACAACACGTATATTCGCAAGGGGTGTGTGGGGTTGGGAAGCAACAATTGCTCATCAAAGAACCGCAGCCATGTGCTGCAGTCTGTGTGTCGCATCGCATGGGGGAAGAAAAAGACAGACTTGTCTGCTGCGTCACACTGCGCAGCGCCTCCTCTCTCAATAGGGACGCTGCCCCAAAAGATGTTTCAGCGGCATGTGTTTTGAGAAAGGCTGCCCCGGGCGGTGTTGTGACGGCATTAGTCCCAACACACCATCCCACATTCAACGTGTTGACAAGAAAATCCCCCAACCCCCAGGCAACGCAGTATATGTATAGTCGCCCGCATTTGCATGCAAATCCAAAAAAAGCGAGCGTGCTTCAACCAAGAAAGTGCGCAGATCGGTGCCCACAGATGGGTTTACTCCCGTCCATGCATAGATGTTGTTTACCGCAGCGTATGAGCGCCACAGTTTTCGCAGAACTGCATTTTTTCTGACATGAAAAAAATCATCCTGTTCGTCCAGACTCCATGTTGGTAGGGGGCTGTGCCACGGAAACGCCGTCTTGTCATAGGCCTGGCGTGTAGGCAGAGGACATAACGGTACAGGCATGATGTTATCACGAAAAACACGGTACTCGTCGTCATCAGAAGCAAAGGGCTCATCCCTAGAAGCTATAGAGGAAGAATCTGACAAATCGGAGAAGGTGGGGCGCTCTGGTGTATTAATGTCAGCTCGATCAAGCTCCAAACGCAAAGAGGTGATAGCCGTAGCCATGGATGCAATGACGTGTCGCCGCTGTTGCATCTCGTTCCATTGTGCGTCTAAGAGCTCCGCAATGTCCCCGGTCAGGTGCTGGCGTAGCTCCGTTGGAAGGCGACTCATGCTCAGCGGGTTTTACTTTTCTTAGCGCTGGCGCTACTCGCAGAAGAACCGTTGCGTACGGCAAAGGACGCTCCTTGTGGAGAGGAATAGCAAAGGGACAGCGGCATGTTGTGTCCGTTAATTGATTGGTTAAAAGCCGGGCAATGCGTGAGCTGTTGCAGCTGTTGGACCTGGTCTACCATCAAGTAGTCAGAGGCCTGTGCATGGCATACACCACGTGCCTGAGCAACAGAGTATCCCTCCACCGACTCCAGGACTCGCCACCCGCGTTTTGCCGCCTCAGCGTCTTGCACAAAGGTCCAGATGCCCTTTTCCAGGATGTGGCTTAGCAAATACACACAATCTGCTCGTGAACGCGCACGAAGGATGGTATTGATCATGTGTGGTGCATTTCTCATCGCTGGTTCCTTCAAATCCTCAAGCGTGCACGACGCCGCGTTCTGAAAATCATCCATAAACTTTCGTTTTGGTACACCGTCAAACAAGACATCGTCACCAGATCCTTCAGAGTCTATGTGCACTTGCGTGTTGTCCACTTCCATCGGGCGATCCGGCCCTTGTTTTTCCTGCCCCGCAGGGCTCTCTGGCGGTTTTCTATTCGCCGCTCTGGGTGCTGGTGGCTGTCCCGGTGCCTCAGCTCCTGGCATGTACTGCGCAATCAACTCTTGTGGTACTCCTTGCGCCTTCAACATGAGTTGCATCATTCCCAATTGGTTGTTTTGTGTGCTTTGCAACTTTTCCATGTTGTTCTCCAAACTACACAGCTTGCCGTCCACGGTATTTTTCCACTCAACAGTGAACATAGACGCAACCGGCTCCTCTTCTGGCTCCTCGTGTTCAGGTTTGCATTTTTCAGGAGTGAAGCACTCGGCTGGTTTTCGGCTAGTTCCGATCTGTCCTTTCTCAACCCACAGTTCGAGTCCCGAAGCAGCAGCTAAAACAATCGCAAGGCCTTGTTTTTGTGTCACAGTAGGCCCTCCTTCCGTGGATACGGTATTTAAGCGCGCCACTTTTGTGTATGGAATTTCATCGTCGTTGATATCCTTCGCTTGTTCTTTGATGATGTTCCACTTTTTGGGCGTGTTGCGCCACTTGGTCGACCTCCTCAGGCCAATCCTTTAGTAAACCGTGATCGCGTCCCGTGTGCCCATATTGGCAGCACAGGTAACACGGGATTTCCTGTGCATGCCGTAATCGGTATCGACTTTCATGGCGTCCACTACCCGCCTTTGGTTTGGGTCGCCTCTCTCGTCGGTTCGCCGGCTGGACAAGGTCTTTCAAGGTATCCTTCAGACCAGCAGCCACCGATGCCCCCATGGCCTTCATTTCGTCGTCGGTAAATCGTGATGACATTTTGTGTAAGAATCAACGCAGGTCGAGGTAATGCTTGGCAAGGAGACTACTTTATGTACGTAGCACGTCTCTTGGTTGTGTACAACGCAATGCCAAAGGCAACAAGCAAAGGCGCAACAGATGTCACACAGACACTAACCTAACAAATCAATGTGATTGATGCGATAGTTTTCACACATCACTTTCAACCAGCGGCAAATTATTGTTTGACTCCTGTGTGTTTCGGTTTCGAAACGTAGGGAACATGCACATACCTCTAGACCAACCAGCTGCCATACCACATAACACGTAGGCGGTGCGTATGATTGCGTACGCACCAGCAGATCAACAAGTACGCGTCGTTAATCTAACACGTACGCGTTGGTGAGCTGACGCGTACGTGTTAAGTTAATAACGCGTACGCGTCGAAACACCAACACGTACCTGCCGCGCACCCAACGCGTACGCGTTGCACTGCCAACACGCACGTGTCAGAGGACAGTCTGAAAGCAAGATTTTGGGGAATTCAGTATGGCTTTCGGGACACTCTGCGGAAGGAGAAGGCGACCTACGGTCGGCAATGTCTGCAGTGGCACCCAGTGGTACAGGGGAAGTGCAAAAAGGGGTTGGGTTGGGTAAGGTGATACCCCATACATGAATTTTCCATGAAAAATGAGAAAAATTTCCAACAAAGAGAAAACCAACGCGTACGTGTTAAGATTTCAACACGTACGCGTCCATGTGAGCAGATCTTAGCAGTTACATGTGTATATTCTAATCACAGGTACAGAAAAGAAAGGAGGTTAGGGTATAAGAGCAGTTGTCCCGGCTGCCCCACCTTGCACCGCAAGGCAGGACCGGTAGCCCCCCATGACAACCACTCCCCAAAGGCCTTCTGTTTGCCTTGATCTAACCTCTACTCCTCCTGAGATCTTCTAATCAATCCCTCTACTCTGTGTTTTTGTTGCTACACGGCCTTGTGTATTCTACTCATCGAATGCACGAGGCAAGCACGGTGCAAGCAATATGCGCAAGCGTAAAACCTCCTGTATGATTTATTCATTTTTCGAATAGTCTGAATTCTTGATTCTTTTATTTTCGTGTAAGCAAGGTTGGAATTTCCATCTTTATGATTGTGTGTCCCGTCATTTCTTCTTAGTTATGTGACATACTGTTATAATCTTATTGTTTTTGATTTTGCGGCGCCGAACTAGGCCTAGGATGCGCCTGGGCGGTTTTCTCTATGTGCAAATCCAGGAATTTCACAATTCCTGTGATGACAAAAAAAGACGCAAAAATGTGCATTCGATGCACATAGTAGTTCTGGACAAGTAGGTGCCCTGTGAAATATTCTAGGCCGTCATTTGACAGATTAGGGTAACTTGCCGATTATCAAAAGCTGGCCAAATGACGTCCCCAAATGTGCGCGCGTCACGGTCGCGCTCAGTGCGTGACGTCACCGGTGAGTTGACAAAATCTAAAGATATGCACGCGTGCGTCTTGACCCACGCTACTTAGAAATGCGTTCGTTACCCTATATCGAGCCGATTTACCCATCGGAGGGAAGCCATCTTACCGAGGTCTTTGCTGCCCGGAAGCTGAATTTCTGAGTTTTCTGTTTTGGTTGGATCACGGTCGCGCTTCGGGAGAGGGGTAAACGGCACAGCACGCAAAAACAAAGTTGCTCATCGCGTAGGGGACGATCCACGCTACTCAAAGCATCCCTGCGTGCGCGCAGTGGTGCCTTTTTTACATAGTGCGCGCAAATTTTCAAAAATATGACCTTTATAGCACGTCTATTGCGCGCGCTCTACCGCGCTATATTGTCCCGTTTTTCAAATTTTTCAAAACCGGAAAATGTTTCAAAACCATGCTTTTTCCAGTGTCCTGCGTTTCTCAAAAACCCCTTGCTTTTCAAAAACATTCCCTGTTGCTCATCCAACCCAAGACACATGCAAAAACACTGTCTGAAAGGTCTGAAAAGTGTGCAACAACAGGTCCTAACGGGCACAGACAGTGTAGCGCGCGCAACATATTTACAGCGCGCGCTATGAGCCTTACGGCGCGCGCTATACCACGTATAGCGCGCGCTGTCATTCAGTGATCTCCTTAATGGTTTGGACCACCACTTCGGCCTCCCACTCCTTCTCCCATTCGGGTCTGTGGTCTTCTGCCCCAGTGGCAGCTGGGGCTGCATCCCCTTCTTCTTGTGGGCTTGGGTCGCCTTCTGGGGTTGCTCCTTCTGGTGCCTCTTCTTCTTTCGGGGCTGCTCCTTCTCCTTCTTGTGGCGCGGCCGCTGGTGCCTCTCCTTCTTGTGGTGGGGCTGGTGCGTCTTCTTCTTGTGCTGCTGCTGCTGCTGGGGCTGGTGCCTCCTCTTCTTGTGCAGCTGCTGCTGGTGCTTCTGCTGGTGCTGCAGCTTCGGCAGGTCCCTTGTCTTCTTGTGGGGGGGCTGGTGGCTGGGCTGGTGGGTCTCCTTGGGGCTTCTTCCTCTCTGGGGTTGGTGGCTTGGACGGGGACATCCTCATGGTCTTTGGGTGGGGGCAGAGGTCCACAATTTCATCGGCCTCGTACGTCTCCCACCACGACTGCCACTTGTCCAACTCCTCATACGCTTTGCTTTTGGCGGAGAACACCTGGCAGCTGGGCATGAACTCCGACCAGTTGTCCTCTTCCTCCTCCTCCTCCCCTTGTTGGCTGGGGCTCCATTGATCGTTGGGGATGATGACGGCCACGTGGTCCTGAGGGGTCCTCGTGGCGCCTGCTGGCTTGACTTCGGCTCCCTCCACAATCATCGGCGCGATCGCAGTGGTGCAGTAGATGATCCACCGAGGCTTGTGGCCGTCTTTGTAGGACCAATCTCGGCGCTGCATGAGCTCATCTCTTGCCTCCTTGTCCGCGTCGGCTCTGCTCTGCTGCTTGGCCTTGGGAGCCGTACTAGGTGGGGTGGAACCGCACGGACCTCCTTGTTCTTGTGGCTCGTCTGGGACTAAGGTGATCTTATTGCTGGACAAACCCACCCCTGGAAAGCCTGGGCAACCTCTGGAGCCTGCAATGCACCCTCGTCAAACATTGTGCCATACATGTCCCCCAGTAGTATGTACATGGCAACCACTGCTGTGTGCATCCTCATGTCACCCCCAAGGAGGGGGGCCAGGTCCTCCCAAACCTTTAGAAGGCACCAAGTCTCTTCCCCATCTGGCTCTGCCGTCCCTTGTAGTGCTATGTGACAACCAGACCTGTGAAGAATAGCCTGAACACAGACCCTAGTACTGGGACGCATAGACTTTGCCAATCTGCGTACCAAGGCAGTGAGTGACTTGCCTCCCTACAAAAATCAGAAGGTGCAAAACACATCCCTGCGTGCGCGCAATGGTGCATTTTTTACATAGTGCGCGCAAATTTTCGAAAATATGACCTTTATAGCACGCCTATTGCGCGCGCTCTACCGCGCTATATTGTCCCGTTTTTCAAATTTTTCAAAACCGGAAAATGTTTCAAAACCATGCTTTTTCCAGTGTCCTGTGTTTCTCAAAAACCCCTTGGTTTTCAAAAACATTCCCTGTTGCTCATCCAACCCAAGACACATGCAAAAACACTGTCTGAAAGGTCTGAAAAGTGTGCAACAGTACAGGTCCTCACGGGCACAGACAGTGTACAGCGCGCAACATATTTACAACGCGCGCTATGAGCCTTACGGCGCGCGCTATACCAAGTATAGCGCGCGCTGTAATTCAGTGATCTCCTTAATGATTTGGACCACCACTTCGGCCTCCCACTCCTTCTCCCATTCGGGTCTGTGGTCTTATGCCCCAGTGGCAGCTGGGGCTGCATCCCCTTCTTCTTGTGGGCTTGGGTCGCCTTCTGGGGTTGCTCCTTATGGTGCCTCTTCTTCTTTTGGGGCTGCTCCTTCTCCTTCTTGTGGCGCGGCCGCTGGTGCCTCTCCTTCTTGTGGTGGGGCTGGTGCGTCGTCTTCTTGTGCTGCTGCTGCTGCTGGGGCTGGTGCCTCTTCTTCTTGTGCAGCTGCTGCTGGTGCTTCTGCTGGTGCTGCAGCTTCGGCAGGTCCCTTGTCTTCTTGTGGGGGGGCTGGTGGCTGAGCTCGTGGGTCTCCTTGGGGCTTCTTCTTCTTTGGGGTTGGTGGCTTGGACGGGTACATCCTCATGGTCTTTGGGTCGGGGCAGAGGTCCACAATTTCATCGGCCTCGTACGTCTCCAGTGGTAGGACAACGTCCTTGCCAAGTGACCATGGTTGGCAAAGGAAATGTACATCTGGCACCACAATTCCCCCCCACAAGGCAACCCATCCCGCCTCACAATGATCCACAGCTCTCCTTGGCACTCCCTGGGGTATTGGAGGTTAGAAACAATGGAAACAAAGGAAAATATTTAGTCAAAAAAGTGCCGCAGGGGCCACTGCGAAAAGACTGTGACCCCATCTGTGTGCACGGCAACCTGTAAATGCTGCCTACTTGCAAGCTGGTTCCATTCTGTGGCGAAACTAGCATAGGAGGGGAGAGAAAAAAGGTGTGTGGGGACCTTACTTCTCGTCCAAGTAATCAAATCTTTGTACCTGAGTAAAATAGCGCGCGCAACATGAGGACGTAGCGCGCGCAGAAGTCAACGAAGCGCGTGCTATGAGCGGAAGTGCGCGCAATGTCACATGCAAAGCGCGCGCAATAATACCTTCTTCTTGGAATCTTCAGGAGCAGGACCAAGTCCACCACCGATAGGGGTGTGACGGCGTTGGCAGCCTCGGTCCTGCGACGCTTCTTCTCTGCTTCAGACACGGGGACCCTTTTTTCCAACCTGGCCCACAAAGACCGTTGGACGGCAGACCCTGAGCAAAAAAACTCAACTAGGTCCGCCAAAAGGTCCTCGTTCTTCCACAGGGACCACCCATAGTGGGGGCCCAAAATGTTTGCAATCTTCCCTGACATTGACACCGTCCAATGCGGTGCCGGAAGCATCTGAAACTTTAGAAAAATAGGCGTTTTTGCCCTGCTTATTAGGACATGGGGTTACAAACCCAAGACCCCGAGCCATAGCGCGCGCTATGCTGCGCGCTATAGTTTTGTAGTGCGCACTGAGCCATCGCGCGGCAATACCCTGTAGCGCGCACGCATGGATGGTATAAGGTGACGCCGCCTCAAAGGCACCTTCAACAACCTGCTCTGGACAACACCAAATATATCCATGGGCCTGCACTTGGCCCTAGGTGCAATAAGCCCTAGCAACTGCTCATCTCGCTCGGTGGTTCTATCCACATCCTGTTGCAACCACATTGCACTGCACTTGCACCACGTCATGTAACTGAACAGACTACCTGCCATCCAATGTGTAGTGACACCCGACAACCGACGCAGCCAAGGGCTATCCCCACCGCAGAAAATCCTGCAGCGTCTGGATGCACCCCGGATGGGAACCACACCACTGTCAAGGGCACTCTGCAGAAAAGCAAGATTGTTAGCCCAGACCTGGGACAACACAGAGGTGGACTTCTCACCACAAAGGGCGACGTTAACAGTCCAGTGGTAGGACAACGTCCTTGCCAAGTGACCATGGTTGGCAAATGAAATGGACATCTGGCACCACGATTCCCCCCCACAAGGCAACCCATCCCCCCTCACAATGATCCACAGCTCTCCTTGGCACTCCCTGGGGTATTGGAGGTTAGAAACAATGGAAACAAAGGAAAATATTTAGTCAAAAAAGTGTCGCAGGGGCCACTGCGAAAAGACTGTGACCCCATCTGTGTGCACGGCAACCTGTAAATGCTGCCTACTTGCAAGCTGGTTCCCTTCTGTGGCGAAACTAGCATAGGACGGGAGAGAAAAAAGGTGTGTGGGGACCTTACTTCTCGTCCAAGTAATCAAATCTTTGTACCTGAGTAAAATAGCGCCAGCAACATGAGGACGTAGCGCGCACAGAAGTCAACGAAGCGCGTGCTATGAGCGGAAGTGCGCGCAATGTCACACGCAAAGCGCGCGCAATAATACCTTCTTCTTGGAATCTTCAGGAGCAGGACCAAGTCCACCACCGACAGGGGTGTGACGGCGTTGGCAGCCTCGGTCCTGCGACGCTTCTTCTCTGCTTCAGACACGGGGACCCTTTTTTCCAACCTGGCCCACAAAGACCGTTGGACGGCAGACCCTGAGCAAAAAAACTCAACTAGGTCCGCCATAAGGTCCTCGTTCTTCCACAGGGACCACCCATAGTGGGGGCCCAAAATGTTTGCAATCTTCCCTGACATTGACACCGTCCAATGCGGTGCCGGAAGCATCTGAAACTTTAGAAAAATAGGCGTTTTTGCCCTGCTTATTAGGACATGGGGTTACAAACCCAAGACCCCGAGCCATAGCGCGCGCTATGCTGCGCGCTATAGTTTTGTAGTGCGCACTGAGCCATCGCGCGGCAATACCCTGTAGCGCGCACGCATGGATGGTATAAGGTGACGCCGCCTCAAAGGCACCTTCAACAACCTGCTCTGGACAACACCAAATATATCCATGGGCCTGCACTTGGCCCTAGGTGCAATAAGCCCTAGCAACTGCTCATCTCGCTCGGTGGTTCTATCCACATCCTGTTGCAACCACATTGCACTGCACTTGCACCACGTCATGTAACTGAACAGACTACCTGCCATCCAATGTGTAGTGACACCCGACAACCGACGCAGCCAAGGGCTATCCCCACCGCAGAAAATCCTGCAGCGTCTGGATGCACCCCGGATGGGAACCACACCACTGTCAAGGGCACTCTGCAGAAAAGCAAGATTGTTAGCCCAGACCTGGGAAAACACAGAGGTGGACTTCTCACCACAAAGGGCGACGTTAACAGTCCAGTGGTAGGACAACGTCCTTGCCAAGTGACCATGGTTGGCAAATGAAATGGACATCTGGCACCACGATTCCCCCCCACAAGGCAACCCATCCCCCCTCACAATGATCCACAGCTCTCCTTGGCACTCCCTGGGGTATTGGAGGTTAGAAACAATGGAAACAAAGGAAAATATTTAGTCAAAAAAGTGCTGCAGGGGCCACTGCGAAAAGACTGTGACCCCATCTGTGTGCACGGCAACCTGTAAATGCTGCCTACTTGCAAGCTGGTTCCCTTCTGTGGCGAAACTAGCATAGGACGGGAGAGAAAAAAGGTGTGTGGGGACCTTACTTCTCGTCCAAGTAATCAAATCTTTGTACCTGAGTAAAATAGCGCCAGCAACATGAGGACGTAGCGCGCACAGAAGTCAACGAAGCGCGTGCTATGAGCGGAAGTGCGCGCAATGTCTGAATCACACGCAAAGCGCGCGCAATAATACCTTCTTCTTGGAATCTTCAGGAGCAGGACCAAGTCCACCACCGACAGGGGTGTGACGGCGTTGGCAGCCTCGGTCCTGCGACGCTTCTTCTCTGCTTCAGACACGGGGACCCTTTTTTCCAACCTGGCCCACAAAGACCGTTGGACGGCAGACCCTGAGCAAAAAAACTCAACTAGGTCCGCCAAAAGGTCCTCGTTCTTCCACAGGGACCACCCATAGTGGGGGCCCAAAATGTTTGCAATCTTCCCTGACATTGACACCGTCCAATGCGGTGCCGGAAGCATCTAAAACTTTAGAAAAATAGGCGTTTTTGCCCTGCTTATTAGGACATGGGGTTACAAACCCAAAACCCCGAGCCATAGCGCGCGCTATGCTGCGCGCTATAGTTTTGTAGTGCGCACTGAGCCATCGCGCGGCAATACCCCATAGCGCGCACGCAGGGATGCATAGTTTGTGTCAAATGGTGTTATCTAGCCCGACCTACATGGCTAGCACGCAAATTCGTCTGAAATCTGCGTTCTGCCATAATTGGGCTCTGCTACACTATGGGGGGTGGGTATATATTTTTGGTGTATGGGGCATTGCCCCCGCTCTCACTTGGGTTCTGTGTCCTCTCCAACGGTGTCCATGGCATCCCACCCCCCTTTTCACCCAGCCCCCCCTCCCCCCCCCTCCCCCCATCTACGAATCTTTTTGCGCTATTACTCCCAGCCATGGGGGGCTTGGAATGGTCAGCGTCAGAGTCACCATCGTCTCCATCATCGGACGCGGGCAGGCACCGGGCACATTGCCACCGGCTGTCAGGCTGCTCAATGTATGGGCCGTCCCGTGCCCATTCCAAGCCAAAGCAGCCGTCGTGAATCCACGCTTCGCAGGTGTCACACTGGGCCCAGTTTTTAGTGAGGCCGGTCCC
Source organism: Eutreptiella sp. 'Long Island Sound 2002' (assembly GCA_964036045.1). NCBI lineage: Eukaryota > Euglenozoa > Euglenophyceae > Eutreptiales > Eutreptiaceae > Eutreptiella > Eutreptiella sp. 'Long Island Sound 2002'. Next base: position 45,032,092 of record OZ038379.1, on the reverse strand, counting down.
GACATCATTGCCGCAAGGGCACGTGGTCCAATCATCCCACTGTTCGGGACCGGCCTTCCGCTTCACTAGGAATGATAAATTACGGTAATTTAAGGTTTTTAAATTACGGGCCGTAACTTACGATGTAACTTACGCCGTAACTTACGAAAATTACGTAATTTATGGTCGGGACCAAGGTTTTACGCCAAAAGCATGTAATTTTGCCAAAAATTGTACTTTTCCCGCTTTTGTAGGGCGGGGTGAGGGGAGGGGGAGTTGTTGGCAACTTTTGTGGGGCCCCCATGAGCGAGCCACAACCTTCCACCTTCCCAAATGTGCAAGAGGGGAGACAAATCACAATTTGAATCAGTATCCACGGGTAGGGCATCTTCGACCTCCTCAGGTTGAGTGTGTTTGTCCCTCCAATGTTGAAGCATCCGGTTTTGGTCGCAGCCTTGCGGTAGTCACAACCAGGGTGCTTGCATTGAACCGTTTTGGGTGTTTTCCCCTCAGCTTTGAACTCAACAATGGTGTATTCATCCCAAATAGCCCCTTTAGTCTTCATGTGTGTGAAAAGAGGCCTATGGAGAAGGGATGTCGAAAAATTTCGGTCCGGGCGTAACTTACGGCCCGTAATTTATGATCGCCGTAACTTACGTAATTTACGGCCGTAACTTACGTCGTAACTTACGTTTGTAACTTACGTTACATTCCTACGCTTCACTCCCCGCTTTGGCCTGGCCACCCTTTCCTCCTCTTTCCGCCTTTGGGTGGCCACCCGTTCCTCCTCTTTCCTCCGTTGTGTTGCCGCCCGTTCCTCCTCTCGCTTCCGTTTTTCCTCCGCCGCGCGCCTCTTTTTCTCTTCCGCCGCGTGTTTCCGTTCCTCCTGTTTTTTCTTTTTCTCCTCCTCGTCCTTCTTCCTTTGCTCCCGCTTGTCTTCCCTTTCCTTTTTCCATTGTTCCACCTCTGCCCTTTTCTGTTCCTTGTCCGCTTGGTCCGCACGCAGGTCCGCCACTACCTCCTCGTTGGTCAACTCCCCGCCCCGGATCAACACGAGATCCAGGCGCCTGGGCTTTTGCACACCGGGCCCATCAGGTTTTTTCTTCCACAGGCGCGTCCGCACCCCCAGGCCCGGTGACACCTGTGTGCCGGCCGTCGTCATGCCGGGTGGAGACCAACCAACACACGTACTAACACTAGAGCTGCGGACAGAGGCAGTGGGCGTGGGCGGGACAGGAGCACACAAGGGAGAAGCAGAACCATCGCGTGGTGACCCGGGCCATTCAACCACCACATGCACCGTGCATTCGGGCCTCTCGGCTGCTGCCACCGCCAGTTCCTCTCTAATTGCGGAATCTTGTTTTCATCATGGGCTCTTTGCATTGCTTCCCGTGCTCGGAATCCATCCAACTTTTTGCTAACCTTTTCCCATGAAAACGGCCACAATCCTAAGGACCCGTCTTTTTTTCAAATCGTGAAGCTGTAGCTTCAGACGGGGGGGGGGGGGGGGCGGCTTCACAGCCGGAGAAATTTGTGCAATGCCAAATTTGGTCCTGATTTGGCGGATTTGGGGCCTGTGGTGGCGGCGCGCTCTCTGCCTTCGGCGGCGCGCTCACAGCAGGCCAGCCCATCGACAGCCTTAACAACGATGCTAATAGTGCTAGTTCTATCCAATTGCCAATTAGGACACGATTCGGAGACAAGGGTGACTCCGGTGGATGATACAAGGCCCGGAGTTAAGGATCTGGCTAAACCCTGGTGTGGTGCCTCAGCCCACACCGGCTGTCCCCCTTGGGTGCATCAATGCATTTGGGAGGGGACTGGTACACGTTAATGGGCGCATTTGCTTCGGCTTTTGCCACGCCTACGTGTATGGGGGATCACAAGCCCCTTGAAGCCGGAGGAGCCCGAGTGGAAGATGAGTGGACTAGGAGGCAACTGAGGTAGGCGCATCGTTGTTGAGGTACGAATGGGTGGATGCTCTGCAACATGACTCATGCGAGTGCCACAATTGTACGATTCTGCCTCAAATGCCTTGCTGAATTCTGAGCTGCAATAGCATTCACCATGTGAGTGCCACACAATGCACAATTGTCTCAAGTTGCATGATTTGTCTTGATTTGTTTTGAAGTGCACTGGTGTTGATTCCGTATATGAACGCACAGCCTTGCTTTGATTTTGGTCGTAGACTTCGTAGAAGCCTTCCACTCTGCCTTGTGTTTTTGTTGGATTCCGATTTGCGTTGCATTGCTGTGGCATCTAAAATCGGCGACGTCAACCGTGCGACCCGGGCCTCCCTACTGCGAGCGAACGGTGTTTATTGATTGTAGGAAGGTGCGCCTTTGCTTCACTTTTGTTTGTAGAGGTCGTAGGAGCCTCGCACAAGGAGTGGTTTTTTTCCTTTGTACTAGGGAGCAGATGATACAATTAGATTTGCGGTGCATGTCAAAAGGGCGATGTCAACAAAGTGCGCTAGTGGCTTTTAATGTGGTCCAACGTTGTTCATTTGTTTTACGAAGGCACGCCCTTGCTTTAGTTTTGGTTGTAGAGGTGCCGAGAGCCTTGCGCTATGAGTTGTTTCACATTTCCACACAAATCCATGGTCCGACAGCCTTCTGGCCTTTTGCCACATATGGACAAGTTCATCGTGAGAACCAAGGTAACCAAGCCACCCCGGCCTTTACCATTGCTCGCTTCGGGGGCCCTTCAACTTGGCAAGAATTTTGACTCTTTGGTTCCTATCCCCAAGGTGCATCCCAAGTTCTTGCCCAAAAAAACGAGCTCACCAAAATATTCGGAGGCTATAGCTGCCTTCTGCCACTTCAAGAGGAAAGTCGGGGAGCATGAAAATTTACGGTCTTGGCAAATGGAGTTCCAATTGATGTGGAATGAGGGCAAAGCTGATTTACCCGCGTTGCTTCAGCAATTTGAAAAGAGTGCACGTGAAAAGTTGGACACGCGGGCTTCGGATCTTGTGCTTGAGGTTTCGGGGCGGCAACGGTTTGTGGCGCAAGAAGTCGAGTCTTTGGCCATTTCGTCACTTTCTGACACCGAGAAGAATATGTTGCGACGTGAACATGAGAGTTTGCTTCAAATCATGTCGGTTTTGGCTGCACGTGACAACATGGACATTTGGTGGCGGTTGAACGCAGTAGTGCACTCCGCGGAATCGGATGTTGCAAGTAGTAGCAGCACTTGAGACGTTGAAGAGCACCATTTTGCCTCCGTTGCGTCCTCATCCGCTCGCACTGACGTTGGGTCCTCCTCCACCCTTGATGATGCTGCCCCTATGCTTACACCTCCACAAGCTATCGTGCGTGACCTTTGTACGACTTGTTGCGACATTTTTGCCATGGCATCGGAGCACCGGTCGGTCTTCGACATGGAGATTTTGAAGAGCGCATTGGAACGTGTGGCTCGCTGAAACGCGGTATTGCAAAGGATTGATCAACAATGGGAGGATGTTAGTCCATCGAAGTACCATCCAAAACCTAAGTCGCAGTACAACAAACATTCCGGGTCATGGGCTGAAGCACGCAATGCACTTGAGCAATTGTCCAAGGAGATGATGAAACATCAACAAATGGTTCAAGAGGTGGCTGACCCATTCCATGTGCCTGGAGCGGTGGTAACAGAAATTCCGGAGCAAGGTGCAAAGGTGCAACACTTGGCAAGTCAATGTCGTTGGCTCATTGAGGGCTATGCTACTTGTCTAGACCAACTTGCCAAACACAAGCACAAATTGGTTCTACAACACCAACGTCGTGACTCCGCAAAGGCCGATGTGCAACGGGAGCCAACCTTTATGGTAGGTGGTGGTCTCTTGCGCACATGGGAAGAGAGTGTGGATTTGGTTCACTTTGGTGGTAACGACGCGGAGCGCAACATCAATGAGATCTTTCCTTCACTCATGGATACATACTTAGTATTGCGCTGCGATGATGCAATGAATGTATGTAAATTTGCTCCCACACGTGACTATGATGGTTGCCATCGCCATCACACCCGTGAAAGATTCTTGCAAACCATCATTGATCTCTATCCGGTGGTGGTGATAAAACGTGGTACGGCATTCCCAGTTGTTGTTTGCAATTCCGAAATGGTTGATCTCGCACTTGCAGCCTTTGATGAGAATGAAGCGTCGTCCTCGCCGCGGGGGGGGGCTCGTGCAGGTGCGGGACGTCCACGGGTTGAAGAGAAGTATCCGGACTTGGTACCTTTTCGAGCCCAATTTGTTGGCACCTGTGGAGCACAAGAGGCTGAACGTAGGCGACAAGACGATAAGTGGCGTTCAACCGGTGTGACCCTGGACGAGATGAAAGATAGAGCAGCAAACATGGGCATGGATGTTTCTCGCACTGCCATCCACCATCTTTTTGAAGGCCCACGCTCCACAACTGCCCGGTACAAGTGCTTAATTGCTGCACGGCCCATCCGACGTTGTAATTCACAAAGAGCACCACACATCAGAGGGCATTGGGCAGTGGCAAAGGTTAGGTATAGGAGTGAGTTTGCTGCGACCGAGCCGTCTGTGTTGCTTTTTTCGGCGGACGACATGTCAAAAAAAGGAATTCTTCGGAACAGTGTGTCACACAAAACCGTGCCCACCGGATTTACTCTATTGGAAGATGCTCCCATATGTTTGGACCATGATTTCCCGGTTTCTGATAGGATGTTGTTGTGTACGAGTGGCTATTTCTTGATGAATGAGGGTAAGGGTGAACAGGTGAATGATTCCAATGGCCGGCCCCAATTTGCTAAACCCAAAGGGACGGCTTTGCATCTTTGTAATCGTGCTTTCCGGTACCAAGGTCCTAATGCCGATCGCCATGTTCAACATTTTTTGGAGTTTTGACATGCAACAACTCCTAACCTGCAACCCGTGTCAGGGGCCGTCATTATTGTGGACAATGGGCCCGACTACAATATAGGAAGGCCTCTCATCCAACACCTTTGGGGTCAAGTTTGGGAGGATCTTGGTATGGCCTCCCTATCACTTGTAAGCAATGTGCCGGGTTGGTCTTCATTAAATCCTATTGAAGCGAAATGGGGTCCTCTCACCAAAGCCATTGCATACAAGTGTTTGGGAGCAACTGAGGAGGGGTTTGGGGATTTGGTGGGGGAGGAGCTATACCGCAAGGCCTGCAATATAGCATTGGAGCAAGCCGAAGAGATTTGGTGTGGAAACACGACAAAAGCAGGTTGTAAGATTACCGTGACCACTCACCGTGTGGCTCCCGACGCGGTCCCTCAAAATGAGGCGGACGAGGAAGACCCCTCACCCCTGCATGTGGTATATGATAGTAAGACGTCATTGGAAAAGTTGTCTTCCACCCCTGAGTTGGTGGCATTGAGGAATAAGGCTCAATTTTTGATGGCACATTGCCGTGTATCCATAAATAGTGTGCATTTCAACATTTGTGATGCCGAATCATGCCACCATTGTACCAAGGTCCGCCAAAAGTGGAGAGACGTCACCCCCGACCCTTTGCCAAAGGTTCCCAAGTTTTTGGACCCCGTGGAGGGGAGTGCGGGTGCGGAGGGTCATTTCCCTACATATTTGGAGTCCATTGATGCATGTCGCGAGCTCCCCGAGGGCATCCCACTTGCGAAAGGGGAACGTGTGTTTGTCTGCCCTTTGTGTCCATGTTGGAAGACCCTCAAACACGCCAGTTTGAAGCGACACATGCGAGTGGTGCATGGACGGTCCAAACGCAACCTCTCCCAAAAGCCCCCGCCCAAAAGGGCCAAAAGGGCCAAAGCCTACCGGGGAGTAGATAAGGTTGTCCCTCACAAGCGCCGCGGGGAAGAAGAGAGTGAAGGGGAGGACGAGGCAGAGGTAGAGGCACAAAACAACCGAGTCAAGCACCCGAAATGCAACACGCCCAACCGTCGTCAGGTGGACTTGCACGACACAAGAAAAAGTGCCACAAGGACCTTTCTGGAAAGAGCGAGTGCCAGGCAAATGTGGGGCGTGATGTTCCACAAGTGTACGTCAAAGCACGGGTGAACATAGGCGCAAATTGGAAAAACAGCAAATAAATACAGCGTATTTCAGACCTCAAGGACATCCGACGAGGGCACGGAGAAACCACCTTGGAGTAGGAGTGTGTGAAAATTGGAATTTAGCTTATGAAGCACTTTGGGGACAAAATAGAGAACCGGTTCAAAATGCTCAATCCATACCTGGATGTACTTGCCAGCCTCCAAGAAAGTGCACATGAAAGTGAAAGAGGTACAGCAACATGCAATGAGGGAAGGTGTAGGTAAATGAAAAGCAATGAGTCGCCACACTTAAGCGGGGAACCGGCAAACAAAATCACGGGACGGCACGTTGGTGGGCTGGGGAGATACAGGCGGACTAAAACAGGAACCAGTCAAAGCGACGGGGATATTGGGGTCGATATCATTGAGAAACCTTTCAAGCGCTAGCGTGGATGGGTTGGTATCAAAAACCTGCTTACAAAGGGAGTAAGCCGGTGAGGCGACATGCAAAAGGTCCCATTTATTGGCGCTGCGGAAAAGTGTACTTTTCCACAGTGATGGTGGGTATTTCAGTAGCAGGCTGAGGACTAGCACGGCAAAACTCCGAAAAACAGCACGGTGGTTGGTACGCAAATGCTGTGCTTTCTTCACCACATTGGGAACCATAGAGCGAAGCATAGGCGGGACCTTTGGGGCCCAATCATCCAACCACCTGGAGGGGGTAGCTGGGGAGCGGTCTGTGGATTGGAGCTGGGGTTGTTTCAGTGACACGGGGCCCCAACTGCGGGTGCAGTTAAGGTCCACTTCCAGAAAACTGATGTGTGAGCCGCTTTGTTCAAACTGTGCTTTCAGGAGTGTGGTTTTTTCGATATGGTTGCAAAGGAAATCAGAGATGAGAGGGATAAACTTAGGTAGGTTCGCTACGACAAAAGGATGCATTGAAATCAGAAATTCAGTGAACTTTCTGCCTATTGGTTTCGGTGGTAGAAGGCGCTAGAACGCACGGGTTCGTCCAAGGACCCGGACAGCCCATTCCGCGCAAATGTAGAACAAAGTATTGTCTCTATAACGCAGGGAGGGGAGGAGATGATGGCAGGGCGCGGATTTACCAAACTCATATGCAAGGAGGAAGAGGGAAGCCAATTGGGCACCAGTTGGGACACCAGTGAGTTGGCAGAAAACACTGGATCCGCCGACAAATAAAACGTCAATGGTCAGCGAGATATAAATAAAATGGTATAGGTCATCCCAGGAATATACATTGAAAAATTCACGTGTTTTGAACCCAACACCATCTCGTTTACGATTGCCATCCTTGCTGACAGACAACCACAGTGGCCGTTTTTGATTGTCAGGGAAAAGCCGTGTGAACAACCACTTCAGAGCCGGAAGAAGGCGATCGCGTGGGATACTCATGAACATTTCGCAGAGGTCTAATTCAAGGAAAACACCATGAGAGTGGAATGCGGTAGAGTTACGGCGGCTCCAATGCAAAATATCAGACATGCTAATAAGTTCATGTGAGTCCAAGCCTTCTACACAGTGTTTCCAGAAAATTGTAAGAGCGCGGCCCATTTTTCGGCTAAGTGTGCGCCAAGGCTGCTTATGGTGAGTGGCAAGTTCACGCAGTTTGTACAGGCCCTCGTAGATCAAAGATTTATATTTAATCAGGAGGTTTGATGAGGGACAGGGAATGGACACATGCCGCAAGGGGTTGTCTCGGTCAGCGTCAAAAAACACTGGTGGTGGGCACAGATTTGCATGGGGGTCGGAGGCACAAAGTCGAAGGGGCATGGAGTCAAACGGGCGTGAGCGAAAGGTGGTCCACTTGGCATTAGCGCGGAAAACTTCGTCCCAGGCATGCAAGTACTCACCCGAGAGTGATCTTGGTACATCAGGGGTGAGGGAAAGGCAGGTCACGAATCCAGGTTGGTACAGGGGGTGGTATCGGGCCCAGACCTTGCGGTTACAAGCAGGTAGTTTACCGAGTATCGCCTGGACCGAGAACAGCAGGTGTGTGACAAGGAGGAATCGTGCCTCCGTATGTGTATGGCATCTCTGCAACTCCTTTTTTCGAGTGTCCGCAAGGAAACATCCGACCCATAAAGACATAGCCAAAACCGAACATGAGATCCAGGCACACTGTGTGGCTTTATCAAAAATGCCAGCGCAAAGGCTTTGCTTGCAGACCGCAGAGCGTTGGGCTTTCACAGCATCAACACGAATGCGTTGGTCTGAGTCACTGTATGTAGCGCGAAATGCAGATTGGCATTCGTCAACAAAAGCATCAACAATGTTATTGAACTGGAAAGCTCCGTGGCTGGACTGTGTCGGGAGGTCTTTGAGGGCGACGAACAGTTTGCGGCGTATTTGGTCTTCAATGGTGTTCCAATCTGGTATGGTTGCATTTTTCATATCCTAGTTCCAGTACACCGGATCAATGCCAAGTTGGGCAAAATCGGAGCGATCAAGTGTGTGGAAATCTCTAATGAAAACATGAGACCGGGATCTAGGTAGGGAGTTAGGCAGTGAGCTACAGTTACAGTCCGACTGTGACAGGTGCAGAGCATAAGCTGTAGGCATTTTCATTGCACCATCGAGCAGTAAAGAGTCGATAGTGGGGGTGCGGCATCCAACGATGCGTAATGCAGATATACTATACTCCTTCACAGGTAGCGGAAGAGGGGCATTGCGTACGAGGTCGGAGAAAACGGTTTGCAGGCGGTTTTTCAGTGGGGGCGTAAGCAGGGGAATTGCAAAACAGATTTGATAGGGGAGCTTCAAATCATAATGCAGCCACAGGCGTGGTGACACATGGTCAAAAACATCACAGAATTCGGAGAGGGGTAGCACAGCTCGAGCAGATATAAGGAAATGGAGTAAGTCCGATAGATTGAGTGTGAGCCGGCATGAGTGCTTCAGTGTAGTTGCTTGTGACCGCATCTCGGAGACCGCTGACAAGGTCGTCTCATGTTTCCACGCAGAGAGGCGTAAAAGCCACAGCCAGCGCTGGGAACGGGCACAGGACGGCTTCACAGTATTCAGCAGGGCACGGGTACCCCACAGGTTTATACAGTGAAACTCGGCAGCGTCAGCGCTATTCGTACAGACACGCAAAAAGGGCGTAATGACAAAATGCTCAACCCCCAATTTTTGCAGGGCAAGGTACAGATTGGGGGGTCCAGTGCCATCATGCAGGTCGTGAAGCACAAAGCGTATGTCAATACCGCAGAGGATATGTTCCTTGCAGCGCACACCGACACCTCGGGGCCCAGAGCGAGCTCCAGTCTGACCGAAATATACAACACCCGTTTTTATGCACCAGAGAAGATAGATCCAGACACCGTCGCGCAAAAGAGAGGTCGAAGGGTGTACTTTGTACCCTTCGTGAACGGCCCTTAAGTGGCCGTTTGAATAATTGCGTGAATTTCACGTGAATTTACCCAGATTTTGAGGTTTTTGGGGTAAAATGCCATATTATTGGTTCATTCCGAGAGATTTGAGGGGCCAAAATTCCTCCCCTAGCTTCGTTACGCATCATCCAATGAAGGTCCCGCCCCAAAAGCATCCATCATGTCCGAACCGTGCCCAAAACGAGAGGCGCCGAAACCCGGCAAGCCTGTAGCCGATTCACGGCCGTGAATTCACGTGAATTCGTACGAAATTCGCACGAACTCGCACGAATTTCGTACGAATTTCGTGTGAATTTCGTACGAATTTCACGTGAATTCACGTGAATTCAGACCAATTTCACCCTTGTGCACCCCCTCATTTGTCCTAACACCCGGGGTACCTCCCCCCCAAACACCCCTGCAGGCACCCTGGCTACAGGCAACATGTGCACATGTGTGTGGGTGTGCCTTTGTGTGGGGTGTGTGGGTTTGTGTGGGTTTGTGTATGGTTGTATGGTTGGGTTTGCATGTGGGGGGATGCGTGACTTCCTGTTTGTTTCTACGTGCGGGCGTGCGTCTGTGTGTTGGTGTGTGTGAGGATGTGGGGGCCAACCGACCACATACACACACAAACCCGTCCCAAACCTCACACCAACACCCACACACCTACACACACAACCACGGACCCATGGATGCACACCCACACACAAACACGCACCCCCGCGCACAAACCAATCAACACACACACACACACACACACACATAGACACACCCACAATGATCCCGCCCCACACACCTAACCACCACACATCCACTATGCAGGTGTGTGTGCGTATGTGTGGCTGGGCAGTGTGTGGGTGTGGGTGGGGTGGCAGGGCGGTTTGATTCCACTAATGGCATGTAGGTGTGTGTGTGGGGGGGGGGGTACATGTACGACCGTCTATGAGGATGTGAGGAGCACCAAACCGTGCACATATACGCACAAGCCTTACACACACACACGCACACCCTTCCCGCACCTCACACCAACACGCGCGCACACACAAACACACACAACCACACACCCAACTACACATGGACACACCGACCCACATACACGCATCCGCACAAACCATACACATACACACACACACACAGAATCACCCCCCTAAACATTTAACCGTGACACATCCACTGTCCAGGTACGTATGAGGGTGTGTGGGCGGGCAGTGTGTGGGTATGGGTCGAGTGGGGGGCAGTTTGCTTTCATTGAGGGTATGTGTGTGTTTGTGCATGGGTGTGTGTGTGTCTCTGTGTGTGGGGGGGGTGTATGATTGTCTTTTTGGTTATGGGTGTGGGCGTGCGCCCGTGTATGTGGGGTGGGTGAGGACGTGAGGAGCACCAAACCAGATATACGCACAAGCCATACACACACACACACACGCACACACACATACAGACACACCCTTCGTGCACCTCACACCAACACGCGCATACACACAAACACACACAACCGGACACCCAACTACACATGGACACAACGACCCACCCACCCACACCCACACACACATCCGCAGAAACCCATCCACACACACAGGCAGACACACATACACACACACACACACACAGAACCCCCCCCCCCTAAACATCTAACCGTGGCACATCCACTGTCCAGGTACGTATTAGGGTGTGTGAGCGGGCATTGTGTGGGTGTGGGTCGAGTGCATGGGGGGCTGTTTGCTTTCATTGAGGGTATGTGTGTGTTTGTGCATGGGTATGTGTCAGTGCCTGTGTGTGTGTGTGTTTGTGTGTGTGTGTGTGCGCCGGGGGGGGGCAGGTACAGGGAAATGTGTGTGGGTGTGGGGACTTCGTTATTGCATAGGTGGTGTTGGTGTGGCTCTTCTGCCAGTGTCGTGCAAAAATGGTACGAAATTTGCACGAAATTCGTGCGAAATTCGTACGAAATTCGTGCAAAATTCGTACGAAATTCGTGCGAATTTCGTACGAATTTCGGGCGAATTTCGTACGAATTTCGTTCCCAAAGTGTACCGTGAATGTGGTTGTTACGAATTTCGTACGAAATTCGCACGAATTTCGTACGAATTTCGACCAATTTGCATGAATTTGTATCATTTTTATGCAGAACAAACACACTCAGCCCATAGCACACAGCACAGCAACACAACAACAACACAGAAGAACAACACAGTCACTCCATATCACACAGCACAGCAACAGAGCAACACCACAGAAGAACAACACAGTAAGGTCATCAGCAACAGTCACCAATGAGGAGCAGCAGACAGACGAAGCACAACAAGCAACAAGCAAAACAACGGTACCAACACAGCCGAAAAGCAGGCATTACACACACATCATGACAATCAACAGCAACAAACACAAATGACAGACAGTCACAAACTACAAACAGCACAAAAGTATTGTCCCACATGATTCAACAACAGGCAGCCACCCATCCAACCATCCAAACCCACTCATAGCTCATAGCACAGCAACACAACAGCAACACAGAAGAACAACACAGTCAAGTCATCAGCAACAGTCACCTGTGAGGAGCAGCAGACAGACAAAGCACAACAAGCAGCAAGCAAAACAGCGATACCAACGCAGTCGAAAAGCAGGCATTAAACACACATAATGACATTCAGCAGCAACAAACACAAACGACAGACAATCACAAACTACAAACAACTAAAAAGTATTGTCCCACATGATTCAACAAAACCACCCAAGAACTCAAGAACCACCAATGCATGCACATATCACCCAGACACGCACACACCATGCACCCACGACCACACGAACAACAACCCCTCCGACCAGGCACACCCACACACACACAAAAATGACACAAATTCATGCAAATTGTTTGATCTTCGTACGAATTTCGTACGAAATTCGTAACAACCACATTCACGGTACGTATTGAGGGACGAAATTCGTACGAAATTCGCACGAATTTCGTACGAATTTCCTGCGAACTTCGTACGAATCTCGCACCATTTTTGCAGAACTATGGCAGAAGAGCCACACCAACACCCCCTATGCATGTACCGGAGTCCCCACACCCACACACATTTCCCTATACCTGCCCCCCCGGCACCCACATACACATACAGTGCAGCAATGTACACACACACACACACCGCACACACACACACACACACACACATACACACACACACACACACACACACACACAGGGCGTGAGGTGACCAAAGAACCAAGCACACACATTTCCCGATACCTGCCCCCCCGGAACACACACACACACACACACACACACACACACACACACACACACACACACACACACACACACACACACACACACACACACACACACACACACACACACACACACACACACACACACACACACCCATACAAACCCCTACACAAACACACAAACCCAAACACAAACACAAACATCCCTGTTTGCTTTCATATCAGCACAGGCTACAGCCCATCTGTACGCAATCCTGAAATAGCAATACACAAAACCTGTGAAGAGAAAAAGGATACCCTCCCTAACCTTAACCGCACTGCAACAAGCAAGACACCCTCATAACCCCACACCCAGACACTCAGGGGCTGTAAGTGGGGGGTCTCCTTGCCCCCCCCCCCCTCCCAACCCTAGACGTGGTTGATTACGCTCCTATGGTTTGACCCAATGGACCCCCCCACCCCACCCTCATGCATCTACTAGCAACTATCACCTTTGCCCTTCCCAACAACTGTGTGAGCAAGGCAACAATGGTTCGACCCCAATGGACCCCCCACCGCTGCATCCACTATCACCTATAACCTATGCCCTTCGCAACAAATTTGTGAGCAACGCAACAAAGATTAAGAAATGTAATGTGTAATGTTTTGATTTGATCTACAAAACAAATTGTTTAATATCCAATGGGTGCAACATATAGCAGTGACAAGACAAAATTGGGGCCGATTCATACGAATTCGCACGAAATTCGCACGAAATTCGTACGAATTCGTACGAAATTGGTGCGAATTTCACATTCTCGTGAATCTGGGAATCTAGCGTCAATTTATGCGTGAATTTGGGTGCGTTCATTTCACATTCACGCCAATCTCACCAAATGTGTTGAACCATGCGGCTACTTCAAAACTGTAAATTGCACACATTTGTTGGATCTTACTTTGGGCGAAGATAGCACGACAAAAGCACACGATAGAATTAAGTTACGAGCAAAACACAGCAAAATTGGGTGAAATTTACGGTACCGTGAATCTCAGATTCAAACGGCCGGTTCACGAAGGGTACATCTACGTAAAGCGGCAATCTTTCGGACCCATGAGAAAGGGGCAAAATGAAGAATGCTGTTGACACGGTCCCAGCAGCGATATACAGCCTGCCAGTCGCGGCGCGGTTTCTGCCACCAGTAGAAGTTTCCTGTCGGCGTCTGTTTCACGTGGGGGTGCAATGCAGCACGTCGGATCTCAACTTCCTTCTGGAATTCGTCAACAAAGTGTTTAGAACAGACTGATGCAGGGACAGAGAGGGGAGACAGACGCCGTTTCTTCAAAATACCATGGCATGACTTCAGTTGTTGACCAAAGTCGGTGTGTAGTCTAGTTAGATCGAAATGGCTGTTGACTGAGTGTGAGAACAGCCAGAAAGAGGCGGTAGGGCATGCAAAACTGAGACCAGAAATGTTTGACATCAGTGGTACATCACAGTTTTCAGCAATGCATGTAGCATGGGGGTAGGCCTGTTGTAAAGGTTGCAGACACTCAAGTAATTCATCGGGACAAAGGACAAGCACCGAGGCCGTGTGATTTGCTTGCAGCACCAGGGACGCTAGCTGGACATGTCGTGAGAAAGCCTGTTTGTCAAAGATTGTGGGGTGGTGCACAGAATTCGATAAAATTTCAAATGTCGTGGTGGAGGTCAGAATAGAGTTTAACTGTCGGTGTGAGATGTCGGGTAGCAGTAGTGCACGAGTGAAAGTATTGGCATGTAGGGGGTGCATGGTAGCGCCAAGGAATTGATGTTGGGGTGTTAGGCTGGAGAAATGTCGTACAGTCGTGGACAGAGGGTCGGTGCACATATGGGAATCAACGTGGAACGTGTGAACAAGTGTTCTGTACCATTCATCAGAGAGGGACAGGGGAGCTGAGAAGTGGTGTTGGTAGGAACCGACAGTGGTTATAGTGTTTTCGACGAAAATACAAACAGCCTCATGTGTGACTTCAAGCCAGGAATTGATTGATTCAAGAGCCGCCCAGTGAGACCAAATGCGCCTGAGTCCTTTGGAACGCTGAACACCATTGTTGGGAAAGCGATGCGGGATGGGGTGGTGCATTATGTAGTTCGGTGGAAAGGGTATGGGGAGGGGGATGACACAGAGGAGCCCGCAGAGTCATTGCGCCATTGTCAGGAGTTGGTAGATGCATATGAGAGAGAAAATGGTGATGAGACCATGTATGAGCCTGAAAGGATCATCAAATCAGTAAAAAGGCGCGGGAAGGTGCATTATCAAGTGCGCTGGAAGGGGTTTGGGGCACAGAGCGACACCGTCGAACCGGAGGGTAACCTGCCGCCGTGGCTTCTCGAGCAGTTCGGGTGTGATTCAGGTGTTGTTGACATTTAGATAACTCCATTGGATGTCTACTGTTGTTTCCAGTCGTTGAGGTGACTCCGACGCAAATGATCAATGAGGTCACACTGTGGTGTCCATGAATGCTTCAATTGCTTGTGTTTTGTTTGTGGGTTCCAAAAGGGAGGGCATTCTATGTGCAACACTGGTTAGTAAAGGAATACGCAAAGCTGGTAGGCAACCACTTGCAGATTTGGTCGGGCAGCTTCACCGGGAGGGGGGGGGGGTCTTGGCCTTCTGAAGCTACAGCTTCAGGTTTTGCAAAAAAGACGGGTCACAAGTCAGCAAAGCCGTTTACCAGGTTTTGTTCGGTTACGCCTTTATTGTACACGTCCCCAAACTCCTGAACAAACCGCTCCATGTCTGCACGGTACGAGTTGAGGTGCCCATCGAAGGCTTTGACAAACGCCTTCTTCATCGGTCTGAAGCAGTTGCTCGGGGGAGGTTATACCCTTTTCCAGGATTGTGGTTTGGTAACCATTGAACCATTCCCTAACATACTCTGGGTTTTTGGCTCGCAACCGCTCAAGTTTGATAGCCTCCTTCATGCGCGGCACAACCGTGGGAAACCGACGCCTGAAGCGACGCCACCAAGACCAAGAAGCGGTGAATTTCACTTTAGCCTCCCGAGCTAATTGCTCAGCTTTGTCCCAGACCTCATCTCGGTATCGGGCCATACCAGCGTTGGTGTGGTCATCCACGTAGGTGACTATTGCCTCCTCTACGCTACGAGGCAACGTTGGTTTCTGACCGGGTGTGGCCAACCCGTTTTTCAACCTAGTCATACGTTTCTTGACGAAAGGTTTGCTAACATGATGACGATTTACCTGTTCAATCGTGATTTCCCCGGTCAACACCGGTGCAACCGCACGATCTCATTCCATTCCACCGATGCACAACCCATGTACCGAACAAAGGAGTCCGTGCGACAAATGCTGTCCACGGTACTGGCAACGGGGTTGGGGAAAAGGGTACCATCGTTGAGCACGGCATATTTGTGGGTAAGGGTCTTGGCAACTCTCTTACGCAAGCACCCCTTCATAGTTGTGAAAAGTGCGTCACGCTCACCAACACTCAAACTAATGGAAACCATGAGCAAACGCTCACCCACGAACTAAAACAAAGGAGCAGGGAGAAGGGTGTGGGGTAGTGCATCGGCATTGGGCCATGCAAGAACGGAACGACTATCAACAACAGCAATAACACCTAGTGCTTGCGCATTCACATCCAAAAGCAAAAGATCTTGCCATGAACTTGGCAATTCCGGAAGACCCTTAATGTCTTCCTCACCCAACGTTCAACGAACAACAACAGCACCATGAACACCGTGAGCAAGATCTCCTGTCTCACGAGTGTCCGTGAACCAACGCTCCACCGTTTCATCCTCCTCCAACTCCCCGACCTCCAAGGCCCGCTTCACAATCTCGGCGGGCCTATTGCCTTCGGCCACCACCTGTTCGTCCTCCTCCTCCTCCTCCTCCAAATCCTCGTCTCCCACCACCACGTCTTGACCCACACTTGTCCTCGGCGCCCTCTTTGCCACGGCCCCGGCTTCGGCGGCAGGCACGGAGCCTTTCCTCGCCACCTTCTTCTTTCCGGGTTGTTTCTTGCCGGGCATGTCGTGCAGAAAAGCATTAAGGAAAGGAAAACAGACATGAAGCAAAGTAAAAGTTTTTCTTTGTCACGTCAAAAGGAGCACAATTCAACCACCAGTACTGCAGACAGCGTACGGGCACCATATATGGTGAGCATAACCTGGCATACAAAGAATACCCCCCCAAAACAGCCATTTTGGCAAATGTACCTAGTCATTCCGTGTGCCCATGGGATTAAAAAAATGAGTTTAGCACCCTGAAAATAGGGGGGGGGGTCAAAAAACCAGAAAGCCAATTCCATACACCCACACCTGTGTGTGGCAATCTACACTTTTTGAGGTATTTGTCAGTATACTCGAAGTATTGAAGAAGTATTCTTGCCGTATACTTCAGAGTATACGGCCGTATACTCAGAAGTATACGGCCGTATACTTGGAGTATGCGGGGACTTTCTGCCTCCCACCCATGCCACCATGCATTCTCATCACCTACCCCCCCCCCCTTGCATTTACTCATGACCCTGCAACCCCGAAACACATTGCACACACAAAAGAGCACCATATGAGCAAAGCAGAAGACCACAAGAAGCAACCTTTTTTGGTGTCCCATCCGAAATGTCGAATGTGATCCACTTCCCCATGTTATATATACCTAATATACACACTTACGCATATTGCACATCACATGATATATACCTACATGTGCTTTGGTGCACGATGCTTCTTCCGCATGCGTTGCATGCCAAACCTCATCCCCCATCTACCCAAACCCTTTTCCCCAAACCACAACCGGATGCCCCAATCAAGGGCATCCAGGTGCAGAGCATGCCTTAGTCCCCATCGGGTGACATAAGGCTTGCTCAGCTTCCACCCTTGAAAACAATGGCGGACGTCCATTTTAAAACTTTTGTTCCTCCATTCCGTGGGAATGGAGGAAAACTTAATAAAATTCCCCCACCTTTGGAGGTGTGCCCCACTGTGGCACACCACCCAATGCACCCAAACCGGAACACTCCACCCCAATGCCCCCCATGCCTTGGTGAATTGTGTAACCATGCATGCATAATGTTGGCGTTGATCCATGGGAACAGGACCCACATGGCGCCAAATCTTTTGCATATAGTAACAGGCCTGTAACGTGAGGTGCAGGACGGCACTGGTTTTGAGACACCTGTTGCCCACCCACTTCACAACATGGGTACAATACATTGCAACAATGCGCACCAACTCGGCGTGCAACTCAGGTGTTTCGAAAAAAAGACGGGAGGCGTTAATGTCGAGAGTGTGTTCCTTCTCTTTCGAGGGAGCACGCATCACTCTCTCAGCCACAGGGATGTGCTTTGCTTCTTGCTGGAGGTTAGAAATGAAATGAAACACGGCCCTTATAGCTCCTGGTGAACCCCATGTGCGGGCGCTGTCCTTGAGACGTTTCCCAATGCCTGTCCCCACCCTTGCACAACAATGTGCCACATCTCCAACATTGCGGACAGGAGGGATGCAAGACATAAGGGACCCGATGCGAGGAAGGACTGGAAAATCTGCAATCGCAAACAAATGGGCTTGAAATTGGTCATACTTGAGATTGCAATTCCAACATTTCCCACACGAACCCGACATCATGACTTTCCCATCCAAACTTGTAAAACACAATAATTTTTTGGGAGTACCCCCAATTTCTATGCCGCCCTCGGCTTCAAGTTTTTTGACTTGGTCATTCAATTTCCCCACGGCATCCATCCTTTGCAGATGGGCCATATCGTCCCCCCCATCAAAAACCCACCATGAGGCCCATGCCTGACCATCATGGTGTGCCCCCCTATCCTCCCATAGGTCCACAAACACGTCACAACGTGTGGCACTGGCATTATGAAAAACAGTGGCATCAGAACAGATTACAACAGCCAAATATGTATTCTCCTCATACTTCCGAATGCCGTCTTCGGCATTGGCACATGCAACCATGGTGGTGACAATATCATGCAATTCCACCACCCAACATGTCCGGGTGCCCCCTTTAGTGGCCACCTCCAAAACCCTCCCCTTGGACAGGTAAGGTGTGAGGGTCTTACGCATTGCCATCACATGGTCCGGAGTGCATGTGGTCCTCATGCAACCCTTCAATGCCCGGATGGAAAGGTGGTGCCGCCGCATCCATCGCAGTAGGTTAATTGCCTCCTTGTCGGCCACATCCACCTCACTATCTTTTAAAATAATCATGAGGCCTTGGGCATGGGGTCGCAAAAGTACATCGTCACCAAGCAATGCTGATGCTACTGATTGCATCCACAAACGTCTTTGCCGTTGCCCTCTTTCCCCGCAATCCTATTGTAAAAAAAACAGGGTGGGCCATAACATCTGAAACAAAATAGGGTGCTGGCGTTGACGTTTGTGGATGCAGAGCACATACTGCATAGGGGGTCAAATGCCGGCGTTTGATTCCCTCACAAAAATCTTGAATGCTCTCCAAACAAAGCCCCTTCTCCTTCGAATGGGCATTTGCAAACATATTGCTTACAATAATTGCTGTGGACAGATGTGCCGGGCATATGTGGGCCAGTTGCCCAGCGAAACCGTGCGCACAGGCACATGCAACAGGCGCACAACATGTACGATTCAGCACAAATCTTTCGCCGTATACTTCGAGTATACGGCCGTATACTTCCAGGTATACGGCCGTATACTAGGAGGTATACGGCCGTATACTGGTAGTATACGGTGCTCACTAGTGGCCCCAAGGACGAAAGCCATAGGCCAATAACGCATCAACAGACTCATTGGGGAGGTAACCTGTGTTGCACCCATTGTAGAAAACAATGGCATAGCGCTCCCCCCTCCATCGGGCAGGCCCGTGGTGGGCTTTGGAGTTGAAAACCACACCCGGCCCGCCCTTGTAGGCCTTTGCATCCACAACACCACCTCCATGTACATCCAACCGCATCGGGGTCCCTTGCATGGGACTATGGAGCACTCCAGCTGTTTCAACACAGACCAGCCCACCACTATGCGCCCCGACAACGCAGATGGCGGAAAGCGGCGAAGGATCCCTCATATGGCGATGGCCCGGCATTCTTTGTGAAGTATCGCATTGTACCACTTGAATGGTGGTCCAATGGAACCACCTTGGAAAATTCGCATGCGCATGTGCATTTGAAAGGCAAATTAGCTCCCTTTGCCTTTCATTGCCGCTGCACAAGCGCGCACAGCGCCAATCCTTCCCCTGCCTGCGTGTCCCTGTAGCCCCAAACTGCACATTGTGCACCTGTACACCCAAGATGTGCACCTTGCGGTACACCAACTCTCGGCATAAAGCTGCAAGGGCGGGGTTGGATGGGGGTAGTCATTGCGGCTTTCTCAGGCCACGCAAACTGCCCACCTTCACGGAAGCATAGGTGGCAGACCAGCATCTTCGTCTGGTGCTGGTGCCAGCACCAGATGGGGGGGCCTGTGGGCTCATTTTGATGGTGTCTTATTTTAGGCACAAAAACAGGGCCTTTTGGGGGGTCTCAAACACGTTTCTTTCATTTTCATCTATTGAACCCAGTTCCCATTTCCTGGATTGAAGGTGTGATATGGGAGGAAAAGCACATGTAGGGCTTATTGCACCATGTAAACAGGAAGCTGTAAAATCACGCTGTTCTGGACCCCCCCTCAACTGTGGAGCCGAACAAGCACGCTGACACAGTGTCTCTATTTCCACATTGGGAACTTCGAATCCTATGCTTTGTAATACACTCGTAGTATCATATGCACATACACAACCATACATAGGAGTCACCGCTGCGAAGTATATGCAAAATTCACCTGTAAATTGTTGTACCTGAAAGACAGGGCTGTTTACATGAAAATCCAGCTGAGCAGCTGGGGCCAGCATCAACACCTGGAAAAATGGCAATGAAAACAAGCAATTGGGCAAAGAGTAGCTGGTGCCAGCACTTATTGAGGAAAACAAAGAAATAGTAGGTGCAAACCAAGCAGAGGTATTGTGAGTGCTGTGTAACAACAAAACCAACGGACAAGTGCATGACTGTGCAAGACGAACACTGACAGCGTTGTAGTGCAAAGCACTGGACCAGTCTTTATGGGATCAAGAAACATGATTACTTCTTTGCTGCAGCAGCCCTGTTGATCCGGGCAGTCCAATTGGTAAATCCAAGTCGTTTGGGTTTCAGAGCGTCAGCAGGATCACCAGCGGCGCCTTCACTGTTGGACCTCTCCCCGCCAGTCGCAGACTGCTGTGCCTCATTGCTCGTAGCCTTCCCTGGAGTTGCACCTTTCGAACTACTGCTCTCCTCATCCTGCTTCCGCTTGGCACCGGTTTTTTTGGGCTTCGGCTTTTGGGCCAACTGCTCTGCTTCATGCTTGGCCACTTCCTCTGCATCCTCATCCTCGTCCCCCTGTTCTACGTCCTCAAGCTTGCGGAATTTTCCCCTGCAATCAATGGGTACCCCATGGAACATCTGATTTGTCACCCCAGTCCAGTCAACATTCGGCAGGCCATCAGCTTCCTTGCATCCAGCAACAGCATGTGTGACAAAGTCCTGAATTGCCGTATCCCCAAGGATACCAACCACCACATTGACAGGAATATGATATCGAACTATGAGGGCCCCGGGCAATGCCTGGGAGGAGGACAATAGCAGCAGCCATATTTCTTGGTACACCACCATTTCACCAGCCAGTGTCAGCAAGTAACCAACAATCTCCACGGGCAGGTACCCCCCACTTGGGAGAAAGGGTGTTTTGAACCCCTAACTTCATCGGCCGCGAAAATACACGTTCAAAAAAGGGGAGTTTTTTACACTGCTCTTTTTGGGTATAGAACCGGGCAAAAGTGTGCCACGGGGGTGGGCAGTTTGCTTGGCCTAAGGCTTTGGGGGCAGGCCACGTGCTGGGGAGGCGGACTGACTGCCCTGACTCCCACTGCCCTGACTCCCAGACCCTTGGGGTGGGGGTGCACTCCGTGTGACACTATGGGCCACAATGGACGTCGCCCACTCCTCGTTGGCCTTGGCCGCTTGCAGTTGCGTCTCCAACTCCTTGGCCTTGAGGTGCCAGTCATGGGAACCTGTGGTGGCATCCGCCAACCTGGTCTCCAGGTCCGCAATCCTCCTCTCCTTGGCGTCACCCTCAGCATGGGCAACCTTCAGCTCCTCCTTGAGGCAGGCATTGGCCTCCCTCAAGGAGCTCAGGGAAGTCCGGCTGAACTCCCCGATGTCTCGGGAGATGTTCAGCCGGGACCTTCCCAAGCCCGCCACAACACCGCTGACAATGTCAGCGGTGCTGGGCACATCGAGGTCCCCCAGGGCCTTGCATGTGCCACGGCGGGCAGCTGCTTCAATCCCCCCCACCCCCCAAAACCCCTCAAGCCCCCCCGAGCCAACAGCAACAGCAGCAGCACCAGACCCTGAAGGCTTGGGGGCCTTCCGGGTGGGGGTGGGTGCAGGGGTGGCCCTTGGCTCAGCGGGCTCATCATGAGCCCGCTTCAGCCCCCTCCCCCCAAGCTGTTTCCCCGCCCTCGAGGCCAACGCGGCCTGGAGGGCGAGGGAGTGCTCCACGGGGACAGGCTCCCCCCCAAAACTTTGGAGCAACATAATAGAGTCCGAAATGCTCCATTTTTCCTCCGTGGTGCTCAAAAAAACCCGTACCTTCCCGGACCTCTTGCTCCAAATCGCAGCCCCCCAAATGGCCTCCACACCCCCCCCCCCTTTCCGACATTCGCCAATACTCTAATGGGCAGGCGAATGTCGTAAAGTGCACCACTCGCAAGGACATTCAATCGGGAAAAGTATCCCGTGTCCTTGCCAGTGGTGCACGCCAGGTCGGAGGGCGCACTGGCAACATCCCCCCGACCCACAGGAATGGGGTCCACGCACTCCCGACCGGAGATCACCTGCCCTGCGGCAGCCTTTGGCGCCACCAACTCCACCTCTGGTTCGGCCACCACGTAATCGGTGATGCTCCGCAGTCGCCAGGGATCATACTGGACCTGAATGGGAAGAAAGGGTTGAATTCTAACAAAGAACTAGGCAAAATAGATTGAAATTGGCAACAAATACTATGAGTATACGGCCGTATACCTCCCAGTATACGGCCGTATACCTCGAAGTATACGGCCGTATGCTCAAAATGGGTGGGCAGGTATACGGCCGTATACTCGCGGTATACGGCCGTATACTGGGAGTATACGGCCGTATACCGTGGGTATACGGCCGTATTATACAATACACAAGGTATACGGCCGTATTCCAAGACCATGGCACTGGGTGGGTGAGAGGTATGCATGCTACACTTGCAAACGAAACGTTCCTGGTTCAAACCCCACTGCCCTCAAACATGCAAAAACATGTGTAAGCCGTTGAAGAATCCTGGGAAGAAGTTGAAGAGGTTGATGATCAATTCAATTCAACTCAACCTGAAGAACTGCAACCATATACTTAGCCCACGCAAACTGCACCCTGTTTTGCGCGCCGAACGCGCAGAAAAGGACCGGTTCACAACAGGGCAAAAAAACTACTTTTTTGGATGTTTGATGAATGTGATTTTAGACGTAGTGAAATAAATTGCTTTTTTAGTGTTGTGCAACTCCGTGTTCCTCAATCTGACGTTTTTTACATTTGTCTGGCGTTCTGAGTGCGCGAGGCCTCGCGCACTCAAGATATTCAAAGTGGAGTTTATCACGAAACCTAAAAACCCGTAAGGTCTGGCGTTTGCGGAAATACGCAGCTCCCACATGGTATTAAAAGTATGATAGTGTTGCCCAAGGAGGGTTGGAAGTGTATGACTGTCGGACTTCCCATGTTAGGGGAAACACATGTACTGTAAAGTGAGAGTAAAATACAAATTTAGGCATCCGGATTGCGCGAGGCATCGCGCACTCAGGTCACGTTATGCATTGAATTTGCCGAATGGAAATAACGCGTACAATTGTAGGTACAGTACCAGACGGACAAACACATTTGACCTTTCCGGTGTATGTGTGTGTAGACACCATGTTGGTCAGATATAACGAGGTATAGAACATTGTCCCACGGAAACAATCGGTGCGCGAGGCCTCGCGCACTGAAACGACGGAAGAAAATGAAAAAGCAGGCAGGTCAGGCTACGCCGGTATTTACATTCCCTTTCACGGCTACCACCTGTGACAGTCGATTATACATCGGTAACCTTCGTCATATTTTTCAGGGGATCAGGGGAATGATTTGCTTTTTTCCAACAGCCACTCAATGGCAGACGTCCCCAGTTCTAATAGCGGCCGTAGCCTTCGCTGCCCGATAGATATGGTTTTTTTTTCCAACTGGGTTTAAAGACGGAAACAGAATAGGAAATTGTGGTTGCGAAAATGGTTTTCGGTTACTGGGAACGGAGCGCACGCAGACACCAAATGCAATCTGCGGCGGCAGCACGTGCACCAGAAATGACGACAGGAAAAGGCCACATGTTTTCAAACACACTTTTTCTAAAGATCGCTGTGCGAAACGATAACCAAAATATGTGCGCAAATCTAATTCCACAGAGAAAGACGCAATTTTTTTTTTAAGACGTCACAAACTTTATCAGAGTTCTCACAGGTCGTAGATAAGAGCAGGCTATGTACACAGATGCTGTGCATACTATCTACATGACCTTTTCATACTTGAACTGCGCTGACCGGTGTTGGAGACCGTGTGTGGGTGTTGCTGTTGATTTGGTGGAGGTGCATGAGTGTTGGTGTGAGTGTAGGTTGTACTTTTGGCTTTCATTAGGCCACTGGTTCACCAAGGTGGTTCCAGGAAAAATTTATCGAAGTGATAAGATAATAGACTGATAGACTTTGTAGAAAACTGATAGAAGTACCTGGTACTGGTAGGTTAGATAACATACAAAGGGGAAGTTTTAGAAATGCCAAAAATTAGAACTGGCATCACCTGCAGAAAGTTGTCTGAAAACGCTGTGGCTGTGACCCCTCTGTTCACTACATTTGGAAAACAACCCCGATTTTTCACCCTAGGGGAAAATCAGTGCCGGATCCATACAATGCAGGCAACAAACTAGCAATCAAAAGCAGGCAATGGTGACATTGCAGTGCAATTGATGCAGTGCAGGGAAGTCATTCTGGAGCAGCCAATATCAGATATATATGAAAAGGAAGAGCTGCAGAAAAGGATGTGAGTGTCTGTGTTCTGAGCTGTGATGGTGGTAGCATTGTTTGTCGAGTGTGTGTAAAGAGTGTTGACTTAGAGCTGTGGCGTGTGTTGCCGTGATGGAGTGTCTTGTTGTGAATGTGTTCTGTGAAAGCAGGGTGTGTTTGATCTGGCTCTTACAACATATACAAGTGAAATCTGAGCCAAGGGCAGCAATTCTTGCACCTCTGAGAGGCGTTTCGGCACCTTTCTTCGCAAAAACAATGCTTTGGTGACCAACTCAAATTTTTCATCAGTAAATCAGAACTTGAATCTGCACATGCATCAGTAAACACACTCGTTGTATACATAGTTATGATGTAACAAGGTCTTCTGACCAGTAAAAATTGTTGCTGTCGTCAATAGCCTTTAAGTGGCTGTTTGCAATTAGATATTCTGTATAATCCTTCACGTACAAGATCTTTTGGATTTCCATCGTGGTGAGGCGACGAACGTCAGTAAGTTGAACTGCCTCGTTGTTGTTGCTGAGACAAAATTCACCAATAGCATTTACATACCACGATACTTTATTATCCTCCTTTGGTTGTACGGATAGCTTTGGCGTCGGCATTGTCTCGGTGGTCGTGCTTTGCGGCATCTGAGTTTGATCATCAGCAAGGGAAGTGTTGTTGTTGGTCGGCTTTTCTTTATGACTAGAATTCGAAGCTGTGACTTCCGGCAATGGCTTTACCTTCCATATATTTGACGGTGAACTCGCTGGTTGGTACTGGTGGACTCGGGGCGCACTTTGAAGCCGTGTTCTGCAATTCGGAGAACCTTTTTTGTACCCAAGTCGTCGTTCATACTTGGAGGTGCTTGATGGAGACCTTCGACTCGTTGGTTGGTGCTGCTGCTTCGCTGTTGGTAGCGTGCCTTGGTTCTGTGTAGCTTTTTCACTCACTTGCGTGCGAGGCAGTGTGCTGACAGGCCCTTTGGTCGTGGTGGTTTGCCTTGCAGCACGGGTCAGCAGGGTGTTAAACACATTTCCGCTGTCGAACTTTGAGCTCGGCAAGTAGCGTGCTGGTTACGAGACAAGAGCTGTGTTGTACCCGTTCCCTGACGGCTTCGGCTTTTGACCAGCAACGTGTTGGCGAAGCGTTGGTGACGGCGTTTCCATTTCCGCTGATTTTTCTGGCGTCGAGTTTGAAATGTATTCATCATTGTCCTTTGGTTGCGACACAAGAGTGGCGCCGTACCTTTTCTTGGATGGCTTCGGCTTTTGACGAGTATCTTGTTGGCGATGCGTTGGCGAAGGTGTCACGTCGCACGTGCTCCTGAACGGCTTTGGCTTGTGACCAGCAACTGGTTGGCGATGTGTTGGAGACGGTGTTGCTATCTCCTCTGTTTCCGCTGGCGCTGGGTTTGAGCTACATTCATTATCATCCTCTGGTTGCGAGACAAAAGCTGCGTCGTACCTGTTCTTTGACGGCTTCGGCTTTTGACCAGCAGCTTGATGGCGGTGTGTTGGTGAAGGAGACGCAATTTATTTCGCAGGACAAACATAGGTGCAACTGGAGACCTGCAGAATGTCATTTTTGAAAAGGAGCTCCCGAACAGGCACGCACCAGTTGGGTTTTGAAATACAAAAACGACAAGATTGGTAAAACACACCCTCCAAATCAGACAAAATAATAGTTTTTTTTAATAAACAAAAAGTGGAAAAAAGCAGCAAAATTGGGTAAAATTGTATTTTTTCGGTGGTATCTGAGTCATGTGTGCTGCAAATGTCCAAAAAAAGTAGTTTTTCGGGTGGTCATTTTTTAGGTCCTTCTCTTCCAAAAGGGGGTGCAGTTTGCGTGGGCTAAGATATAGGGAGGCGCTGAAGACAGGCCAAACAAAATAACCCACCAGTGACCCTACCTTTTGAGATAAACGACACTTAATGAATAACAACAACACAGTTCAACCCATGCCCGGATCCCACAAATACCTGATTGCAGATGCACCACAGCTCTTGCTTCTCCTCTTCCTCCTCCTCCACGTCCTCATCTTCTTCTCTGGCCTTCTCCTTGCCCTTCCTTGACTTTGCCTTGGGCTTCGGCTTCGACTTCTTCTTTCCGAAACCGTCTGGAATGGCCACCACTTCACCCAACCATAGCTCTCCGCCAGTGCAACATCCATGAGGTGGTGCTTGTGCCCAAGTGCAAACCAATGCAAAACCCCGCCAATTGTGGTATTGGTGGAAGCCAAAGCAACACCACCAATCAAACCCCGCGAAACCACCAATGAACCAGGGGGACAAGCAAGGAAAGTGCCATCCGAGCCCACCGAAGGCAAGGCGTTAGCATGCATTTGCCGCAATGGGCACTCCTCATATGGAGGGTGACCCTCAACCCCAACTCGAAGGGGGCTAGGGGACAAATGTTCATGAACTGCAAAAAAAGTAGCCCCATCAACGGGCATGTACCAACCATGACAACCTACCCCGTGACATACCAACACGGAACCCCCACCACGTCTACACACCGTCCACCGAGCACAGCACTGGCACAGCACACACGGGCACCACAGGCACCGCACACACTCCCACCAGCATGCGCGCGCCACCAGCCCCCATCCCCCCACGCCGCCGTCCGTCCACAGGTACCACCAACCGCCAGCCACCGCATGTCCCCTCTGCGTTGGACAGCGGCTACCACAGACAGCCCTGCCCTGCAACCCAGACCACTGGGTCTGCCTGGGAGCCGCGCACCGCCTCACCCACTGCCCCCACTGCGGGGACCTCAACCCCCACCACCGCAAGCGGCCCGCGGCCCCAGCCGCACCCCCCCCCGCCAGCCACCCCAGCTTCTTCGGGTTCCTCACCGACACCCTCCGGGACCACCTGGGAGGGTACTACGTGGCGGACGCGGCGGACCACGCATGGACCATAGCCGTGGCCACGGGCAGCACACCCCTGCCCCCCCACAGCCCACCCCTACGCCACAGCGGAGGCGGCTTGAACGTGGCGGCCCGCCACATCCTCCTCGCCCTGTACCTCCACCACCGAGACCTACAGCTCCCAGACCCACAACTCCCGGCCCCCCAAGCAGCAGCCCTGACGCCAGAAGTGTGGGCCGACACGGCACCAGATGAAGCCGGTTCGGACCCCCGTGGCCATCTTGGGGTCACTTGGGGTGTGTATCTATGTGCCGGCAAGCCGCCATTGGCTGATATCATACTCTCCCATCCACCTGATCTAACCCGATGTGATAGTGTGATAGGTTTGGCCATTCCGGCTATGAGCGGCCATATTCAGTACCGAGGCGCCGCCAGCGGAGATTTATATATCAGAATATCAGGAATCAACAGGGTTTTATTATCACAATGTTTCCGTAATTTTTCAGCCTTTCGTTCTGATGGTCAATGTATCGGCGACTGTCAGTTGGCTCGCGATTTTGCGTTAACCGATTGGTTAACTGTTATTTCCAGATATTTTGGCGGAAACCCACGATGAAGGGTCAGATTTCATCAGTAAAGGGTTCGTTGCTTCCGCAATTTTCTAAAAATGCACTCGAAATTTTAATCTGAATTTTTCGCGATGTCGAAATCGGATTTTCGACTTCGACATCGCCGCACTTGATTTGGTCTTCTTCGAGTGGTCATACTCTTTTCCCTAGGCCCGAATCAGGTTTCCCTTATACTTGCCACCCATTTGACTTGGAGATATAAGGGAAACAAAAGTAAATCGTGGGACCACTTTAAAGGGCCATATCTACGCGCGAGTGTGAGGAAAGAGAATAAGGAAGGTTGGGTTGCAAGCGCCTTAGTCTCAACTTAATTTAGGAAGCATCAAACGCCTTTGGTGTGTACACATGCCCGGTATAGCAAGGGATAAGGGTCAAGAGGGTATAAAGTGATATATAACTCTTGGACCGTGCAACCGAATATTTTATTGCGACTTTCGAGTGTACCGCATGAGTGTTGGGGTTGCATAGATACTTTCCTTGGGTTCCTACGTATTTTTAACGTGAAGTTATGACCATGGAGGGGCATGGCATACCATGGTGGGAGCCACTTTTGAGGGTATGTGTTATATGCATGGTATGTGCTTCGATATGCTCATGCCCATGTTATATATCTTCGTGTGGCCGAAGAGATGGGGAGCCACACGTGACAAGGCCTTTGCCCATGTCCCAATTGTGGAAGTCAAAGCGCTAGACTAAGTCTACCGCATATGTATTGCTCATGGCATGTATGGCAAGGAGATCCATGAGTGCACTCCCATTTTCATGGGTCATGTAGATACGAGTGGCGAAGGTATCTCCATGCGCCCGATTGGGGATCCAAGTGGGGGAATTGTTCGTAAATGGTTCCAATCATTTGTGTAATGAACCATGAGCGGATATCATGGGTGAGCATAGAGATATACTATCATGACATTTTGTATTTGGACATATTTTCATGTTTTTGACCTCATTTTATGCTCATTTTTGTGTTTTATGTGCTCAACTGGTCGGCTAACAGTAAAGTGCCTAGAGATCGGTGAACTATGGTATGTTGCTTATATGTTGGCATATGCTTCGGTGTTGTACCTCACCATATGCCGGATCACGTGGTCTCTTTGGCTTGGCACATGAGGCCTCACAAAATTAGGTCTCAAACTCATGAGCTGACTTGTGAAGCATGTAATGTACATAACCGGAGGGGTTTCGGAGCCAATGATGGGATATTCTTGGGCATGAACCTTTGGTCTATATCACCCTTGTATATTACTTTCCGGTTTGACACGTGCATGGAGCATTTGAATATTTGCCGTACGCATTTTTGAGTATATAATTGACTTTTGGGCATAGTGGTGTGATTTGCCTGATTTTGCCATGTTGTGAGGTCATCAGCATGGGGCAGTTCTCCAAGCCCAATCGACTCCAAGTCCAACCAAGATTATGTCAGGGTAGGACATGGTCCTGAGTGCCACTCTAGGCCATGACGCGCCACCTCCCCTATTGGGCTAGGATATATAGGCTTGGGAGTGACACATTCTTGGGGTTTATGTAGTGACTTGTGACACATGGCATTTAGCCATCTTATTTGATTGGGTTCAAGGCATCATGTTGGTAAGTCAAGGGAAGGTCTTGAGTCCAGGGAATGAGGGGTATATGGCTGTGAATGTGTACGTTTCCATCTTTCCCCAACTGTGCTTGATATGTGTTCATATGCCAATTTCAGGGCTTACCTCTTTGGTGCAATTCTTGTACATGCCCGCCACCGTGGGACGACCGGTGTGCTGAACGGAAGCCCGCAGTGTGGATTGGATTATTGCTGGATTTGTGGGATCTGGTTGCTGTTCAGGGTTGAAGGAGGATAGTATTTTCTATATTTTTGGATTTGGAACCCTGGATTTTGATAAATGCAATCGTTGATCAGGAGCAAATCGGCAGGGGTTACAGGCGGAAGGGGCACAGCAGGGGCCGGTCCTGGTAGGGACCTTCTTTATGGTAGCAGAGGCGTACCTGCTGCCCCTACCTACCGCCAACCCGGGGACTTGGGCCCTTATGAGCCCTGCCCAAGTACGCCCCGGGTGCATATTGTGGACTCGGTGGAGACCACGCCGGAGATTGGAGCCATAGAAGAACCGAGACGTTCAAGAGCATGGCGAACTCCGGAAGTTGAAGCCCGAAGAGAAGTACGACATTCGGGAAGAGGAGGACGTGACATGGAGGACCTGGTCTCCATGTCTGAGCGTCGCTGCCGAAAGGCATGCAACCTCTGCTCCGCCGCGGAGGACTCTGATGAGGCCTGCCATTCAGGCAGCAGTGGAGGACGGGCCCGGCGCTACCGGAAGCGCGGGTCACCCAAGTCCGCGGCAAGGGACGCCGGGGCTATGGATACGGACCGTAGCCCGGTCAGGCTGTGGGAATCCGAGGGGCACTCCGAGGGCTATCGGACAGCCTATGTGCCACCTTCGGAGTCGGAGGAGACGGCCAGACCGCCCACAAGGGCGAACACGGCCCCAGAACCTAGCCTGGAGCACGACGCCGAGGGCTTGGAGAGGCCAACCAGGGCCCGAACGGCACCTGTGCCCCGGCACACGGGACCAGAGACGGACGCCATAGGTGATACGCCCATGGGCGATGAGTCTGAGGCGCCGGGAACCGCGGGATGCGCTGAATCCGGCGGAAAGCACGCTGCGTGCCACTGCGAGCACGTGTCCTTCCTTATGGGCAAGTACCCGAAGATGGGGATGGACGCCATCGTGCATCGCCTTGACCGCCTGGACAACGCCAAGGACGGTCTAGAGGAGGACGTCGCGGGGATCCTGGACAACCAGTCAACCGCGGAGAAAGACATGGAGGAGCTGCGAGCGGAACGGGACCGGTACCGGGAGAATCTGGAGCTGGCCCTGGAGAAGCAGCAGCGAGTGGTGGACAGCCTCCTCCACCTAGTGGAGGACATGTCGGGACGCTTGAAAAGGCTAGAGGAGCTACAGCCCCTCGCCTCGGGTCCGGAGCTCCCGGCAAAGCCGGCCGCGGCAGAGCTGGTGGAGCGGGTTAAGACCCTCAGGAGCGCCATGGATAAACCCATGGGCGGCCCTGCAGAGGCACCATACGCGCCTCCGCGTGTTGACTCGGGTGCGCTGCCGTTTGTTCCCATGCTCAGCGAATCCACAATGCTCGGGGAACACACGGCACCGGCTGGGTCCATCCGGGAAGGGCACGTCACCACGGACCCGAGGAGCCTGACGGTACAGATGTCCCATGCCGCCCAGAATCTACCGATTACGACGAATATGGTAGTTTATGCGGAAGACGAGATCCAGAGCCAGACCATGCAGGGGCGAACCATGGGAAGCGCCGACGGACATGGTCGAGGTCATCCAGGCGGAAACCTGTGGGCGAAGGACCCCATTACGGGGATATGGACGGCCGATGGAGCAAGTCCTTCCCGCATTCCAAACCCCATGGGTTCAGGCCCAACTGGACCGCACTCCATGGAGGAGAGGGATGTACGGGGAGTGTACTCACACGCCCCGGCCACAGGTGGTATCCGTCTCGGTGGAGTGGTGGCTGGAGATGTCGGAGACGCCATCAGGATTGACGACCTCAGGGGAATCAAAATCCCCTACTACGATGGCAACCCCTCCAACCTGGATGACTTCATCCTGGATTGGGAGGACTTTGCTGAGGAGGTCGTCGGCGAGATGCGGGGAGCGCCGCGGGATAAGTGGGTATGCCGGACATTCCCACACCGGCTGGCGCAGGACCTGAAGGAGGAGCTGCGGGATCAGATCCGGGAAGCACTGATCAGGACGGAGCAGGCCTGCCTCCAGTGGTTGGAGGATGAGGAGCGGGTGGACGCTCCGAACCAGAAGCTGGAGGACTTGTGGTCCATCCCGCTGCCGCTGGACCGCGGTGAGTTGCGGGTCCGGGAGTGGAACCGGTATCTGCGCAAGTACCGCAGATGCCTCAAGCTGGTGGAAGACTGGAACGAGGCCACTGAGATCCGCCACTTGCTCAAGGACGTCCTCCCCGGCCACTGGAAGAGGAGAGTGGAGGACGAGGAGAAGAAGCGGGCCAAGAAGCGGGTGGCGGTTAGGATCATGGCGGCGGAGGATACCCATGCGGGTATCATGGAGTTCTTCAGGAGGAACCTGGGCGAGCCCAACCGGATGTTGGGACTGAAGAACGCCGTGTACGTGGAGGTATTTGGAGACTCCATGGGGCAAAGGTTGCTGCGCCTCAACAACGTGGAGTGGAGGCGCGGGGAGCCGCTGAGGATGCAGGTCATCTTCGCCCCCATGAGCCTGGACGAGATCGTGAAGTACATCACGGTGGAGTTGAAGCTCAATGCGAAGAACGAGGCCCACGTGCAGGATCCACATGGTCATGGACAACGAGGCCACCGAGAAGACCGCCATCATCAGGAGATCCAGGAGGACACGGCCAACTCTGGGGAGGATGGTAGTGGAAGTGGCCAAGACCACTGGTCCCGGGAGGATCACGAGGAGGCCCATTTCTTCGCGTTTGTGGCGCACAACGTGAAGAACCATGGGCAGGATCGGTCCAGATGGAGCCAAGTGGGACCCAGGGGCAAAGAGCCAAGGAGGATCGGGAACCCACCGCTCTCGTTCCGGGAGTACAGGTCTCAGCACGACGGGTGCTGGGTCTGTTACGGCAAGGGAAACAACCATGCACACGACCACCGTCAGTGCAAGGTGTATGAGGCAGACAAGAAGGCCTACTTCGCCGCCCACCCCGAGAGGAAGCCCAAGGAGCAGCGGATTTCTGATTGGAAGGCGAAGGGCGGAGATGGGGGAAAAGGCCAAGGCAAAGGCCAAGGAAAAGGCGGAGGAAGAGGCTATGGTGGTGGACCTGGCCAAGACCGACGAGTGAGGTCGATCGAGGAGGTTGCTGAGGACATGTTGAGGACGTTGGAGGAACTCAAAGCCCAGCAACGTGGTGGACAAAGTCCTAGCGGATCGCAGCCGGAAGGGGCTGCGGGAAGCCAAGTCTAGAGGAGCCCCCACGGGAGTGTAATCTCGGAGGTCTCTCCTCCGAAAATCAGTGCAATCCCAGAGAAAGCGAAGGCACAGCGGGTGCCGAAGAAGGCTCCAGACGAGCCAAAACCACTGAGTTTCGCCACTCCCAACCCCTGGAGCGCCCTGCCAAGGGAAGTACATGTGGGTACGGGACATGGCAAGAAGCAAGGAGCGACCACGGAGAGCCCCGTGGACGGGCAGGACCAACCCAAGATCTACACCATCCGTGACCATACCCTTGAAGTCCTGATGCACCCGGACGTGCTAGAGTTGCATGCCGTGAGAGTCGTCCATACACCTCATGGCGACGAGCGGCAGTTGCACTTGAAAGTGCGAGTACGGTGCGGACGAGAGGAGAAGGTGGTGGATGTGTTGGTGGATACGGGTGCCCAGGTGAGCCTGGTCCGGAGAGGGTTGTTCAAGGAGGAATTCCTGCAGCCCAGCCGGAGACCGGTCCGCCTGAAGGTCGCCAACGGAGAGATTATGGGTGGTGGCACCCATGAGGCCACTATCAGTATGGAATTCTGGGAGCATGAGCGCTTGAACCGCCCTGATCAGGCGAAGAGAAGCACTCTTTCCGGGAACTTCTATGTGGACGACATTACTGATTGGGATATGATCATGGGGTATGACTTCATGGTGGCAAACGCCATTGGA
Source organism: Eutreptiella sp. 'Long Island Sound 2002' (assembly GCA_964036045.1). Lineage (NCBI taxonomy): Eukaryota > Euglenozoa > Euglenophyceae > Eutreptiales > Eutreptiaceae > Eutreptiella > Eutreptiella sp. 'Long Island Sound 2002'. The sequence goes on along the minus strand of OZ038379.1, from coordinate 44,998,244 downwards.
GCCCTTCCCCATCGTGCAACGCTGGTCCGGGAGGATGATGAATGCCTCACATGGCTGTCCACGGACTATGCATGCGGATCATCCCAATGGAGTGCTGATGAAGAGGATCGGATCGTCCGAGCGGTGCAAGCTGTGGGTGCCAAGTCCAGAGGAGACCGCGGAGTTCAGCTCACGGAGTATGGAATGGCACCGCAGGTGTATGACATGATGATCCAGACGCTGGGAGCCGAAGCGCCCGAGACGGACGTCTTCGCTTCCCGGGATGCCCCACTTTTGCGGAAGTGTAGGAGGCATTGGCATCGAGGAGACTCAGCCTGGCACAGGCATTGGGGTTTGAAGGAGTGGGGACCCATGTATTGGCATGGCTCCCTGGACAATACCAGACGTACGGTGGAGAAGATCATCGCGGATAGGGCGAAGGGGATCCTGGTCATAACCGGCATAGGATCCACCCCACGTCCGCTGGAGGGTCTCAAGTCGACGCTGGACTCCATCACCCTGAACGAGATGTCATTCGGGCCAGAGGAGGAGTTGTTCATCGACGCCAAGGGTGTATCAATGCCCTCCCCGGGTCAAGCGTGGGGTACCAAGGCTTTCCTGGTGGATGGGGCGCAAGCCCAGCCCACGGGTGATGAAGCATTCATCCGTAGGGTGGAGGCGGTGCCCATGAAGGTCATGTTTGAGCCCAAGGAGGGGACGAGTCAGCCAATTGATGGCATTGACGTCCTGTCCCACGCCGAGATCGACGACGTCGTCAACTACATGCGGATGGGGATGCACGACCGTGTGGCAGCCAAGAAGAGGCGGGCCATGGTCACATCTCCGCATTGGTGGGATGACAAGATGTTGGTCAGCGGCAAGTACGAGAAGGATGAGTTCGTGGCGAGGGTCATGGATCACATCGCGGACCAATATGATGGTCTGGTTGGGTCGGCCCCACCAACGTGGGGTTTTCCAAGAGTGGGAACCGGTAGCGACGAGCACCAGCCCAAGGCCGCAAATTTTCGAAGATTATCGGTGGGAATCGCGACCCACGACGATGAAGACGGCATATCGGACGAGGAGAAGTCGGACTCGGACCCAGAAGAGGCCTATACCGCAGTGCGGTCGGTTGTGTCGATACCGAAGCAAGCGGCTGAAGAGGCTCAGGAGAACCCGAAGGTCGCCGAGCTGAAGGAGAGACTGATCAATGCCTATCCGCGGCTATTCAGTGGCGTCGCCAATAAGAACCCTCCAGATCGTGGGAGGTTTGGCACAGCGAAGATCAAGCTGAAGCCGAACCCCAAGATCTATCGTCATCGGGAGTACCAACTTCAGGGCGATCGGGCCGAGGCCATGAAGAAGCTGTTGGCCGAGTTCATTGAGCGGGGATGGATCGAACCCTCCGACAGTGAATGGGCCAGCCCAGCCTTCATCGTGCCCAAGAAGGAGAAGGGCGATTGGAGGTTGGTGGTTGATTACAGGGGTTTGAACGAGCAAACCGAGCACGACTCGTACTCGCTTCCCCTGATCGACTCCATACTCCAAAAACAACAGAAAAAGCGGATCTTCACGGTGTTGGACCTGAAACATGGTTATCACCAGATGCCGCTACACCCGGACTCCAGGCCCTGCACAGCGATGTCGACGCCGCTGGGGCCCATGCAGTGGAAAGTGGTGCCTATGGGCGCCAAGAATGGTAACGCCGCTTTCCAGCGCATGATGGAGGACCTACTCGGTCCCGTCCGGGACTGTGCCGATCCCTTTGTGGATGACATCATCATCGGGTCCGGCACGGAGAACATGACTGAGGACGAGCTCATCGATGCGCATGAGAAGGATCTGCGCCGAGTGCTCAGCGAGCTGGACAAGCACAACATGGTGTGCAAGCCCACCAAAGCCTCACTCTTCGTGAAGGAAGTGGAGTTCGCGGGTCACGTGGTTGGTCACGGCCAACGCCGTCCCATGCCTGGGAAGCTGGCGTCCCTACACCACTGGGAGAAGCCCCAGACCATCAGCGAACTCCGGTCCTTCATGGGGTTCTGCAATTACTATTCGGGCTATGTCAGGATGTATGCAGAACTCTCGGGGCCGCTGCACAAGATGCTGCAGGTGGGGAAGTTCGATGGCCGGAAGGGAAGCAAGAAGAAGCTTGCCTGGACCCCTGAGGCTGAGGATGCGTTCAACCGCCTGAAGGAGCGACTCCTGGGGCAGTTGGGGCTGTTCCTGGTGGATCCGGACAAGGGATTCGTGCTACGGACAGACGCTTCGGACTATGCCGTGGGGGCAGTCCTCGAGCAAGTCCGGGACGACGGGACTCATGTTCCCGTGGCGTTTTGGAGCAGGATCCTGGCCGAGGGCCAACGCCGAACATGGACCGCGAGGGAGAAGGAGATATAAGCCATTGTATGTGCGCTCAGGAAGTGGTCTGGCCACATCGGACTGCAGCCGGTTGTGGTTTGCACGGACCACCAGTCCCTACAGAGCTGGCACAAGGAGCATGTCGACACCCCCTCAGGACCAGCGGCTAGGAGGGCCCGATGGCACGAGACGTTCGCCAAGTTCGACCTCAGCGTCGTATACGTCCCGGGGAAGGACAACACTGTGGCAGAATGCTTCAGTCGGTGGGCCTACCCCGCGGGCAAGGCTTGGATGGACATATCCAGCCATGGAGACGCCGAGGAGACCGAGGAGGCCAAGCGCATCATCGAGATGGAGAAGGCCATGGAGCAAGAGGGGGTCAAGTGCTTTGTGGTGATGGCAAACCGTACGGACCTGGCCAAGTTCCGGGGTGCCCGCGTCCAAGCTATTCGAGAGGAAACCCTCGAGCAATGGATGGTGGCCCCTGTAGAGCTAGTCAGGTCGGTGCTCACAGAGGACTGGTCGGATGACTACGCGGCATCCAAGCACTGGAGCAAGTACTGGATTGCCGTGAGCGCCCCGTCGGACGACGAATGGCCCGAGGACTTAACCGAGGATGGGGACAAGTTGTTCCTCAAGGAGAAGCTGCTGGTGCCCGAGAACCGAGTGGAGGAGCTCATTGACAATTGGCACAATGCCCAGCTCATGCACCCTGGCCGAGACAAGATGCAGCAGGACCTGGAGTGGCGTTTCAAGTTCCCTCCGGGGTACTACGCCATCCTGGATAGGTAGGGCAGCGACTGTCCCGTGTGTCGGGCCACGAAGAGCCCCAACCATTCCACAGCGGGCAACCAGGTGTATACGGCTATACCCGAGGCCCCTATGCGGTCCGTGGCCATGGATGTGTTCGCCATGCCGGAGGTCACCGTGGAAGGAGAGACATATGATTGTGTCATCCTAGCGGTCGACAGGCACAGCGGGTATATCGTGGCAGTCCCGGGCAAGAAGTCCAAGAAGAAGGACAAAAAGGACAAGCATGGAGTGGGGCTGCAGGCCAAGACCGTCGCTAATGCCATGATCAGGCATTGGCTGACGATTTTCGATGTCCCAGCTGTCATCCCCAGCGATCGGGGCAGTCAATTCGTGGGGACGTGGTTCAAGACGATGTGCAAGCACATGGGGATTCGGCACGCCAAGACCGTGGCATACCACAGCCGGTCGAATGGCCGGGCTGAGGTGGCCGGGCGACAGATGTTCGAGAAGTTCCGCCAGCTGCACATCGACGAACCGGGCCGGAATTGGTACAATTCGCTGTGGAGGGTACTCCAAGCGTATCACGACCTTCCGGGGCCCACTGGACTGTCGCCCCATCGCATCCTGTTCCTACGGGATCGAGTGTCACGCACTCTCCCGTGGTTGAACCATGGCAAGGTGGCCCGGGATGCGAACGCCATGATGGCTGAGGCGGACGACACGGCGGCCAAGGTGTGCAAGGCACTTCAGGACGAGCATGACAAGAGGGCCAAGTACTTCAAGCAGGGAAAAGTCCAGAAGTATGCTCTCCAAGACACCGTGTGGGTGGAGCGGCACCACAAGGATGTCCTGTCCAGGCATCGGCAGGCGTCTTGGTATGTGCCTGGGGTAATCGTGCGGAAGGTCGGGCAGGATGTGTATGCGGTTCGTGTGGGGGATAACAAGATCCTGGACCGCGACCATACCCAGCTTCGTCCCCGAGCACCGGACCCCAGCGGACGTCCCGTCACCTTCGAGTTCACGGCCGGCGATGTGGACTCGGACGACGAGGGTGAGGACGACGACTTCACCGCTGAGAAGATCCTGGCGGACAAGCCGGACCCGGGGACGCCTGGGGGAAGGCTTTATAAAGTCCGTTGGAAGGGATTCGCCGCATCCAGGGATTCGTGGGAACCTCCGAGCAGTTTCGTGCCGAGGTATACCACGGTCTGGATGGACTACCTGAAGAAAAAGAATATTTCTTTGGATGTCAAGGACGTGTTGGTCCATTTGGTTGCTGCTGTAGCACCGTAATGGATCCCCCCTTGGCATTTTGTTTGTTTCTGTGCTTGGGGTGACGGGTGAGGGCGTTCATCCGGGGATTTTCGGCCTTGATTGGCCATATACCCCTTTCACTCGATCTCCACGTATATATTTCATTGTGGTATACTTATTTAGGTCGACCGACGACGTTTTTCTATATTTGATCCCCTTGGTCCATGTTGTAGATCAAGAGGAGACCGGATATGGCGTAGGGCACCGATTTTCTGTGTCCTCACCCCTCCCTTGGGGCGTGGGAGACGCCTACAACGTGTGTGGGGCCTCCATGTGTCCTTGGGACATGGGGGGGGGGTTGGAGCCCATTGGGGTCCTCCCGTCCTCTCTTTAATGGCTTCCGAGCGGTAACAACGCTCTGAGAAGGGGGGTGAAGCCGGTTCGGACCCCCGTGGCCATCTTGGGGTCACTTGGGGTGTGTATCTATGTGCCGGCAAGCCGCCATTGGCTGATATCATACTCTCCCATCCACCTGATCTAACCCGATGTGATAGTGTGATAGGTTTGGCCATTCCGGCTATGAGCGGCCATATTCAGTACCGAGGCGCCGCCAGCGGAGATTTATATATCAGAATATCAGGAATCAACAGGGTTTTATTATCATAATGTTTCCGTAATTCTTCAGCCTTTCGTTCTGATGGTCAATGTATCGGCGACTGTCAGTTGGCTCGCGATTTTGCGTTAACCGATTGGTTAACTGTTATTTCCAGATATTTTGGCGGAAACCCCGATGAAGGGTCAGATTTCATCAGTAAAGGGTTCGTTGCTTCCGCAATTTTCTAAATATGCACTCGAAATTCCAATCTGAATTTTTCGCGATGTCGAAATCGGATTTTCGACTTCGACATCGCCGCACTTGATTTGGTCTTCTTCCAGTGGTCATACTCCTTTCCCTAGGCCCGAATCAGGTTTCCCTTATACTTGCCACGCATTTGACTTGGAGATAGAAGGGAAACAAAAGTGAATCGTGGGACCACTTTGAAGGGCCATATCTACGCGCGAGTGTGAGGAAAGAGAATAAGGAAGGTTGGGTTGCAAGCGCCTTAGTCTCAACTTAATTTAGGAAGCATCAAACGCCTTTGGTGTGTACACATGCCCGGTATAGCAAGGGATAAGGGTCAAGAGGGTATAAAGTGATATATAACTCTTGGACCGTGCAACCGAATATTTTATTGCGACTTTCGAGTGTACCGCATGAGTGTTGGGGTTGCATAGATACTTTCTTTGGGTTCCTACGTATTTTTAACGTGAAGTTATGACCATGGAGGGGCATGGCATACCATGGTGCGAGCCACTTTTGAGGGTATGTGTTATATGCATGGTATGTGCTTCGATATGCTCACGCCCATGTTATATATCTTCGTGTGGCCGAAGAGATGGGGAGCCACACGTGACAAGGCCTTTGCCCATGTCCCAATTGTGGAAGTCAAAGCGCTAGACTAAGTCTACCGCATATGTATTGCTCATGGCATGTATGGCAAGGAGATCCATGAGTGCACTCCCATTTTCATGGGGCATGTAGATACGAGTGGCGAAGGTATCTCCATGCGCCCGATTGGGGATCCAAGTGGGGGAATTGTTCGTAAATGGTTCCAATCAGTTGTGTATTGAACCATGAGCGGATATCATGGGTGAGCATAGAGATATACTATAATGACATTTTGTATTTGGACATATTTTCATGTTGTTGACCTCATTTTATGCTCATTTTTGTGTTTTATGTGCTCAACTGGTCGGCTAACAGTAAAGTGCCTAGAGATCCGTGAACTATGGTATGTTGCTTATATGTTGGCATATGCTTCGGTGTTGTACCTCACCATATGCCGGATCACGTGGTCTCTTTGGCTTGGCACATGAGGCCTCACAAAATTAGGTCTCAAACTCATGAGCTGACTTGTGAAGCATGTAATGTACATAACCGGAAGGGTTTCGGAGCCAATGATGGGATATTCTTGGGCATGAACATTTGGTCTATATCACCCTTGTATATTACTTTCCGGTTTGACACGTGCATGGAGCATTTGAATATTTGCCGTACGCATTTTTGAGTATATAATTGACTTTTGGGCATAGTGGTGTGATTTGCCTGATTTTGCCATGTTGTGAGGTCATCAGCATGGGGCAGTTCTCCAAGCCCAATCGACTCCAAGTCCAACCAAGCTTATGTCAGGGTAGGGCATGGTCCTGAGTGCCACTCTAGGCCATGACGCGCCACCTCCCCTATTGGGCTAGGATATATAGGCTTGGGAGTGACACATTCTTGGGGTTTATGTAGTGACTTGTGACACATGGCATTTAGCCATCTTATTTGATTGGGTTCAAGGCATCATGTTGGTAAGTCAAGGGAAGGTCTTGAGTCCAGGGAATGAGGGGTATATGGCTGTGAATGTGTACGTTTCCATCTTTCCCCAAATTTGCTTGATATGTGTTCATATGCCAATTTCAGGGCTTTCCTCTTTGGTGCAATTCTTGTACATGCCCGCCACCGTGGGACGACCGGTGTGCTGAACGGAAGCCCGCAGTGTGGATTGGATTATTGCTGGATTTGTGGGATCTGGTTGCTGTTCAGGGTTGAAGGAGGATAGTATTTTCTATATTTTTGGATTTGGAACCCTGAATTTTGATAAATGCAATAGTTGATCAGGAGCAAATCGGCAGGGGTTACAGGCGGAAGGGGCACAGCAGGGGCCGGTCCTGGTAGGGACCTTCTTTACAGAGGAGATAGCAGCCTACCTCCGAATCACTTGCCGCCGGTTCAACAACGCCCTCGGCCGACGGAAGGGAACACCTTACCCACTCAGCGCACTCCTCTACTCGGCACACCACCCCCACCCCGCACAACAGAAGCCCCCGGAGGGCTGGGCGTCTTTTCGGGACGCCCACCTGGCCGCCCCTGACGAGGCCACCGCCACGCGGATGGGCCCCACGGACCAGGAAACCTATTTCAGAGGCCTCAAGACGAGCCTCCAAGAGGCAAACCGCTGGCACGCCCGCTCCCCGTCGCCCCCACGGGGATAGGGGGGTTCACCCGCCCCCGACACCCACCAGGCCAAGAAGACCAAGACAGGTCAGGGGGCCCGCCAACGCGCCCGCCAGCAGGGCACGACGCCCCGACCAGGGCCCGGGTCCAGCCACACCGCCCCACCCCACGCCCAGGCCCCCGGGGCGCACCAACAACGCTGCCACCGCCAGCGCCCACCACCACCACCGTACCGCAGCACCCAAACCCTGCAGCCCAGTCAGCCACCACCGCCCACACACGTCCACACCATGCCAGGACCACCATACGCGCAGAGACAGGGGACATGGCGCCACCAACACCACCACCACGCCCCCGTCCCCCCCAACCCCTACCCCCCAATGCCCCCATGCTACAGCGACCCCCACCAGCTACATCCCCACCACGCCCCAGCACAACCAGGCCCCACGAACCACCCACCCCACATAGCGCACATCACCGCACCACACCATCACGTATTCCACGACCACCAGCCCCTGCCACCACCCCCACCAACGCCGGGGTACCACACACAACCAGCACACCCTCCACACCACCACCACGCGGTCCAGCACCACCCGCCGCCCCCGCTACACGGGCCCATGACACACGAGCCACGGTACACCCCCATGGACCCGCGAGGAGCCGCGCACGCACACCAGCAACACCAGGGCCTAGTAGGAGCGCCCCACCACCACCAGCAGCCCCCCCACCCACACCCCATACCAGCGAGCACCATCCACCAGCAGCCACCCATTACATACGGACCACAGCCCCACCCGGACGCTCATGCGGCCGCCTCCCACCCACACCCCGGCACCACAACCGGTCAAGAACCGCAAGGGCCGCACGGCGCACACACGCAACACCCACAGGACCCACAGGGACGCCCGGACCCCCAGCCAGCATAACACCCACCCCCGCCCCCCCAAACCCCACCACCACCAGCAGCCCCCCCCCCCACAACCCATACCAGCGAGCACCATCCACCAGCAACCACCCATTACATACGGACCACAGCCCCACCCGGACGCTCATGCGGCGTCTCCCACCCACACCCCGGCACCACAACCAGTCAAGAACCGCAAGCGCCGCACGGCGCACACACGCAACACCCACAGGGACGCCCAGACCCCCAGCCAGCACAACACCCGGCCCCCGCCCCCCCCACCACCAACAGCACCACCCCCACACCACCCCCCTTGCCCCCCCCCGAGACCAGGCCACGGACGCAACACGCGGCAGCCAGCACCAGCCAATAGACGTCGATACCCCCGCCGACACACGCCACCGCGAATCCCCCCTCCCGCGACCGCCACAAGAGACCCCATCACCGGACCCACACGCAACAACCACGACCACCCCCCCCCAACCCACACCACCCCCCCCATCACACCCCGCACCACCAGCCGCCGCACCGGCCGAACCCTACGCCCTACACAACCCCGCAGCGGTACGGCAGCACCTCCGGGGACTCGGGGAACACGACGTCGTGCTGTACCTCCGCACCTCTGGCACCAGCACCCCCATCCGGGCGGCCACCCTGGTCCAGGCGGCCACCCCTGGGGGAAGGCGTCCGAGACTTCCTCTTCGACGCCTTCCTCCAGGTCGCCCGACACGACCGCCCCCCACGCGCAACCCCAGACGGCGAGAGCCCGCCCCCCACGGGGAGCGGGATCTGGGTGCCCCCCATTGACTGGGGGCGACACCTAGTCGGACACCCCGTGCCGGGGCGGGTGGACAACAAGGGCCACACGCGCTACCACGAGCCCAACATGGCCCACCCCCCACCCGGCGCCACCCCCGACAGCACCAAAGAGTGGGAGCGGGAAACATCGGTAGCCCGGATGGCCTCCCTGAGCAACTTCCGGCACCACATCCCGGGGGACATCCCCACCCCCGACGAGCAACGGCCAGCCCCCTCCACGTACATGACCCTCATGTACAGTCTGCACTACACCCTCTCCACCACCAACTACCACGCACCCATTGACCACTGGGTGGTACACGGCACCAACTCCCTCCTCCCCGCCGACTACACCCCCCCCCCCACACAGCCCAGGCCCCGACACGTACGCCAGGGACAACGACCCGGACGAGCCCCACATCTGGGGCACGTGGGAACGCAAATCCCTGGCCACGCTGCTCTCCATCCGCAGCACCAGCCAGGGCCTTGGTAGGGCGATGTATTGCCTCGCCAAGTGGACCCAACGGACCTGGGGGATCCCCACGGACTGGCGGGTGTGGGTGGTCACGCTGCGCCCCCAGCAGAGGGAAGCCCCCCCAAACCGCAGGGGACCCACGCCCCCACGCTCCACCAGCCTACAGCTCTGCCCGTACATGGTGGCAGCCCGCCTCATGACGCTGCTGTGGCCGGGCCCACACACCCCCACCCAAAACTACCCCCACCTCACAGAGGCAGACATGCCCGGCATCCAGCGATGCTTCTTCCAGACCCTCGACTACCTCCAGCAAACACACCCGCACGTCCTGGAGCGGATATGGCCACCCCCCGGGTAACCCACGTGCCCGCGCAGCCGAGACAACGCCGCCACACCAGCACCACCACGCACGGATCACCAGGGAAAAGGCGCGCACACGCACGGTGTCCGAACCCGCACCCTCGTTCTCGCTACTTGCAGGACCCAGCATCATACGCCCGCCCCCGAAGCCCAGGACCCTCCGCTGTCTCCCACAGCCCTCTCCTCCGCCTCCAACTCCACAACCTCCACCACCACGACCACCTCATCCACCGCTACCAGCACGTCCTCATCCATGACACAACCCCCCAGGGCGCGGGGGACACCTCCCAAACGGGCCCCCAAACACGCCCCCACCGCGAGCAGCCTCGCCGCCGCCAAGGCCCACGCCCCGACGAGGCCCACACCCGCGACCCAGCCGAAACCCAAGACCGCCCCCAAACAGCCACCCAAACCCGTCAGCGCGCCACGACCGCAACCCGCAGCCAAGTCCAAACCCAAGTCCAAACCCGGCGCCACGACGGCAGCGCAAACTGGGCCCCCGAGGACGTCCTCTATGACATTCGGCCCCAGCCGTCCCAAGCCCGAAGGCAGCAGCGCCCAGCTCGGCGCCCCCCCACCGTCACCGACGCCAACGCCACCACCTTCATGGCGGAGCGCGCCGCGGCCGAAGCACGACGCACCTCGTCCCGCCACCTCTCAAAGCCCGCACCCCAGGCCCACGGACCGTCCCCGACCAGGCCAGAACAACGCCAGGGTCCGCCAGCAGCGTCCCTGCCCCCCTACCAACCCTCGATGACAGTCCACATACAGCGCATGCCCCACTACCGCCGCCGCGGCGAGTCCCCGCCCAACCCCGAGGCGGAGACCGTACGCGCACACCCGCGGGTCCACATCCGCGCACGCCCCCACTCCCCACGCACCCCCACGGAGCAGGACTACCAGGAATCCCCCAGGCCCGCCACCGCCACCGGTCCCTCCGACCCCGTCACACCCACCCACGCCCACTCCTCCGCCCAAGACCGCAGGCCCGCCCAGGAACAGTGGTGGCAGCGCTGGACCCACACGCAGCTCTTGGAGCTGCGAAAGTGGGCCCGGGGAGAGCCCTCCCTCGAGGGCCTGGTCGATCGGCCCCGCGAGGGGTCGGTGGAGAACTGCCGCCTCCGTCCTGCGGGGGGGGTGGATGCCGCAGGCCGCATGGGAAGCCATGCTGGCCGATGCACTCCACCCCCTGGGAGTCCACCCCCGCAACCTCCCCGCGCCCCAGGACCACCCGTATGTCCTCAGGCGCCTGCGGGAGACCCTTCAAGGATACGCAGCGAGACGGCATCCGCCTGTGGGACATCACCCAAAGCCCAGCCCCGCACACACACACCCCCTCACCACCCCACAAGCGTTGGCGCACCGACACCGGCGACACCCAAAGCACCCCAGGAGCCCTGCGCGCCACACAACACGACGCGCCTGACCCCCCGGCCAGCGGCGCCGCCACCTAACCCCGTTACCCAGCAAACCACGACCACGGGGCGCCACGCCAGGCCCCGCCCAGAAGTCACCAAACGAACCGGACGCCGAAGGAAGCCAACGCACACGACAGCGAGCACCACTACGCCCAAAGGCACAGAACCCAGGCCCGCTACCGTCGCAACCGCCTAACCGAGCCAGAATCCAAGCACAAATCAAACCCGAGCCACACCCCGAAACAGCTAACCCTTGACTCCTAACCAAGCCCGCCGAGGGAACAACGTAGCCACAGCCTACACCCACAGCCCACACAGCCGCCTAACCAGCCAGCTCCAGAAGCAAAGAGACACCTCACCAAACCCACCCTGACCCAAGCCCGTGTACATCAGGACGCGCGAGCCGCACCCCTGGGGCGCGACCGCCGCCACAGCACCGACGACACACGCCAGAGGACACAACGCTATTGCACCGCAGCACCAGCTGCCCATGCCTGTGCCTGCAGTGTACGCGCGCCCCTGTTTTTCTCTTTTTTGTTTTTTTTCCCCAAAAAAGAAAAAAAAAGAAAATTAGGGGGGGGAGGAAGAGGGACACAACCACCCATGGCACACGCGCACCGCACACAGCACGCACACCGGTGAACGGGAGCCCTGTGGCCCAGGACACCGCACATGCAACACAACACACCGAGCGAGCACACCGGTGAACAGGAGCCAGCTGGCCCAGGACACCGCAGACGCAACACAGCAAACCGCGCGGGCGCACCGGTGAACAGGAGCCCAGCGGCCCAGGACACTGCACACACGTAGGGCGGCCGAGGGACAGGAAAGGACCAGTACCCCATGGGTCGGACGCACTGGGGCGAACCAGCCGACCCACCGGGCCATCGGCAGGAGCGGTACTCCAAGGCCACTGGTCCGAGCCCGGCCAGGCTGCATCGGGGACCATGGCAAACGTCACCCGGAGCCATGGAAGCAACCGGTGACAGGCGAGCCGGTACACAGTCCAGGAGGGGGTCACCTGACAAGCAGAGTGGCCCCGGAACTCAAGCTACAAGGGTGAGGCGGTCGTACCGTAGACAAGCGGGAGCAATACCCCTTGTGGTGAGAGATACTCCACACGGCTGGGCAGCCCCCCAGAGCTGCCGCCCAAAGGAGGGGGCATGTGGCCCTACCCATGGACACATGTGGGGACACCCTCCCACCTGGGACACATGGACCGGGTGGCCGCGACAATGCCTTCCCAAGCACATGCGGGAGCGGCTCAAGAGGCACCTGAGATAGGGCAGTGGGAGGGACAGGACGTCCCCTTGGTAAGACCTTCTTCCTGCAATGTCAAAGGAGGCATCCCGAGCTCCCGAAGATACCTACCTATCTACGTATTTACATTCCCTTTCACGGCTACCACCTGTGACAGTCGATTATACATCGGTAACCTTCGTCATATTTTTCAGGGGATCAGGGGAATGATTTGCTTTTTTCCAACAGCCACTCAATGGCAGACGTGTCCAGTTCTAACAGCGGCCGTAGCCTTCGCTGCCCGATAGATATGGTTTTTTTTTCCAACTTGGTTCAAAGACGGAAACAGAATAGGAAATTGTGGTTGCGAAAATGGTTTTCGGTTACTGGGAACAGAGCGCACGCAGACACCAAATACAATCTGCGGCGGCAGCACGCGCACCAGAAATGACGACAGGAAAAGGCCACATGTTTTCAAACACACTTTGTTTAAAGATCGCTGTGCGAAACGATAACCAAAATATGTGCGCGAATCTAATTCCACAGAGAAAGACGCAATTTTTTTCGCAGGACAAACATAGGTGCAACTGGAGACCTGCAGAATGTCATTTTTGAAAATGAGCTCCCGAACAGGCACGCACCAGTTGGGTTTTGAAATACAAAAAATGACAAGATTGGTAAAACACACCCTTCAAATCAGACAAAATAATAGTTTATTTTAATAAACGAAAAGTGGAAAAAAGCAGCAAAATTGGGTAAAATTGTATTTTTTCGGTGGTATCTGAGTCATGTGTGCTGCAAGTGTCCGAAAAAAATAGTTTTTCGGGCGGTCATTTTTTTGGTCCTTCTCTTCCAAAAGGGGGTGCAGTTTGCGTGGGCTAAGATAGAGGGAGGCGCTGAAGACAGGCCAAACAAAAAAAACCCACCAGTGACCCTACCTTTTGAGATAAACGACACTTAATGAATAACAACAACACAGTTCAACCCATGCCCGGATCCCACAAATACCTGATTGCAGATGCACCACAGCTCTTGCTTCTCCTCTTCCTCCTCCTCCACGTCCTCATCTTCTTCTCCGGCCTTCTCCTTGCCCTTCCTTGACTTTGCCTTGGGCTTCGGCTTCGACTTCTTCTTTCCGAAACCGTCTGGAATGGCCACCACTTCACCCAACCATAGCTCTCCGCCAGTGCAACATCTATGAGGTGGTGCTTGTGCCCAAGTGCAAACCAATGCAAAACCCCGCCAATTGTGGTATCGGTGGAAGCCAAAGCAACACCACCAATCAAACCCCGCGAAACCACCAATGAACCAGGGGGACAAGCAAGGAAAGTGCCATCCGAGCCCACCGAAGGCAAGGGGTTAGCATGCATTTGCCGCAATGGGCACTCCTCATATGAAGGGTGACCCTCAACCCCAACTCGAAGGGGGCTAGGGGACAAATGTTCATGAACTGCAAAAAAAGTAGCCCCATCAACGGGCATGTAGAACTACAGTGGGGCCGGACAACGACCCCATGCAACACCACTGTGTTGCGTCATTGTCTCACCCTGATTCCAAGCGCCCTCCGCACAGGCACGACACTGCCCCTCCACGGCGTGGGTGGCACACAATGGCACGTTACCACATGTAACACAAAAAACTGTGGTAGCATCACTCACATCCAACAACACCTCACAACCAACTGCACCACAAGTTGCATGAGGACCTTGAGACCTTTCGGGGGATGCAGCTGCTTTGCCGGCCCAAGGGGGAACAACAACGGGGCAAGTGTTGGTGGAGTCGAGCCTGGAGGTACCAACCGAAATGAAACCAAAAACACGGGGCCGATGGGGGTTTGTGGTAGGGCAAATACCTCTGCAATGCACAGTCAGTGCATTGCCCAACCACACATCCCCGATGTCCAATGGGGCCATTGGGGCCACCACCCAAGGGTCGGGGAGCCCCGTGTCGGATGCAACCACAAAATCCTTAGCACAACCATCATCGGGTGTGCAGCAGAACATCGGGAACAGGCAAATAACATGAAGTTGGTCCGGGCCGGCAACATAGCTCAGGTTAATGTCACGGTGCCAACACTATTTTTTTTCCACATCCACTGTACCGGCCTTTACCACAATAAAGGTGGTAACATTCACGACCGGACACTTCCAACCCAAATGAGTCTCCAAGTGGGGTATGAGGACCTCCCTTGCGAAACTGTACATTGCACCCCCCTCCGGTGGAGTCATTGTGCGGCGGGTATCACTGTCCCCTGCACGAGTCTCGGCGGGCCAATCCTCATTAAAAATATTGAGCCCCGCATCTGCCCTAAGTTCCTCATACTCATCCTGAAGCTTGTCCGTCCAATTGACAGAAATGAAGCCAGATTGGAAAGCATGGCCCCATTGGGGCAATTCCTTGAGATCGTCGACATGACGATGATCGACGACGTCAACAGGGATGGAGACACGATGGTGTTCAACACCAAAAAGGGGGGTGGTGGTGAGGGGGAAGAAAAGGGAGGGGTGCATCCCAGTACCCTTGTACCAGGTTGGGAGGGTGTGGCCCTCCAAATCGGCATGCCAGGACCATGGCGATTGGGAGTGGAGGGAGTAGAGGGGGGCGGTGTCCTCCCAATGCCCCCGCTGCACTTGCTGGGCCTTGCACTGCCATTCGCGCCAGCCAGCGGCCACGTCCCCCGAGACATGAATCCCCAGAGAGCCATCCTGCATCTCCCATTCTCTCAAATACAAACTCATCCCCCTATTGGGCCCCCCACAGCTTTTTTTAACATGCTCCACGACAGCACGGGCATCCGAATCATGGAGCTGCAACACAATAGCTTGCAGATTAGGGTTGTTGTGAAACAACGACAACAAAGGGTCAGTGAGGCTGTGGGGTTGGGCAACGCCGGGGTGCGTTAGCTTCACCAGGGCCACAGGGGTGTCCAAGGTGGACCGAGCACAATTCTCAAGAGAAGGCCAAGACACGGTGCGTGTGCTGTCGGGGCTGTAAACACCTCTGTGCACTGTGCGGAGAGCTACGGCATCGGCCCACTTCTTCAACAAGGCATGAGTGCCCACATCAGTCATGGTGGCAGAAAAAGAGGGCCTGGAAGAGCAAGAAGCAACATAATATGAATTGGAATCGACACATATTCCTTTGGCTACCATCTGTACGTTTCTGGCCGCAGGCGCGCTTTTGTGGCCCACGGTGTTGCACGTAAGGTTTTGAAAACGCGTAGAGCGCGCACAACGCGTACAACACGTACAGACCAAGTAACACGCACAGAACGCGTAGCACGCCGAACACGAGCCTCCAGAGGCACGTGCAGAATTGGAATACCGGACCGCGCAGAACGCGCAGCACGTCGCTTTGCACACGGGCTCACATCGAGGAGGGGCCGCGTCCTCACAGTTGGGTATCCAGCCTACGGGGTTGTCCCCCAGGGTTCGCACTGGTCCCATGGGTAGGGATAGCAGAGGCTCCGCCTCCATGATCGTCTCGTTCAAGCCCCCCATTCCACCACACTACTCCTCATCCCCCTCATCCTCCTCATCCTCCTCTTCCTCTCCGTCCTCCTTGCCTTCCTTGTCCTCCTCGCCTTCCTAGGTCTCCTCGCCTTCCTCGTCCTCCTCGTCCTCCTCGTCCTCCTCGTCCTCCCCGTCCTCTTCGTCCTCCTCATGGTCCTCCTCCCATACCTCCTCGTCCTCCTCATCCACCTCCATGTCCCGTGCGCCTTGCACACCTCCATAGCCATGTCCCGGTGCAAAGCACAACACGTGGAATGCCTTTGCACAAACGGTACATTCATAGCCCGTTCTTCCCCTCTTGCAAAAGTGGCACACACGCCGCCGTTGTGTCGCCACCGGCACGTGTACCTCTTGTCGTAGGGGCTGGGCAAAGTACCGCCGCCGCAACACTTGCCATTGCCATTCCCACATACTAGTGGTCTCCTTGCAAAGTTGCAATGGCCGACAAGTTGCGAACACATTCACAACCGCGTACCGGAGCACGAACGCACGCACCGCGTGGGCCCATGTCATCTGGCGGCCAACCTGCCTCATCTGCAGGGCCATCTGGTTCACACCATTGACCCGGCGCGACAGTGTGCGGTACACCGCCACCACGGGGTGCACTTCCCGCCCGCTTCGCCGGTGAGGTGGTCCCTTTCGGGCAAACCACACATTCGTCAACATCGGCACAACGCGGGGGGCTTTTTGCCCGACCTTCGGATTCTTGTACGTGCACAGACTTCACTTGAAATCCGCAACAGTGCACACCGCCGTCTGCCCCTCCTGCACCTGCTCCCCGGCCCATGTCACGCCGTACGTGGACCTCTTCATCATCATGAGGAATGGCCGCTTGTTGGCGGCCAATTCCTTTGCAAGGCTGTGGGACCCCAAAAAGGAGTCGGCACATAGCACCGTCCCCTCGGGCAGCAATGATGCCCACAACTTCATGATGTTTTTGGCATCGAAGTGCCCTGCCGCAGTGCCGTAGCAGCGTAGCCGGCCACGTACACCGGTGTACAAATACATGTCCACCACGTACCCCCATGTTGCATCGGCCAGGCAATACAACTTTATCCTGGTTGGGTGCGGTTTCCGGGCTATGAACATTTTCAAGGGGCCCGCTAGCATCCCCTTGTGGGGCACCACGGACTCATCGCCGCAGGCCCCACCCCCCATGCACCACGCTCCCGCCCATTGGCCATTGCAGTCTTCCAGTAGCGAGACGACATCGGTACGTAGCAACCGTTGCAGCAAGTAGTATTGGCGACACGTCAGCATGTTTGCCACATAGGGATTGTATAATAGGCCCCTGCGGTCCCAAACACCGACCACCTGCATTGGTCGCACCATCCCCAATAGAATTAGAAATGCATTGTACCTAGGTACTAGAGGTAGCAGGTCTGGCCTTCCGTGGTCCCGTAGGGATTGGCATTGTAGATTCTCCATGGGGGCCATGATATGGTCCCACACCTTGTCCTCAGTATAGCCGATGAGCCAGGATTCCCCGGGCCGGATACCGTACTGGATATCGGCCGCACAATCCTCCCGTGGGAGCCTATGGTCGTACAGCGGTGGTTGAAATTTTGGTGGCATCACAAACAAAGATTGTTGAGAAATGAGACTCTGTAGAACACGCAACACACCAGTGGCAGTTCCAGAGGCAACATCAGAGGCAGCAAAAGCGGAACGTGCAGAACGCGCAGCACATGCAGAACGCGCAACACGACCTCCGGAGGCAGTCACAGAAGCAGACGCGTAGAGCGCGTATTACACGAAACACACACAGGACAGGGGATGGGGCAATGGGGGCGGCCACACGAACGAGTCAATTGTTGCTTTCTCGAAACGGTGTCCGTGGACCCTACATGGTCCACGCAGAGCAGCGGCCGCAGCCGCCACCATTCATCCGAACGTCGAAAAAGTATTCACAACATAAGAAATACCGGCGTCGGTGCCCCAATGGAAGCGCCGCCTACCGATGCCACCACTGTGGGGTTGGCTGTGAATGTGCTTGCTGGGCCAACGGCACTGGCCTGGAAAAGAAGGGGGGTTGTGAGGTTTGTCTGCCGCGGACCTCATCGGGGTCGGGCCACTGATCCCCCTCCTGTGTGTTTGAAAAAATGCTGCCTGGACTGCTCCAACTTAGGTCGGCCCGATTTACTAAATCTGCACTATCTCGTCCTTCTCCTCCATCTCCTCTCCCGCCGCTGCGGCTTCCTCCGGGGGCTCCTCTCCCATTTCCGCATCGCTCTTTGGCGCCCCAGCGCTCCTTTCCTTGGCTGCCTCCGGCTCCTGCGGTGGATCTATTGGCGCGGTCGACTCCTCCTCCGGCTCCGTTTTGATTGCATGCTGCAGAACACGGAACACGCGTGAAACATGCAACCCACCTCTGGAGGCAATCCGAGAGGCACCAAAGAGGAAACGTGTGGAACACGCAGAACGCGGAGAACACGGTGCTCGCATCCAGAGGCACACCCGGAGGCTACGCGCAAATCCCCTAGAACGCATAGTACTAATGTGCAACGCGCACCTGTGCACCTTCCGTGTGCGGGGGTCCCGTCTCTGGCCCCATCTCCGGCCTGCCTTGCTGCTCCCCGGACGGTGGCGGTGGTGGCGGACGTCCTTGCGGCATTGTCTGGGGTGGTGGGAGTATTGGCGCTGGTGGGTCCCCCGGCGGTGGCGGTGGCTGCAGCATTCCTTGCGGTGGAGGATACGTGGGTGGCGGCGGATAATCCGGGGGCCGGTACTTGTACGGGTCGGACCCATACGGGAGGCTCCTGGAGCTCGAAGGCATGTCCGGATCCGTTCTCATCGGCTGGTACTCGTACCGCGGCTCATACTCTTATCGCGGCTCATACGGATACCCATCCTGCCGCGGATACCCATACACCTCCCAGGTTGTCTGCAGAACATGCAGAGCGCGCAAAACAGGTAGGACATGGGAAGGCAAATCCAGAGGCAGTCACAGAATCGAACGTGCAGACCGCTAGAACGCGTAGGACGCCCAAAGCAGACAGGAGGCAACTCCAGAGGCAGGTGAAAAGACCCGTGCCACGACGCCCAGCACAGGAATGCACACCCGCTGCCTCTTTGCATCCTTTGTTCTCACGAGTGTCCATGCCCCTGTGTCGGGGAGGTCGACACCTCTGTCCTCCGTTAAGGTGTAGGCCATGAGGCCAGCAATGCGGACCGTGCGCGACAGCTTCTCCTGTACAGACCACGCAAAGCGCGTGCAACACCGGAAGGCACCCCCAGAGGCAACGAAGAGGCGAAACGTCGGGAACACGTAGCACGCGCGGAACGCCGAAGACGCGCTACACGCTGCACTGGACGCGTTACAGAGGGAACACGCAACACATGCAGTACACCTGCAAAGTGTCAGTGGGTATGTCGACAATGTCCTCCGCACCAAACGCACTCAGCTGGTCCATGGCCTGCGCCGTGGTCGGTATCCAGACAACAGGGGCTCCCCCTTCAATTTCGCCAACGGCAGGCCTGCAGCTGCGGGGTCACCAAATTCCGTAGGCCAGTCCGGGGCTCCGACACAGTTCGTGCACACCGACACCCCCTTGATCAACCCGGTTGCGACTTGGCGGGGTGAGCTGCTGGGGTATCGCTCCTCAAACAGTTCTCTGGCAGCGGCTGTGCTTTGTGCATTCTTCGTGCCACAGCGGAGGACCATTTGCACACTGTACGCCCGCACGTCCGTCACCAGAAGCAGCGCCAGGCCCAATTCGCGGCGCGCTTGTGTTTCCTCGGCCAAACACACTTTGTAGTGTTGGCATACTGGTCCCAGTGACACTTTATATTCCGACTCCAGGGTGCGCTGCATGACCTGCACATCGTTGTCGTAGGTGGCCCGGGCTTGGTACTTCTCCCCTCGGGTTGCACCTGTGGGCATCGACCTGTGCGGTTCGCCTTCCACTGCGTAACGCACATGCTTGGGCTTCTCCTCCACCTTCTTCTTGCCCTTGCTCTTCTTCTTGGGTGGACTCTTCGTCTTTTTCTTCTTCTTCTTGGACAGCTCCTCGGGCTCTGGCCTTGCCTCTGGCTTTGCCTCTGGCTTCGTCTTGACAGGGGTCCCCTTTGGTTGTGTGGCCATGCGGGCAACCTCCAGGGGGTGCTGCGGGGGGCGCGTTGGGCGAGGGAGGGCTCGTCCTTGTCCTTCACACTGGCAGCATCACTGCCCTCCTCTGCCTCCTCCGGCTCCTCTTCCGACTCCTCTTCCGACTCGTCCTCGTCTGAACTCTCCGTGGTTCCCTCATCTTGGATCCACGTCCACAGCCGGTCGCGTGGAATCTGTAGAACATGCAGAACATGCAAGACACATGGAGGCAACCCCAGAGGCAATACCAGAGGAAGCGCGCAGAGCGCCCAGAACGCGCAAAAACGCATAACCCACAACGAGAGGCAGATCCAGAGGCAACGGAAAAGGGAACGCATAAAACACCTTTTTGTATTTCAAGTAGCCATCCTTCTTGTTGCGGACGTCCTGCACCACATGTGGCGCATGTGGCTTGCCCTTCGGGGCCTTGACCTGTGAAAGGGTGCAACAGGCGGTAGGGGACAATAGGCAGCGCAAAAAAGTGGTCACATGAACCGCAAACCCGTGAACGTGGTACACCTGATACGTTGTGAGGTTCGTCAACCAAATTTCTTTCTCCTGCTTCTCCTTGGCCCCTTTCTTCTTCCGATTGACCCATCCGGCATGCCACCCCGCTGCGACACAAGGGGGTGAGGAGGACAGCGGTGCAAGGCGAGAAGCGAGATGAAAACGAAGACACACACACACATACTTGTGGCTTGTTTAATTTGAAAGACAACGAAGGCGTCGTGCTTCAGTTTCTCCGCATGCTTCCACTCTCCCAGCTTCCCACCCTTCTGCAACCATTGAGAATGTGTGGCGGGGTACAGGGGTGCAGGCATGGCTCCTGCACCATAAAAGCAAAGCGGCCTATGAATGTTGGGACAAAAACATGCTGCAGAGCACGTAGCACGCGTAGAACGGCTCCAGAGGCAACGTCAGAAGCGAAAAACGACAACACACAAAACACCCAACACACGTGGGCAATGTAGCACCAAGGCAAACGCATAGGCAGAAGGCAATTGTCGCTGGAATACGCACGTTTCAGTTCCATTGGGAACCAGGGCAGGTGTGTGGCAGAGTACACGGGTGAAAGCATGGCAAAAAAAAAAAAAATCGGGGGTGGTATGATAGGTGTGAAGCGCTTAGCCCCTGCAGAACGCGTAGAACGCGTAGGAAGACTTCCAGAGGCAGACTCAGAGGCACGGGACCGAAACACGCAGCACGCGCAACAAAAGCAGCACGCGTAGCACCAAGACAGAGGCAGAGGCAGGAGGCAATTGTGCTTCTCTCCTCGAAAATGGTTGTCAATGAATTGAGCTAAACGGATAGTTCCATCGCGACAAAATTTCGTGCTATGCGTTCTACGCGTGGTAACCAAAGGAATATGGAGACATACATTGCAATCATGAGTGAAGTATGAGCCTAGATTGGTTTCAAGTGGTGTGCAATCGTCGGGCAAAGGCAAAGAATGCACCAAGATGGGCACAAAAGGCACAACAATGGCAATTTTCAACTTGAAACAACCACGTGGTGCAAACAAATACCCCCAGTAGACGGCCGTATACTCTAAGTATACGGCCCTATACTCCAGAGTATACGGCTGTATACTGAGGTATTGGAGCCTTGAGTATACGGCAGTATACCCGAAGAGCCCAAAATGGGGTATTTTCAAACACAACATTGATCATCACAATTGGCAAACTAGAGGTATTCCCCAACCCACCTATGCATGCATTGTGCAGTATACATTCGTACCCACCTGTACATGCCACATACCCCTTTCTCCCAAAACCCCCTTTTTTACCCGTATACTCCCAGGTATTCCTGGTATGCCAGGTTATGCTGACCATATAGGCAGCGCGCACGCGCTGCGATCTGAGTGCGTACCCGCTAAAATACCAACGCGTACGCGCCAAAACACCAGCGCGAACGCACTCAGAGCACAACGCGTACGCACTCAGATCGCAACGCGTACGCGCTGGTTCGCTGGGTCGTGCGCGTTACAAAATCGGTGCGTACGATAACGCGTACGCATACATGTGAACAAAATGGGGCAGATCTTAGTAGTTACACAACCGGAGACTTGTGGAATCTGTCCAATTAAAAGACAAAAGCTTTCGCTTTCATTGAGACCAGGGTGGCTGCCCCAGGGGGTTTCCTCCATGGACACCATTGGCAAAAACAAGAAAAGCACCAAGCTCAAGCAAGGGTTGCTACAGGGCTGACAGGCAAAAGCAGGACCAGCATCCCCGAAAGGCCTGGGACCCTCCTTCCCGAGTAGCCTGGGTCTGGATCTACCGGCAGAACCACAAATTATAAGATTTGTTGCTGTGTAGCGCCCAAACGAAGCGCCACTGTGACCGACGGCGATTTGAACCGTCATTTGGCAAATGCGCATTTTTGCGCAATCCCCGAGGGCGCTCTGTTCGCAGCCAGATATCTGGCGATTTTTAGCACCGAATCGGGATCTGATGCTATGGGCCAGTAGCCTGGGTCCCTTTCTGTAGATCCATCCTGAAATTTCCAGGAAAACCGAAAAATGTTTAAAGAATATCGGCCTACTGTGAAGGACTGGCCAAAACGGGTGCGCATTTGGCGACTTACCCTATGGTGAATTGCAGATCGCTGACGCATAATCAGGCCCTCACCCATTGTATCCTTTCTGTGCAGATCTCCCTGAGTCTCTGATGCGAAGTAGGCCGTGTTTGGGCCGAACAATGGCCTCATGGAGACTGTCCAGGACCGAAAGACCGCATTAATGGGGCAATAAATTTCAACGCCACCCCCCCCCCCCCTCCGCGTTAAGGACAGGACAGGTGCAGCCCAAAGGTTCACGAATGACCCAAAAAGCAACCCCTGACCGTGTCACTTATGGTGAGCATAACCTGGCATACCAAGAATACCCCCCCAAAACAGCCATTTTGGCACATGCACCTGATCGTTCCGTGTGCCCATGGGATATAAAAAAATGAGTTTAGCACCCTGAAAATAGGGGGGGGGGTCAAAAAACCAGAAAGCCAATTCCAAACACCCACACCTGTGTGTGGCAATCTACACTTTTTGAGGTATTGGGCAGTATACTCGAAGTATTGGAGAAGTATTCTTGCCGTATACTTCGGAGTATACGGCCGTATACTCAGAAGTATACGGCCGTATACTTGGAGTATACGGGGACTTTCTGCCTCCCACCCATGCCACCATTCTCATCAACCAACCCTTCCCTTGCAAGTACTCATGACCCTGCAACCCCCAAACACATTGTACACACAAAAGAGCACCATATGAGCAAAGCAGAAGAACACAAGAAGCAACCTTGTTTGATGTCCCATCCGAAATGTCAAATGTGATCCACTTCGCCATGTTATACATACCTAATATACACACTTACGCATATTGCACATCACATGAGATATACCTACATGTGCTTTGGTGCACGATGCTTCTTCCGCATGCGTTGCATGCCAATCCTCATCCCCCATCTACCCAAACCCTTTCCCCCAAACCACAACCGGATGCCCCAATCAAGGGCATCCAGGTGCAGAGCATGCCTTAGTCCCCATCCGGTGACATAAGGCTTGCTCAGCTTCCACCCTTGAAAACAATGGCGGATGTCCATTTTAAAACTTTTGTTCCTCCATTCCGTGGGAATGGAGGAAAACTTAAAAAAATTCCCCCACCTTTGGAGGTGTGCCCCACTGTGGCACACCACCCAATGCACCCGAACCGGAACACTCCACCCCAATGCCCCCCATGCCTTGGTGAATTGTGTAACCATGCATGCATAATGTTGGCGTTGATCCATGAGAACAGGACCCACATGGCGCCAAATCTTTTGCATATAGTAACAGGCCTGCAACATGAGGTGCAGGACGGCACTGCTTTTGAGCCACGTGTTGCCCTCCCACTTCACAACACGGGTACAATACATTGCAACAATGCGCACCAACTCGGCGTGCAACTCAGGTGTTTCGAAAAAAAAGACGGGAGGCGTTAATGTCGAGAGTGTGTTCCTTCTCTTTCGAGGGAGCACGCATCACTCTCTCAGCCACAGGGATGTGCTTTGCTTCTTGCCGGAGGTTAGAAATGAAATGGGACACGGCCCTTAGAGCTAGGGATGCAGGTTCGAATTCGCACGAATTCGCTCGAATTGGAATTCGCCCCGATTTCGCACGAATTCGTGGACCGCTCCGAACTCGAATTCGCAACTTCAAATTGGAATCCTCCCTGATTCGCTTGATGGAATCCATAGGCACGTACAATTTATCTTCTAGGTTGAAATTCACCTGTTTACATATGGGTATGCCACTACCCAGTACCATATCGCATAAAAGACTTCCCAAAAGCTTCCCTAACCTTGCAATTTTTGTTGTTTGTGGTTGCTTGCATTTACCATGTTGAAATTCGACGATTTGACAAAAAAAATCAAAACCAAGAATTCCAAAGTTCCTTGATTCTTTCAAATGCCCTTTGGAAAAGAAGCAGCAACGAAGCATGCAAGATCACCGATCCACACACAAACCATCACATGTGAACCACTTGTTGCCCTTATTGGGCCTTCATTCATTGCAGTCTTGAATTGAATCGTTGCACTTGAGGTCATCTAAGAGAGAGCATACACGGCACCGGGAAGGGTAAGGAGGGTACCGCTGTCAAGGATACATAAGGGCTACAAGGGGCTATGTACATAGCTTATAGGGAGGTTGGAGCAGGTGCGCTGGCTGGGTGCAGATCCGTGCACGTCATTAGCTCCGTGCACGTCGTTTTGGGTGCCCACGGCCTCACTGCGGCTGCGTCGGGCTGCTCTCGGCTGCTTCTCCTTCCACACACGCCCGACAGTGCGTGGTTGCCAAGGGCCAACACGTTTTGACTATCAAAAGTTAGAAAAAAAAAGTCGAAAATCAGAAGTTTGGGATGCATTTTTCTCCAAACTGGTGGACCTCTGGGAAGAATGGAGGGTGCCGCCGTGTTTGGTGGACCTAGGCGGACACAGCGGTGTGTTCAAAACGCAAAAGTAAATTTTGTTTTCAAGAAAGGGTACGCAGGCACCGAACAAGGAAATCAACGGCTCAATCGAAGCAGAATCATCATAGTTTTCATTTTATCAAGTCTAAAAAATTCTTGCATCGCACAGTTCAAAGTTAGTTTTTCATGTGGGGAAAAGACGGCACACGCGTGATCATTTTGCCGTCGCCTGCGAATTCGCAGCGCGAATTCGCCTTGAATTCGCAGTACTAAAAATTTCAGGCCGAATTCGCAGCGAATTTGCGCTGCCAACGAGTTTGCAGCGAATTCGGCGAATTCGAAATTGAATTCTCTGCGAATCTGCATCCCTACTTAGAGCTCCTCGTGAACCCCATGTGCGGGCGCTGTCCTTGAGACGTTTCCCAATGCCTGTCCCCACCCTTGCACAACAACGTGCCACATCTCCAACATTGCAGACAGGAGGGATGCAAGACATAAGGGACCCAATGCGAGGAAGCACTGGAAAATCTGCAATTGCAAACGAATGGGCTTGAAATTGGTCATACTTGAGATTACAATTGCAAAATTGCCCACATGACCCCGACATCATGACTTTCCATCCCCACTTTTAAAACACAATAACTTTTTGGGAGTACCCCCAATTTCTATGCCGCCCTCGGCTTCAATTAAGTTAACTTAAGCTTTTTGACTTGGTCATTCAATTTCCCCACAGCATCCATCCTTTGCAGATGGGCCATATCTTCCCCCCCATCAAAAGCCCACCATGCGGCCCATGCCTGGCCATCATGGTGTGCCCCCCTATCCTCCCATAGGTCCACAAACACGTCACAACGTGTGGCACTGGCATTATGAAAAACAGTGGCATCAGAACCAGGGTTGGAAAAGACGGCGTATATATACGCGTAACGTATATATACGCGTACTGTATCGCGAGAATACAATACAGTACACGTCTTGTTCCTAGGCTAGCATCTGGCGCCAGCCGCGGGCGCCGCTGAGCAAACAAACATGGCCAAGGATTGACAGTGCAAATGTGAGGTACTTTATAGAATTTGCAATGATTTTAATTTGGACTTCGTTTCATTAACATTGGTGTTTGAATTTTTCTGCCTGTCTTGCGTTTGCAGGGCCTCACAAGAAGCAAGTGAAGAAGAAGGAGAAGAAGAACAGGAGGGAAGAATATGAAGAGAGAAAGAACAGAAGAAAGAAGCGGAAGAGGCGAAGGAGATCAAAGAGACGTTAAGAAGAAGACAGCAGAAGATCGAGAAGCTGCAGCAGCGAAGAAGACTGAGGAGTGAAGACAAAGAAGACGAAGAAGGAGCACAAAAGGAAGAAGGTGCTGTGAGTGTCATTTGAGTGTCGGCGCGTGTTGTGAGTGTTATTTGAATGTCGGCGCGTGCTGTGAGTGTCCTTTGAGTGTCGGCGCGTGCTGTGAGTGTCATTTGAGTGTCGGCGCGTGCTGCGAGTGTCATTTGAGTGTCGGTGCGTGCTGTGAGTGTTATTTGAATGTCGGCGCGTGCTGTGAGTGTCATTTGAGTGTCAGCGCGTGCTGTGAGTGTCATTTGAGTGTCGGCGCGTGCTGTGAGTGTCGTTTGAGTGTTCGTCGCGCTCGCTTCTGTTGTCTCGACAGTGAGCCTTCGTTGTCCTTTATATGACCCTTTATGGTGGACTCAGTCAGTTTGCTGCTGCATCTCAGTGATGTCATTTGAATCTCAAAATTTCACTTCTGCACAGAGGCTTCAAGTGACGCCAGGGACCTGTTATGTGTGCTGCAGCAGCTGTACAGATACATGCGCTTGCTTTATTTTTTGCTGGTTGCTCACTTTTTGCCATTTGCCATTTTTGGCCATTTGGTGGTCAGCCTGGGGACAGGTGCCTTTGTGAGGCTGGATCTCCTGGGGCCTTGTTCGAGAACGCAATGGTTTTCAAAAATATCTGAAGTATTCTTTTTTCAAAAGAAGCACAATGGTTTTTAAAAACATCCGAAACATTATTTTCTCCACAAAAAACATTGTGAGTCTACTTTTTTTGAAAAAGCACTAGGAAGGGGCACAATAGAAGCAAGTAAACCATTAGAAGCAAACCGAAACAACATGAACAAGGAAAAAATTAACACACGATGTTCGTTTATTTTCATCGTTGGTTCGTTCATTCGTTAATTTTCAAAAAAAAATTAACAAGCAACGTTTGTTCATCCCAACCCTGTCTTGAACATCATAAATAAATATAGAACAAAAGGAATCCAGAAAACGTAAACAAAGGCAAAAAACTGTTTTCGCAAACCATTGCAGGTTGTAAACTAAAACACTACTTTGTCAGAAAAATTAGAGATACAATACATTACATTACAGTACTGTATCGGAACGATACAATACATTACACGTACTGTATTGTACCAACCCTGATCAGAACAGATTACAACAGCCAAATGTGTATTCTCCTCATACTTCCGAATGCTGTCTTCGGCATGGGCACATGCAACCATGGTGGTGACAATATCATGCAATTCCACCACCCCACATGTCCGGGTGCCCCCTTTGGTGGCCACCTCCAAAACCCTCCCCTTGTACAGGTAAGGCGTGAGGGTCTTACGCATTGCCATCACATGGTCCCAAGTGCATGCGTTCCTCATGCAACCCTTCAATGCCCGGATGGAAAGGTGGTGCCGCCGCATCCATCGGAGTAGGTTAATTGCCTCCTTGTTGGCCACATCCACCTCACCATCTTTTAAAATAATCATGAGGCCTTGGGCATGGGGTCGCAAAAGTACATCGTCACCAAGCAATGCTGATGCTACCGATTGCATCCACAAACGTCTTTGCCGTTGCCCTCTTTCCCCGCAATCCTAATGTAAAAAAAACAAGGTGGGCCATAACATGTGAAACAAAATAGGGTGCTGGCGTTGACGTTTGTGGATGCAGAGCACATACTGCATAGGGGGTCAAATGCCGGCGTTTGATTCTCTCACAAAAATATTGAATGCTCTCCAAACAAAGCTCCTTCTCCTTCGGATGGGCATTCGCAAATATACTGCTTACAATAATTGCTGTGGACAGATGTGCCAGGCATATGTGGGCCAGTTGCCCAGTGAAACCGTGGGCACAGGCGCATGCAACAAGCGCACAGAATGTAGGATTCAGCACAAATCTTTCGCCGTATACTCCGAGTATACGGCCGTATACTTCCAGGTATAAGGCCATATACTCGGAGGTATACGGCCGTATACTGGTAGTATACGGTGCTCACTAGTGGCTCAAGGACGAAAGCCATAGGCCAATAACTCATCAACTGACTCATCGGGGAGGTAATCTGTGTTGCACCCATTGTAGAAAACAATGGCATAGCGCTCCCCCCTCCATCGGGCAGGCCCTTGGTGGGCTTTGGAGTTGAAAACCACACCCGGCCCGCCCTTGTGGGCCTTTGCATCCACAACACCACCTCCATGTACATCCAACCGCATCGGGGTCCCTTGCATGGGACTATGGAGCACTGCACCTGTTTCAACACAGATCTCCCCACCACTATGCGCCCAGACAACGCAGATGGCGGAAAGCGGAGAGGGATCTTTCATATGGCGATGGCCCGGAATTCTTTGTGAAGTATCGCATTGTACCACTTGAATGGTGGTCCAATGGAACCACCTTGGAGAATTCGCATGCGCATGTGCATTTGAAAGGCAAATTAGCTCCCTTTGCCTTTCATTCCCGCTGCACAAGCGCACAGCGCCAATCCTTGCCCTGCCTGCGTGTCCCTGTAGCCCCAAACTGCACATTGTGCACTTGTACACCCAAGATGTGCACCTTGCGGTACACCAACTTTCGGCATAAAGCTGCAAGGGCGGGGTTGGATGGGGGCAGTCATTGCGGCTTTGGGGGCAGGCCACGTGCTGGGGAGGCGGACTGACTGCCCTGACTCCCACTGCCCTGACTCCCAGACCCTTGGGGTGGGGGTGCACTCCGTGTGACACTATGGGCCACAATGGACCTCGCCCAGTCCTCGTTGGCCTTGGCCGCTTGGAGTTGCGTCTCCAACTCCTTGGCCTTGAGGTGCCAGTCATGGGCACTTGCGGTGGCATCGGCCAACCTGGTCTCCAGGTCCGCAATCCTCCTCTCCTTGGCGTCACCCTCAGCATGGGCAACCTTCAGCTCCTCCTTGAGGCAGGCATTGGCCTCCGTCAAGGAGGTCAGGGAAGTCCAGCTGAACTCCTTGATGTCTCGGGAGATGTTCAGCCGGGACTTCCCCAAGCCTGCCACAACACCGCTGACAATGTCAACGGTGCTGGGCACATCGAAGTCTGCTAGGGCCTCGCATGTGCCACGGCGGGCAGCTGCTTCAATCCCCCCCACGCCCCAAAACCCCTCAAGCCCCCCCGAGCCAACAGCAACAGCAGAAGCAGCAGACCCGGAAGGCCTGGGGGCCTTCCGGGTGGGGGTGGGTGCAGGGGTGGCCCTTGGCCTAGCGGGCTCATCATGAGCCCGCTTCCGCCCCCTCCCCCAAAGGTGTTTCCCCGCCTTCGCGTCCAACTCGGCCTGGAGGGCGAGGGAGTGCTCCATGGGGACAGGCTCCCCCCGAAAACTTTGGAGCACCATAGTGGAGTCCGAAATGCTCCATTTTTCCCCCGTTGTGCTCCAAAAAACCCGTACTCTCCCGGACCTATTGCTCCAAACCGCAGCCCCGCAAATGGCCTCCACAACCCCCCCCCCTTTACGACATTTGCCACTACCCTAATGGGCAGGCGAATGTCGTAACGTGCACCACTGGCACGGACATTCAATCGGGAATAGTATCCCGTGTCCTTGCAAGTGGTGCACGCCACGTCGGAGGGCGCACTGGCAACCTCCCCCCGATGGCCACAAGAATGGGGTCCACGTACTCCCGACCGGAGATCACTTGTCCTGCGGCAGCCTTTGGCGCCACCAACTCCACCTCGGGCTCAGCCACCTCGTAATCGGTGATGCTCCGCAGTGGCCAGGGATCGTACTGAACCTGAATGGGAAGAAAGGGTGGAATTCTAACAAAGAACTAGGCAAAATAGATCGAAATTGGCAACAAATACTATGAGTATACGGCCGAATACCTCCGAGCCTACGGCCGTATACCTCGGAGTATGCGGCCGTATACTCAAAATGGGTGGGCAGGTATACGGCCGTATACTCGCGGTATACGGCCGTATACCTCCGAGTATACGGCCGTATACCTCGGAGTATACGGCCGTATACTCAAAATGGGTGGGCAGGTATACGGCCGTATACTCGCGGTATACGGCCGTATACTGGGAGTATACGGCCGTATACCGTGGGTATACGGCCGTATACACAAGGTATACGGCCGTATTTCAAGACCATGGCACTGGGTGGGTGAGAGGTATGCATGCTACACTTGCAAACGACATGTTCCTGGTGCAAACCCCACTGCCCTCAAACATGCAAGAACATGTGCAGGCCACTGAAGAATCCTGGAAAGAAGTTGAAGAGGTTGATGATCAATTCAATTCAACTCAACCTGAAGAACTGCAACCATATAGGGAGGCGCTGAAGACAGGCCGGCCAGACAAAAAAACCCACCAGTGACCCTACCTTTTGAGATAAACGACACTTAATGAATAACAACAACACAGTTCAACCCATGCCCGGATCACACAAATACCTGATTGCAGATGCACCACAGCTCTTGCTTCTCCTCTTCCTCCTCCTCCGTGTCCTCATCTTCTTCTCCGGCCTTCCCCTTGCCCTTCCTTGACTTTGCCTTGGGCTTCGGCTTCAAGTTCTTTCTTCTCGAACCGTCTTGAATGGCCATCACTTCACGCAACCGTAGCTCTCTGCCAGTGCAACATCCATGAGGTGGTGCTTGTGCCCAAGTGCAAACCAATGCAAAACCCCGCCAATTGTGGTATCGGTGGAAGCCAAAGCAACACCACCAATCCAACCCCGCAAAAGCACCAATGAACCAGGGGGACAAGCAATGAAAGTCCCATCCGAGCCCACCGAAGGCAAGGGGTTAGCATGCATTTGCCGCAATGGGCACTCCTCGTATGAAAGGTGACCCTCAACCCCAACTCGAAGGGGGCTGGGGGACAAATGTTCATGAACTGCAAAAAGAGTAGCCCCATCAACCGGCATGTAGAACTGCAGTGGGGCCGGACAACGACCCCATGCAACACCACTGTGTTGCGTCATTGTCTCACCCTCATTCCAAGCGCCCTCCTCATGGGCACCACACTGCCCCTCCACGGCGTGGGTGGCACACAATGGCACGTTACCACATTTAACACGAAAAACTGTGGTAGCATCAGTCACATCCAACAACACCTCACAACCAACTGCACCACAAGTGGCATGAGGGCCTTGAGACCCTTGGGGAGATGCAGCCGCTTTGCCGGCCCAAGGGGGAACAACAACAGGGCAAGTGTTGGTATAGTTGAACCTGGAGGTACCAACCGAAATGAAACCAAAAACAAGGGGCCGATGCAGGTTTGTGGTAGGGCAAATACCTCCGCGATGCACAGTCAGTGCATTGCTCAACCACACATCCCCGATGTCCAATGGGGCCATTGGGGCCACCACCCAAGGGTCCGGGAGGCCCGTGTGGGATGCAACCACAAATTCCTTAGCACAACCATCATCGGGTGTGCAGCAGAACATCGGGAACAGGCAAATAACATGGTGTTGGTCCGGGCCGGCAACATAGCTCAGGTTAATGTCACGGTGCCAACACTGTTTTTTTTCCACATCCACTGTACCGGCCTTCACCACAAGAAAGGTGGTAACATTCACGACCGGACACTTCCAACCCAAATGAGTCTCCAAGTGGGGTATGAGGACCTCCCTTGCGAAACTGTACATTGCACCCCCCTCCGGTGGAGTCAATGTGCGGCGGGTGTCACTGTCCCCTGCAAGAGTCTCGGCGGGCCAATCCTCATTAAAAATATTGACCCCCGCATCTGCCCTAAGTTCCCCATACTCACCCTGAAGCTTGTCTATCCAATTGACAGAAATGAAGCCAGATTGGAAAGCATGGCCCCATTGCTTCAAATCCTTGAGGTCGTCGACATGACGATGATCGACGACGTCAACGGGGATGGAGACACGATGGTGTTCAACACCAAAAAGGGGGGTGGTGGTGAGGGGGAAGAAAAGGGAGGCGTGCATCCCAGTACCCTTGTACCAGGTGGGGAGGGTGTGGGCCCCCAAATCGGCATGCCAGGACCATGGCGATTGGGAGTGGAGGGAGTAGAGGGCGGCGGTGTCCTCCGAATGCCGCTGCTGCACTTGCTGGGCCTTGCACTCCCATTTGCGCCAGCCAGCGGCCACGTCGCCCGAGACATGAGTCCCCCGAGAGCCATCCTGACTCTCCCATTCCCTCAAATACCACCTCATCCCCCTATTGGCCCCCCACAGCTTTTTTTAACATGCTCCACGACAGCGCGGGCATCCGAATCATGGAGCTGCAACACAATAGCTTGCAGATTAGGGTTCTTGTCAAACAACGACAACAAAGGGTCAGTGAGGCTGTGGGGTTGGGCAACGCCGGGGTGCGCTAGCTTCACCAGGGCCACAGGGGTGTCCAAGGTGGACCAAGCACAATTCTCAAGAGAAGGCCAAGACACGGTGCGTGTGCTATTGGGGCTGTAAACACCTCTGTGCACTGTGCGAAGAGCTACAGCATCGGCCCACTTCTTCAACAAGGCATGAGTGCCCGCATCAGTCATGGTGGCAGAAAAAGAGGGCCTCGGAGAGCAAGGGGCAACATAATATGGATTGGAATGGAAACATATGGAGACATACATTGCAATCATGAGTGAAGTGTGAGCCTAGATTGGTTTCAAGTGGTGTGCAATTGTTGGGCAAAGGCAAAGCATGCAACAAGATGGGCACAAAAGGCACAACAATGGAATTTTTCAACTTGAAACAACCACGTGGTGAAAACAAATACCCCCAGTAGACGGCCGTATACTCTAAGTATACGGCCGTATACTCCAGAGTATACAGCCGTATACTGAGGTATTGGAGCCTTGGGTATCTCTGCGTGCGCGCTACAGGGTATTGCAGCGCGATGGCTCAATGCGCACTACAAAAACATAGCGCGTGTCATAGCGTGCACTTTGGCTCGGGGTCTTGGGTTTGTAACCCCATGTCCTAATAAGCAGGGCAAAAACGCCTATTTCTCCAAAGTTTCAGATGCTTCCGGGACCGCAAGTGACGCTGTCAATGTCAGGAAAGATTGGCAACATTTTGGGTCCCCACTATGGGTGGTCCTTGTGGAAGAACGAGAACCTTTTGGCGGACCTAGTTGACTTTTTTTGCTCAGGGTCTGCCCTCCAATGGTCGTTGTGGGCTAGGTTGGAAAAAAGGGTCCCCGTGTTTGAAGCAGAGAAGAAGCATCGCAGGACCGAGGCTGCCAACGCCGTCACACCCTTGTCGGTGGTGGACTTGGTCCTGCTCATGAAGATTCAAAGAAGAAGGTAATATTGCGCGCGCTTTGCATGTGACATCGCGCGCTCTTCCGCTCATACCACGCGCCTCGTTGACTTCTGCGCGCGCTACGTCCTCATATTGCGCGCGTTTTTCCTCAGGTACAAAGATTTGATTACTTGGACGAGAAGTAAGGTCCCCACACACCTTTTTTCTCTACCGTCCTATGCTAGTCTCGCCACAGAATAAAACCAGCTTGCAAGTAGGCAGCATTTAGAGGGTTGCCGTGCGAACAGATCGGGTCACAGTCTTTTCTCAGTGGCCCCTGCAGCACTTTTTTGACTATATATTTTCCTTTGATTCCATCGTTTCTAACCTCCAATACCCCAGGGAGTGCCAAGGAGAGCTGTGGATCATTGTGAGGGGGGATGGGTTGCCTTGCGGGGCGGAATCGTGGTGCCAGATGTCCATTTCCTTTGCCAACCATGGTCACTTGGCAAGGACGTTGTCCTACCACTGGACTGTTAACGTCGCCCTTTGAGGTGAGAAGTCCACCTCTGTGTTGTCCCAGGTCTGGGGTAACAATCTTGCTTTTCTCCAGAGTGCCATTGACAGTGGTGTGGTTCCCATCCGGGGTGCATCCAGACGCTGCAGGATTTTCTGCGGTGGGGATAGCCCTTGGCTGCGTCGGTTGTCGGGTGTCACTACACATTGGATGGCAGGTAGTCTCTTCACTTACATGACGTGGTGCAAGTCCACTGCAACATGGTTGCAACAGGATGTGGATAGAACCACCGAGCGAGATGAGCAGTTGCTAGGGCTTATTGCACCTGGGGCCAAGTGCAGGCCCATGGATATATTTGGTTTTGAAGGTGCCTCCGAGGCGGCGTCACCTCATACCATGTGTTCTGCACCTTCTGACTTTTGTAGGGATGCAGGTCACTGCCTTGGTACGCAGATTGGCCAAGTCTGTGCGTCCCAGTACTATGGTCTTTGTTCAGGCTATTCTTCACAGGTCGGGTTGTCACGTTGCACTACAGGGGACGGCAGAGCCAGATGGGGAAGAGACTTGGTGCCTTCTAAAGGTTTGGAAGGACCTGGCCCCCCTCCTTGGGGGTGACATGAGGATGCACACAGCAGTGGTTGCCATGTACATACTACTGGGGGACATTATGGCACAATGTTTGAAGAGGGAGCATTGCAGGCTCCAGAGGTTGCCCAGGCCTTCCAGAGGTCGGTTTGTCCCGAAAAAAGATCACCTTATATTAACTGGATGTTGCACGATGCTACAGTCACTATTCAGGCCATACGGCCCTATGGCCTAGGAATGTTTTCGGGGGATCTTTTGGAAGGGAGCAACACGGTGCTGAAGGACATTTGGTCCTCCTTTTGTGATAGAGGCTGGGGGGCAAGAAGCCTCGTGTCGCGCCGCATTAAGATGCTGAGGCAGGTTAATGAGCGTCTGTTCCTGTACTTTGAAGTACCAAGGTGGAATGGGACCTCCAGAAGCAACCTGTGCAATGCACCAAAATTGGCTGACGACGTTAGGGCAGACTTTGCGGATGAGGAACTGTGGTAGCGCGCGGTATTTGTTTTCTAGCACGCGCTACATGTTATTTGGTGTGCGCAATGACCACTATCGTGCGCGCTATGCTGTTTTCAAGCGCCGGAACCCTTGAAATCGCGATATACAATTGGAAGTAGCGTGCTATGACTACGCACTTCAAATGGGCCTCCAATTGCAACTGCATTGACAGACACAGATATTTGTGCCTTTTATGTCCTTTTTTTTTGGTGTTTTCTATTTTTTTTTACGGCATTTTCCTTTTTGTATCACTGCTGGAACCGGGGCACTTTAATGTAACCCTCTTGCCCATGCAGGCCGTGGGCTGGGGGTATCCGCCTCCTGCAGCACCGCCAACAACTGCTGCAGGGGCCACAGCAGCTGGTGCAACACCGCAACCACCGCCACATGCAGCTGTACAACCGGGACTGCAGCAATTGTCCATGACGCCGTGGAGCATGCAACCAGAGGTTCTTGCCGTGCGCACTACTGTTACCGTTGCGCGTGCTACACTCTTGTTGTGCGTGCTACCTGTCTCGTTGTGCGCACTACGCAAGTCCTCGTTGCGCGTGCTTTGTCTTGTTTTCCGCAGACGCTGTTCCATACGCTGACCCAGTTCTCCCCAACGCAGCCTCTGTGACCCGCCCCGCAGTCCCCGTTAGGAGCTGCCTCACAGCAGCTGTCTCCCATGCTGTTCCTTGGTGGGTCGCCCACCTTGGGCTTCCCAGTGCGCGGCAATCTTCCAGTGGGCCAAGTGCAGCAAGTCCTCTTCGGCCCACTGCCAGTGCAGCAGCAGCAGCAAATGCACCAGCAGGAAGTGCAGGCTACGGCCCAGCAAGTCGGGACAAAATAGCGCGGTGGAGCGCGCGCAATAGGCGCGCTACAAAGGTCATATTTTTCAAAAGTTGCGCGCACTATGGAAAAAAAGCACCATTGCGCGCGCACAGGGATACGGCCGTATACCCCAAGAGCCCAAAATGGGGTATTTTCAAACACAACATTGATCATCACAATTGGCAAACTAGAGGTATTTCCCAACCCACCTATGCATGCATTGTGCATTATACATTCGTACCCACCTGTACATGCCACATACCCCTTTCTCCCAAAACCCTCTTTTTTACCCGTATACTCCCAGGTATTCCTGGTATGCCAGGTTATGCTTGTTAACATGCTCACCATACTCTAAGCCCTTCCGACTAAGAAAACTCCTCGGCGCGTAGCCGGAGGGCTCAGGGTCGGCATGGGGAATGTCATCTGAGGGCAGGTATCCCTTGCTAGCGTCCTGGCGGTATGGAGGGGTGGGTGTTGGGGCTTTACCCTTGGGGTCCATGGTATCCAAGCAAGATAGCGAAGCCAATGAGCATAAAGATATGAACTTACAAAAAATACCAGCTACAAGAAAATGTAGGCGGACAATATGGAGATCCACCTCCTGGCAAAGAAGCACACAATAGGCCAATGGCCTCCCGGGCTACTCATGGGACCTAACCTCCAACCAAAGAGAGCACGTGCATGGAGAGATGATCCCACCCAAAGAGAGCACGTGCATGGAGAGGTGGTCTCATCCCGGGGAGCCGGAGAGAGTACATGCATCGACTAACCATGCCCGAGAAGAGATATTCCCCGACCAAATCCCTTGAGAGAGATTGACCTATCCACCATGAGAGAGGGCATGCATGGGGAGAGAGCTTCACCTAGCCTGGACCGAAGAGAGCATGCATATGCAGAGAGTTTCGGCTAGCCTTGACCCAAGAGAGCATGCATGCACTTGGAGGGAGAGAGGCGAAAGCTCGACCAATGCCTATCCTTGTGTCAAATCATAAGACGACAAAACCACGGCATATCTTAATTGCATAACTCCCAAGCCACGGGCACTTGAAAAGAAATGAAAGAGCCCGAGAGTCTCAAAGGATCAAAGACAACGGTCACATGGCATTAAATGCTCAATTTACCTCTTGAGGAGTATGATGACTTGGGCAAGTGAGGGAAAGCCCCAATTCCACCTTGGGGAGAGGAGACACTATATGTTCACCTTGACCATGGAATCGTGGGCACCACCAAGTTTGAGTCACACCCTGAATGAACCATGTATGAATGACAAATGCAATGTCAACTCTTAGAATGAATGCATGAGACCTCAAAACCAAATACGGTGTGGCACGCCAATGGAATCCACTTGCAAGGCAACAACCAATGTATCCCAGGACCAGCGGTGCGCCTACGTCAGCCACTTCCACTTCAACTCCTCTTACACTAGGACTCCTCCAGCTTCAAGGGACTCGTGATCCCCTATACACGTAGGCGTGGCACTGCCGAAGCAGATGCGCCCATTAACGTGTACCATTCTCCTCTCAAGTGCAAGCACCCAAGGGCGACAGCCGGTGTGCGCGGAGGCACCACACCAGGGTTTAGCCAGACTTGAATTCGGGCCTCCTATCTTCCACTGGAGTCGCCCTAGCTTCCGATCGGTATCCATTTCGGTAACAGGATAGAGCTAACACTACAGCAACAACTGGAGGGGTATTTGATTTGCTGGCCTGCATTACAGCGCGACCAAAGACGGCGCGCGCGCACACAGCAGCAGCCAATCGATGAATCGAAATCCAAATAATGTTAGAACAAATGCTGGCCAACCGCAGAATTGATAAAATTAATGCAACATCAAAAATGCAAGGACAGAACTGAAATCTGCCATCGGAATTAATTCTGGGATCGAAAACTGGGATTGGAATCAAATGCTGAGATAGCATAATAATGCACACCTGAAATGGCACACAAGAAGCAACATGAGTGTGCAAAGGAGCAATG
This sequence comes from Eutreptiella sp. 'Long Island Sound 2002', assembly GCA_964036045.1. Lineage (NCBI taxonomy): Eukaryota > Euglenozoa > Euglenophyceae > Eutreptiales > Eutreptiaceae > Eutreptiella > Eutreptiella sp. 'Long Island Sound 2002'. The sequence continues at coordinate 44,960,310 of OZ038379.1, read as the reverse complement.
GGCAACAAACATGGATTCTTGACATGGCTATGCCCTAAGTTTTACAGTTAGTTCATGTTGTACAGATCCGGCTTGTTCGAGATGTGGATCGAACGTATCTCTGGTAGTTCCAGGGATGTTCGAGGGGAGGAGCTACAGGTCGTATGCGTCTGTGGGGTTCCGGCAATCGATCTTGATCCACGCATGAGTCTTCGAGGACTTCACACTCCAGAGAGGTGAGGTTACTGAGGGTGGAGTCGAAGAAATTCAAGGTACACAGGATCCTCCTCTAGAGCTTTGCTCGACTCCCAAGACCATGTGTCGTCATCCCATTCACAACGGTACTGGAACGTGCGGCGCTTTTTAGATCCCCCTCGACATCTAGCCAGGATCTTCACAAGTCGAGGTGATTCTCCGGTTGTGACAGGGGGCATCGGGAACTCCCACACTGGCTGTCCCTCTCGATGGATGTAGGGCTTTATGCTGTCCCGATTGAAAACCCGCAACCCATCGAAGGGGGCAGGGATGTCAAGTTTAACATTCTCGCCTTTGTTCAGTACCTTGAGAACTTGGTAAGGGCCGCACCAGAAAAAATGGAGTTTCCCTTTATGTTGATATTCCGGTACCAACACCCACCATCGTTCACCCACTTCAGGCACTCGAACGTGTCGGTCCATTTGCAGGACCACATGCATCTGGCGTCGACTTTCCTGGGCAAGCATTGCACGCACAGAATCGAAGGTACGTTCCGCTCATTGCATGTAATCATTCACAGTCGATGGCTCATGTGCATGAGAAGTCATTTGGGGAAAATCCAATGGAAAATGGGGTGTTCGTCCTTCATCTATCTCGAACGGGGATAGCTGAAGGCCATTGGATGTCAGGTTGTTAAACTGAATCTCGGCGAACAGTAGGTCGACATCCCACTCGTTGTTACCGAAGATGCCGTGTGTACGCAGGCGCTGAAGGATCGACTGGTTGCTGCGCTCCGCCAGGCCATTGCCTCGAGGATGGTTGGCTACCGTTTGGGGCATCTCGATCTTGAAAGGCTGAGCCAACTCCTTCCACGCTTGGGACTCGAACAGCTTGTCTGGATCGGAAACAATTTCTCGAGGGCATCCTTTCAGTCGAACCACTTCACACAGGAACACATAGATAAGGTCGTCGGCTGTCATATCCTTGCGACAAGGGATGAACATTCCACGCTTGGAGAATCGGTCCACCACAGTCATGATGGCGTCATGGCCCCTTGTGGTCGGCGGCAATCCTGAAACCCAATCGATGGACATACTGTGCCATTTGGTGTCGGGCACCGGTAATGGTCTGGGCACCCTGGCGGTGTTGACTCGCCTTGATTTCGCCGCTTGACACAAATCACAACTTAGGATGTACCGCTGGACGTAATGTCGGAGGTGCGAACAAACATAGTCACGCTTGATCAGTGCTATGGTTCGAAGTACACCCGAATGGCCAGAGAACTCCGACTCGTGATACAGAGCCACAATCGAGGTCACGAGTGATCGAGGGACAAGCACACGCTTGCCCATCGTCGACAAATGGAAGAATTTGCCATCATCGAAGGACAACTTGGCATCGCGGAGTTGGTGTCGTGCCGCAGGGCTTCGAACCGCGACTTCGTAGATGTGCTTCGTACGTGGGTCTTCTCGATAGGGTGCTGCCCACACAGCTGTCGAAGTCTTAGGCGGCTCTAGTTGCATAGTCAGAAATGCGCCCAAAACTGCCTCTCCGCGGCACTGCAGAAAAATAGTTCCTTTTGGGGGACCCAAAAACACAAGAACCAAAAATCCCTGAAAAAGCAATTAACTGGTCCATTTTCATTTATTTTCAAGAAAACCGACTGCCCGGGAAAATGATTTATTTCCCCAAAAATGAAGTACTTTTTTGGAAAAACCATGACTTTTTGTTTCCTCTACCTCTTATGCTTTCCAATAAAAACACCCATGAGCTTTCAATCTTTTGGAAAACCAGTTTTCGAAAACCATGTTGCACGCAGCACCACAAGAAGCATTATTTGGCACCCCTTCTTTGCGCGAGGCCTCGCGCAAACACCAACACCACAGCACAATAAAATGCATCACAGAGAAAAATGTGCCGCACAAGGTGACAGCAAAAAGGTCGTCGAAGAGGAATGCATAGCGCGAGCCCTCGCACATAATATATCAGAACAAACGAAGAAATTACTTTTTCTTCGGAACAACTTGCGTCTTAGAACCCAGTGCCTTACCATCGGACGTCTTACCCTTAGGCGGTGGCTTTGCGGGCTCCCTTCTTGGTTGGGACTGACGGGCTGACTGCTTGAAGGGAGCTCTGGCCCCGGTTTCCTCGGACCTCTGTTTCGCTGCCGCTTTCTTTGCTGCCTTGCCCTGGGAGACCTGCGGCTCCTCCTGCTCTTCTTCGTCGCTCTCCTCCTCTTCATTCCCATCGCTCTCGTCGGCTTCTGCACTGGTAACCGACTTCGCTGCCTGAGGCTTGGAACCAGTCCTCTTCCTCTTGGGGGCTGGTTCCCCACCAGTAGACTTCCGCTTTGCAGGGGCCTGTGCTTCTGCAGCTTGACCTTTCTCAACAGTCTCTTCCTCCTTCAGCGACAACGCCTCAGAACCCGACCTCTCATCGCAAACCAAAAGGGGAATACCACGGTTTGCCCCGTTGGCCTGCTGGTCCCAATCACCAGACGTGTCCAGTTTTGACCCTTGTGTCAAGACGTGGTTCAACTGCGTCTGCACTCTGTTGACCCAATCGGAGAGATTGTCGGTGGTGACACCAAGAAGGTACATGCGAGAATCTGGCTCGATGGACGCAATCTTGCACACCAGGTCTGGCTGATGATCAATGAACACAAACGAAGGCTTGAAGCTCTTGTCCTGCTTCAGGTAATGAGGGTGAGTGTTGAAATACCACATAACCGTCGTTATCGGAAGGGGACTGCCAAATTCAACAGCATCCATCTCCTCTACTTCAGTAGGTCCCAATGTCAGATAATTCGGAATCTGCAACGAGGGAGAAGTTATTGCGCGAGGCCTCGCGCAAAGAGCGGACGTAATGACGGAATTATACCTTTCTCATCCAGCTATCCGGTGACGAAATCAGCAACCAGCAAACGTCGAACGTTGTAGGATCCCCTGCAGGCTTCCGTTTGACTGGCCAACTGAAGATGGGAACACGCAACATGTTAGCCATGCGCGGCGCGTTGGAATCATCGTTGAGACGCCTCTCTGTTTCCGTTTCCAGCACGTCGAACATGTTGTCAACAACAGTTTGAGAGCCGCAGATAAGGGTATCGGCACGCGCCATCTCTTCATACAGCCAGGCTGGCTACATCATCTCAGGAGCAAGATGTTCAAATATGTCGCCGTTGATGACAATCAGGATCTTGTCAATCTCAATAAACCGCCTCGGGGGATCCCGGGCCAAAGCTGCAATTCGGGTCGCCTGAATTGTGATAGTTTGACTTGCCAGTAATGGATCCTGCTGTTCCACTGTCTTGAAGTCACCAGTAACGCCAACGGCTGGGGGGACCACACGGCTCTTGGTAGGCTCTTGACCCAGGAGTTTTTGGACGTTGAGGATTTTCAGGGAGGCGGGTTTGCCTTTCTCTGCCACCTGCCACAGTGGTGCGCAAATCATGGATTTCCATGCCGGACATGGACCGCGACTTTTGCCTTCAGACTCACGCCAATAGCCCCATGTACCAAGAGTCACTTTCAGGGCAGGCCTTCTAAGTGCAGCAACCTCTTTGCGGGTGCGCATGTCCTTGGCTAAAGGACAGAAATGGAGAAGGTGCAGCACACCAATGCAGAAACGGAACCCACGTCTCGTTGATGGTACACACCTTTCTCAGGTCGAACGTACTGGCCGTTGTGCGGGTGGTCCAGATGCATTGAGAACCACTGGTCAAGGATGATGTCGTCAAAAGAATTCTGCAAGCATTTAAGGGTTGTTTTTTCTTCCTGCATCACTTCTGCCACTTTCTTGTAGAACTCCAGCAGGAGGATCCCGTCCAGTTTCTTCAGCGCGTTCTTGGTGACTTTCTCCCCTTTGTCGTGGAACTTCTGCAGACCTTTCACAGCTTCCGAACCAGCATAGTAGGCAAACGTCATGAAATCCTTCCACAATTTATACGTTTTGTCCTGAAAGTAACAATGTTATGCGCGAGGCCTCGCGCAACGAACAGCATCGAAACAACGATTAATAAACATACGAATTGACCAGGCTGCTTCAGTTCAGCTGTTGGAACCAGGGCACTCATCTGCACAGCATCCACAATGGCGATCTTGAGGTTGCTGTACGTGTCAGCCAGGCCTCACCGCCGCTGATCTTCAACACATCGAATGAGGTTATCTGCTGCCTCATACAGCGGCATTGGCTCAACGTCTTGTGCGCTTCCTTGTGCTGGTCCCGCCAGCTTTGCACGGAAGGCCCACGGTGTCGTAGGCTTCAGAATATCGCCGATGCATGTAGTATGCCACTGCTGCAGATCCAGACACGCTGTGCGTCGGTTCTGCCAAATCTTCGCAACCGCTTCCACGCTGTGCTGTCCAGATACACACCAATAATCGCCATCTGCAAATATGAGACACGTCCATGCGCGAGGGCTCGCGCAACGAGAAGAGCGAACAGTCGGTTGGCAACATCTTATTATCTTCCCAGAGAAAGACGTGTAATGGGCCTGTTGGCGGTGCTGCTTCCAGTGACTCAATACGCTTCTGCAGTAACTTCGTATCTTTCCGTCTGATCTGTCCCTTTGTCTTCTCCTGGTCGATTCTCACGTTGTCCAGCTCAACCTCCACCTGCCTCCCATCTGGCTTCAAGTGGTCCTCGATGTCAGTACCCAAGGTTTGGCCAGGATCTGGTGTTTCCTTCTTCTTCCGCCACTTCTTTGGTGTTCCAGCCTCCGATTCCTGAAGTCCCAGGGTCATAGTCGGTATCTTCTCGTTCCTCCGCTGTTTTTTTGGCGGGGCTTGCCATTCTGCGATAAGAAGAAAGCCTGTATTGCAGGAAACGAAACATTGAAAAGGGTTAAAATCGTCGTCAATAATGCATATGTGACGCGTTTTTAGCGAAAACCAGTACAGTATGGTTGAGAATGCAAAACTGAAGGGGCACGCCACTGTTCTTGACTGTCAACCTTGCGCGAGGCCTCGCGCAAGAGAGGGGGTGTAATAACCTGTTGTATCATGCTGTTTGTGCGAGGCCTCGCGCATCACTGCATGTTTTCTAATCTTCTTCGAACGTTTCGCAGCGTGTCGGCCTCTCTCTGTTCCTCCAACACACTGCGTTGGAGGATCAGCTCCAACAATTTTCGCTTAAAACCAGCCTTAAGCGGCCCCTGCTGCGTCAGCACCAACAACACAGACACAAGGACTTGTTTGTAGTGGTTAGAACCCTTTGGAATTAGAAGAGATGGTGGAAAGTTAGGTACACCCCTGCGCGGCCAATGTGCCTGAATTGTACAAGCAGGTTCAGCACGCCACCTAACCCAAGGCACATATACACGCTCTGCGTTCAAGTAAGCAGTTAACCGCTGACGCACGGAATCGACAAAGGAATTGGGGATTTTGCAGACATTCACCCTGTGACCTTCTTTGCGGATAGTGATGAGATGGTACAGATTGTCAACATCTTCAATGGTCACTGCACCTCTGTCTTGGCCCTTCTTTGTCACAAGGCTGGAAAGCAGACTTTCACAAAACTCCACGGCAAAAGCCTGTCCAGGCATGGCTGTGTGCCATGCAGTGTGGCACAATAGCGCAGTTGCAACAGTGCGTTCGTACTTTAGAAGTGTGTCCCCCATGTTCAAACGGGCTAACAGACACGTAACGATCTGCAATCCCTCAGAGGCAAAAACACCCGCGTTGGCCGTCTCCCCGGCCCAATTGCACTGTCTAACGAGGTGTCCTAGGTATAGTAACATAGGACAGTATTGTGTTAACAGAACCTGCATGGCCTTACACACAGCGTACCGGAGGCAACTTTGCCGATTTACAGGACGTGCCAGCCCAAGGGAATGCCATTTTCTGTTGAGGCGCCGTATGTGGGGGCCCATACCCATCAGCAGTGCGCCAACAGTTATCTCCATTGTGATCAGCTTGGGGAAACAGGGGACTGTGTCACTGCTGCGCAGCAAACCTTTACGGAAGAAAGTCACGATCGGCCAAAATGAGCGGAATTTTTGTGTAACGCAAAATTTGTACGCGTGCCAGAAACCATACAATATAGGCTGTGAACGCAAGAAAAGCTGGAAATTCCAACCCGTTGTTTTTTCACCATACATCATCTTACAAATGCGGTAATGGATGTTCTCATCACATAAAACAGGGACCACTGGTCGAGTGTGCTGCGCCAAGTCCCTAGTGAATTGCAATAGGTTAAGCAGCGAGATGTTGCCGCTCACCTTTTCTTTACTTAGACAAAGGGGTCGCCAATGTGGTCTCTTGGCAGGTACAGGGCGAATAATGTCAAGCGGCGCCCTAATGTTTCGAACAACAGGCCGCGTGCTTGCAAATCCTAGATCACACAGGATACGTGCAAACGTTCCCTCGGTGTTCCCCAGCATGCGTCCAACAACAGGTACACGCCGTTCAAGCTCTTCCAGGCTAGGATGACCATGCCAGTAGCGCGGTGCATCCCTCAGTAGCAAAACAGCCAACGCTGTTGCGTTAAGGCTTTTGCCGTTCTTTTCAGGATTTGTGGTAAACTGTTTGTTGTACCAGTTGTCCATCCATAACACAACCCACTGCTGGTGTATTTTGTTCCATGTAGTCTGTAACCTGACTGCGGCCTTTTCCTTCACTGAAGGTGCGCTATATCGCGCCAGACCTGACCTTGCTAAAATGCGACGCTGCGCCCTACTTCCCTCTATCGCAACAACTGACTTTGGTTTTCCCTGGTATGGAACTGCGCGGTGGCGCATCAGCAAATAAAGGCGCCAGGCCTCCTCTATCAAAACACCAACCCATCTCTTGCCTTCTGCCGCAGTCGCCTTTTCAACACTGCAACGCGTCTGTTCATTTTTGCCCAGACGCAGAAAAGGCACAAACAACAATCGCGCGCCCTCGTCCCCCTGTTTTAGCCCCTCCCACAATTCTTCTGCCGTGTGATACGGCGGTTCCTCTGAGCAGACATTGCGGAAAACTCCAGATGCTGCGGCCACTGTCTTCTCAAGGTCCACCTCTTTTCGCAGGAGCATTGTTGGTGTGAAAAATAATTGCGTAACTGTATCCGCGTAAAAATCGCTGTTTGAAAACTTTCTTGCTTTGAAACATCAACCTGTCACACAGTTTTTCGCGCGACAAATTATTTTATGATTCGTTTGTCGCATGCACCATTTTCGGTTAACTGTAACTGTCTGGTGGTCCCACATTTGACTAGTTAATCCTGATTACGCTACCCAGTTGCGGCGCGCTACCATCGCTGTTGGGCAGTGAAGCCAGCGGTGACCACAGTATGAAAAATGGAGATGCCGGCGGGACCTGTATGGGCGCCCATGCAGCAGCGCCGCATCAAGGGAATGCACATGCTGTGTAGTTGGTGGATCTGTTCCATTTTTGGTTTCTATGAGCGCTTGTGACCTCCATTGCGCGAGGCCTCGCGCAATGATCACCGAAACTTTAATGTTTCTCATGCGCCGTTCCATGCGCGAGGCCTCGCGCTTGAAACTACAGTTTGTTCCGGAACATTTATACTTTTCAAGATTCTTGGGTACACCATTGTTGAACTTTATTCATTCGTAGATCCATGTCTATCACGCAATCCTGATACTGGTACTAAGTTATTTGTATAAATACGACAGGGTTCCATTTTTCGACACCCTGCCCAATGCGTCGTGCTATAGTACATGATTCTGACACGAATGAACGTCTTTGCGCGAGGCCTCGCGCAAAGATTGGTCACAAAACAATACTTTTCCCTGTCTCGCCCATGGGACACGTCATTCTTATAGAAATAATTTTTTCCCCATACTTGTTTGCGACGATTTAGAAATATCCATCAAAACAACTATTTTTTGATGCCTTTGGAAACCAGTCATTTTCCTACCTTTTCCTTCGTTTTTGACCATGCAACTTGAAACGCCTAAGGAAGTCAAGTCCTTGCACTGGGAATGTTGATGTACTCCGCCGTGTGTACCTTTAAGACTCGATGCGTACGGCGTGTTCGGCCCAACCTTAGGCAAGGGAACTGATTGTAACGTGCCGTCACGGTGGGGTCGACAGCAAATCAGTACCGCCATGGTCGGAGCATATCGAAGTTTTTTGCCAAAAGTGACTCGAAGAGGGCGGTCCATGCTTACATCGGGAAGGTCGTCGGTGTTGGCAGGCATGTCCGGCTCGTTGCCAGCATCATCGAGATGCATGTCTGGTTGGTGTGAATCCTCACCCATGACCTCGGCCGATGGTACTGGCTCCAGGTCCTCCGGCTCGACAGTTGTCGCGTATGATGGTAGCGGCACCAGGTCCTCTGGTTCGACGGCGGGCTCAGTGTCGAATTGGCGGGCTGGTTCCGCATGTTCGTCACCATCAGGTTCCTTCCCCACGGAGCGTCTGCTTCGAAGCGAAACGTACAGGCGGTCGTACGGCTGGGGCCACACCTCGTCGTGTGAGAATGAGTCTTCGAGTACATGTAGGAACTCATCGACAGGTTCTCCTTCTGGTGAAGCGCAATTCTCGACCAGGGGAATTACGAAAGCCCGTGTACGTGTGGCATTCTCGATGTGCATCAACTGTTGCGAATTCAGGCGGGAGCAGGCGTCCGCCGCGCGATTCTCGAGGCCCGGTACAGACCACAACGTCAGGTTGTATTCTTCGAGGAATTTGGACCATCGTGCTTATCGTGTTGTCAGCGGTCGAGGACATGTCTTGAGATATCGAACACTTTCGTGGTCAGTGTGCACGTGCACCTGCTGCGGTCCTCGAAGTAGGTGAAACCACTTTTTCAAGGCTAATACGATGGCCAACAGCTCCTGTTCTCGAATCGGGTATCGAGTTTCGGCAGGTTGCATTTTCCGCGACAAGAAGGCATTAGGTCGAAGATGTCCCTTGTACTTTCCATGCGCACATCGTTGTGCTAGCGTAGCACCCACACAGTCCTTCAAAGCGTCTGTGTACAGGTGATACGGCTGTCGGGGGTCGATGGCACTGAGATGTGTTGCATTGATCATCGCCTGCTTCAGCTTGTCGAAGGAAGCTTGATTTACGGCTGTCCATTCCCACTCAAAGTCTGCCTTAAACATCGCGGTCAGAGGGGCTGCGACAGCTTGGAACCCTTCGAAAAACTGCTGGTAAAACCCACACAATCCAATGAATTGTGGAACTTCATGAACCGTAGTTGGCGGAGGCCAACCTCGAATGACCTTGATCTTTTCGGGGTCCATGTGTACTCCATCTTTGTCGATGATGTCTAACTCGCTATAGGCGCAAAGAAAACCGCGTCGCGAGCAGCGCGTAAAACTCGAGAATGTTTCGTAACACGCCAGGGCCCCTCACGACGCCCCCTGCCGCCTTTTTGTTATTCCTCTCCATGTACCTCCCTCCTCACCCTTGTACCTGTCACTCCCCTTGCCCTGCAGCTCACGCGGCGGCCCTCGGGGAAAAGCGGTTAACCCCTAGCAATGAACGCCGACCAATGTGCCAACTACCAGCACAAGTACAAGGACAAAGACGAGGCTGTCAACACCCAGGCCGCGGGCCTACATGTAAGTTACATGTACTAGCTGCCTGCCTGCACGTGTGCGTTGGGTAGAGTATAAATTTCTTTTTATTTTATTTTACTTTTATTTTCAAAAACAAAAAAATGATTTTTAAAGGAAAAAGGACAGCCGCAGCAAAGCACAACACACAGCACATGCCAGCAGCACGGCACCACAAGGCGACACAGCACCACAGAACACAGCACGGCACAGCAAAAGACCACAACACGCCAGAGCAGCACCGTCAAGCCACAGAGCGGCAAGGGAGACACCACAACACACAGCGACACACCACAGCTCGAGGCACCAACAACAGCGCAGACCAAACCAGCACGGAACAACACAACGCGCAGCGCGACACAGCACCGCACACATAGGGAAAGGACACAAACCAACACCACCAGCAAAGGAAAACGGACAGCAGGGCGGCACAGCACGACACCACACGGCAACACAGCACCACAGAACACAGGACACAGCACAGGGGAGCGGGGCACCACAACAAACCACAGCACACAGCAGGGCGGCAGGCCACGCGGCCAGGCAGGAGCAACCGCCACAACACACGCCAGCGGAAAACAACAGCAGGCAACCAGATCCAGCAACGAACAGCTGGCAACCACAGGCAACAACACGCAGCACCAGCCGGCGCAAACGAAACAACACGGCACCACCAGCAAGACACAACGCAGACAGCACCACACCGCACGACAAAAGACCACCAGAGCTGCGCAGCACCGCACCCCAGGAGAGAACACAACCACGGGCCACGACAGGGGACCAAGCAACGACAAGAGGGGGCAGCAGCAGGGGGAAAGAACCAAGCCGAACACAGGCACGCCACACAGCACCGGGCAAAACACAAAACACACCACGACACCGCCGCAAGACAGGCAACAGCACACACAGAAAAGGCACAACCAGGGAGCAACCAACGACACAGCACAAGCGCAAAACGGCCCCCGCCGGGGCACAAGGCCCACAGCAACACACACCAGCACAGCCCACAGCGCAGGACACACAAACCAGCCCAAACACCGCAGGACCGGCACTCCAAGGACAACAAAAAGACAACAAAGAAAAAGGGCAGCAAACAAACAAAAAGCAGGAGGGAAAAAAAAAGAGCCGGGGGGGGGGAGAGGGAAGGGAACAAAAAAAAAGAAAAAAGGGAAAAAGCCAAAAACAAAACAAGGGAGGGGGGGGGGAGCGGGAGGACCACAAGACGCCAAGGCCCAGGGCACCCCAGGCCGGAAAACACGCAACGACAGAGACAACGGAGGCGCAACAAGGGAAAAAAAAACAAAAACCGAAAACAACCACAAACAGGGTTAGCCCAGCCCGGAGGGGCCGAACGAACCAAAAAAACACAAAGGGCGGCCACAGGAGAAGGTGAGGCGCACCAAAAAGCGCTCGAGAGGCCGACCCGCCCAACCCGGCCAAGAAGAGCACGCACACACACACGCGCAGGATGCGGGCGTGGCATCCTCAGACCCGCAAGGGGATGTGTCGGCGTCCACACGAAACAGCCCCGCTGCACCGGCCGAGTCCCCCGTCGAAAGAGGGACGGTACGGGGTACCGGACGCGTCAGTGACGGGGTCCACACACGCAAACAACCGCAGCGCACGCAGCCCAAGACTGAAGCCGGAGGCACCCGCCAGGGACAACCCCATCGCGGGGCCCTGAACGGGTACCACGCGGAGCGAGTCCAGCGCCCTTGCCTCGGCAGGGGCCAGAGGCAGGCACAAAGAGCCCGGTTCTCGGCCGGCCTCCACGTGCCCCGCGCAGCCACCTAGTAAAACCGGGGGCGACAGCCCCCGGACTGGGGAAAGGCACCACGGCGACGGGAAAGCCGAACGGAGCACCGAGAGCGACCAGACCAGACGAGATGCAGCGCACCAACGCGGGGCCACGAGGCACGCCAGAGAGGCACGCCACCGGCCACAACCACGGCACGGGGGCAGGAGCCAAGCCACAACGGCTGACGGGTGCCGAGAACCTGGGAAGCGCGCACAACACACAACGAACCGCGGCACAGGAGAATGTGCCAAGGACAGCCGGGCCCCCGCGCCCGCACACCACACCCACGGCCAGTGGGAAGCGGGCCCCGGCCGCACGCCCGAAAGAACGAGAGGTCGGGGGTGGGAGAGCGCCCGACCCCGGACGCCCCGCACCAAGGCAAGAGACGCCCCCCCCCAGGCGCCCTCGTGCCGCCCCCACAGCGCACAAAGCCAGCTCGCCAGAGCGCGCACGCTGTCGGGTTGGTGACGGGTCCCCACGCCCGCACCCCCCGCACCCACAGCCAGTGGGTAGAGGGCCCCGGCCGAACGCCCCAAAGGACGGATGGTCGGGGGAGGGAGAGTGCCCGACCCCGGACGCCCCACACCCAGGCAACAGGCGCCCCACCCCAGGCGCCCTCGTGCCGCCCCCACAGCGCAAAAAGCCAGCTCGCCAGAGGGCGCAGGCTGTGGGGTTGGTGACTGGTCCCCACGCCCGCACCCCCCGCACCCACAGCCAGTGGGCAGAGGGCCCCGGCCGAACGCCCGAAAGAACGAGAGGTCGGGAGTGGGAGAGCGCCCGACCCCGGACGCCCCACACCCGGGCAAGAGGCGCCCCTGCCGGGCATCCTCATGCCGCCTCCACAGCGCGCAAAGCCAGCTCGCAAGAGCGCGCGCTGTGGGGTTGGTGACGGGTACCCACGCCCGCACCTCCGCACCCACAGCCAGTGGGTAGTGGGCCCCGGCCGCACGCCCGAAAGGACGAGTGGTCGGGGTTGGGAGAGCGCCCGACCCCAGACGCCCCACAACCAGGCAAGAGGCGCCCCCAGCGGGCACCCTCATGCCGCCCCCACAGCGCGCAAAGCCAGCTCGCAAGAGCGCCCGCTGTGGCGTTGCTGACAGGTTCCCACGCCCGCACCCCTGCACCCACGGCCAGTGGGTAGTGGGCCCCGGCCACACGCCCGAAAGGACGAGTGGTCGGGGGTTCGGAGAGCGCCTGACCCCGGACACCCCACACCCAGGCAAGAGGCGCCCCCCCCGGGCACCCTCATGCCGCCCCCACAGTGCGCAAAGTCAGCTCGCAAGAGCGCGCGCTGTGGGGTTGGTGACGGCTCCCCACGCTTGCACCCCCCCGCACCCACGGCCAGTGGGTAGTGGGCCCCGGACACACGCCCGAAAGGACGAGTGGTCGGGGGTGGGAGAGCGCCCGACCCCGGACGCCCCACACCCAGGCAAGAGGCGCCCCCCCAGGGCACCCTCATGCTGCCCCCACAGTGCGCAAGGCCAGCTCGCAAGAGCGCGCGCTGTGGGGTTGGTGACGGGCCCCCACGCCCGCACCCCGCGCACCCACAGCCAGTGTGTAGTGGGCCCCAGCCGCACGCCTGCAAGGACGAGTGGTCGGGGGTGGGAGAGCGCCCGACCCTGGACGCCCCACACCCAGGCACGAGGCAGCCCCCCCGGGTGCCCTCCTGCCGCCCCCACAGCGCGCAAAGCCAGCTTGCAAGAGCGCGTGCTGTGGGGTTGGTGACGGGTCCCCACGCCCGCATCCCCTGCACCCACAGCCAGTGGGTAATGGGCCCCGGCCGCACGCCCAAAAGGACGAGTGGTCGGGGGAGGGAGAACCCCCTACCCCGGACGCCCTACACCCAGGCAAGAGGCGCCCCCCCGGGCACCCTCATGCTGCCCCCACAGTGCGCAAAGCCACCTCACAAGAGCACGCTCTGTGGGGTTGGTGACTGGCCCCCACGCCCGCACCCCCCGCACCCAAAGCCAGTGGGTAGTGGGCCCCAGCCGCACGCCCGAAAGGACGAGTGATCGGGGCTGGGAGAGCGCGCAACCCCGGACACCCCGCACCCAGGCAAGAGGCGCCCCCCCCCCCCGGGCGCCCTCGTGCTGCCCCCACAGCGCGCAAAGCCAGCTCCCAAGAGCGCGCGCTGTGGGGTTGGTGACGGCTCCCCACGCCCGCACCCAACCCGCGGGGAGCGTGCAGCCCCAAGCCAGGTAGGGGGAAACGGGACCGGGCCGCCCCCCAAGCAAGCAAGCCAAACGGAGCACCGGACTGGGGCAGGACACGCGGAGGGGCCCGGACCGAGTGGAACGGCCCTAAAAGCGCCCAGCACCGGGACTGCGCGAGGTGCGCGCGCCACACCAAGCCGGGGAGGGGGGGGGGCGCAGACGCCGCGAGAGCGCGCGGGCACACACACACAAAGGACACACGGGGAAAACCAGAAGGGCAACCAGACCGAGCCCGCAGAACGCACAGACCACATGGAATGGCGTACCAGCGAGCGAGGATAAGGGACACCCAGACGGGACGGCCCGCCACACGCAGCGCAGGAAACGCGGGGCGGGCAGGGGGAAACGGGGAAGACACAACACCCGGCACCGGCGCCAACCCCCCGGAACCGGCCGCGAGCGCCGCGCACACACAACGAGGGCACTGCACCTTGTACCTCCTAGAGACTCCGTCAGTCGCGCGCGCTGGGGCCCTGTCCCAGAACGAAATAAAAAGATAAGTAAAACACGACGAAAAAACTTTCTGAATAGCTGAAAATAAAGCTGATTAGAATAAAAAACTCTTAGGCCAAAAAGCGCGCTGCGAAACGCGTAAAAACGCGACGAAAGATTTTTCGACGTGAAATAGGTGAGTAGTTAACGCCGTAAGCACCGTAACGCTCGTAGGAACCCAGCGCCGTCCCTGCCGTTGTCTACCTCGCTATGGGCGCAAAGAAAAACGCGTCGCGAGGAGCGCATAAAACTCGAGAATTTTTCATAACTCGCCACGACCCCTCACGTCGCGCCCTGCCGCCTTTTTCTTCTTCTTCTCCATGCACCGCCCTCCCCACCCTCGTGCCGATCACTCCCCTTGCCCTGCAGCTCAGGCGGCGACCCTGGGGGAACGCGGTCAACCCTTAGCAATGGACACCAACTTGCTCCACGGCGCCACGCACAAGTACAAGGCCAAGAACATCAAGAAGGACGGGTAGCACGTAAGGCACTGCAGCGTACATGGTCTTGCTGCACGCGAGTGTGTTGGGTCGTGTATAATTTTATTTTATTTTCAAAAACCAAAAAAAGAGGAAAAAAATATTTTAGGAAGTTTTGCAGCGGTTTTCCAAGTAGGTACAACCACACCCACGCAACAAACAAACCCAACAAGGCGGCAGGACAGGACACCACGGCACCACGCGGCAGCACAGCACCACGGGGCACAGCACAGGGGAGCAGGGCACCGAGGGAGAGCGGGTCACACAGCAACACCGCACAGGGCGGAGACGACAGGAAACGCACAACGCGACACCCCAGGGCGCACACGGCACAAAGCACAACGGCCAACAACACCACGCGGCGACACACCACAGCAAAACACACACAGCGCGGGGGGACAAGACAAAACACGGCGCCAGAAGGCACAGGACCCCAAGACGACGGACAGCGCCCCAGGACGCAACACAGCGCGCGGCAGCACCAAACGGAGCGAAACGAAACAACACAGCGCACAACAACGCAGCGCCAGGCGGCACAACGCGCAGCAACACGGCGCAGCACAGCACCCAGGGACACACCACAGCACGCCACCGAGACACGACACCAGGAGCCACCAGGACCCACCAGGAGACAACAGAGGACAGCCAGGCCCAACAGTAAACACACAAACACAACAGGCAACAACACAAAACACCAGCCAGCCCCGCGAGGGCAAGAGAGCACCGACCAGAGAGCAACGACGCAGGCACACCAGCACAGCACTGCACAGGCAGAGCACAGAAACAGAAACGACCCGTAACCGGCCCGGAGCCCAGAACCAACGGGGAACAACAGGAAACCAGCGCCACCAGCAGGGAGGAAAACAAAAAGAGAAGACAGGGCACCACAGCACAGCACCACACGGCAGCACAGCGCCACAGTACACAGCACAGGGGAAAAGGGCACCACAGGGAAGACGCCCAGCGACGGGCAGACCAGACACGGGGACCAGGGCCGACACACACCACCAAACGACAACGCCTGGCAACCAGAGCCACCAGCAGACCCCCAACAAAAGGCAGTGACACCAGGAACCAACAACACCAGCCGCCAGAAACAGCACAGACGACGCGCACAGCACAACGAACGGGCAGGCCAGGGAACACACAGCACCACACCCCAGAACACACACAACAGACGCGCAGCGGCAAGAAACAAACAACAGGCACAGGCAACGACGCAAACAAACGGCAGAGCACGACAGCACACCACCACACGACAGCACCACGCAACAGAACACAACACAGGGCAGCGGACCACCAAGACACACCACGCCGAACCACGGGGCGGCGAGCCACGCGGCCAGACAACGACAGCACCACGGAAGCACGACACCAAGACCCACCAGGAGACAGCAGAGGACAGCCCGGCCCAATAGCCAACACCACACAACACCAGCCAGCGCACACGGAGCAACGACAGGGACAGCACCACCGAGGCACACCCGACGGCCCAAGACACACAAACCCGCCCCGCACCGCACAACCGGCAGAAGAAGAAGGGAAAAAAAAACGGAAAAAGAAAAAAAAAGAAACCAAGGAAAAAAAAAGGGGGGGGGCGCAGAGGCCCAAGGCAACCGGAAAGCAGGAGACGCCAGGGACAACAGGGAAGGGGGGGGGCAAAAAAAACAGGGGGGGGGGGGGGGGGGGGCAACAAGACGCCAAGGCCCAGGGCACCCCAGGCCGGAAAACACGCAAAGCAGGAGACAACGGGGCGCACAGAGGGGGGGGAGGGAAAAAAAGGGGGGGGGGGACAAGACGCTGAGGCCCAAGGCACCCGGGGCCGGAAAACACGCAAAGCAGGACACAATGGGGGCGCAACGAGGGGGAGAAGGGGAAAAGAAACAAAAAAAAACAAAAAAACCCAACAACAACCACAAACGGGGCAACCCCAGCCCGGAGGGGGCCAAACAAGCAAAGAGCGAACCAAGGACGGCCAAAGGAAAGGTGAGGCGCACCAAAACGCGCCCGGGAGGCCGGCCCGCCCAACCCGGCCAAGCAGGGCACGCACACGCACACACGTGCGGGACCCGGGCGTGGCGTCCTCCGACCCGAAAGGGGCGGTGTCTGCGTCCACACGAAACAGCCCCGGTTCACCGGCCGAGTCCCCCGTCGCAAGACGGACGGTACGGGAAACCGGACGCGTCAGTGACCGGGTCCACACGCGCCAAACCACCGCAGCGCACGCAGCCCAAGACCGAAGCCGGAGGGACCCGCCTGGGATAAACCCATCGCGGGGCCCCGAACGGGTATGACGCGGAGCGCGCCCAGCGCCCTTGCCTCGCAAGGGGCCAGCGGCAGGCACAATGAGCCCGGTTCTCGGCCGGCCTCCACGTGCCCCGTGCAGCCACCCAGTAGAACCGGGGGCGACAGCCCCCGGGGTGGGGAAAGGCACCGAGGCGACGGGAAAGCCGACCGGAGCACCGAGAGCAACCGGACCGGACGAGGAGCGGCGCACGGACGCGGGGCCACGAGGCAAGCCAGAGAGGCACGCCTCCAGCCACAACCACGGCACGAGGACAGGAGCCAAGCCACAACGGCCACCAGGTGCGGCGAACCCGGGACGCGCGCACAACACATGATGAACCGCGGCACGGCACAAGGTGCCAAGGACAGCCGGGCCCCCACGCCCGCACACTGCAACCACAGCCAGTGGAAAGCGGGCCCCGGCCGCACGCCCGAAAGGACGGGTGGTCGGGGGTCAGAGAGCGCCCGACCCCGGACGCCCCACACCCAGGCAAGAAGCGCCCCCCCCGGGCACCCTCATGCCGCCCCCACAGCGCGCAAAGCCAGCTCGCAAGAGCGCGCGCTGTGGGGTTGGTGCCGGGTCCCCACGCCCGCATCACCCCGCACCCGCAGCCAGTGGGTAGTGGGCCCCAGCAGCCTGCCCAGAGAGCGGGCAGTCGGGAGTGGGAGTGCGCCCAACCCCGCACACGCCACAACCAGGCAAGAGGCGCCCCCCCCGGGCACCCTCATGCCGCTCCCACAGCACGCAGGAGCGCGCGCTGTGGGCTTGATGACGGGTCCCGACGCCCGCACCCCCTTGCACCCACAGCCAGTGGGTAGTGGGCCCCGGCAGCCCGCCCAGAGGGCGGGCAGTCGGGGTTGGGAGAGCGCCCGACCCCGGACGCGCCACGCCCAGGCAAGAGGCGCCCCCCCGGGCGCCCTCGTGCCGCCCCCACAGCACGCAAGAGCGCGCGCTGTGGGGTTGGTGACGGGTCCCCACGCCCAAATCCCCCCGCACCCACAGCCAGTGGGTAGTGGGCCCCGGCAGCCCGCCCAGAGGGCGGGCAGTCGGGGATGGGGGAGCGCCTGACCCGGGACGCCCCACACCCAGGCAGGAGGTGCCGCCCCCGGGCGCCCTCGCCCCGCCCCCACAGCGCGCAAAGCCAGCTCGCATAAGCGCGCGCTGTGGGGTTGGTGACGGGTCCCCACGCCCGCACCCCCCCGCACCCGCAGCCAGTGGGTAGTGGGCCCCGGCAGCCCCCCCAGAGGGCGGGCAGCCGGGTGAGGGGGAGCGCCTGACCCCAGATGCCCCTCACAACGGCGGACGAGATCCCCCCCGGGAACGCCCTTCCGCCACCCCCACGGCTCGCAACGCCGGCCCGCAAGGGCGTGCGCCGTGGGGCTGGTGCTGGATCCCCACACCCGCACCAACCGCACCCGGCGACCTCACGGCAGGACTCACCGGCTTACCCTCCCAGTACCCCCACCAAGCCGGCACCCACCCATCCCGCATCGACACGTGCTACGGGGACCCAACCACGGTGCGCGTCCACGAAGCAGCCTACGGGGACCTCCCACCCACAGGCACGGGCCACCGGCCCCTCTACATCGACCTCATCATCCCCAACCTACCCCCACCCGCGGCCACCCTGCCAGACGACACCCTCCCACCCACACTGCAGTTCCCGGCCGAGGACGACCAGGGCGCCTGGCACAGGTATAACAGGGCCCTACACGCCATCCTGCGCCGCCTGGGTGCACCGACACTCACCACCGCCATGCGCCGGGCGGCACAAGCATGCGGCATGGAGGGTGACACCAACCACACGGGAGCACCACCAGACCTCACCCTCCAGCAACTCGTCCATGACATCTGGACCACGAAGGGGGAACTCGCCACCCTGCTACGCCCCAGCACACCGGAGGCACGAGACCGGGACGCCCACCTTCGTGCGCTCCTCACCACCCGCCGCCACCAACTCCAGGAATGGCACGCCCACCGCATAGCGGCCGCAGCCCAAGAACGCGAAAGATACGGCAGAAACGACACGCCGTACAAGTCCCTACGGTACGTCAGCCGCATCCTGGAGGACACGGGGCGCCGTACCATCCACGCGATACGCACCCCCGAAGGAGGCCTCACCAATGACCCCGACGCCGTCCTCCAGGCAGTCCTGGACAGCTTCCAGGCACAACACGGGGACGCCCTCCCCGAGCTCGACCCTCACACCAGAAACACCATCCGCGAGCATGTGCCCAGGGTCTTCAACCGGGAACAGCGGCGCGCCATCGAACACGACCCCTTCAGCATTTCAGAACTGCAACGCGCCCTAGACCGCCTGAAGAAGGGGGTCGTGCCCGGCGTCGACGGTTTGCCGGCCGAAGCGTACCAACGCCTCACCCTGCCCATCAAACGCCGCCTGGCAGCCCGCCTGTGGGACATCGTCACGGGCGCCACGCCCATCCCCCCTGAGTGGGCCAACCTGGTCCACCCCCTCCACAAAAAGGGGGACTGGGCGCAGCCGGGGAACTGGCGGCCCGTAGTCTGCGCCACCACCGAGGTCAAGCTGGTGTGGACGCTCATCCTAGGCGGCATCGCGCCAGCGGTCTTTGCCCACGTGCCCGCCAGCATGTGGGGAGCCATGGCCGGCAGGTCCCCCCACGAAGCCATCTTCCTCCAGGACACCGCACTGGACGTGAACCCCTACGAGATGATCATCGCCTCCCTCGATGTCCAAGGCGCGTTCCCCACGCCCCACAGCGGCTCCTCACGGAGGTATGGGATGCCATGGGCCTACCATTCCTATCCTTCATGACCGGGTACATCCAGACCCGACTCTACGCCGTCATCACAGCCGCAGGCCTCACCCCCTGGACCGGCACAGACAGCGGGGTCCCCCAGGGAGGCGCCGAAGGCCCCTTCCTCTACCTCCTCGTCACCCTGCCACTGGCATTCGAGCTAACACGGGTATACCCGGGGTACGCCCCATACCCGCTACGGTCCCCCCTCATCAACGTCGCGGACGACAACCTCCTAACTACGGCCACCCGCCACCGCGACCCTGAGAACGCAGGGCTACCAACAACCACCGACCAAGCGTCCGCCATTCTCCAACTCACCACAACCTACCTGGACGCCCACCAGCTCCTAGTGCACCCCCGCAAATCGGTCGGGCTGGCCGACGCCAAGACCCCCACCCCCCACATCCGGAAAGGCGAATCCCTACACCTGGAAGACACCACAGTCCACCTGGGAGTCACACAGGCCACGCGGCACCACCACATCACACTCCCAAGCAAGCTAGAAGAGCGCCTCGCCCGGCTACCCCAAATTGCCAGGGGGGACCTCCTGTCTACGCAGGGCCTGGCGTACTTCATGGAAGCAGTGCTCAACGCGGCCATCGGGTACCAAGCCCTGCACCTCCCGCGCCCCCAAGACGCACTACGCCACGCTCGACAGCAAGTGACGAAGGCATGGGCGCAACACGGAGGCTGGCCCACGTCTTTCCCCAAGGAGGCCATGATGGCCCACTGGCGCTACTACGTGGACAAAAGGGCGCCCTGGTCGACATGGCCTATGCCAAACACGCAGCACACCTCCTACACAGGGTAACACACAACCACCAACCAGAAGTTCGCGAGGCGGCAGCCATACGCATAAAAGAAGCGCAAATGGCCCGCAACACCTGCCCCCGGTGGATACTGGCGCAACACGGCGTCTCCACCCCCGTGGGCACTGGCATCTGGGCCCAGCTACAACTCCTCCTACCGCACCACACACACGCCATCCTGACAAACCACCACTGCGATCAACAGGGGCCACCCGTGGCCACACACACCGACATCCACCGACGCCCGGCAGGCGGGGTGGACACCCTGCGCCTCGTAGGGGTCACCATCACCGTAGTGTATATCACCCCAACACAGATGAAGATCATGGCCCAATGCGACGCCCACCACGCCCCGTTCCTTTCCGACCCACAATGGCCAGCACGCCACGTCTTCCAAGCGTACCTCCGCGCATGTGCTACGAAGGCAGGGCGCGACATGCCGGGGCCCAAGGACATCGACACGGCGTACACAGCCTTCCGGCGTCAGCACCCCCTGGCCCCGCCCGAGCGAGCACGAGACCCCCAACGACGGCGGCACAACGCAGGGGGAGCCCAGCCCGTCAGCCGAAGGCTGGACACCACCCACCATCCTGCTACTAGCACCAAACGGCCACAAACATGCTACCCGCACTGTCCAGCGACACCATGCCCCCTGGTCCATCCCCAAACACAATGCACCGGAGACCGATGTACCACCAGTCAGACACAGTGACCAGGGCATACCACGCACGTGCTGGCACTGCGGCCCGGCAGCCCTCGACACTCCGTGGCCCCTGCTGCACCTCATCTCCATCCACTACCGCACCCCCACCGCCGCCGCCACCGCCGACCAGCAGGTATGGCTCTCCCCCTGGTTTCACACGGTACCCCCAGACGGCCCGGCGCACGTAGCCTGGACCCGAACACCCACGGCGACATGGACGTTCACCAACGAGCGGGCAGACCCGGACAGCGTGGCCATGGAGTACGGCCGCTGCGACCCACACCGCGCAGGACCTCAGGAGGCACCCATGCGCCCCCTACAGCACAAATGCCCCACCCTCCGCGGAGACAAAGACGACAAGGAGCGGCGACAGACCATCACGTGCCAGAAGTTCTACCCCAACACGGGATACCTCTCCCACCTGATGTACGCGTATATCACCCAGGGACGCCCAGACAGGGGCCTCCTCCGCCTCAACCCATGAGCCCAGGCCATCATCACCCAGGAGATAGGCGTCTATGCAGCGCCACTACTGCAACCCACGCAAATCACCGCCAGAACCGCCCAGGGGAACCCCATCTACGTCTATCACCCCACAGCAATCGCCCGCCTACCCATACCCAGCGACACCGACATCGTCTACTTCACTGACGCATCCGGCACCCAGCAACGCACCCCCACGGTCGGTTGCGCCTCCGTGCGCATCACCCGGCACGCGGACGGCCTCCACGTGGAACACCACACCGGGGCCACCATCTTTGGGGCGTCCTCCCACGGCGAACTGCGCACCATGGCAGACGCCGTCACCGCCACACCGCCACCCACGACGATCCGGCCCCGCAACATCGGGGTAGTCGTGGACGCCACGGTCGACATCCACCTCACCAGGCGCCTTGCGGACCTGCCCCTCCACAAAGCACTCGAATCCGGCCTCACCACACAAGCGTTGGGACTATGGATCGCCTTCAAGGGCATGCACCCCCGGGACGCCCTACACATCATCAAGCAGGAGTCACACCGCTACGCATACGGCAATGGACGCGCAGACACGCAGGCCAAACACCAGAACACCAACCACACCCCAGGGCTCGAACGCGTGCGACTGGACACCCCACACCACAGTCACCTGCAGCACCTGCCCCCGATACCCCCGGCCACACAGCCCCCCCAATGGATGCCCGAGGACACGCCGTACACGGATCGAGACAAGCAGTACCACTACCCCACACCCATCCAGCAACTGGCCACCACACTGGGCCACCCAGCAAACACCGAACTCCTCCGACGCCTCGAAGACTCCGTCCACACCCCCCTCTACTACTCCGCCCTGCGCCCGGATAGCCTCCCAGCACACCTACAAAAGCCGCGACTCCAACTCGCCCTCGAACAACTTCCCCTCCTCACCCGATACCACCGATGGTATACGCGCCGCTCGATCCACGTCCCCGCAGGACACACCAAATGCATCTGCAGCCACGCGGAAGAAGAAACATGGGACCACTTCAAGGCGTGCCCCCTGTACAGAGGACTGGACACCCTCACAGACTGGAACCCAACCCACACCATCGCACAGCACGCCGGATGGCTGACGCAGTCCCCGGCGACCCAGCAACTCACCACCGTCCTCAAGCAGAAGGAGGTGCTCGAGGCAGTCCGCAGGGGACTCGTCCCCACTGCCGTCTACACCTTGCTACGCACCCACGCGGAGGACCCCCAGGCCACGGCGGCGCACATGCAGCGGACGGCCGTTGCCAAGACGGCGGAGAAGCTCACATACCGCACCCACAAATACCTGCAGCATGCGGCAACCCTGCCCCCAACAGACCAAGCCCACCTCCTCAAACTCCTGTTCTACCAACCATGAGAACCTACCCCGTGACATACCAACACGGAACCCCCACCACGTCTACACACCATCCACCGAGCACAGCACTGGCACAGCACACACGGACGCCACAGGCACCGCACACACTCCCACCAGCATGCGCGCGCCACCAGCCCCCATCCCCCCACGCCGCCGTCCGTCCACAGGTACCACCAACCACCAGCCACCGCATGTCCCCTCTGCGTTAGCCAGCGGCTACCACAGACAGCCCTGCCCTGCAACCCAGACCACTGGGTCTGCCTGGGAGCCGCGCACCGCCTCACCCGCTGCCCCCACTGCGGGGACCTCAACCCCCGCCACCACGAGCGGCCCGCGGCCCCAGCCGCACCCCACCCCGCCAGCTACCCCAGCTTCTTCAGGTTCCTCACCGACACCCTCCGTGACCACCTGGGAGGGTACTACGTGGCGGACGCGGCCGACCACGCATGGACCATAGCCGTGGCCACGGGCGGCACACCCCTGCCCCCCCACAGCCCACCCCTACGCCACAGCGGAGGCGGCTTGAACGTGGCGGCCCGCCACATCCTCCTCGCCCTATACCTCCACCACCGAGACCTACACCTCCCAGACCCACAACTCCCGGCCCCCCAAGCAGCAGCCCTGACGCCGGAAGCGGGGGCCGACACGGCACCAGAGGAGATAGCAGCCTACCTCCGAATCACTCGCCGCCGGTTCAAAAACGCCCTCGGCCGATGAAAGGGAACACCTTACCCCCTCAGCGCACTCCTCTACCCGGCACACCACCCCCACCCCGCAAAACAGACGCCCCCGGAGGGCTGGGCGTCTTTTCGGGACGCCCACCTGGCCGCCCCCGACGAGGCCACCGCCACGCGGATGGGCCTCACGGACCAGGAAACCTACGTCAGAGGCCTCAAGACGAGCCTCCAAGAGGCACACCGCTGGCACGCCCGCTCCCCATCGCCCCCACAGGGACAGGGGGGTTCACCCGCCCCCGACACCCACCAGGCCAAGAAGACCAAGACAGGTCAGGGGGCCCGCAAACGCGCCCACCAGCAGGGCGCGACGCCCCGACCAAGCCCCGGGTCCAGCCACACCGCACCAACCCACGCCCAGACCCCCGAGGCACACCAACAACACCGCCACCGCAAGCGCCCACCACCACCACCGTACCGCAGCACCCAAACCCTGCAGCCCAGTCAGCCACCACCGCCCACACACGTCCACACCATGCCAGGACCACCATACGCGCAGAGCCAGGGGACATGGCACCACCAACACCACCACCACGCCCCCGTCCCTCCCAACCCCTACCCCCTAATGCCCCCAAGCTACAGCGACCCCCACCAGCTACATCCCCACCACGCCCCAGCACAACCAGGCCCCGCGAACCACCCACCCCACATAGCGCACATCACCGCACCACACCATCACGTATTCCACCACCACCAGCCCCTGCCACCACACCCACCAACGCCGGGGTACCACACACAACCGGCACACCCTCCACACCACCACCACGCGGTCCAGCACCACCCGCCGCCCCCGCTACACGGGCCCGCGACATACGAGCCACGGTACACCCCCATGGACCCGCGAGGAGCCGCGCACGCACACCAGCAACACCAGGGCCTAGTAGGAGCGCCCCACCACCACCAACAGCCCCCCCACCCACACCCCATACCAGCGAGCACCATCCACCAGCAGCCACCCATCACATACGGACCACAGCCCCACCCGGGGACTCATGCGGCCGCCTCCCACCCACACCCCAGCACCACAACCAGTCAAGAACCGCAAGGGCCACACGGCGCACACACGCAACACCCACACGACCCACAGGGACGCCCGGACCCTCAGCCGGCACAACACCCAACCCCGCCCCCCCCACCCCACCACCACCAGCAGCCCCCCCACCCACACCCCATACCAGCGAGCACCATCCACCAGCAGCCACCCATTACATACGGACCACAGCCCCACCCGGACGCTCATGCGGCCGCCTCCCACTCACACCCCGGCACCACAACCAGTCAAGAACCGCAAGGGCCGCACGGCGCACACACGCAACACCCACACGACCCACAGGGACGCCCAGACCCCCAGCCAGCACAACACCCACCCCCGCCCCCCCCACCACCAACAGCGCCACCCCCACACCACCCCCCCCTGCCCCCCCCCCCCGAGACCAGGCCACGGACGCAACACGCGGCAGCCAGCACCAGCCAATCGACGTCGATACCCCCGCCGACACACGCCACCGCGAATCCCCCCTCCCCCGACCGCCACAAGAGACTCCATCACCGGACCCCACGCGCGACAACGATGACCGACCCCCCCAACCCACACCACCCCCCCCATCACACCCCGCACCACCAGTCGCCGCACCGGCCGAACCCTACGCCCTCCACAACCCCGCAGCGGTACGGCAGCACCTCCGGGGACTCGGGGAACAGGACGTCGTGCTGTACCTCCGCACCTCTGGCACCAGCACCCCCATCCGGGCGGCCACCCTGGTCCAGGCGGCCACCCTGGGGGAAGGCGTCAGAGACTTCCTCTTCGACGCCTTCCTCCACGTCGCCCGACACGAGCGCCCCCCGCACGCCACCCCAGACGGCGAGAGCCCGCCCCCCGCGGGGAGCCGGATCTGGGTGCCCCCCATCGACTGGGGGCGACACCTGGTCGGACACCCCGTGCCGGGGCGGGTGGGCACCAAGGGCCGCACCCGCTACCACGAGCCCGACATGGCCCACCCCCCACCCGACGCCACCCCCGACAGCACCAAAGAGTGGGAGCGGGAAACATGGGTAGCCCGGATGGCCTCCCTGAGCAACTTCCGGCACCACGTCCCGGGGGACATCCCAACCCCCGACGAGCAGCAGCCAGCCCCCTACACGTACATGACCCTCATGTAAAATCTGCACTACACCCTCTCCACCACCACCTACGACGCACCCACAGACCACTGGGTGGTACACGGCACCGACTCTCTCCTCCCCGCCGACTACACCCCCCCCCCCACACAACCCAGGCCCCGACACGTACGCCAGGGGGGACGACCCAGACGACCCCCACATTTGGGGCACGTGGGAACCCAAATCCCTGGACACGCTGCTCTCCATCCGCAGCGGCTACCAGGGCCTTGGTAGGGCGATGTATTGCCTCGCCAAGTGGACCCAACGGACCTGGGGGATCCCCACGGACCGATGGGTGTGGGTGGTCACGCTGCGCCCCCAGCAGAGGGAAGCCCCCCCAAACCGCAGGGGACCCACCCCCCCACGCCCCACCACCCTACAACTATGCCCGTACATGGTGGCAGCCCGCCTCATGACGCTGCTGTGGACGGGCCCTCACACCCCCACCCAAAACTACCCCCACCTCACAGAGGAGGACATGCCCGGCATCCAGCGATGCTTCTTCCAGACCCTCGACTACCTCCAGCAAACACACCCGCACGTCCTGGAGCAGATATGGCCACCCCCCGGGTAACCCACGTGCCCGCGCAGCCGAGACAACGCCGCCACGCCAGCACCAGCACGCACGGATCACCAGGGAAAACGCGCGCACACGCCCGATGCCCGAACCTGCACCCTCGTTCTCGCTACCTACAGGACCCAGCATCATACGCCCGCCCCCGAGGCCCAGGACCCTCCGCCGTCCCCCACAGCCCTCTCCTCCGCCTCCGACTCCACAACCTCCACCACCACGACCACCTCATCCACCACCACCACCACGTCCTCATCCAGCACTCCACCCCCCAGGCCGCGGGGGACACCTCCCAAACGGGCCTCCAAACCCGCCCCCGCCGCGAGCAGCCCCGCCGCCGCCTAGGCCCACGCCCCGACGAAGCCCACACCCACGACCCAGCCGACACCCAAGACCGCCGCCAAACGGCCACCCAAACCCAAGGGTCAACCCGCAGCCAACCCTAGTGACCCCTTTTGCACACCATGGTGCCATGTCCTATGTTCAACCGGTGTTCAACTGACTTCACCTGGGCCCTTGAACCACCCCTGAACAGCGGTTGAACACCCCCACCGCGCGTAGTGCAATTTTACCAAAAATTAAACTTTTGACGTATCACCATGCCATTCCAAACCATCCATGACGATGTACCATGCTTTTAACAACATACTAATGCCCAATGCACTATTCCATGCCATACCCCTCACATTGCCACTCCCTTTCTATCATGTCCAAGAGTAGCGTCAACGCCGCCTTGGTGTTCAACCATGCGGTTGAACACCCCACCTGACACATTCCCCTAAGCTTTGACCTTCATTGTGGTCCTTTGGCTTCCATTCTATCGTGGATGGTGTTCAGAGGTTTTTGCAGTGTGCACCTGCCTTATCCAAATCAATTATAACCACAAAACCATGGATTTTCTGCTACTTTCATATTGCCGCCCATACGCGTTCGGCCATGTTCAACTGCGTGTTCAACCGCGCGGTTGAACACGGTTGAACACGGTTGAACACGGTTGAACACACACTGGAGCGCGTTAGGAGAAATGCCGCACGTAATCGCAATCACACAACAATGGCACCAACAATTCACGTCAAATTGGATGAACAATCCCAGTGCCTGTCACCATGGGAACCCCAGGTCCAGGAGTTCAGTGCGCATCGGAGCGGGAAGGCGGTGCCACGCGATAGATGTATACGCCACAATGGCATACCTTTCACCCTCCCATCGCTCCGGCCCATGCGTACGCCACGCATTGAAAATCACCCCCTTTCGTGCATCCACAACAACCCCTTGCACAATTTGACGCCCACATTGCATCCATGCTTGACGCTGCGCCCCCCCCTCCCCCCCACCACCCATCCACGCCGTAGTAAAGAAACCACCACCACGGAAATCACCCACCGCCACCACCCCACTCAACGCGGAGTCATCCCTTGGATGTTTGTGTACATCCATGGGTGCACATCCGTTGCCCCACACGATGGAAATTGCGGTGTAACTGAGGGACGGTAAACAAACTGTGAGCAAATTATTTACAAGGCGCACAACATGTGCATCATCATGTGTCCTCTTAGACATGCCCACGTGTGTAAACGTCGGAAACTTCCTTGTTGCTCCCCATAGGATCCGGCGGTACTCTCCTCCATGTTTCTTCTTGTGGAGCCATCCCTTCAAGCCTTGTAAGGCTTCATGGACCTTGTCGGCTAGTCACTTTGAGTCCACGGCCCATAGCGCTTGCGTCTCCGGTCCGACCTCCTCCTTCCCATCATCGGCACACTCCTTCTCCCTTGTGCTCGCCATTGCCCTTTCGCTCCCACCTTCGTGCATGCCGTCTTGAGGTCCACCTTCCTCCTTTGCATCATCTCCAACATGAGGTCGTTCATTCTCCTTGGCATCGTGCTCCACCTTGGGGTTGTTGAGGGCATAGGACATGCCCTCCTTGTTGGCATCGTCCACGGACGTGCCCTCCTTGTTCGAATCCTCCACGGACATGCCCTCCTTGTTGGAATCGTCCACGTCATTTGAAGTGCTCTCCTTCATGGGATCCTCGGAGTCCTCCTTGGTGCCATTGTCCGACGCATTGGTGGTACTTCCCGCGATTGCTTCCGTGCTTGCGATTGCTTCCGTGCTTGCCCCATCTTGACCTCCATCTTTTGTATCTCCGCTCTCGGTTGCCGCGTCTTGGCCTCCATGTTTTGCATCTCCGCTCTCGGTTTCCTTGTCGTGGCCTCCATGTCTTGCATCTCCGCTCTCGGTTTCCTTGGTCGCTTTCTCCATGTTCTCCTCCCACTTCGCCAACATGGCCTTTGCCTCATCCTCGCTCGTGAACGCTGTGTGGCGGAGGCGCACAATGACTGGCCACGTGACGTTGGCCTCACTCTGCTCTCCGGGCCATTGGGGGGGGAGTTTCACCATCTCCTCCCCCTTCCGTGGCTTGGGGTCGTCCTTCGTTGGCTTTGCCACGGCGCCCACTGCGATGCGGTGGCGCTTGTCTGGACCCTCGGTCAGCACCCACCGTACTGCGGATCCCGCTGGCAACCCGAACTTCTCACGTGCCTCTTGGCGCTTCTCGTCGAGGCGGCGTTTTTCCTCCAATCGTTGCACTTTCACCATCTCCTATGCAAAAGCGTTGCAGAGAGTTCAACCGAGTTCAACCGCGTAGAAACCACAATGGGGAATCTCTTGGTGCTCTAATTTGTTCTTATTGTTACGTTATTTTTGGTGACACTACCATATTGCACAAAGGTGAAATTAAATATTCTTCAATTCAATGCGTCATGTATATTAATTAACCACTGTTGAACGCGTGATCGCGTGAGCACGCGCCACCGATTGGCGCGATAGGCCAGTTGAACTGTTCAACCGCGTTCAACCGAGTTCAACTGGGGGGTTGAACAGCAACATGCTGTTCAACTGGGTTCAACCGCTGTTCAACCGCTACGCTCAAAGGTGTGCAAAAGGGGTCACTAGGGAAGCCCAAACCCAAGCCCAAACCAGGCGCCACGACGGCAGCGCGAGCCCGGCCCCCCGAGGACGTCCTCTACGACATCCGGCCCCAGCCGTCCAAGGCCCGAAGGCAGCAGCGCCCAGCGCGGCGCCCCCGCACCGTCAGCGACGCCACCGCCACCACCTTCATGGCGGAGCGCGCCGCGGCCGAAGCGCGACGCACCTCGTCCCGCCACCTCTCAAAGCCCGCACCCCAGGCCCACGGACCGCTCCCGACCAAGCCAGAACAACGCCAGGGTCCACCAGCAGCGTCCCCGCCCCCCTACTGGCCCTCGATGACAGCCCACATGCAACGCATGCCCCACTACCGCCGCCGCCGCGAATCCCCGCCCAACCCCGAGGCGGAGACCGTACGCGCACACCCGCGGGTCCACATCCGCGTGCACCCCCACTCCCCACGCACCCCCACGGAACAGGACTACGAAAAATCCCCCAGGTCCGCCACCGCCGCCGGTCCCCATGACAACGTCACACCCACCCACGCCCACTCCTCCGCCCAAGACCGCAGGCCCGCCCAGGAACAGTGGTGGCAGCGCTGGACCCACACGCAGCTCTGGGAGCTGCGGAAGTGGGCCCGGGGAGAGCCCTCCCTCGAGGGCCTGGTCCATCGGCCCCGCAAGGGGTCGGTGGAGAACTGCCGCCTCCGTCCTGCGGGGGGGGTGGATGCCGCAGGCCGCATGGGAAGCCATGCTGGCTGATGCGCTCCACCCCCTGGGAGTCCACCCCCGCAACCTCCCCGCGCCCCAGGACCACCCGTATGTCCTCAGGCGCCTGCAGGAGACCCTCCAGGAAACGCGGCGAGACGGCATCCGCCTGTGGGACATCACCCAAAGCCCAGCCCCGCACGCACACACCCCCTCACCACCCCACAAGCGTCGGCGCACCGACACCGGCGACACCCACAGCACCCCAGGAGCCCTGCGCGCCACACAACACGACGCGCCTGACCCCCCGGCCAGCGGCGCCGCCATCTAACCCCGTTACCCAGCAAACCACCACCACGGGGCGCCACGCCAGGCCCCGCCAAGAAGTCACCAAACGAACCGGACGCCGAAGGAAGCCAACGAACACGACAACGAGCACCACTACGCCCAAAAACGCCGAACCCAGGCCCGCTACCGTGGGCTCCTCTCCACCCTCAGCACGACACACACGTCGCTGGCGTCACTCCTCCGCCGTGCCCCCTGCCACGCCACCGCCCCGCCCCCCCCCCTCCCGCCGCACGTCCCCACGCCGCCCAGCGCCCAGCCCCACACACTGCGCCACAGCATCGCCCTAGTCCGGCTCCTCCACCATCGCGCCACTTGGCACCTCACAGTAGACCGCCGTCCTGTGGTCCCGCTCCCCCCGGCACCGCTCCCGGGGCCGCACCCGGCCCACGTCGTGTTCGCCCCCACGTCGCGGGCCGCGGACATCCTCCCGCTCCTCGCCGCCACCCCTCCCGGGCATCGCATACTGCTTGCCGCCAACCCCTCGGTCCTCAGTGAGGTCCTCATCGGGCACGCCGACGCCCTGCACGTGCGCCCGCTGCTGCCCAACCTGCACGCTGCGTACGCCCCCGGCACGCCCGTCGACCCCTCCGTGTGGGACTCCCAGTGAGGCCACCGGCCACCGGCCGGCCCGCACGCACCACCCCGCACTCCCCTCGGGCGCACGACCCCGTGGACGCCGCTACCCACACGCCCGGCCACGCGCAACCGCCTAACCGAGCCAGAACCCAAGCACAAATCAAACCCGAGCCACACCCCAAAACCGCTAACCCTTGACTCCTAACCAAGCCCGCCGAGGGAACACCGAAACCAAAGCCCACAACCACAGCCCACACAGCCGCCTAACCAGCCAGCTCCAGAAGCAAAGAGACACCTCACCAAACCCACCCTGACCCAAGCCTAACCAAGCCGAAGCCCCAACACAAATCAAACACGAGCCACACCCCGAAACCGTCAACCCTTGACTCCAAACCAGGCCCGCTGAGGGAAATACGTAGACACAGCCCACAGCCACAGCCCACACAGCCGCCTAACCAGCCAGCACCAGAAGCAAAGAGACACCTAACCAAACCCACCCTGACCCATACCCGTGTACATCAGGACACGCGAGCCGCACCCCTGGGGCGCGACCGCCGCCACAGCACCGACGACACACGCCACAGGACACAACGCTATTGCACCGCCGCACCAGCTGCCCGTGCCTGTGCCTGCAGTGTGCGCGCGCCCCTGTTTTTCTCTTTTTTGTTTTTTTTTCCCACAAAAAAAAACAAAAACAAAAAAAAAGAAAAACAAGTAAAAAAACGAAAATTAGGGGGGGAGGAAGAGGGACACAACCACCCATGGCACACGCGCACCGCACACAGCACGCACACCGGTGAACAGGAACCCAGTGGCCCAGGACACCGCACATGTAACACAACACACCGAGCGAGCACACCGGTGAACAGGAGCCAGCTGGCCCAGGACACCGCAGACGCACCACAGCAAACCACGCGGGCACACCGGTGAACAGGAGCCCAGCGGCCCAGGACACTGCACACACGTAGGGCGGCCGAGGGACAGGAAAGAACCAATACCCCATGGGTCGGACGCACTGGGGCGACCCAGCCGACCCACCGGGCCAGTGGCAGGAGCGGTACTCCAAGGCCACTGGTCCGAGTCCGGCCAGGCTGCATCAGGGACCATGGCAATCGTCACCTGGAGCCATGGAAGCAACCGATGACAGGCGAGCCGGTACACAGTCCAGGAGGGGGTCACCTGCCAAGCAGAGTGGCCCCGGAACTCAAGCTACAAGGGTGAGGCGGTCGTACCGTAGACAAGCGGGAGCAATACCCCTTGTGGTGAGAGATACTCCACACGGCTGGGCAGCCCCCCAGAGCTGCCGCCCAAAGGAGGGGGCATGTGGCCCTACCCATGGACACATGTGGGGACACCCTCCCACCTGGGACACATGGACCGGGTGGCCGCGACAATGCCTTCCCAAGCACATGCGGGAGCGGCTCAAGAGGCACCTGACATAGGGCAGTGGGAGGAACAGGACGTCCCCTTGGTAAGACCTTCTTCCTGCAATGTCAAAGGAGGCATCCCGAGCTCCCGAAGATACCTACCTACCTACCTGTGGGGTTGGTGACGGGTCCCCACGCCCGCACCCCCCGCACCCACAGCCAGTGGGTAATGGGGTACCGGCAGCCCGCCCAGAGGGCGGGCAGCCGGGTGAGGGGGAGCGCCTGACCCCAGATGCCCCTCACAACGGCGGACGACATCCCCCCCGGGAACGCCCTTCCGCCACCCCCACGGCTCGCAACGCCGGCCCGCAAGGGCGTGCGCTGTCGGGCTGGTGCTGGATCCCCACACCCGCACCAACCGCACCCGGGACACACGGGTCGCAGAACCCCGGCTGCCCACCCCAGAGGACGGGCGGCCGGGGGAGGGACAGCGCCTGACACCAGACGCCCCTCACAACGGTGGCAGGCCACCCCCCCCGGGGACGGCCCCCCACCAGCCCCACGGCACGCAGCCCCCACAGGGCATGCAGGCCAGGGGGACACTGTTGGGCCCCCACACCCACACACCCGCGCCCACAGCATGTGGGTGGCGGACCCCAACGGCCCGCCCAGTGGGCGGGCAGTTGGGGGAGGGGGAGCGCCTGACCTCAGATGCCCCTCACAACGGTGGAAGGCACCCCCCCCCGGGGACGCCCTTCCGCCACCCCCACAGCGAGCAACGCCGGCCAGCAACGGCGCATGCTGTGGAGCCGGTGCTGGGTCCCCACGCCCGCGGCGACCGCACCCGGGACACACGGGTCACGGAACCCCGGCTGCCCGCCCCAGAGGACGGGCGGCCGGGGGAGGGACAGCGCCTGACAACAGACGCCCCTCACAACGGCAGCAGGCCACCCCCCCGGGGGACGGCCCCCCACCACACCCGCGGCACGCAGCCCCCAAAGGGCATGCAGGCCAAGGGGACAGTGTAGGGCCCCCACACCCACACACCCGCGCCCACAGCACGTGGGTGGCGGACCCCAACAGCCCGCCCAGTGGGCGGGCAGTTCGGGGAGGGCGAGCGCCTGACCTCAGACGCCCCTCACAACGGTGGAAGGCACCCCCCCCATGACGCCCTTCCGCCACCCCCACAGCGAGCAACGCTGGCCCGCAAGGGCGCACGCTCTGGAACCGGTGCTGTGTCCCCAAGCCCGCACCGACCGCACCCGGAACACACGGGTCGCGGTACCCCGGCTGCCCGCCCCAGAGGACGGGCGGTCGGGGGAGGGACAGCGCCTGACACCAGAAGCCCCTCACAACAGTGGCAGGCCACCCCCCCCCCGGGGACGGCCCCCCACAACACCACCCCCGCGGCACTCAGCCCCCACAGGGCATGCAGGCCAAGGGGACAGTGTTGGGCCCCCACGGCCACACACCCGCGCCCACAGCACGTGGGTAGCGGACCCCAACAGCCCGCCCAGTGGGCGGGCAGTCGGTGGAGGGGGAGGGCCTGACCTCAGACGCCCCTCGAAACAACAGCCCCAAGCCAGGTAGGGGGGAACTGGGACCGGACCGCCCCCCCCCAAGCACGCTAGACCGAGCAAGGGACCGGGGCAGGACACGCGGAGGGGCACGGACCACGTGGAACGGCCCTACCAGAGCCCAGTGCCGGGACCGCGCGAGGTGCGCATGCCACACCACCCAGGGGGGGGGGGAACGGACGCCGCGGGAGCGCGAGCGCACACACACGCAGAGGGCACGCGAAGACTACCAGAAGGGCAACCGGACCGAGCTTGCGGAACGCACAGACCGCGTGGAATGGCGTACCAGCGAGCGAGGGTAAGGGACACCCGGACAGGATGGCCCGCCACACGCAGCGCAGGACACGCGGGGCGGGATGGGGGAAACGGGAGAGACACATCACCAGGTACCGGCCCAAGCCCCCTGAAACGGCCGCAAGCGCCGCGCACACACAGACGGGGCACTGCACCCGCCAAGGCAGTTGTGGCGCACTGCGCCACGCCCCAAGCCCTAGGCTAGGCAGCCTCCGCGCCAGCCCAAGGCAGTCCCACTGGCGACAAGCCAGTAGCACGGGCCCTGCAGCGCCGGCGCCTCGGGCGACCACGCACTAGGGGGGCGACGCTGTGGGTAAGCGCCCGCAGCAACGGCTGCAAATTGATGCACTGACCAGGGAGTGGGGAAACGGGGAAGCCGGGGAGGGACAGGGCTGCAAGCCCTGTGATCCCGAGGGACTCCACCACCAGGCAGGAGGTGCATCCTGGAGGGCCCCCCACTAGGACCCGGTGGGGAGGATATCACCTGGCCCGACCAGGTGGCCCCCCGGGGCCGAAAGGCGTCTAGTACCCGCAAAATCAAACCTCAAACCTCAAACCCCAGGGCACTGCACCCGCCAAGGCAGTAGCAACGCGCTGCGCCACGCACAAGCCCCAAGGCTAGACAGCCTCCGCGCCAGCCGACAGGCTTCCCACTGGCGAAAAGCCAGTAGCACGGGCCCGGCAGCGCCGGCACCCCGGACGACCAGGCATTAGGGGGGCGACGCGGTGGGTAAGCGCCCGCAGCCACGGCTGGGAATTGATGCACTGACCGGGGAGTGGCGAAATGGGGAAGCCGGGGAGGGACGGAGCTCCGAGCCCTGTGAACCCGGGGGATTCCGCCACCAGGCAGGAGGTGCGTCATGGAGGGCCCCCCACTAGGACCTGGTGGGGAGGATATCATCTGGCCCGACAAGGTGGCCCCCCGGGCCCGAAAGGCGTCTAGTACCCGCAAAATCATTCCCGGCGGAGCGTCCTCTTCGAAGCGAAACGTACAGGTGGTCGTACGGCTGGGGCCACACCTCGTCGTGTGAGAATGAGTCTTCGAGTACATGTAGGAACTCATCGACAGGTTCTCCTTCTGGTGAAGCCCAATTCTTGACCAGGGGGATTACGAAAGCCCGTGTACGTGTGGCATTCTCGATGTCCATCAACTGTTGCGAAGTCATGCGGGAGCAGGCGTCCGCCGCGGGATTCTCGAGTCCCGGTACATACCACAACGTCAGATTGTTGTCTTCGAGGAATTGGGACCATTGTGCTTGTCGTGGTGTCAGCGGTCGAGGACATGTTCTGAGATATTGAAGACTTTCGTGGTCAGTGTGCACGTGCACCTGCTGCGGTCCTTGAGGTAGGTGAAACCACTGTTTCAATGCTAATACCATGGCCAACAGCTCCTGTTCTCGAATCGGGTATCAAGTTTCGGCAGGTTGTATTTTCCGCGACAAGAAGGCATTAGGTCGAAGATGTCCCTTGTACTTTTCATACGCACATCGTTGCGCTAGCGTAGCACCCACGCAGTCCTTCAAAGCGTCTGTGTACAGGTGATACGGCTGTCGGGGGTCGATGGCACTGAGATGTGTCGCATTGATCATCGCCTGCTTCAGCTTGTCGAAGGAAGCTTGATGTACGGCCGTCCATTCTCACTCGAAGTCTGCCTTAAACATCGCGGTCAGAGGGGCTGCGACGGCTTGGAACCCTTCGACAAACTGCTGGTAAAACCCACACAATCCAATGAATTGTGGAACTTCATGAACCGTAGTTGGCGGAGGCCAACCTCGAATGACCTTGATCTTTTCGGGGTCCATGTGTACTCCATCTTTGTCGATGATGTATCCACAGGAGGGTACTCGACTCTGGAAGAACGTGGATTTATTGATGCAGGGAAAGAGCTGGTGTTGACGGAGTAGTTCATGTACCAAATCGAGCTGTCCCGGGTGTTCATCCGCATCCTTCGAGAAGACGAGGATGTCGTCGATGTACACCCATACAAAGATCCCCCGGTGGTCTCGAAGGACATCATTCACGACACGTTGGAACGTCGATGGCCCATTACAGAGGCCAAAGGGCATAACAACCCACTTGAAGGCGGCAAATTGCGTGTTGAAGGCGGTTTACTCGATATATTCGTCGTGGATTCGGATCTGGTGGAACCCACTGACAAGGTCGATTTTCGACAATACGGTGGAACCCCGCCACATAGGTTTTTAAACACAAAAGTGTTAGTTTATTCCGAAAACTAACAAAATGGCGGAGTGACTTGCTTTGGGGCTTAAATATGATGCCCACCATGCTGCGAACCCTATTTTGGTGAGTTGGGCACCCCCAAAATAGGGTGCGGGGGCCTTGAAGGGAGCCCCCAAGCCTGGAACATACAGATTTTTTTGAAAATATTCACAATTTTAGGCCAGTTTTTTGACACATAATGTCCTTTTTTCAGGTCAAAGAGGCCCTGAAACACCTGTTTGCTGGCTCCGATAATTTTCAATACATGTTTCTTTGCGTCAGGAATCTGCAAAATACGGTGGGGGGGGCTTTTACTGACCACCCGAGCCCAAAAAGCAATTTTTCTTTGGACCAAAATTGTCATTTTTATGCATTTTTATGCCATTTTTTGGGCAAAAAATGAGCATTTTTTGGATGGGGCGGCCCTGAATCACCCATGTTCTAGGTTCCTGACCCTGCAACACATGTGTTTTTGAGTCGAGCACCTGCAGAATAGGGTTGGGGGGGTGTTGACCTGACCACTGAGCCCAAAAACACAGTTTTTGGCCAAAAAATGGCATTTTTAGGCCATTTTTTGCACAAAAAATGGCCATTTTTAGGGGGGACGGCCCTGAATGACCAGTTTTCGGCTCCCTAGCGCTGGGACACCTGCTTGTTTGAATCGAGCACCTGCGAAATAGGGTGGGGGGCGTCAAACTGACCACCTGAGCCCAAAAAACACTGTTTTTGGCCCAAAATTGGCATTTTTAAGCCATTTTTGGGCAAAAAATGGCCATTTTTTAGGGGGGCGGCCCTGAATCACCCCTTTTCGGCTCCCTAGCCCTGCAACACATTTTGTTTGTTCGAGCACCTGCGAAATAGGGTGGGGGGGCGTCAAACTAACCACCTGAGCCCAAAAAACACAGTTTTTGGCCAAGAAATGGCATTTTTAGGCCATTTTTGGGCAAAAAATGGCCATCTTTTTAGGGGGACGTCCCTGAATCACCTATTTCCCATCTCCCCAACGCTGCAACACCTACTCTCTTGAATCGAGCACCTGCGAAATAGGGTGGGGGGGCGTCAAACTGACCGCCTGAGCCCAAAAAACACTCTTTTTGGCCCAAAATTGGCAATGTTAAGCCATTTTTGGGCAACAAATGGCCATTTTTCAGGGGGGGCAGCCCTGAATCACCCATTTTCTGGCTCCCTAGCCCTGCAGAACATGTTTTTTTGTTTCGAGCAGCTGCCAAAAAGAGTTGGGGGGCGTTGAACTGACCACACAAACCCAAAAAACTCTGTTTTTGGCCCAAAAATGGTATTTCAGGGCCATTTTTGGGCAAAAAATGGCCATTTTTATGGGGGGGCGGCCCTGAGTCACCCATTACCGGCTCCCTAACCCTGAAACACATGTTTTTTTGAGTCCAGCACCTGCAAAATAGGATCTGGGGGTGTTGAACTAACCACCCGAGCCCCAACAAAATTTTTTTTGGCCCAAAATGGCATGTTAAGGCCATTTTTTGCCCAAAAAATGGCCATTTTTTAGTGGGGGCGGCCCTGAATCACGCATTTACCGGCTCTCTAACGCTGCACCCCATGTTCCCCTGGTTTGAGCACGGGCGAAATAGGGTGGGGGGCCGTCAAACTGACCAGCTGAGCCCAAAAAGCACTGTTTTTGGCCCAAAATTGGCATTTTTAAGCCATTTTTGAGCAAAAAATGGCCATTTTTAAGGCGAACGGCCCTGAATCACCCATTTTTCGGCTCCCTAACCCTGCAACAAATTTTTGTTGAGTCGAGTACCTGCAAAATAGGGTGGGGGGGTGTCAAACTGATCATCTGAGCCCAAAAGACACTGTTTTTGGCCCAAAATTGGCATTTTTAAGCCATTTTTGAGCAAAAAATGGCCATTTTTAAGGCGAACGGCCCTGAATCACCCATTTTTCGGCTCCCTAACCCTGCAACAAGTTTGTTTTGAGTCGAGCACCTGCAAAATAGGGTGAGGGGGCGTCAAACTGATCACCCGAGCCCAAAAAACACTGTTTTTTGCCCAAAAATGGCATTTTTAGGCCATTTTTTGGGCAAAAAATGGCCACTTTCTAGGGGGGACGGCCCTGAATTCCCCATTTTCCGGGTCTGTAACCCTGCGGCACATGTTTCTTTGAGTCGATACCTAAAAATTACGGTGGGGGGATGTTGAACTGACCACCTTAGCCCAAAAAGACACAGTTTTTGGCCCCAAAATGGCATTTTTAGGGCATTTTTGGGCAAAAAATGGCCATTTTTTTGGGGGGGGCGGCCCTGAACCACCCATTTTCCGGCTCCAATACCGTGCAACACATGTTTGTTGAGTCAGAAACCTGCAACATAGGGTGGGGGGGGCTTAAACTGACCACCCAAATCCAAAAACCAATGTTTTCGGCCCGAAATTGGCATAAAAAGGCAATTTTTTGGCAAAAAATGGCCATTTTTTGGGTTGGCCGCGGATGAAACACCCGTTTTCTGGCTCCCACATGCCGCAACAGATGTTTTCTTTAGTCAACCACCTGCAAAATAGGGTGGGGGGGGCTAGACCTGACCACCCAAGGCTAAAAAACACTGTTTGTGGCCCTAAATTGCCATTTTTAGGCCATTTTTGGGCAAAAAATGGCCATTTTGGGAGGGGGGGGGTTGCCTTGAAACATGCATTTTCTGACTTGCATAACATCCACCACACGTTTTTTTGATTCAAGAACCTGCGAAATACGGTGGGGGGGGCCATGAACTGACCACCCAAGCCCGGAAACACTGTTTTTGGCCCAAAATAGGCATTTTTAGGCCTTTTTTGGGCAAAAAATGGCCATTTGGGGGGGAGAGGGGGCTGAAACACCCATTTTCCGGATCCCATACCCTGCAACACATTTGTTTCTGATCCGAGCACCTGCAAAATAGGGGGGGGGGGGGGCTTGAACTGACCACCCAAGCCCAGAAAACACTGATTTTTGCCACAAATTGACATTTTTAGGCCAAAGTATCATCATCATCATATCAAGTATGGACAGGACCAAAGCAGCAGAACTGACAAACACTGCCTTGTGCTTGGCAATTAGTTAGCAAAGACACCTGTACAGCGTGTAGTACAGGTGTTGGGTGCCAAATACAGTCAAAAATGGC
Source organism: Eutreptiella sp. 'Long Island Sound 2002' (assembly GCA_964036045.1). Classification (NCBI taxonomy): domain Eukaryota; phylum Euglenozoa; class Euglenophyceae; order Eutreptiales; family Eutreptiaceae; genus Eutreptiella; species Eutreptiella sp. 'Long Island Sound 2002'. Next base: position 44,920,597 of record OZ038379.1, on the reverse strand, counting down.
GAAATTTGCTGTTTCTTGACAGCTTGTGGTACAAGGAATGCACATACACATCGAAACATGAGTTTGCAACACCTGCTGGAATTTGGGATGTCAGGGTGTCATCCTGGAGACATGTGGCATCATTGTCGCTATTGGGGAATCTTGGAGTAAGGCGGGTCTTGGGTATGCCATTCCGTTCCGCACGAAATCCAGGATACTAAATACGCCCCCCCCCCCCCTTGCCCCCCCCCCCCCTCATGGAACGGCTGGCACTGAACGGTTTTGGGCAAAAAAAATCCCCCCTCCCCAAACTGTTCCGTACTGGTCCCCCAGGCCCCAACCCGAGGGATGTGTTAGAAAACCAGAGGCAAAGGGGGGGGGTGAAACTTCTTGGGATTCCTAAGGATATCAGCACCTTGTGGCAACAGATGGCATTTTGGCACACGTGAAATGCTCCAGAGAGGGGGCAGCAAGGGGTCCAGCCGTAAACTGTCATCCTGTAACAGCAACCTGAAACCCCCTGGATGAAGTTCAGCAGATACATGAATAGGAAACCATGCAGCAAATGCGTAGAAAATCCTCGCATCTGGGCAGAAAAGGTCAATTTCAGCAAATCTGCACCATATAAGGGAGGAAGCCACTCCATTTGAGAACCAATTGGGTGCATATGCTGCTTAAAAAAACAAACAAACACGAATGAAAGCTGCGTCACAGCACGTCCCCGCTCTTTCTGCATTGAAATGTCAATTCTGCGGGGACCCCACAATCACTTGCACTTCTTGGCCCTTGAATTTATTCCTCGTCAGATTCCAGCATAGGTGACATGTACACAGGAGTGTCAACCGGCGTGGAAGGGTAGGAAAGGGGCAACGTGGGCTCCAGCTTTGGGTACTCATCACCCGCAACTGGGACGGGGTCGTTCCACCTTGTTGCCTTTGTGCTTCATCAACATAAGGGCGCACAGGCACACCAGTGGAATGAGGAGCAATGCGAGCAGAGCGTACAGATTTCTGTCGCTTTCATCGCATGGAGCCACTTTGATGCTGCTCAGGCCGCCAGATTTGTCACTGTCCACCTCAAAATTGCCGTTGAAAGAGCCCAGACCGCTCGCATACATCGCCAAACTGCCCGCCGTGACTGAAAGAAGCTGAAGGTATGCACCAGAAGCGAGGTCCAGAGTGCCGACCGCGGCGTTTGATAGGAATTAGAACACTCACATTGACTTATTGCTGTAGAGACTTAGGTTCTTCCGGCTTCGAGGAGTCGTGACTCCCCCAGAGCCTCCCCCGAGGTATTGGCAAGATATCCCACTCCGGGTTTAGTATCCTACTACCGGGCATAATCATGAGAGCGCGGGCCCTCGCTCCACCTCACAGTAGTTACTAATGCAAATGGGCACCTTGGGATACACATTATTTTCCATCAGAATCCCCTTCATGTTGGAATTGTTCAATTGGAATCATACAGTGTTACCGAATGGGTTTAACACTAGTAAAACAAGCATCATACTTTGTCCTTCTCCGAGAATAGGGCTCTAAAAATGGCCATGGAATGGTAAAACCTGAAAATGGGCCCCTCAAAATCTAAAAAATTGCAAAAAAAGTTTGCGGACAATGGAAGATGTATGAGTGGTGCACCTACCTCAGGCCTCAACCCCGTCATCCTCATCAACGCCTCCTTCACTTAGGTTCTTCCGGCTTCGAGGAGTCCTGACTCCCCCAGAACTTCCCCCGAGATATTGGCAAGATATCCCACTCTGGGTTTAGTATCCTACTACCGGGCGTCATCACGAGAGCGCCAGCGTTCGCTCCACCTCACGGTAGTTGCGAATGCAAATGGGCACCTTGGGATACACATTATTTTCCACCTGAATCACCTTTGTGTTGGAATTGTTAAATTGGAATCAAAGAGTGCTACCGGATAGGGTTCACACTAGTAACACCAGCATCATACTTTGTCCTTCTCCGAGAATAAGGCTCCAAAAATGGCCATTTCGTGCCCAATATAGATTCTCCGTGGGGTTTAGTTCCGTCAATTTTATAGCCAAGAAGTGCAACAAAGTCATCTTACTTAATGTGTCCTACATAAGGACTACATGGCCACCTCTTCCAAGGTGTTGGGTGGCATAATGTGAGCCCTTTATGCAAAAGAGAAGGGCAGAAGGGCTCAAAAAGGGCGTATTTTTGTCACAAATCCACTGGGAGGTTGGATCTGGGAAATGTGAATAGTCAGATCTAGAGATGCGGTACGATCAATACTATTCAGCAATTCACCGCTACTCTCCCAGTGGCAGATTTTGCGAAAATGGCATTTCTTTGACTTTCATTTTGCGGCGATCCGTGCCGCGGCAGTTGCATGCGGGTACAGTCTGGGTCTGGCGATGGAACTCAAACCACAGTGATTTGGGCAAAAAGAAATTGACGACTATTTTCTGGATTTTCTCGACAGACATCTCATCACTGATGATTTACATTCGAGTAAAGTGCATTTCTGAATTTACAGACGAATTCGAATTTAAAAACCTATGTGCAGTGTACTCAAGACGGATCGGATCGATGGCAAAGGATACCAATCTCGAACAATTCGCGTATTCAACGCTCGGTAGTCGACGCACATGCGCCATTTACCATTCGCTTTCTTCACCAGCAGGCAACCCGCTCCGTATGGACTGGAGGATGGTCTGATCCGACCAGATCGATGCAACTTGTCCAATTATCTTCAAAGTTCATCTAGTTGGCTCGAATCCATTTTGTAAGGGTGTACCCACGGTGGATTGTCTTCCGAATCGAGGCGTATTCGATGATCTCTACCAGGTCGATAGGGAGGTAGGTCTCCATACTCCGCTTTCTCCCGGTCGTAGAGGTCGGCCCACCTGTGTAATTGAATCGGCAGTTTGCGTCGAACGGGGTCAAGCCCGTCATTGTCATTGCTGAATTGCATCTTGTACATTTGATCGACCGGCACTGCTGGACGAGGGATGCAGCACAGAAATACTTGATCTCCCGTGAGATCAGCTCGACGGATCTCTCTTTTGAGTTTCGGCAATGAAATGTACTCAATCTCCATATCGCTGTACTCCTCATCGGGGATACCATCTTCCGTTTTGGACTCATCGTACATGTCAGCACCATGCTGAACGTGTGTCTACGAGTGTAGGTCGAGGCGTTCCTTGGCATGTGGGGTAGGATTCCCAACCGGACTCGCTTTCGAGGAACTCGATGAAAGTATCGAAAGAAGGTCCAGCTTCGAAGCGGCTTGGAACTGTTGCTGGGTGGAACGCCTTGATTCGTTAAAAGACAACCGGTACGAATTCGAACCATGTTCGATGTCGGCGTACCGTTCCTTCCAGTTGACAGCTGGATTGTAGCTTCGAAGCCATGGTAGTCCAAGTACCACATCCGGCAAAATTTCGTAGACCTTGAGGTGATGACGAAATACAAGTTCTCCAACTCGAACATAAGCTCTCGTGTAGTACCGTACTTCGACTTGGACACCCCCGGCTGTCAAGACATGTCCAGAATTTCTCAGTTTATTGAGGGGAAGTCGCGCCCTCTTTGCAGTCTGCATTGACATGAAGTCGCTGGTCGCTCCACAGTTGACCAATAATTCTACGCTGGGGTTAAAGGAGTCTTCACAACATTGCAGGTGTGCAGGTGCTAGTGCGACTAGTCAGAAGGCGCGAGTGCGATGTGATTTAAATTAGCGCAGATCCTGAGAGTGAGTAAACGTCTGAGTGTCTGTTGTATTTTTCGGCATGCTTGTATTGTATGAATATTTCTGTTTGCACAGGCATGCTTTTTGATCGCAGTCAGTGAATTGGATTTCTGCTTCGCGTGGGATAGTTTGGAAATAGACACTCGTAGACACCAGAGTGTTACAATCAAAAAGCTTCCGTGATCAAGCTGTTAGTTTTCACAATTTGTTGTTGACGTGGAGTACAGCAGAATTTTGGGAGTCCAGTTACTGTTCACTGCGCATCAAGGTATAGCCGAAGGGCTGCAGGGACATGTCAAATCAATACTGCAGTCCATTCCATGCAGTACAGGCGTTACGGCTTAGAAAAGCATTCTGTGGCTCGGAACTTGATGAGCGCGAGGAAAAACTGTTAGTGGAACACTGTGAAAAAGTGCGTGCGGTGCGAGATGCTTCAGCTGACGAGGTTTTTGACACGGTGAGAGTGCCTTGTGCAGACGTTTATTGGGCGGCATGCTCTGCTGGCAAATTTGGGCTTGTGGCGCCGGAGCGCGCTGAAGGGCTTGCTGCATGGGAAAAGGAAAGTTTGGCGGCGTTAGCTAGTGTCAAGAGACCTGGGCGGTTTGTTGTCTTGGAGAAGACCTCCATTGTGGACTGTGACAAAGAGTATCAAGACCTGTTGCAGGACCTCAACGACTATGCTATGAGCAGTGTTTGGCGACGCGAAAGGGAGCGACGCGTCCAGTGTGGGGAGGAGATTCCGAACTGGTTCAAGCCGCGTCCAGTGCGTGAGGTTGCCCAAGAGTTTTGGACAGAGATTCGTGAGGTTTCTGAAGGCGGGGATCAAGCAGACACGACTTTGAAGACACTGCCACGCAAAAGGGGAACGCGTGGCAAGGGGCTCGCGTTCAAAATCAGGACTAATATTCAATGCACACAGGTTATGTCGAGAGTAGCGTTGCCCTCCGTGTGTTGTGCTCGGTTGGTGTGCATTTGTGTAGCAACTTGCTCCTTTGGTGCGCCGGCGAGTAGCAGACTGTGCGTTTTGGGTGAAGTTGTGGCGTGGTGCGCGTCTACCTTTGTTAGGTGTTTCTTGTGTGTCAGGTTGGTGATTTTCAAGTCAGCAGTTCTTCAGTCAGCTGTTCAGGCGAAATGGAGTACTGGACTGAAGCAGCAGTGCATGCCACACTCAAGTGTGTGCTTGCTTGCTTCGTCCTGTGTTTGTTTTCTCTGTCGTCCTTTGTTGTTGCACTCTTTGTGGCGTTTTCTTTATGTAGCTCTTGTTGCAGCGAGCTGTTTTTTTGTCGCTGTAGGGACTGCCTTATTATGCTGTGTGTGTAGGAATGCTCAGAATCTGAAGTGAGCTACAGTGGAAAATGACTTGTTGTTTCAGCAGTAAGACACTCTTTTTAATGGGTGTGTCTGCTCTGTGCTTTGCATTTTGTTGTTGTCTTTTCGTCGTTTTCGTCTCCGTCGGTGTGTTTCTTTGTCCTTGCTGTTTTCTCGATGTGAATCTGATTTGTCACCTGAATTTTCGAGTTTGTGCCTGTGCGATGGGGACCACGGAGAGGTATACATTTCGTGTCATGGTATAGCAGAGACATACGTGCTTGCTTTCGTTTTCGCTCTTCGTCCATTTTTTGCATCTTTTGGAGTTTTGTGGCTTCCGCTTTTTACAAGCCAGATGAGAAGCAGGACGCTCCTGCAACTGCTGAACGCAACGTGGCCTTCATTCTGTTTCCTGCGTTCTTTTATTGGTGTTGTTTTGCCACATGAACGCAGTGTTTGTTTCTGCTGCTTCGTTTTTTGTGTCAATGGGTCCAGCTTTGTTTTTCATGCTGCTGCTTTTGCTTTTGTGTCACAGGCAAGTCTGACGACAGAATTGGGAGAGCTCAAGGTAAGCGTGGCTAAACGGCTTGGTGCACTGTACATTATTAAGTGGGTTTTTTTTTTCAGCACTGAGTCAGACTTGAAACAATGTCTTCCAAAGATCACACTTGTGCTCTACCCTGTCGTGTTGCCTGCTTTTGACACATTGTGTTTGTCTTTTGTGCTGCAAGTTTGGAAACATTTTGAGTGTTTTTTTAGGTATTCGGTATAAGCTTCTTTTTGCTGTTTCACGGAGTTGTATGCAGGCCAGCTGAAGCTTGTAGCCCAGCACAGTGGCCCTGAATGTTTTGCATTAATTAATGGCTTTGTGGCCACATGGCAGTCCATCAGGAGATTTTTTTGTAATCTGTTTTTGGAGCAAGATATATGTTTTTTTTACGTGTGTCCCGGCACGACCCACTAGGTTGTTGGGTGCACAGTGCCCAGGAGGGACAGCAGCAGGTGGCTGAGTGTAAATTACCCTAGGTAGACAGCACAGCAATGTACCCACAGGAGTGGTTTGAGGTTTGAGGTTTGTTTTTGCGGGTACTAGATGCCTTTTGGCCCCGGGGGGCCACCTGGTCGTGCCAGGTGATATTCTCCCCACCGGGTCCTAGTGGGCAGCCCTCCAAGACGCACCTCCTGCCTGGTGGCGGAGTCCCCCGGGTTCACAGGGCTCGGAGCCCCGTCCCTCCGCGGCTTCCCCGTTTCGCCACTCCCCGGTCAGTGCATCAGTTCGCAGCCGTGGCTGCGGGCGCTTACCCACCGCGTCGCCCCCCTAATGCGTGGTCGCCCGGGGCGCCGGCGCCGCCGGGCCCGTGCTACTGGCTTGTCGCCAGTGGGACCGCCTTGGGCTGGCGCAGAGGCTGCCTAGCCTAGGGGTCGGGGCGTGGCGCAGTGCGCCACTACTGCCTTGGCGGGTGCAGTGCCCCGTCCGTGTATGCGCGGCGCTCGTGGCCGGTTTGGGGGGCTCGGGCCGGTACCTGGTGTTGTGTCTCTCCCGTTTCCCCCTTCCCGCCCCGCGTGTCCTGCGCTGCGTGTGGCGGGCCGTCCCGTCTGGATGTCCCTTACCCTTGCTCGCTGGTACGCCATTCCACGCGGTCCCTTCTGGTATTCCCCGCGTGCCCTTTGCGTGTGTGTGCGCTCCCGCTCCCGCGGCGTCCGCTCCACCCCCTCCCTGGGTGGTGTGGCGCGCGCACCACGCGCAGTCCCGGCACTGGGCCCTGGTAGGGCTGTTCCACGTGGTCCGTGCCCCCCGCGTGTCCTGCCCCAGTCCCTTGCTCCGTCTGGCGTGCTTGGGGGGGGGCGGTCCGGTCCCGGTTCCCCCCTACCTGGCTTTGGGCTGTGCGCCCCCCGTGGGGCGGGTCCGTGGCGTTCGTGTGCCGGGGGGCGGACTGGGGGGGGGGGGGCGGCCCGTGCGCCTCTTGCTGTGGGCGCGGGCGTGCGGATGTGGGGGCAGGCGCTGTCCACTCCGCTTGCATGCCCTGTGGGGGCCGCGCTCCGCGGGGGTGGTGGGGGCCGTCCCCGGGGGGGTGGCCTGCCACCGTTGCGAGGGGCATCTGGTGTCAGGCGCTGTCCCTCCCCCGGTCGCCCGTCCTCTGGGTGGGCCGTCTGGGTCCGCCACCCACATGCTGTGGGCGCGGGGTGCGGGTGTGGGGGCCCGGCACTGTTTCCTCGGCCTGCATGCCCTGTGGGAGCTGCGTGCCGCGGGGATGTAGGGGGCCGCCCCAGGGGGGGGTGGCCTGCTACCGTTGTGAGGGGCGTCTGGTGTCAGACGCCGTCCCTCCCCCAGCCGCCTGCCCTTAGGGGCGGGTAGCCGGGGTTCCGCGACCTGTGTGTCCCAGGCGCGGTCGGTGCGGGCGTGGGGACCCACCACGGGCCCCACAGCGTGCGCCCTTGCGGGCCGGCGTTGCCTGCCGTGGGGGCGGCCGAAAGGGCGTCCCCGGTGGGTGCCTCCGACTGTTGAGAGGGGCATCTGATGTCAGGCGCTCCCCCTCCCCCGACTGCTCGCCCACTGGGCGGGCTGTTGGGGTCCACTACCAACGTGCTGTGGGCGCGGGTGTTTGGGTGTGGGGGCCCAACGCTGTCCCCTTGGCCTGCATGCCCTGTGGGGGCTGCGTGCCGCGGGGGTGGCGGGGGGCCGTTCCCGGGGAGGGTGGCCTGCCGCTGTTGTGAGGGGCGTCTGGTGTCAGGCGCTGTCCCTCCCCCGGCCGCCCGTCCTCTGGGGCGGGCGGCCGGGGTTCCGCGACCCATGTGTTCCGGGTGCGGTCAGTGCGGGCGTGGGGACCCAGCACCGGCCCCACAGCGTGCGCCCTTGCGGGCTGGCGTTGCTCGCTGGGGGGGTGGCGGAAGGGCGTCTCCAGGGGGGGTGCCTTCCACCGTTGTGAGGGGCGTCTGAGGTCGGGCGCTCCCCCTCCCCCGACTGCCCGCCCACTGGGCTGGCTGTTGGGGTCTGTCACCCACATGCTGTGGGCGCCGGCGTGTGGGTGTGGGGGCCCATCACTGCCCCCTTGGCCGGCATGCCCTTTGGGGGCTGCGTGCCGCAGGGCTGGCGGGGGGTCGTCCCCGGGGGGGTGGCCTGCCACCGTTCTGAGGGGCGTCTGGTGTCAGGCGCTGTCCCTCCCCCTGCCGCCCGTCCTCTGGGGCGGGCGGCCGGGGTCCCGTGACCCGTGTGTTCCGGGTGCGGTCGGTGCGGGCGTGGGGACCCAGCACCAGCCCCACAGCGTGCGCCGTTGCGGGCCGGCGTTGCTCGCTGTGGGGGTGGCGGAAGGGCGTCCCCGGGGAGGGTGCCTTCCACCGTTGTGCGGGGCGTCTGAGGTCAGGCGCTCCCCCTCCCCCGACTGCCCGCCCACTGGGAGGGCTGCCGGGGTCCGCCACCCACGTGCTGTGGGCGCGGGTGTGTGGGTATGGGGGCCCTACACTGTCGCCTTGGCCTGCATGCCTGTGGGCGCCGCGTGCCGCGGGGTTGGTGGGGGGCCGTCCCCAGGGGGGGCTGGCCTGCCACTGTTGTGAGGGGCGTCTGGTGTCAGGCGCTGTCCCTCCCCGGGCCGCCCGTCCTCTCGGGCGGGCAGCCGGGGTTCTGCGACCCGTGTGTCCCGGGTGTGGTTGGTGCGGGCGTGGGGACCCAGCACCAGCCCCACAGCGTGCGCCCTTGCGGGCCGGCGTTGCTCGCAGTGGGGGTGGCGGAAGGACGTCCCCGGGGGGGGTGCCCTCCACTGTTGTGAGGGGCGTCTGAGGTCAGGCGCTCCCCCTCCTCCAACTGCCCGCCCACTGGGCGGGCTGTTGGGGTCCGCCACCCACGTGCTGCGGGCGCGGGCGTGTGGGTGTGGGGGCCCATCACCGTCCCCTTGGTCTGTATGCCCTGTGGGGGCTGGGTGCCGCGGGGGCGGTGGGGGGCCGTCCCCGGGGGGGGGTGGCTTGCCACTGTTGTGAGGGGCGTCTGGAGTCAGGCGCTGTCCCTCCCCCGGCTGTCCGTCCTCTGGGGCGGGTAGCCGGGGTTCCGCGACCCGTGTGTCCCGGGTGCGGTCGGTGCGGGCGTGGGGTCCCAGCACCAGCCCCACAGCGTGCGCCCTTGCGGGCCGGCGTTGCTCGCTGTGGGAGTGGCGGAAGGGCGTCCCCGCGGGGGGTGCCTTCCACCGTCATGAGGGGTGTCTGAGGTCAGGCGCTCCCCCTCCCCCGACTGCCCCCCCACTGGGCGAGCTGTTGGGGTCCGTCACCCTTGTGCTGCGGGCGCGGGCGTGTGGGTGTGGGGGCCCATCACTGTCCCCTTGGCCTGCATGCCCTATGGGGGCTGCGTCCGGCGGGGGCGCGCGGGGGGCCGTCCCCGGGGGGGGTGGCCCGCCACCGTTGTGAGGGGCGTCTGGTGTCAGGCGCTGTCCCTCCCCCAGCCGCCCGTCCTCTGGGGCGGGTAGCCGGGGTTCCGCGACCCGTGTGTCCCGGGTGCTGTCGGTGCGGGCGTGGGGACTGAGCACCGGCCCCACAGCGTGCGCCCTTGCGGGCCGGCGTTGCTCGCTGTGGGGGTGGTGGAAGGGCATCCCCGGGGGGGGTGCCTTCCACCGTTGTGAGGGGCGTCTGGGGTCAGGCGCTCCCCCTCTCCGAACTACCCGCCCACTGGGCGCGCTGTTGGGGTCCGCCAAGCACATGCTGTGGGCGCAGGTGTGTGGGTGTGGGGGCCCATCACTGTCCCCTCGGCCTGCATGCCCTGTGGGGGCTGCGTGCCGCGGGGGTGGTGGGGGGCCGTCCCCGGGGAGGGTGGCCTGCCACCGTTGTGGGGGGCGTCTGGTGTCAGGCGCTGTCCCTCCCCCGGCTGCCCGTCCTCTGGGGCGGGCAGCCGGGGTTCTGCGACCCGTGTGTCCCGGGTGCGGTCGGTGCCGGCGTGGGGACACAGCACCAGCCCCACGGCGCGCGCCCTTGCGGGCCGGCGTTGCGCGCCTTGGGGGTGGCGGTAGGGCGTCCCCGGGGGGGCTGCCGTCCGCCTTTGTGAGGGGCGTCTGGGGTAACGCGCTCCCTCTCGCCCGGCTGCCCGCCCTCTGGCCGGGCTGTCCGGGCTCGCTGGCCACGTGCTCTGGGCATGGGTGTGGGTGTGTGCAGTGTGTGTGGTGTCTGTGCGGCGCTTGTCGTGGTGCGTGGTGCCGCTTTTCCCTTGTCCCTCTGGTGCTCCCCTCTTCGGTGCTTCGGTGCGGTGTGGTGCCCGCCTTGTGCCCTGTGCCTGCCGTGCCCCCTTCCCTGCGCGCGTCCCTTGCTCGGCTGCTGGCTACCCCTTGTTTCGTTCGTGGCTTCGTCGCTCTTTTCCCTTTCCTCTGCTCGCCCTTCTCCCTGGCATGCACTTTTTCCTTGCCTCCGCCCTGGTGTGTGTCTCTGTCTTTCTCTTCGCCGTCTTTCTCTCTCGTTGCGTAAAGAGGCACCTGACATAGGGCAGTGGGAGGGACAGGACCTCCCCTTGGTAAGACCTTCTCCCTGCAATGTCAAAGGAGGCATCCCGAGCTCCCGAAGATACCTACCTACCTACCTCTCTCGTTGCGCCCTGTGTGACAAGAGGAAGGGTGGGGGTATGTGGGCCTTCGTCATGCATCGTTGGCACCACGTTCGTTGCGGCGTCGCGGCGTATAACATACCTGCTTGCGCACTTGTGTCTACGTGTGTGGGCACGCTCCTCCCCCTTCGTGCCATACCATGGTGTGCTTATGTCTCTCTTCCCATACCCACCCCTTCGTTGGTCTCGGTTGGTGGCGCGGGCCGGGCGCTCGTTGCTCCTCTCGTGTGCGCGGTGTGGCACGACATGGTAACATACTTGCGTGGCTCCCTCATTTCCCTCCCTATCTTTTCATGTGATGCGTGCCTTGTCGCCGTTATGCTCCTTGCGCCGGCGCAACATACGTATCTCACCAACATCTTTGCGTGTTTCGTGTGTTGCGGCGTCGTTGTGCTCCCTATGCAAACGGGCGTGCGGCGGCGGGGGTTTTGTCGTGCCATGGCATCTTGCCATTGCCATCCTCGGTTGGTCTCACACTCTTGCAGTGGTGTGGTATGTTACCTACTTATGCCTCGTACGTCTTCTCCCCTCTCCTACTTCTTACCGTGTTGTGCTTGTTACGGCGTATTTTAGCGTGCGTTGTTTGGCGTAGGTTTATATCCTACTTGCACTCGACACGGCTCCACACACCTCTTTGGCCACCTTTGTTCGTTGTCTTTCCCGCGTGCGCGGCGTGACATGTAACATACTTGCGTGGCTCCCTCTATACCCACCTCTTTTCATGTTTGGCGTGTTCCGGCACCGTCTTACCACCTATGTGAGTGGGCGTGCTGGGGCAGGGCTTTTGCATGCATGTATGCATACTTGCGGTATGCCTCCACCATGGCGCGGTTTGTAACGTACACTTGCCCCCTTGCCATCTTATTGTGTATTGTGTCTGTTACGGCGTTATGTAGCGTTGCGTGGCATATAACATACTTGGTTTTCGGCGGCCAGTGGCGTTGTTGTTGCTTGTGCGTGTTATTCTTGCACCCAGCACCTCTTTGGTTACCTTTGTTCGTTGTCCCTTCTGCGTGCGCGGCATGACATGTAACATACTTGCGTGGCTCCCTTTTTACCCACCTCTTTTCGTGTTTCGCGTCTTACGGCGCCGTTGTACTCCCTATGCAGGTGGGCTTGCAATGCATGGTTTCATACTTGCGGTACGTCTCCATGTGGCGCGGTTTGTAACATACTTGCTCTCTTCTTGCCTACATCTTACCGTGTTGTGCTTGCTACGTCGTTATTTAGCGTTGCGCGGGATATAACATACTTGTTTTTCGGCGGCCGGTCGCGTTGTCCTTGTCTATGTGTGTTTTGTTTTGGTACGCGCACAAGTCCCTAGCGCCTAGGGCACGCACTTTGCTAGGTGTTTTGGGGCAAGCAACGCTCAGCTTCTTCGCCGTCGCAACTCTATTGTTTTCCTTTTTTTTGTGAGTGTCCTAAATTTTGCGACCTCGCCGAACAGCGGCGTAAAATGTTCTGGGGGGGTTTCTGAGGTCGGGAAAGACGTTTTTTCGCTTTATTTTTTCTGGCTGTGCGTTTTCTTCTCGGTTTTTTATTTTTCTTCTGCTGCGAGCGCGCGACTTTGAGAAAGATGCATGTGGTCGCTGTGGTCTTTGGTTGGAAGGATCCTCGCCGTGGCAATGGAGATATGGAATCATGAGTGCGGGCCATTTTGGCCAAATTTCGCTATTTTTGCCATTGTATACCCACAGGAGTGGAGTGCTGTGTATGGGTTATCGTTTACCCTGGGAAGGGCATATGAATGCATAAACACCTGGTGCCATGTCACCGGTGCTCTGGTAGTGCAGTTTGTTCTGATTTTGTATTGTAAACTTTTTTTTGCTGGTGCTGGTTGGCCGTAGCCATTGTTGATGGCCCTGGCACTGCACCCCTAGGTCATTTTTTCGGCCATGTGCACTCCCGTGCAATGTTCCTGGGAGGGAAGTGCAGGTGTGCAGGTGCCAGTGCGACTAGTCAGAAGGCACGAGTGCGATGTGATTTAAATTAGCGCAGATCATGAGAATGAGTAAAGGTCTGAGTGTCTGTTGTATTTTTCGGCATGCTTGTATTGTACAAATATTTCTGTTTGCACAGGCATGCTTTTTGATCGCAGTCAGTGACTTTCATTTCTGCTTTGCGTGGGATAGTTGGGAAATAGACAGTCGTAGACACCAGGGTGTTACAATCAAAAAGCAGAAGCACACTGTTGCAGGAGGACACAGGCACAGGTAAGCGCAGATGGTCGCAGATGCATTGCGCCTGTAGGATTTGCGATTATTTGGATTTCATGTTTTCGATATGTGCTGTGATTGATTGTTGTTGCATGTTTGTATGTATTTATCATGATTGATTACTGTCATTTTAGGGTATTGTATGGCAGGCATGAACCGTCATAGATCAAAATCAAGACGTGGTACATGATCGAGAAGGACTTAGTGGAATCAGTATCACTGTTTGTCGCTGCATGCTGGGATGGGTATGCATTTTGGAGATCTCAGTCAAAACAGGAGTTTCGGACTGTTACAATGTTGATCTATTTAGGCCTGAAGTCGGACGCGACAAATTTTTTGTTTTCGTGATCTGTTCTGGTGTTGGCGGCATCCAGCGCCGCTCAAGTAATGTGTCGAGTATTGGACCCAGCAGCGACAAGGTCTTGCATTGCAACCTATGTTTGCCCCCGCTCACTGTCTGCCAGTGCCTTCGCTCAGGCTGCGCGCTGAGCTGAGCACACTGCATCTTGAGAAGAGCAGCGCTGGAGATGAACGCCGTGTGGGCTGACGCTGAAGGAATTGCGGAGGTGCGTAGCAAAGAGGTTTCCGAGTGCGTTGCACACGCCGAAGAAGTGCAGTTTTGCCGGCGAACGGCAGAGAAGCATGAGAAGTCAAGGAGACTTTATTGAGGAGTCGCCACGGCAAAGAGAGATGTGCTGGGAGCGCGGCTGCAACAAATTGTCCGTGAGAAACAGGAGCACGCCAGATTCCATGCGCGGTGAGGCCTCAAGACAAGCAGCTTATTGCGTGCACTGCGAGTTTGATATGTTTGGTTTGCTCGGTGACATGGAGTAAAATGAGAACTGCATCACGCTCACGTGTATGTTGAAGGGAGCGCTCACGCTCAAGCTGCAAGGATGCACCGACGCTGACGCTGCGACACGCGCTGACACTCACGCTACAGGCTCGCGCCAAGCGCCTGCCAAGCGCTTAATCTGTGCGCTGCTGTGCGGTGCGCCACCATGGCGCCTGACTGGTTTTGTTGGAATGCAGCGCTCGACAACCACTCTTCGTGTTCCTACGAACAAGCAAAGCAGCGCGCCCAGGAGCGCTGGGGTTGCTGTGTCGGAGGGGAAAACCGCCCGGGCTTTGCCCTGAAGGAACCCCACTAACGTTTGCTTTGTGGTTGGGTACAGTATAATTTTTCTTTGTTGTATATTAGCGAACACAGTGCTGTTGGAGGCACTGCTTGAATCTGCCTCAAATGATCCGAATGTAACAGTTGAGTCAGTTACTGAGGCGCCAGCAGCCTCAGTTGCGTGTTTCCTTGCTATGTACCTGGTGCCAGCATGTGCACCTTTGCTTTTGTTTGGCCATTTGTTTTGGTTTTTTGTGCTTTTGAATGATCACAGTTTTCTCACATAACAGGAGATGCATGCTAGTGAGTATATATTGACGTCGATGTCTGTTGCAGAGCGCTCAGCACGGTGGCCCTTCAGGCCTAGGCGCACTGCTGTTATTGGCGACTGTTCTTGCTCTACACTTTGTAGAGTGTTGCAGTGGTTTGCACTTCGCTTGGAGGACACACAAGGAAACACAGTGACTTCTGCTTTGTGCACTGTGACGTCTGTACCTTGTCTGCTGTTGTTGTTTTTTCCAACTTTTCAAACAGGAGAAACAAGCAGAGAAAAAATCATTGCAGGGAGCTGTACCTTTTTACAACACAACTTTTATATATGTAGACGCGTTTCGGTAAAAACAGGTTTTGCTAATAGTAGATTTCCCTGAATGGCTAGCCCCACAAATTCACCGCGTAGAAGTAGCCCTCACCTGGCCCCAGAACACCAACCCATAGCTCTGCCAGTAGTCAGTGGGATAGACACTGTGGTGATATTCCGGTTTTATTGATTGATGTGTCCTTTGTTGAGGTGAGACTATGTCAGAAAAATTGCATAGCAGGCCAAAATCTCAGTGTAGTGCATTGGTGTGGAACTGCACCACATGATTATTGTTTTGACTGACTTCAGACCAGCACGACCCACGGCTGGTTTCCCCACCGGAGTGGGGGGCTGATGGGGTGTACAGTGCATGAATATGGCCTGATATATCATTGTAGTATGAACGATTAATGACCCTGAGGCACTTGAGTGCAGCTTGCTGTTGAATATACTCTGAAGCAATGATGCTGACACAATGATTGTTATATGCTGATGAACATCCAGGCACAGACTGATGGTTTGTTGTTCAGATATGTAATTTGATGTCATGTTGAGCCCATTTCTGATATGGTGTATGTTTGAGCCCATTATCTAAGTGTTAAAGAAGGTCCCTACCAGGACCGGCCCCTGCTGTGCCCCTTCCGCCTGTAACCCCGCCGACTTGCTCCTGATCAACGATTGCATTTATCAAAATCCAGGGTCCAAAATCCAAAAATATAGAAAGTAAAATCCTCCTTCAACCCTGAACAGCAACCAGATCCCACAAGTACAGCAATAACCCAATCCACAATCCGAATCCGAATCCAGACTGCGGGCTTCCGTTCAGCACACCGGTTGTCTCACGGTGGCGGGCATGTACAAGATTTGCACCAAGGAAGAAAGCCCTGAAATCGGCATATGAACACAAATAAAGCAAAGTTGGGGAAAGAGGTAAACATACACATTCACAGCCATAAACTCCTCATTCCCTGGACTCAAGACCTTCCCTTGACTCATCAACATATTGCCCTGAACCAGGTCAAATGAGATGGCTGAATGCCATGTGTCACAAGTCACTACACAAACCCCAAAAATGTGTTCACTCCGAAGCCTCTAAATCCTAGCCCAAAAAGGGAGGTGGCGTGTCATGGCCTAGAGTGGCACTCATGACCATGCCCTACCCTAACATAACCTTGGTTGGACTTGGGGTCGAATGGGCTTGAAGAACTGCCCCATGACGATGACCTCACAACCTAACAAAATCAGGCAAAACACACCATAGTGCCCAATATCCAATTATATACTCAAAAATGCATACGGCAAATACCCAAATGCTCCATGCATGTGTCAAACCGGATAGTAATACACAAGGGTGATGTAGACCAAAAGTTCATGCCCAAGAATATTCCATCATTGGCTCCAAAACCCCTCCGGTTATGTACATGACATGCTTCACAAGTCAACTCATGAATTTGAGACCTAATTTCGTGAGGCCTCGTGTGCCACGCCAAAGTGACCATGTGATCTGGCATATGGTGAGGTACAACACCGAAGCATATGCCAACATATAAGCAACATACCATAGTCCACAGATCTCGGGGCACTTTACTGTTCACCCTCTAGTTGAGCACATAAAATACAAAAATGAGCATAAAATGCGGTCAAAAACATGAAAAAATGTCCAAATACAAAGTTGTCATGATAGTATATCCCTATGCTCACCCATGATATGCGCGCATGGTTCAATATACAAATGATTGGAACCATTTGCGAACGATTCCCCCACTTGGATCCCCAATCGGGCGCATGGAGATACCTTCGCCACTCATACCTACATGCCCCATAAAAATGGGAGTGCACTCATGGATCTCTTTGCCACACATACCATGAGCAATACATACGCGGTAGACTTAGTCTAGCGCTTTGAATTCCACAATTGGGACATGGGCAAAGCCCTTGTCACGTGTGGCTCCCCATCTCTTCGGCCACACGAAGATATATAACATGGGCGTGAGCATATCGAAGCACATACCATGCATAGAACACATACCCTCAAATAGTGGCTCCCATCATGGTATGCCATGCCCCTCCATGGTCACAACTTCACGTTAAAAATACGTAGGAACCCAAGGAAAGTTGCTATGCAACCCCAACATTCATGCGGCACACTCGAAAGTCGCAATAAAATATTCGGTTGCACGGTCCAGGAGGTATGTATCTCCTTCTCCCCTCTTGACCATTATCCCTTGCCATACCGGGCATGTGTACACAACAAAGGGGTTGGATGCTCCCCAAATTAACTTGAGACCAAGGCGGTTCCAACCCAATTCTCGATATTGATATTCCTCGCCATGAGCCGGAGATATGCTTCTTCAAAGTGGCCTCACGAATCAACTTTGTTTCGCCTATATCTCCAAGCAAAACGAAGGGCATAACAAAAGGAATGTTGATTCGTGATCGGGGAAAAATGTATGACCACTCGAGAATCATCATATCAAGTGCGGCGATGTCGAAGTCGAAAATGCGGTTCTGAAAGTCTGAAAAAATCGGATTAACTTTGCGAGTGTATAATATGAAAATCGCGGAAGCAACGAACCCTTTACTGATGAAATGTGACCCTTCATCGGGGTTTCCGCCAAAATATCTGTAAATAACAGTTAACCATTCGGTTACCGCAAAATCGCGAGCCAACTGACAGTCGCCGATACATTGACTATCAGAACGGAAGGCTGAAAAGTTATGGAAACATTATGATAAAAGAACCCTGTTGATTCCTGATATTCCGATATATAAATCTCCGCTGGCGGTGCCTCGGTACTGAATATGGCCGCTCATCGCCGGAACGGCCAAACCTATCATACTATCACATCGGGTTAGGTCAGGTGGATGGGAGAGTATGATATCAGCCAATGGCGGCTTGCCGGCACATAGATACACACCCCAAGTGACCCAAAGATGGCCACGGGGGTCCGAACCGGCTTCACCCCCCTTCTCAGAGCGTTGTTACCACTCGGAAGTCATTGAAGAGAGGACGGGAGGACCCCAATGGGCTCCAACCCCCCCCCCATGTCCCAAGGACACATGGAGGCCCCACACACGTCATAGGCGTCCCCCACGCCCCAAGGGAGGGGTGAGGACACTGAAAATCGGTGCCCTACGCCATATCCGGTCTCCTCTTGATCTACAACATGGACCGAGTGGATCAAAGATAGAGAAACGTCGTCGGTCGACCTAAATAAGTATACCACAATGGAATATATATGTGGAGATCGAGTGAAGGGGCTAGATGGCCAATCAAGGCCCAAAAATCCCCGGATGAACGCCCTCACCCGTCTCCCAAGCACAGAAACAAACAAAAATTCCAAGGGAGATCCATTAAGGTGCTACAGCAGCAACCAAATGGACCAACACGTCCTTGACATCCAAAGAAATGTTCTTTTTCTTCAGGTAGTCCATCCAGACCGTGGTGTACCTCGGCACAAAGCTGCTCGGAGGCTCCCACGAGTCCCTGGATGCGGCGAATCCCTTCCAACGGACTTTATAAAGCCTCCCCCCAGGCGTCCCCGGGTCCGGCTTGTCCGCCAGGATTCTCTCGGCGGTGAAGTCGTCGTCCTCACCCTCGTCGTCCGAGTCCACATCGCCGGCTGTGAACTCGAAGGTGACGGGACGTCCGCTGGGGTCTGGTGCTCGGGGACGAAGCCGGGTATGGTCGCGGCCCAGGATCTTGTTATCCCCCACACGAACCGCATACACATCCTGCCCGACCTTCCGCACGATTACCCCCGGCACATACCAGGATGCCTGCCGATTCCTGGACAGGACATCCTTGTGGTGCCGCTCCACCCACACGGTGTCTTGGAGAGCATACTTCTGGACCTTTCCCTGCTTGAAGTACTTGGCCCTCTTGTCATGCTCGTCCTGAAGTGCCTTGCACACCTTGGCCGCCGTATTGTCCGCCTCAGCCATCTCAGCGTTCGCATCCCGGGCCACTTTGCCATGGTTCAACCACGGGAGAGTGGGTGACACTCGATCCCGTAGGAACAGGATACGATGGGGCGATAGTCCAGTGGGTCCCGGAAGGTCGTGGTACGCTTGGAGTACTCTCCACAGCGAATTATACCAATTCCGGCCCGGTTCGTCGATGTGCAGCTGGCGGAACTTCTCGAACATCTGCCGCCCGGCCACCTCAGCTCGGCCATTCGACCGGCTGTGGTATGCCACGGTCTTGGCGTGCCGAATCTTCATGTGCTTGCACATCGTCTTGAACCACGTCCCCACGAATTGACTGCCCCGATCGCTGCAGATGACAGCTGGGACATCGAAAATCGTCAGCCAATGCCTGATCATGGCATTAGCGACGTTCTTGGCCTGCAGCCCCACTCCATGCTTGTCCTTCTTTTCCTTCTTCTTGGACTTCTTGCCCGGGACTGCCACGATATACCCGCTGTGCCTGTCCACCGCCAGGATGACACAGTCGTAGGTCTCTCCGTCCACGGTGACCTCCGGCATGGCGAACACATCCATGGCCACGGACCGCATAGGGGCCTCCGGTATAGCCGTATACACCGGGTTGCCCGCTGTGGAGTGGTTGGGGCTCTTTGTGGCCCGACACACAGCACAGTCGCTGCAGTACCTATTCAGGATGGCGTAGTACCCCGGAGGGAACTTGAAACGCCACTCCAGGTCCTGCTGCATCTTGTCTCGGCCAGGGTGCATGAGCTGGGCGTTGTGCCAATGGTCAATGAGCTCCTCCACTCGGTTCTCGGGCACCAGCAGCTTGTCCTTGAGGAACAACTTGTCCCCATCCTCGGTCAAGCCCTCGGGCCATTCGTCGTCCGACGGGGCGCTCACGGCATTCCAGTACTTGCTCCAGTGCTCGGATGCCGCATAGTCATCCGACCAGTCATCTGTGAGCACCGACCTGACTAGCTCTACAGGGGCCACCATCCACTGCTCGAGGGTTTCCTCTCGAATAGCTTGGACTCGGGCGCCCCGGAACTTGGCCAGGTCCGTACGGTTTGCCATCACCACAAAGCACTTGACCCCCTCTTGGTCCATGGCTTTTTCCATCTCGATGATGCGCTTGGCATCCTCGGTCTCCTCGGCGTCTCCATAGCTGGATATGTCCATGCACGCCTTGCCCGCGGGGTAGGCCCAGCGACTGAGGCAATCTGCCACAGTGTTGTCCTTCCCCGGGACGTATACGACGCTGAGGTCGAACTTGGCGAACATCTCGTGCCATCGGGCCCGCCTAGCTGCTGGTCCTGAGGGGGTGTCGACATGCTCCTTGTGCCAGCTCTGTAGGGACTGGTGGTCCGTGCACACCACCACCGGCTGCAATCCGATGTGGCCAGACCACTTTCTGAGCGCACATACAATGGCGTATGTCTCCTTCTCCCTCGCGGTCCATGTTCGGCGTTGGCCCTCGGCCAGGATCCTGCTCCAAAACGCCACGGGAACATGAGTTCCGTCGTCCCGGACTTGCTCGAGGACTGCCCCCACGGCATAGTCCGAGGCGTCTGTCCGTAGCACGAATCCCTTGTCCAGGTCGACCAGGAACAGCCCCAACTGCCCCAGGAGTCGCTCCTTCAGGCGGTTGAACGCCTCCTCAGCCTCAGGGGTCCAGGCAAGCTTCTTCTTGCTCCCCTTCCGGCCATCGAACTTGCCCACTTGCAGCATCTTGTGCAGCGGCCCCGACAGTTCTGCATACATTCGGACATAGCCCGAATAGTAGTTGCAGAACCCCATGAAGGATCGGAGTTCGCTGATGGTCTGGGGCTTCTCCCAATGGTGCAGGGACGCCAGCTTCCCAGGCATGGGACGGCGTTGCCCGTGACCAACCACGTGACCCGCGAACTCCACTTCCTTCACGAAGAATGAGGCTTTGGTGGGCTTGCACACCATGTTGTGCTTGTCCAACTCGCTGAGCACTCGGCGCAGATCCTTCTCATGCGCGTCGATGAGCTCGTCCTCAGTCATGTTCTCCGTGCCGGATCCGATGATGATGTCATCTACAAAGGGGTCGGCACAGTCCCGGACAGGACCGAGTAGGTCCTCCATCATGCGCTGGAAAGCGGCGTTGCCATTCTTGGCGCCCATAGGCACCACTTTCCACTGCATGGGCCCCAGCGGCGTCGACATCGCTGTGCAGGGCCTGGAGTCCGGGTGTAGCGGCATCTGGTGATAGCCGTGTTTCAGGTCTAACACCGTGAAAATCCGCTTTTTCTGTTGTTTTTGGAGGATGGAGTCGATCAGGGGAAGCGAGTACGAGTCGTGCTCGGTCTGCTCGTTCAAACCTCTGTAATCCACCACCAACCTCCACTCGCCCTTCTCCTTCTTGGGCACGATGAAGGCTGTGCTGGCCCACTCACTGTCGGAGGGTTCGATCCATCCCCGCTCAATGAACTCGGCCAACAGCTTCTTCATGGCCTCGGCCCGATCGCCCTGAAGTTGGTACTCCCGATGACGATAGATCTTCGGGTTCGGTTTCAGCTTGATCTTCGCTGTACCAAACCTCCCACGATCTGGATGGTTCTTGTTGGCGACGCCACTGAATAGCCGCGGATAGGCATTGATCAGCCTTTCCTTCAGCTCGGCGACCTTCGGGTTCTCCTGGGCCTCTTCAGCCGCTTGCTCCGGTATAGATACAACCGACCGCACTGCGGTATAGGCCTCTTCTGGGTCCGATTCCGACTTCTCCTCGTCCGATATGCCGTCTTCATCGTCGTGGGGAGCTCTTCCCACCGATAACCTTCAGAAATTTGCGGCATCGGGCTGGTGACTGTCGCTATCGGCACCCATTCTTGGAAAATCCCATGTCGGTGGGTCCAACCCAACCGGACCATGGTATTGGTCCACGATGTGATCCATGACCCTCGCCAAGAACTCGTCCTTCTCGTACTTGCCGGTGACCAACATCTTGTCATCCCACCAATGCGGAGATGTGACCATGGCCCGCCTCTTCTTGGCTGACACACGGTCGTGCATTCCCATTCACATGTAGTTGGCGACGTCGTCGATCTCGGCGTGGGACAGGAGGTCAATGCCATCAATAGGCTGATCCGTCCCCTCCTTCGGCTCAAACATGACCTTCATGGGCACCGCCTCCACCCTACGGATGAATGCTTCATCACCCGTGGGCTGGGCTTGCGCCCCATCCACCAGGAAAGCCTTGGTACCCCACGCTTGAACCGGGGAGGGCATTGATACACCCTTGGCGTCGATGAACAACTCCTCCTCTGGCCTGAATGACATCTCGTTCAGGGTGATGGAGTCCAGCGTCGACTTGAGACCCTCCAGCGGACATGGGGTGGATCCTATGCCGGTTATGACCAGGATCCCTTTCGCCCTATCCGCGACGATCTTCTCCACCGTACGTCTGGTGTTATCCAGGGAGCCATGCCAATACATGGGCCCCCACTCCTTCAAACCCCAATGCCTATGCCAGGCTGAGTCTCCTCGATGCCAATGCCTCCTACACTTCCGCAAAAGTGGGGCATCCCGGGAAGCGAAGACGTCCGTCTCGGGCGCGTCGGCTCCCAGCGTCTGGATCATCCTGGCATACACCCGCGGCGCCATTCCATACTCCGTGAGCTGAACTCCACGGTCTCCTCTGGACTTGGCACCCACAGCTTGCACCGCTTGGACGATCTGATCCTCTTCCTCAGCACTCCATTGGGATGATCCGCATGCATAGTCCGTGGACAGCCATGTGAGGCATTCATGATCCTCCCGGACCAGCGTTGCACGATGGGGAAGGGCTCCAATGGCGTTTGCCACCATGAGGTCATACCCCATGATCATATCCCAATCTGTAATGTCGGCCACATAGAAGTTCCCGGATAGAGTGCTTCTCTTCGCCAGATCAGGGCGGTTCAAGCGCTCATGTTCCGAGAATTCCATACTGATAGTGGCCTCATGGGTGCCCCCACCCATGATCTCTCCGTTGGCGACCTTCAGGCGGACCGGTCTCCGGCTGGGCTGCAGGAGTTCCTCCTTGAACAACCCTCTCCGGACCAGGCTCACCTGGGCACCCGCATCCACCAACACATCCACCACCTTCTCCTCTCGTCCGCACCGTACTCGCACTTTCAAGTGCAACTGCCGCTCGTCACCATGACGCGTATGGACGACTCTCACGGCATGCAGCTCTAGCACGTCTGGGTGCATCAGGACTTCAAGGGTATGGTCACGGATGGTGTAGATCTTGGGCTGGTTCTGCCCATCCACGGGGCTCTCCGTGGTCACTCCTTCCTTCTTGCCATGTCTCGTACCCACATGTACTTCCCTTGGCAGGGTGCTCCAGGGGTTGGGAGTGGCGAAGCTCAGTGGTTTTGGCTCTTTCGGAGCCTTCTTCGGCACCCGATGTGCCTCTGATTCCTCAGGGATTCCACTGATTTTCGGAGGAGAGACCTCCGAGATCCCACTCCCGTGGGGGCTCCTCTAGACGTGACTTCCCGCAGCCCCTTCCGGCTGCGATCCGCCAGGACCTTGTCCACCACGTTGCTGGGCTTTGAGTTCCTCCAACGTCCTCAGCATGTCCTCAGCAACCTCCTCGATCGACCTTATTCGTCGGTCTTGGCCAGGTCCACCACCATAGCCTCTTCCTCCGCCTTTCCCTTGCCCTTTGCCTTGGCCTTTTCCCCCGTCTCCGCCCTTCGCCTTCCAATCGGAAATCCGCTGCTCCTTGGGCTTCTTCTCGGGGTGGGCGGCGAAGTAGGCCTTCTTGTCCGCCTCATACACCTTGCACTGACGGTGGTCGTGTGCATGGTTGTTTCCCTTGCCATAACAGACCCAGCACCTGTCGTGCTGAGACCTGTACTCCCGGAACGAGAGCGGTGGGTTCCTGATCCTCCTGGGCTCTCTGCTCTTCTTGGGTCCCACCTGGCTCCATCTGGACCGATCCTGCCCATGGTTCCTCACGTTGTGCGCCACAAACGCGAAGAAATGGGCCTCCTCGTGATCCTCCCGGGACCAGTGGTCTTGGCCACTTCCACTACCATCCTCTGCAGAGTTGGCCGTGTCCTCCTGGATCTCCCGATGATGGCGGTCTTCTCGGTGGCCTCGTTGTCCATGACCATTTTGATCCTGCACGTGGGCCTCGTTCTTCGCATTGAGCTTCAAGCCCAGCGTGATGTACTTCACGATCTCGTCCAGGCTCATGCGGGCGAATATGACCTGCATCCTCAGCGGCTCCCTGCGCCTCCACTCCACGTTGTTGAGGCGCAGCAACCTTTGCCCCATGGAGTCTCCAAATACCTCCACGTACACGGCGTTCTTCAGTCCCAACATCCGGTTGGGCTCGCCCAGGTTTCTCCTGAAGAACTCCATGATACCCGCATGGGTATCCTCCGCCGCCATGATCCTCACCGCCACCCGCTTCTTGGCTCGCTTCTTCTCCTCGTCCTCCACTCGCCTCTTCCAGTGGCCAGGGAGGACGTCCTTCAGCAGGTGGCGGATCTCGCTGGACTCGTTCCAGTCCTCCACCAGCTTGAGGCTCCGTCGGTACTTCCGCAGGTACCGGTTCCACTCCCGGACCCGCAACTCACCGCGGTCCAGCTGCAGCGGGATGGACCACAAGTCCTCCAGCTTCTGGTTCGGAGCGTCCACCCGCTCCTCATCCTCCAACCACTGGAGGCAGGCCTGCTCCGTACGGATCAGTCCTTCCCGGATCTGATCCCGCAGCTCCTCCTTCAGGTCCTGCGCCAGCCGGTGTGGGAATGTTCGGCATACCCACTTGTCCCGCGGCGCTCTCCGCATCTCGCCGACGACCTCCTCGGCGAAGTCCTCCCAATCCAGGATGAAGTCGTCCAGGTTGGAGGGGTTGCAATCATAGTAGGGGATTTTAATTCCCCTGAGGTCGTCAATCCTGATGGCGTCTCCGACGTCCCCAGCCACCACTCCACCGAGACAGATACCACCTGTGGCCGGGGGGTGTGAGTACACTCCCCGTACATCCCTCTCCTCCATGGAGTGCGGTCCAGTTGGGCCTGAACCCATGGGGTTTGGAATGCGGGAAGCACTTGCTCCGTCGGCCGTCCATATCACCGTATTGGGGTCCTTCGCCCACATGTTTCCGCCCGGATGACCTCGACCATGTCCGTCGGCGCTTCCCATGGTTCGCCCCTGCATGGTCTGGCTCTGGATCTCCTCTTCAGCATAAACTGCATGGGCAGTCGTAGTGATCGGTAGATCCTGGGCGGCATGGGACATCTGTACCGTCAGGCTCCTCGGGTCCGTGGTTACGTGCCCTTCCCGCATGGACCCAGCCGGCGCCGTGTGTTCCCCGAGCATTGTGGATTCACTGAACATGGGAACAAACGGCAGCGCACCCGGGTCAACACGCGGAGGCGCGTAGGGTGCCTCTGCAGGGCCGCCCATGGGTTTATCCATGGCGCTCCTGAGGGTCTTAACCCGCTCCACCAGCTCTGCCGCTGCCGGCTTTGCCGGGAGCTCCGGACCCGAGGTGAGGGGCTGTCGCTCCTCTAGCCTTTTCAAGCGTCCCGACATGTCCTCCACCAAGTGGAGGAGGCTGTCCACCACTTGCTGCTGCTTCTCCAGGGCCAGCTCCAGATTCTCCCGGTACCGGGCCTGATCCGCTCGCAGCTCCGACATGTCTTTCTCTGCTGCCGACTGGTCATCCAGGATCCCCGCGACGTCCTCCTCTAGACCGTCCTTCGCGTTGTCCAGGCTGTCGAGGCGATGCATGATGGCGTCCATCCCTATCTGTGGGTACTTGCCCATGAGAAAGGACACGTGCTCGCAGTGGCACTCAGCGTGCCTTCCACCTGATCCGGCGCATCCTGCGGTTCCCGGCGCCTCGCACTCATCGCCCATGGGCGTATCGCCCACGGCGTCCATCTCTGGTCCCGTATGCCGGGGCACAAGTGCCGTCCTGGCCCTGGCTGTTCTCTCCAAGCCCTCAGCGTCGTGCTTCAGGGCGGGCTCGGGGGCCGTATGCGCCCTGGCGGTCGGCGCGGACATCTCCTCCGACTCCGAAGGGAAGCAGGTCCGATAGCCATCGGAGTGCTCCTCGGATTCCCACAGCCTTACTGGGCTGGGGTCCGTATCCATAGCCCCGGCGTCCTCTGCCGCGGGCTTGGGTGACCCGCGCTTCCGGTAGCGCCGGGCCCGTCCTCCACTGCTGCCTGAATGGCAGGCCTCGTCAGAGTCCTCCGCGGCGGGGCGGAGGTTGCATGCCTTTCCGCAGCGACGCTCACACATGGAGACCAGGTCCACCATGTCAAGTCCTCCTCTTCCTGAACGTCGTACTTCTCTTCGGGCTTCAACTTCCGGCGTGGTCTCCACCGAGTCCACAATACGCACCCGGGGCGTACTTGGGCAGGGCTCATATGGGCCCAAGTCCCCGGGTCGGCGGTAGGTAGGGGCAGCAGGTACGCCTCTGCTGCCATAAAGAAGGTCCCTACCAGGACCGGCCCCTGCTGTGCCCCTTCCGCCTGTAACCCCTGCCGACTTGCTCCTGATCAACGATTGCATTTATCAAAATCCAGGGTCCAAAATCCAAAAATATAGAAAGTAAAATCCTCCTTCAACCCTGAACAGCATCCAGATCCCACAAGTACAGCAATAACCCAATCCACAATCCAAATCCGAATCCAGACTGCCGGCTTCCGTTCAGCACACCGGTTGTCTCACGGTGGCCGGCATGTACAAGAATTGCACCAAGGAAGAAAGCCCTGAAATTGGCATATGTACACAAATAAAGCAAAGTTGGGGAAAGAGGTAAACATACACATTCACAGCCATAAACTCCTCATTCCCTGGACTCAAGACCTTCCCTTGACTCATCAACATATTGCCCTGAACCAGGTCAAATGAGATGGCTGAATGCCATGTGTCACAAGTCACTACACAAACCCCAAAAATGTGTTCACTCCCAAGCCTTCAAATCCTAGCCCAATAGGGGAGGTGGCGTGTCATGGCCTAGAGTGGCACTCAGGACCATGCCCTACCCTAACATAACCTTGGTTGGACTTGGAGTTGAATGGGCTTGAAGAACTGCCCCATGACGATGACCTCACAACCTAACAAAATCAGGCAAAACACACCATAGTGCCCAATATTCAATTATATACTCAAAAATGCATACAGCAAATACCCAAATGCTCCACGCATGTGTCAAACCGGATAGTAATATACAAGGGTGATATAGACCAAAGGTCCATGCCCAAGAATATCGCATCATTGGCTCCGAAACCCCTCCGATTATGTACATGACATCCTTCACAAGTCAACTCAAGAATTTGAGACCTAATTTCGTGAGGCCTCGTGTGCCACGCCAAAGTGACCATGTGATCCGGCATATGGTGAGGTACAACACCGAAGCATATGCCGACATATAAGCAACAAACCATAGTCCACAGATCTCGGGGCACGTTACTGTTAACCGACCAGTTGAGCACATAAAATACAAAAATGAGCATAAAATGAGGTCAAAAACATGAAAATATGTCCAAATACAAAGTTGTCATGATAGTATATCTCTATGCTCACCCATGATATGCCCGCATGGTTCAATATACAAATGATTGAAACCATTTGCAAAGAATTCCCCCCCTTGGATCCCCAATCGGGCGCATGGAGATACCTTCGCCACTCATACCTACATGCCCCATAAAAATGGGAGTGCACTCATGGATCTCTTTGCCAAACATACCATGAGCAATACATACGCGGTAGACTTAGTCTAGCGCTTTGAATTCCACAATTCGGACATGGGCAAGATCCTTGTCACGTGTGGCTCCCCATCTCTTCGGCCACACGAAGATATATAACATGGGCGTGAGCATATCGAAGCATATACCATGCATATAACACATACCCTCGAATAGTGGCTCTCACCATGGTATGCCATGCCCCTCCATGGTCACAACTTCACGTTAAAAATATGTAGGCACCCAAAGAAAGTTGCTATGCAACCCCAACACTCATGCGGCACACTCGAAAGTTGCAATAAAATATTCGGTTGCACGGTCCAGGAGGTATGTATCTCCTTCTCCCCTCTTGACCATTATCCCTTGCTCTACCAGGCATGTGGACACAACAAAGGCGTTTGATGCTCACCAAATTAACTTGAGACCAAGGCGGTTCCAACCCAATTCTCGATATTGATATTCCTCGCCATGAGCCGGAGATATGATTCTTCAAAGTGGCCTCACGAATCAACTTTGTTTTGCCTATATCTCCAAGCAAAACGAAGGGCATAACAAAAGGAAGGTTGATTCGTGATCGGGGAAAAATGTATGACCACTCGAGAATCATCATATCAAGTGCGGCGATGTCGAAGGCGAAAATCTGATTCTGAAAGTCTGAAAAAATCGGATTAACTTTGCGAGTGTATAATATGAAAATTGCGGAAGCAACGAACCCTTTACTGATGAAATCTGACCCTTCATCGGGGTTTCCGCCAAAATATCTGTAAATAACAGTTAACCATTCGGTTACCGCAAAATCGCGAGCCAACTGACAGTCGCCGATACATTGACTATCAGAACGGAAGGCTGAAAAGTTACGGAAACATTATGATAAAAGAACCCTGTTGATTCCTGATATTCCGATATATAAATCTCAGCTGGCGGTGCCTCGGTACTGAATATGGCCGCTCATCGCCGGAACGGCCAAACCTATCATACTATCACATCGGGTTAGGTCAGGTGGATGGGAGAGTATGATATCAGCCAATGGCGGCTTGCCGGCACATAGATACACACCCCAAGTGACCCAAAGATGGCCACGGGGGTCCGAACCGGCTTCAGTGTTCTTGCTGAAGTGCCCCACACAGAATGTAGGTAACCCGAAAAAAGATAGGTGGACCATGGCCTTAAAAGGGTGGTCCAAGGGAATGTACAACAGATTATATATCTCTGGCCCGTGCCTCCAGGTCCAATTTTCCGGCCTCAGATGGCCTAGGAGGGGGGTGCAGGAGGTCACAGGCACAGGTAAGCGCAGATGGCCGCAGATGCATTGCGCCTGTAGGATTTGCGATTATTTGGATTTCATGTTTTCGATATGTGCTGTGATTGATTGTTGTTGTATGTTTTTATGTATCTATCATGATTGATTACTGTCATTTTAGGGTATTGTATGGCAGGCATGAACGGTCATAGATCAAAATCAAGATGTGGTACATGATCGAAAAGGACTGAGCGGAATCAGTATCACTGTTTGTCGCTGCGTGCTGGGATGGGTATGCATTTTGGAGATCTCAGTCAAAACAGGAGTTTCAGACTGTTGTTGATGGCCCTGGCACTGCACCCCCAGGGTCATTTTTCGGCCATGTGCACTCCCGTGCAATGGTCCCCGGAGGGGAGTGCAGGTGTGCAGGTGCCATTGCGACTAGTCAGAAGGCGGGAGTGCAATCTGATTTAAATTAGCGCAGATCGTGAGAATGAGTAAAGGTCTGAGTGTCTGTTGTATTTTGCGGCATGCTTGTATTGTATAAATATTTCTGTTTGCACCGGCATGCTTTTTGATCGCAGTCAGTGACTTGGATTTCTGCTTCGCGTGGGATAGTTGGGAAAGAGACACTAGTAGACACCAGAGTGTTACAGACATGCGCAAATGCGCCCTCGAACCGTGAACAGAGACGCATGCTCAGGTTCGGTTCCTTCGACGTTGACACCTCCAAGTGTCGAATTCTTTTCGGGTTTATTGGTGCTGGTGGTGGTGTTCAGGTCTTCTTGAGGACGTCCACCACCAGGTCTTCGGAAATATTTTCTAGGCCGTTGTGGGCCTTTCTCTGCTTTTGGAGCGGGATTGAAACCGTTCCTTCCTATCTCGACTTTGATCTCGTCTCGGCGTGTTCGACCTCGATTCCCAATGCTCTCGTCCTCCGGATGGCGGTCGATGCTTTGGACAGTCACGGGCCAAGTGGCCTTGTTCACCACAATTGTAGCAACGCCTACTTTCTGGACCATCTTGGCGTTCACCATCTTGGCGTCCGAACCGTTCATTATGACGTTCACCAATGTAGGCATGTAGTTCTTCTCGGAGCTTGGCAATTGCATCGATGTTCATCGGCTCTGGCACGGTCGAAGCCATGGGGGCTGCAGCTGGAGTCGGCATGGGGTTGACGTGCGGCGTTGGCACAGGGTTGGATGGGAACGTGGAAGTCGAAGTTGGTGGAACCATCATAGGCAGGGGTCTTGACACCGCAAGACCTAGGGTATCTGATATCGTTCTCGATGCGTTCTGCACCTCTTCGAGCTGATACCCGGCCGCGATGTAGGCTTCCGCGATGGTCTCTACCAAGGTATCAAACCCAAATGGTCTACCAGAACGCCATCTCGAACGGACTTCAACGATGTACTGCCGACGAACAGCGTCATTCGACAAACCTTCAACAAATCGAGAGTTGACGAGGTTATCCATTTTGAGGTCACTGGTGTTAACCTTCCACTTGATAGCGCAAGTACGGAATTCTCTCACGTAGTCCGCATGTCGAGGAAACTCGCTTTCTTGCAAGCTCAACATTCTCGATAGATACACTGGCTCATGGGATATGCAATCGAAACGTTGGCCCAACACGCATGAGCTCGAACCAGTCATCCTGTACAGCTTTCGTCAAACTATGATAATCCTCGGCAGCATCACCTTCAAGGAGGAATGATATGGTTGTCACCTGATCGACGGGTGAGGTGATATCTGATAGGATGAAGGCTCGTAACAAATCCTCCTTCCATGTGTGAAACTCTCTAGATCCGGCTCTCCCAGAGAACCTTTTGATCAGCTTATTCAAGCGTCCGACACGACGCCCCAGAATCTCGTGTGTTGGAGCACGCTGGACTGCAAATTGATGCGCTTGATGTGGGTCGAAGACAGGTGGTTGTGGAGGTGGTTGTTGTGGAGGGTGAGGTGAACTGCTCGGCGGTGCATACAGCCGTTGGTTCGAGGAGGACAGTGTTGTGGTAGTAGCTGTGGTTGTGGTTGTGGAAACTCGAAGTTGTTCGAAGGTTGTTGGCTCGAAACTCGTACAAATTCGTTGAGCAGGGCATAACATTGCGACAATTCATGCTCTACGCGTCGAAGTTCGCTTACAGCAGCTTGGGTTGCACTTTCCGTCTAGGACTGCAAGGTGTCAACTCGGTAATCAGTTGCTGCAGTAGCACTTGATGTTGTTGTCTGCAACGCATCGATGCGTTGTTCCAATTCGATGACCTTGGCTTGAGTATCTGCAAGCTTTTGCGAACAGGTGTGAAGATAACGAGAGAGACATGGAAACCACTCGCTTTCTCGACTTGGGATGCGCTCTGCGATGAACTTTTCTAAAGAAGTCGAAAATTGGTGATGCAAGGGTGAATCGGTTCGGAACAGACTGTCTCTGATAAAGTGCAGCATAGCGGCATCGTCGAAGGGCCGCTCCATTGTAAATCGAAGTCCAAATCAAGTTGACGGCGTCGAAGATTGATCTCGAATATTGATCTCCCCGCCACCTAGCTGGCTACCACTTGTTGTGGTTTGTTTCTTGGGAACTCTCGTGTACTCCTGTGCCTCTTGTTTCTCAAAATCCCAAACCCCAAACGGACAAACCTCGCAGGATCTTTAGACGGTGCACTAATACATAGCACAAACCCGAAGACAAAAACCCTGTCCAGACATCGAAGTATCTTACAGCGCTTCATTCACACAGCTGGCATTCGATGCTTCTTAAGTATTCACAGACTGCAGTGCGATTGCAACTGCGACTTGCGCGCTCGCTGCGCTGCTGCTGTTCGAAGCCATAACATCCCATGGAGCCACTGAGCCCCACCTGTGGCTCATCAGTACGATCCCTTCACGTACCTGGGAAGACTGCCGCGCTACCTCTGAGAGGAAGAGTTGGACCCACTCGTACGACGACCTGGTGGACCTGCTGATCGAGCTAGCCCTTGAGAGGGAGGACGACTCCCACATGGAGAAATTCCTCAAGAAACACTTGGGTCGAGGTGGTACCCCTACCCCCGAACGCGGCGAAGGGAAAGAGCCTAAAAATCCCACTAACGCTAACCAGGGAGGTGGTAAAGGAAGGGGTAACCTGCGTGCCATGAATGAGCTGAGATGAGGTTAAACCTGAAGCAGGTACACCCCCTCTGTTCTACTGTAAACCTGTCAATGACAAGGGGGGACCTTGTCATGCCCCTGACTGCGACCACCGCAGTAGTTGTATGCTGCAAATGAAACGACAGCAGCACTCCAAAGATGGGAAAACTGTAACCCATCAGGACCATTTTGGGGGTACCATCACCTGTTGTTATTGTGGCAAACATCGTCACTACGAGGACGACTGTCACATAAAGAAGCGAGAGAGTGACAAACCCAAGCGGCAGGAGGCCAAACGCCAGAAGAACCAAACACCCACCAGAACTCCCGTGAATGGGGATAAAGGTGGTAAAGGAGGTTGCAAGGGGGGTGGCTCATCAGCGCCCGCTACTACTCCATCTCCTGCCAAAGGTGACCCCAAGAAGCGCCCACAGGGGAATAACGCCTCCCCTGAGGGGAATAACTCCAAGAAGAGGCGACTGGCCTGGATGGCCAAGTCCCTCATGGCTGCAGGGGTGGATGTCGATTTCCCTGCTGAGGAGTAGGGGGGCGGCTCTGAAGAGGAGGACTTGGTTTTCTGGATCCTCGTGAAAATCGGGGATCAAGTTTTTCGAGCAGTGCTTGACACCGGCTCAATACGTTCTATAGTGGCCCAGCGCCTGCTAAAGACTTTCAAGAAAACTAAGACAGTGGCCATAAGAGTAGGGGATGGGCGTACCATCCATTCCTTGGGGGGAGTCGATGTGACTTTTTGTCTTGGCGACAAGACTGTGACCCGACACTGCAGAGTGTTGGACACCGACGCCTTTGACATCGTCATTGGTACCGTTTTCCTCCGAAGAAACCCCCAGGTAAAAATGCTGTCTCTCCAGCGCCCCTATTCTCTGCACTGCGACTTTGGCAGTGGGCTCTTCTCCGTACCTTTGGAGCTGTCAGGATGAGAAGAGTCTGGGGCGCGCTACGCAGCCAAGACTCACTATCGTACTGAAAACTACCAATTGGCCCGTCACGTTCTTGAAAATGGACTGGCGGCCCTTCAGGTGACCCTGGACGAGATCCAGGTAGAATTATTTGCGAGCCAACAACAGCACATCGTGCAGTTGTACTGCTCGAAACATTTGAACACCGCTTCTGGAGAGCAATGGGCCTAGCGTATGCTAACCCCCCCTTCTCCCTGCTCGCGAAGGCTTTAACCAAAATCGCTTACGAGGGAGGGAGGGTTATCATGTGCACCCCTGACTCGGGTTGCTCAGGTGAACACGCTTATTGGCGCCGTATGCTAGACCGAATGACCGTGGGAAGAGTCCAGCTCCCCAACGGTCCCATCTACGTGCCTGAGGACTCAGACACAGCTTTGCAGGCCCCTGAGTGGCCCAGTATCTCATCCATCGTCGATGGATCTCTCAATCCTGTAGCCCTGTGTGATCTAGATCAGGTGCTACTGAAGGAGGTCATGGCCAAAAATCGTGGCCTGACTCTTTCTGATCTCAAAAAACAATCTCCTGAGCACCTATCTGCCACACTTACAGGGTGTGAATCTGCCGATGGCTATTTGGAACCTACAGCTGTAAAGGAGGATGCTGACGACCAACTGTCTGAGATCGTCAGCACCATCCCTCCTGTTGATCCCAGCTGTGTTGAACTAGAACACAGTGCCTTCCAGGCCCAGCTATTGCTGGAGGAGGTAGATCTAGAGTCAACCTCAGGACCAACCTCCCCTGTTTGGAAACCGGTGCTGCACATGCAGCGTATGCACTCAGGTGAACCCGTGGCCCAAAGTCCTGATGCCCTAGCGCGGCCTGCTTCTAATAACATGCCACTGTCTGATCATGACACACAGGAACTCTGACGGCTGTTGTACCTGAAGGCCGAAGGTTTTGAGCGCCAAGAACGGCTACAATACCTCAGACAGACCTGGAAATCCTCCATCTGATCTGAGGAGGACGATGATTCCTACACGCTGCCTGACCCTGAGATACCCCTAGTGTATTCACTGCACCATGGGCAGCGATGTCCCCCTGAGTGGGACGATAGTTCAGTACCTGCCGAAACTGCTGATCAGCAGAAAAAGAAAGAGCATGGAAAGAGCAACCTCCATGCTGAGGAAGTTTTCCTGCAGAAAATTGAGAGTCTTAACCTTGACCCCCGACTGAAGAAACTGCTCCTAACCTATGAGGAGGTGTTCAGCGCCTTGCCGCCCCCCTTTTCTTGTAAAAAACTGGTCCAGATGGACCTGAAACTGAAACCTGAATTTGAGAAAACGCGAGTGAGGCGTCATCCCTACCCCGCTCCTCAGGAACAGGTTGAAGAAATCGAGCGCCAGCTCCAGGAATGTATTGATGCTGGCCTCGTGGAAGAATATAAGAAAGGGGAATACTCCCATCACTGCAGTTCCTGTTTCCTGGTTGCTAAACCAGGATCGACTGCCCT
Organism: Eutreptiella sp. 'Long Island Sound 2002'; assembly: GCA_964036045.1. NCBI lineage: Eukaryota > Euglenozoa > Euglenophyceae > Eutreptiales > Eutreptiaceae > Eutreptiella > Eutreptiella sp. 'Long Island Sound 2002'. Next base: position 44,886,665 of record OZ038379.1, on the reverse strand, counting down.
ACGATTGGTTGCTGACTATGGTGAGGTCAACAAGAAAACCCAGAAATAGTCAGGGGGTATTCCTAACATGGAAAATACCCTGGGGCGTATTGCCAAATGCCGGTACAAGACCAAAATAGACAAACGCAGTGGTTTCTGGCAGGTTGACCTAACCGCCGCAGCTCAGGAACTGCTGGCTTTTATAACCCCTAAGAGTCGTGTGTTTAAGTGGAAGGTCATGCCTGTTTGGCTGGCTAATGCTCCAGCACTCTTCCAGGAACTAATGAACAAAATTTTGTACATACTGAGTCAGTGACCTCTAATACAGGAGTTGATTTCTCGAGGGGCAGAAGTGGAGGCCCATATTGATGACGTGAGTTTGGGTACCAATACCCAAGAGGACCATGTCCTTCTCCTCCGTGAATTTTTCATTGTTTGTCAAGAAAACCATCTCCGAATTAAACTCGAAAAATGCGGGTTTATGAAAGAGGAGATGGAGTATTTGGGTTTCGACGTGGGGTATGGCTGGTGTAAACCAGCCGCGTCTAAGATGCAGCCCCTGCAGGACATGCAGATTCGTGATGACCCTAAGAACGATCTACACACCGTGAGGAGTTTTGTGGGCGCCTGTAACTTCTATAGGCGTCACATGCACAATTTTACCTACTCCCCTGCCACCCTCACTGACCTAATCAAGAAAACTACCCCCTGGAGGTGGACCGCCAGAGAGGAGGAGTGTTTCCATGGATTGAAGACGAAAATTGCTTCTTTCAACTGCCTGGGAGTACCCCACCCTAAGGGCGAGATAGTCCTGATCACTGATGCCAGTGATGCAGGGGGGGGTAGAACGATCTACCAATGACAGGAGCTGAACGCAGCTGAACTAACCAACTGCCATTATGGTACTAGCGGACTGAACCGTGATGGCTCCTTGAAGCATGACTACCCTACCAGTGAGTGGCGGCTTGTGCCACTGGGACACTGGAACTGCAAATGGAACCAAGCGCGTTCCAATTACAGCACCTATGACCAGGAACTCCTGGCCGGTATGTTGGTGCTCTCGTCACAGTCCCGACTCCTGAGATCTAACCCTATTGTCTGGGTCTGTGACCAGGAACCGGTGAAGTCTTTCCAGAAGGGCCCACAACCAGAGAAAGCGAAACTAAAGCGGAGGTGGACTTACCTGAGCCAGTTCAGGCACACAGTTCATCATATCCCTGGTATAAAAAATGAACCGTCTGACTATATATCGTGCAATAACTTCGATGCGCTTATAGGTGAGAGCTCTGAAGCACTCGCCAAAGAGGCTTTCCAGCGTATGGAGGTGCAGCTTGACCTGTCCATGCGCACTGCTGGAATCCTCGAGGGTTGGAGCCTAACCGACTATCAGTCAGAGTATAAAGGAATTCCCGAGACCCTCAGCACTGATCTTGAACCCTGTGTCATTGACGGGCACCAGTGGTATCAAAAAGACCAGTACCTCTCCTACGAGGACCGTATTGTCGTACCCGAGGCCTGACTTGATGGGTGTCTACAGTGGTCCCACCTCAGCTCAGGTCACACTGGCGCTAATCGCTCAGTCAACTTCTTCCGCGAGTGTTTCTACTCTAGTCTAACCCTGACTGAACTGGGGTCTTGTATGCAGACCATTGTGGATGCTTGTGGCTGTCATGCCAGCAAGCAGAGCGACAGTAGGGATGGGGGACTGATTTCCAGCTTACCCATACCCTATTGTGCTAACTCTCTTCTCTATGTGGATTTCATCCACGGCCTACCTCGCTTGGGCGGCTGTGATTGTTGCCTAGTGGTCACCTGTGGCCTGTCTCGCTTCACCCGTGTGTTCCCTTGCAATAAGAAAATCACAGGTGAGCTGACTGTAAAAATGTTGGTCGAACAATGGTTCGAACCATATGGGGCACCCAAGCAGGTGCACTCTGATGAGGATGTACGCATCCGCAGTGACACTGGGTGGTAAAAACGAGTGCTGAATGCCCTCAACGTGGAGGTAACCACAGATGTGCCCTATACCCGCACGTCTAACCGTCTTTGTGAGAGACTAAACCGTGTGGTGGAACAGAACCTGAGAATCCTGATGAAACAGGAGCGTACCAAAGACTGGGTACACCTAGTGCCCTGGGCAGTGCTGACCATGAACTCTCAGAGTAGCTCTTCTACGGGTTTCGGCCCCGACGAACTGTTCCATGGAGGACGACCAGCCTGGTTCTTCAAAACCCCCTTTCCTGAGGACTTCAAGAGCCCTGTTGGAGATTGGCTGGAAAACAAGCAGTCTATGGCTAATCAGGCTGGGACTAACCTGAGACCCATCCGTAACCGTGACGTGAGCCGGCGGAATCGCCTACGGCGACCAGCCAGCTTCAGGGTTGGTGACCTTGTTTTGGTACACCATTCACGCCTACCCCCATGGCCACGTAACTGCCTACAGGACCCTTTTTTTGGGCCCTATCGTATCATCAGGATAGATGGATCTAGGATCCATGTCAGGTGCCGTCCACGTCTAGGCGGTGAACTGCTTTGTGCGCCTAAACAGTTGAGGCACTATCCCATGAGACCCACCGCTGGGGGTATTTTCTTCGAACGAAACCTTCGAACGAAGAGTATTTCTTCGAACGAAGAAAAGTTTTGAACTGTTCGAACGCCTTTGTTGTGCCTGTTTTGCTGCAAACATTGCGATAAAATGCTCAACACAGGTATTTTTGAGGGTTTGGTTCTTTGGATTCAGCCTGCAACCACCTAAATGCCCTGAAAATGTGTTTTCGAAATGTGGTGGACTTTTCTTCGAACGAACCTTCGAATGTTCGAACGAAGATATTTTTCGAAGAAAATGACGCGGCGTTTACAAATGCACATACAGGCAACAACAGAACCGCAGAACCACCAATGTCCCTGTCCAATGTAGCTCTCTGAGTCCTGGCTCACGACTCACTGCCTGACACTAGTACTGCAACCTCGTCTTTCTTTTCCGTATCCTCTTTGTCTCCCTCTCCGGCATCTTCTTCTTCTTGCTTTCCACCACTCTTCGTTGGCGTCTTCCTCTTCTTCTTTGGCCTCTTTGCCTTCACTTTCTTCTTCCTGGCACTTGGAGCTGGCACGCCACCGGTTGCCGACGCCACTGCCGCCGCGTTTTTGCACTCCTCCTCCGTTGCGTAGCTTCGGGCCGCAACACAATACTCCCCCACAGAATGCCATATGGCAGAGTTGTAGTCTGCAGGGACCCAATAGATTGTACCGGCACGTACCAGTTTGGTCTTCTGCTGCAGGATGTCTCTGGGTATCTCCGTTCGCCAGGGGCGCCACTTCGAAATCGGCACTCCTCTCCACGCTCCCCACTGGTCCTCTTGTTGGGGGCGAAGCCATGCCCACGGCAGTGCCCCTCGGTCTGGAATCTGTGTCTCCTGGGTTTCGTCTTCATCGTCATCATCTCGTGCAGGCGGCTCCTCCTCCTCATCTCCGGAAGGCGGCTCCTCCTCCTCATCTTCTTCAGTCTCTTCGAACTCCTCACTCTCCGAACTCTCACCCGGCAGCAGCCTTGCCTTTTTCTTCGGAGGTTCCTTAGCCGCTGGCTTCGCTCGTGGTCTCTTCTTCGGCTTCTTTGTCTTCTTGTAAGACGAGAGAATCTCGGCAAGGTTCTTTGCCCGTGGTCCGGACACAACGGGTTGTGGATCTTTGCCCCGCACACAAGCACTGGTCGTCGACGCTTTTTTTTCGGTTGCCTCAGGGGAATGCAACGTGGAACCACCCTGGCTCAGGTTGACCCACGTTGGCATCGACTTCACCTTTCTGCGACCTTCCTCATGGTTTTGGAGTGCTCTGAGGACCGTCAGTGCTCTCGCAGGCTTCGTTAGGAGGTCGTTGAGCAGGCTGCCCGCAGTCACGGTCGTCTCAATTCCACAAATTGGTAGCTGAAGCTTCCACCTGACGCCAACGGCGCTGGTTTGCGTTGCTGCAACCTGTGGGCAGTGGAGCGGTAAAAGACTTCGAATACAATCTTCGTTCGAAGATTCGACTGTTCGAACGAACGTTTTTTTCTTCGAACGAAGAATGTTTTTCAAAGAATAACGTACAGGACGCATGCATGGTCAAAAGCGCTCAGCTACAAGGTAAATGTGGTACCTCCCATTCAGTAATGTCCCCTCCAATGTAGCCATGCTGCACTCCTGCTGCGACTGCTGCCTGGAGCACCGTCTGCCACTTCGCCGGTGTTGTGCTTTGCAATTGTTGTACTCCCCCGGCTTGCTGCGCTCCTTCGTCCGTCTGGGCTGCCTCACCACCACCCCGCGCCTGAGCGGTGACCTTGACGCCTTTCAAGCGGCCCGTTGATGTACATTTGCCCCACCCTGGGGGCTCTGAGGAGGGGAATCTGAGCATCACGGTACGGTCTTCACGCCAGCTCTCCACATCGAACTCCAAGATTTTCAGATAATGAGAACGGGTATCAGGCAAACAGTGTGCGCGAAATTCCCAGGCCGCCTGCCGACAGTCCGCTGGGAGGTCAATGCCGATGCGCTGATAGGTGCGATAGAGCCGTTGCATCACGTCCCGCAACCGCATGACAGCCTGGTTACCCAAGTGCTCGTCGGCCAACCCCAAAACATGAGCAATACCATCCCATATAAAAAACAAACGCTTCGTTTCTTGTCCATCAGGTCTACAAGTTCCACCTAGCTGCCAACCACACAGAGCAATCTTCAGCATGTTATTGATAGCGTTGCGTGCTTCCCTGCTGGCGGACAAGCATACCCTGTCCAAGTATTCCCCAAGCAAAGCACCAATTCGCAAAAGCATATGAAGAACACAAATAATGGCATGGTGTCGTGGTACTTGAAGCAAAGGTTTTGAAGCGCAGCCACGAGCTCCCTTGCAGACAGGGGTCTTGCCAAGTCGGGACGCATCACCGGTGCGCGTTCTGCGCCGGTAACAGCCCAGGTACCGCCTCTTGAGAGGGTTCCAAAGGCCCAAGTTGTGAACTGAGGGTATATACCAATGCTCAGTAAGTCCCAAAAACTTCTTCAAAAACGGTAAATCTCCGGCCAGCATAACACTTGCCGCACAGCGTGCGCCCTTCACGACGACGGATCGCGTAGTTATGATCCGCTGCAGGACCTAGTAGCGTGCAAAGCGCAATCAAAATTTTGTTCGAAAAACACGTTCGTTCGAAGGAAAAGCTTCGTTCGAACGGTCGAAGGTTCGAACGAAGGCAATATTCGAAGAAATAACACACCCTCAGATTCTTTTTCCAGACCCGGCGCAAATCCTTCAGATTGGAGTCACCACAGTATGCCAGCTCTAAAACCCAAATGTGTGCTGCATTGCGGGCTAGATGCTCATGATTTCGGATGCGAATGGTAAGCTGAGTCCAGCTTACACCCGCTACAGGATAACCATCGCCACTCACAATGAAAACCAACCCATCTTTGCTGGGCTGTAGAGTTTCATAGAGGCAAGGCTGTGTGAAAACGTAGTTGATCCAGTGATCAAACGGCCAGGAGACATTTCGGATGCCAGTTTTCTTGTCGATGTGGCCAACAAGGTGCAGGGGCTCCTTCATCCTTTTCCAAGCCAAGTTGACTCTCCGGCGGCCTGGCATTGGTTTCCCAAACCTTAGGCCAGTCTGTTTGTACCATACGTCCGCACGCTTGGAAATAAAGCGCGATAGAACCCGAAGGCGGCGTCTAGGGATTCCCAAATCGAGAAGCAAAGCGACTGCTTCTTCAGGCGAGCATTGAGCATCGCTGTGCCACCGTAGAAGTTGATTCAATCTCTGCTTGTCAGCGCCTGGGTTGACTCGTGTGTAGATTGAGTGTAAAAGCTGGCGTCCCAGGCCGGAGGAGGTGAAAAATTGCACAAGCGCGTCCTCAACGTCCTAGCTATAAGCAATCATCGTGCCTACCGCGTTTTTGAGCGTAATTCGAAGTTGCACTATTGGTCAAACAGTGACACCCTTAAAAATACAACAAATCAGTTAAAAAAACAAAAAAAGCCCTTCTTTCTGGCACAAATCTGCGTCTTTCTGGCACAAATCTGCGTTTTTCTGCCACAAATCTGCGGCAATCGCCTGTCAATCTGGTGCGCGCGCTGCTGTTGCTGCGCTTTTGCGGCAATTCTCCCCAGCAGCTTGAATTCGATGGGATTTAATTGAATTGCGATTAAAGCAAATACAATCTTCGAATTCGAATCTTCGTTCGAAGACTGAAGTTCGTTCGAAGAAAATACCCCCCCCAGTGGGTCGCATGGGATCACTCCCCTGAGGATTTGTCCTGGGATGAGTGGCGCCTCAGCGACAGTGAGGTCGAGCGTACTGACCTAGAGAACGCTGCCAGCCCAGAGGAGGCAGACGAACTCGAAGAGATGACTGCCGATGAGATGGCAGTCGATGGTTACTACGTGGTTGCAGGTATTGCTCGCCACGAGTATAAACAGAGCTCGAAATTCTTAACCCTGTGAGATGGCTTTGGGCTATCTGAGGCGACCTGGGAACCCATGTCGGCCTTTATACAACCAGATGGGAGTATCAACCCCATCATCTGCTCCTACCTCGTTGGGAACAACGAGGGACAGCTACTAACCAGTCCGACTCTGTCCCAGCGTAAAAAGAAAAACTAATTTCACTGTTTCAGTCTACTGACTATCTTCTAACCTTGCAGGGGCAGTGAGCACTCTTGTGCAGATGTGCCTGCGTGTATGTTTGAGAGCAGTTGTCACAGTTGCCCAGCATTGCATCGCAGGACAGGACCGTTAGCCCCCGTGACAACCACACCCTGGCCGAAGGCCATTGGCTTTACTCAGACCACTGCTTTCCGAGCACTGCACTTACCCTGTCTGTGCCCTGCAGTGCCATGCCTATGGTTTCCAGCGTGAACCAGGTGGCCGCTTATCAGGTTTGCTGCCACCCAGCGAGTGTATGCCTTGTTGACCATGTGTTGCATGGGAACTGCCCTCATGTAATGACCTTGGGGAGCGAACGAAGGGCGGTGGCTTACTACTCCAGGGGGGATTGACAAGCAAGGTGTTATGAAGCAAGGTCTGTCTTCCCCCTTGGGGACAAGCCGTGCCCACAGTTAGGACCCCTGATTCGTCCAGACCCATGGGTTTCTACCCTTCCTTACAGGGTTTACCATGCCTCTAAGTGTGCTACGTATGTCTGTGTGTGTCTCACTTCTCTCCCCGTCGTGGCTCCCAGAGACCGGGCTTCGCTGACATTGGACCGAAGGTCCTAATCAGGTATCATTACCACTCCTATGGCGCCCAATTTCTGTGCTTGCGCCTATCCTTGGGGGAAGACGGCAAACACCCTACCTACTACAGGGGAGGGGTGGCCATTTGTGCTAAGGGCATACAAAACGCCCATTTTGCTAACGGCCAAAAGCTAACGCACTCCCCTGCCCACGTGGAAAAGCACGCGGGACAGGAGACACCAGTACACCACACTCACTAACGCCAGCACCAGCCGCCGAAGGCAGAGTGAGCACTAATCACTTGCACTCATCACCTGCCAGGCTTGCTGACCCTAACTCCTACACACGCTACTTAATTGAGGTTGCTATCAAAGAGGTCGCGGGCCCTATTGACCCCCCTGTGAAAGAGCAAGAGAACACAGCGCTACTAAGCAACTGTGCCCTAACAGGGACGCCACTACCCGTTTCCGTGTCAGGGCTTGGAGGGAAGGAGTGCTCAGTATGCGTGCACAGCGTGTATGTCGATGAAGTCGGACTGCACTCGCCACTCACGGTCGAGTTGCAATTTGTTGTTTGTGTGATCTGATGCGCATTTTTTAGCGCCGCAAGGAACTGCACCAATCACGACACCTACCCACCTGTAAAGCAAAGGCCAATGAACAGGGTAAGGGGCTGAAAAACCAAGACAGCCTCCATGTATTATACGCTTCTTAGGCTGCCCTATAATACACTGTCCTCTTACCCTGTTACAAGCAAGCAAGCTTAAGGAACTCCAGCCGTTCTCTTAAAGAATGTAGGGTGGAGTCCCTGGGTAACCTAAACAAGAGTTGTATTGTGCGGGATACGCGTGGCCTACCCTTTAATGCACCATATGCATGCACAGGTATGCACAGGGTTGCCTTTTCACCCAATCTTACCCAACACAACCAATCACAGCGTGACTCATCCAGGAGCTGAGCTCCTCCTGGGCTTACCCACCTTACTCACCACGCATCATGTCAATGCCGAAGATGACACGAGCGCAAAACAATCCTAAGCTCTTAAACAATCCTAGGGCGAACTATAAACAACCCTAAGCAATTGATGCATTTGGTGTCATGCATGCTCTTCTTACTTTGCACCCTGCAAAAAAAAGGAGAGAGAGTGGCGCACTGCACAGCGCAAAACAAGCCTAAGCAATTTGAGCAACCCTATTTTAGCGCTACGCCAACACGAACACGAGCAAGCACTTTCTTTTCTTACCTGGGAAGAGAGGACAAGGGTGGATTGGGGCACAGGGAAAGCGACACAGCGTAAACACCACCACGTACCACACCCCAACGCCCGACGCAACCACCCACCACGACCACGACACAGCCCGACACCACACAACACACCACACATCATAACAACTACACAACACGCCGCAAGGCGACACAAGACAACAACAAGGGATGCAAGACAACGTCACAAAACAAGGAACACTGCAACCCAACGAACAACCATACAACAACGCATTGTGGCGTGTCGTTGTGTCGTCTTGCGTAGTAGTGTCTCTGGTCCTGTGGTGTCGTATGGTTGTGACATTGTGTTGTGTCGTGGCGTGTTTTGTGTTTTGCTGTGTGGCGTTGGGTGGTGCCGTCTTGCGTCGGGTGGTGTCGTGTCATGTCGCGTTGTGTATTGTCGCGTGGCCGTTCGTTGTGTGGTGTAGTATTTCGTTTTGTTGTGTGGTGTGCTGTGGCGATGTATTGTGTTGTGGTGTGTCGCGTTGTCTTTTGGTGACTGGCGGGCTCCACGGGTTACGTCAATTGATGTTCTGTTGTGTTGCCTGACATCTCGTTATGTTGTGTGGTGTGGTGCTTTGTTGTGTGGTGTTGTTTTGCGTGGCATAATGTTGCGTGGTGCTGTACGGTTTTTTCTCTTTGTGTTTTTGTGGTGTTGTGGGTTTTGTGGTGTTGCGTTGTGTCGTGGTGTGTGGTATTGTTCTTTGTCTCGTGGCGTTGTGTTATGCCATGTTGCGCCGTGTGGTGTCATGTCGTGTCCTGTGGTGTGGTGATGTGTAGTGTGGCGGTTTGTTGTTCCGTGTTGCTTTGTGGTTCGTTGTGTGGTGTTGTATGGTTGCTCGTTGGGTTTCGGTGTTTCTCATTCTGTGGTGTTGTTTTGTGTCATGTCTCGTAGTCGTGTGTTGCCTAACGGCGTGTTGTGTAGTTGGTATGTTGGTTGTGTGACATTGTTGTGTCGTGTGGTCTCGTGTTATGTCCTGGGGTGTTGAGGTTTGTCGTGTGGCATTGTGTGGTGTTGCGTAGTATTGTGGTTTGTTGTGTGGTGATGTATGGCTCCTTCGTTGTGTTGTGGCTTTGCGTGTGTTGTCATGTCGTGTTGCGTCGTGTTGCGTTGCTTGGTGTTTTGTTATGTGACGTTGCGTTGCGCCGTGTTGTGTCATGTCGTGTCGCGTCATGTCACGCGGTGTTCTGTGTTGTTGCGTGCCGGTTGGTTGTGTGGGGTAGTATTTTGCGTTCTTGTGTGGCATTGTATGGTGGTTCGTTGTGTTTTGATGTTTCGTGATGTGCGGTTGTTTTTTGTCAGGTCTCGTTGTCGTGTGTTGCCTAGCGGCGTGTTGTGTAGTTGGCATGCTGGTTGTGCGTCATTGTTGTGTCGTTTAGTGTCCTGTTATGTCGTGTGGTGTTGTGTTTTGTCGTGTGGCGTTGTGTTGTGTTGCGTAGTATTGTGGTGTGTTGTCTGGTGTTGTATGGCTATTTCGTTGTGTTGTGGCGTTGTGTGTGTTGTGGTGTTGTGTTGCGTCGTGTTGCGTTGCTTTGTGTGTTGTTGCGTGGCGTTGGGTTGTGCCTTGTTGTGTCATGTGGTGTCGTGTCATGTCGCTGTGTTGCTTGTTGTTGCGTGGCGGTCGGTTGCGTGGTGTAGTTTTTTGCGTTGTTGTGTGGCGTTGTATGATTGTTCGTTGTGTTTTGGTGTTTCGTGTTCGTGGGGTTGTTTTGTGTCACGTCTTGTTGTCGTGTGTTACTTAGCGGCGTGTTGTGTAGTTGACATGTTCGTATGGCGCGTCGCTATGTCCCCTTCGGTTTCTGCTTTGCCTCGTGGTGTCGTTCACCTCGGCTTGCTCCGTGAGCAAGGTATCATGTGGTACAAATAGACAAGGGCTCGGGGACGAGGTTTTGTCGTTTTTTAGCGCGGGACCTTTTAGCTTTGTGCCCCCACTCGTTGGTTTTGGCGGCGCCCAAGAGTAAGCGCTTTTACGTGTGGTTGTTTGGTGTTTTTTTGTTTTGTATTTCCTTGCCTTGCCCGTAGTGCAATCTTGAATCCTCCATCTGTCTTCCCACGTGTTGGTCTCGTGCTCCTTTGGCGTCATGCTCGTTGGGGTGTGGTGGTCTCTTGGCGGCTACATACCTCGCCGCGTCGGAACATACCTTTTTTTTCTTCGTTGATGTGCGTCGTGTTCACGCTTTGAGGGCCTAGTCCGACGACATGCACTTTGCTAGTTGTTTTGGGGCATGCACGGGATACACTGTCTTGTCTGGTTTTCTCCTCCGTTCTTACTGAGGTCTGAATGTGTGGATTTCGCTGCTGACCTCGCCAAACAGCGGCGCAAAAATTCATGGGGGGAATTTGAGGTCAGTAAAAACGATTTCTGCCTTTATTTTTTCTTTTGGTGCATCTTTTCCTTCGGTCTAATTTATTCTTTCCACGCTGTGCAGCGACACGCGCGACTCTTTTTAGTGCATCGAAGCGCCCTGAGACTATTTTGGCCCTTCGTGGATTCCTTGGCTGTTGTAATTTTTACCACACTTTTGTCAAGGATTACGCCGAGTACACCGCCCCCCTTACTGATTTGCTCAAAGTCGGTGGGGGGCTGGACGTGCGGGCTCGAAGGTGCGGGTACAGTTGACCGGCGAGTGCGATGAGGCGTTTGTACAATTAGGAGCCGCACTTTGCGAAGTCGCCACCTTGCACGTACTGCACGTACACAAATTTGACTGTCCTTTCTACATTAGGACTGATGCTAGTAAGTATGCGGTTGGAGCAGTGTTGGAACAGCAAGATTTAGAAACTGGGGCACATTATCCGCTTCCATTCTGGTCGAGGAAGCTTTCTCTCAGACAAATGCAGTGGTCCCCCCGTGAGAAGAGACCTACGCAATCGTTTGTGCCTCAAAAAAATACCAATTGTGGGTATGCACAAACAGAGTTGAAATTCTGACGGATCGTTGCTCTCTTGAGTATTGGTCGACAGAACATGTCAACACTGTGTCAGATCCTGCTGGACGGCGTGCTAGATAGCACGAGTTTTTGTGTCTTTTTGATCTACATGTGGCTTACGTTCCAGGCAAGTACAACACTGTCGTTGACCCTTTCAGCAGATGGGCCTACCCTGCCTCTGAAGCGTGCCTGTCGACGCACATCCATGCGACTGAACAAGACCGTGGGTGAGTAATTGAATGGAATGCTGAGGAACGGCAGTTGATTAAGCGCCACTGTCTACAGTGCTCAGTCCGGCAGGGTCGATTGCCCTGCAGCGATATCACTGTGGAGCGTCATCCACCACATTCCCATGTCCAATGCTCCGCAGTGCGTGTCGACACCCTCAGAGTAGTTAAACGTGGAGAATCCACCCCCCAGTTTGTTAAACGACGAAATCTGGTGGTTCGATTCGGATTTGTCCACCCATTGGGTAGAAAATCTGTGACACCTGCCCAGGCGATCCCCACGGACTCCTTGATCACCAAGGATTGGTCCAAAGAATATAAATCCGACAACATATTTGTAGAAATCTACGAACATTTGACTGCAAACTGAGGAGTTCCGGACCGAATTTATTCCCAATACTTTTTGGACAACAGGAAGCTGTGGATGAATGGAAAATTGTGCATGCCTGACAGATTGGCATTCAGAGTTGTTAATTGGTGGCACAAATGGGAGACTCTTCACTCCCATGGCGCCAAACTCTGGAAATCAATTAAACATGGTCTCTTCGGAACTCGATTCCACACTCAGTGCATGAAAGTGGCCTCATCATGTGCTGAATGCGCAATTGCGGTGCCTGCTACGGCCAAGCCTAAGGGCTATCTGAGGCCGCATCCTGTGCCCGAGCTACTCTTTGATCGAGTCACCTCTGATTTTTTCTACCTCGGAGATCTGGAGGGAGAGGAATGCCATTCGACCAACAAAACAATCAATGGTGTGTTATTAATTCGATGTAGACACTCAGGGTACATTCATGTCTTGCCCTGCAACGTGAATGCCATGACTGGCAAGGCCGCCGCCAAATGGTGTGCTCAGACATGGATGGGGTGCCGGGATGATCCCTCTGAGATTTCAACTGATTCAGGCAGTGCATGTATTTCTGAGTGGTGGAAAACCCTTTGTGTTTGGTTAGGATTCCATGATCTTCGATGTGAGGTCCAGCAGCACAGGCCTTTGCCGGCTGAACGGGCAGGGAAAACCATAATCAATATGTTGCAAAACGAAATTCGCCAGTGACAAGAGTGTCGCTCGGCTTGAGATCCTTTTCGCCCTGCTCCGCCGGTACCACAACACAGAGCCGTACCATGGCCACTCGCCCAACTAGCTTAATTTTGGTCGTAACAAGTGGTTGTGGAACATCCCGTACAATGATCCACGGGAACGTAACGATGCATCCGCATTTTTTGACGACATTCAGGCTGGTGAAAAAGGGGCCTAGCGTCTCGTTTGGGAATTTCAGGCAGATTCGTTGAGCATTGCCAACCAAGGCAGAAAGGAACCACACGATGTCGAAAAAGGAGACCGTGTCTGGCTCAGCAAGAGTGAAACTACCCAGGATGGAGATTCCAAGCTCGTCCCCCTGTGGGAAGGTCCCTTTGAAATTATGTCTCGAGTCAGGGCGAACAGTTTTACAGTTCGTGTGGATGTGAATAGGGAGCTAGAGGTAAGCGGAGACAGGCTTATCCCTGAGATTCCGAGTCCAAAGGGCAGGGTCAAGCTCCTTTTCTGGACCACCTAATGCCTATCTGAACGCAGAATTAAGGGTGGTAATTACTACTTAGAACGCCTTGTTGATAATTACAAGGATAATGAGGGTAACTGGCGGTTTCTCGTATAGTACAAGGGTTTCCCGGAGTCTGAGAACACTTGGGAACCTCCCTTCTCCTTTGTACATGGCTATACCACAGGTTTCAGAAATTACCTGAGAGCTCTTCCTGGGATCCCGGTTTTGTTTACTGACTGTCTGAGCAAGCCTGACCGTGTAATTGAAAAGGACGGACAACAAGCTGTCGTGGTGGATGGAGATCCAGCTCCTCTGCCACAGATTCCAGCACATTTCGCACGAAATTAGGCACCTCAAGCTCTCCTGCGACAGGAAGCAAGAGGCCCCCCTCCAAAACGTGCACATGAGGGTAAAGATGGGTGTCTGGTGCGTGAACGAAGACAACCAGACCGGCTCCATGTTGACGGCAAGCCCGCGGCGTCGAACCAGGTGGTTGTCTGTCCACATTCCGAGACATTCTGAGCTCGGTTTTTGACATTACTCACTCATATCCGTCTCATCAAAATCCGATCTGGATTTCCGATTGCTGGTGCATCAAGCCCAACTAGGTCACTTCAGGTTTCTGGTTTGCTCTCACTTGTGTTTGTTCCTTGTATATGCTTTTGAAAACTTTGCTGATTTTCAACAACTCAAAATGAAGTCCACACAGAGGCAATGTAGAGCAAGTCCAGGCACCGGATCAATCAAATCAGGATAAGTCCTTCCACAATCAAAACATGTGTAACAAAGAGGGGCTGCAGATAGACAGATGTACATCTAAATACAAAGCTCCAATGGATTATAAACAAATTGGATGATTTTATGTGAAAACTGGCATGAAACGGGCATTGCACTGAGACGATCGTAGGGCATGGCACCGAGAGTGGATGGATGGGATTAAAAGTGCAGAGAGTAACTGCAAAGCTGTGTACTTCCGGAACCAGAGACACTGGTATATCTGAGACAGTGATATATGGCTTGCAAAGAAAAGACATGTTGATATGAATGCAGACTGGGCTCAGTGAGAAGTCCTCAAGGAGGCTGTAATGGCCATGTTCGCTGTATTGTAGAGGTGGAGCTGCAATGCATAAAGTCCAAAACTGTTCTGATTGGGTGAAAGCAGTAGGAGCACAGGTCTGGCCTTGACGAATCAGAAAACTGGGGGCACACATAGCCAGGAGTACTGGCAGTGGCAGACCAAGTGTGCCACTGGGTGAAGACAGCTCAGGTTCCAAGGATGACCGGCGTAAAGGAGGCGCTTAGAGAAGCCACTTGAAAACCAAAGCAGGTAGCACTTGCTCTGTAATACTCGCTGACGGAGTGGCAAATGGCTCCTGTTGCGAAGCTGGTGGTGTCAAAGAAGTCGTCGTATTCCAGATAATCAAGGTCTTCGTGGACAGTGGTCACAGAGGTGTGGAATGCATAGGGGGAGTGGTGCTGCTGCGGTGAAGGGGTAGACGATGTGGGTTCGTCACTTTCTGATACCCAGAAGGTTCCATGCGGTACGCTTGAAGTTGCACTGTCGTCAGAGCCAATCTCTTGGTTGCAGAAGTCAGAGAAAGAACATAGAGGTGGTCCGTGGGGTTCCGATGGATTGGTAGGCGACGGTGCACATGCATACTTCAGGACAACAGGCGGGGATGACGGTAGGGAGTGACAGTGCGGGGTGTTCCTTTTCTTTCCGTGCCTCCTATGATGCTTTCAGACGCCGACCAGGCGGCGCCTGCGGCATGCCTTGACAACATGGTCAGTCGTCGGGACACGTGTGGTGGATGACTTTATGGAGTGGTCAGTTCGTTGTACAATGGTGAAACCCGGTAGGCCTGAGTCTGAAGGGAGGGCGTCAATGGGCCTAGAAGCTGCCTCGGCAGCCGGCTGGGTGGTATATGCTTGTATTGGGCTGAACATGTTCAGAGAAGCAAATGCTGTCGACCACAGGGGAAGGGTAGGCGAGGTTGGAGGCTCATTGTCAGATTCCGTGTTGGCTGAGGGCAGGGCTGGAAGATCAGTGTCGGAGAAGTCCGGTTTGTCGGTAAGGGATGGGGTGGCAGAGGGCGAAGCAGACATGGGCTCGTTGTTGTCCTCTAGGTGGGCAATGTTCAGGTGTGGTGTCGGCGGAGGCGCAGGGGCTATAGGGGCTACAGCTGTGACCAGCAGGGTTACTGTGATCCGATGTTGTACTGTAGAACCTGGCGGAGGTTGACAACCATGAAGAATTCGTTTGGGTGACGCGGCCTTTCGGGCGATGACATTGATGGGAAATATGTTGTGAGCTGCAGCTGAAAGGGGTGGAGCGGCGTCTAGGCTTTCAAAGTTGCTGTCTGCGGCCATTGGCGGCACATTTTCGGGGTACTTGCTTGCGGGCAGTGGCGCACCGTCAGAAGCTGACCATGGTTGTTGACTGCATAATCAGGAGCACAGAGATCTTGGGGCACTGTGAAGGGAAACATGTGTTGAGCATCAGGGAAGAGTGCTGTGGCACTAGATCAGTCATAGTAGTTGCTTGCGGACGGCTGCGGTATACTTTCCGGAGCTAGATTTACGACGCCGTTGGCTTCATAGTATGGGGCGTCCAGAGGTTGATCTGCCTTTGCGTAGAGCGGTTTTCCCTAAAGGGAAGCAAGCATTGATGCACACGCCGTAGTCACGACAAGCATAGCCCCATGGCTGACCGTACGCCGTCCTCTGTCGGTATCTGGCAGGACATTGGGTTGTCTGCGGCGATGGTGTTGGCCAAGACGGCTGACTTGACGCGTAGCCTACAGGTAGACGAGGGAAATAGGGGAGACTAGAGAGAAGGTAGCTGGTCTCTAGGCGTTGCAACAGCGACATTTGCGCCAAAATCAAGTTGACGGCGGCGCTCAACAGGCTCATCGGGTTGTCACGTGTCGGTGCCATTTGCAAATCAGGTCGACAAATTTTGGCCCAGGAAAATTTGCTGCTGAGGGAAAATCCTGGAAAACCCCTCAGCAGCAGTGCAGCAGCGAGGCGTTCTTGGAGGGCTCCAGGCATGCGATGCGCGCGCGATCCGACCGCGGGGGGGTTCTCATTGAAAAAGGGGGCCTTCTCTATGAGAGGCACCCTATCCAGATTATCCAAAAGACTTTGCAGCTGCACATCACTCAAAAAGGTGTGCTCCATGAGGTCCCTGACCACCAGCCTTCCCCCCACTGTGAGCACAAGGTCATTGGGGTCCCTATTAAAGGCCCTCAAGGTCTCAGCGGCAGCCACCTCCTCCGCCTTTGAAATAAGGGGGGGCGTTGCCCCAAAAGGAAAAAGAATCACCCCCTGCCCCGAAATAATGTTGGGAGTGGTGACCCTATACCACTCACGCTCCCACTCCCTTGTAGGGCAAAGGGAGTGCATGGGGAGCTTTTTCTTGGGGTTGTCAGTGCAGACCCGGCGGGTGTTGTGGATTCGGGGCTGGGGGAACCATACACCTGAATTCCCCTTCCCCTTACCCGGTCGGATCCTTACCTTCTGGGCACTAATCATGAGGGGGCTTTGGGGCTTCTCCTTCCCCCTCCCAGCCTCCACCTCCACCACCTCCTGCAATTCCCCTCTCTTTTTCCTCCTCTTCCTCCTGACCCACATAAATGGTCGTCTTTGTCCCTGCACCCTTCTCGGCATGGGCGGTGACGGACTCCAACACCGCGTTCACATCCTCCGGATGCAGCTGGATCAGAAATCCAGCAACTTCTGGATTTACCTCTAGCAACTGGAGGATGTAGTTACTGAGATCCAGGGGGTCTTTCTGGTTGGCCATGAAGGAGGACTTGTGGACGATGAGTCCAAAGTGGACACCATGTTCAAAGCGAGTCACCATAGGGCGCCTGACGTTGACGTCACCCATCGTAAACCCCTGGGGACGGCCAAGGCGACCGACCCCAATGAGCTTCTGATGGTGCTTGGACCAAGCGTCGGCAGCAGCAAGGGCCATTACAAAGAATACGAAAGCTTTGAGAGCTAAAGCAAAGAGTCGAAACATAAAACAAGAGAGAATGAAGCGCGATAACCTACACGATAACTCGTGCAATAACCTAGTTATCGCGCGATAATTCCCGGGAAAACCCTCGCGATAACTAGGTTATCGCGCGATCGCCCACGTGATACCTAGTGCTCTAACCCCGTTCCCACCCCGTTCTAACTAGTTAGAGCACAGAAAGACGACATTGCAAAAAGTGCAAAACGGGCAATACGGAGCAACCGAGACAGGCAAGGCACATTGTTGCATGATAGTGCACCAATGTAACATGTGAAATTCCGCGTTCCAACCATATTAACAACACCCAACTTCCGGGGGTCCCGCACCACGCCCTGGAACAAAACATCCCAAAAATGCTGTACGAGGCAGTGGCGCTTACCTCACTAATCCCTTCATCCTAATCAAAAACTGTGTTCACCTTCCTACTCAAACAATCTTTTGTACTTCAGTACGCAGAGTGCAAGAAAGGAAAGCTCGGAGCCTCCATCTCCCCTGATTCCAGAATAAACCAACGTCTGTGCCCTACAGGGGCCAATTTGTTCTTGATGACATAAGTAAAGGTCATACTTGATGGCCGCTCCATACAAATAATCCGCCAAAACAACATCCTCTACCTTACCTTCCTCCCATAAATCCTGGGCGACCATGTGCGCCTTCAGAAACGAACCTGTACTCCCTCCTGGAAGGACATGACCTGAAACACCTTCCAATGGAACGGGGTGAGGCGAAATGTCTAAATGTTCTTCTGCTAATAATCTTTCGGACTGAAGGTTCACTTGACTACCATTGTCACAAAGACATGTGGCAGGGTGATTGTTCTCCTTCTTGTCGGTGACCCACAAACCACAAATGAAATGACGAGCTCGGTATTTGTTGGGAACACCGATCTCCGTAACATTCCGATCTCCATCCGCCTCAACCGGGGGCGGTCCTACAGACAACGGTCCAATGTCCGCGATCGGACATTCAGGAAAACGCCTGATTGTATCTGGGATGGGCTCACAACCATGGCGCCTCTACTCCTGAGCATCTCCTTCATACTCCTGACGTACGCTTTCCCAAATGCCGTCTCCGTCCTCCCACTGCTCTCCCAGACCTTCTTCGCCCAGATTCCCTTCTTCATTTGGAGCATCATCGGCCTGCATCGTCGCATTGTTATATTAATCTTCGTCGGAACCAGAAAATTGGTGCACTGATGCTCCATGACCTGAATGAGGGTTCCGCTGACCAGATGATCCTTTTCCTCGTCCACGTTTCGTGCCCTGGGCGGTTCCCTGGCCTTTGCCAGTGTTCATTCCCTCGGAATTTCCCGAGAATTGGCCACTGGATTGCCCTTTTCCCTTGGAAAAATTGCCTCTTCCACCACTGCCCTTGGCGGAATAGGCCTTACGACTTCCATTTTTAAAATTTTCTGGAGAGCGCCCCTCACGGGATTGGCCCTGGTTTCCCTTGCCTCCGGAAGTCTGCTGGCCGCTACTGCCTTTACCTTTCCCGCTGGGCGTTGTTTGGCGATTTTCATCCACCTTTTTGACGGGGGCCTTGGCCGGATCTTTGCTGGCTTCTTGAGCCACTCGTTCCGCGTCGGTCTTATTCCACTAGTGATTCTCAGTGGAATGCGACTTGGCACGGTTAGTGTAACCGAAGGACAAAAAAATGGCACAGTCTTTCGACCGTGTGTTATTGATATTCTTCATATTCCCACCTTTAGAGGGGGAATTCCGGCTCAAACCCTCATGGAATTGGTGATGATTGGCATCCGCCAATTTTTTCAACTCATCCCAAAGTGGGCGTAAAACTGAAAATGCACGGCTTTGCCATGAGCCGAGTTCCTCCAAATGAAACACCTCACTTAACCAGCCCATTGAAAATATCTTCGTTTTCTTTCTCCGCGAATTTCCATCTCCACACACCATCTTATTCCTTACAATTGGAGAAATTACTTGGAGAGCACTTGTTAAGGGCATCTCTGACCTGAAAACGGCCCATGCTCTTAGGGAATCCAGTGACCTCGGTCCACCAGGATTTCACTTTTTCGTTCGATTGTTCTTTTCTCAAGGAAACAGCAGTATCTGCAGGCATTTTCGCGAGGATGATGGCTTTCAACTCGCCATCTGACAGTTGTTCCCCAGCACTCTGGGCTTCATTCACCAGTTTCTCAAAGCGTTGCCGTTTGTTCTGAACCTCGTGGAGAATGAGCTTCGGAATGTTCGGGAAGGAGGTGAGGAGGGTTCGGTAGTGGTCTTCTGGCAGCCTACTTCCTCTTCCGTCATGCAGAGAGAACAGCTCGCTGTACGTGAGTTGGTTGGAGGAATCAGCCCAATCGATGTAGGATTTAACCCACGTGTCACGAATGGGGCCTTCTAGGCACTCAAGAAGAGCATCAAGCTTTGCGTCGTGCCGAAGCTTGTTCTTACCAACCCACAGAGAAAACTCTCTCCAAAACAGCCCACCTGCCAGGATTGCCATTGTATTTTGGTTGTTTTGCAATTGCTCTAAGCTTAGCCCCCAGAGGGTTAATAATGTCCTCAATCCCGCATCCACCGGCCAGGATTTTGCTGACCTGGCCAGCACCTGAGGCGCCGGCCGCAATCAAAAGACTGTGGGCAAGCAGCACCTGAGCCGCAATCATGGGATCGGTGTATATTTTCTCTGTCAAGATTTTCTTTTTATCCTTTTTCCTGGTTTCCCAAACACGCTCAGGAGATTTACTTTCAAAAACTCTCTCTTTTAATTTTGTTCGGATGATTTTCTTGTCTTTGACTCTGGAATCTGTGGTGGGCGCGAGTGAAAAAACTTCAGTTGCTGCATCAACGGTGGAACTGGCAGATCTGGCAGGCGGATCCTTCGGGGGGTAGGGGGGGGGGGAGCAAAAGTTCTTCCCATTGTTAAAAAAACAAAAAGGTTTTTCCTGATTAATTGTAATGGCCTGGTTCTCACTCTGAAGATGGGCGATTTCCTTTCGGCACAAACAGTGGTGAGCACAGGAGATGTGTGAGGCTGTCTCCGACCATGATGCTATTGATTCTGGTGTTCTGACCACGTCCTCCTGTTCGATAAGCCAGCTCTTGATCGTGTTGGTGATCGGCAGATCTGGTGATTCCTGCTGAGCTACGTTCTCAAAGGCCTCTTCCAGCACCTTCTCCAACCACCCTGCCACAACCTCCATCGTCTCAGCGGCGGTGCGGACCGGAACCAGCGGATGTTCACCGTGGAACCTGCAGTAGCAATGATGCAGTTGCAGGCACCATTGATCGTATAATTCCAGTCGCTGTAGACATTCGATTTTCTGGAGTTTTAGTCTCCAGTGCTCTTGACCCTTTTGGATTGGAGTACCCCGTTTCACAGAGACGGCCTGCTTGATGACATTCTTGAGCAGCAGGTTGATTTCCGCAGGCGTAGCTCTCCTTCTGAAGGGCGTGTCTCCTGGACCACTTGCGATCGGCAGATCTCGATGTACTCATATGGTTTCCTTGGACCGAGGACAAATGTCATTGTGTGGACCAGATGAATCCCCATCACGGGAGCCGTACACTTTGCTTGGACCGGCGCCGGCTGAAGGGCCGCTTGGGGCCCGGATTCTCGACTGGGATCTGGGACTAAATTGGGCTGAGGGATAATGATGATGATAAGTTCTCACAACTTGTCCATGGGCTGCATTCCCCTAAATTGGGCTGAGGGATTGAAGAGTACTGAGGGCACTCACCGTTCTCACAAGGAATCCCTAAATATCTTGTGAAAGTTGCAACTATGCAACATTCCACGCTGTCTTCCAGGGGATCTGGCGATTGACACCCACCGAGATTGCAGCTGCTTTCATCATGGGTCATGGGTCGGACTCATACTCCATACCTACAGCCTCGAGGCTAAAGGCCACTCTGTTACCATCTTTATGGTCATTGGCTTCGCTGTCGTGCTTGGATACCATGGACCCCAAGGGTAAAGCCCCAGCACGCACCCCTCCATACCGCCAGGAGGCTAACAAGGGATACCCGCCCTCAGATGACCTTCCCCGTGCCGGCCTTGAGCCCTCCGGGTACGCTCCGAGGAGTGTTCTTACAGGGAAGAGCTTAGATATGAACAGGCAAAAAATTGCAGTCTACAAGAAAATCTAAGCGGAAAAATTGGAACATATAATTGCCACTGAATCTTCATGTACAATTTATAAAAAACTCCGATTCTGAAAAAAGATTTGGTTTGTGCACGCGCGCCTGCGATTCCAATTAAGTCATCGGAACGCGACCATCTCAGCCAGAAAGGACAGCAGAAATGGGTCCGGCGTGTCCATAATATACAGCAACAGTTCTGGTAAAAATTAGGGTGGCGCCGAATATATAGATCTTCGCAAACGATCTGAATCTGACCTAATGGGGGGTACTTGACGTGAGATCTGCGCAGATTGAGGGTAGCCGCACTTACAGTTATGCGTTACGTTTTGTGTTTTGCCTCTTGGAGAGAGAGATGCATGAGTACATGGCCTTGCATGCCTGTTGTAAGCTCTTACAAAGCCACAGCCGCCCGAGGGACGCTACCAAGCGCAGTGCGGGCTGTGGGGAATCGTTACGACAAGGCAAAAACTGGCGACTGCGGTGATGCAGCACCAATTTTCAGTGTGGGAGAAAGTTTGAACAGCTTTCACTGATGAAGTTTTTGATGTGTTTGTTTTGTATTCTGCTCCTGCTTGCTCCTGGTGCTTCTTGTTGATGCCTTGCTTTCCAATTGCCAATGCTTTTGATGAAATAAAAGGATAGTCCAAAGGCCCCCCAGTTCCCACAGTGCAAGGGGATGAAATTCGGGATCAAATGCACAAAATGAAGCGCTAGAGTCAATGGAGAAAAAATATACAGTGTATTTACACAAAGGAACCCACAAAGACCACAGATTTTTAAACGATAAAGGGAACACTGCCCATATGGGCACTCTCTCGTTTTATAGTGCCATCTAGAGATCTGCACCCCTTTTGTTTGGTCCCATAGGTGCTGAGGTGGCATGGCTTGTGGCATTGAGGTCACTGCCATGTCAGATGTGAACTTCCTACTTAGGTAGGCTGACTGGGTATTGAACCCAGGACCTCTCAAAAAGAGGTGCCCCAGCCCCCTAGGATGCAGACCACTAGAACAGGTAAGCATTCATGAGACAATACGGAAAAATGTAAAGGCCCTGGACTCAGAGCAGCTCCTCGGTCGCTCAGGAAACCGGTGTTTATGTCATATCTGTTGCGGGGTCAGGGGTCCACACAACATCCTTGATCTAGTGCTTGGTTTTATAGGTCAAAATGCTTTGTGACCCCTTTTTCATTAGATCAATAGGAAGATAAAAATGTAGTATGCCTCTAGGCATCTCTGAACATCTAGAGCTTACCCCTAGGCATGGGAATACACTTTTCTTTACTCCCCCCTTGTGCTGTGGTGGCCAACACTGTCGCATTTTCAGGACAAAGGGAATTGTTCTTGGCCTCCCTGTGTCTTCAGCACGGCAACGGAGACTGACCCGCTGGCCACCAACCCCCCGGGCCGCACCCAGCGCCCGAAGAGGACAGGCACCCGCGAGCCGGAATGCCCCCGGCAACCGGCAGCCGGGCACTCCGCAGCGTGAGCCACGCAAGGCCACCTTGCCGCACGGGCCCCCACCCTGCCACTCGCACGTCCAAGAGCACGGGGGAGAGCAACCCCCCCTGGGCTGTGACCCCTGACACAGGCCGGCGCGCTGGTGCCGCGCGACCCGGGCAACGATGAACCGCGACAATAGCCATCCCCGGACACACAGGCCCTAGGAACTCGTTTTGGCAACGTAGAGTTGTACAGGAAATTTGACGTGTGCACGCAGTTGCACTAAATTTTTGCCAGTTGCGCAGATTTGCAGTACGGTTGCACAGTGCAATTCCTGTGCAACCGCGCTGGGGCCGTCGTCGCGTCTGCCGCCGTTGCTGCCGCATTTTATATTTCACCAGAAATTTACTAGCCCTTTGCCAGATTTGCATTGGTTCCACAAGGAATTGCTATTTGCAAGTTCATTAGAACTACTTACGGTAGGTGTAGCAGTGAGCATTTGATGGATGACCTTGTCGGACTATTTACCTCAACAGCACAGGGTACCGTCCTATTGCATCGCCTCAGTGAAAGCATCAGTGAGCAAAAACGATACAAGAAACGTGCAAAGATCGCCATTCGGCAGGTGTATACACCCACCGAGGCTGTCGGCCTCATTTCGGAGCTTGAAATGCCAAAAAAGGTAATGTTCCTTGCAATGTCTCTTTTTTGCGTTATTAATGCGTTGTGCAACCGCTCTTTGTGGTGTGCAAGTGGCCACTTGCACACATTCGAAGCCATATCATTCTCAGACATCGTCTAATGTGGTCATTCACTGCATTCGGCAGGCCTACATACTCCAATTTGCACAGTAGGACACCCTATAACACTAGAATGATAAAAATAGTGTGATAATGGCGATGTTACGCTTTGTGCAAACATGTGTGCAAGCAGTCTATTGCACTGTTTGCACACGGTTGCACTTGTGCAATGGACAATATATATCTTTAGCTTTCTAGGTACAAGAACCTTATCCCTTGCATATCTAAGCTTCGCAACAATGGCAAGGAGCGCCTCCCCTCAAAATGGGAACACCCCTTTCCATCATTTCAGGCTTTCAAGATTGCTTGGCGGGAGCTCGGGAGCAAGCAAATCCTAGTCCCAAGAGATTATAATGGGAAGGTAGGTGTCCGATGGGATCTTGATGAGTTTTTTAAGTATATCTCAACTCAAGATGACATACTTGATACAATGGCGTTCCCTGTTTTGGACGGGGAACGTCCATATGTTTTGATCATTAGGGGTGATGGATTCCCTTGTGGATCTCGCCCTTGGCTGCAATTGGCCATCGGGTTTGCTAATCTTGGTCAAAAGGCGCGCACCCTAGCTTATATTTGGACCATCGATGTCGCCCTCACAACTGAGCACAACATCAATGCTCTACGTGAACTTTTTTCAAAGACTTTGGAGGCAATCCAAAGTATTATGAACACGGGAGGGATCCTCATTCGTCAAAAATGGTGTCCTGCCCGAGTCATGTTACGTGGTGACTCCCCATGGCTCCGGAAAGTGCTAGGAATTTCAGCCTACTTGGGTATTGGGAGTATTTATACTTATGCGGTGTGGTGCAACCTCAATGGAAGGTGGGTTGACCGAAAGTGGCGGCGTTCACCCAAGAGTGACAAAAAAATACATAAACTTTATAAGAGAGGGTTTGAATGTACCAACGCTAAAGGATGTGTGAGTGAACCCTCGTTGCATACAGAGGAACGGTTCAAATTTGCGGTCATGTGCATTTTGCACCTTGTTTTACGGTCGGTGACTACCTCAGCAAATTTCTTAGAAAGAAGTGTGAGGACCTTCCACTAGCCACTAGGGATCGTGTTCAAGATCCCCTCAATTGTGCGAAGACCAAAATTAGTCTCAAGCGCCATGCCTCTCCGGATGGGGAAGAGACATGGCTCTTGTTGGCAACTTGGTGTCATATTGGCAAGGCCATGAAGCTTCCAAACCATGCCATTGATGTGGTAGTACAAATGGCTTCTTGACCTACGGCACTGCAAAGGTGGCAGTTCATTTCGAACACCCTCAATTGTAAATCCATCGCCAAGAAGGTCAAGAGGACAATTTGTCCTACCATTCGATCGCCATATTTGTTATGGCTACAGCTTGATGCCCCCGAGGTTCTGAAAAATTTGCATCCTTCGGGTTGCGGTATGTTTAGCGGCGACATTCTGAGTCGCTAAACTACCTCTGTAAGGACCATTTTTTGTGCTCTTCGGCAAGGGGAGGAGGGAAAGGCACTCCAACAAAACGTGACACGCGCCTCCCCTACGTGCTCATGTGGATCAGGTACTTCACGCAGTGGTTTTCCCCGGTTTAACCCGGCTGAACTCAGAAGGGGCGCGGTTGAGCCGCTGAACCGCGGTTGAACCGCGGTTGAACCACCGCCAGCGCTGGCGGCGGCGGCTGCGCCAGCGGCGCGCGCTCTTCTGAACAAAATATTTGCATAACCACCTGAAACTGACGCGTGACAAATCTTTTTTTAAAAATGTCCCAGCACTGGCTGCAAGTGGTGAACGACCACTACAGCGGGTGGGGGGACCAACAGCTGGTGGACGACTTGCTCACCTTTTTTTGCACAAACGGCACGACAAAACGCCTATGGAAACAACTTGCTGACCGAATTGGTAACACACAGAGGGCTTCCAAACAGACAAAAAGGGCTACAAAAAAAGCTCTCACAGGACCTGACGCTGTGCGCCTCATTTTCGACCTTGAGATGCCGAAGCGAAGGTATGTGGCATAATGCACATGTGCCTACAAGTGGTTCAACGTGGTTCAACGGTGCGGTTCAACCGTTATCACAAATGAACAATCGTGATTGTGCTTCATGACAACGTTTGCACGGCAAAAAAATCGCTTAATGTTGCCAAAAGCATGAACGTGACACAAGCACTACAACGTCTCTTCTTCGCCAAGGAGATGCCTGGATGGCAACGTGCAAATGCTGATTAGGTGCGTTTGTTCATGTTGCATGTCATCTAGTCGCCGATGGGACCGAAGTGTGTTTGGACATGTGCATGAGTGCCGTACGCTGAGCGTGTACGAGACTTGTGTAAGTGGTGTGCAACCTTTGCAAGTGGGTTGTTGCATTGTGCAACCACAAGTTGCACACTCGGTTCCCATCCTTCTTTCTGTAGCGGTTGCGCATGGCCAACCATGGACCAACAACTCTAACAACCCCAACAACTCGTACAACTCCTATAAGCAAGCGGGAGCGGAAGCGCTGGAGCGTCAAGTAGACCCAAACCAACAAGGGGGAGCGGGAATCAAGCGTCAAGTAGTAGTGCGGTAACAACGCCAAAGAAGCCGCAAGGTGATGAGCACCCGAGCAACCAACAAACTGAGCAACCGAGGCCGCGTCCATTGCAACCCCACTTCCCGTGTAAAGGCAAGTTTTTGGTCAACCATAGTTGTCACATGTACGCCCCACACCCAGGCAAGAGACGCCCCCCCCTGGGCGGCCTCGTGCCGCCCCCACAGCGCGCAAAGCCAGCTCGCAAGAGGGTGCGCTGTGGGGTTGGTGACGGGTCCCCACGCCGGCACCCCCCGCACCCGAAGCCAGTGGGTAGTGGGCCCCGGCCGGACGCCCGAAAGGATGAGTGGTCGGGGGTGGGAGAGCGCCCCACCCCGGACGCCCCACACCCAGGCAAGAGGCGCCCCCCCGGGGCACCCTCATGCCGCCCCCACAACGCACAAAGCCAGCTCGCAAGAGCGCGTGCTGCGGGGTCAGTGACGGATCCCCACGCCCGCACCCCCCGCACCGACAGCCAGTGGATAGTGGACCCCGGCCGCACGCCCGAAAGGACGAGTGGTCGGGGGTGGGAAAGCGCCCGACCCCGGACGCACCACACCCAGGCAAGAGGCGCCCCCCCCGGGCACCCTCATGCTGCCCCCACAGCGCGCAAAGCCAGCTCGCAGGAGCGCGCGCTGTGGGAATGGTGACGAGTCCCCACGCCCGCACCCCCCGCACCCACAGCCAATGGGTAGTGGGCCCCGGCCGCAGGCCCGAAAGGACGAGTGGTCGGGGGTGGGAGAGCACCCGACCCCGGACACCCCGCACCCAGGCAAGAGGCGCCCCACCCCGGGCACCCTGCTGCCGCCCCAACAGCGCGCAAAGCCAGCTCGCAAGGTCGCGCGCTGTGGGGTTGGTGACGGGTCCCCAGTCCGGCATCCCCCGCACCCACAGCCAGTGGGTAGCGGGCCCCGGCCGCACACCCGAAAGGACGAGTGGTCGGGGGTGGGAGAGCGCCCGACCCCGGACGCCCCACACCCAGGCAAGAGGCACCCCCCCCGGCACCCTCATGCCGCCCCCACAGCGCGCAAAGCCGGCACGCAAGAGCGTGCGCTGTTGGGTCGGTGACGGGTCACCTTGCCCGCACCCCCCGCACCCACTGCCAGTGGGTAGTGGGCCCCGGCCGCACACCCGAAAGGACGAGTGGTCTAGGGTGGGAAAGCGCCCGACCCCGGACGCCCCACACCCAGGCAAGAGGCCTCCCCCCCGGGCACCCTCATGCCGCCATCACAGCGCGCAAAGCCAGCACGCAAGAGCGCGCGCTGTGGGGATGGTGACGGGTCCCCACGCCCGCACCCCCCGCAGCCACAGCCAGTGGGTAGTGGGCCCCGGCCGCACGCCCGAAAGGACGAGTGGTTGGTGGTGGGAGAGCGCCCGACCCCGGACGCCCCACATCCAGGCAAGAGGCGCCCCCCCGCGCACCCTCGTGCCGCCCCCACAGCGCGCAAAGCCAGCTCGCAAGGTCGCCCGCTGTGGGGTTGGTGACGGGTCCACAGGCCGGCACCCCCCGCACCGACAGCCAGTGGGTAGTGGACCCCGGCCGCACGCCCGAAAGGACGAGTGGTAGAGGGTGGCAGAGCGCCCGACCCCAGATGCCGCACAACCAGGCAAGAGGCTCCCCCCCCGGGCACCCTCATGCCGCCCCCACAGCGCGCAAAGCCAGCTCGCAAGAGCGCGCGCTGTGGGGTAGGCGACCGGTCCCCACGCCCGCACCCCCCGCGCCCACAGCCAGTGGGTAGTGGGTCCCGGCCGCAGGCCTTAAAGGAAGAGTGGTCGGGGGTGGGACAGTGCCCGACCCCGGACGCCCCACACCCAGGCAAGAGGCGCCCCTCTGGACACCCTCATGCCGCCCCCACAGCACGCAAAGCCAGCACGCAGGAGTGCGCGCTGTGAGGTTGGTGACAGGTCTGCATGCCCGCACCCCCCGCACCCACAGCCAGTGGGTAGTGGGCCCCGGCCGCACGCCCGAAAGGGCAAATGGTCGAGGGGGGGGAGAGCGCCCGACCCCGGACGCCCCACACCCAGGCAAGAGGCACCCCCTCCCCCAGGGCGGCCTCATGCCGCCCCCACAGCGCGCAATGCCAGCTCGCAAGAGCGCGCGCGGTGGGGTAGGTGATGGGTCCCCACGACCGCACCCCCTGCACCCACAGCCAGTGGGTAGTGGGCCCTGGCCGCACGCCCGAAAGGACGAGCGGTTTGGGGTAGGAGAGCGCCCGACCCCTGGCGCCCCACACCCAGGCAAGAGGCAACCCCCCTGGGCGCTCTCGTGCGGCCCCCACAGCGCGCAAAACCAGCTCGCAAGAGCGCGCGTTGTTGGGTTGGTGACGGGTCCCCTTGCCCGCAACCCCCGCACCCACAGCCAGTGGGTAGTGGGCCCCGGCCGCACGCCCGAAAGGACGAGTGGTCGGGGGTGGGAGAGCGCCCGACCCCGGACGCCCCACTACCAGGCAAGAGGTGCCCCCCCCCCCGGGCACCGTCATGCCGCCCCCACAGCGCGCAAAGCCAGCTCGCAAGAGCGCGCGCGGTGGGGTAGGTGACGGGTCCCCACGCCCGCAACCACCCCACGGGGAGCGCGCAGCCCGAAGCCAGGTAGGGGGAAAAGGGACCGGGCAGCCCCCTCCAAGCAAGCGAAACAGAGCACGGGACCGAGGCACGACACGCGGAGGGGCACGGACTGCGTGGAACGGCCCTACCAGCGCCCAGCACCGGGACCGCGCGAGGTGCGCGCGCCACACCAACCCGGGTAGGAAAGGGGGGGCGCGGACGACGCGAGAGCGCGAGCGCACACACACACAAAGGACAAGCGGGGAAAACCAGAAGGGCAACCGGACCGAGCCCGCGGAACACACAGACCGCATGGAATGGCGTACCAGCAAGTGAGGGTAAGGGACACCCAGACGAGACGGCCCGCCCCACACAGCGCAGAAAACGCGGGGCAGGGAGGGGGAAACGGGGAAGACACAACACCCTGCACCGGCCCCAGCCCCCCCGAACCGGCCGCGAGCGCCGCGCACACACGACCAAGGCACTGCACCCGCCAAGGCAGTAGTGGCGCACTGCGCCACGCACCAGCCCCACGGCTAGGCAGCCTCCGCGCCAGCCCAAGGGGGTCCCACTGGCGACAAGCCAGTAGCACGGGCCCGGCAGCGCCGGCAGCACGGGCGACCAGGCATTAGGGGGGCGACGCGGCGGGTAACCGCCCGCAGCCACGGCTGCGAATTGATGCACTGACCAGGGAGTGGCGAAGTGAGGAAGCCGGGGAGGGACGGGGCTCCGAGCCCTGTGAACCCGGGGGACTCCGCCACCAGGCAGGAGGTGCGTCATGGAGGGCCCCCCACTAGGACCTGGTGGGGAGGATATCACCTGGCCCAACCAGGTGGCCCCCCGGGGCCGAAAGGCGACTAGTGCCCGCAAAATCAAACCTCAAACCTCAAACCTGTGTGTGTTCATGTTGCATGTCAACTAGTCGCCGCTGGGACCGAAGTGTGTTTGGACATGTGCATGAGCGCCGTACGCTGAGCGTGTGCGAGACTTGTGCAAGTGGTGTGCAACTTTTGCAAGTGGGTTGTTGCATTGTGCAACCACAAGTTGCACACTCGGTTCCCATCTTTCTTTCTGTAGCAGTTGCGCATGGCCAACAATGGACCAACAACTCCAACAACTTCAACAACTCCTACAATTCCTACAAGCAAGCAGGAGCGGAAGCGCTGGAGCGTCAAGTAGACCCGAACTACCAAGTGGGAGCGGGAATCAAGCGTCAAGTAGTAGTCGGGTAACAACGCCAAAGAAGCCGCAAGTTGATGAGCACCCGAGCAACCAACCGACTGAGCAACCGAGGCCGCGTCGATTGCAACCCCACTTCCCGTGTAAAAGCGAGTTGTTGGTCCACCATAATTGTCACATGTACGCCCCACACCCAGGCAAGAGGCGCCCCCCCCGGCGCGCAAAGCCAGCTCGCAAGAGGGTGCGCTGTGGGGTTGGTGACGGGTCCCCACGCCGGCACCCCCCGCACCCGAAGCCAGTGGGTAGTGGGCCCCGGCCGGACGCCAGAAAAGAATGAGTGGTCGGGGGTGGGAGAGCGCCCCACCCCGGATGCCCCACACCCAGGCAAGAGGCGCCCCCCCGGGGCACCCTCATGCCGCCCCCACAACGCACAAAGCCAGCTCGCAAGAGCGCGTGCTGCGGGGTCAGTGACGGGTCCCCACGCCCGCACCCCCCGCACCGACAGCCAGTGGGTAGTGGACCCCGGCCGCACGCCCGAAAGGACGAGTGGTCGGGGGTGGGAAAGCGCCCCACCCCGGACACACCACACCCAGGCAAGAGGCGCCCACCCCGGGCACCCTCATGCTGCCCCCACAGCGCGCAAAGCCAGCTCGCAGGAGCGCGCGCTGTGGGAATGGTGACGAGTCCCCACGCCCGCACCCCCCGCACCCACAGCCAGTGGGTAGTGGGCCCCGGCCGCAGGCCCGAAAGGACGAGTGGTCGGGGGTGGGAGAGCACCCGACCCCGGACACCCCGCACCCAGGCAAGAGGCGCCCCCCCCCGGGCACCCTGCTGCCGCCCCCACAGCGCGCAAAGCCAGCTCGCAAGGTCGCGCGCTGTGGGGTTGGTGACGGGTCCCCAGTCCGGCATCCCCCGCACCCACAGCCAGTGGGTAGCGGGCCCCGGCCGCACACCCGAAAGGACGAGTGGTCGGGGGTGGGAGAGCGTCCGACCCCGGACGCCCCACACCCAGGCAAGAGGCACCCCCCCCGGCACCCTCATGCCGCCCCCACAGCGCGCAAAGCCGGCACGCAAGAGCGTGCGCTGTTGGGTCGGTGACGGGTCACCTTGCCCGCACCCCCCGCACCCACAGCCAGTGGGTGGTGGGCCCCGGCCGCACACCCGAAAGGACGAGTGGTCTAGAGTGGGAAAGCGCCCGACCCCGGACGCCCCACACCCAGGCAAGAGGCCTCCCCCCCGGGCACCCTCATGCCGCCCCCACAGCGCGCAAAGCCAGCACGCAAGAGCGCGCGCTGTGGGGTTGGTGACGGGTCCCCACGCCCGCACCCCCCGCAGCCACAGCCAGTGGGTAGTGGGCCCCGGCCGCACGCCCGAAAGGACGAGTGGTTGGTGGTGGGAGAGCGCCCGACCCCGGACGCCCCACATCCAGGCAAGAGGCGCCCCCCCGCGCACCCTCGTGCCGCCCCCACAGCGCGCAAAGCCAGCTCGCAAGGTCGCCCGCTGTGGGGTTGGTGACGGGTCCCCAGGCCGGCACCCCCCGCACCGACAGCCAGTGGGTAGTGGACCCCGGCCGCACGCCCGAAAGGACGAGTGGTAGAGGGTGGCAGAGCGCCCGACCCCAGATGCCGCACAACCAGGCAAGAGGCGCCCCCCCCGGGCACCCTCATGCCGCCCCCACAGCGCGCAAAGCCAGCTCGCAAGAGCGCGCGCTGTGGGGTAGGCGACCAGCCCCCACGCCCGCACCCCCCGCGCCCACAGCCAGTGGGTAGTGGGTCCCGGTCGCAGGCCTTAAAGGAAGAGTGGTCGGGGGTGGGACAGTGCCCGACCCCGGACGCCCCACACCCAGGCAAGAGGCGCCCCTCTGGACACCCTCATGCCGCCCCAACAGCACGCAAAGCCAGCACGCAGGAGTGCGCGCTGTGAGGTTGGTGACAGGTCTGCATGCCCGCACCCCCCGCACCCACAGCCATTGGGTAGTGGGCCCCGGCCGCACGCCCGAAAGGGCAAATGGTCGAGGGGGGGGAGAGCGCCCGACCCCGGACGCCCCACACCCAGGCAAGAGGCACCCCCTCCCCCAGGCGGCCTCATGCCGCCCCCACAGCGCGCAATGCCAGCTCGCAAGAGCGCGCGCGGTGGGGTAGGTGACGGGTCCCCAGTCCGGCATCCCCCGCACCCACAGCCAGTGGGTAGCGGGCCCCGGCCGCACACCCGAAAGGACGAGTGGTCGGGGGTGGGAGAACGCCCGACCCCGGACGCCCCACACCCAGGCAAGAGGCACCCCCCCCGGCACCCTCATGCCGCCCCCACAGCGCGCAAAGCCGGCACGCAAGAGCGTGCGCTGTTGGGTCGGTGACGGGTCACCTTGCCCGCACCCCCCGCACCCAGAGCCAGTGGGTGGTGGGCCCCGGCCGCACACCCGAAAGGACGAGTGGTCTAGAGTGGGAAAGCGCCCGACCCCGGACGCCCCACACCCAGGCAAGAGGCCTCCCCCCCGGGCACCCTCATGCCGCCCCCACAGCGCGCAAAGCCAGCACGCAAGAGCGCGCGCTGTGGGGATGGTGACGGGTCCCCACGCCCGCACCCCCCGCAGCCACAGCCAGTGGGTAGTGCGCCCCGGACGCACGCCCGAAAGGACGAGTGGTTGGTGGTGGGAGAGCGCCCGACCCCGGACGCCCCACATCCAGGCAAGAGGCGCCCCCCCGCGCAGCCTCGTGCCGCCCCCACAGCGCGCAAAGCCAGCTCGCAAGGTCGCCCGCTGTGGGGTTGGTGACGGGTCCCCAGGCCGGCACCCCCCGCACCGACAGCCAGTGGGTAGTGGACCCCGGCCGCACGCCCGAAAGGACGAGTGGTAGAGGGTGGCAGAGCGCCCGACCCCAGATGCCCCACAACCAGGCAAGAGGCGCCCCCCCCGGGCACCCTCATGCCGCCCCCACAGCGCGCAAAGCCAGGTCGCAAGAGCGCGCGCTGTGGGGTAGGCGACCGGTCCCCACGCCCGCACCCCCCGCGCCCACAGCCAGTGGGTAGTGGGTCCCGGTCGCAGGCCTTAAAGGAAGAGTGGTCGGGGGTGGGACAGTGCCCGACCCCGGACGCCCCACACCCAGGCAAGAGGCGCCCCTCTGGACACCCTCATGCCGCCCCAACAGCACGCAAAGCCAGCACGCAGGAGTGCACGCTGTGAGGTTGGTGACAGGTCTGCATGCCCGCACCCCCCGCACCCACAGCCAGTGGGTAGTGGGCCCCGGCCGCACGCCCGAAAGGGCAAATGGTCGAGGGGGGGGAGAGCGCCCGACCCCGGACGCCCCACACCCAGGCAAGAGGCACCCCCTCCCCCAGGCGGCCTCATGCCGCCCCCACAGCGCGCAATGCCAGCTCGCAAGAGCGCGCGCGGTGGGGTAGGTGACGGGTCCCCACGACCGCACCCCCTGCACCCACAGCCAGTGGGTAGTGGGCCCTGGCCGCACGCCCGAAAGGACGAGCGGTTGGGGGTAGGAGAGCGCCCGACCCCTGGCGCCCCACACCCAGGCAAGAGGCAACCCCCCTGGGCGCTCTCGTGCGGCCCCCACAGCGCGCAAAGCCAGCTCGCAAGAGCGCGCGTTGTTGGGTTGGTGACGGGTCCCCTTGCCCGCAACCCCCGCACCCACAGCCAGTGGGTAGTGGGCCCCGGCCGCACGCCCGAAAGGACGAGTGGTCGGGGGTGGGAGAGCGCCCGACCCCGGACGCCCCACTACCAGGCAAGAGGTGCCCCCCCCCCCGGGCACCGTCATGCCGCCCCCACAGCGCGCAAAGCCAGCTCGCAAGAGCGCGCGCGGTGGGGTAGGTGACGGGTCCCCACGCCCGCAACCACCCCACGGGGAGCGCGCAGCCCGAAGCCAGGTAGGGGGAAAAGGGACCGGGCGGCCCCCTCCAAGCAAGCGAAACAGAGCACGGGACCGAGGCACGACACGCGGAGGGGCACGGACTGCGTGGAACGGCCCTACCAGCGCCCAGCACCGGGACCGCGCGAGGTGCGCGCGCCACACCAACCCGGGGAGGAAAGGGGGGGCGCGGACGCCGCGAGAGCGCGAGCGCACACACAAACAAAGAACAAGCGGGAAAAACCAGAAGGGCAACCGGACCGAGCCCGCAGAACACACAGACCGCATGGAATGGCGTACCAGCAAGTGAGGGTAAGGGACACCCAGACGAGACGGCCCGCCCCACACAGCGCAGAAAACGCGGGGCGGGGAGGGGAAAACGGGGAAGACACAACACCCTGCACCGGCCCCAGCCCCCCCGAACCGGCCGCGAGCGCCGCGCACACACGACCAAGGCACTGCACCCGCCAAGGCAGTAGTGGCGCACTGCGCCACGCACCAGCCCCACGGCTAGGCAGCCTCCGCGCCAGCCCAAGGGGGTCCCACTGGCGACAAGCCAGTAGCACGGGCCCGGCAGCGCCGGCAGCCCGGGCGACCAGGCATTAGGGGGGCGACGCGGCGGGTAACCGCCCGCAGCCACGGCTGCGAATTGATGCACTGACCAGGGAGTGGCGAAGTGAGGAAGCCGGGGAGGGACGGGGCTCCGAGCCCTGTGAACCCGGGGGACTCCGCCACCAGGCAGGAGGTGCGTCATGGAGGGCCCCCCACTAGGACCTGGTGGGGAGGATATCACCTGGCCCGACCAGGTGGCCCCCCGGGGCCGAAAGGCGACTAGTACCCGCAAAATCAAACCTCAAACCTCAAACCTGTGTGTGTTCATGTTGCATGTCAACTAGTCGCCGATGGGACCGAAGTGTGTTTGGACATGTGCATGAGCGCCGTACGCTGAGCGTGTGCGAGACTTGTGCAAGTGGTGTGCAACTTTTGCAAGTGGGTTGTTGCATTGTGCAACGACAAGTTGCACACTCGGTTCCCATCTTTCTTTCTGTAGCAGATGCGCATGGCCAACCATGGACCAACAACTCCAACAACTCCAACAACTCCTACAATTCCTACAAGCAAGCAGGAGCGGAAGCGCTGGAGCGTCAAGTAGACCCGAACTACCAAAGTGGGAGCGGGAATCAAGCGTCAAGTAGTAGTCGGGTAACAACGCCAAAGAAGCCGCAAGTTGATGAGCACCCGAGCAACCAACCGACTGAGCAACCGAGGCTGCGTCGATTGCAACCCCACTTCCCGTGTAAAAGCGAGTTGTTGGTCCACCATAATTGTCACATGTACGCCCCGCTCACAGATGACAGTTTGGAATGGCGGTGGCTCCGGGAGGTGACCCGGAAATATTTGTATAGGCGCTCGTTGTATCGTTGGCTCAAAAAGTGCCGCTAAGTTGACCCCTCGGGAATTGTCACGTATCTGTGGCAGGGCTCTGCCCTCACAACCACGCGATGGAGTGATGCGAAAATCGTGAGGATTGGCCTCCAAGGCAATGCAGAAGCATGCATGTTGCTTAGCAAGGCCGCCTTGTATGCCTGTAAAGACTGGGATGGGAGA
This sequence comes from Eutreptiella sp. 'Long Island Sound 2002', assembly GCA_964036045.1. Taxonomy (NCBI): domain Eukaryota; phylum Euglenozoa; class Euglenophyceae; order Eutreptiales; family Eutreptiaceae; genus Eutreptiella; species Eutreptiella sp. 'Long Island Sound 2002'. Next base: position 44,851,440 of record OZ038379.1, on the reverse strand, counting down.
GGCCATTGCGGCCAATTGGGTCAGCGGCGGCAACCCAAAAGCCCGTGCGGGTGGCCACGGACATGGGCACGGCCCACGATTTTTTTTCAACGATATGCCAGGAATTTCGGAGGAAGTATATGATGTTCACAACGAGGGGGCATACGGCGCGTCACACCCGTCATTATTGGAGGCCGGCGCATCAAGTTTGGCAGGCAATACGCGCACAGCAAAAGCCGTTGCAGCCGTGGCACACTCAAGTGGACCGCCAACAACACCCAGTCCTCTCAGTGCCATGGCGCTGACCCACACCCCCGTTGAAAAGGTGTGCAACCGGTGTGCAAATGTGTGCAAGTGCCATGATGCACAGGCTCCATGTATCAATGGTTGTAGGAGGTGTGGGTACGCCACCCATGGTGAAACGAGGGTGATGTTTAGCATTGATTTGTTCGGTGGACTTGCATCGAATGCCAGATTTCGGCTCCCACACAGAAGTTCGTCAAGTTTCGCTATGGTTTCACCACGTGTTTGTGAACGCAACGTTGTTGTGCAACCACACACTTGCACACCTTGCACTTGTGCAATCAGCCCTCACAGCTGGCGGAGATGGACATGCCAACCGCCATGTTTCTTTGCCAAAAGCGTGGCCCTGATGTGATTGTGAGTGGAATGTGGCCACCGATCCGAAGTGACGAATGGCAGCTCACCATGGATCCAAGAAAGCTGGAGGAATTTAGCAAGAAGTTGAAGAATGATATGAAGGCTGCTCTGCGGGAGTTGGATGGGAGTGTGGGAAGCTCGGATCAAGGAATGAAGGAGACGGCCGGGTCACACCTGCCTTCCCCACCTGAGTTTCCATTGGATTTGGCAACGACGCAACAACGGGTCTGGTTGGAGAAGGCCGTGCCTCACCTACCTTCCCCACCTGAGTTTCGATTGGATTTGGCAATGAAGCTCGAGGAAAGGTTCGAGAATGAGTCCATCCTCGATAGTGAATTGGGCAACCCCATTGTGGATGAGAGTGATCCCGAACCCACTACGGAACAAAAGCCAATGATGATGGAGAAGAAAAAGAAGCATGCACCGCCAGGGCCACCGCCCATTCTTTGTGCGTGTCGGCAGGGAGGGAAAGGGCACCACAGCGCACAGACGCCACCACCAGGCAAAGGAAAAGCACAGACAACCAACAGCACAACACAACACAGCACGGCGCGGCACGACAGGCCACAGGAGGGCAAAGCAAGCACAAACAGCACCACAAAACAACAGGGGAGAAGGACAGCACAGCACCATGCGACAGCACAGCACCACAAAACACGACACAGCGAAGCAGGCGACCACAGCAAACCGCACCAACCACAGGAAAGCACACCACGCGGCCAGACAGGGACACCAACACCGAGACACGCCACCAGCAAACAACCACGGGCCACCAGACCCAGCACCGCACCACAGATCACCAAAGGAACCAGCACAACACACAGCAGCGCACCACAGCATCAGGCGCCAGCAACAGCACGCACCACACGAACAGCACAACGCAAGCGCACCAGCACAGCGCAGCACAGCACAGCACAGAGCGAAGAGGACAGGGAACGCACAGCACGACACCCCAGGACACACACAGCACAAAGCACAGCGGCGAACAACAGCCTGCACCAACACGCCACGACGAAACACACACAGCACAGAGCACACAGCGCGGGGGAGCACCGCAAAACGCAGCGCTGCACAGCGCAGGGCCCCAGGGCGACGGGCAGCGCCAGACGGCACGGCACAACAAGCAGCGGCACCAAACGAGCGCAACAAAACAACACAGCACACAACAGCACAACACCAGGCGGCACAACGCGCAGCAGCGCGGCGCAGCACCGCACCCAGGGGCACACAGCACAGCACAGCACACGGCAACGCAGGCCAAAACCAGACAGCAAACCACACCACGAACAACCCAACCGGATGGCGCGACCAGAGACACGGCACAACACGCAGCAGCAACAAACAGCGCAGCACAACACACAAACTAACGCCCCAACAAACACCGCACGGCGCGCAGCAGCCCACAACACAGCAAGGCGTGGTACCACAGCACGACACGCAGCGCAGAACACGGCAACACGGCACCGCACAACACCGGACGGAAGGACAGCGCAGCGCGGCAACACCAGACAGCACAAGGCGCCACAGACAACACAAGGCACCACGCAGGCACCGGAGGGGGGCGGGGGGGGGCAGCAGAAGGCGAGAACCGCCGACGAGCGCCAAGCAGGCAAGCAGGAGCAAAGCAGCAGAAAAGAAAAACGGAGCACCGAGCGGCAGCGACGAAAACCGCGAGACACAGAAGGGGGGGGGGGGGGGGGGGGGGCAGCAACCACAAGGGAGTAGCCGACGGCCACGCAGGAAACACAAAGGCACCAAGAGGGCACAGAGAGCCGAGCAGCGGGAGACAAAAAAAAACAAGAGGAAGGGGGTGGGGGGAAGAAGATGGCAAGAACCGCCGACGAGCACCAAGTAAGCAGGCAAGAGCAAGGGACCAGAAAAAAAAAGGGGGCGGGGGGGCACCGAGCGGCAGCGACGAAAACCGCCAGACACAAAAGGGAGGGGGGAATCAACCACCAGGGAGCAACCAGCGGCCAGGCGGGAAACATAAAAGCACCGAGAGCGCACGGAGAGCCCAGCAGCTGGAGACCAACAAGACAAACAAGAGGGGGGGGGGGGGGGGGGGGGCAGCAGACGGCGAGAACCGCTGACGAGCGCCAAGCAAGCAGGCAAAAACAAAGAAGCAGAGGAAAGAAAAAGGTTGGGGGGCACCGAGCGGCAGCGACGAGACCGCAAGACACAAAAAGGGCAGGGGAGGGGGTGCAACCACCAGGGAGCAACCAACGGCCAGGCAGAAAACACAAAATCAACCAGAGCGCACGAAGAGCGGAGAAGCGGGAGACCAACCCAAAAACACACAGCGCCAAGGCCCAGGGCACCCGGGGCCGGAAACCAGAGAAAGCCAGAGACAACAGGGACGCAAAAAGAAAAAAACAAAAACAAAGAAAAAGAAAAAAAACAGGAGACGGGGAGGGACGAAAGGGAAACAAGGCGCCAAGGCCCAGGGCACCCCGGGCCGGAAACCGGAGAAAGAGGGAGACAACGCGGGCCCGCAAAGGGAACAAAGGAAGAAGGAAGAAGGCAACAAAGGAACAAGAAAGGGCCAACCCCAGCCTGGAAGGGGCCAAGCAAAGTAAAACGACAAAGCGGCCAAAGGAAAGGTGAGGCGCACCAAAACGCGCCCGGGAGGCCGGCCCGCTCGACCCGGCCCGGAAGGACGAGCACACCCACACACGCACGGGACCCGGGCAGGGGCGTCCTCAAACCTGCAAGGGGAGGTGTTGGTGTCCACACGAAACAGCCCCGGTGCACCGGCCGAGTCCCCCGTCGAACAACGGACCGTACGGGAAACTGGACGCGTCAGTGACCGGGTCCACACACGCCAACCACCGCAGCGCACACAGTCCAAGACCGACGCCGGAGCGACCCGCCAGGGACAACCCCATCGCGGGGCCCTGAACGGGTACAACACGGAGCGAGCCCAGCGCCCCTGCCTCAGCGGGGGCCAGCGGCAGGCACAAAGAGCCCGGTTCCCGGCCGGCCTCCGCGTGCCCCTCGCAGCCACCCACTAAAGCCGGGGGCGCAAGCCCCGGGGGCTGGGGAAAGGCACCACGGCGTCGGGAAGGCCAACCGGAGCACCGAGAGCGACCAGACCGGACGAGGCGCGGCGCACCACGCGGGGCCAGGAGCCACGCCAGAGAGGCACGCCGCCGGCCACAAGCAAGGCACACGGACAGGTGCCAAGCAACAATGGCCAACGGGTGCCGCATACCCGGAGAGCGCGCACAACACGCGACGAACCACGGCACGAGAAGAGATGCCAAGCAACACCAGCTGCCGTCCGGACAGATGTGTGCTCGCAGGGAAGATAACCCAGCCCCTGCCGGCTACGGAACAGCCGCCGTCTGGATGCACGAGTGCGCGCCCAGAGTATACCCAGCCCCTGCTTGCTACGAAACAGCCGCCGTCAGGATGGACCAGTGCGCGCCCGGAGGGTACCTGTTCCCTGTCGGCTACGAACAGCCGCCGTCCCGATGAGCGAGTGAGCGCCCCGCAGCGAACGCGGCACACGCCACACCGCACACGCAACCCACAGCAAAACACACCGGGCGCGCACACCAGTGAACAGGAGCAAATCAGCCCAGGACACCGCACACCCAACACAGCACACCGCGCGGGCACGGCGGTGCATAAGAGCCAAGGATCCAAGGACACCGTACGCGCAACACACCACACCGAGCGGGTACACCGGTGAACAGGAGCCAAGGGGCCCAGGACACCGCACGCGCAACACAGCACACTGAACGGGCGTACCGGTGGACAGGAGCCGAGTGGCCCAGGACACCGCACACGCAACACAACACACCGAGCGGGCACACCGGTGAACGAGAGCCAAGGAGCCCAGGACACTGTAAACGCAACACAGCACCCCGAGCGGGCACACCGGTGAACAGGAGTCAAGTGGCCCAGGACACCGCACACGCAACACAGCACAGGGAGCGAGCAAACCGGTGAACAGGAGCCAAGGGGCCCAGGACACCGCACACGCAACACAGCACACAGAGCGGGCACACCGGTGAACAGGAGCCAAGTGGCCTAGGACACCGTACACGCAACACAACACACCGAGCGGGGGCACCGTTGAACAGGAGCCAAGGGGCCCAGGACACCGCAAACGCAACACAACACACCGAGCAGGCATACCGGTGAACAGGAGCCAAGGGGCCCAGGACACTGCACACGCAACACAGCACACAGAGAGCGCACACCGGTGAACAGGAGCCAAGGGGCCCGGGACACCGTAGACGCAACACAACACACCAAGCTGGCACACCGCTGAACAGGAGCCAAGTGGCTCATGACACCGCACAGCCGACACAACTCACCGAGCGGGCACACCGGTGAACAGGAGCCAAGGGGCCCGGGACACCGTACACGCAACACGACACACCGCGTGCGGACACCGGTGAACAGGAGCCAAGTGGCCCAGGACAACGCACACGCAACACAACACACCGAGCGGGCACACCGGTGAACAGGAGCCAAGGGGCCCAGGACACCGTACACGCAACACAGCACATGGAGCGCGCACACCGGTGAACAGGAGCCAAGGGGCCTAGGACACCGTACACGCAACAGAACACACCAAGCGGGCGCAGCGGTGAACAGGAGCCAAGTGGGCCAGGACACCGCACAAACAACACAACACACCGAGCAGACACACCGGTGAACAGGAGCCAAGTGGGCCAGGACACCGCACAGGCATCACAACACACCTGGCGGGCACACCGGTTAACAGGAGCCTAGCGGCCCAGGACACCGCACAAGCAAAGCAACGCAGCGAGCGGGCGCACCGGTGAACAGGAGCCAAGTGGCCCAGGACACCGCAGACGTAACATAACAAACCACGCCAGCACACCGGCGAACGAGAGCCAAGTGGCCCAGGACAACGCAGACGCAAAGAAACGCACCGCGTGGGCACAGCGGTAAAGAGAAGCCAAGTGGCCCAGGACGCCGGACACGCAACACAACACACTGAGCGGGTACACTGGCGAACAGGAGCCAAGTGGCCCAGGACGGCGCACACACGTGCACACATAGGGCGTCCGAGGGACAGGAAAGAAGGAATACCCCATGGGTCGGACGCACTGGGGCGACCCACCCGACCCACCGGGCCAGCAGCAGGGGCGGTACCCCAAGGCTTCTGGTCCGAGCCCGGCCAGGCTGCATTGGGGAACATGGCAAACGTCACCCGGAGCAATGGAAGCAACCGGTGACAGGCGAGCCGGTACACAGTCCAGGAGGGGGTTGCCTGCCAAGCAGAGAGGCGCCGCAAATCAAGCCACAAGGTGAGGCGGTCCTACGGTAGACGAGCGGGGGCAATACCCCTTGTGGTGAGAGATACTCCACACGGCTGGGCAGCCCCAAGAGCTGCCGCCCAAAGGAGGGGAGATGTGGCCCTACCCATAGACACATGTGGGGACACCCTCCCACCTGGAACACTTGGACCGGGTGGCCACAACACTGCCTTCCCAAGCACCTGCGGGTGCGGCTTGAGAGGCAATTGACCTAGGGCAGTGGGAGGGACAGGGCGTCCCCTTGGTAAGACCTTCTTCATGCATTGTGAAAGGAGGCATCTCGAGCTCCCGAAGATACCTACCTACCTTAGCATTGATTTGTTTGTTGGACGTGCATCGGATGCCCCATTTGGGCTCCCACACATAAATTCGTCAAGTTTCGCTACGGTTTTACCGCGTGTGCGTGAACGCAACGTTGTTGTGCAACCACACACTTGCACACCTTGCAGTTGTGCAACCGCCCTTCACAGCTCACGGCGATGGACGTGCCAACCGCCATGTTCCGTTGCCAAAAGCGTGGCCCTGATGTGATTGTGAGTGGAATGTGGCCACCGATACCAATTGACGAATGGCAGCTCACCATGGATCCAAGAAAGCTGGAGGAATTTAGCAAGAAGTGGAAGAAAGATATGGAGGCTACTCTACGGGAGTTGGATGGGAGTGTGGGAAGCTCGGATCAAGGAATGGAGGAGAAAGCTGGGCCTCACCTGCCTTCCCTACCTGAGTTTCCATTGGATTTGGCAACGACGCAACAACGCGTCCAGTTGAGGAAGACCGTGCTTCACCTACCTTCCCCACCTGAGTTTCGATTGGATTTGGCAATGAAGCTCGAGGAAAAGTTCGAGAATGAGTCCATCCTCGATAGTGAATTGGGCAACACCATTGTGGATGAGAGTGATCCGGCACCCACTACGGAACAAAAGCCAATGACGATGGAGAAGAAAGAGAAGCATGCACCCCCAGAGCCACCGCCCATTCAGCAAGGAGGAAGCCAAAAACCATCCCACGTGTCGCCGAAATTGATGTTGCTCAAAGGCCAACACGCATTTGAGGAGTGCGTGGCCACCAACGACACCAGGAAGACCAAGAAGAAGAAAGACTGGCCTGGGTCGAACTCTACCAAACGGATGAGACTGGACGTGGAATCGGACAGCGATACCACGACTGAAAGTGAGGCACACAAGGTGAAGCCCCGCATCGAAGATAAGGAAAAGCGACGGAGCCAAGAGCCTACAACCGAAAGCGCCAAAGAAGAAGAAAGTCGCAAAGGCGAAAGTACCGCAATAACCGCAATCACGGCAAGAAAATGAGAGCCAGAACCAAGATCCAAAAGAACTGGAGAGCCCAAACGAAGCAAGCGACCATGGTGCTCCACATGCAAATGAGGCAGCCGCACCCGGAATAGCAACATCTGATGGAGAGCAGTGACACCGTCGTGTTTACTCGCATTCTGGGTTACGTAGCTTGTGCATCTACTGTGCAATCCTGGTGCAATTTGTGCAAGCGGTCAACTTTGCGCGTTTGCACACACGTGCACACCGGTTGCACATCTTACCTTCCCAGGACACGGCGAGGCAACGGCGGAAGGAGGCCGCGGACAAGCGCGCGGACGCGTGCAAGGAGTTTGGTCCTCTGTCCGGTTGCTGTGTACGATGGTGCTCGTTCAAAGGGCCGAGTGGAGGCTACAGACTCGCCGTCGGTGGCAAAAGCCAACCTCAAAAAGGCGAAGAAAGGCCAGGACTTGTTCCGCATCCCACCGCAATGGTATAGGTAAAGGTATAGTGCTCGGGCGATCTCCAAACTCCACCGTATCAGTGATCGCTACCTGTCCCAAGGCGTAGCACCCTACAGCACACTACATTCATCGATATAGTTGCTACTCCGGAACCGTGAATTCGCGGGACAGATAGAGAGCCACTGTATTGTACAGTGCATAGAAGTCCCAGTGCGGAGCGTGTCCTCGCGCACACGAGCACACGACACAGGCGTTCTTGTACCTCGGTCCTGCCTCAGCCGCCTGGCACCGCAAGACATCACAGTACAGCACTTGCAATGTTTACGGGCCACCCTGCCCCAGCCCCCGAGGCGGCACGCGCACGGACACATCCGTGACCCAGGGTAGTGTGGCACCAGGCACCACGGGAAGGCCCAGCCCTGGCCCAGAGAACAGCCTGTGACCAAAGATCAACACAGAGAGCAACGCAGTGAAAAGCTGGCTTGACATCTTATCCCGTCCCTGCCAGTTGACCACTGGTACTGCTGTGTCGTGTGGTTCATGTCATGATGTCCTGCTTGGCTCGCCGAGTGCCCGAGAAGGACACCGTAACGCCGGGACTGCTGTGATTGGTGTCTTGTGGCGTGAAGCACGTCCTGCTTGGCTCGCCGAATGCCTGAGAAGGACACCGTAACGTTGGGACTGGTGTGATTGGTGGCCTGCGGTGTGGAGCACGTCCAGCTTGGCTCGCCGAATGCCCTAGAAGGACACCGTAACGCCGGGACTGCTGTGACTGGTGACCCGTGGGATGAAGCAAGTGCAGCTTGGCTCGCCGAATGCCCGATGAGGGCACCGTAACGCCGGGACCGCTGTGAGAAAACGCACAGTCAACACACACCCTGCCCTACCCCAACAACCACACCCTCAGGTCCCTAAACCTGCTACATGTCATTCTCCCCCCCCCCTTGTGTTTACCCACCTGCTGGCGGTGATCAGCCCTAACTGGCACGTGGAACGCCCTATGAGACGTCCTATTGCCTTCAGGCCGACCTGCTCGCAGGTTCTCGCGGTACCGGTATGTTCCAACGTTTGTACACCCCTTCCACTTGGGTACGTGTGGCTGTTACGCCCATGTCCCTTGGTTTGGCACACCATTCTCAAAGGCAACAGGGCGCTGCCGAGCGGTGTTGGTCCCGCAGACAGTCCCACCGCAATGGGAAGATGATGAGGAGGGGGCGGCAAAGGTCATGTGCCCGTACTCGCTGTCCCAGGAAAGACCTCATTTACAAACGAAGACGACGCGCTGCGAGCACTCAAAAAGATGAACGAGAGACAGGAGGACAAGGGCGTTGGCAAGGAGGACAATGCGAATGATAAAGTAACGGATGCCACCGAGGACAATGAAAAAGACAATGTGACGGATGTCGAGGCAAAGAGTGGTGGTGATGAACCCGATGGCGATGGCATTGCTGAGTGGAGTTGGGCCGGCAACCCTTCACATGGCGAACGCGTGATGGAGCCCAATGGTGACGGTGATGGTGACGCCGGAAAAATGGACGAAGGGGAGTCCCCACCCAAGGCCGATGAGGCAATGGTCTGCACCGACGGGAAGGAAGGCACCAAAGAAGTGGATCAACGCATCGAAGAGGGAGAGCAAGGAGGAGAGGCAAAGCCCACAGAGGATGTCAACGACAAGCCTGCCACCCCAAGTAACGCAATGGTGGCCATGGCGCAAGAAGGGAAGTGCGATGAGGCAACCAACAGGAAAAGGCCGAACAAGGAGGATTTGGATGCAACGCAAAAGCTAAGGAGCTCACCACCACCGCAATGACTAGCGGACACGCTCGTTGAGAAACTACGTCATGCAAGGGGTGAGGAGAAGATTGAGAGACATGGCACTCACTATCGGAGGCTCCTTATTGGGACTGATAAGGCATTCCCAATCTTTCGCAAGAAGATTACAACTTCCGCAGGGCCCTCCAAAATGGAGCCATTGCTGTGATGTATAAATGAATTTGTGCAACGACACCTCCCCCGTTTGTCCTACACAAGCATTGCTCTTGTGCATGGCGCGGGGAGAGCCCCCATGAACTTTCATACTCATGGCCGCGACGATTGTGCTCTGACCGGCGAAATCACCATTGGTGATTTCGATGGGGGATACCTTTACACGACAGGTTATTTGGGAAAGGGGAAAGTCAAGGCCCGTGCGTGGGCACATTGGGGGGAGCGAATCATATGGGGACACTTCGTCGATGCAAGAGCCGGCCTCCTCTTTAATGCATATCATTTGCATGGACCTACGCCTTGGCGTGGGGAACGCTATGCTATCGTATGCTACACAAGTGCATCGTGGGCACGCTTGACGCCCGCCATCTGACAAGGACTCCTTGAAATGGGGTTCCTTTCGGGTGATGACATGTGATTCCAATGCTGGAGGATGCCTCTTTTCTCGTGCTATGTGTGAGCTGTAGTGCATTGTCCAAGTGTGCTTGCATTGAATGGATTCTTCATTTTTCGTAGTACGGCGCGCACCGCGCCTAGCATGGTGGTTGCACACAGTTGCACACGGTTGCACAAGTACAAACGGTGAAAATGGGTTGTTGCACACCCTAATGGGGGTAGACAAATGTGAAATGCTGTGGTGTTTGATGGCGATAAACATGGGTCTCATTTCTCTACAACCTATTCATTACAAGGATACCGTGAAAGCAATGTCCCTTTGGTTAGGATGGCATGTCCAAGCAGATGGTTGTGCAAGGGGGCGGTTGCACAACACCCACATTTGCGAATTTAGGGGGGAGGTGTTACGTAGGTACGGGACACACTTATGAGGCATGTAAGAGGTTCGTGTCATAGTACAGTAATGCAATATGCCATGGGGGATTCGCTGGCACCAAAAAACCACCAAAAGAGAGGGTGAAATGAAAGTTTGGGTTCGGTGTGCAAGGGGTGCGCAAGTGGTCTATTTCACACTCCATCACACGCGCTGCACATTAGTGCCGCCATCTACGTGGGCAGAACGGGTTCCAACGCGGGAAACCCAACCATGGTGGGGGCCCCGCCTGACCTGGGAATCACTAACTCCGGGCCCAGGCCCTCAAGCACAGCACCCTGGACCCCACTCCCCAGCAGGCAGGCGGGCGGCACAGCCGAGAACCGGTACGGGGGGCCAATGAGGAGCGGAGGGACTGCATTTCCCTGGCACGACCTGCTCCCCCCCCCCCCCCAAGCCGCGGCGTGCCGACAACCGGCCGGGGGGCCTTCCCCCGGTAGGGACCGCAGAGCCCGGTGCCACCGCGCTGCGCCTGCCCCGAACCCCTCCGCCAAAACAGGGGGCAGCCCCACCCCCCTCCCCCCCGGGATGACCGCCAGCAAGGAGCGCCGCGGCATCGCGACACCCGGGGCCGAGCCCCGCGCGAGGCACGCCATCGTGTCCAGGCGCCGCGTGCCCCCTGGCCGTCACCGCCCCGCCTCCCCAAAATTCTCTGGAAGCCGGGGCGCGCACACCAGCAGGCCGGTATTGCCCCCCCCTCCGAGGGATGGCGGCGCCCCCGGCCTGCCTTTCTGGGCCGCAAGTCCCCTGCCGGACCACCAGGACACCCCAGGGCTCCCCCTTTGGGCACCGCCCGGGCAGGAGCACACTGACCTGAACTGGAGCAGTATGGAGACCCACCCTCCATGGCCTACGCGACGCTAACGAAACCCGCATTGGTGCCGGTGCAATCGAGGCGGAGGGACAGACGAGCGGCTCCCCACACCCCACCCTTGAGGCCCCCTGACCAACCCGGACCAACAAAGCCCCCGGGGGAGGCGGCATGCCGCCTGCCCCCCCTCACCAACGGCCCTCTGCCCCCCCACACCCCCCGGGAAGCCGGACCGCCCCGGACACACAGGCGCGCCAACAAGGCAGCGAGCAACCCAGAGCCCGGCAGGGGGACAAATGGACTGCCCCCCCCCCTGAGCTAAATATGTGGAGCACAAGACCGGGGCAGGAAACACGGAGGGGCACCAACTGCCTGAAACGGCCCAACCGGCGCCCTGCACCGGAACCGCGCGTGGTGCGTGCGCCACAACGTCCCCAGGGGGGGCAGGGGCTACACCGCGGGAGCACGAGCGCACACACCCCGCAACAGACAGGCGGCGCGGAACCGAAGGGCCACCGGACCCAGCCCAGGCAACGCACAGACTGCATGAAATTGCGTACCGGCAGGCGAAGGGAGGGGACACCCGGACGGGACAACCCGCAACGGGCACCGCGAGGGACGAGGAGCGCGGGGGACGAGGGGGACACGAGGGGAGAAGCGAGAGGGGGCACTGGTCGCAATCCCCCTGACTTGCCGCGAGCGCCGCGCACCCACCACCAGGGCTCTGCACCCGCCAAGGCAGTAGTACCACACAGCGCTACGCACCAGCCCCATGGCTAGGCAGCCTCCGCGCCAGTCCAGGGGGCTCCACTGGCGACAAGCCAGTAGCATGGGCCCGGCGGCGCCGGCACGCCAGTCGACCAAGCATCAGGGGGGCGGCGTGGTGGGTAAGCGCCTGCAACCACGGTTGCTAAGTTACGCACTGACTGGGGAGTGGCGAAACGGGGATGCCGGGGAGGGACAGGACTCCGAGCCCCGCGAACCCGGGGGACTCCGCCACCAGGCAGGTGGTGTGTCATGAAGGGCCACCCAGTAGGTCCTGGTGGGGAGGATATCACCTGGCCCGACCAGGTGGCCCCCCGGGGCCGAAAGGCATCTAGTACCCGAAAGGTAAAGCCTCAAAACCTCAAAACCCCATGTTTTCAGCATCTTTTTAAAACTACCTATAACCCCCCTCACACTGAAAAGGGGCGCTGCACAAGGGCATATGCCAGTGTTTGCCTTGTTGTAACAATCTCCTACAGCCCCTGCTGCGCTCAATAGTGTCCCTGAATCTGCTCTGGCTTGGTAAGTGGTTAGAATCGGGATGCAAAGTCATGTAATCTTTCATCCCTCCCTCCAAGTGGCAAAACGCAGAACCCAACGCAGGACACGGTCAGGGCTTGTGCTCTGGGTCTCTCACGCGGCTGGAGGCTGCACGTGTCCTGTCCTTAGTTCGGGGGGTGGCATAAAGATTTCTTGCCCCATTCACGGGGTCTTTGGATCTCGAACAGTCTTCCTTGAAGCCGCGGGTCGGCCAGAACGCGGCCTACTTCGCTTCGCCACTCAGGGACATCTGAACAGAAGAGTTGCAAAGGATGAGGGCGTGATTGCTGATCAACGATCGACGATACACCAAAATCTGTCAAATGACAGACTAGAAGGTTTCTGAGGGCACACACCTGTCCAGAATCTTCATGTGCATTAAATGCACATTTTTGCGTCTTTTTGTTCATCACAGGAAATTTTAAATTCCTGGATTCATACGCAAAGAAAAGCGGCGCACAGGGGCGCGTTCTAATTCACAGCCGGAAAACACAGAAAAAAATAAGATTATAACAGTATATCACGTAGTTAGCAAGAAATTACCAAACATACACAATATAAGAAAGGTATGAATTCCACCCTTGCTTATAGGGAAATTAAAGAAGCAAAAATTGAAAAACTCAGAGAAAAAGAATAAAACAACAGGTGTTTTGTGATCACCGATATTGCTTGCACAATGCTTGCCTCGTGTTTTCGCTGATTAGACATACACACTCGCATGCAGTACAAAACACGTAAGATAGAGGATACATTAGAAGATCTCAAAGGATTAAAGGTTAGCTCAGGGCAAAAAAACTGGCCTTCGGCCAGAGAGTGGTTGTCACGGGTGGTTACCGGTCCTGCGTGGCGACTGTGACAACTGCTCTGACACCACAACCTCCCTTTTTCTGTAGCTCTGATTAGAACATCCACACGAGTGCATACTCGCTTCGTTTTGCTTGTGTTCCTTTTTCCATCCTTGTGTTCGCTCTTCAGCGGTAGGTAAGGTGAGTAAGCTCAGGAGGGGCCACTCTCTGGTTGAGTCATAGATTGTGAACTCAGATTCGTATGGATGGATAAAGCAGATTGATCAGATTTTTTGATTAGGGGCAGATACCGTGCCCGTGCATTAAAGGGTAGGCCAGGCCTGGTGCGCTCAGTATAACCCTTGTTCAGGTTACCCTGGGGCTCTGCTGTACGTTCTTTGAGAGAAGAGGCGGAGTTCCATAAGTTTGCTTGCTTGATAGGGCATTTACGGAATAGCGTATTGTTTTCCAGTCGGAGACTCGTATTGAAGCGGTACCCAGAACCCCATGACCATGGTGGGGTATGTACGGAGGGGAAGACGCCCGGTGAAGCTTGGCCGTCGATTCGGCAACCTAACCCTGACAACAGATGTAGGTAAGACGTGTTGGTGTGAGAGATCTGGGCATTTCAGCTATTAGCGGCCGCATCGGCAACCGATGCGTCGCCAGCTGAGATTTACACATCAGAATATCAGGAATCAACAGGGTTTTATTTTCATATTGTTTCCGTAAATTTTCACGCTTCCGTTCTGATAATCAATGTTTTGACTGCTGGCGGTTGGCTCGCGACTTTAGCGTAACCGCCAGTTTAACTGTTATTTACAGACATTTTAGCGCAATCAGTGACGGAGACTCTAAAGTCTTCAGGAATTGCCTTGATGCATCTGCAATTTTCAGATTTTACACTCGCAACCTTAATCCGAATTTTTCAGGATGTCGAAATCAGATTTTCGACTTCAACATCCCCGCACTTGATTTGACCTCTTTCGAGTGGACCTACGTGCTTCCCTATGCACGAATCAACTTTCCTTTTGTCTTGCCCTCCATTTGTCTTAGAGATATGGGCAAAACAAAATTGATTCGTGAGGCCACTTGTGAGGGTCATATCTCGTGCCGCTTGCGAGGAATGACAATAAGGAAACGTGGGATGTATTCACAATACTCCTGACGTAATTGGGGAAGCTTTATATGCCTTGCGTCTCGACACGTGCGCGCTAGCGTAATGGATCATGGTCAAGAGGGTAGAGTTTGTGTTATTACTCTTTGGCCATGATATTGCGTGCGTTAAGATCACTTTCGGGTGTAGCGCGCGAGTGTTGGTGTTGCATAGGAACTTTTCTCTGAGTTCCTATGAGCGATTGACACGAAGTTATGCCCTTGGAGGGGCATGACATATCGTGGGGGGAGCTACCTTTTTGGGCAATTTGTGGTATGTGCCATGTGTTGTAGTGCGTGCCCATTTGGCAGGTTTGGTAAGAGCGATACACCCACCAATGGACCTCATATTGCACGAGGCCCTTCCTCATACTCCTCACGATCAATTGCAAGCCTAACCTTCGTGGAGGGAAGCTTGTGTGGCGATCCCAAAGCGATGCGTTGGGAGCAAGGTGTGTGTTTTGCAATTTTCCATATTTTCATGTGCCCACTTGGGAAGTAGCCCTAGTAACCTTTCAAAGCGCCCCAAGTGGAGCACATATGTGGAATCGGAGGTCATTGGTGTCAAGTTATTGTGTTTAGAAGGATTGGTCGATTACTCGATCCAAGCTCAAGATATTATAATATATTTGTGCGCCTTTCAAGGCACTCTTGGGTGTTTTTTTGCCAATATTGATGTTCTTTGCCCGTCATGATGTCAAGTGGCGACCGTGTATCTCAACGTTGCGCTCAATTGACATCATGACCCAAGTATGTTTTGTGGGTACATACTTCGGTGCCCAAGATATCTTGGACCCAGCGAATAACTCCTCTTGCGCTTGGCGTACCGTGGCCGCCATGTTGGCGATTTGGGACCATCCAAAATCATGGGCTCACTTGGCGACCGTGCCATTCCCGAAACCGGAGGAGTGGGGCGATGCCCGAAAGATATGTTGGACACATATGACTTGATACGAATCCTATGGCACACTCCGGTCCAAGTCGGGCATGTGCCTCATTTGCCCCAACCATGAGTGTGCGCATTTTCGGCCATTTTGAGCCATTTTCCACATTTTGCGCCCGCAGTGCACCATGTTCAGCTACCTCCTGCACGCCGGACGCATGGACCAATGGACCATATATGACATGGGTGTTATGGATATTGGTCCCCATGGTTCAAACACCACGTGGGCGAAGCGGAGCAACCTTCGTAGAGGTGCTAGCCCAAGGTGAGTGTGGACAATTTTGCCATTTTGGCATTTGTGGACCCAACTGGGATTGTCACCAGGCCGAGTGGCATGAAGCTCTTTGAAATCCAAGAGCATGGCAGCCTCTGTTGGACTCCTGGTGGATCGCCTATGGAATGGCAGATCTGATCTCCAAGCCGGCGTGGAGATATACTATTGGGAGCACCCCCGAATTTTTGCTCATTTCGAGCAGCCAAAATGACCCCCTTTTGGGACCCCAATTTCACCCCCCCGTGCGGTCAATTGGCGGCCCCATCCATCTATGCCCACAAGGAGCCCGGACCTAATACCAAGTTGTACACTCAGATATAAGTCTTAAGTCCTGCCTCCTACCTTGTGAGCCATTGGCCTTGCCCTGGCCGGGTGAGCCACGCGTGGAAATGCTGCCAATTTTGGTGATTCTGGCATCATGACCCCACTTGACGAACCCGTGGTGCCCTGATGCCGGGACCTCAGAGAGAACCAGGTTGGGTGAGGGCTCCACAGAGTTCGTCCTCAAAGAGCATAGGGTCAGTTGCCTCGTCCCTACCTCTGGCGGGTCCAGACAAGGGGTCAATTTTTGAGATTTTTGAGCTAATATCAGTTTGGGCTGAAACAGCCCATTTTCAGCTACAAACTCCTAGGGGATAATGGCGGGGCCATATCTCCAGCTCAGAGAGGAGTTGGGACCTGCTGTTAAGGGAGCATGGGGAGCCACCGTCGGTCGGCCTTGGAGAGCCTTGGTTATCAGGGACTCGCCTGTGGCTGGGCGCGACACCCATCTATTGGCAGGGATTCAGGGTCCGGACTGAGCAGGGCATGGGTTGTGTTTGAGCCCCCGCCCTCACCAGCCACTGAGAGGGTCGGACCTGGGATTGGGATATGAGTTGGGACTAAGTGTCTATTGTCCTGTGATGCCCTTACCCCAGTCCAGTCTTAACCCCATGTGTACATATCCCGATGTGTTGCTGTACATACTTTTGTTCCCTTGTTTCAGAGTGGCAAGGATCCTGAAACGCTTTGTCACATGACACGAGCGCAATGATGCCCCTGTGAGCGTAGTGCTTTGCCTGCCTGCTCACTTGTGCGTGTCCACCGCAGCGTCCCGTGGCCAGGCCCCCCACGGGAACGCGTCAAAAGCGTTTCACCGCCGCGGGGTTACCCATCCCTCGTGTGCCACTCGGGGCCACCAACCCCGAGCAGCGGGGCGCAGCAGCTCGCAGCTCGCAGCTCGCAGCGCAGCGCAGCGGTCCGCAGCGCCGCCCAGAGCATCGCCCTGAGCGACCACGGAAGCGCCGCGACCGTGAAGGAGGTGGACTGACCAGGACTCCCTCATCGGCGAGTCCTATCGGCCGACCAGCAAGGCCGCACACCCAGTCGCTTCAACCACTTCCACAACCACCGGCCGACCAGCACCGGCCGCACTCCCAGTCCAGTGCTACATCACCCACCTCAACAACCACCCCAGGACCACTCCATCGAGAGAAACGATGGTGAACTGGGACGAGGCGGGCAAGACGTGGCCGCAGCCCCACCCCCATGCGGCGCGCCTACTGCGTGGGTTGCTGTGGGGGCAGCAGTACCGCCACAGCAACCCCTAGTGCGAAGGCGGCATGCCCGGGAGCTTCGAGCTCCGCGAGGACATGGGCGAGGACCGCCTGCGGGCAGTGAAGGAATGGCTGCGGGCGGAAGGGTATGAGTACCGCTTCCGCCGCAAGCGCTGGAGGACCTGGACCCGGCCGGACAGGCCCGGCGAAGGGCTGCGCCCCGACGGGATTGAGGAGGACGAGAACACCAACGAGTACCCGTCGGGCGCCTCGATCAATGTCTCCATGTGGGACATGATCGAAAAGAACTTCCCGGAACCGGGGAGCGAGCGCAGGCTACAGGGCAGCAGTGTAAGTGCGGCTAGCCCCATCTGCTCAGATTTTCAGACATTCTGCCCAGATTGGCTACATTTTGGTCATTTTCTTTGCTTCGGCGGAATTGCCGCCTCGCAGCTCAGTCACAGGATATTTCCTATATATTTCTGATATGCCGGATTTGATTCCGCAGTCCATTTCCCGTAAATCCGCCGCGTTCCGCTATTTTAGCTGGAATCGCCATTTGCCGCTGATGCGCGCTCGCGGGCCAGATCGGCCAGACAATTTTACATAAATGGATTATTTAAATTCTTTCAGACAGTTTTGGACACTCAGATGTATTTAGAATAATTCCCCTCAATTTTCTTCATAGACTGGGATTTTCTGCCGGACCACAATCAGCATGGACCTTGCTTCTGTTGTCGCTGCTCTCGCCTCCGTTGGTGTCCGAGTGTCCGGTTCTACCCCCAATAACAACATCCAGGGAGACTCCTCGCGTGCCTGCCCCACTGGTCTTGCCGGCCCCGAGCCCTCCGGCACCCACAACGACCCAGGGCAGCACTTTCATGGTAGCAGAGGCTACCTGAATGTTGTTCCTATGGTGTCCCAACCACAGCTAGCCCCTCAGTACGGCCCCGTAGACCCCGCCACCTCCGGAGACGTAACGATCACGCTCCCGTGGTGCTGTGCGAACGAGGCCTTGAGAGGAATGCCTTGCGCAAGCCCAAATTGCCCAAGAAGGACACAAATCAGCAGCTGTGGAGGCCCAGATTACAATCAAGATCCCAGTCGAAATTGGCCATCAAGCAGCTGGAATCTCCCAGCTTACGCTAATGGCAACGCTCCGGTGGAGCTTACGGACCTGGCAGGTACTAATACTCCTTACCAATGTCCACATTTTGAGACCATCGACGCCGACATTGACGACATTGAGATGGGTGGTCCAGGTGAGGTACCTACCTATAATCGACCAGCCTCATGGGCACAATGGGACAACCATTTGTCTTCGGAAGTGACCCGTAACCTTGAGGCGCTTGAGGCCCTTTGTCTATTAGCCACGTCTAAGCTGATAGGTCAAGAAAGAATCGCCTCTGATTTTTTATTTGAATATTTTTTCCTCCTTCAAGAAGAAATTAATACCAGGATGTGGTGGTGTTCTCAAGAAGATGAATCTTTTGCCATTTTCTTGCAGATCTGGGAGGCAAGTCCTTTCCCGAAGGAGAAGACCAAGGCACCTGTTGCCGGGCCCTCCGCCCCTCATCCCTCTGTGTCCATCCGCGACGATCTAGCCGCCGCGGTTGAGGAAGGAATTTTAGAGGCAGCTAGGCAGGCAAGCCTGGAAATTAGGACTGAAGGAGCTCCCCAAGTGGACTCCTGGCTGCGAACCACTGAGATTAGCGGTCCGACAGCCTGCTCAGGCCCTTCAGGACACGGTATGTACTGTCCTGCCGACTGCTCTTGCAGATTACAGCGAGATACTGAGCTCCAATTGCTCAAAGATCAAATGCAACTCATCATTCAGACGCTGGGAATTAAAGATCTTTTCAAGACCCACATGAGGTCTGAGGGCGCATCATCGGTGGAACAAACAACAGAACCGTCGGAGGAGGCGACAGAAATTTTTTCGATTGCTCCTTCGGTGGACTCTAAGACCACCGACGCAAGGATCAGCAGGACTAAGCTAAAGGAAAGGGTTACAATCTCTCGATCTCAGAGTAGATCGGCGAAGGCTAGGACTGAGGTGCAGAATGCCAAACGAACTGCCTCCCGTACTACCCTTCCTGCTGTTGATTCTAATGCAATTGCCCAGATGTTGCTCGCCCAGACCCTCGCCGGAGCTGGTGTGGCTAATGATGCCGCCAAGGTGTCTGCCATTACGGCCGGTGTTGGGCTGGATTCACTCCTAAATCCTACTTCATTGCGACTTCGTCAGGTTGCCAAGCAACCGAAGTATAATGGAAACCCCAGACGTTGGCCTCAGTTCCAACGGGAATTTAAACTGTGGGTTAAGACTCAAAAGCTCCAGGATGATCAGTTCCTGATGGCCCTCCTGGACTGCCTTGAGGGAGCGCCGGCCAACACTTGGCTCAGAACCTGGAGTGATCGTGAAGATTCAAGTTCCCCCCTTACCTTTGATGAGGTGTGGGAACAGTTGGAGGTACGTGGATCCCGGCTGCCTGAGGACCATTACCACCAGATGTTGAAGAATTTTCCTTCGTTCTCGCGATTGATCTTGCACGAAGTGCAGGACAAGAGACAGCGCTTCTGGAATCTCGTAGAAGAATCTGAACATTCAGGCGAAAAATTTTCTAGTGCCGAGCTGAAAAATCTGATTTTTGACAAGATCCCCTCTGAAACCGCCGCCACCCTTCGGAATAAACAATCCGAAGAAAAGGTCAAGACCTGGTGGGCGGGGATGGATGGCTTTGACGCCTTGGCCAACCGGTTTACCGTCAGGGAGGCACTTCATAAGTGCTCCCCCACGTCGTTTACCAAGGTGAAATTCACTGAAAACACGTGGAAAATCAAGTTCAATGAACACGAGGATCGGGACTTGTTTGTCCAAGTCCTCAATAGGGGAGTAAGTTTCCACGGCCATCGCCTGAAGGCCAGGAACTGGGTGTTTTCGTTTACCCCGCAACAACTGTGGGAAGAGGTTGAGCGGCTCGCTGACGCCGCCAATCAAAATTTTCATGAGGGTCTTGGGGGAAACAAGAATACCCAGCAAAACACCCAAAATGGGGCCCAAAAGGGCAACAAAAAGGTGAATGACACCCGGAATGTTCAGGATCATTGTAGCATCTGCCTGCTTTTAGGTTCTACGAACCGAGCTAAGACGCATTCCACTGCTAATCACCGATGGTCTGCTTACGATCACAAGGTGATTGGTGAAAATGTCAGTAATTCGCAGAATTCAGACAGGAATGACAGACAGGTGCATGGTGCTAAGGGGGGAAAGGGTAATCCGACCCCCTCCGGTGGAAACAAAAATACCGGAGGCCCTGGCGGGTCCCAAGGCAAAGGAAATCGGACTCCATCCGGTTCCGGTGGACAGCCGAACGGCCAGACAAGTCCTAATGGCAACGCCGGAGGCGGAAATCGAAATCCAGGCCAAACCCCTCAATCCGGTACAAATAAAGGAAATGCTCCAGGATCACAGGGTAAAGGTAAGGGAAATCCTTCAGGAACCCCCTTCTCTGGTAAGGGCAGAGGGCGTGGCGACGGTGGTGGCCCATCATCCGGCGGCCGTGGCCGTGGACGCGGAAAGGGCAATCATCGTGTGGATCAGGTCTCAGGTGCAGACCAGGTGTCTGATGCGGATCGAGATTATGTCGAAAATGCCCTGAATCCAGCGGATGATCCGTTCCAAGATGAGTGGATCGACGAATCAGGCTGTGTTCACAATGTTAACGCAGCCGCTGGAGGTCAGAACGCCTAGGGGAGCCACGAAAATCGCCCCTCCCCAGGCGATTTCAGGCATGATCCCCAGATTCCTGATCGACCATTACTTGATGTAGGGTCGCTTGTCTCCTCTCCCCTGGATCCGGCAGCGGATCCTTCTGTTGTAGTGGACGAGGTTGGTGTACAGTCCAAGCACAGGGCTCGTCAGTTTGTCACAAAGCTGTGGGTCTCTGATTGCAAGGGAAATTTCCACCTCGCCACTTGTTTGTGTGACAATGGATCAGAGGTAAATCTCCAATCCAATTCATTCTTACCCGACGACTGCGTGTTTGAATCGCCTCATCCTGTTACCCTCGAGGGAGTTTCTGGACATTCTCTCGCAGGTGGGCAACGCGGTTGTTATATATCAACTCATTTGGTCGCTCAAGACCTTTGGGAAGAGCAAAATGTGGAAGAAGTTGTCCTTAAGGATGACTACTTCTATCGTGCTGACATAAAGTATGACCTTTATTTGGGGCATCCTTGGCTTCGCAAGAACAGGGTAGCGCCCGTAGGTCATCGTCGTTGTTTTTTGCTGGAGTCAGGTCCCTTGGAGCGTCCTGAATTTCGTTTTTTGCACGCAGGGTTTAAAAGTGCTGAATAATTTCTGAAGCAAAAGGTGACACCAAAATTTGGTGAAGATCTCACCATTGCAGAGGTGAATGGGAGTGCCGATTACTCCCAAGAGTTAGAATGTCTTCGTAGGGACTCCCAGCCACGACGCCCTTCGCGCTGGCACTCTTCATCCTACAGAGTTGTCGACAAATGGCGCGATGCAATTTGTGAATACTTTCATGAACATCATTCATTTTGGCCACAGTATGATGCATTTGCTAACCGTATGAACAAGCCCTTTGACAAGCACTTTAGCGACGCTTGGACCCACAAATGGGACAAGAAGTTGTGGATTAATCCTCCGTTTCACTTAATCCAGCAGGTCATCCACAAAATCAAGCAAGATAAAACCCAGGCAATTTTAGTTGTGCCCTTGTGGGACGACAAGCCTTGGTTTCAGGAATTACAAGACATTTGTGTTGATTACATCGAACTTCCCAGGAAGATTAAGCTGTATGCCAGGGACGACACAGGTCCCCTGCCACAGCGGTCCTGGAGTTCGCTTGCATTCCTGGTGGATGGAAAGCTTTCTGACTCTAATTCTGCTGATTCTAGTACAGATTCCTGTGTTGGGTCTGAATCTGAGGTTGAGCGTGGTACTGATGATGAATCTATTTTTTCTGATTTTTGTCCGTCAGATACCCAAGGTGATTCAACGTCCAATGGATCCGCCTCGTCTCCCTCTTCCCCAATACGGTCGACATCGAAAAGAATCTTCAGTGCACGGGCGAGGAAAAATCTCCAATCGCGCCGCAAATTCAGAGTTTTTTTATGAAAAACCCCCTGTGGAAGCTTTCATGGATCCTTTCGAGGAGCTGGATCACGAGGAAAATCTCTGGGATTTCGACACAAGACCCACCTATCTTCAGGAGGCAGTTGATACGGACCTGTTTAGGGACATCCGTAAGAAGATTCTTCCTGCCAAAGCCGAAGAAGTCGCCAAAGTTTTTTCGACAGTAATTCCTGGCGATCAGGTGGACACTGAATTGTGTTCCAAGTCAAGAGAAAAGATTTTTGAGGAACGGAAGGACACAACCCTTTCAGGAAAGTTGATCAAGGACCCCCCTGTCCGTGGGCAGTTCGGTGAAGCCTTCATCGAGCTTCGTGAAGGGTACAAGGCAAAAAAACAGCGCCCTTATGAAAATCATGGACACAAACATGAGATTCTCAGAAAAATCATTGAGAGAAATCTCAGGGAATTTGGTTGGCTTGAGGGTTGTATGACCAGCGAATGGTGCTGTTCACCCTTCACAGTCCCGAAGCCACCGCCTGCAGACCAGAACACCATTGATGGTTGGCGAATGGTTGTTGATTTTCGCAATCTCAACGCCGAAACCAAGGCGGATTCACACCCCCTGCCCCTCATTGAGGAGGAAATCGCCAAGAGGGCAAGAGGTCGTTTGTTCTCTGTGCTGGATCTCCGTCACGGCTTTCACCAAATGCCGTTGAGGAAGGACAGCAGACCTCTCACCTGTATGTGCACGCCATGTGGCCCAGTCCAATGGACCGTCATGCCCATGGGGCTGAAGAACGCCCCCTCATTTTTTCAAAGAATGATGGAGGATGTGCTGTTCACAACCCATCCTGAGCTTCGTGCCTTCGTGAGTGTGTACATAGATGACATAATCATCGCGACGGAAGGGGAGGGACTGACCGAAGCCGAGCTGGTGGCCCTACATGAGAAGCAGCTGAACCAAGTTTTGGACATTCTTGACGCCAATCAGCTGATTTGTGGGCCAAAGAAGGGAAAATTATTTTTAAAATCAGTCGAATTTTGTGGTTCTCTCCTAGAGAATGGCACTCGACGACCCAGTCCAGGGAAGCTCGTCGCTATTCAGAAGTGGAAGCGCCCTGAGACGATCACGGAGTTGAGAGGATTCCTGGGTTGTTGCAATTTTTACCACACTTTTGTGCCAAATTATGCCAAATTTGCTGCCCCCCTCACTGAATTATTGAAGGTAGGGAGAGATGCAGGCAAGGCAGGTTCAAAGGTTCGTGTCAAGTGGACTGACGAGTGCGAGGAGGCCTTCCATCACTTGAAGGCAGCCCTCTGTGAAGTCGCCACGTTGCATGTGCCCCAATTTGACCGACCCTTCTACATTAGAACCGACGCTTCTAGGTACGCGATCGGAGCTGTTCTTGAACAGGCTGATGAGGCCACCGGCGATCATTACCCTCTTGCATTTTGGTCTCGGAAGCTAGCCCCACGCCAAATGCAATGGTCGCCGCGTGAGCAAGAAACGTATGCCATAATTTGCGCTCTAAAAAAGTACCAATCGTGGGTTGGCACCAATCGAGTCGAGGTCCTGACGGATCATCGATCTCTGGAGTATTGGGCCACCGAACACATTGATACTGTCGCGAGCCCAGCTGGCCGACGGGCCAGATGGCACGAATTTCTCAGTCTGTTTGACCTCCATGTGTCGTATTTGCCTGGAAAACATAACACGGTAGCGGATGCTCTGAGCTGATGGGCTTACCCCGCCTCAGAGGGGCTGCAAAGTACCAACATCCATGGTACGGAGCAGGACCGCCATGTCATCATCGAATGGGATCAGGAAGAAAAGAAACTCATTCGACGTGCATGCATGCAGTGCGCTGTTAAACAGCACGCATTGCCGTGTCACGACATCACGGCCATCACAGATCCGGCGCATGCTCATGAGATCTGCACCAAAACGCTGGAAGTCGTGGAAAAAGTCACCGATCCCTCCTCAGGGAGTGTGAAACGGTTTGACTATACCCGACAAGTAAGTCGATTTCGGTTGATCGAGGGCATTAAGCGTCGAGATCCGGCCAAAACTCCACCTCTGCCTAAAGATTCCCTGATAATCCGTGACTGGACGTCCGATTACCTGCAGGATCCCATGTTTAAAGAGGTCTTTGGAAATCTCCAATCCAAAGATGCTCACAAGGATGGGATTTTTGCTGAGTACTCGTTGGATGGGGGGAAGCTGTGGATGGAGGGTAAATTGTGTGTGCCAGACGCCCTAGCCCCCCGAGTGTTAAACTGGTGGCATAAATGGGAGTCCCCCCACGCACATGGCCGTCGACTGTGGTCGATGATTAAACATAGGTTGTTTGGCTCACGGCTATATACTCACTGCATGAAAGTAGCCGCCGGATGCGCCCAATGTGCTGTCTCGACGCCCCCCAGCGCGAAGAAGCACGGCCATCTGAGGCCTCATCCTATTCCGGAGCGCCTCTTTAACAGAGTCACCAGTGATTTTTTCTATCTCGGTGAGCTCGATGACGAAGAGTGCCATTGGACTAATAAAAAAATCAATGGTGTGCTCCTCATTCAGTGCCGTCATTCCGGCTACATTCAAGTGTTGCCTTGCAACATTGAGTCGATGACTGGCAAGGCTGCCGCCAAATGGTGCGCGCAGACCTGGATCGGAGGTTGGGACGTCCCATCCGAGGTGGTGACGGATTCAGGCAAAGAGTACACCTCCGAATGGTGGAGAGAATTATGTGCTCGCCTTGGAATCCACCACCTCCGATGTGAAATCCACTCGCATCGAGCGCTGCCTGGCGAAAGAGCCGGCCGCTCAATTATTAATATGCTTCGTAAGGAGCTCGCGAGTGAAAAGGATTTCCATTGGATGGAAGTTCTCTTCGCATTGCTTCGCCGTTACCACAACACGCCTTTGTATCATGGCCTTTCTCCAAATGAAATTGTCTTTGGACGAAAGAAGTGTTGGTGGAACATGCCGTTGAATAATCCTCGCCCCTGTAAAGATGCTTCGCTGTTTTTGGACGAAGTCCAACGAGCAGATAAATCTGTGTCGAAATTAATCGAGAAGCATCAAGCTGACTGGCTTTGGGTTCAAAATCAAGGTCGAAAAACCCCCACAATTTTGAAGTCGATGATCGAGTTTGGCTTCGAAAATCCGAAACCACCCTGGACGGAGATGACAAGCTTCTTCCCTTGTGTGAGGGGCCATTCGCTGTTACAGCGCGTTTTGGTGAGAACAGGTGGAGGATTCGTGTGGATGTCAGCAGGGAAATTGACGTTTCGGGTGATCGCCTCAAGAGAGAGATCTCCTCCCCCAAGGATCGAGTTAAACCCCTTTTTTGGACTGCAAAACACTTGTCCGATCGGGTAATCGAAGGGGGAAAGTACGAACTCAAGAGGATTGTTGAAGCAAGACGTGACGCCAAGGGCGAATGGGAATTTCTGTGTGAGTGGAGGGGCTTTGATTCCAGTCATAACAACTGGGAACCAGCCTAATCTTTTGTCCATGGATACACCAAGGGGTTTATCGACTTCCTGAAGAAGCACCCCGAAATTGGAGTACTCCTGACAGATTGTTTGTCGAAACCAGACAGACAAGTGGAGAGCGACGGAAAACGACCTGTGGTGAATCGAGATCCAGCCTTTTACGGCCCTCAGCAGCCACATTCCAGGGCTGATCCGTCGATCCCCCCTCCTGCGGTCAGGCCAGCCCAGGAATCAAATGAGGACCAAGCTTCAAGTTCGGCCGCTGATTTGCAGCGCCCAAGCCGTACGAGGGCCAGGCCAGACAGGTTGGTGGTCACATGTATTCGTGCTTGGCCGAATTGAGGAAGCCATCCTACCACATTCTGCTCAATCCACTGTTCATTCTTTCTGTTTATGTCATGATGTGGAGAACTGCGAATGTTTGATAATTTGACGTCAATCAACTTTTCTTTGGTCTCCGTTCGGCAGACAAGGCGTAGATACGCTGACGGAGTGTGCTGCCGTGTTCAGAAAAAACCGAACTCAGGCTTAATTCAGGCAGATTCGGGGTAATCTTGTCTCTGTTGGTCTGTGCATCTTTGGAATTTGGCTACTCGTGCAGATGGAAGCAAATGTACATAATCAAAACACCGGCCGGTGACATGCACCCCTACAGGCACCCCCTGTAGTACTGGCTGCACCAGATGCGACGCCAGGAACTCAGATCTCACCTTCATTTGCTGTGATGCTGACGCCAAAGTCCAGATTCAGATCAAGGATCCTCAAATTTGCCTTGAATTTCTCAGGTTTGTCCATCATTCTGCCACTGTTGTACGAAACCCAGACGTCAATTGTTCAGACAATCTTTAGATAGGAGCTCTAGGGACTTCTAACAGCGACCTCTGAAGTCCGTAAGCTTCGTTGTATTTTTGGCACACGCCAATGTGAGCTCAATTCGACCAGAAACTGTCGAGAATGGTGAATCCAAGTGTCTTGTGGGACTCCATCGAAAGATTGGCCTTGTCCAAGTCGATTGACACCACCGCCACTGTAAATTCGGTGTCTCTCAGTTATATACTGTCAGTAAAGCGCCTTCAGCGAACCTTCGGCGCGTTACATGCCAAGGATCCAGGGCCAGCATGTCCCATCATGATGCATCATCACATGATCCACATTTTGATAGAATCTGTTAGATGCTCGCGAACCAACGTGCCGGAAAGCACAATTGAGTTGAATAAACGACAATATATATTTACTTTAGTCTAAACGAAAGTGTTAGTAGTTGCAGTTGTAGACATTCCGCTTCATTTCATCTTCATCCTAAGGAATTTGCTGATGTTAGGATAATTTAGACTGATTTCCTTGTCATCTCCTCTCATTCCTCGAAGATCTGTCGACGGCTTTGCCTAATTTTGTTGACGCTTATGATCTTCTGTGCATTTAGGGTCTGTAGACTACGTTTGTATTGGTTTTACCTCACTGTGATTGTCTCATCCCCTTAATCTCTGCTCAATTTGATTCCCAATTTTGCTGAATCTTGTGATCATCCACCAGATGCGCTAATTCTGAGCCACATGCTGCACGTTTCAGAACGAGAAAAGCGGGATTAACACGATGTAGAGTTCGGCGAGGACACTGTAGCGTGCCCGCGACAGCGAAACTGTGCCAGAGCGTTGAGATGTCACTCCAATTCTTGATCCCCCCACTCAATCCATCAATAATCTACCTCATTCTCAACCAATGCATGGTTTGGTATCGATTCTCGATACGTTTACATGCTTTTTAGCCCGTGACCTAATGTTTTACTGCACGGAGGACTGTTCGTCACTTCTCATTCTGTCTCATTTCAGGTTCATCCACCCTGATTCAGTGCCAATTCAGCCCAAATCAGGTCAGATCAAGCAGATTTCGCCCCATCGAGGCTACATTTCTATGTTTTTCTGGGACTTACCCGCACTACGTTCTTCGTTGACGTAGCGACACAGGCCCAGTGTGTTTTTGGAGGGGGAGTGTAAGTGCGGCTAGCCCCATCTGCTCAGATTTTCAGACATTCTGCCCAGATTGGCTACATTTTGGTCATTTTCTTTGCTTCGGCGGAATTGCCGCCTCGCAGCTCAGTCACAGGATATTTCCTATATATTTCTGATATGCCGGATTTGATTCCGCGGTCCATTTCCCGTAAATCCGCCGCGTTCCGCTATTTTAGCTGGAATCGCCATTTGCCGCTGACGCGCGCTCGCGGGCCAGATCGGCCAGACAATTTTACATAAATGGATTATTTAAATTCTTTCAGACAGTTTTGGACACTCAGATGTATTTAGAATAATTCCCCTCAATTTTCTTCATAGACTGGGATTTTCTGTCGGACCACAATCAGCATGGACCTTGTTTCTGTTGTCGCTGCTCTCGCCTCCGTTGGTGTCCGAGTGTCCGGTTCTACCCCCAATAACAACATCCAGGGAGACTCTTCGCGTGCCTGCCCCACTGGTCTTGCCGGCCCCGAGCCCTCCGGCACCCACAACGACCCAGGGCAGCACTTTCAAGCAGCAGCAGCGCGTCTCCGGGGAAGGAGAAGCGGTCTGCCGGGGACAGGAAGTGGGACCGGAAGTGGCGGGAGTACCAGGAGTCCCTGGTCGCAAAAGCCGCCCAAGGCGCCAGGGGCGGAACCTCAGCCCACAGTCCCCAACGGGCCAATGGCGGTCACCACCCCGGCCACACCACCTTTGGCGCCTTCCTGGAAGTCGCCAAGCAGACCAAGGCCAAGCCGCGTCCGCTGCTCCTGAGGAAGTCAGGCCCCAGCAGCGACGTGGAGTCGGCCCACCGCGGGAGGATGCCGGCCGACCAGGCCAGCTCCAGCGGCAGCAACGCTCCCGACCAAAGGGACGTGGCGCGCGCCTGTGAGCAAGCCTGTGGCGTGCCCTGCAACCTTCAAGTTGCCCGGCAACGGGCCAAGCAGCACAGCGCTGCCATGGAGGGCGCCGTCGGCATCGCCAAGCAGGAGGCTGCGGAGTCGGCGCATGGCATGGCCATCCACGCCTCGACCCTGGCGGCCATTGCGGCCGGACTCACGGCCGTAGCCGCCCATGGGGCAGCGACTGCCCAGGTCAACGGTGAGGTGGCGGCAGCCGACGAGGAAGCCCGCCTCACGCAGGAGGCCATTGCCTGCAAGGAGGCCGAGGTGAAGGCGCTGGAAGAGGCGCTTGCCCAAGAGAGGGCAAAGAAGGAGGCGGAGGAAAGGGCCCACGCCGAGGCGACAGCAAAGGCCCAGGCGGACGCCGCCAAGAAGGACGCCATCGAGGCCGCGCGACGGAAGGTCGCTGAGGAGAATGCCATAACGGAGGCAGAGTTGGCGGCGTTGGAAGCGGAGAAGGCTCGGCTGCAGCAGGCCCGGGAAGCCGAAGCGGCTCGTGCTCGGGAGGAAGCCGCAATGGAGGAGGCAGAGGCCAAACTCCGCCGCGAGACACCCCCGGGGAGATCACGAGTGGAGACCCTTCGAAAGGTTTTCGAAGGGGACGCCTCCTCCAAGATGACGCTGGACGAGGCCGACACGGGCAGCAGTGGGAGCAGTGGCCCCACTGCCTACCGACGGAGGAAGGGTAAGGGGAAGACCCCCGAGAGGCCACGGAGGCCAGCGGGCGGACACCCCCACGACAGCAACCCCTTCTTCACCGCCAGCGACAGGGATGAACGAGGCCGCTGACATCGCCGAAGAGTGGCTGGCGGAGGAGGCGGAGGCGTCCCCATGGAGCCGGAAGGTGAGGATGAGGATCCCCCTCCTCCCTACCGGAGCTCGGAGTCTTCCGGGACCGAGACGCCCAGGTGGGGTGACACGGACGAGGATGACGACATGGACTTCGACATCACGAAGAAGCGCCCATCCTCGGACCCACCGAGGCGACCTGGTGGAGACCCACCGGGACCCCTTGGCAGAGGACCATCAGGACCCCCTGGAGGACGCCCACCAGGTAGACCCCCCGGAGGCGGACCCCCTGGCAGAGGAGGACCCCCTGGACCGGGCGGACCTGGCGGAGGCCCTCCTGGAGGACCCCCTGGGGACCCCGACGACCCACCAGGGGACGGCGACCCGGATGCCACCCGGCGGTGGATTGTCCACCTCCGCAGGAGCGTCCTGTTCCTCGAGCGCGAGATAGACACGGGCAAGGGGGAGATGACTTGCATCGCCAGGGTCGCCGCGCGCGCACAGAGAGAGCTGGACATCGCCAAGATCGAGATGGTCAAGAGCGCCAGTGTCGCCACCGCCACCCAGAGGCTGCTGGACATCACCAGGGGCGAGACCAGGTCGCTGAACAAGGTCATCAGCGGCCTGCAGCAGAGGCTGGATGCGCTGGAAGCCCGTGGGAGCGTGGGCAGCGACCACCCACCCCTGGAGTCTGGCTCGTCGGACGACGGCTGGGGACCCGGACCAGGTCCAGGCAGACCCCACGCCCCTGGCAGAGCCCCAAGGAGTCGCCCCAGCGCCAGTGCCCCCTCTCTCACCGCCCCCTCTCACCACAGCGCGGGCCGCCGCAACGAGCGCGTGCCGCCCGGCAGTGGCAGTGAGGATTGGCGTGATGAGTGGCTCAGCGCGGAGTACCACAACCGCCGTGCTCAACCGCGGACACCGGTACGCCCTCGACGCCCCGCACCAAACCCGGAGCCAATTCCGATGGCTGGTGGACGTTATGGTGGACTCAGGGATGAGGTCCCCAGAGGAGACGTGGAATGGGATGTCGGCGGAGGTGAGGACCTGGACCTGGACCTGGAGGAGTTCGACATTTCCCCGCCGCGTGGTGTACGACGGGAGGCCGCTGAACGCAGCCGCCGGCGCCCCGATGAGGAGGCGTACATGGAAGGAGTACGGCGTGAACATCTAGGTTCAGCGTACATGGAGGAACCGCGGCGTAGCCACAGGGATTCCATGGAGGAGATGGACGTGGCGGCCGTGGGAGTACGTGGGCGAGGCCGATGGGAACCTCGGTCGACCTCGCGGCCGGCGTTCATGGTCTCTAAGGCCGCGGATGCCGCCGTGTGGGAAGACTTGAAGGACATCAAGCCCCCCATGTACGATGGCAACCCCCTCAACCTCGACCGCTTCTTGGAGAAGCTTGACGATTGGGGGGTGACCGTCACTGAGGACATGTTTTCCCCGCGGATGCGGAGAAATATGTCTTCAGACGGTTCAGGTACCGCCTGCCGGAAGTGCTCCAAGAGCTATACTTCGTGGCGACCAAGGATGGGAAAATCAAGACCCTCAAGGACGCCAAGAAGTGGCTCAACGAGCAGGAGCGGGTGGACGCTCCGCAGGTGGCTGCCAAGCGGTGGAAGTCCATCAAGCTTCAGCATGATGGACGGGAAATCCGCCTACGGGACTGGCGGGACTTCCGGGGGCAATACACCCTCTTCCGCCGCAACGTGGTGGACTGGAACGAGGATGACAAGCAGGCTTGCCTGCTCTCCATGCTGCCGGAAGCATGGATCAAGAGGGTCACCAAGGAGGAAGCCAAGAGGGCCAAGTCCAACCACACGGTCAAGATGATGCTCCCCAAAGAGTATCATACGAACGTGGTGGCTTGGACGAGGAAGAACGTGGCCCGGGATGTCAAACGGCACTCCCTGCGGAACGCTCTCCGCATCACCGTCTCGGGCGATCGCGAGAAGACCGCGATGTGGCGCCTTGACGAGTGTGACGTGAGCGGCCAGACCATCCGTCTGCAGGCCATCCCGGCGCGGATGAGCTGCGACGAGATCCTGGAGTGGGTTGGCGAGGAAGTACTCAAGGAGTACCGAAACCTCCACCACATTCGCGGGTTGAGGCCCGGCGACTGCGACGTCAACTACGTTGGCGAGGGACCTGGCAGGGAAGCTGCCATGGACCCAGCGGGAGCCGATGGCGATGAGACTGTCGTCGACGATGACTACGACGATGAGCCTGCCGAGATGGCCGTTTCTGCCTTCGTGGTTCACAACAGCGCGGGGAACAACCAGGGAAGCTGGAAGCCCCTGCAGCCGGGTTGGAAGAAGAACAAGAAGAGGGACCCTCGCCGCATTGGCGACCCTCCGCTGTCCTTTGGGGAATTCATACGAGCTCGCCCTCAGGGCTGTTTCGTGTGTTATGGGAGGAAGAAAGCCTTCAACCATGACCACGGAACATGCCCCACCCACCAGGCTGACACGGAGGCCTACAAGAAGGCGCACAGGTTGAAGAAGCGTGCACCCGCGGGTATCCGGGAAGCCAAGGTGGAGGTGGACAAGGACGAGCTCTCGAAGCTGATGTCGCAGGGGACCGAGTAGGCAAAGGAGATCCAGGAGATCAAGAGGAACTGGGTCCCCAGGTCGGACAACAAGAACAAGGAGAACAACCAGAACGACCAGAACAAGGACAAGGACAAGAAGCCTAGGAATAGGCAGAAGAAGGGTGTCAACGAGGTTGATGCGGAGGAGAACACCCCTACTTCCACAACCGACGCCCCCTAGCGGAGCCCCTGCAGCCAAGGGCCCCAGCCAGGGCGGTCGCAGGATGGTGTCGTGGGAAGCGCCACACCATCCCTGTCGGGAGTCGGTAAGCACAAAGGGACTGCCGCGGGCGGAAGACCCGGTCCGGCACCCAGTCGCGGAGGCGGGGTGAGGGCAAGTGAAGGCACGAACCCTTGCACCCGTCGATCCTTCGCAACCAAGAATGTGTTTGATGTACTACAAGATCCATCCGACAGTATCGGAGGGTCACCCGGACCGCAGCTTGATGCTGCAGATGGGCAGCCTGAGCCCATTGTCCACGACCTGCACCAGTCGCTTGTTGAGCTTCTGGAACGGCCGGAGATCCTGAGCTTGCACGCCGTGCGCCGATGGGGGCGTGAGCGGCAGTTGCACCTTAAGGTCCGTGCCTTATGCGGGGAAGTGGAAAAGGTCTTCGACGTGTTGGTCGACACGGGAGCACAGGTCAGCTTGGTCAAGGCTGGCCTACTTCCACCAGAGTGTTTGGCCGACAGTCGGAAACCTGTCAGGCTGAAGGTGGCGAACGGCCAGTACATGGTGGGAGGCACGAAGGAAGCGGCCATTGGGCTGCAGTTCGTGAACCACCGTGAGCTGAGCCGCCCAGACCTCGGCAAGGAAATCCTCCTGCAAGGTCGCTTCTATGTGGCCGAGATGGACTGGGACATGATCGTTGGGTACGACTTCATGATGGAGACGGACTCCGGCGTCCTCCCGGCCCAGGCCTCAATGACCCTGTACCAGGACGACCAGCTCTCGTGGTTTTTGTCACCTGAGCACCATGTGGAATGCCAATGGATCCACCCGGAACGCAATCAGCTCGGAGTGGCCGCGCTGGACACTGAGCCAACTGGGCCAGCAAACCAGGAGTACGGCGTAATGCCGGAAGTGGCGAACCGAGTTGTCGCGGACCTGGGAGCTTCGGATCTGGCCCTGGATGCGTTCTCTTCAGGAGCCTCCGCCCATCTGCGGGTTTGTGAGAAGTACTGGAGCGCACAGGACTCCGCGTGGAAGGAGCACTGGGGTCTGCATCAGGGATTGATGTGGATCCACTGCCCCCGTTGGGACCTTCCAAGAGCGATAGCGAAGATTCGCAAGGACCGCTCCAAGGCAGTGCTGGTTGTTCCTATTGGATGCACCGAGGAGGAAGATACCCGACATTGGGTAGTCTCATTGACCAACATGACCTTAAACAAGGTCGTCCTACCGGCTGGAGAGAGTGTCTATCAGGACGCTAAGGGACAGCCCATGCCACCCCAGAGATGGCCAACGGAATCCCACTATGTGGATGGGGGCCTTGATCAGGCCGACACCACGGACTTCGTCTGTGTCAACCGCATCATAGCAGAGCCATGGCGACAATGCTTTGCGGTTCCCCCTGTTGACATCGGAGAATCGGAAGACCCCCTCACTGAAGAGGAGTTGGATCTGGTTCAGGGGTATATAAATCAGCCCTTTCACGACTGGGGAAACCAGCGTGAGGGCAAGGGCCAGGACAAAGCCTGGTGGGAAGTGGACTCGATCGTCTCCGGTTCCTATGATGGGAATACCTTCGTGCAGAGGGTGCTGGATCATATGTCCAGCCAGGACGAGCCAATCGGGGGTAACCCACCCACCTACGGCGATCTGTTCCGAGGCAAGACCAGAGATGGCCCTTTGGGCCACCTGGGAAGACCACCTGAGCCGAAGCCGAGCGGGGTCACTACCCCTCAAGTAAGCTCAGTGGTCCAGGTGCCCGGAAAAGCCAAGGCGGAGTCCAATGATTGCCCCAAGATCCAGGCATTGAGGGCCAGGCTGAAGCAAAAGTATGGGGACACCTTCTTCAGCGGAAAGCCTGTGTTTCCTCCACCGGTGCGTGGACCGTATGGCGAGGCCAAGATACGACTGGAGCAGGACCGCCGTGTGTACCGGCATCGGGAGTTTGCCCTGAGGGGCGAGAGGAAGGAGGCCATGGAGAAGATCCTCCGTGACTTCATCGAAAGAGGCCGTGTCACTCCGAGTGGGCCTCTCCATGCTTCGTCGTCCCCAAGAAGGTGGCCGGTGAGTGGCGGCCCGTGGTCGACTACCGCGGCCTAAACGCCCAAACGCAGCATGACAGCTATACGCTGCCCCTCATTGAGGACATGCTGCAAAAACAACACCGGCGGAGGATCTTCACGGTGATTGACCTGAAACATGGTTATCATCAGATGCCTCTCACCGAGGAGTCCTGTGCCTCCACAGCCATGAGCACGCCACTTGGACCTCTCCTGTGGAAGGTGATGCCCATGGGCGTTACCAAACGGCAATGCGGCTTTTCAGCGGATGCTGGAGAATCTGCTTGAGCCGGTGCGTGGCTGTGCGGACCCCTTCGTGGACGACGTCATCATCGCGTTCGGGGACCCCAGTATGAGCTACGAGGAGCTCCTGGAGGCACATGAGAGGGACGTCACTCGAGTGCTGGACCTTCTGGTTCGGCACAAACTCACGGGCAGCAGTGACAAGGCCACCATTGCGGTAAGCGAGGTGGTCCCTGCTGGCCACATAGTTGAGAACGGGCAGCGAAAGCCCATACCTGGCAAGGTGGCTGCGATCGAGCACTGGGAAAAGCCCAAAACAGTCTCTGGGCTACGGGCGTATCTGGGGTTCTGGAAATACTACTCGGGGTATATCAAGATGTATGCCGAGTATGCAGCCCCCATGACGACCATGCTCAAGGGCAACCGAGAAGAGACCAAAAAGGGGTCCAAGAAGGCTCTGGTCTGGACAGCTGAGTCCGACCGTGCCTTTGAGGGGATGAAGCAGGCGCTGCTATCCGCAGTGGGTCTGCACCTCGTGTATCCTGACCGAGGGTTCGTCCTGCGCACTGACGCTTCCGACTACGCCGTTGGCGCTGTGTTGGAGCAAGTGCTTGACGATGGGAGGCACGTGCCCGTGGCCTTCTGGAGCCGAGTCCTGGCGGAAGGCCAGAGACGGACGTGGACGCCCCGAGAAAGGGAGGTGTATGCCATCGTCATGGCTCTCAGGAAATGGGCTGGGTACATAGCTCTCCATCCTGTCACCGTCTGCACCGACCATCAGAGTCTGCAGTCGTGGCACAAGGAGCACGTGGACACCCCCTCTGGTCCCGCCTCCCGACGGGCAAGATGGCATGAGACCTTGGCCAAGCTTGACCTCACGGTTCTGTATATTCCTGGAAAGGATAACACCGTGGCGGACTGTCTCAGCAGGTGGGCCTATCCCGCCAGTAAGGGCATGACGGATATCTCTGCCCATGGCGATGAGGCTGAGACCGCTGAAGCCAGGAAGATCATTGAAATGAAGCGCCTGATGGAGGAGGAGGGTGTCAAATGCTTCGTGGTTATGGCTGCGGATGCCCCCCTCGGAATGAGGATGGGCAGAGCGGTCAGAGTACTCGCCCCTGAGGGAGCTGAGTCCGACAAGCACCTCTTCCCGGAGTCTTGCCTCCAGGACGACTGGACCGACGATTACGCCAAGTCTGAGGCCTTTGCGGCCGAGTATAGGGCTGTGACCGACCCTGACGACGGGCAGAAGTGGCCAAAGGGGCTGACTGAGGAAGATGGCAAGCTCTACGGGAATGGTAAGCTGCTAGTACCGGAGTCCCGGGTGCTCGAGCTTTGTGAAGCTTGGCACCACCACATGCTGCACCCAGGGGTCAAGAAGCAAGCCCTTGACATGCAGCGCCGGTTCGAGATCGACCATATCGGTCTCTACACGGCCATCAAGAAGGTCAGGAAGGGTTGCTCGGTCTGTCAGGCCTGCAATCCCGATAACCGGAACGTCAAGGGGGAAGCCAAATGGACCCCGGTTCCTGACCAGCCCATGGAGAGCGTGGCCATAGACGTCTTCTCCATGCCCGAAGTGCACATTGGCAAGGAGACCTTTGACTGTGTGGTTCTTTGTGTGGATCGCCACAGTGGCTACGTAGTAGCCGTTCTGGCACGCAAAAAGGGGTTGCTTGCCAAGGAAGTGGCAGTCATGATGATTCGTCATTGGCTGACCGTCTTTGACATCCCCCGCACCATTTGCAGTGACCGAGGGCCCAAGTTTACTGGTGGCTGGTTCAAGGCTGTGTGTTCCCTCATGGGGATACGTCATGCCAAGAGCGTCGCCTATCTCAGCCGGTCTAACAGCTGTGCTGAAGTGGCTGGACGGCAGCTGTTTGAGAAGCTGTGCAAGATTCACATCACCAATCCACGGCGGAACTGGTTTGAGGAGATGTGGCCCGCTCTGAAGGCCCATCATGACACGCCCACTCCGGGTGGTTTGTCCCCTCACCAGATTCTGTTCGGCAGGGACCCCCTGGGTCGAGGACTTCCCTTGTCGGGTGATGGTATGGCCATGGACGCCAAGGAATTCTTCGCGCGGCAAGAGCAAACGGCGCGGGACATCCGCCAGCAGCTAGCGAAGGAGCATGCTGAGCGTCAGAAGTCCGCTCGAGCTCGACAGCGCAGAAGTTCAGGGTGGGAGACCCGGTGTGGGTGATCAGACCCGGCCCTATGGGCACCCAGCGCACCAAAACCTGGTTCACACCCAGAGAGGTGGTCCGCAGGATTGGTGAGGACACCTACCGCATCAAGGTGGGTCACGGACAGTTCCGAGAGCGCAACGAGTGTCAACTCCGTGTGCGGGAACCCGACCTCCGTGGCAAACATGTGTCCCTGGACTATGCCGCACATGAAGCGGACTCGGACGATGACTACGCTGAGCAGGACGATCCTGGTGCAGCGTCCGAGCGCCTCGGCACCCGGAGGCCTGGAGTTCAAGGTTCGTTGGCGAGGCTATGGGCCGTCCCACGACACCAGGGAACCTGTCTCCTCGTTCGTGCCGCGGATTAATACTCCTTTCATGGACTACATCCGCAAGCACAAGACCAAGATCCATGTCTCGGACTTGGCAGCACTCACCCGGCCGATTGCAGCCAGGGGTGCCTGATCAGCGCCTTGAGCTCTCCCCTGATGCGTTTTGAGCGCTTGTGAGGTTGACGGATCGTCCCTTGCTTGCTTGCTGTCTTACATCTTCCGGTGACCTGCCATCAGAGTGGCCATGTACCCCCCCCCTGCTGAATCCAGAGGAGGATGGCCCCTCTCTTCAACCTCTATTCGTCACTCCCCCCCTGCTGATTCCTTGGGGAACCAGGTAGGGCGACTGACCTTGCAATTTCTGAGCTCTTAGGGCCTTGAAGCCCATACATCGTTGCGCAACGGATGCCGCTGTCATCGGCATTGCGATTTTTGGTGTGTGGTCTGGTTCCATGGCACTTGCGGAATCCAGACCAGTCGACGTGTGTCTGCAGACTATATATGGCCTGAACTCAGGCGTTCTCCTGTCCACCCTCCTGCATATGCCTTATCCTAACCGGGGCGTGGTTTGGCGCTCTGTCCAGAGTGTGTTTACACGCCTTTTACCCCGCTTATCGCTTGTTTTTCTGTCCCCCAGGATATGTGCATTTGTATGTCAGCCCATCACCGAAGTATAGACTGTTTTTCCCCCCCGATGGGATGCAAATCGACTACGAGGGCGCCCTGAGTCGCCGTATACATGCTTTTACATGAAGTCCAGCTTGGACCGGTACCTAAGTACAGATTCTTCTGTTTGAGTGCCCGTGATACCCTGTGCCCTATTCGCTGTGATGTGGAGATCCTGATGGCGCCAGGCGGGAAGCCCAGTTGCCTGACTACACTCCCAGCGGTCCGCCACTGTCAGTCCCAGTGTGAGCCTACAGACTCGCAGACGAACTTGCAGTCGGTTGGCGGCCTCCGGCGCTCCTGACCTCGGTCAGTCTGCCTGGGAAACTGGTGGTTTGAGGAGTCGACGCCTCCGCCCACACTGCATGAGGACTCCCTCATGTATGGCCTTCGTGGTAATAGGGCGAGGGAAAAGACGGCCTTGATGCCCGATCCCTTAAGAAGGAGGTCGTTCGGCTGTACCACTCTGGACTCGCGTGGTGGATATGGACATGGTGCGCCCGAGGAAGGACCCGTGGGGACTCTCCCCCAGCCAGCGGGCCTTGGGAAGCTTGGGGTAGCCTGATGGATCCTTGTGGTCGCTTTCGACCTGTGGGACCACCTCGGTCGTCGTGTGACGCCTATGTTGGCCGTGTATGCCACTGCCACTGTGGTGGTGACCGTCGCAGCCGGCACCCGGTGCGCCTGGTATGGGTTAACGGGTCCTTTGGATGCCGAACAATCGCCGCCAGGACCCGGGACTTGATAGTTTATACTATACTTGCAGTTAGTAACAGCTACAGCACCGTACCTGTCTTACTGTGGGATTTGGGCAGCCTAACCTGCAAATCAGCCTGAAGTGAGGATGTAACACCCCCCCCCCCCTTCAGGAGATTGTCCTGGGTACCCGCTGCCATGCTTGGGTGTTATCGAGCCCCCCCCAGGGTTTGCTCTAAGGAGGGGGGTGAAGCGGTACCCAGAACCCCATGACCATGGTGGGGTATGCACGGAGGGGAAGACGCCCGGTGAAGCCCGGCCGTCGATTTGGCAACCTAACCCTGACAACAGATGTAGGTAAGACGTGTTGGTGTGAGAGATCTGGGCATTTAGCGGCCGCATCGGCAACCGATGCGTCGCCAGCTCAGATCTACACATCAGAATATCAGGAATCAACAGGGTTTTATTTTCATTTTGTTTCCGTAAAATTTCACGCTTCCGTTCTGATAATCAATGTTTTGACTGCTGGCGGTTGGCTCGCGACTTTAGCGTAACCGCCAGTTTAACTGTTATTTACAGACATTTTAGCGCAATCCGTGACAGAGACTCTAAAGTCTTCAGGAATTGCATTGATGCATCTGCAATTTTCACATTTTACACTCGCAACCTTAATCCGAATTTTTCAGGATGTCGAAATCAGATTTTTGACTTCGACATCCCCGCACTTGATTTGACCTCTTTCGAGTGGACCTACGTGCTTCCCTATGCACGAATCAACTTTCCTTTTGTCTTGCCCTCCATTTGTCTTAGAGATATGGGCAAAACAAAATTGATTCATGAGGCTACTTGTGAGGGTCATATCTCGTGCCGCTTGCGAGGAATGACAATGAGGAAACGTGGGATGTATTCACAATACTCCCGACGTAATTTAGGAAGCTTTATATGCCTTGCGTCTCCACACGTGCGCGCTAGCGTAATGGATCATGGTCAAGAGGGTAGAGTTTGTGTTACAACTCTTTGGCCATGATATTGCGTGCGTTACGATCACTTTCGGGTGTTGGTGTTGCATAGGAACCTTTCTGTGAGTTCCTATGAGCGGGTGACACAAAGTTATGCCCTTGGAGGGGCATGACATATCGGGGGGGGAGCTACCTTTTTGGGCAATATGTGGTATGTGCCATGTGTTGTATTGCGTGCCCATTTGGCGGGTTTGGCTAAGAGCGATACACCCACCAATGGACCTCATATTGCACGAGGCCCTTCCTTATACTCCTCACGATCAATTGCAAGCCTAACCTTCGTCGAGGGAAGCTTGTGTGGCCATCCCAAAGCGATGCGTTGGGAGCAAGGTGTGTGTTTTGCAATTTTCCATATTTTCATGTGCCCACTTGGGAAGTAGCGCTCGTAACCTTCCAAAGCGCCCGGAGTGGAGCACATATGTGGAATCGAAGGTCATTGGTGTCAAGTCTCTGTGTTTAGAAGGATTGGTTGATTACTCAATCCAAGCCGAAGGTATTTAAATATATTTGTGCGCCTTTCAAGGCACTTTTAGGTGTTTTTTCGCCAATATTGATGTTCTTTGCACGTCATGATGTCAGGTGGCGACCGTGTATCTCAACGTTGCCCTCAATTGACATCATGACACAAGTATGTAATGTGGGTACATACTTCGGTGCCCAACATATCTTGGACCCGGCGAATAACTCCTCTTAGGCTTGGCGTACCGTGGCCGCCATGTTGGCGATTTGGGACCGTCCCAAATCATGGGCTCACTTGGCGACCCTGCCATTCCCGAAACCGGAGGAGTGGGGCGATGCCCAAAGGATATGTTGGACACATATGACTTGATACCAATCCTATGGCACACTCTGGTCCAAGTCGGGCATGTGCCTCATTTGCCCCAACCATGAGTGTGCGCATTTTCGGCCATTTCGAGCCATTTTCCACATTTTGTGCCCGCCGTGCACCATGTTCAGCTACCTCGTGCACGCCGGACGCATGGACCAATGGACCATATATGACATGGGTGTTATGGATATTTGTCCCCATGGTTCACACACCAAGTGGGCGAAGCGGAGCAACCTTCGTGAAGGTGCCAGCCCAAGGTGAGTGTGGACAATTTTGCCATTTTGGCATTTGTGGACCCAATTGGGATTGTCACCACGCCGAGTGGCATGCAGATCTTTGAAATCCAAGAGCATGGAAGTCTCCGTTGGACTCCTGGTGGATCGCGTATGGAATGGCAGATCTGATCTCCAAGCTGGCGTCGAGATGTCTTATTGGGAGCACCCCCGAATTTTGGCTCATTTCGAGCAGCCAAAATGACCCCCTTTTGGGACCCCAATTTCACCCCCCCGTGCGGTCAATCGGCGGCCCCATATCTCTTTGCCCACAGGGAGCCTGGACCTAATACCAAGTTGTACACTGAGATATGAGTCCTAGGTCCTGCCTCCTACCCTGTGAGCCATTGGTCTTGCCCTGGCCGGGTGAGCCACGCGTAGGAATGACGCCAATTTTGGTGATTTTGGCAGCATGACCCCACTTGATGAACCCGTGGTGCCCTGATGCCCGGACCTCAGAGGGAGCCAGGTTTGGTGGGGGCTCCAGGAAGCTCGTGCTCAAAGGGCATAGGGTCAGTTGCCTCGTCCCTACCTCTGGCGGGTCCAGACGAGGGGTCAATTTTCTGAGATTTTTGATCTAATATCAGTTTGGGCTGAAACAGCCCATTTTCAGCTACCAACTCCTAGGTGATAATGGCGGGGCCATATCTCTGGTACAGAGAGGAGTTGGGACCTGCTGTTAGGGGAGCATGGGGAGCTACTGTTGGTCGGCCTTGGAGCTCCTTGGTTACCAGGGACTCGCCTGTGGCTGGGCGGGACACCCCCCCTATTGGCAGGGTTTCAGGGTCCGGACTGAGCAGGGCATGGGTTGTGTTTGAGCACCCGCCCCCACCAGCCACTGGGAGGGTCGAACCTGGGATTGGGATATGAGTTGGGACTAAGTGTCTATTGTCCTGTGATGCACTTACCCCAGTCCAGTCTTAACACCATGTGTACATATCCTGATGTGTTGCTGTACATACTTTTGTTCCCTTGTTTCAGAGTTGCAAGGATCCTGAAACGCTTTGTCACATGACACGAGCGCAATGATGCCCCTGTGAGCGTAGTGCTTTGCCTGCTTGCTCACTTGTGCGTGTCCACCGCAGCGTCCCGTGACCAGGCCCCTCACGGGAATGCGTCAGTATAATATGGCGAGGCTGGTTAGGTTCCTCTGTCCCAAACTGTCCTGCATGTGTATCCTTCAGGTGAGAAAGGATCAGGGTGAATTGGTGTCACTGCAAAGCCCTGCTAAACAAGGGCGTTCATCACATAGTCAAAGAGGGGGAATAACAACGGCCTCTTCATGGACAACCCGTACTCACGCTGTGCACGCAGACAGGGCTTCTCTTTTGACTATTCTACAAAACGACACACGCTACAACAATGGTCACAGCCATTCGCAACAATTCATTGCAATCTCGCCACAATGAATGAATTTACATTCAAAATGGACTAAAATGAAGAGGATCCAGTCAGATAAAAGCGCGAACGAAGTTGCAGTGAGAATACTGCATAATTTGTTCAAGATCAAATAATTGCCGCAATTCTGGTTTTTACTGCAATTCTTTTTTAATTTTGGAATTCAAGCCGCAAAAACTCCATGCAAAGACTCATCAAGTTGTAGATACGTAAATTCACGCAGGTTCAACGACGGCATAGTGGCTTCCGCATCGCCTGATTGCCAGTTCTGCCACAATCTCTACCATTCTGCACCTACCTTCTCGCAAAGATATCACGTAGCCCCGATCTTGGTTCATTCCAGTACTCAAACTACTGACCTGGGCGAAAGAGAAATGACAGGTATCTCCTGTGCCCACATCAAGCATGCACTGGGATCAACGGACCATACAAAATATATATTTTCCTCCAAACAGTTAACCAACGACAGGCAGAAGAGTGGCGCTAAAAAAACAGCAAGAATTGCAGCGGACATCAACAACCGCGCAAGCCGTTACATTGATCCCGAGGACAGCAACGATTCTGATGACTCCAGGCACTCAATCCGCCGCCGAAAACGTGATTTCAACAAAGGTCCACAGG
Source organism: Eutreptiella sp. 'Long Island Sound 2002' (assembly GCA_964036045.1). Taxonomy (NCBI): domain Eukaryota; phylum Euglenozoa; class Euglenophyceae; order Eutreptiales; family Eutreptiaceae; genus Eutreptiella; species Eutreptiella sp. 'Long Island Sound 2002'. The sequence continues at coordinate 44,808,779 of OZ038379.1, read as the reverse complement.
AATCTTCAGCGATCACGCCGGACATATGCAAGGAATGCAATTCGGAGTTTCAACTGACGGACGAAAAAGCCGGCTGATTTACAAAACAAGGTCTTCACCGACCTCTACGCTGCCTCTTCTGCCGGCAAGCACGTCGCCTACGAGCAAACCCACCAAACACAAGAAAACCGGCTCCGCCCACCATTCTTCCATTAAAAAATATCTCGCACCGAACCAAGGAAGCCAAGGTGAGTTATGTCAGCGTGGGATGCAAGGATAGAGGCCATGAGGACTCATTCAACACCCCCACTACCAATGAAACACACGGCAGATAGGTCCCGAGGCTACAAAAGGACAGCACAGAACCCACTCAGCTCACAGGCAATACTGCTCAATCATCGCACGCGACAGGTATCGATGAGGACACTGCTTCAGAAGCATATGGGCTGCCCGAAGATCAGAACTACAACAATGTAAGTGACCGAGAATCCGACGCAGCGCACGGCGATCCTTCTGATACGCATTCGTCGCACTAGGACTCGGACAAGGAATGCATAGGACTCCAAAAAAAACGCGCCGCACAGGGACTCTGCTGACAAATCCGCATCACTTCAGGGCCCTGAGGAGGATAAGGATACACACTCCTCAGAAGAATATGACGATGATTCTAAGTCTGATGATTCACCACACTTGTAGAGTTCAGCCACAATATTGACCTCCCCACCATTGCAAATCACACTGACAGACTTTCAATTAAAGGAGCCCTCACTCCTTAGGCAGCTGGAAAGGACACTACAGTCAGCCGAAGACTATATTGACGTATTCCATGAATGATGGGACTGGACCACAAGAAAGTCTGCCCCAGTTCGTCACCCATACTCAGCTGACATGGCCAACCTACTGGTAAGAACATTCAAATACAGATTGAGAAAGCACTTGGATAAGCTGCAGGAGTAGACAAGAAGAAGGGTCTGTTTTCTTGATCCGTTGATCCTATGCTTGCCTGCTCTGGTGCACTGTCTGTGTATTGGCCAGGTGTTTTGCCCGCCCTTTTACAGCATCGGTCTTTTTATTTTCTTTTTTTTGTTTTTTGTTAACCAATCTTAATCACCCAATCAGCAGCAATTTAGCTAACTCACGTTCTTTGCCACAATGAAACAACCTCAGTGTTTATCCAACACACAGCCACATTGCCACTCACCAGGTCCACATATTGCAAAACAATTCAGGTCTGCTCACAGCCCATGGGTTCAGCTTGAAAGTGCTCTGCACCTTGGGCAGGCTCAATTGTTTTTGTACATATGCAACTGTTCTTCGGTGAACTGCGCATGGGAGCAATGTTTTGTGTTTCTTCGGCAGGGGACGCCATGCCTTAAAAAACAGAGCACTCCTTCCCTCCAAGCCCTAGTAGGGAAACGTGTAGTGGGTCTCTGGTAGGCCACAGCTGCGTAGTCACTCACCCCGTACCGGCTCCTTACTCCCCCCTGCACCTTGATGCAGCCTTCACGCACACACTTCCCCCACACACCCCTCAGCCATGAGCACACCCCAATGCGCGTACCCACCAGCCATTCACTCAGGTTCAATGAGCAACAAACCGAAAGCAGAGCTCTGTCATGTCCAAACCGTCCTAACTTACCTGGGCAACGTCACCAGACCTGTGAGAGTATACCCACAGATCACTGCCTCTACTCTGCTGCATTATTCTCACAGTTCATTGTTGCATTGCCCTGCTTTGCAACACCTGGACCCCCCGACCATTTTTAGCACGGCAGTCATACAAAAGAAACTCCAGAGATCACGGACCCTTACACACAACGCCCAGCAGCAGCCCTCTGGCCTCGCCCAGCAGGCTCACGCTGCGCCTTTCTCTACCTCTGACAGACTGCCAGATCAGTCGCCCCACATGCCCCCCCTCCTCTGCGCACCATAACAGATCCACAGACATCAAGACCAGCAGCACAGGCACCAGACAGAGACGCCGAGAAAAACGCAGCACACACACAACCACATACCAGGTGCCCTGCTTGCGGGAAGCCGCAGCCCCATCACGCTCTCGCTTTGTCGAATTTTCATTTTCCTTTTAACTTTTCATTTATTTTATTGTTATAGTTTTTCACACCATGTGCCTCGCGACAGACGCTTCCTGGGCTGACCTGGTCCTTTTTTGCTCAGTGCCTCAGGTGTCTCATTAACTTGGCACCCACAGCAAAGAGCCCGGACCCATGCACATCATCATATGATCCTATGATACGGCTACACCCACCTGATGTTACTATTTTTTGCTGTTCTCGAACACATGCGGACTTGCCCAGGCGGGGGTATAAGCCGCCATGAAATGAATGAATGAATGGATGAACAGCTGCTTAGTAGCGCTGTCTTCTCTTGCATTTTCACAGATGGGCCACTAGGGCCTGAGCCTGCTTGACCAACGACATCAAGTAGCGTGTTAGTGTAGGTGTTGCAGGCCTGGGTGAGGGCTAGAGCATTGCTGTGTTCGCTCATCCTTCGAGGGCTGATGCCACATCACATGAGTGTGTCTCTGTCCCGCCTGTTTCCTGAAATTTATCTGGGTTTTTGTGTTGGGCAGTGGCAGTGTTTGTCCGGGCTTTGGCCTCTCAGTATACAGGCGTTTTCACGCCTAATAGCTTCTGGTCACCCTTCCCCTGTACTAGGCAGGCAGAAAGACAAAACAAATACCTTGCTGTTAGCGCTGGGTATTCACCCAAGGCTTCTGGTGCCAACACAGAAATGGGGCACCTAGGGGCGGAGAGACCTGGGGCGCACCCCATCGCACCGTGTAAAGACATCCGCCGGGTTCAGCAAGGGTGCAGACTTGGGCATAATTAGGACACCACTTGTGCAGCTTGGTCCTAGGTCCTTAGGCTCAGCACACTTACACAAACACGGGCATGTATGGGAAGGGTTCAGTCCCTAGGCTTTTTCTGCGAGGCAAGCGTTTCAGCAACTCTCCTACGTTGCTTTGGGACACGTAGTCAACCAGAACACAGTTTAGGCGTCCCTCAGGGAGCACAAAGGCAAATCCCAGGTGGCTTCTTCCTCTCCCAACGCTTCCCAAAGGGTGAGGAATCGGCCTTGGTGGTAGCGGTGTTGGAGGATAGATTACACCATGTAGAAGCCTTCCTTGGCGATCTCCTCGGTGTTCATGTTGAGAAGTTCTCCTTCTACCTCCATGGGGCTAGCAGCCCCCTGTAGGTCCAGAGCGGCGATCTCCTCGTTGTTCAGTTTCAACTCCTCCCCACAGATAACTTCAGGGTCGTAGTAGTGCTTCAGCTGGTGGGCTGCGCACACCAGGGTCCCGCCTACTCGCAGAGAACACGGCACAGTAATGCGGTACCCGTCCACAGTCAGGATCTTGTACCGCCCAAAGTAGGGATCATCACTGGTGGAGCGGGGCCAGGCAGGTAGCCAACTGTGGTGATTCAATACCCAGGCACCTTCTTGGTACCCATCATGACACACTTGACCGCATCTGACGGGACCCTGTTTGAACCGCATTTGAATGGTTTGAACCGCCGAAAAAATTCAAATGGGGCAGTTGAATTTATTTGAATTGGTTTAAACGCCGAGCACCGCCGCCGCCGCTTGCGGCGCCAGGGGCCTGTCGCATTCTGTCGCAAATTTCACACTTTTTGCAAGTTTTGCAATTTTTTAGGCGACAGCAGACTATTTGCACGCCATATTGACATGCAATCAGGACCGCTCTAGCACCAGTTCTTCTGGGATTCTCATTTTTTTGGTTTCCATGTTCCTCTTCACCATTTCCCATTGGCTACTTCCCTTGTTGCAAATGCAGCGCCTTTTGGCATGTGACAAACGCTAAGGGACGCGTTAGAACCGGTCTATGGGCGCCGCCCATAACGGAACGAGAATCTGGAGGCCGATTTGGTGACGTTTTTTGAACAGCCGTATGGCCGTGCCTTGTTACGCCGGGTGTCAACGAAAGTCGGTGTTTCCCGTCGGATGAAGAGGAGCATGAAACAAAAAATGGAGGAGGTGTTGACCCCAAAGGAGGCTGTTTGGTTGATTTTAAAATTGCAAATGCCCGAATCGATGTGCGCGTTTGAATCCATGTTTGAATCGTTTCAAGTGCTTCGAACGTGTACTTTGAACTTGTTTGAACACTTCAAGTGATTCAAACACAGATGTCGCCCCTCAGGTACAAGGATTTCCTCACCTGGGTCCACGAAAAGGCAGTGGCGGCCGAAGTGCCCGCGCTCAAAACGGGGTGCAAAAACGTTCCATCGTATGAAAGAATGGACGCTACTTTGGAACGCCTTGCCTCCGGTAAACAGCTGGAGGCCAAGAGTCATGACCCTTCGGCAGGTCAAGATCCTGTGGCGGAAAGATTTGTCAGTGTGTTTCCGCCTTTTGAGGACTTTTTGGAGTATTTCTCCTCCCAACCGGATCTCATGGATCCCCTTGGTATGGAATTTCACGAGCCGGACTACGGCTATGTACTCATCGTCCGAGGGGATGAGTTTCCCTGCAGTGTCTGCCCACGGTGTCAACTCACCGTGTCGTTTGCCAACCACGGGGAGCCTGCTCGGAGCATTAACTACACCTGGACCTTGGATTTGTCACTTTGCTCCGAGCACAATGTAGAGGCTCTGCGGGATTTAATGTCACACAACCTGGAATGCATCCAACATGTTCTAGACAATGGTTACATTTTGTTGTGTGGTTATAGGGTTGATTGTGGATGCATCGTCGGGGGTGATTCACCTTGGCGTCGCCATGTCTTCGGGTTGAGTGTATGGTGGGAGGTGGGGTCTCCATACACATATGCGATGTGGAATGCGGCCAGCAACCACTGGCAACACACTACCACGCTCCGTTTCTGGAAGCGGCATAGGAAATTTCTGAACATTTTTCACCGGAGTCGGCCAAAGGCTACCGTGTCCGTTGTTTACGGGTGCATCCGCCTTCCTCTTTTGAAGGTGCACGACCGGTATTTTTCAATTGTCATGTGCATTTTGCACTGTTTAATTTCTGTGGGCAAGCAAACAACAATTAACATGCGCCGCTACGCTAAGAAGGTGGCACCGGCTGTGCGTGCTGAGGTCCAAAGAATTTCGACCGAGGCGAATACGAAAATCTCGGTCCAAGGGAAGGCCAGCCCAAAGGGTGAGGAAACATGGCGTCTGTTGATTGTGTGGCCGGCGATTGCTCATTTGTTGCATGTGCCCCGCCGTGCACAAAAGGCCGTGATTGCGATGGGCAAGCTGTGCGCAGCTCTGTACTCTCCATAGCACAAGCCCTCCACACTTAAGTGTGCCAAAGTAGCGCGTAGGTTTCAGGAGGAAATTTGTCCGCGTCTTCGCTCGCCTTATCCGTTATGGCTTCGCCGTGATGCACGCAGGGTATTGGATGCCATTCGCCCTTGGGGATGTGCGATGTTTTTGGGGGATGTTGTGGAGTCTCTGAATGCATTTTTGAAGGACATGTTTTTGACTGCCACGTCTCGGGGAGGGCGGAAGGGTACACAGGAGGAGCAACTCATTGAGTTGCTCTTCCAAGCAATGAGCCGTGGTTTCTTGTACAAGGAAATGCCCAGTTGGAGGGAGGTGGAGGGCCTGGGTGCTCTGCAAATCCAACATTGTGCGGACGTTCCTAGGGAGTATTTGGGGGAAATGTTGGAGAGTCAGTGTTGTATTCCCATGGGACCACGGGGGGGGGAATAGTTTGTTACTGCGCATACTATTTTGGTCGGTTTGAATCAGTTTGAATCAATTAAATCAAGTGCTTCAACTATGATATTTGAATCACGTAGGGCAGTTCAAGTGTCATTCAAGCGTCGTGTTTTTTACGTGTTTCGACCTGTCTGCTGCATCTTGGTGTTCTCGTTGGGCTTCCTCCTTCAATATTCGGGTGTACATTAACGGGCCTGTTGTCATGGCGGATTCCGGTGTACATTGAAGGGCCCGTTGTCATGGCGGGCCTGGACCAGGCGCTGTCGGGCCTGGCCTCGGGTCAGTAAAGAAGGTCCCTACCAGGACCGGCCCCCGCTGTGCCCCTTCCGCCTGTCACCCCTGCTGATTTACTCCGGATCAGTGATTGCATTCCTCAAGTTCTCAAGGGTCCAAGTTCCCAAAATATAGAAATAAAATCCTCCTTGAACCCTGAAACAGCAACCAGATCCCACAAATACAGCAATAACCCAATTCACAATCCAAATCAGGCTGCGGGCTTCCGTTCAGCACACCGGTCGTCTCACGGTGGCGGGCATGTACAAGAATTGCACCAAGGAAGAAAGCCCTGAAATTGGCATATGAGCACAAATAAAGCAAAGTTGGGGAGAGATGGAAACGTACACATTAACAGCCATAGACCCCTCATTCCCTGGACTCAAGACCTTCACTTGACTCACCAACATGATGCCCTGAACCCAATCAAATAAGATGGTTAAATGCCATATGTCAAAAGTCATTACATAAACCCCAAAAATGTGTTCACCTTCAAGCCTCTAAATCCTAGCACAATAGGGGAGGTAGCCTGTCATGGCCTAGAGTGGCACTCAGGACCATGCCCTACCCTGACATAACCTTGGTTGGACTTGGGGTCGAATGGGCTTGGAGAACTGCCCCATGAAGATGACCTCACAACATGGCAAAATCAGGCAAAACACACCATAGTATCCAATATTCAATTATATACTCAAAAATGCATACGACAAATATCCCAATCCTCCATGCACGTGTCAAACCGGAAAGTAATATACAAGGGTGATATAGACCAAAGGTCCATGCCCAAGAATATCCCATCATTGGCTCTGAAACCTCTCCGGTGATGTACATGGCAGGCTTCACAAGTCAGCTCATGAGTTTGAGACCTAATTTTGTGAGGCCCTGTGTGCCAAGCCAAAGTGACCATGTGATCCGGCATATGGTGAGGTGCAACAGTTCATGCAGTGTTTTCACCCTGACTTGGTTTGTAAATACCCGCGGCTGTCCTTCGGAGAACTTCGGCTCACCATGAACGCTCATTTTGCCCATGGTTAGGCCGCTTTGGTGCAATGCTTTGGGCGGGGGACCGCCATGCCTCAAAAAAAATATGGTGAGGTGCAACACCGAAGCATATGCCAACATATAAGCACCATAGTTCACAGATTCCTAGACACTTTACTGTTGGCCGACCAGTTGAGCACATAAAACACAAAAATGAGCATAAAATGAGGTCAAAAACATGCAAATATGTCCAAATGCAAAGTTGTCATGATAGTATATCTCTATGCTCACCCATGATATCCGCTCATGGTTCAATACACAAATAATTGGAACCATTCACGAACAATTCCCCCACTTGGATCCCCAATCGGGCGCATGGAGATACCTTCGCCACCCGTACCTACATGCCCGATGAAAATTGGAGTGCACTCATGGATCTCTTTGCCAAACATACCATGAGCAATACATACGCGGTAGACTTGGTCTAGCGCTTTGAATTCCACAATTGAGACATGGGCGAAACCCTTGTCACGTATGGCTCCCCATCTCTTCGGCCACACGAAGATATATAACATGGGCGTGAGCATATCAAGACATATACCATGCATATAAAACATACCCTCAAAAGTGGCTCTCACCATGATATGCCATGTCCCTCCATGGCTCCCTTATATCTCCAAGTCAAATGGGTGGCAAGTATAAGGGAAACCTGATTCACGCATAGGGAAAAGAGTATGACCACTCGAAGAAGTCCAAATCAAGTGCGGCGATGTCGAAGTCGAAAATCCGATTTCGACATCGCGAAAAACTCAGATTAAAATTTCGAGTGCTTATTTAGAAAATTGCGGAAGCAACGAACCCTTTGCTGATGAAATCTGACCCTTCAACGGAGTATCCGCCAAAATATCTGGAAATAACAGGTAACCAATGGGTTAACGCAAAATCGCGAGCCAACTGACGGTCGCCGATACATTGACCATCAGAACGAAAGGCTGAAAAATTACGGAAACATCATGATAATAAAACCCTGTTGATTCCTGATATTCTGATATATAAATCTCAGCTGGCGGCGCCTCGGTACCGAATATGGCCGCTCATAGCCGGAATGGCCAAACCTATCACACTATCACATCGGGTTAGGTCAGGTGGATGGGAGAGTATGATATCAGCCAATGGCGGCTTGCCGGCACAGAGATACACACCCCAAGTGACCTCAAGATGGCCACGGGGGTCCGAACCGGCTTCACCCCCCTTCTCAGAGCGTTGTTACCGCTCGGAAGTCATTGAAGAGAGGACGGGAGGACCCCAATGGGCTCCAACCCCCCCACCCATGTCCCAAGGACACATGGAGGCCCCACATGCGTCGTAGGCGTCCCCCACGCCCCAAGAGAGGGGTGAGGACACTGATACTCAGCGCCCTACGCCATATCCGGTCTCCTCTTGATCTACAACATGGACCAAGGGGATCAAAGATAGAAAAACGTCGTCGGTCGACCTAAATAAGTATACCACAATGAAATATATATGTGGAGATCGAGTGAAGGGGGTAGATGGCCAATCAAGGCCCAAAAATCCCCGGATGAACGCCCTCACCCGTCTCCCCAAGCACAGAAACAAACAAAATGCCAAGGGGGATCCATTACGGTGCTACAGCAGCAACCTAATGGACCAGCACGTCCTTGACATCCAAAGAAATATTCTTTTTCTTCAGGTAGTCCATCAAGAGCGTGGTCTACCTCGGCACAAAACTGCTCGGAGGTTCCCACGAGTCCCTGGATGCGGCGAATCCTTTCCAGCGGACTTTATAAAGCCTCCCCCCAGGCGTCCCCGGGTCCGGCTTGTCCGCCAGGATCTTCTCAGCGATGAAGTCGTCGTCCTCACGCTCGTCGTCCGAGTCCACATCGCCGGCCGTGAACTCGAAGGTGACAGGACGTCCGCTGGGGTCTGGTGCTCGGGGACGAAGCTGGGTATGGTCGCGGTCCAGGATCTTGTTATCCCCCACACGAACCGCATACACATCCTGCCCGACCTTCCGCACGATTACCCCCGGCACATACCAAGATGCCTGCCGATGCCTGGACAGGACATCCTTGTGGTGCCGCTCCACCCACACGGTGTCTTGGAGAGCATACTTCTGGACCTTTCCCTGCTTGAAGTACTTGGCCCCCTTGTCATGCTCGTCCTGAAGTGCCTTACACACCTTGGCCGCCCTGTCGTCCGCCTCAGCCATCATAGCGTTCGCATCCCGGGCCACTTTGCCATGGTCCAACCACGGGAGAGTGCGTGACACTCGATCCTGTAGGAACAGGATGCGATGGGGCGACAGTCCAGTGGGGCCCGGAAGGTCGTGATACGCTTGGAGTACTCTCCACAGCGAATTATACCAATTCCGGCCCGGCTCGTCGATGTGCAGCTGGTGGAACTTCTCAAACATCTGCCGCCCGGCCACCTCAGCTCGGCCATTCGACGGGCTGTGGTACGCCACGGTCTTGGCATGCCGAATACCCATGTGCTTGCACATCGTCTTGATCCACGTCCCCACAAACTGACTGCCCCGATCGCTGCAGATGACAGCTGGGACATCAAAAATCGTCAGCCAATGCCTGATCATGGCATTGGCGACGGTCTTGGCCTGCAGCCCCACTCCATGCTTGTCCTTCTTGTCCTTCTTCTTGGACTTCTTGCCCGGGACTGCCACGATATACCCGCTGTGCCTGTATACCGCCAGGATGACACAGTCGTAGGTCTCTCCGTCCACGGTGACCTGAGGCATAGCGAACACATCCATGGCCACGGACCGCATAGGGGCCTCTGGTATAGCCGTATACACCGGGTTGCCCGCTGTGGAGTGGTTGGGGCTCTTTGTGGCCCGACACACGGCACAGTCGCTGCAGTACCTATCCAGGATGGCGTAGTACCCCGGAGGGAACTTGAAACGCCACTCCAGGTCCTGCTGCATCTTGTCTCGGCCAGGGTGCATGAGCTGGGCGTTGTGCCAATGGTCAATGAGCTCCCCCACACGGTTCTCGGGCACCAGCAGCTTGTCGTTTGAGGAACAACTTGTCGCCATCCTCGGTCAAGCCCTCAGGCCACTCGTCGTCCGACGGGGCGCTCACGGCATTCCAGTACTTGCTCCAGTGCTCGGATGCCGCGTAGTCATCGGACCAGTCCTCTGTGAGCACCGACCTGACTAGCTCTACAGGGGCCACCATCCATTGCTCGAGGGTTTCCTCTCGAATAGCTTGGACGCGGGCACCCCGGAACTTGGCCAGATCCGTACGGTTTGCCATCACCACAAAGCACTTGACCCCCTCTTGCTCCATGGTTTTCTCCATCTCGATGATGCGCTTGGCCTCCTCGGTCTCCTCGGCGTCTCCATGGCTGGATATGTCCATCCAAGCCTTGCCCGCGGAGTAGGCCCACTGACTGAGGCAATCTGCCACAGTGTTGTCCTTCCCCGGGAAGTATACGACGCTGAGGTCGAACTTGGCGAACGTCTCGTGCCACCGGGCCCTCCTTGCTGCCGGTCCCGAGGGGGTGTCGACGTGCTCCTTGTGCCAGCTCTGCAAGGACTGATGGTCCGTGCAAACCACTACCGGTTGCAATCCGATGTGGCCAGAGGACTTCCTGAGCGCACAAACAATGGCGTACGTCTCCTTCTCCCTCGCGGTCCAGGTGCGGCGTTGGCCCTCGGCCAGGATCCGGCTCCAGAACGCCACAGGTACATGTGACCCATCGTCTCGGATCTGCTCGAGGACTGCCCCCACAGAATAGTCTGAGGCGTCCGTCCGTAGCACGAATCCCTTGTCCGGGTCCACCAGGAATAGCCCCAACTGCCCCAGGAGTCGCTCCTTCAGGCGGTTGAACGCATCTTCGGCCTCAGGGGTCCAGGCAAGCTTCTTCTTGCTTCCCTTCCGGCCGTCGAACTTGCCCACTTGCAGCATCTTGTGCAGCGGCCCCGAGGGTTCTGCATACATCCAGACATAGCCCGAATAGTAATTGCAGAACCCCATGAAGGACCGGAGTTCGCTGATGGTCTGGGGCTTCTCCCAGTGGTGCAGGGACGCCAGCTTCCCAGGCATGGGACGGCGTTGCCCGTGACCAACCACGTGACCCGCGAACTCCACTTCCTTCACGAAGAGTGAGGCTTTGGTGGGCTTGCACACCATGTTGTGCTTGTCCAACTCGCTGAGCACTCGGCGCAGATCCTTCTCGTGCGCGTTGATGAGCTCGTCCTCAGTCATGTTCTCCGTGCCGGACCCGATGATGATATCATCCACGAAGGGATCGGCACAGTCCCGGACAGGACGGAGTAGGTCCTCCATCATGCGCTGGAAAGCGGGGTTGCCATTCTTGGCACCCATAGGCATCACTTTCCACTTCATGGGCCCCAGCGGCGTCGACATCGCTGTGCAGGGCCAGGAGTCCGGGTGTAGCGGCATCTGGTGGTAACCGTGTTTCAGGTCCAACACCGTGAAAATCCGCTTTTTCTGTTGCTTTTGGAGGATGGAGTCGATCAGGGGAAGCGAGTACGAGTCATGCTCGGTCTGCTCATTCAAACCTCTGTAATCCACCACCAACCTCTACTCGCCCTTCTCCTTCTTGGGCACGATGAAGGCTGGACTGGCCCACTCACTGTCGGAGGGTTCGATCCATCCCCGCTCAATGAACTCGGCCAACAGCTTCTTCATGGCCTCGGCCCGATCGCCCTGAAGTTGGTACTCCCGATGACGATAGATCTTCGGGTTCGGCTTCAGCTTGATCTTCGCTGTACCAAAACTCCCACGATCTGGAGGGTTCTTGTTGGCGACGCCACTGAATAGCCGCGGATAGGCCTTGATCAGCCTCTCCTTCAGCTCGGCGGCCTTCGGGTTCTCCTGGGCCTCTTCAGCCGCTTGCTTCGGTATAGATACAACCGACCGCACTGCGGTATAGGCCTCTTCTGGGTCCGATTCAGACTTCTCCTCGTCCGATATGCCGTCTTCATCGTCCTGGGGAGCTCTTCCCACCGATAATCTTCAGAAATCTGCGGCCTCGGGCTGGTGACTGTCGCTATCGGCACCCATTCTTGGAAAATCTCATGTTGGTGGGTCCGACCCAACCGGACCATCGTATTGGTCCGCGATGTGATCCATGACCCTCGCCACGAACTCGTCCTTCTCGTACTTGCCGGTAACCAACATCTTGTCATCCCACCAATGCGGAGATGTGACCATGGCCCGCCTATTCTTGGCTGCCACACGGTCGTGCATCCCCATCCGCATGTAGTTGACAACGTCGTCGATCTCGGCGTGGGACAGGACGTCAATGCCATCAATAGGCTGATCCGTCCCCTCCTTTGGCTCAAACATGACCTTCATGGGCAACGCCTCCACCCTACGGATGAATGCTTCATCACCCGTGGGCTGGGCTTGCGCCCCATCCACCAAGAAAGCGTTGGTACCCCACGCTTGAACCGGGGAGGGCATTGATACACCCTTGGCGTCGATGAACAACTGCTCCTCTGGCCTGAATGACATCTCGTTCAGGGTGATGGAGTCCAGCGTCGACTGGAGACCCTCCAGCGGACATGGGGTGGATCCTATGCCGGTTATGACCAGGATCCCCTTCACCCTATCCGCGATGATCTTCTCCACCACGTCTGGTATTGTCCAGGGAGCCATGCCAGTAAATGGGCCCCCACTCCTTCAAACCCCAATGCCCGTGCCAGGCTGAGTCTCCTCGATGCCAATGCCGCCTACACTTCCTCAGAAGTGGGGCATCCCGGGAAGCAAAGACGTCCGTCTCGGGCGCTTCGGCTCCCGGCGTCTGGATCATCCTGGCATACACCTGCGGCGCCATTCCATACTCCGTGAGCTGAACTCCGCGGTCTCCTCTGGACTCGGCACCCACAGCTTGCACCGCTTGGACGATCCGATCCTCTTCCTCAGCATTCCATTGGGATGAACCGCATGCATAGTCCGTGGACAACCATGTGAGGCATTCATCATCCTCCCGGACCAGCGTTGCACGATGGGGAAGGGCTCGAATGGCGTTTGCCACCATGAAGTCATATCCCATGATCATATCCCAATCTGTAATGTCGGCCACATAGAAGTTCCCGGATAGAGTGCTTCTCTTCGCCTGATCAGGGCGGTTCAAGCGCTCATGCTCCCAGAATTCCATACTGATGGTGGCCTCATGGGTGCCGCCACCCATGATCTCTCCGTTGGCGAACTTCAGGCGGACCGGTCTCCGGCTGGGCTGCAGGAGTTCCTCCTTGAACAACCCTCTCCGGACCAGGCTCACCTGGGCACCCGTATCCACTAACACATCCACCACCTTCTCCTCTCGTCCACACCGTACTCGCACTTTCAAGTGCAACTGCCGCTCGTCGCCATGAGGTGTATGGACGACTCTCACGGCATGCAACTCTAGCACGTCCGGGTGCATCAGGTCTTCAAGGGTATGGTCACGGATGGTGTAGATCTTGGGTTGGTCCTGCCCGTCCACGGGGCTCTCCGTGGTCGCTCCTTCCTTCTTGCCATGTCCCGTACCCACATGTACTTCCCTTGGCAGGGCGCTCCAGGGGTTGGGAGTGGCGAAACTCAGTGGTTTTGGCTCTTCTGGAGCCTTCTTCGGCACCCGATGTGCCTTCGCTTTCTCTGGGATTCCACTGATTTTCGGAGGAGAGACCTCCGAGGTCCCACTCCCGTGGGGGCTCCTCTAGACTTGGCTTCCCGCAGCCCCTTCCGGCTGCGATCTGCCAGGACTTTGTCCAGCACGTTGCTGGGCTTTGAGTTCCTCCAATGTCCTCAACATGTCCTCAGCAACCTCCTCGATCGACCTCACTCGTCGGTCTTGGCCGGGTCAACCACCATAGCCTCTTCCTCCGCCTTTTCTTGGCCTTTGCCTTGGCCTTTTCTCCCGTCTCCGCCCTTCGCCTTCCAATCGGAAATCCGCTGCTCCTTGGGCTTCTTCTCGGGGTGAGCGGCGAAGTAGGCCTTCCTGTCCGCCTCATACACCTTGCACTGACGGTGGTCGTGTGCATGGTTGTTTCCCTTGCCATAACAGACCCAGCACCCGGCGTCCTGAGACCTGTACTCTCGGAACGAGAGCGGAGGGTTCCCGATCCTCCTCGGCGCGTTGCCCTTCTTGGGTCCCACCGGGCTCCATCTAGACCGATCCTGCCCATGGTTCCTCACGTTGTGCGCCACAAACGCGAAGATGTGGGCCTCCTCGTGATCCTCCCAGGACCCGGTCCAGTGGTCTTGGCCACTTCCATTTCCATCCTCCGCGGAGTTGGCCGTGTCCTCCTGGATCTCCCGATGATGGCGGTCTTCTCGGTGTCCTCGTTGTCCATGACCATGCCGATCCTGCACGTGGGCCTCGTTCTTCGCATTGAGCTTCAGCCCCACCGTGATGTACTTCACGATTTCGTCCAGGCTCATGCGGGCGAAGATGACTTGCATCCTCAGCAGCTCCCCGCGCCTCCACTCCACGTTGTTGAGGCGCAGCAACCTTTGCCCCATGGAGTCCCCAAATACCTCCACATACACGGCGTTCTTGAGGGCCCACATTCCGGTTGGGTTCGCCCAGGTTCCTCCTGAAGAACTCCATGATACCCGCATTGGTATCCTCCGCCGCCATGATCCTCACCGCCACCCGCTTCTTGGCGCGCTTCTTCTCCTCGTCCTCCACTCTCCTCTTCCAGTTGCCAGGGAGGACGTCCTTCAGCAAGTGGCGGATCTCACTGGCCTCGTTCCAGTCTTCCACCAGCTTGAGGCATCTGCGGTACTTCCGCAGATACCGGTTCCACTCCCGGACCCGCAACTCACCGCGGTCCAGGGGCAGTGGGATGGACCACAGGTCCTCCAGCTTCTGATTCGGAGCGTCCACCCGCTCCTCATCCTCCAACCACTGGAGGCAGGCCTGCTTCGTACAGATCAGTCCTTCCCGGATCTGATCCCGCAGCTCCTCCTTCAGGTCCTGCGCCAGCCGGTGTGGGAATGTCCGGCATACCCACTTGTCCCGCGGCGCTCCCCGCATCTCGCCGACGACCTCCTCGGCGAAATCCTCCCAATCCAGGATGAAGTCATCCAGGTTGGAGGGGTTGCCATCGTAGTAGGGGATTTTGATTCCCCTGAGGTCGTCAATCCTGATGGCGTCTCCGACGTCTCCAGCCACCACTCCACCGAGACGGATACCACCTGTGGCCGGGGGGTGTGAGTACACTCCCCGTACATCCCTCTCCTCCATGGAGTGCGGTCCAGTTGAGCCTGAACCCATGGGGTTTGGAATGCGGGAAAGATTTGCTCCATCGGCCGTCCATATCCCCGTATTGGGGTCCTTCGCCCACAGGTTTCCGCCTGGATGACCTCGACCATGTCCGTCGGCGCTTCCCATGGTTCGCCCCTGCATGGTCTGGTTCTCGATCTTTTCTTCCGCATAAACTACCATATTCGTCGGGATCGGTACATCCTGGGCGGCATGGGACATCTGTACCGTCAGGCTCCTCGGGTCCGTGGTTACGTGCCCTTCCTGCATGGACCCAGCCGGTGCCGTGTGTTCCCCGAGCATTGTGGATTCGCTGAACATGGGAACAAACGGCAGCGCACCCGGGTCAACACGCGGGGGCGCGTATGGTGCCTCTGCAGGGCCGCCCATGGGTTTCTCCATGGCGCTCCTGAGGGTCTTAACCCGCTCCACCAGCTCTACCGCGGCCGGCTTTGCCGGGAGCTCCGGACCCGAGGCGAGGGGCTGTAGCTCCTCTAGCCTTTTCAGGCGTCCCGACATGTCCTCCACCAGGTGGAGGAGGCTGTCAACCACTCGCTGCTGCTTCTCCAGGGCCAGCTCCAGATTCTCCCGGTACCGGTCCCGTTCCGCTCGCAGCTCCTCCATGTCTTTCTCCGCGGCCGACTGGTCGTCCAGGATCCCCGCGACGTCCTCCTCCAGACCGTCCTTGGCGTTGTCCAGGCGGTCAAGGCGATGCACGATGGCGTCCATCCCCATCTTCGGGTACTTGCCCATGAGGAAGGACACGGGCTCGCAGTGGCACGTAGCGTGCTTTCCGCCAGATTCAGCGCATCCCGCGGTTCCCGGCACCTCAGACTCATCGCCCGTGGGCGTATCGCCTATGGCGTCCGTCTCTGGTCCCGTGTGTCGGGGCACAGGTGCCGTCCGGGCCCTGGCTGGCCTCTCCAAGCCCTCGGCGTCGTGCTGCAGGGCGGGCTCGGGGGCCGTATGCGCCCTGGCGATCGGCGCGGACGTCTCCTCCGACTCCGAGGGTGGCTGGTAGGCTGTCCGATAGCCCTCGGAGTGCCCCTCGGATTCCCACAGCCTGACCAGGCTGGGGTCCGTGTCCATAGCCCCGGCGTCCTCTTGCTGGGACTTGGGTGACCCGCGCTTCCGGTAGCGCCAGGCCCTTCCTCCACTGCTGCCTGAATGGCATGCTTCATCGGAGTCCTCTGCGGCGGATCGGAGGTTGCATGCCTTCCGGCAGCGACGCTCACACATGGAGACCAAGTCCTCCATGTCACGTCCCTCTCTTCCCGAATGTCGTACTTCTCTTCGGGCTTCAAGTTCCGGAGTTCGCCATGCTCTTGAACGTCTCAGTTCTTCTATGGCTCCAATCTCCGGCGTGGTCTCCACTGAGTCCACAATACGCACCCAGGGCGTACTTGGGCAGGGCTCATAAGGGCCCAAGTCCCCGGGTCGGCGGTAAGTAGGGGCAGCAGGTAAGCCTCTGCTACCATAAAGAAGGTCCCTGCCAGAACCGGCCCCCGCTATGCCCCTTCCGCCTGTCACCCCTGCTGATTTACTCCGGATCAGTGATTGCATTCCTCAAGTTCCCAAGGGTCCAAAGTCCCAAAATATAGAAATAAAATCCTCCTTCAACCCTGAAACAGCAACCAGATCCCACAAATACAGCAATAACCCAATTCACAATTCAAATCAGGCTGCGGGCTTCCGTTCAGCACACCGGTCGTCTCACGGTGGCGGGCATGTACAAGAATTGCACCAAGGAAGAAAGCCCTGAAATTGGCATATGAACACAAATAAAGCAAGGTTGGGGAAAGATGGAAACGTACACATTCACAGCCATAGACCCCTCATTCCCTGGACTCAAGACCTTCCCTTGACTCACCAACATGATGCCCTGAACCCAATCAAATAAGATGGTTAAATGCCATATGTCAAAAATCATTACATAAACGCCAAAAATGTGTTCACTCCCAAGCCTTCAAATCCTAGCCCAATAGGGGAGGTGGCGTGTCATGGCCTAGAGTGGCACTCAGGACCATGCCCTACCCTGACAAAATCTTGGTTGGACTTGGAGTCGAATGGGCTTGGAGAACTGCCCCATGAAGATGACCTCACAACATGGCAAAATCAGACAAAACACACCATATTACCCAATATTCAATTATATACTCAAAAATGCATACAACAAATATCCCAATGCTCCATGCACGTGTCAAACCGGAAAGTAATATACAAGGGTGATATAGACCAAAGGTCCATCCCCAAGAATATCTAGTCATTGGCTCCGAAACCTCTCCGGTTATGTACATGGCATGCTTCACAAGTCAGCTCATGAGTTTGAGACCTAATTCTTTGAGGCCTCGTGTGCCAAGCCAAAGTGACCATGTGATCTGGCATATGGTGAGGTGCAACACCAAAGTGTATGCCAACATATAAGCAACATGCCATAGTTCACCGAACTCTAGGCACTTTACTGTTGGCCGACCAGTTGAGCACATAAAACACAAAAATGAGCATAAAATGAGGTCAAAAACATGCAAATATGTCCAAATGCAAAGTTGTCATGATAGTATATCTCTATGCTCACCCATGATATCCGCTCATGGTTCAATACACAAATAATTGGAACCATTCACGAACAATTCCCCCACTTGGATCCCCAATCAGGCGCATGCAGATACCTTCGCCACCCGTATCTACATGCCCCATGAAAATGGGAGTGCACTCATGGATCTCTTTGCCAAACATACCATGAGCAATACATACGTGGTAGACTTGGTCTAGCGCTTTGAATTCCACAATTGAGACATGGGCGAAACCCTTGTCACGTATGGCTCCCCATCTCTTCGGCCACACGAAGATATATAACATGGGCGTGAGCATATCAAGACATATACCATGCATATAAAACATACCCTCAAAAGTGGCTCTCACCATGATATGCCATGTCCCTCCATGGACATAACTTCACGTTAAAAATGCGTAGGAACCCAATGAAAGTATCTATGCAACCCCAACACTGATGCGGTACACTCGAAAGTCGCATTAAAATATTCGGTTGCACGGTCCAAGAGTTATACATCACTTTATACCCCCTTGACCATTCTTCCTTGCTACACCGGGCATGTGTACACACCAAAGGCGTTTGATGCTTCCCAAATTAGGTTGAGACCACGGCGCTTGCAACGCAACTTTCCTTCTTCTCTTTCCTCACACCCGCTCGTAGATATGGCCCTTCAAAGTGGTCCCACGATTCGCTTTTGTTTCCCTTATATCTCCACGTCAAATGGGTGGCAAGTATAAGGGAAACCTGATTCGGGCATAGGGAAAAGAGTATGACCACTCGAAGAAGTCCAAATCAAGTGCGGCGATGTCGAAGTCGAAAATCCGATTTCGACATCGCGAAAAATTCAGAATAAAATTTCGAGTGCTTATTTAAAAAATTGCGGAAGCAACGAACCCTTTGCTGATGAAATCTGACCCTTCAACGGAGTATCCGCCAAAATATCTGGAAATAACAGTTAACTAATCGGTTAACGCAAAATCGCGAGCCAACTGACGGTCGCCGATACATTGACCATCAGAACGAAAGGCTGAAGAATTACGGAAACATCATGATAATAAAACCCTGTTGATTCCTGATATTCTGATATATAAATCTCAGCTGGCGGCGCCTCGGTACTGAATATGGCCGCTCATAGCCGGAATGGCCGAACCTATCACACTATCACATCGGGTTAGGTCAGGTGGATGGGAGAGTATGATATCAGCCAATGGCGGCTTGCCGGCACATAGATACACACCCCAAGTGACCCCAAGATGGCCACGGGGGTCCGAACTGGCTTCATCAGCTGCAAAAAATCGTGGCGGCAGCGCAATCCAAAATGCAAGCAGATTTGGCAACTGGCTCGACGTCTGCTTCAGCAGCCGCTGATGTCGCCATTCACGACTACAAGATTCTCTTTCCACCCGTCTTTCCCATGTTGCCAGATATGTCGGACAGGCGCTTTCCCCACCCAGACTACGCGCTCGCACGGGCCGAGCCCGGGTTTGGGTGGCTGACCGACATTACCGCGAGATACCTCTTCAAACGATCGCTCTACATCTGGAAACAGAAGCGGGCCGGTGCCACGTTGACGGGTCAGACCGTGTTTCCATGGGGGACAACTCCACTGTCATTTTCGAACTGGCAGGGTTGGAAAGTTGCCAGCATCGGATTGGGCACCGATGGAAAAATGACGTTTGATGCACACCAAGTTCAGCGTCTCACTGAGTTGTGGAGTCACCACCTACTGGGAACTGTGGCACCTGGCAGGGGTCAATACCCACGGCCAATCATATGGCCCTAAGTTCTGGTTTCAAAACCAAGATGAGATCGATGCTGACTGGCATCCAGTGGAGGGAGCGCAGCTCGCACTGGCCTCGGTGCGCAAGGTGTCAGGTTCCATTTCGACTGGCGGGAACAAGAAGCGGCTGCATGGCGTGATTGGTGAGCTTGAGGTAGACGAGAGGGATGCAGCCGGAGAAAAAGCAGCGGCGTACGAAGGCATCAGCATCCGCAGCAGCATCTGCCGCCGTTGCCCTGCCTTCCGCACCCGCAGCACCGGCAGCCGAGTCTATGGGTATGGAGTTCGTGGTCAGCGAGTCGGTGGTGAAGCAGGAGTCGCTGGATGAGATGATGGCCCCCTCTGCCGAACCGCCCGCTGTCCCTGTGTGTGATGCTCTGTAGGTTCAAACCTGTCTTGCGTGCTTCAAATGCAATTCAAATGCGTCCTGTGTGGTTCAAGCGTGATTCAAGCTGAGCATTTGAACTGCGTTTGAACTAGCGGTGTGACGTTTGAATCACGGTTGAATTTTGGGTCACGGTCTTCAACAGGTGTTTGGAGCCGTGTTCGACCACGATGTGTTGGTGCTGGATGTGCGGGACCCGGGCGTTCTTCTCGCCGGCGGCAGCATGGTCATCAGCATCAGCAACTACATGGACCGCAGCAAGGATCCGGAGGCGCTGGAGAGGCAGGTCCGATGATAAACGAGGTACATGAACCAAGCCCGGACGGACTTCGCTGACGCCACACCGCCGGCAGGCCAGCCCAAGCTGGGAGAGTTTCTCAGGCCCAGGGCAACAATGCCCCAGCCACCGTTGCCCCCTTCCGGTACAACACCAACGACTGCCGTGCCGACTGCCCTCCCGACTGCCGCCCCGACTGCCGTCCCGACCGCCGCTCCGTCTGAAAAGACAGCTGCACCCAGGGGCATCACGGCACATCCTCGACTGGCGAAATTTCTGGGGCCGTTGCAGCCACGAAGGCCCCCCACAGAGATCCGCCAAGAAGAAGAAGAAGAAGAAAAGCTGATCCGACAAGCAGAAGAAAGACTGGCGAAGTCCGCGCCAAGGGGCAGCCTCAAGCGAGCCACGGTGGCCGCTGCCATGGCGAACGTCCAGATGCGGGATTGAGTGCGGGAGGCAGCAGCGAAGGCGCCCGCGGCACACGACTCCTGGACCACAACTCTGACCGCACGGTCTTGTTCCACATGCACGGGTCTGAAAGCACAATGCACCTGGGCACGTCATTGCACCCTTTATGCGCTGTGCCGATGCTTTGCTGTTGCGGGGAGGAAGCGTGGAAAGGGCCAAATTAAGTAGAAAACAGCGCTGTAGTAGTAACACGGGAACCAGGTCGATTCAAGTGATTCAAATGTCACACTTGAATTGAAGTTTGAATCACGGAGGCTCCGCCGGGCTATACCAATGGGCACAAAGGGGGGGGTTCCTCGGTGCTACGTCACACCAAGGGTGAACAGTATCTAGTATGTAGGTTGTACAATGGCTGGGCAGTTTTGTCAGACACCTACGGGCTGCACAACGTTACGAAAGGACACTTCGCCACACAGGGGTGTTTGAATCACAACTTGAATCAGCACCGGCGGGGACGGCACACCGAAACTGTTACTTTCTTGTTGAAAGCCGTGCAGGTTGGTTTTGAAAGGCATTGTCTTTGATAAAAAAAACAAACGGAGAGTCCAATAAGCCACAAGAGCAGCAGACCGGCCCACAAGAGGAACAATAATCATGCCTTTGTCCATACCACCGGGCTCCTGATTCAAACATGCTTCAAACGTAGTTCAAGTGGATTCAAACACCGCCTTTGAATCTCATTTGAATCAGTTTGAACCAGGGGGCTATGTCAGATATGGTCACTTTTATCACCATGGGTAGGATGCTGGCACTCGGTGTCTGTTCTCCTTGGTCCACTGTCGCTTTCCGACTCTTTGGAGCATTGCCTTGGCCTTGTCCACCTCCTCCTGTTTCTCCTTCACGCATTTTCCCAGTGTAGAGTAGAAATTTTCCGGATAGGGAGCGTGTAGGAACCACGCCGGGCGCCCCATGAATAGTTCATGGGGTGAGTACCCAGTTGCTAAACTCTCCTGAGAGTTTGTCATCCGGGATATGACGGGAGTCGTCTCGACCAGTCTTTGGTGCGCTCGGTTTTGCACCATGTCCTGACGTTCTCCTTGAGAACTCGGATCTGTTGCTCACTCGTATGAGTGTAGGGAATCCCTGTGGACACCAGGACATTGAGGGACCTCAGGACTCTCTTGTACCAGCCAGTGTCTGAGCGTACTCTGAAGTCCTCGTCTGAATGGATCTCCTTAGGTGCCCCATAGACACAGAACCACCCTTCGAGGAGTATCTTGATGGTCCTCTCCCAAGTGATGTGTTTAGTGCATGGGAACACTCGGGTAAACCTGGTCAACCCACAGGTTACTACTAGGGCGAAGTCATAGCCCTCAAACTTTGGCATCTCCGTGTAGTCCACATAGAGCACACTGTTGGCACAGTGCCGGATGGCAAGGCTGAAAGAGAAACCTCCCTCCCTGATATTCCCAGGTTTACAGGACCTACACGGGCACTTGTCCACGATGGGCTGGAGGGTTTTCCGTAGTTGATCATCACTTCACAAAGAGTGGAACCACTTCTTGAACAGCTTCAAGGTACGGCCAGCCCAAACACGACCACAAGACTCATGGGTCCACTTGAGGAGTACTGGGATACAGTTGCTAGGCACGACTATACGGTCCTCATGTCAGAGGTAGGTCTTGCCCCGCTTCCACTGCTCCTGGCTGACCAGGACAGGTTCTACAGGCTTCTTCAGGCGTTTGTAGATATCCTCAAAGTCCTTCCGGTACGCGACTGGTTGGAGTCCATCTAGAGGTCTGATCATGGTCATGTTCGGGTCCAGGTTTACATCCATACGGCTGAACGCATCCTTGGCTAGCTCCTCAGACCCAGCACAGATCAAGTCTTCGAAGTTGTTGCGGCTGATGTAGTCCGCGGACTTGTTCTTGACGCCCTGGATATGGTGCACTGAGAGCTGGCTCACGTAGGTCCATCAGCGTCTGAGCTTAGTCTTCTCAGGTGGGGGTCCCTTCTGGAAGGTGCGGACCGGTTCTTGGTCACACAGCCAAACAACAGGATTGCTCCCGAACAGTCAGGACTGAGAGGATAGCACCAGCATACCCGCGAGCAGCTCCTGCTCATAGGTAGAGTATTTACCGCTGGCCTGGTTTCATTTCAAGTTCGGATGGCCCAGGACAACCACGACACCTTTTTCCTCAGGGTAGATGTGCTTCAGGGTTCCATGTCGTTTTTTCTTAAATATCTCAATACTCAACAGCGTTCAATCAGGGTATATGCTACACAAGTAAACCTCCCTCCTGAAAGTAAGACCAGGGGTCTTACTTTCAGTCCAGGTGGTCGTGGGTCCCAAGAGGGGTCTTACGTTTGGAGGGGGTCTTACTTTTGGGTTCATCCACTTTGCTGTCACTTCACCTTTCCTGACACAGAAGATGTCTGAGCCCATGCTTTTAGACGACTTGCAGCTGGAGGAAACCAACACCATTGACGAGGTAGAGTCATCTGATGACTCAGAATTTGAAGTTGTTGAGGCTCCTGTGAATGATGAAGAGCCTGAACAGCCTGAGGAATCACCTAGTGTGATGGAGTTGTTGTTGGATGTTGATGAGGACAGCACTGAAAATGATGCTGGGGCTGATGACAATAGTGCTGAGCCTTCCAAAGAACAGAAAAGTCTTGAGGAACGTGTCCAAGCCATTGTCGAAAAATGTGCCCAAAAATCGGAAACCACCACAGCAGCTATTGATGCACGTGCAGAAACCTATCACCTCGTGGTTCAAATCTCAGTAAATATGTGACGGATGATTGTGGATTGTATGAGCTGTAGACCAAAATGTGTTGCTGCCGTGCATGTGCCACTAAGGGGGTCTTACTTTTGGGACGGCTGGTCCCGAGCCTGCAAGGGGGTCTTACTTTTGGGGGGGTCTTACTTTTTGGGCGGGGTCTTACTTTCGGGGGGGGGGTTTATGGTACACAGGGGGCTCGTTGCTCCCTCTTGAGGATCAGCTGAGGCTTGGCGTGGCTTAATGCACGGCTGCGGCTCCGCTGTGGCCTATATAACCTGAGGGGGCCTGTAATGCGGACCCTGCACTCGTGTCACCTGTGGCATGGTCACCTGGCTGAGCTGATCTTCTGCTTGTGCATACAGGGTCTGCCATCTCACTGTAGGGTGGACGTGGAGTGGACAGTCCAAAAAAACCAGCACTCGTGCCCGCATGAACAAGGTTGGCTGAATCGTGAAGCGTCTTCCAGGCTGAGAAGCCAAGGCGTAGGAAACAGGGCACAATTAGAAGGGCGAGAGAGCGGTGGGTGTGGAACGGAAAAGCGAGGGGAGCCTTGTTTGTGGGCTGAGATAAGAGGATAACCTGAAGCGCTCGCAGGGCGCGGTGCACATGCACACTTATACGAACACTGTTGACTGCAGGCTAAACCGAGGAAGGACGAGGCGACGCGGGGACGTCTTGTGGGCTGTCTTGAGCGAGAGAGCGGGGTGGAGGGAGGAATTGGTGGATGGAGGCCTGCCAGTATCGCTCACCTCGGCTGCCCTGGGAGCCTGTAGGGTTGATAAGGCGCTGAACTTTATTGCTTGTGGCACTGGCGCTCGGGCGCCTCTTCCTGTGTGGTTGTTGCTTTGCACTGACTGTATTTGGGACGGAGTCTGGGGGGTTGTAAGTGTGGCTTCGGGTTTGCTGTTGCCCGTCAGGGGTGCTGAATTCTCCATGGCTGGCAAATAAAGGGTGGAAGGTCCTGGGAAGGAGGAGGCCGGTAATCGGTGTTGTCGGCGATGTTCGCTCGCCTGTTTGGTAGTGGTAGTAACGACTTTGCGTCTCTGGGCAACAGAGAAGTGGAGTAGGGCTCTCTGCTTGTGAGAAGTGGAAAGCTTGCGGTGGAGGGACAAAGGGACCAAGGTGCGCGCAAAGTTGCGGATTTCCCCTCTGGTACGCCGCTCTGCCAGCCACTCATGGACCTGTGCCATTGTACCCAGGAAGGGCCAGAAAGAGGGGCAGAAGGCGATACTCAAGGCAAGGTGAACTGGGTGAAGGGATTTGCATTCGGGGCACTGTCTGTCTGCCAGATCGGAGTGGGGGGCCCTCTTGTACTCCTTCAATTCCCATGACCCACTTATCCGCGTGAGAGCTGAACCAGGAGTAGTGTGCGGACCAATCAAGGCTGGTCGCCCTGTGGATGCCCGTGTGTAGGTGTCTGGGGAAGATGGAGCGGCGGTGTGTTCTGCCTATCTTGTGAATGGAGACTTTGCCTTAGAATGTGACTGTGTCTTTGTGTCGGGGTTGTCTGTGTCGTTGAGACATCGGTAGGGCATACGCGCTACATTTGGCCATGGTGTCAGCGATCCCCTTGCCGCTGAAGCTGACGTGAGATTTGAGCCACCCGGCACAGACATGGAAGGTGATTTTTTGGAGGAAACTCTGCAGTACCGCTTGCCAAGTGCCTTGACACGTAGTCCTGTGAGGTGGAGTTGGTGTGTTGGACAGAATTGAGAGTTGTCGATGCAGAGGAAAGCCTCTCCCCTGAAACCTACGGATATTAAGTATCTTACTGTTTGGACAAATGCCCAGAACTCAGCATCGCGGCTGCTGTAGTACGGGCATGGGAGGGCGAGACCAAGGGCTGCTCTGTCAGACCAGACCATTATGGCTGCTGAGCCGGACAGGCGGTCCTCCCACGAGCCGTCAAGATGGACCCAAAGCCAGTCGCTGGATTCTGGGTGTTGGATTGCCTCCAGGATTCTGACACACTCCCATCCCTTGAGATCAGATACCTGCATTGCTGCCGGAGCATGAGGGAATCGATATACATGAGCCCATTCATTGTCTTCAAGATGCTGAGTGGATCGGGGGAAGGGGTAGGGAGGGAGCGGAGATTGTATAAAAGTGTCAAAGGGGACGAGGTTCAGACAGCCCTCTGTTCCGGCCATATATTTGTTCTTTGGTAACAGGCCTTTGGACAGGAGTCCATAGACTGAGATATTGCGCCAGATAGTCTTCTCAATCATTTGGAGTTGGTGTGTGTTCAGTGGGCTTGCAAGCAGGCGATAGGCCAGCGTTATCTGCAGCTGCCTGTTGCACAGCATAATGAGTTCAGATGCGGTGAGTTTGAGGGAGGCAAGGACATCAAAACAAGCATTGATCTCTGATTTGATAAGCTCATAGACCCTCCTCCTTTGATCTGAAGTATAAGAGTATACTCCTAAGTACTTATACACCTGGTGTGCCATGGCGAGAGTGGATTTCTGCGCGGCCCGATCCGCGGAGTGCGTGTAGCTCGGTTTTGGTGACAATCATGACAAGGCCCAGGGTTCAGGCAGGTCCATCAAAGGCCTCAAAAGCTTTTGGATGTTGCACATGGAGGCCGCACAGAACAGGATGTCATTCACAAAAGCATGGATTCTTTTTTCCAAATCAAGGTCTATCTGGGTGTCCAGATAGAAAAACATCTGGTTCAGGTACAGGGTGAAAAAGACTCAGTGGACACCCTTGTCGGACACGGCAGGGACAGGGGAGGGAGGGGACAAGGGAGGACAAGCGGCGTCAAGGGGCAAGGGGACGGAGGTGGAAGCGGAGGAAGCTGGCAGGAAGGGGGGGGAGCGGGGGGAGTTCAAGGCCGCGAGGCCATGGGCAGACCCGTTCAACCCGGCGGAGAGCGACAGGCCTGGCGGGTCGGTGGTCGCCGACATCCTCGTGGTGTCGGAAGAGGAGGGGCAGGGGACGGGGAGGAGCGCGGTGGCACGGGGCTAGAGTCAGCTGACGGCATCCAATGTGCCAGCCGCTGCCATGAAGTCGATCTTCCTGGCGCTGCGGAGGAAGGATGAGGGCAAAAGCAGGCAAGGGCAGACAGCGGCGGGAGCGGCAGAAAGCGGGGCCAGCAGGGTGCGCACATGAGGGCAGGGGCAGACGGGCAAGAGAGGGAAGGGACAAGTGGGGGCTTCAGCGTCCAAGAAGGCGGCAGAGCACCAACAAGGTAAAGGGGGAAAAGGAGGAGGACAAGGGTATCAATGGCCGCAACCCCAGCAGTCGTTTAGGCAGCTGCCGCCGGCGTCACCCCCCAGGTCAGAGCAGCGGTGCGGGCAGAGGAGGAGACGGGGGCGCACCGCAAGCAGACGGCGCGGTACGAGGCGCTGCCGCACATGGAGCATGAGCGCCGTCGCCACCAGACTCCAGAGCCGGGGTCCAAAACAATCTGATAGCTGGAGATGGAGACATGGAGGGGATGGTCGGAGCGCCAGGGTGAGCAGGAGGGGACAGAGGGGGGCCCGGCGGCCAACCCAGTGGCCGACAACAGGGAGGGGAGGGACAGGGTAGGCGGGGCGGCGATGCAGCAGTGGGCCAACACTTGACGGAGGACATGAGAGTGAAAACTGACGAAGCGGGCAGGCAGGAGCGAGGGGTACAGGGCGCAGGGGGTAAAACAGCAAGCACAGGCACAGTGGACAAGGTGTGCCAGGGATAGGAGAAGGTCACGGAGGGCTGCAGGGGCGGGGACGAAGGAAGGCAGGAAAACGAGGAGCATGCGGCAAGGGGCAAGGAAAAGCGGGGCAAGCAGGCAAGGGGCAACAGATGGGAGTCGGCGGTGGGTACATGGGGTCGCCTGTATTCCCAGGGAAGGGAAGAGCTGGATGGTGGAGGGGTGTCCTCCCAGGTACCATCCGGCCGTTTCCGCCACCACCGTACCCTGCGGTAGGGACGGTGTACCCACTTTCACCGGCGTACCCGGGTGTGCTGCAGCCAGCGCCCGTGCGGCAGCACCCGCACGCCGGCGGGGCGATGTGGGGCCACAGGGAGGGAAGGGAGAGCAGCTCAGGATGGCACGGGAGAGGATAGGGGAGGAGGAGAGGAGGCTGCGGGAGGGGGAAGTATGGGCGATGAAAAAGGCGGTCAGAGCGGCGGCAGGACGGGCGACAGGGCAGCACACAGCAGGGGGAGGGGAGGCGTAGGCGGTCGAGGAGCTGCAGAGAGCGTGTGCGGATCTTCAGAGAACGCTAGGGGGAGTGGTTAGGGCAGAGCGGGAAGACTAGCGGTCCAGGGAACAGGCACAGGGGAGCGCATTGCCGAAGGGATGCCCCCCGCTACAGCCATTCAGGCAGCCATCTATCCCGCCAGAAGTGGTGAGGGAGATGCAGGAGAGGGCCTGGTGGAGGATCAGGGGTGAGGCAGCGAGGCTGGCAGAAATTGACAGGGAGGTGGCGGGGCGGGAACGGATGGTGAGGGAGGAGGAGGAAGCGGTGGCCCGCGGGGCGCACCGGGTTATCCCGGAACCGGAGGGGGGCACCCCCCCGGCGGATGTGGAGGGATGGTCGTCGTCGTGGAAAAGGGCAAGAAGGGGGGGAAGGAGAGGCTTGGCAAGCGCAGGGAAAGCTGCGCCGGGTGAGGAGCGGGGAGCACAGGAAGCAACGGGGGCGCCACAGCCCAGCAGCCCAAGCCCAAAACCGACGCCGATGGACTGGGGTTCGGAGTCCCCACTGCCGCAGCAGTATGCGTGGCATCCGTCTCGGAGGGTGCCGGGTACAGTCCGGGGGTGAAGGGCGGGGGACTGGGCGGATTTGGTCCCCTAGGTGAACTGGGCAGGGAGGACGAGGGGGGGACAGGACAGGCGTGGGACCCGCCTGTTCTGCGACCTGGTCCTCAGGGCGGGGAGGCCGCGGGACCAGGGGCCGGAGATGGAGGAGGGCAGGTGCAGGAAGATGCTGGGAGAGGCGCTCCCGGGGGTGGACCTGGAGTGTCCCAAGGAACGAGGGAGAAAGCCCAGGGTGGGGATGCTGAGAGAGCTGTTGCAGAGGGAGGGGTGCCACTGAGGGGGACATGGGCGGGGCGATGCAAGGGGTAGGGCGGGGTAGGAGAGAGTCCGCATGGGCAACAGGATGCAGAGCCCGGCCCACGGAGAGTGCAGGGAGGGCAGAAGGGCGTGGACTGCGGGCTGCGGGCTGGGTGAGCTCGAGATGTCGACACAGGAAGGAGGTGGTCGGGGACTGGCGGAGGGGAAGCATGGGGCAGGGGACGGGCACGGGGAAAGGGTAAGACAGGAGGTGGCGGAAAAGAAGCCAGAAGTGGAGGATGACCAGCAGGGCAGAGGGAGACGAGGGGATGAACGTCGGGAGCATGGACCCCCCGACGACGGGTCGAGCACCGAATCGGCGGCAGCAGAGGCCGCAACAGTGGGGTACCGGATCGCCAGCAGATGCGGGCACCGAGGCCGGGCAGCAAGGCGAAGGCCAAGGGTGCAAGCCAGTCTGAGTGCCAGACACCAGGGGACACGGGAGGCGTGTAGAGCGGCAGTGGAGAAGTCAGGGTCCGAGTTGGGGACCGGTGTAAAGGAGGCGTACAACGACGCAAAGATGGGAATTGCGGAGGGTACAGCGCCGGAAGGAGTCCTGGGGCTGCCATCTCAGCCCTGGCCACAGAGCCCCTCTGGAGGGGGGATGCGCACAACGGGGATCTGACGGGTGGGAAGCTTGCCGCCAGGTGGAACAACGGGCGATGTGTGCGGTGTTCGACGGGAATGCGGCTACGAGATGTAGAGTCGCTGCAACTGCCGGTTGGAGATCAGAGCCAGCATCCTGCCCTGCAGGAGTGGCAAACAGCTGGAGGAGCCGGTTTTCCGGCACGCTGGCGCCGGGATCCCGGCTGGCTACACGGCGCGCGGCGGCTTCAGCCGGCATTCTCACGATTAGAACTGAAAGACTGCATAATGGCGCCCCTGTAGGGCTGACTTCCCTGTGATGCGGACTGCCCGCAGCCAGGAGACCAGCGTGGTGGTGCTGCGGAGGTGCCGTTGGGCCTAAACGTGGCCGGCGCTCTGATGGCTCGGCCACTGCCGGCCTGGGATGTCCTAAGCTGGAGGCTTTGTGGGCCACTCAGCGAAGTCGTGCCACAGGAGGGACACCCGCATTGGTGGGCCAGGGCAAGAGGCCTCCGGGTACGACCCGACTCCAGGGCGAAGGGTAGGGGCATCAGCCGCATAGGTGGTGGCGGCGAGTGGACTACTGGGGAGGGTGTACAGCATGGGCAGTGATAGCCGACAGTAATATTCAGACAGCGATGGGCAAGCAACGCCCCTCCGTGTGACACAGGGTTTGGACAAGGTGAGGTGGTTGGTAGAGGAGAGAGGACGTGGCACAGAGAGAGAGCGGTAAGGGCGGCAGGGCAAGGGTAGAGAAGAGGGGAGCAGGGGACACACGCAGGGCGGGCGTGGGTGGTGACGAGCGGTGCACGACAGTCACAAAGGGGAAGGAGTAGGCGTGGACGCGGGACATGGCCCCGTGCCGAGGGAGGGGCGCAGGGGGTGAACAGCGGCAAAAAGGTGCACCTCATGGCCCACAGAACGACGCCATGCCAAAGATTGGGAACTGATGTAGGGGAGGCCGGCGAGGGCGGACGACGGGGGACTCCCCCGAAGGGGTACCTGGGGAGGCCGCCCAAATCGGCTTACAGGTCAAGGACCGGGCGCAGGCGGAGAGAAGCCTGACGGCGCGCAAGATACAGCCCTGGCGCCGAGAGGAGCAGCGCGGCGCACACTGGGCAGGAGAGCAGCAGTAAGGGAGACGGACGAGAGACAGGGGGCGGGGGTAGGGCGGGGAGTGGAGAGGAGAGACGGTGACGCGAGGGAGGGGCGCCCACCTTGCTCGGGCAGGGACCGGGAGGGGAACGCCCCGCAGGGTCGGGAAGACCAGAGACGAGAACAGAGGGGAGCCGTAACCAGATGACCAGTGCAGTGGTGACGTGCGTGCATGCAGGGAGGAGGGTAAAAAAAACAGAAGCAACAGGGGACCAGAGGACAGGCAACGGATACACAGAGGGAAAGCTGGGGTAGGCGGCCCACGGGGTGCGCACAGAAGAAAGACTTCCCACAAAAAACATGAACACACAACCAGAAGACACACAGCACGGAGCGAGCAGGAAGCGGGAGAACGGATAGGAGCAACCATTGCATGACGCAAGAATCGGACCCTCGGGCAAGCGCCACAGGGTAGCATGCGGCCGAGTGGGGTGTAGACATGGGATGCAGGCGGCCCGGTGGGGTATGGGCACGGGTAGAGGGATGGGATACGGGGACGGGGCCAGGAAGAAGGTGTGACAAGGACCGCACACCGTTTGCAAGGAGTCAAACAAGAAACAAACAGCACAAACACAAGGGGGCGGGATAGTTGCGACCCGTGCAAGACGCATGAAACGGTCCCCGGATGGATGAGGATCCAGTGGGCCCGCGTCATAGGGTTGCTGCCGGCCTGGTGGGGTAAAAACACGGGATGAGGGGTGAGGCATGGGGACTGGGCCAGTGACGGGATGTGTCAAAGGAGAAAGGGACATCGCGGGGTTGCGAACGCAGCGGAACAGGCAGAATAGGGCAGAGAGCTCCAAGCAACAGCCCCGTGGGAATGGGAAACCAGTAGGCATGGAGTGGGGAACCGTGGGTCAATCAGGGGGAACCTGGCCATGGGAAGTCAGGAAAATGCCCTGAACTCCGAGACAGCCGTGAGGTGTCCGCAGGGGTGAGGCTGACCCTGAAGCCACAGGGTACACGTAGGTTCACGCGTGAGCGGGACCTTGTGGAAGGTGGAAACGGTCGCCCCTTGGCCTCCGGCCGCGGATGGACGACAACCAAGTACATCCGGGAGCCGATTGGGTACTGCAGCCCGTGAGGGATGGGGAGTGGTGGAATGTGGCTGTGAGCAATGCTCCGCTGTCGGCGACGGCTATCCACCGGAAGGCTGCGCGCAGGCGCCCTAAAGGCTGCGCTGGGGCAGGAAGACGAGAGGATCCTTCGACGGGGGACCGGAAGGCGCGCCCCTGAGGGCAGCGGCTCAAGGGAAGCTACCACTGGTCATGCCCCAAAGGGAACCTGGTACAAGTTCTCGGCCGTGAGGTGAGACTCCAGGGGAACTGATGCTGGAGAGCTCCCCTTCCCGGCAGAGGCGGCCACCATATAAAACAAACAAGGCGACGTCAGCTGAGGCTACAGACGCACCCACCCATACTTACTCACTTCCTTCAACGCCGGTGACCCACTCATCCACGTAGGAGCTGAACCAGGAATAGTTTGAGGACCAATCAAAGCTGGTTGCCTTGTTGATGCCCGTGTGTAGGTGTCAGGGGAAGATAAAGCGGCGGTGTGCTCTGCCTATCTTGTGAATGGAGACGTTGCCTTGGAACGTGACTGTGTGTTTGTTTGGGGGCTGTCTGGGTTGGAGAGAGACCTGTAGTGGGCATGTGCTATACTTTGCCAGGGCGTCAGCCATCTCCTTGCCAAGGAGGCCGGCGTGAGATTGAGCCACTCAGCACAGAAATGGAAGTTGATTTCCTGGAAGAGCCTCTGCAGAACCGCTTGCCAAGTGCCTTGACACGTAGTCCGCACCTGGAACAGTGGTAGTCGTGAAGCATATTGCTCCGCTGGTACCCGTGCACATTGTAGCACCCGGACGCCAGTTTGAAAAACAAGGACGAAAACCAGGAAGCTTTATTGTACAGGCTGGAGCTCGGGCTGACCGCTATGTTGTGATGGGAATGCTGCGGCAATACGTGGCGGAACTGCTGCACTTTAAACTTGTGGAGGACAGGCAGGTGGTGTACCGCCACTGAACCCAGGGGGGGGGGGGGATGTCTGCGGTAAAAATCAGGCTGTGAGCTGCCCATTTAGAGAAACGGTCGCAGATTTCGTTGCCAATAAAATTGGCGTGACCTTTGATCCACATGATGTGGAGGGGGTCGGTGATGAGAAGTAGGGCGCTGTGTACGGCGACGGTCCATGTGTCATCTTGGAACGGGCTGGGCCTATAGACTTGGCATTTCTGAAGGGTGGACACGACCTGTTCGTTGTCAATCAACAAACGTACTTCGTATTGGGAAAGTTCCCTTTGGATCCAGCGAATGGCTGCTACCGCTCCCAGAACTCCGAACTCAGAGAAGAGGGATGCGGTGAGGATAGGCACAGGACTCTGGTTGTGCCGTCGGGTAGAAAGGCCGTGACGGCGGCCGCATGGCCGGACTCACCCGAGGAGCCATCGGAATATAGCCACACCTGCTGTAGGCCGGGGGCCGGCGGCCTCGTTAGTGCCTCAGCGGCATCGTGGCATCCCCACTCGTCAAGAGACTTCTTCTCTAGGTAGTGTTGTGCCTGCAGAGCAAAGAGATGGCCGTGTTGGGTGATTCCCAGTGCGTGTGCGTTGTGTGGTGGCGCTGGGGGTTCGGGGATGGTCTCTTGAGGGCGCAAAAATTCAGGGACTAGCTGAAGTGAGAGGGGCGGGAGTAGTCCATGACGGCGTGGTATGGCATGTGCATGGTGTAGGACGTGTGGGTATCCACTGAGTAGACCCCGTCGTGGAACGAGACGTTGGCCCATTTTGAGGTGGCGTCGGTCACTCTTCCTGTGGCCTCTCCTGATTTGAACCTAACGGTTAGCTTGGTACCAGGCGTCAGATCCCGAATAGGAGTGGGTCTCCACGGGCCTATGCTGTGGAAAGATATGCCTAGGGCATAGATGGAGTTATTAAAAGAGTTTTGCAACGGATCCGAGGCCCTCTGGTTCGAGCTGAGTAAAGACTGGACGTACAGGGGGCCAATTGACTTTGGGGCAAGGCTGCAAAGGGCCCGTAATCCATAGTTCACTGTGGCAACGTGGACGCTGTGCGGTAGAAATTTCATTCCCATCCCTCTCTTTTGGCGAGCTGCGAAACGGTCTTTTGGGGGAGACTAGACGTGTGATGCCTCCTGACGCAACTCCCGCCCAGATGAGTGACTGAACCTTCTCGAGCTGGGTGGGGGGAAAGAGAGTGGGTGATTAAGCGGTAGGCGAGTGCTGGGACCAGCTGAGAGTTCGTCAGGCGGACCTTCTCACTAAGTGTAAGAGGCAAGGGAGACAGTCGGGCAAAATAACTCTGGATATCCGCCTTGAGCATGTGAAACAGGCCCCTTGCTTGGTGGCAAGTAAAAGGATAAACCCCCAGGTATTTATAGCATGTGTGCGGGCGACCCGTTTTTTTGTTGTACGTGAGGAGTTCCGAGCCCCTGGGTGTCAGAAACTCTTTTTGGGGGGCTGTGCCATTGGCGTGGACTTCGGTTTTAGACACATTCATGTCCAGACCCCAGTCCCTGGCTGGCCCATCGAAGTAGTTGAGACTGTTTTGGATGTAGACGACGTCGTCACTTCTGATCAGAATGTCGTCGATGTAAGCGTGGTGGCTAGTGCGGGCATTTGCCCGGGGGGGGGGGCACAGTGGCAAATAAATGGTGGGAGAGGGAGTTGAGATAGAGAATGAAGAGTAGGGGGGAGAGGGGACATCCTTGTCGGAGGCCTCCGGTTTGGAGGTAAGCGTGAGGAGTGTGGCCATTGATAATGGGGCTGTCTTGAGGGAAGGAGTATAGTTGCTTTATGAGAGAAATTGTGGAAGTAGAAAAATTTGCCCGTTCGAGGATGGTCCAGAGTGTGCCATGAGGCATCGAAATAAAGGCTTTATTGAAATCGATCAACAGCGAGTAGCTCTTCTTTGATTTCGCATAAAGGGCTTTCAGATGATACAGATGATCAGGGCATTGGTGGCCGGGAAGGCCACCGTGCTGGATTTCTGAAAGGATGTCGTGTGCAAAAGCCTGAGCGCGCAGGTGCTTGCAGGCAAAAGTGGCCAAGAGCTTGTAAATACAGTTTAAGAGGGCAATAGGACGGTAGTTTGAGGGGGGAAAAGGGTCGCCTTTTTTGTAACGTAAACATATTTTCGCGCATAGCCAGCGCGGCGGCAGCGGTGAATGGAGGAAGCGGTTTAAAATGGAGTGCAAAAAACGTTGAATGGGTTCCGGACAGAGGGCCAGGATGTAGTTGTTTGTTTTGTCCGGTCCCCCGGCTTTTGATGGCTTACTGTGTTTTAAGTGGTTCAGGAATTCCTGCCAGGTCACAAGAGGTATGTAATCGTTCTTGGCACAAACCGGGCATTTGGGCGAGTGGGACAGGACCTCGTCGACGAAGTCCTGGGGGGGGCGTAATCTGGATGCCCTCCAAGATGAAGCAGGGTGTTCCCAAAAAATTTAGCTACATCTGCCGGGTCACTCAGGAGCTCTTTGGTAGCTGGATCCCTGACAACGAGAGGCTCCAGGTCTTTAGGGCAGAGGGTGCGAGCAACAGTGCTTTTCATCTGGACCCCCCTGACCAAACTACTGTGAAGCTTTCTCTTCGCTTTGGTTTCGTCCGAGGACCGTAAGGTTTTTACCACGGACTGAACTTCCGCAATGTGCTCGGGAAGTGCCGGGGAAGAAAGAGGCGGGTGTGAGCGTAATAACTTCTTGAGCTTGCTGTAGCCCTCTTAGTCCTTGCGCTGCGGTTTCGGACGCGTGATTTTGTGGTACGCAGACCCAACCTGCATAAGGAGAGAATCAGTTGCGGCGATGATCTCTTCCAATGGGTCCCTGGTGTCCAGGTTACTGACAACTTGAGAGATGTGGATGCAGACAGAGACCTTTCCAGTGAAACCTACGGATATTACGTACCTTAGTGTTTGGATGAATGCGCGGAATTCCGCATCGCGGCTGCTGTATTACGGGCATGTGATGGCGAGACAAAGGGGCTGCTCCGTCAGGCCAGACCATTCCAGAACCGGACAGGGGGTCGTCCCACGAGCCGTCAAGATGGACCCAAAGGCACTTGCTGGATTCTGGGTGCTGGATGGCCTCCAGGATTCTGACACACCCCCATCCCTTGAGATCAGATACCTGAATTGCTGCCGGAGCATGAGAGGATCCATATACATGAGCCCATTCATTGGCTTCAAGGTACTGAGTGGAGGTAGGTAGGTAGGTAGGTCATGTTGGAACTGGGGTTGCCTCAAAAAGAGGGTCTTACCTTGGGCTTTGGCTCACCCACCAACGGCCCTAGTTCACGTGCCCCCACAAAGCGGCTCCCCGATGTGGGAGAAGGGCTTGGTCGCCGGGAGCAGTACTCTCCATCGGGTTCTGCGTAGAGAGGCAACCCATGTTCGACCAGGGTCTCACATCCCTCTCCTTTGGGCGGATGATACATGGGGGTGGGTCCCATTGCATCTCCTCATCAACCTCCAGATTTTGGGGCCCAGGGGCCAGGGGCCGGCCCAGAGGCCTTGTTCTGCAGGCACCCCCAACTGGGTTGGTTTTCAGTAGGCGTGGGACGACTTGAAGAAGCATGTGCTACGGGACTCGCTGGCCGTGACGCGTACCCACGCCTCCTGACTCGGTCGTGCTTGCGCTCTCTCGGGCGGCCCGGGCTCGATGGCAGGATGTTGGTGTTGGCTGCTCGGTTGCATAGTGGTGGAGGTGTGGTGCGTTCTTGCGTTCGTGGGTGTCCTGGTCCGCGGGCGTGGCGCACTATGGTGTCGCCTGTCCTGAGGACGCGGTTCCCGTTTTGACCCTTGCATGTCCGGCGCGTTTGGCTTTGGCCGGTTGGCCTGTGGTCTGTTTGCAGGGTGTTGTTTCTATAGCAGCGTGGTCATCGTCAGGTGGCGC
Source organism: Eutreptiella sp. 'Long Island Sound 2002' (assembly GCA_964036045.1). NCBI lineage: Eukaryota > Euglenozoa > Euglenophyceae > Eutreptiales > Eutreptiaceae > Eutreptiella > Eutreptiella sp. 'Long Island Sound 2002'. The sequence goes on along the minus strand of OZ038379.1, from coordinate 44,772,699 downwards.
ACTAAGCCGCATGGTCGGCTGGTTTGCCGTTGGGCCTGTTGTGCCGCTGCCGGCGTCAGCATGGTCGCTCTGGTGGTTCGTGGTGCAGGTAGTTAGGTTGTGTGTCGTTGGTGGCCGTGCAGTTGGCGGATGGTTATGTGGTAGCCACCCGGCGGTCGGCGTGCTTGTCGAGGGGCCCGCCACGTCGCAGCCGGTGGTTGCTCATGCCGCCGTGTTGGCGGGCCCTGGATGTGGTGGTGGCTTCCTCGTGGCACTCAGGGGTCCATGTAGGTCATCGGGGTGCCGCCAGCCGTGGTCGGGCCTGCTAAGGTAGAATCGAGTAGCCTGCCCTCGCCCTCGCACCATCTCGGCATGCACAACTCCATCTCTCGCTGCACTGACTTCCGTCGGCTTTGTCGGTCCCTTATCCTCACGTGTCTGCAGCGTATGTACAACACTGTTGGCGGCAACGCGCCCCCCGGTGCCCCGGGTTTGGTGCTCCCTCACGTCGCTCAGTGCCCCCCTTGTGCCCGTGCAAGTGTACCGTGCGGTTCTGGCTGGGTCGTGTCGGCTCCTTGGGGCCTTAGGGCCTTAGGTTACGTTGGGCCGGTACTGTTCTGGTCTGCGACCCTGCAGGGGCCTGCGGCCCCCATACCCCTGGCCTACATGGCTATCCGTACTCTGCCCCAGTGGATGACGTTCCTGCAGGTTACTTGTGCGGACGGCGATCCAATGTAACTTTCCTAAGCACCGCCGGCGGGGGCCGGTGGGTATATGGGCGCGTGGTTCTTCGGGCTCCCGTCATCCCCCTTGCTGGTGCTGTGTCCGGCCTCTCCCAGACAAGGGGGGCCAAGCGACTGGGGTTTTTGGGATGTGCATGCCTCGCGGCGCAATGCGCTGGTCCCCCGCGGCGTTGTTCCGGTTGTACCCGCTTGGTGGGCCTCCCATCCCCGCGCCTGGGAGCATTTCGGTGTGGCGGGCTGCGCCTCGTCGTGCCATTGATATTCGGACCGAGCACGGGGGTGCCCCACCTGAAAGGCACGGTGACGGGGACTGCGCCGTGGACTGTGGGGCCCCCTGTATTCTCCTGTTCTTGGCCATGGTGCGGCGGGCAGGCTAGCCCAGGGTGCACGGCGTGGTGTGTGCAGTCCTGCATAGCTTTCCGGGCGTTCTAGGGCTGCAAGTCGTCCAATCAGCTTACCGGCCTGGTGCGCTGGATGCGTTGTAGGCCCCCTCGGGACTGCTCGGCATACATCATGGGGGTTTGGCGGGAGCCGGCGTCTCACGGGTACGCACCATAGCTGAATAGCAGAGGCGCCAGCGTAAAGTGGGTGGGGTTTTGTGGGGGTGGTCTCAATGGTGCCCCTCTGGTGTTCTGCTCTGGTGGGCAGGCAGGGTTGCGGTCATGTCCGTTCGTCCCTGTGGTCGCACGGTGACGGGTGGGGTATGGCCGCGGTCTCGGTGATCTGCGCGTCCTGGGGCTCGGCGCGGTGGCCTAACGGCTTTGAGGGCATCGGGAAAGTCAGGGCGTCGGGGTTAGCCGGATGTCTGGTGAGGGCGGTGCGGAGGGCTGCCAAGCTGTTGCTCAAGAGGGCTGTGTGTGGTGCACGCGCTTGGTGCTGCGTGTGGATGGCGGGTGACACCTGCCCTGCCGCCAACGCCCAGATCTGGAGGATCGCGAAGACGGGGCATAAGTTGTCTGAGGCGGGCCGCCCGGCCGTCCGCTCGTGGGTCGGGATTGCCTCTGTCTGTTGCCGGCCATTCAGGTGCAACCTCCATGCCGCAGACCAGTCCCTGGTATGCGGCCACCTCCGTTCGACCCACTGCCACAGGCATTAGAGGGCGTGTCCTGGGTGCCAAGTGCCCTCCGCGCCAGACACGATGGCCGTCAGGAGGTCTGGACGTTGCCCCGGGAGTAGGGGAGTCGGGTCATCCGGCAGGCGCAAGTACCTTGGGAGCATGGAGTCAGCAGCCTCCAAGTCCCAGTGATTGTCCAGTGGTCGTGGCGTGATCCTCACCTGGTAGTAGTGGCCGCTTTCCAACACGACCATGGCGACTGTGCTGGGGGCGTCTCGCGGCGGAGGCTCCGCGTGTGCCCCCGGCCGTGCCGTTTGCGAGTAGCGCTTCGTCATCGTCCGGAGGTTTTGCCCCCTCTCCCTGGCTGTCCTGCTTTCCCAGTACGCAAGGCCTCTGTGTGGCGGGATGTTGAGGGCGTGGACTTTCAGTTGCGGTGCGGCTCGTGTCTGGCCTCCCGGGTTGGGTACAGGTCGGGGCTCAGCCGGCAGGGCGATGAGCGTGTGTGCCCAGGCGAGGTGCGGGACCCATACCCGCCCCCGGTCTGACTGGTGGCAGTTGAACCACCAGATCCACACGTCAACGAGGTCGTCTGAGGTCTGTTGTCCTAGGGTGAGGAGCGCCTGGAGGTGGCAAATACGGATGTTGGTAGCCCCGTGTGGGAGGAGGGCCGCCGCGAATCGCCGGTCGCCGCGGACGCCCTGGAAATGTACTCGGAGGGCGTCTACCAGGTTCGGTGAGGGCGTTCAGTAGTAGATGTCGTATACACTTTGCAGTTCCTCCAGGTTGAGGCGCTCCCCCGCGTGCGGTGGTCTGGGGGGTGGGGAGGGGCATGATTTCCCTGTCCCGGGCCGCAAGGGTGTCAGGCGAGGAATTGTCCCCTGACGCGTCGTCGTTAGGCTTCGTGTGCATGTTTGCCGCATCGGGCCCGGACTGGGAGGGTGCCGGGCTAGGGTGCGCGGCAGCGGGGGGAGTGGTATCGGGAGGTGCCGACCCCCAGATTTTCGTCATGGTCTCATCGGTGGTGGTAGTCGCGTCGCTGGGGTCATTTCGTGCTTGCACCGTAGCCTGGGTGGGAGGTGCGGCGCGGGCCGCTTTGAGGTCACCGGGCGGGGCTAGCTCGGCCACAGTCGGTGGTGTTGCAGCCACGGTGACTCCGATGGTCCCTGCCTCGTAGCCCCGGGTCCCCCTTGCCGCGTACTCCGGTGTGTGTGGTGGTACTTGCGGGCGCTCCGGCTGTTGTTGCGGAGTTGTTCTGGGGTTCTTGTCACAGGAGGTGTCCACTGAAGGCGCTGATATCGGTGTCGCCGTACGCGGGGCCGTCGATGGTTCATGTGGTCCTTGTGTGGTGGTGTTCGTCCTCGGATGGGAGGAAGCGTCGGAGAAGCTGGACGCCATGGTTTCTGCGGTCTCAGTGTGCGCGCTGAGCGCTGCCAAATGTGCACGTTCGGTGGGCGGGAGTATGGTGGGGATTGGTGTGCGGTTTGTTCGGGGCCTTTTTGTTCGTCGCTGGGGTTCGGCCGTGGGTGATATTTGCAGGTGGTGTTGCCAGCTCGGTTTGGTCGGGTTGCTGTCGTCGCCGGCATGGATGGTCACCTGTTGCGCTGCTGAGGGCGGCCCACGGCTCTGGTGTTGGGCGGTCGCCGACCTCCTGGTCCCCCGCTGCGGCTGCATTGTCAGAGGGGAGTGTTGCCTGGTTGCTCCATCCGGGGCGCGTTGGTCGTCCTGGTTCGGCCGGGGGTGGACGAACGGCCAGAGTGGGCTCTGTTGCGGATCGCATGGGGGTGCCATTCTGGTGGGTCGTCTGTGCGGGCTCTGCGAGTGGCCGGTGCGTACCACCTGCGTCGGGGGCCCCTGGGCCGTCGGGGACCGTTGGGGCTGGTGGCCTGTGGCTCTGTCTGGTCCCAGTAGTTCTCGGGGAGGTGGGGTCGGGATCGTCCAGATGTTATGCCGAATCGGGGCCTCTCGGATGCGGAGGGCCGCTCTGTGGTGCCACCGCCAATGCAACTGGTTTGGGTCATCTGGGGTGTAGGCCCCCATGTGGGCACGTGAGGCGGGTGGCCAGATACCGCCACTGGCCGGGGTGTTCCATGGTGGGGGGCGGGGAGTGTTGCCCTTCACGGAGGTTAAACATGACGTTCGCCATGGTGCGGGCGCCGGTCCTGATGTGGTGTACGTCCATGTGGATCCACCAGGCTCTCCTGTCCCCATGGTCCGGTCATTCGTGGGGGTACCCCCTTCCACCGGTCCACTGACGGTGCCGGTCTCTGCTGGCGCGCGGACCCCATGGATCGGCACGTCGTCTGCACCTGGATGCTGACTAGCCACCCCTTGGAGCAGCCCTCCTGCCCGACCATCCCGCGCGGTGGTTGCGTGGGTTTCTGCCGCCAATCCCACAGCGGTATAGGTGCGGCGAAGATGCGCCTGAGGGGACGCAGAGGCAGGGTGCCGCGCAGGGCTGGTGGGCTCCTCGTCCTGAAACAAGCGCTGAAGTGCGGATCTGGCCATTGGCCACGTGGTTGCAGCCCTGTTCTGGCAGGACGCCATGAAGGCAACCAAGGACTCATCGTTGTGGAGGTGCTCGTCTGCATGCGGTTCTTGGTCCGCCATTGGTGCGGGGGCGTCAAAGGTGGACGCCAGGATGTCCTCCTTTTCTGAGGCTCTGGGCGGTGGATTGTCCTCTGTCTCCGCTTGTGCCTGGTGCATGGCCGCACCGGGGTGTACACACTTTCCCGCGGCTGCAAATTGTGGCAGGCGGGCGCCATCAGTGGCTCCTACGGCCCGCTCCTCGTGCAGTACGGCCGCGGGGCTGTTGGTGGTGCCCGTGGTCCACTGTCTCCCTGGATCGGTGTGTCTGGTGCCCCTTGGTGCCCGGACGGCGCACGTCTCCGCCTCTGGCTGGTGGGTGGCCTGCGGGCAGGGTGCTTCCTCCGCTGTGTCTGCCTTACCCGGGGAGGCCGCAGGCGGTGCCTGGGTGTCGGGCATGGGTCAGCCGCGGCACCGCTGTGGGCGTCTGCATCCATTGCTGTGGATGGTGGTGGGTGGGCCGTGCCAGTGGGCTCCCCTACGTGTGTCCCGGAGGTTGGTTGCTGAGGGCACCCAGGTCTCCCCGCATCCGTGTCGTGTCGGCAATTCCTGACCCCGATGGTCCCCGGCGGTCCCGTTCCAAATCTTCTCGAGTCCAGCTCCTCCGCCTAGGCTTTTAGGGTGGGTAAACTTCCCAAAATGACCCTCAATCCACTTAATGTGGCGAGCCTCGGCCTACATTGCCGGAGCGCTGATTGTTTTCCAAAGACAATGGCTCGTACAGCATGTGCAGAAATCCTTTTTTACAAGTACAAACAATATGTTCGCCCATTTTGGGATAATGAAAATGGTAAGTAGTGTGACAGGAAATTTGCGTCCAAAGCTACTTGCCAAGTTATATTGCACCTATGGCACATAGATGAAGTGATTCCATTACTCAATGATGGCCAACACAGTTACCATGCGGTACAGGCTTCCAAAGTGTGCTTTCATCCTTCATGCATCATGTTTCCTCCTGGACTGTTTCATGAATATAACAGTTGAAAGTCAGATGGCACGCAAAAGGTGTCCCATTCTTCCGGCCAATTGAATGTTGCACTGTGGAAGTCTTAGCATTGATTTCATTGAGCAAAAATCGATTACCCACTACTGATTCCGGATGTTCACTGTGATTTGGGTCCAATGCAACTCTGTGTGGGTCCCATTGACGATTATAAAGAAGGCACGCACAATGGCAAGTAAATGTTGTCTCATTGGACCGGCCAACGCAGGGTTCATAATGTTTCTAGTCCTCCTTCCTGTGCAATTGTTTGCAGTGTGGTTGATTTTGTTCAAAAGAAAGAAAACAGGACACAGGACAAAACAGAAGAACAACAGAACACACAGTCTTGGATATTTCGCAATCATTGTGTCGAGTGTTGAGTAAACCCCATGAGCCACCCAAGTGCTACCTGTGGCTCGGATCTGCGTCCTCTGGCGCTTCAACTCGTTCACATCATTGCCAAGCCAAGCGTTCACCTTTCGCAAGGCGCACAAAAAGGCCTGCTGCTTCATTATCATCCTCAGACTGTTCCTCTTCAGACTGTTCAGAATTCTCGTCCTCCGCAGCTGAGTCCTCGTCGCTTTGTCTTTCACCACCTTGCGAAGTGTCTGTGGCTGATCCATTGCTCTCGTCTGGTGCCTGCAAAGCAGAACACGAGGGATCACGCTCGTCTGACGACTGCAAACAACAAAACAAGGCAGTTCGTCATGCTACACTGATTGTGCTGCGCTGTGGGACGCAAATGTGAGACAACACAATGCAACACAACCTTAGCGGAACCTTCTCGTTGCCTGCCGGTGTCGCTTGCCAATGCATCACACTCGTCTGCTGACTGAGACGCAGGAGACAAGGGATCGCGCTGGTCTGATGACTGCAAATAACAAAACAAATGTGTTCGGCATCCTACACTGATTGTGCCGCGCTGTGGGATGCGAATGCGAGACAACGAGCGACCAGGAGTCAGTTGAGCATGCAGCTGCAGCGATCCGCGCTCTCCTTATTCCTCAAAGCCGTACACACCCGTTGCTCTGTACGGATCGTGCTATGCGACACTGTGCAAATACCTGTATTATGCAGAATGGCCGTGCCGCTGCTTGGGGCACTACTGCGAGCCATGGCACATGACAGTGAGTTAAGGCATAGTTAACGAGTAGTAAAACCAGATTTTGGCGAGCAATCAACAAGGGACAATACCCGTGAAGCTTCTATGTTGCATGAATTCTCCGGAAGCTTCTTCCGAGCGTCGTTCTGCAGTCGCACATCCTGCATCAGGCACAGGAAGTCGGATGCAATTGCGTGTCACAGAAAGTGCCAGCAGAAAACATATTCAGGATTTTTGCAAATGAGCAGCCGACATACTTTTTTTGTTAGAGCCATTTTGAAATCTTGTACTGAGGCGCCCATCTGGCCAGTTTTACGGGGTGCACGTGTGTCTGCTGGCAGGGCCTGTGGGACGCATTTGCTTGCCACAGGCCTTCATGTCATGATGTCCTAGATTTTGGAAGGACAGCTGAACCACCCTACCCAATGGATATCCTAATGTCCTAGCCTAGTCCCGATCATGTGCATTTTCAAAGTAATAATTTGTCAGAAAGCAAAATACAACGTCATGCGATTTGGGAAGCGTTTTCCTGCCACAGGATGTGCCAATTTGCTTTTGGTGCACGCTTTGTATGCATCCAAGGATCCATGGAAAAGGAAGGGGCCACTAACCAGGTACAGGGGGCAAGTTTGCATGCGGCCAAAAATGAGGTCTGGGAAGCACCCCTTGGTCGTTGCATGGTAGACATGTCTGTTGGAAAGTACTTTGGGAAGTAAATGCTTGTCACCGTACGTTCCATCCTCATCTCTGCAAGAAGATTCCACGTATTGATGCACAAATACAAGATTACAAGCAGTATACTGGCTGTAGTGTCAAGGCGTATTGTAATGCAAGCAAGCAGTGTGGATTGGACTCATGTTTTGGATCTAAAAGCTGAAAAAGTAAATAAATGAGGCATTTAGGGAAGTTTTCCTACTGTAAAAGCCTAGGCGTCGTCCGTGTCGTAGTGTATCAGATCTCTGTCCTTCCTATCCATTTCTGCCAAGGACATGGGGGCCATGAGTTTGGCGCGCCGCGCTTCCAGTCTTCTGCGGCTGTCGCCTTCTGGCGTCTCCTGGGGTCCTGCCTCAGTGTTCCCCGTGGGGTCGTCCCGTTGTTCGCTGGGCGGTGGTGTGGGTAGCGCACCTGTGTCGTCCGGAGCCTGGGTCTCTGTGTGGGCCCCCGGGCCATATGGCCCCGGTGGCGTGTTGTCTGTTGTGCTGCTGACTGCCTGCGTCCAGTCTGTAGTCGGCACGGCAGTTGGTTGGGCCGTGCCCACCGGGCGGTATGCCCCCCGCAGAGTCCCAGCCAGTGTTGGCGCTTGCGGCTCTTGCGTTGCGGGGTGGGGCCCGTGGTGTTGTGCCCTTGTTGGTGCATCGGTGCCCGGGGCACGCGACGGCAACAGGGCCGAGGCTGGGCTGGTGGCTGGGTGATTGATGGGCGTTTCAGGTGTCGTCGGTTGTGCCGGGGAGTCTTAATGTGAGTCAGTCGCTGGGCGCGTCCGTGGCGGGGTCAGGGGGTGATGCCGTTCGCCGGTTGGTATCAAGCCGTGTAGGGTTCGTCGTCTTGTGGGGCTTGGGGCCGCCGTTGGTTGTTGGTTCCTTGCGTTAGGGGATTCTTCAGGCTGGAGGTTCTCCCCCCCGCTGGGAGGTGCTGGATCGCCCCGGTCCCTGCTGGCAGCGCCCTGTGGTGGTTCGCTGGTGGAGCCCAGCTGATGCTGTGGCATTGGTGGGTAGCAGCGTGCCGCTCGTTTCGCCGCACGCTGCTGCCGGGTGCACAGCGGGTCGGCTCCTGATGGTTCCAGAGCCCCCGTGGCCCCAGCTACGCTCCACGGCGTCGGCTCGGTCGCAATAGACGCACCGGACGAGCTTTGGTATCGCTGGTACTGGTCTCGCCAAGGGGGCAGGCAGTGGTCGGACTTGCCTGGTCGGCTGGGGATGCTGGTAGTGTGGCGGGGCTGCGACTCTTTGGGCTGCCCGGGCCACGGCCGCATTTCCATAGGTGCCTGCTTGGGGTGGGGAGGCGGGTGGCTGTTGGGCCCGAGCAACCACAGGGCGTAGCCACTCGGGCACGGGGATCTGTCGCCATGTTAACCATGCCGCCATGACCCTATCGATGGTGTCGGGGCGCAGGCCTCCACTGCACCAGGAGAGGTCCCCACACTCATGGCCGTGGGCATTTCAGGCGAGCTTCATGGCCCATTTGCCATCCCCCACCAGCCATCCGAAGGCGAAGAAGAGGTGGCTGGTCAGGGCGACAGTGACTGCCCTGTTGATGTGAAAGTACATTTCAGTTGGGTCCAAGGTGCTCCGCAGCTCGTCAATGAGGGGTAGGCTGCCATGTGGCACCGTGTAATGGGGCTCGTGGTCAGGGGCCTGGTTGGTTGGGCTGTCGCCTGCCGGTAACTGCCAGTGCGCTCGTCGGAATGCGGGGCGGGCTGGCGGTGGCGTCAGGACTTCCAGCGTCTCTAGCCACTCGACATTTGGGCTGTCCCTGCCGCCACTGTGGTCGTGGGGGGCCCAGATGTTCTTGGTGGCCGGCATCCTGATTGTGGCCAGCGTGAGGTCCTCATCTTGGGTTGGCCTGGGGGCTGGTCGGGTGCCGCGGGGGTGCCGCTGCCTGCCGATGGGACACTGGTGCAGCTTGGCCAGCACTGGCTGCAAAACTGGTGCCGCGTCTCGGTGCCGCCACAGCCAAGGTCATGACCGGGGCGCCCAAGCCAAGGTCCGCCTGCGTAGGGGGCTCTGCCCGCAGGCATCCTGAGGAAAGTGCAGACAGCGAGCAGGGCGCGCATGCCTCGGGCTTGTGTATGGGAATGCGCAATGTGGTGCAATGTGTGCCTGCGGTCAGGGTCCCCTGTGGTCCCCCGGTGGCGCGTTAATCTGTCGTCCGGATGGATCTGTAGTGTATGATCAAGTGGTGGTAGGTTCGTTGATCCTCTGGGGCGTGCCACGCTCCCTGTGTGTATACCTGGGTACGATGTTGCAGCTGTGCGTCCGCACGCTTACATACTATCATATCATATGTAGCACTTATCATACAGATGCTTACAATAACAACCTAAGCCCCAAACATGTGTGTGGACGGTGATAGGCACGCAAAAGCCTATGGAAATGGACCACAAACGGTGCAAAATAGGGCCAAAAACACGTCAAATGTTCATCGTTCATCCTATTCTTATGCACAAAGCATCATATGTTATGTAATTCTTATAATTCAAATGCATACAATACCACCCCAAGCCCCAAAAAAAAATGTGTGGACGGTGATAGGTGATCAAAACCCTACCTATGAACCATATGGATATTGGGCCCCATGGTGCATGAGAAAGGGATGATTAGCCTGGAATAAAGGCAAAACACCGTTTGTCATGTAGGCTTCTACCAATGGTGATGACAATTCGTTCATATATCACCTCTATACCACCTTCTATAGCCCTGTAAGGCCCTCTACATGGCCTCCATAGACCCTAAAACCATGAAAAAAAGTGGTTTTTGGCTAGAAAAGTGTGCATTTCTTAAGATCTGTGCCTGCCAATCTGGATTGTTTTAGGTCAGCAGCAAGGTATTGATCTGGTGGACACGCTCATGCCTTTACTTTGCTTCCAACTGCGAAAAAAAGTGGACTTTCTTGGGGATTTTCTATTGCGCACGGCGCTCGGGAATCTGAAACTCGCGTACGCGGCAGTTGTTGACTGTTTATCTGCGGCTCAAGCTTCAGGGACAGCATAATTTTGTTAAAACAAAAAAACCAACAGCACTACTGTCTGTAATTTCAAATTGCGGTTCTGAAAATGCATGATTGTGAATTTGGGGGAAAAACAGCTGCTAAAATCATAGGTGGCGGTGAGTTGCATGTGGCTCACTGTAGCCTTTTTGTCGGGTGCATTGTCAGCGAGGACTCGGTGGATCGCCAGTGGCACTGCCCCCGGTAATACGGCTTCCCTGATCTCCGGTGTCTGCATCAGGCAGCGCACCCCGTTGGCCGGCGGGTTCGCCGGGCCCCATCTGGCATGTTGCGTGATGGTGTCCTCTTGTTTCCATGTGGCCAGGTGTACTTCGTCATGGGCCAGTGGGCATTTAGTGAAGTGGTCCCACATTTCCGGTGTGCGCATGTGGCAGGGGCATATGGTGTATTCGGATGGTATGTCCACACCCTTCCTGCTGTACCATCTTGCGACTCTGTTGTTTAGGGGTAGTTGCTCCAGCAGGAGTTGAGCCCGCTGTTTTTGCAGGTGTACTGGCAGTAGGGATGGGTCCAGGGCCGAGTAATACAGCGTCGTTTGCAATTCCTGTTGGATGTGTGTCATGACGGTGGTGTCGGTGTGGCTGCCCCGGATGTGGGCCATAGTTCTGAGAGGCTGTGCTTAGTGGTATGCCCGCCCCGTGTCATTGTAGAGCACGTCACCAGGCACCCAAGGTGGCGGCCCCCCGCCTGGTGTGATGCAGGGTAGGTGTTGGAGGTGGGTGTACCGGTGGTCGTGTAGCGGGGGCTCTTCTGGGGTTGGTACGTCCTCCGCGAGTTGGTTGTGTGCATGTAGGTCGATGTGTCCGTTGCCTAAGCTGTAGCGATGGAACTCTGAGTTAAGTGTAAGACAAAGTGCCCTGGCAGGTTCTGCAATGCCACCCACAGGTGTAGTGCTTGCGTGCCTAGGCTGGAGTCTGTCGCCTTGTGCAGCGGTTGTTTGGCGAGGCGCTGTAAGATCTGGAAGTCCACGGCTGCGTCCCTTACGACCCATACATCGTGCGGCTGAGTTTGTGGTAACTTGCAGATGTCGGTACCGGCGTCGACAATGATTGCTAGTGTCTTCAGATCACCGTGCGATGAGGCCCTGAAAATGGTGGTCCTCTCCAGGTGGTGTTGCCGCAGTTGTGCCAGAGCCGCCCCTCCGGCTGCAGGTGTGAGGCCCGTTCTGCCAGAGGCGTGCGGAAATATGACGGAGTTCTGGTCGTCTGGCAGGGGCGGTTCCTTTTCTGCCCTTGTATGAGGCACTTCTGTATGTATTGGAGTAGATACGCCCGTTGTGGGTGGTATGTGGTCCATTCAATGGTTTGTGTTTATGAGACTTCGCGGGGGCAACGTTGTTTCGTGGGATACGCAGCCGCCTCTGGCGCCGTGCTGCGGTGTTTTGCCAGTACTGGGTAGGTGAGGGCGGGCTGTTTGGTGCGGAACGCCCCTCGGTAGACACGGCACTCTGCCGGCCTAGTGGGCCGCCAAGTCACCGTGGCTAGCGTACCCACTGGGGCCGGTTCGAAGTGCGTGTGTAGCCACCGCTGCCGTTCGGGAGTAGCATGGGCTGTCGGTGTGTGGTGGTGGTGCGCCAACAGTTGAAGGATGATACACTGTGCGGCCAGCGCATGGGGTCCGCATCGTCAGCATGTGGTGGGTATGCCTGTCAGCGGATCCTGCGGTAGCAGCGGTGGGCAGAACTGGCGTGCCGTCGGTGGGGGTAGCATCCATAAGTCGCCCTGTGTTCCGGGTGGCCCGGGTCATAGGGTAACTTTAAGTCCGCTGGGTGCCAATAGGAGGACCGCCGGTATCGTGGTCTGCGTAACATACGCCACTTGTTCCAGTGGTCGGTGGTGGGCCTGGCTTCTTGTCGGCGGGCTTTGTGGTAGGGGTTGCTTGTGAGTGCCCCAGAACAGGTAGTAGGCTTCACGGATTTCGCCATCGGTGGGTTGCGGGCGATCGGCCCTGACTGCCGCCTGTCGCAGATGGTTTTCCAGGAGTGATTTGTTGGGCCAGTCAGGGTGTTGTAGGAAGGAAACGTGGTCGGTGTCACCCTCATGAGGTGTAGTGTGGTGCCCAGGTGATCGAGGCTGGTGGTGTCCCCTGTGGATCCCCCGCCCACGTCAGTGTGTAGGATGGCTATGGGGCCTGTCTCCTCGCACTTGTGGTTCGTTTGAATCACATGCCTGTGGTGTGGCAGCAGGAGCTGTAGGTGGTTCCATATGTGTGTTCCTACTGTGGTGGGGAGGCTTCTTTTGGGGAGGATGTATTGGGGACATGTATTGCGGCGATGCTGGGCTTCTCGTAGTGTTAGTGTGAAGACTTCCCGTACCCGGCCCTTGGTTGTGCATGAGGCGATGTAGGTGAGTTGCGGTGTGCGCAGTGTACGCGCTATAGACCAGGTGGTCGGTGCCGTCATCGTAGTATGGCGCTGATGCTGCCCAGACCTCTGCAGGGAGAGATGTGGGCCGTTGGCCGTGGATGGCCCACAGCTGTCGAGCTGTGGTGACGGCCCTTTGCAGCATGTGTTTGGGATGTGTCAGGTGCAGGGCCTGGAACCCAATAGTTGCATTCAGCACGGCTTGTAGGTACTGAGTGGCGCGGCGGAAGGGGTAGGGGGCGAGCGGCTTGGGGGGATCGAGGAGGGTGGGGGCGAGGGATAAGTGTTCACTAGTTGGCGGGGGGGCGGGGCTGGGGTTGGTGCAAGATGAAATCATGGAGGTTATGAAGGTTGTCGCAAATGTGGAACAAAGTGTTGTTGAGAGAGAATCGATTGAGGCTGACGCGTTCCTGATCATCATAGCGTATGACTTCCCCTTCATACCATCCGGTGTTGAACACCATGTGCAACGTTTCCCCTTCCACAAGGCCGGAGGCCTTGCATCGGTTCCAGGCACGGAAGCCGTGGGATCTGCCTCCTAGCCGATAGACAGAGTCAACAAATGCTCTTTGCAGCCGGGTGGCTTTGCTGGACTGCACAGCATCACAGCCTCAACTGTTTGTTTGTTCGGGGATTACATGTTGGAGGTATCTCATTGAAAACTTAAATATCTGAGATTGCATGAAAATGTCATAGGGGACAAGTTTCAGACAGCCCTCTGTTCTGCCCATATATTTGTTCTTTGGTAACAGTCTTTGGGCAGGAGTCCATAGACTGTGATATTGCGCCAGATAGTCTTCTCAATCATTTCGAGTTGGTGGGTGTTGAATGGGCTTGCAAGCAGGCGATACGCCAGCATTGTCTGCAGCCCCTTGTTGCACAGCATGATGAGTTCAGATGCGTTGAGTTTCAGGGAGGCAAGGACATCAAAACAAGCGTTGACCTCTGAAGCTCATGGACCCTCTCGCTTTGATCTGAAGTATAACAGTATACTCCTAAGTACTTGTACAGCTGGTGAGTCTGTTTGTTGCTGTCGCATGTGGCGATTTTGCCTCCATGGCGAGAGTAGATTTCTGCGTGGCCCGATCCGCGGAGGGCGTGTAGCTCAGTTTTGGTGACGTTCATGACAAGGCCCAGGGTTCAGGCAGGTCCAGCAAAGGCCTCAAAAGCTTCTTGGATGTCGCACAGGGAGGCTGCGAGGAACAGGATGTCATCCACAAAAGCGTGGATGCCTTTCTCCAAATCACAGTCTATTTGCGTGTCCAGATAGAAAAACATCTGGTTCAGGTACAGGGTGAAGAAGACTAAGTGGGCACCCTTGTCGGACACCGCGACGTTCGAAGTTGCCCGCTGTTGCTCTGCCAGGCGGTCAGTGGGCCAATTTGGTTACTTTTAGGCCACCAAGTCAGCCACTTTGGGCCCTCCGACGGCCGGGGTTTGCCACTGTTGGCCATTTTCGGGGTCCCAAGACGACTGAATTCGGTCAAACTTGGATCGCCAACTCAGCCTATCTTGGTTGACACAGAGGGGCAAAAACAGTCAATTTTGTTCCCTGGACTAGCGGTTGGTCGTATGCGTGGGTGTAGAGGCGCTGGATAGATGCAATTAGCTCCTCTGGTAGCCCGTATCCCCGTAATGTTGCCGATGGCGCGGCTAATGGGACCCAATTAAATGCTTTATTAAAATCCAGATAGAGATGATATAGCCTGCCGTTCCTTTGCAGCATGCCCGAGACCGCATGGTAGATATGGCCCTCGCAGCGGTGCTTGGCCAGCACACTGGCTGGCATGCATGCATAAGACTGTTTGTCTGGACCTGCTGTGTGAGACTTTTACAGAGCGAAGTGGCGCTGAGCTTAAGTATTGTTTGGTTGAGACATATTGAAGCGGTACCCAGGACCCCATGTCCGATAGGGCAAGTGTCCATCCTTCCCTGTCACCTACGCCTATTCCCCGTCCTGTGGGATGGGATATGTTGCCTCGATGAGCATGAGACCGATCCCGTCCCTGACCTTCCGAATCTTTTATATCCGTCAGGAAATTTTATAATTTGAATTTAATGATTGGACCTTGCGGGAAATCGGTTAAAATCGATTATTCTGCCCAGATTTCTCGCCGCCGTGAAAATGTCACCCGTCTTTGCTTGCGCGTGTGTTGGCGGCGTGTTTCCGTGGCGAGATCTTTTTTGACTTTTTCTCCTGTATCTTTGAGGTTGGAAAGGAGGTTACTAGGTGGACCTGTAGGGTTCGTCATGTACTTTCATCTAGCATGCTCACCAGAATTTTTCGCCGTTGCCTCTGGGAGAAAATTGAAACGCAAGCTTTTCCGTCAAGCGACCGAGCTCATGGTTCTCATAGACCATGAATTCGTATGGACCTCTACATCTCCTCCCTTTGTCTTCCTTTCATGCCCCCTTCACATGGGCATATCACTTCCTTTGGGACAGCGGCTTATAGGGGTTTTTTTGGGACACACATGGGTATGAAATACCCAAGTCCAAAAAATCCGCAACCGCCAACTTTGTGTACTTGTGAGCATGAACGTAACCAACTTAACATAATGCTCACAAGACCACTAGCCCTAGGAATTTTTTGATTTTGGAGGTAACTGAACAATGGCTTCCCGCAATTCAATGCAGACCGAAACCTTGTTGCTTGAAAGGACGACTTCTCCTCTATATTCTGGCAAAAATGGCCGTGGCACCAAGGATTGTTTTCGAAGCCATGGGCCATATTACCCTCGAACGGAGGCAATATGGAAAATAGAGGGCACAAGGAGCATCTTTTATGGCCTGCTTGATTTTTCCAAGCCTATTCACTATTCCATATAATATTGCCTTCTGAGCACGCGCGCCTAGGCTGCCTTTTGCACACGTACGAATATGCATGCATGAATGAAATGGGATCCAAGGGAGGACCTGACCCATAGTAAGTATGTTTGTGAGCACTTACTATGGGCCCTTCAATTTGGGTATATGCCATATTATATGGGCTTAGGTGTCCCATGGCTATATATGTCCCAGTATTGGCATTTTGGCCACATTTGCCACTTTTTGTGTGCTCCCAGGACCGAAGTGTTAAAAATGGTCTTCTTGTGCTTCTGACCCGAACCAATGTTGATGAAGTGACTCGAGGCTTTGGGTTGCTTCCTTGCAAAACCCTAAAGTCCATCTGTCTTGGGAGTCGGAGATACACCTTTTGGAGTAAAAACTTTTGGGACTGCTAACCCTCCTTTTGGCAATGATGGCAACAAACCCCATCTCCCCCTTAATGTTCGCCCCCCTAGGTCCCAATATATGCCCCATGTTTACCCTCGAGGTTGACTCTACCCATTTTTCCCCTCAGCTGAAAAATGGTACACGAAAAGTGGCAAGGGGCAGCAGACCTCATATTGAGCCACCCATGGCTCTCCGATCCCGAGGAGAGAGCACAAGGGGATACACCCTATTCGAGGAGGGTTCATGTCTGCTCTTCAAATCACCCTTAACCTTAGACAACGGCTGCACACAACCGTCCCATGTGTCTATAGCGACTATGGTTAGATTTTTGCTGGCCATTACCATGGAGACGAGGGATCGTGAGTGTGGGCCGTTTAGCCAAATTTTCACTGTTTTTGCCATTTTAGGCCAAGTTGGGAATACCATATCTCCACGAGGCAAGGGACCTAGCCAGGAAGGAGTGACAATTCTTGCAGCATATGACCAAGGGTCATTTGCCCTAGAGGTAGGTAGGTAGGTGCACTCGGTTGTGGAGAGGCGCCCCATGGTTCCCCCTGGCGTCGCCCCTGTGACGAACAGAAAGAGGTTCCGCGCGTGAAGAGGGGAGGCGGCTTACATCCCGCTAGACCTGACTCGTGGCCCCCAACAAAGCGGCCCCGGGCAACACCGGGAGGGCTGGTCGCTGCCAGCGTGACTGTTTGTCATGCCGGGAGGGTGGGCCCCCGTGCTTGCGCACGTCCCCTCCTTTGGGCGGAACCCTAGGGGTTCACCTGACTTCCTGGCGTATCCCGTTCCCAAGGCATGCATGCATGTTCTTGGTACTGGGGTTCCGAGGTGCTTGGGTGTTGCACGCTCCGCCTCGAGTCCCAAAGCAGCGCAGGCCTTAGGATGCAGCCTTACCCCTGGTCTCCGGATCTCGTTTGGCCGGGTCACCTGCATGGCACGGGCTGCCTCAGTGCCCGGGCTATGGACACTGGGTTTCTTACTGTTGTGTGGCGCTTGTGTTTGGGTCTGGGTTGTGGTTGGCTGTGTGTGTTTGGGCTCGGGTTTGGGCTGCGCCCGGCCACTCCTGGCTGGGGTGTTGGGCTGTGTGTGTGCTCATCCGAGCGGTCCGCTTGCACCCAGCCACTCCTGGCACGGGTGCGCGGTGTGGGTGTGTGTGTTTGGGCTCGGGTCTCGGCTGCGCCCCGCCACTCCTGGCTGGGGTGTTGGGGTGTGCGTGTTTGTGTGCGTGCTCCGCTTGCACCCAGCCACTCCTGGCACGGGTGCTCGGCGTGGGTGTGTGCGTTTCGGCTCGGGTTTCGGCTTCGCCCCGCCACTCCTGGCTGGGGTGTTGGGCTGTGTGTGTGCTCATGTGCGCGCTCTGCTTCCACCTAGCCACTCCTGGCCCGGGTGCGCGGTGTGGGTGTGTGTGTTTGGGCTCGGGTTTCGGCTGCGCCCCGCCACTCCTGGCTGGGGTGTTCGGGTGTGCGTGTTTGTGTGCGTGCTTCGCTTGCACCCAGCCACTCCTGGCACCGGTGCGCGGTGTGGGTGTGTGTGTTTGGGCTGGGGTTTCGGCTGCGCCCCGCCACTCTTGGCTGGGGTGTTGGGCTGTGTGTGTGCTGGTGTGCGCGCTCCGCTTGCACCCAGCCACTCCTGGCACGGGTGCGCGGTGTCGCTGTGTGTGTTTGGGCTCGGGTTTCAGCTGCGCCCCGCCACTCCTGGCTAGGGTGTGCGTTGTGGGTGTGTGTACTCAGGTTCGGGCTTTGGCTGCGCCCCGCCACTCCTGGCTGGGGTTTGTGGTGTTCGGGTTGGCTGATGCCCGGCACCCGTTCTTGTGCGGTGGTTCGTTGCGTGTTGTGCGCGCTCTCCGGGTTTGTGGCACCCAGCAGCCGTCGCTGCGTGGCACCTGTCCGTGTGCCTTGGTTGTGGCCGGCGGTGTGCCTCTCCGGCGTGCCTCGTGGCCCCGCGTGGTGCGCCGCGCCTCGTCCCGTCCGGTCGCTCTCGGTGCTCCGATTGGCTTTCCTGTCGCCGTGGTGCCTTTCCCCAGCCCGGGGGCTTGCGCCCCCAGTTTTAGTGGGCGGCTGCGCGGGGCACGCGGAGGCCGGCCAAGAACTGGGCTCTTTGTGCCTGCCGCCGGCCCCCGCCGAGGCGGGGGGGCTGGGCTCGCTCCGCGTCGTACCTCGTCTGGGGCCCCGCGATGGGGTTGTCCCTGGCGGGTCCCTCCGGCGTTGGTCTTGGGCTGCGTGCGCTGCGGTGGTTGGCGTGTGTGGACCCGGTCACTGACGCGTCCGGTTTCCCGGACCGTCCGTTGTTCGACGGGGGACTCGGCCAGTGCACCGGGGCTGTTTCGTGTGGACGCCGACACCGCCCCTTTCAGGTGGGAGGACGCCACGCCGGGGTCCCGCGCGTGTGTGCGTGTGCTTGCTCTTCTTGGCCGGGCCCCACCTTTCCCTTTGGCCGCTTTGGCTTTCTGCTTCGCTTGGCCGCTCCATTCCTTGTTTTTTTTCATTTTTTCCGCGCCCCCTTGGTCTCCTGCCTTCTCTGGTTCTCCGGCCTCGGGTGCCTTGGGCCTTGGCGCTGTGCTTTGCGTTTTTTTTCTTTTTTTTTCCTCCCGCCTCTCGGCTCTCTGTGCGCTCTCGCTTTATTTTTTTTCCTGCTTGGCCGTTGGCTGCTCCTTGGTCCTTGGTGCCCACCCCCCCCCCTTCCTTTGTGTCCGGCTGTTTTTGTCGCTGTCGCTCGGTGCCCCCCCCCCTTTTTTTTCTTTTTTTTTTCTGCGTGCGCCCCCGTTGTCTTTGGCTTTCTCTTGTCTCCGGCCCCGGGTGCCCTGGGCCTTGGCGCTGTGTTTTGTTTGCTTTGTGGGCCTCCCGCTTCTCGGCTCTCCGTGCGTTCTCGCCTCTTTCGTGCCTCCCGTCTGGCCGTTAGCTGCTGCCCGGTTGTTGCTGCCCCCCCCCCCCCTTCTGTGTCTCGAGGTTTTCGTCGCTTCCGCTCCGTGCTGTGTGCCGTGTGTTGTGCTGTGCTGTGTGTCCCGATTTGTGGTGCTGCACTGCGCTGCTGCGCGTTGTGTCACCCCGTGTTGTGCTGTTGTGTGCCGAAGGCGCTGTTACCAAAAGGCAAAAGGCCGGGATGTCTGGCCACGGGTACAGGTAAACGGGCTGGGCTGTGTGTGTTGTGTGCGCGCTGTGCGTAAGTGTGTAGGCCTCGGCAGGGGGAGGGGGAGACGGGGAGACCTGATGAGTACGCCTCTGGCGACCGCGCTTATTCCAGGAGCTCCTGCTGCACCCCTTTCTGCTTGCTGGTGCAGGCATAGCTCCTGCAACGCCCACGCCATCGTGCTGCCCGGGCCCAGGCGGGCCTTCAGCAGTGTGGCACGCGCCTTGGCGTGGGCGTACCAGATCCGTATGGACTCCTCCACGACATGGCGGAGGAACTCCGTGCCCAGCGAGTCGGGCCCCGTACACTCCAGGTGGGCCAGCTGCATGGAGGGGGTCCGCAGGGCTGCCGCCCACTGCCGCCCACAGCTGGTGACGCACTGCGGCCGCCCGTGGCCCCACCTTCTGGTCGAGCCATGCTGCGAGGCGCCAGTGGGCTGGCCCCCACTCCTGCGATTGAGCCGAGCAGGCCCACAAGTGGGGCACCGTCTTGGGCTGTGTCCCGCACAGGAGGCACTTTGTATCCAGCACCGTGACCCGGTGGGATGAACGGTGGGCTAGGACGGCCATGGTCGGGACGTTGTCCATGCGATGCGCCGTGATGTGGCGCTGCTGGTCGTGGTCGAACCAGTCCAGAGGGAGGCCCCCCCCTGGCATGAAATTTACCCCCCAGCAGGCCTCGTGGATGGCTTGCGCTGGTATGGAGGCCCAGTCCTGCAACCAGTCACCCAGCGCCGTCGGGGAGAGCTGGCACTGGTCGCGGAAGGGCACTGAGGGGATAAATGAGTAGGGGCGCCTGAGGAGCCACGTGAGGTCTACCTCCGGCGGCTCCCGCGTTGCTGCGTCCACACGGACGTTGACGTTCGTGATCCAGTGCGATGGTTTGGTCACCGAATTGATGGCAGACCTCGGGGAGAGGCGCTGCCCCCCCAGGACAATGGCGTATAGGTGGTGGATGCCATCTCCGCAGTGCCCTCCCTCCTGGTACGTGCGGAGGGCCCCCACTGCTGCCTCCGAGTCCGGCACCAGCCAGTAAACCCCCGGCTGTGTCGCCAGCCAGCGGGCATACGAGAGGAGGGCCATCGCCTCCCCCTCCTGGGAGGTGCCCACTCCTGAGGCCACCTGGGCCTGATACTCCCCAGGCCCGCTCTGGACGACCCCGGCCATGGCCATTCCCGCCTGCGTGGCCCCTGCATCCACCGCCACGACACTGCCTCGGAGGGTCGCCAGCGCAGGCAGGTTATGGAACCAGACGCCCGGGCAAGTCTCAGGGGCAGACACTTGCGGGGGGCTGGTTGCCCGGCCGTGTGGCCCCAGGAGGGCCATGTCCCCATGGTGCTCCCTGAGGTGGGTGCGCAGGGCCTGGTGAAGCTCCGCTGGCACTGATCCCACCGTATCGAGGGAGTAATAGAGGGGCCACTTGTGCGGGTGCCCCGGGCATTTGTGCGCCATGCACTCCGCTGGATATTGGAAGCGCGCCACCGCCGCCGAGGCTATGGCGATCCACGGAAACGGCAGCAGCGTCGAGGTGACCGTCACGAGAGGGGCCTGCGATGTGGTGGCCCAGTTCCAGTAGGCGGCAGTCGGGGGGGCTGTCGTCCACACGACGGTAGGCGCCCTGACCCCAGTGCGCTGGAGCTGGGCCAGGGACTCCTGCTGGTGGTCGCCCCACAGCTGGGCGTGCAGTGGCGCATCCACCTGCACTTGGATATCCAGGAGGGCCACCAGGGGGCGGTGGAGCCTGGTGTCGCTGGGCAGGGTGCCCAGGATTTGCTGGCACAGCCGGGGTTCTGGCACCCAGCCTGCGGTCCCCATGGTGTCCTGCAGGGCCGCGGTCATCCAGAGGGGCTGCCCCCTATGGTATATCGTCTCCATTCGGGTGGTTTTGGCCGCCCGGCCCCCCACCATGACTTCCGCCTGATAGGTGGGCACGGCCCCCGGGACCCAGTCCTTGGGTGCCGCTTGCCATCGCGGCGTGGGTTCCCTCAGGAGCGGGACTAGTACCGCAGCGTGGCGGGCCAGCCACGCACGTAGTCCCGGGATCCCCTTGCGGGCTGGCGCTCGTCTCTTCATGGCTCGCTCCGGTAGCACCTGGTGATTCTCTGTGTAGAGGTCGCCGAGGTGATGGTAGCCCAGGGCCTGTACTGTTTCGTACACCGTCAGGGGGACGACCACCTGCGCGACGGCGCCATACAGAGTTGTGTACACCTCCACCCGGGGGGCAGGGGCCGCTGCTGCCGCCGATCGCGGCCCACCGGGACCTCGGACCAGGATGGGGGTGGTCCCTGAGCACTGGCCCGGCATCCACATGGGCAGAGCCACCTCATCCACGACCCGCTGCAGGGTGGCTATGAGGTGGGGGCACTTGGGGTGATGCGTGTACTGCCCTGGGGTAAGCACCGCCGGGCAGCCCCCCCTGAGTGCCTGGTGCGTTTGCAGGGAGTAGGCCTGGGAGTCCCGGAACTCCTGCTTGGCCCAGGCCCCCTGCCGAACCCACTCTTGAACTACCGCCGCCTGCCACGAGTGCTCCGACCCAGTGAGACCCTGGGAACCATGCTCCGAGGGTCCCCAGAGCGTGTCGGTATGAGCGTGGCAGGAGATGCCCGTCACGTGCGTGTATGCTAGTACCATGAGAGCATCGTTTGCCGCGTGTAGGACCCTGGAGGGCTGGATCTCCGGGGCCCCTGCCAGTGCCTCCCGCCGCAGGTCCGGGGTACTCGTCACCCATGCGCGGCCTAATTGGCGGGCCACGGCTGCTGGTGTAGGCGACCGTAGGGGCCGCGGGTCTGACGTGGAGCCGTGCTGGATCTTGCGGTCAGGGACGTCCACCCGCAGGATTCCCTGGTAGTATACCCGCTGATCCAATAGGACCCCCTGTATGGGGTGGGAATCGCCCCGCTCCAAGAAGGCGATCGTGTCGTCCACCCACATGAGGTAGGTAGGTAGGTATCTTCGGGAGCTCGGGATGCCTCCTCTGACATTGCAGGAAGAAGGTCTTACCAAGGGGACGTCCTGTCCCTCCCACTGCCCTATGTCAGGTGCCTCTTAAGCCGCTCCCGCATGTGCTTGGGAAGGCATTGTGGCGGCCACCCGGTCCATGTGTCCCAGGTGGGAGGGTGTCCCCACATGTGTCCATGGGTAGGGCCACATGCCCCCTCCTTTGGGCGGCAGCTCTGGGGGGCTGCCCAGCCGTGTTGAGTATCTCTCACCACAAGGGGTATTGCTCCCGCTTGTCTACGGTACGACCGCCTCACCCTTGTGGCTTGAGTTGCGGGGCCACTCTGCTTGGCAGGTGACCCCCTCCTGGACTGTGTACCGGCTCGCCTGTCACTGGTTGCTTCCATGGCTCCGGGTGACGTTTGCCATGGTCCCCGATGCAGCCTGGCCGGGCTCGGACCAGTGGCCTTGGAGTACCGCTCCTGCCACTGCCCCGGTGGGTTGGCTGGGTCGCCCCAGTGCGTCCGACCCATGGGGTATTGGTTCTTCCCTGTCCCTCGGCCGCCCTACGTGTGTGCAGTGTCCTGGGCCGTTGGGCTCCTGTTCACCGGTGTGCCCGCGCGGTTTGCTGTGGTGCGTCTGCGGTGTCCTGGGCCAGCTGGCTCCTGTTCACCGGTGTGCTCGCTCTGTGTGTTGTGTTGCATGTGCGGTGTCCTGGGCCACTGGGCTCCTGTTCACCGGTGTGCGTGCTGTGTGCGGTGCGCGTGTGCCATGAGTGGTTGTGTCTCTCTTCCTCCCCCCCTAATTTTTGTCTTTTTTCTTTTCTTTTTTTTTTTTTTTTACTTGTTTTTTTCTTTTTTTTTACCTGTTTTTTTTTTTTTTTTTTTCGGGAAAAAAGAAGAAAAAAAAACAGAGGAAAACAGGGGCGCGCGTACACTGCAGGCACAGGCATAGGCAGCTGGTGCGGCGGTGCTATAGCGTTGTGTCCTCTGGCGTGTGTCGTCGGTGCTGTGGCGGCGGTCGCGCCCCAGGGGTGCGGCTCGCGTGTCCCGATGTACACGGGTATGGGTCAGGGTGGGTTTGGTTAGGTGTCTCTTTGCTTCTGGTGCTGGCTGGTTAGGCGGCTGTGTGGGCTGTGGCTGTGGGCTGCGTCTGCGTATTTCCCTCAGCGGGCCTGGTTTGGAGTCAAGAGTTGACGGTTTGGGGATGTGGCTCGGGTTGATTTGTGTTGGGGCTTTGGCTCGGTTAGGCTTGGGTTAGGGTGGGTTTGGTGAGGTGTCTCTTTGCTTCTGGAGCTGGCTGGTTAGGCGGCTGTGTGGGCTGTTGGTGTGGGCTGTGGTTACGTTGCTCCCTCGGCGGGTTTGGTTAGGAGTCAAGGGTTAGCGGTTTTGGGGTGTGGCTCGGGTTTGATTTGTGCTTGAGTTCTGGCTCGGTTAGGCGGTTGCGCGGGGCCGGGCGTGTGAATAGCGGCGTCCACGGGGTCGTGCGCCCGAGGCGAGTGCGGGGTGGTGCGTGCAGGCCGGCCGTTGGCCGGTGGCCTCACTGGGAGTCCCACACGGAGGGGTCGACGGGCGTGCCGGGGGCGTACGCAGCGTGCAGGTTGGGCAGCAGCGGGCGCACGTGCAGGGCGTCGGCGTGCCAGATGGGGGCCTCACTGAGGACCGAGGGGTTGGCGGCAAGCAGTATGCGATGCCCGGGAGGGGTGGGGGCGAGGAGCGGGAGGATGTCCGCGGCCCGCGACGTGGGGGCGAACACGACGTGGGCCGGGTGCGGCCCCGGGAGCGGTGCTGGGGGGAGCGGGACCACAGGACGGCAGTCTACTGTGAGGTGCCAAGTGGCGCGATGGTGGAGGAGCCGGACTAGGGCGATGCTGTGGCGCAGTGTGTGGGGCTGGGTGCTGGGCGGCGTGGGGACGTGCGGCTGGAGGGGGAGGGGGCGGGGCGGTGGCGTGGGAGGGGGCACGGCGGAGGAGTGACGTCAGTGACGTGTGTGTCGTGCTGAGGGTGGAGAGGAGCCCACGGTATCGGGCCCGGGTTCGGCGCCTTTAGGCGTAGTGGTGCTCGTTGTCGTGTGCGTTGGCTTCCTTCGGCGTCCGGTTCGTTTGGTGACTTCTGGGGGGGGCCTGGCGTGGCGCCCCGTGGTGGTGGTGTGCTGGGTAACGGGGTTAGATGGCGGCGCCGCTGGCCGGGGGGTCAGGCGCGTCGTGTTGTGTGGCGCGCAGGGCTCCTGGGGTGCTGTGGGTGTCGCCGGTGTCGGTCCGCGGACGCTTGTGGGGTGGTGAGGGGGTGTGTGCGTGCGGGGCTGGGCTTTGGGTGATGTCCCACAGGCGGATGCCGTCTCGCCGCGTTTCCTGGAGGGTCTCCCGCAGGCGCCTGAGGACGTACGGGTGTTCCTGGGGCGCGGGGAGGTTGCGGGGGTGGACTCCCAGGGGGTGGAGCGCATCGGCCAGCATGGCTTCCCATGCGGCCTGCGGCATCCACCCCCCCGCCGGCCGGAGGCGGAAGTTCTCCACCGACCCCTTGCGCGGCCGATGGACCAGGCCCTCGAGGGAGGGCTCTCCCCGGGCCCACTTCCGCAGCTCCCAGAGCTGCGTGTGGGTCCAGCGCTGCCACCACTGTTCCTGGGCGGGCCTGCGGTCTTGGGCGGAGGAGTGGGGGTGGGTGGGTGTGACGGGGTCGTGGGGACCGGCGGCGGTGGCGGGCCTGGGGGATTCCTCGTAGTTCTGTTCCGTGGGGGTGCGTGGGGAGTGGGGATGCACGCGGATGTGGACCCGCGGGTGTGCGCGTACGGTCTCCGCCTCGGGGTTGGGCGGGGATTCGCGGCGGCGGCGGTAGTGGGGCATGCGTTGCATGTGGGCTGTCATCGGGGGCCGGTAGGGGGGCGGGGGCGCTGCTGGTGGACCCTGGCGTTGTTCTGGCTTGGTCGGGAGCGGTCCGTGGGCCTGGGGTGCGGGCTTTGGGAGGTGGTGGGACGAGGCGCGTCGCGCTTCGGCCGCGGCGCGCTCCGCCATGAAGGTGGTGGCGGTGGCGTCGGTGACGGTGGGGGGGCGCTGCTGCCTTCGAGCCTGGGACGGCTGGGGCCGAATGTCGTAGAGGACATCCTCGGGGGGCCGGGCTCGCGCTGCCGTCGTGGCGCCAGGTTTGGGCTTGGGTTTGGGCTTGGCTGCGGGTCGCCGTTTGGCGGCGGTCCTGGGCTTCGGCTGGGTCGTGGGCGTGGGCTTCGCCGGGGCGTTGGCTTTGGCGGCGGCGGGGCTGCTCGCGGTGGGGGCGGGTTCGGAGGCCCGTTTGGGAGGTGTCCCCCGCGGCCTGGGGGGTGGAGTGCTGGATGAGGACGTGGTGGTGGTGGTGGATGAGGTGGTCGTGGTTGTGGAGGTTGTGGAGTCGGAGGCGGAGGAGAACCCACATGAGTCCCGGGAAGCGGAAGGGCTCCACCGTCGAGGACCGGTATGTGATGCCCATGTATCGCAAGAAAGGGAGCGCCGCCGTCGCCCCCGCATGCACCCCCTGGACGGTACCCTGGGGCGTACCCAGGAATTGCGTCAGGGTGTGGGACTGCCAGGGGCCCAAGGGCAGAGTGTAGGAGAAACCCTCGGTATGGGTGGCGAGGTGGTCGGCCTCTCCCAGGCCCACCCGGACTCCCACTTTAGGGTGAATGTCCTGCGCGATCACGTCAGAGAATTTCGCGAGATCCGTGATCAGGCCGTCCACTATCCGGTTTTCAAACCTGGCCAGGTCCAGCTTCATGTGCACCGTGCGGACGACCTCCTGGAGGGATATCCCCCGCATGTCCCCCACCAGGCAGGGGCCCCCCAGGACCCGCTCGTAGACGGCTGTCGCCACGGCATAGAAGGCCGTGGGCTCAAGTTTGGAGACGGCTTGTCCGGGTTTTTTAGGAGCAGGGTAACCCGCCCCCGCCTGCCGACCGTGCGGCTGAGTGGGGGGCTGCGCACCACGGTGCACAGGGTCTCCCGGTCGGCCTCCGTCAGGTGTCGGTACCAGGCTATATCGATGCAGACGTCCGCTTCGGGTAGGCGGAAGTCGGGGCCGCGGGCCTTCCCCGACTGCACCTTCCAGAGGTGGCGGGGCTGGACATAGTCGCCGCGGGCTGGCGGGGCATGCTGCGGCAGGAGCCCCAGGTACCTCTGGAAGTGGGCCCATCGGTTGGGGTCATCCTGGATTTGGTAGCTATGGTCCTGGAGCCGTAGGTGGCTCAAGTACAGGGCGGACAACGTCTCACTGGGGTTGAGGAGCGCCTTGCTGTCCAGGGGGATTTGCGAGACATCGCGCGGGGGCCCCCTGCTACGACGCTGCACCTCCCTTCACTGCTCAGGGGTGCGTTTCAAGTTGAGGGTTTCCTGCTTGCGTCAGAGGGCCCTGCGTTTCACCCCCCGGAGGCTCTGCTGGCGCTGGGCTTCCCCCAAGGCTACTAGGCTCCGCTTGAGGGCTTGCCCCGCCGTCACTGAGGTGCCCAATATGCTCTGGGCCATCACCGTAAAACGCCCCACCGTGGGGAGCATGCTGCGCGCTGGGAAGGGCTGCTGGGGAGCCCGCGAGGGGGGAGCTCGCTCCGCCGGGCGCGTCTTGAGGCGGTACTGCCGGAAGCGGAGGGGTCGGACCCTGCCCGTGGCGTGGGCCCAATCGTAGATGGCCCTTTGCAGGCCTTTCAGCCACCAACTCGGGGCGCGCCCGGGGTCCACGGCTCTCCTGCAGAGTACTGAGTTGTGGAAATCGGCCGTGTTGGCCGGGGACAGGGCCACTGGGCTCAGGTGGTACTCCAAGGTACGGGAGACCGTATGGGGGCTGGGCTTGTCCAGCCGGTTCACCCGGAAGGCGACGGTGAGAAGGAGGGGGACGTGGTGGTCTGAGAGGAGGGTGCTCGCCCAGTAGTGGTACGAGGCGATGGTGAACTGCGCCTCGCTGTGGCAGGCGGCTGTGTCGGTGCGGGAGTGCGCGGCTCCCTGGAAGCAGGAGTATGTGTCCTGTGTGACCGGGTGAAGGTCCACTAAGTCCCTGAGGTTGAAGGCCCTCAGAAACGTGCGGTAGCTCATGTCCTCGGTGCGCGGGGTCCCTCTATCTGCCGGTCGGGCCGCCGAGTTGGTGTCTGTGACAACGAGGACGGTCGTTGGGTCGACCAGGCAGGTGACCTCCCTCCAGATGGCGGCCAACCATCTCACGTAAGGCTCCATGCCTATGCTGATCTGGGGGGCATGGGCTGCCAGCACATGATGCCGACCCCACGAGGTGAGGACCTCCATGAGGAGGGCTTTGGCATCCTCCGCGCCCCAGAGGAGGGAAGCCCGGTTGGTTGTCCCGGTGCGGATGTATACTTCCAGGCCTGCCCCCGTCTTGCCTTGGGCGGGGAGCACGACGTGACGGGCGTAGTCCTGGAAGGGGGGGTCCTCGGGGCCTGCCCGGGACTGGGCCTCAGCCAGGATGAGGAGGGTACGACGGCGCGCTGCCATGTGCAGGGCTTGCGCCAGGAGGCGTTTCCGGAGGTACCGGCCCCGGACGTTGAGCCACAGGTACCCCACAGCGTGCATGTTCTCCGGGGTGCCCTCATTTCTGGGATTGCGAGGGAGTGGGGTGCTCCGGCTCCGGGTCCGGCTCTTAGGAAGTGGGCCCGGCTGGGGGGTCGGCGTGTGTGGTCGAGCCGCCAGCTGCCTCCTGGGCTGCCCGCAGGTCACGCCCGATGAGACCAAACACGGTCGTCAGGGAGGGAGTCCCCGCTGGCCGTTCGCCCGTGAGCCTCGGGAGCACCCAGTCTCGTAGGGCCGGGGCCCGCGCCCCCAGGACCTTGAAGCCGACCGGCTTGGCCGGCTGGAGGGCCCGGGCGTAGCTAACCCACGAGGCGCTGCATCCCTTCCAGTCGGCGTCGCGGAGCTGCTGGGCCCCCAGGGCCGAGGGGACGATGACGAGTCCCCCCCGAGCCCTGTCGTAGGTGGCCCTGGCCACCATTGGCGTAGTGATGGGCAGGGGGTTGCCTCCGGGTGGGGTGAGGGTGGCCCTGTGGTCCCCGAGGTCGATGCTCGCCGTGTCGACTGGGGTGTACCGGTCCCCGCGCTTGACGCAGATTTGGACCGGGGGGGGGGCGGTGGCCGGCGTGCCCCGGGGGATATGTACCGGGCACTGGCATATCAGCACCAGGGCCCTGGTATCCGGGGGACTGCCCGGGGCGGGGGTGGGGCAGACCAGGCATACGCATATGCCATGGCCGGGAGCCACCACCCAGGGCGCGAGCCGCCCTCGGGGGTGGGGAGGCGGAGCTGCACCCTCCCCTGGATCACGTAATACACCGTGATCCCAAGTCCCGGCGGGTGAGGAGCCGGGATGGCATCTCCCTCCCAGCTAGAGAGGGACAAGGAGGGGACCCCCAGGGTATAGCCCACGAGCTGGAGCAGCTCGCGGGTCCTCTTTGCATACTGGGCCAGGAGGGGAGGGAGGCCGTCTCCCTCCGGGGAATGGGGGCCGGGGACGGGGGTGGTGTCCTGGCCCGCCGCCCGCATGCGGCATCCCACCGCCGCCAGGCGTTCGCTGTCCAGTAAGACAGCGACGTCCAGGGCCTTGCAGGGGTTCGCCTCCTCCAGTGCAGTATCGGCGATGAGGGCCGCCAGGCGGGACACCTGCGGGCCCAGCTCGCCTGGCGGGCTGTCGGCGCGGCCGGCTGCCGGCGGTGGGGGGTCGTCATCCAACTCTACCGCCGGCGGTAGGGGCTCCAGCGGGCTGAGGGCGCCCGCTTCATCATCCAGGAGGCCAGCCAGCTGGGTGCCCGTGCCCTGGGACGCATCCACATCGATGAGGGGGGGGCGGAGAGTCATCCGCCGTGTGCGAAGTGGGAGTTGCGAGAGCGGGCGAGGTCTCACGGGGCCCGAGCTCCCGTTCTGCTTCCGGGGCCAGCTCCGCAGGCTGGTCTTCCTCCTGGGGGGCTTCCTGCGGGGGGCACTGGTCGCATGGGCTGGGGCGCCAGAAGCGACAGACTGTACACCAATCCAGGGCGGGTCCCTCTGGGGGGTGGCCCCCCGTCTGGAGAGCTGAGGCCTTAGCACCGTCGTGGGCCTTGGCGGTCATGGGGTTGCCAGCGGGCGCCTAGGGGCGGGCCGCAGGGGCCTCTGGGGCGCTGGCAAGGGCTTGCTGATGGCCCTCCTCCCGGCAATCTGCGTCCAAGAGGTCCTGGGACTCGCCTTCAGTTGCCACATCCGAGGGGCCGGGCCGGGGTCACTAGGCGTCCCGGTAGCCGCCAGGATACGCCGGCTAAGCTGGCTGGCTAGCTCGCTGGGTCTCTTTCCCGGGAGATGGGCGCCTGTTGCGCCGGAGGGGGGCCTCGGGGGAGGGGGCGGCCGGCGCCACCGACCACGTAGGCTGTGGATGCACCACCTGCTGCGTTCCGCCCACGGCATCGGCTATGAGGCGTTGGACGTCATCCTCGGTGAGGGAGGGGCGGTCCATGCGCGGGGGGGCAGCCCCAGCGGACGGCGTGTCGTGCCGCTGCTCGCCCGGGGCGTCCCGCTGTGTGTGCACGGTGAGGTCCCTGATGACACTGCGGTTGACACAGTGGACTGCCGCCGGCAGGCAGCCGGGCGGGGGCGGTACCCTACCCAGGGCAGCGCTGACCACTGCACACGCCGCATGCGCCTGTGTGTGCGCGCGGAAGGTCAGGTACCCAAGGTTTTCTCCTCCATAAAAGGCCTCCGCGACCCCCTCCGCCCCATCCAGTCCGCCAGGTGACGACGGGACCACCCTGTGGGGAGGCGCCGGATGTGCAGGACGGTCGGAGGGTCCGCGGCGCGGGGCTGCTGGGGGGCTTTCATTGCCCCGCTCGGGGAGGCGAAGCCCGGGCCCTGGAGGCCCTGGGTGGTTTGCGTGACACCGGTACGGTGCTTCTGGGGTGTGCGGGGGGCGCCGTCCTGTGGCAGTCGTGCCTGCTGTGCACGGGGGGCTGGGAGGCCCGGCGTCGTTTGGGTCGCTGCCAGAGCGTGCACCGGTAGCCTGTGCGGGGTGCCCGCGGGCGACGGCGCCGCGGGCTGTCTGCCTTCCTTGTTATGGCGCTGCCGCTTGCGCGGGGGCTCTCACTGCGGCCCGCGCCCCGTATTTGGCGCATCATACCTCAGGCGTCTAGCGGTATCCGGGCTGGGTGAGCGGTACCGGCGCCGATCGTTGGGGTCTCTTCGCTCCGGCCCGGCCCGGGGGCTGATCCGGGCGGGTCACGACAGGAGCGGTTATCCCGGCGGTCGGGGGTATGGTCTCTACCTCTAGCGGCGGGGGCTGGGTGTCCGGAGGGGCGCCCCTCGGACCGGCGCTGGTAGTACCGCTCTCGGGAGCGGTAGGGCCGGCAGTGGGCCGTGCGGCCTCCTCTACCGGGGCTTGTACGGCCGTGGTCTCGGCGATCGTCGCGTAGGTCCCGTCTGGGGGAGCGGGACCTCCAGTAGGTTGCGCCCTGGGGCCGGCGTGGCAGCTCCGTAGGTGCCGGTGGCCGGGGGTCCTGCCTGGGCTCCGTTTCCCTCGCCCGTGCCAGCAGCAGTGCCGGTGTCGCCTCGCCGACCGCGTCAGGGGCAGGGCCCTGCGGCGCCGGGGGCGCCCTCTGCGTCGCCTCCTTAGGGGGCGAAGGCCCCTCGGTGCGGCGGTCCAGGCCTGCCACGTGGCCCTGTAGGTAGGCCAACTCCAGGTCACGGTGGTCCGGGGGCGGTACTGTCGGGAGCGGCGAGGGCGGCGGGGGGGGCGGGGGAAGCCCATACCGCGGCTCCTGCAGGTAAGACGCGGGGTACGCTGGCTGGGAGTGAACCTCCACGAGCGTATGGTGGGGCGTGTATGGGGTGTGGGTCTAGTGGGGGAGGGGGGGGGCGGCAAAAGCCGGGGACCACGCGGGCTGTGGTGCAGGCGGGCCTCCGGGGAAAGGGGGACGCTACATGTAAAGAGTTGCGGGCGTCGACGGGAACATGTTGTGTCACTGGGCTGCAGAGCAAGAGCAGGGAGTCGCAGGCCGGAAGCCCATGCATGGGCACTGCGTTTCCCTTCCTCCGGGTCGCCCAGTGCTCAGGCGCCGGAACCTGCTCTCGCTCGCGCGTTGGTGGCCTACGGCGGCCGGCCTTATGGTCCCGTACAGTAGAATCTATCCGGAAACGCGCCCTTGCGCGCTACTGCTGCCTCGCACACTGTGGCACCTCGGTCCGGGAGGGGGAGATCTGTTTCCGGGGGGTTGCGCCTCCACGTCCACCGGGCACTCCCGGCCGGGGGGAGCAGGGGGGTGCTCAGCCCAGTGGGGGGGTCGGAGCATCCTGCCAGGCCCGTGGGGGGGCTGTCACCCTCTACAGACCAGCCTGGGGGGGCGGGGAGTCTAGCCCAAGGGGTGGTTGGAGCCCTCCGCTAGGCTCGTGGGGAGCCATTGTTTCCCCTGAAGCCGGGCGCACCTGGCTGGGGGGGACGGGGAGTCCTGTCCAGGGGGTGTTCGGAGCCTCCTGCCAGGCCTATGGGAGGCCGCCGTTGTCAGAGAACCGGGCGCACCGGCCCGGGGAAGACGGGGAGTCCGGCCCAGGGGGTGTTCGGAGCCTCCTGCCAGGCCAATGGGGGGCCACCTTCCTCAGAGAACTGGGCGCACCGGCCTGGGGGGGACGGGGAGTCCTGCCCAGGGGGTGTTCGGAGCCTCCTGCCAGGCCAATGGGGGGCCATCTTCTTCAGAGAACCGGGCGCACCGGCCCGGGGGGGACAGGGAGTCCTGCCAAGGGGGTGTTCCGAGCCTCCTACCAGGCCAATGGGGGGCCATCTTCCTCAGAGAACCGGGCGCACCGGCCCGGGGGGGACGGGGAGTCCTGCCCAGGGGCTGTTCGGAGCCTCCTGCCAGGCCAATGGGGGGCCATCTTCCTCAGAGAACGGGGCGCACTGGCTGGGGGGGGACGGGCAGTCCTGCCCAGGGGGTGTACAGAGCCCCCTGCCAGGCCAATGGGGGGCCAATATCTTCGGAGAACCGGGCGCACCGGCCTGGGGGGGATGGGGAGTCCTGCCCAGGAGCTGTTCGGAGCCTCCTGCCAGGCCAATTGGGGGCCATCTTCTTCAGAGAACCGGGCGCACCGGCCTGGGGGGGACTGGGAGTCCTGCCCAGGGGGTGTTCGGAGCCTCCTGCCAGGCCAATGGGTGGCCATTTTCTTCAGAGAACCGGGCGCACCGGCCTGGGGGGGACGGGGAGTCCTGCCCAGGGGGTGTTCGGAGCCTCCTGCCAGGCCTACGGAGGCCACCTTCTTCAGATAACCGGGCGCACCGGCCTGGGGGGGATGGGGGGTCCAGCCCAGGGGGTGTTTGGAGCCTCCTGCCAGGCCAATGGGGGGCCATCTTCTTCGGATAACCGGGCGCACCGGCCTGGGGGGGACGGGGAGTCCTGCCCTGGGGGTGTTCGGCGCCTCCTGCCAGGCCTACGGGGGGCCATCTTCTTCAGAGAACCGGGCGCACCGGCCTGGGGGGGACGGGGAGTCCTGCCCAGGGGGTGTTCGGAGCCCCCTGCCAGGCCTACGGGGGGCCATCTGCTTCAGAGAACCGGGCGCACCGGCCCGGGGGGGACGGGGAGTCCTACCCAGGGGGTGTTCGGAGCCTCCTGCCAGGCCTACGGGGGGCCATCTTCTTCAGAGAACCGGGCGCACCGGCCCGGGGGGGACGGGGAATCCAGCCCAGGGGGTGTTCGGAGCCTCCTGCAAGGCCAGTGGGGGGCCATCTTCTTCGGAGAAGCGGGCGCACCGGCCTGGGGGGGACGGGGAGTCCTGCCCAGGGGGTGGTCGGAGCCTCCTGCAAGGCCAGGGGGGGGCCATCTTCTTCGGAGAACCGGGCGCACCGGCCCGGGGGGGACGGGGAGTCCTGTCCAGGGGGTGTTCGGAGCCTCCTGCAAGACCCGTGGGGGGCTACCTTCTTTCAAAGCCCCCCACCCCTAGTCCCACTATGCTATGCAGCAAGGCAGTAGGGCAGCAGTACCGGGGGTCATAACCCCGGGGTAGCAGTAGCAGGGA
Organism: Eutreptiella sp. 'Long Island Sound 2002'; assembly: GCA_964036045.1. NCBI lineage: Eukaryota > Euglenozoa > Euglenophyceae > Eutreptiales > Eutreptiaceae > Eutreptiella > Eutreptiella sp. 'Long Island Sound 2002'. The sequence goes on along the minus strand of OZ038379.1, from coordinate 44,739,903 downwards.
CTCAACGTGAGTCCTCTTAACCATGAACAACCCCAAATACCGCCGGGGCTTAACTCCCGAACATAACGGTATTTGGGGCCCCCGTGGGCCTTATGAGCCCAAGGAGTGTACTGAGGCGTGGCTACCAGCACTTGAAGTCTGGCCTGCCATACCCATTGCTGGGCTCGGGTATTGTGCTGTTGTGTGCTGTGTTGTTGCGCTGCGCTCGGTTGGTGCCGCTGCTCGTTGTGCCGTGCCCGCTGGTGCTCCCCGTCGCCCTGGGGCCCTGTGCGTTGCGGCGCTCTGTTTTGCGGTGTTCCCCCGCGCTGTGTGTGTTTTCTCGTTGCGTGGTGATATGTGCTGTTACTCGCGGCTCTGCTCTGTGCTGTGTGTGTCCTGGGGTGCCGTGCTGTGCATTCCCTGTCCCCTCCGCTCTGTGCGGTGCTGTGCTTTGCTGTGCTGGTGCGCTTGCGTTGTGCTGTTTGTGTGGTGCGTGCTGTTGCTGGCGCCCGGTGCTGTGGTGCGCTGCCGTGTGTTGTTCTGCTTCCTTTGGTGTGCTGTGGTGCTGTGCTGGGTCTGGTGGCCCGTGGTTGTCTGCTGGTCCCCTGCTGTGGCGCCCTGCTGTCCGTTTTCCTTTGCTGGTGGTGTTGGTTTGTGTTATTTCCCTGTGTGTGCGGTGCTGTGTTGCGCTGCGCGTCGTGTTGTTCGGTTCCGGTTGTGTCTGCGCTGTTGTTGGTGCTTCGTGCTGTGGCGTGTCCCTGTGTGTTGTGGTGTCTCCCTGGGCGTTCTGCAGTGTGGTGGTGCCGCTCTGGTGTGTCGTGGTGTCTTGCTGTGCTGTGCGTTGTCCTGTGGTGTCCTGCGCCCTGTGCTGTGTCCTGCGGTGCTGTGCTGCCTTGCGGTGTTGTGCTGGTGGGCTGTGCTGTGCGGTTGTCTCCGCTGCTGGTGTTTGTTTTTCCTTTTGTCCTCCTTTCCTTTGCTAATTACCCCTGCTGTTTCTCCGTGCCTTTGAAACGTCTCAGAGGCTTTGGGTTGCTTCCATGCAAAACCCCAAAGTCCATGTCCCTTGGGAATCGGAGATACACTTTTTGGAGTAAACACTTTTGGGACTGCTAACCCTCTTTTTGGCAATGGTGGCAACAAACCCAATCTCCCCCTTAATGTTCGCCCCCGGTTGTGTGCAGCCGTTGTCTAAGGTTGAGGGTGATTTGAAGAGCAGACATGAACCCTCCTCGAATAGGGTGTATCCCCTTGTGCTCTCTCCCTGGGATGGGAGAGCCATGGGTGGCTCAATATGGGGTCTGCTGCCCCTTGCCACTTTTCGTGTACCATTTTTCGGCTAAGGGGAAAAATGGGTAGAGTCAGCCTCCAGGGTAAACATGGGGCAGATATTGGGGCCTAGGTCCCATGCGTCTATAGCAACTATGGTTAGATTTTTGCTCGCCATTACCATAGAGATATGGGATCGTGAGTGTGGGCCGTTTAAGCAAACTTTCACTGTTTTTGCCATTTTATGCCAAGTTGGGAATACCATATCTCCATGGGGCAAGGGACCTAGCCAGGAAGGAGTGACAATTCTTGCAGCATATGACCACGAGTCAGTCGCCCTAGAGCTTTGGTCGCTGATTGTTGCTCCGGCCTAGCCGCAGTTATGCGACTTACAGTGCGTGCCACGTTGCCCATTTTGCCTTTCTCGCGCATTTCTGCCCAGTCGCGTGACCACTGCCTCGGGGAACAGCAAGCATCCAACGTGATAGGAAGCCAAACCCCGCTGCACGGGACCAACGGGGTTATCAAGGCGCGTGGATCAAGGCTTGGCTTGAAAAGATCGCCACGAAGGCCAACTCTGGCTGGCCACCCGAGATGGCCAATTTTGCCAATTGCGGCATCTTGACCCGGCGTGACGACCCCTTGGCGCCAAGATGCCTGAATTCCGCGGGAACAAAGTAGCATAGGGCCTCTCCTGAGCCTGTACTCGAAAGGTACGGGGTTGGATGCTCCGGCCCTGCACTGGTGTGGCCCGGCCGAGGGGTTGATGTTGGACCTTTTTCAGCCATAGTCAGGATGGGTTGAAACAGCTTATTTTCAGCCCCCCACTCGTCCGGGATAATAGAAAGTTTTATAGTGATTTCAACAATGTGTGTTTGTTGTGCCTCTCCTGCTGCTTGCTGCTGGTGTAGGGTTCCTGCTGCTTGTTTTTGATAAGGAAAATGCTTTATGAGAAAACATAGATAAATTCATAGGCTCTGCCCTCAGTATATCAGTGCCTCAGCAACCCTGGAGAAGATGTTTTACTGCCTATAGCTTGGGGATAAAGGGGTCCACGGCACATCCTGATTTAGTGTTTGGTTTCATAGCTCAAAATGTGATCTCACCCATTTTGGTTGGGCCAATACTAAGATAAAAATGCATGAGTGCTTAGAGCACCTGTAATACAACTAACGTATACCCTATAGCATTGAAAAAGCACTTTTTTTTACTCCCCCCTTGTTCTGTGGTCGCCACCACTGTTGCATTTTCAGGAAAAAAGGGATTTTTTCTTGGCCTTTCCTTGGTTTCCACATCTACTTTAAAATACCTATAGCTTCCCTAACACTGGAAAAGAGCGCTTTACCATGGCCAGCGACTCTTGCTGCCTTGTCGATGACAATCTCCAACAGAAAACTCAGCGCTCTTGGCCCTGCCGGGGTTCCTGTGGCTTGCTGGGGTTAGAGTACGGCATGCCAAGACCATATGCATGTGCATCCCTCCCTCCAAGCTGCAGCGCAACACAACCCAACGCCAGACTCTCATAGGACGCTCGACCCAAGTCTCAAGGAAATTGATTGAGACACCTGTCCTGGTACTGGGGCGAGGGTGCGCTGATTAAATTAGAATTGCCCCTTGGAGGGGTCTTGATTCTGGTTCAGTCTCCTGCTGCTGCTTTTCGACAAGAACAGCGGCCTACTCAACGAGGCTTTGCGAGGAGGTCTGTACAACAGAGGAATGGGAGGATGAGAGACGAATCCACGCAAACCCGAAGCGACAACACCTAAATCCGTCAAATGATGCCCTGGAATTTTTCTGAAGGCACACACCTGGACAGAATCCAATTTTGCATCAGGTGCACATTTTCATAAAATTTGTAGTCATTTCTTAATTTCTGAAATCAAGAAATTCGTACGCAGAAAAAGGTTGGGCGCAGGAGCTGTTCCTAGCGAAGCGCCGGAAAATACAGAATTAATAAGATTATAAACGTATGTTACGCAGAATGACAAAAATGACGAAACACACATAAATGGACTAACATAAAGATTCCACCCACATTGGCAGAAAGAATTCAAGATTCAAGATTTCAAAAAACTACAGAAGGACTTCAATGAATCAAGTGTAAACCACAGGTGTGCTTGTCTCGTATGCAGCATGCACATTGCCCGTCTCGTGTCTTCGTGAACGTGCCTTGTAGCAGCGCTAACAAACGATAGAGGGATAGATTAGAAAGATTGCAGATGATTAGAGGTAAGTCCAGGGTGATTAGACATACACAAATATGCATAGCGTCGTTTCTCGCTTGTGTCTTGTTTTTCCTTCACCTTGCTTCACTCTCCAGCGGTGAGTAAGGTAGGTAAGCCAAGGGTGGGCCAGCCCCTGGTGGAGTTCGTGATTGTGGACAAGATTAGGAAGAAAAACAGAGGTTGACGGTAAACCCGTGCATGCTCGTGCATTCACACACGCATTAAAGGGTAGGCCACGTGAAAGGCGCACGGTAAACCTTGTTTAGGTTACCCAGGGGGTCCACCCCACGTTCTATAAGAGAACAGGTGGAGTTCCTTAAGCTTGCCTGCTTGATAGGGGTGTTTGTGGACAGCGTATTATAGGGCCATCTGAGAAGCGTATAATACGTGGAGATGGTCTTGGTTCCTCCGCTGCAAACGCTCTTTCATCCGCCTTTGCTCTTCAGGTTGGAAGGTCAGGGTGAACTGGTGCAGTCTCTTGAGCCGTGCTAAAATATACGGCGCTGATCACACAAACAACAAGCTACGACTCAGCCAGGAGTGGCAAGTGTAGCGCGACATCTTCAACAATCACCCTGTGCACGCAACAAGAGCACCCCTTCCCTCCAAGCCCTAGCAGGGAAATGCGTTGTGGCGTCCCTGTTAGGCCACAGAAGCTTAGTAGCTCTGTGTTTTCTTGCCCTCTCACAGGTGAGCCGCTAGGGCTCTTGTCTTCATCCTCAACGCCACCCAGTAGAGCGTGCGTGTAGGAGTGGTAGTCCTGAGTGGGGTCTTGAGCCAGTTGCAGAAGTGCTCGCCCACCAGGATGGTGCCACTGTAGGTAGGGTGTGTAGAGTAGTGGTGTCTCCTGTCCCGCGTGCTTTTCCACGTCGGCAGGGGAGTGCGTTAGCTTTTGGTCTTTAGCAAAAATGGGCTTTTTGTATGCCCTTAGCACACTTGGCCACCCCTCCCCTCTAGTAGGTAGAACTTTTGCCGTCTTTCCCCAAGGATAGGCGCCAGCATAGAAATTGGGCGCCATAGGAGTGGTACTAGTAACTGACTAGGACCTTCGGTCCGACATCAGCGAAGCCCGTTGATTCGAGAGCCACGCCCAGGAGAGAAGTGAGACACACATAGACATACGTAGCACACTTAGGGGTAAGATTCAGGCCCTAGCTTTAGTCTTGGAGGCAAGCGTCTCAGCGAGCCTCAGCAACTCACCAAGGTTGTTCTGGGACAATTGGTCTACCAGAACTGCGTTTAGGTGTCCCTCAGGTAGAACAAACGCAGAGAAGGGTTCACAGGTGGCCTCTCCGACTCCAAACCCTTCCCGGAGGGTGAGGAAGCGCCAACCATGGCGATGGCGGTGGCGTAGGACAGACTTCACCAGGTAGAAGCCCTCCTTAGCCATCTCCTCGGCGTTCATGTCGGGGAGTCTCCCTTCAACTTTTATAGGGCTGGCAGCTCCCTGTAGGTCTAGAGCGGTGATTTCCTCGTCGTTCAGCTCCCACTCTTCCCCACAGAGGTCTTCAGGATCAAAGTAGCGCTTCAGGTGTTGAGCAGCGCACACCAGGGTCCCCCGTAGACGGGGAGAACACCGCACGGTTATACCGTGTCCATCCACAGATAGAATCTTGTAGGGCCCGAAGTATGGATCATCGCTGGTAGAGCGTGGCCAGGCGGGTAGTTGGCTGTGGTGCAACAGCACCCAGTCCCCTTCTTGGTAGGTGGCCGGTACTCGGTGCTTGTTCTTCTTGTTCCACTGACGCTCCCTCACCCTCCGGAGCATAGCCCTGGCCTTGTCCACCTTCGCTTGTTGCTCTTGGACCCACTCACCCACGGAAGAATGGGTGTCCTCTGGATAGGGGGCATGTAGGAACCACGCCGGGCGCCCTAGGAATAGCTCATGGGGCAAGTAGCCAGTAGCCGAACTCTCTTGGGAGTTCATCATCAAGGATATGACGGGGAGTAGTCTCACCCAGTCTCTGGTGCGTTCAGTTTTGCACCATATCCTTACATTCTCCTTGAGGACACCAAATTGTCGCTCACATAGGGGGTTGCTCGTGTGAGAGTAGGGAATCCCCGTAGACACCTGGACATTGAGGGATCTCAGGACCCTCTTGTACCAGCCGGTATCTGAGCGCACTCGCACGTCCTCATCGGAGTTGATCTCCTTGGGCGCCCCATAGACACAAAACCAGTCCTCCAGGAGTATCTTGATAGTCTCCTCCCCGGTAATGTGCTTGGTACATGGGAACACCCTGGTAAACCTGGTCAATCCACAGGTTACCACGAGGGCGAAGTCATAGCCCCCGAACTTCGGCATCTCCGTGTAGTCTACGTATAGAACACTGTTAGCACAGTGAGGGATGGGCAGGGTCAAGTAGAGACCTCTGTCCCTGATATCCCCTGGTTTGCAGGACCTACACGGGCACTTGTCCACGATAGGCTGGAGGGTTTTCCGCAGTTGGTCGTCAGTCCACATAGTGTGGAACCACTGCTTGAATAGCCCCAGGGTACGGTCAGCACCCACATGATCGCTGGTCTCATGGGTCCACTTCAGCAGCGCTGGGACTCTGTCACTGGGTACCACGATGCGGTCCCCGTGCCAAAGGTAGCTCTTGTCCCTCTTCCACTGATCTTGGTTAACCAGGAGGGTTTCAAGGCGTTCCTCCAGGCGCTTGTATATATTTCCAAACTCCTTCAGGTACTCCGATTGTTGGAGTCCATCCAGGGGGCGTATCATTGTCATGTTGAGGTCCAAGTGGACGTCCATAAGGCTGAACGCGTCCTTAGCCACCGCTCCAGACCGGGCACCAATCAGGGCGTCGAAGTTGTTGCGGTTGATGTAGTCTGCACACTCGTTCTTCACTCCCTGGATATGGTGTACCGTCAGCTGTAGTTGGCTGAGGTAGGTCCACCAGAGCCGTACCTTGGCCTTCTCAGGTGGGGGACCCTTCTGGAAAGTGCGAACCGGCTCTTGGTTGCACAGCCAGACCACAGGGTTACTCTCCAACAGTCGTGCCTGTGAGGATAGCACCAGCATACCCGCGAGCAATTCCTGCTAATAGGTGGAGTAGTTCCCCCTGGCCTGGTTCTATTTCCAATTCCAGTGGCCCAGAGGTACTAGGACCCACTTGTCGTCAGGGTAGCTGTGCTTGAGAGTTCCATCTCGGTTGAGACTTTCAGTCCCCGATTGGGAAATAGCCGAGTCGAACTCCTCCTTCTCTAGTGCTTGCCATTGGAACAATGTTCCACCACCGCCCACATTGCTGGCGTCGGTCACCAGGATAATCTCTGTCCGTGCCCTAGGCACGCCCAAGCACTTAGCGTTGGCCACCTTGTCTTTGAGCTCGTCAAACGCTTGTTGCTCTTGAGGGCCCCAGCCCCAGGTAGTACTCTTCTTGATCAAGTCCGTCAGAATGGCGCTGGTGTAGGTGAAGTTTTTGATATGGCGGCGATAGAAGTTGCACGCCCCAATGAAACTGCGTGCAGCATGAAGTACCTTAGCGTCCATTAGGGGTCTGGCTTTAGAGGATGCTCCGGTCCACCACCCATAGCCAACGTCAAACCCCAGGTACTGCATGGTCTCCTGCATGAACTCACACTTCTCTAGCTTGAGTCGTGTGTGGTTCTCTTGGCAGACCGCAAAGAACTCACCCAAGAGGATTAGGTGATTCTCCTGGGTATTGGTCCCGAGGGATACATCGTCGATGTGTGCTTCCATCTGGGCCCCACGGGATATGAGTTCCTGCACCTTAAGTCTCCTTCGTAGGATGGACAAGATCTTGTTCATCAGCTCTTGGAATAGAGCGGGTGCGTTGACCAGGCCAAACGGCATGACCTTCCACTTGAACACCCTCCCCTGAGGGGTGATGAAGGCTAGTAGCTCCTGAGCGTTGGGCGTCAGGTCCATCTGCCAGAATCCGCTCCTCTTGTCCATCTTGGTCTTGTAGCGACAGGAGGCTATCATCTCAAGGGTAGACTCCATGTTAGGAATAGACCCTGAATGGTTCAGCTTTTTCTTGTTCAGCTCTTCGGGCTCCACTACCAGCCATTCGGCTGTAGACCCAGGTTTAGGCACCAGGAAACAGGGGCTGCAGTGTTGGGGTTAGTCCCCGTCCTTGTACTCCAGGACTAGGCCAGCGTCGATACATTCTTGTATCTGTCGCTCAATCTCGTCGGCCTGCTCTTTAGGAGCCGGATAGGGTCTCCTCCGGATCTTGTGACCCACGAACTCGGGTTTCAGCTTGAGGTCCATCTGTACCAGCTTGGCACATGAGGCTGGAGGGGGTAGTTCTCCGCACACCTCAAGATAGGTCCTTATAAGCGTCTGCACCCGCGGGTCTAAGAGCTTGATCTTGTCCTCCATGTCCTCGTCGGAGTGTAAGTTGCTTGCCCCCTGAGTAATAGACGTCGGGAGGTGATCCTCCACCGACTCTTCGCCCTTGGTAGTATCCTTCAACGCTTGGTAGGCATATAGTAGGTCTCGTTCAACCATCTCTGGTGGACGATGGCAACATAGGCACGCTCGAGGGGGTTCACATACACATTCCTCCGAGAGGTTGTCCTCGTCTGGGGTCCTCACATGGGCACCCCACACGCTCTTCATGAGCTTAAGGTCTACCTCCCTTTGCCAGGTGGTGATCTTCTGTTCGAGGTCCTCCTTCAATTGGGATAGATCCCCCTTACGTCCTTGCTTCAGTGGCCCTGAGCTGCGGGTAGGCTTAGCAAAGCATAGCTCTTTTGCCATCAACCTCCACTTGAAGTCCATACACTCCCTTAGCCTGGATCTGGTGTCCAGCTCTTCGTCCAGGGGGTCTTCCACCCTCATGGAGAGTAGGGGTTTCAGTAAGGCGACGTACTCGGCGTTCTCCACTTCCTCCACGCAAGTCTGCACGAAGAAGGCGTCATGCTCAGTTTCTTCATCTGAGTGGATAGAGCTGGGGAGCTCGGATATTCCCTACTCAGATACTTCATCAGGAACAGGTACATGGCAGGGAGAGTTGGGGGCGTTAGTGTTAATCAAGACGTATTCATCTCCTCCGGGTATAGTCTCAATAGCATTTTGAGGTGGTAGTCGATCCTTCAAGTCACCCAAGGCGAGTCCATCGCTTTCTCGTTGTATAGCCTGGACCAGTGTCGAGTCCAGGTCCTCCCAGGGGATGGAGGTGAGACCTTCGTCCACCACGCTGAGCATACTCCCCCATCCGGGTTTCCCGATAGGCGTCTTACGCCCCAGAGGCACGTAGATGGCCTCATCAGGTAACCGAACACAGCTGATGGTCAGCCTGTCCAGGAGGGTTCGCCAGTACTCGTTGGCCCCATGGGCTTACCAATCGGGGGAACACAGGACCATACGGGAACGTTCCAAGGCCACCTTGGTCAAGATTCTCCCCAGTTCACTGAACCTGGGGTTCCCGTAGGCCATTCCGAAAGAGGGGCAGTAAAATTTGTAGCTGCAGTTCTTCCGCTTGCTGCAGTAAAGGTCCAGGACATGTTGCTTGTCGCTGGCGAACAACTGCACACTCAGGTCTTCTCTAGAGTAACTCAACCCCTTCAGACCTTGGTCTAGGACTTCCCCCAATAGTTGATAGTCCTCAGTTTTGGAGGTCGCCATCATGTTCGAGGGCTCCTCCTTCGATACCCTCAGGTAGCTCGAGGTGTGCTCGGACTGCTCCAGTGGCACGGACTCTCTGCCCTCGCCGTGGTCCACGTAGAGAAGGTAGGGCGCTTGCAGCGTCAGGGATTGTATCTGGGAGTGCTGCACGAAGAAGTCAGTCCCCAATACAAAGTCGAAGGCTTCAGTGTCCATCACACAGAACCGATGGGCGATCGTTCGGGACCCCATAGGTACCTCCACTTCACAGTCCCCGCAGCTGTGCATCACATGCCCATCCCCCATTCGTATAGCCGCGGTGGTCATGGTGTTCTTCAGGCTCCCACAAGGTAAAGTTTTCTTGGCCACTATAGATATGGTGGCCCAAGTGTCCAATACCCCCAGGTATTCACGCCCCCCTAGCCGGATACGTACCCAGAACACCAAGTCCAGGGCCCCACCGGAGCATCCCTGTCAGAGCTCCGCAGGACAGGTCACCTCGAACCCCTTCTTCCGCAATTTGCGCGCCATCCTCATTAACCGGCTTCTCTTCTTAGCGTTGCCGTCATCACCGCCTTCATGCTCACGCTTAGCCCCTTGTTCTCGCTGGGCCCGCGTTTGTGAGCGTGTGGTTGGACCAGACTGCCCCCCAGAGGGCTCGGAGTTCCCCCCTGGATTAGGGTTGGGGTTGCCTCCGTTCTTATCCGGGTTCTTGTTGTCGTTGTTCGGCTGGCGGTTAGCGCCTCCTCCTCGTCCACCTTGACTCTTGTCTTGCCCTTGTCTACGTCCTTTCGACTTGCCCTTGCCGGACTCGTTGCCTTTGCCTTTGCCTCCAACTTTGCCAGAGCCTTTGCCCGGATCCTCACCCTTCAGCTTCGCCGACAGGCGCTGCTTGTGGTAGCACTCATCCTCATAGTGCTTCCTCTTCCCACAGCAGGCACAGGTGATAGTACACCTGTATCGATCCGGCATCTTTGCCTTGGCGCCGGTGTTGGTCTCCTGCTTGTTCCGTTGGACTATGAAGCAGTCTCGCTGCTCGCAGTCTGGGGCGTGCTGCAGGTGGCCCTGCTCATCTCTGGCATCACACCAGAAGAGCTCCTTGACGTTTTCGATGATACGGGCGTGTTTGGGTGTAGTCCCCTGTCCAGGTCTGGATCCTTGGTACCCTTTGCCTTGGCTTCCAGAGCCTCCCCCTCCAGGACGCTAGTTGTTCAGGTGCTGGTCGCTTTCTTTCTCCAGCCCCAGCTTCAGGAGTAGTAGACATAAATCCTCGTACTGGAGGGCTCTTGCCTTGCGCTCTGCCACCAACCAGAAAAGCAGGTTGTCGCTGCTGTAGGAACGGGGCGTCAATCGTCCAGCCCAGTGATCCAGGTCAACCAATACCTCAGAGACCCTGCCAGGAGTCGGGTTGTTGGGCAGCACGGCCAGGTTCTGGATCTCGGTGCTGATGGAGAGGTCGGTTTTATAGGTCGGGTACTGCCTCTCCAAGGCAACTAACACATCAGCAAAGGTGGCAGACTTGGTCACGATCTGCTTGACCTGCTTCTCCAGGTACTTGGTCTTGCAACACTGCAGGAGCGGATCGCACTTGACCCGTCCACTACCGTGAGTCTGGCCGGTTAATCGAAGGAACCGGCCAAGATTCTCAGGGAACTCGCTGAGGTCCTTGCCTGTGAACTCAGGCAAGTTCACCACGATCTTGGAGGTGGCAATGGTCTTAGCCTCCCGAGACCTGCATCCCTCAGGGCGGCGGGTCTTCGTCTTCTTCTTTTTCTTCTGCCCACTTGGGTTCTCAGAGTCCTCAGGGTCGTCGTCCTCCGAGGGCCAAGCAGAAGTCATCGACGGCGACTCATCATCGGAGGGGTCTCCGCCTAGATCACTAGAGCCCTAGGGCTCCACGTCAACTATTGCCCTCAGAGCTGTCAGCCCCAGCCGGTCCAGCTCGGCTCTCGTAGAATTCCCCATGTGGCTGTAGGGTTGCTGTGCCGTTCTCGGTACGAAAGGGCTTCTCGGTATTGCTGCAGGAGTCGGCATCAGTCGGCTCCTCAGGCTCCCCAGGGTGTTTGTCAACCCTGCCACCAGGTGGTTAGCCTGTACTCGATCGGGTGAAATTCCCCCCATGGTAGGTGACACTTGGGGCGGAAGCAGGGGCTCTAGTTTAGCCCGAATCTCTTGAGTGAGATGGCCCACAAGTTCAGAGGTGCCTCCTTGGAAAGCCTCTTTTATCTCCGATCGCGTCAGGGACCTGTTGGAGGATCTCCCCGATCCTCTACTCCTGCTCCTGCATGACTCAGGTCCTCTCCTCAGCCCACTCAGGGTTGCATACCCAGGAACATCCACATAGGCTCCCGTAGCGGGTAGAGGATGGTGATAGTCAGCCGCATACCATCGCGGCGCAGAACTGGAGGCCACCGGCCCACTGGTAGTAGTTGCCTCTGGAAACGCAGTGGTAGGTGGGTTCACACCAGAGGCAGGGTAGGTAGGCATACCAGTAAAGCCTGTGCCCTCAGTCATAGGCGGGTTGGTTATGGGAGTGGATGTTGTAGCGGCTTGGTCTGGAGTTGGGAGTGTGGTGGTTGTAGGAGAGGGTGATGCGTGGAGGACAGAAGCGCTTGGTCCGCCCTCGAAGGTCGACTCACTCGTCGGGTCGTGCCCATGGTCTACTCCTCCTTCTGCCATGCTTTCTCCAGCATCCTTCTCTCTCTCCCTCTTTCTCTTCACAGGGTTGGTGTCCACCTCCTCGACTGAGAGGGCCCGGAAAGCCGACTGAAGTCCTTCCAGCGAATCATCCGCCACGTCCACTAGCCCATGTAAGGGCACTGAAGGTACAGCGCTACGTCCAGGTCCAGGCTCACCAGGTGCTGGCATTGCCGGTGCCTCGGGCGCCGTCCTCACGTTGGTGTCCTCCTTCTTTGTGTCCATATTCGCCCTTCTTGCTTATATATGACTGATCTCGGCGCACTGGATGTACGGTACGGGGTTGCTCCCGGTACGCAGAGACTGTCTGCCTCTTGCTACCAGAACATTTTATAGTGAATTCAACACTGTGTGTTTGTTGTGCCTTCCCTGCTGCTTGCTGCTGGTGTAGGGTTCCTGCTGCTTGTTCTTGATGAGGAAAACGTTTTATTGTGGAAATACAACCAATCCAGGATAACCCAAGCCAGAGATAAGCAAGTAGAAGAAGATCAGGATCAAAGCATGAAGGGCTGCAGTCACAAAGAGTTAGATAAAGACAACTATCAACAATAGACCACAGCAATTAGCATACATTGCAACCCAGGATGAAATATTTTACATGTTTGAGAACAACTGATTGGAAAACTGCCCCAAGGGCTCACTCTCATCCAGAGTGCCATCTTGAGATGTGCACTCCTTGTTTTTGGGTCCCATAGGTGCTGACCCGGCATGGCTTGTGGCGCTGAGGTCACTGCCGTGTCACATGGGATATTCCTACTTAGCTAGGCTGACTGGGTATTGAACACAGGACCTCTCAAAAAGAGGTGCCCCAGCCCCCTAGGGTGCATACCACTAGGATAGCTAAGAATTCATGAGAAAACATACATAAACTCATAGGCTCTGCCTTCAGTATATCAGTGCCTCAGCAACCCTGGAAACGATGTTTTGGTGCCTATAGCTTAGGGATAAAGGGGTCCAGAACACATCCTGATATAGTGTTTGGTTCCATAAGTCAAAATGTGCTATCACTCATTTTGGTTGGGCCAATACTAAGATAAAAATGCATGAGTGCTTAGAGCCCCTCTTATACAACTGGAGTATACCCTAAAGCATTGGAAAAGCACTTTTTCTTACTATAATGGCAGGGCCATATCTCCAGTTCAGAGACGAGTTGGGACCTGCCATCAGAGGAGCATTGGGAGCCACTGTCACTCGGCCTTGGAGGCTATTGATTTCTGGGAATGCGCATGGGGCTGGTCCGAAGACATCTTCCTTGGCAGGGGTCTAGGGTCCATTTTGGGCAGGTCCGTGCGTTGTGTTTCAAGCCCAGTACCTGCATGCCACTGGAAAGGTGGGACCCAGGGATGGGATATGATTGGGGACCGAGTTTCTATTGCCCTGAGGCGCATTTACCCTAGTCTGTGGCTTAACCCACCTGAAGTGTATTTGTAATATGGGGTACAGGGTTGGTCGCTCCGCCCCTGCCCTCGTATGGCCTGGCCGAGGAGTAAATTTCAGACCTTTTTGAGCCATAGTCAGGATCGGTGGAAACAGCCCATTTTTGGCCCCAAACTCTTAGGGAACAATGGCGGGGCCATATCTCCAATTCAGAGAGGGGTTGGGACCTGCCATCAGCGGAGCATGGGAAGCTACTGTTGGTTGGCCTTGAAGCCCTTTGAATACCAGGAATGTGCACGTGGCTGGTCGGTAGACCTCTTTCTTGGCATGGGTCTAGGGTCCAGTTTGGGCAGGTCCGTCGGTTGTGTTTAAACCCCCGTACCTGCATTTCACTGAGGAGGTGGGACCCAGAGATGGGATATGGTTGGGGACCAGGTGTCTGTTGCCCAGAAGCGACCTTATCCCAGACCCTGGCCTAACCGACCTCTGCACATACCCTGATGTGTCTCTGTACGTACCTTTGTTTTGTTTCAGAGTGGCAAGGATCCTAGAACGCTTTGTTCTATGTGGATGCCCCTCTGAGCGCAGTGCTTTGCCTGCCCACTTGCTTGTGTGTCCCCCACAGCATCCTGTTGGCAGGCCCCCCCACGGGAACACCTCAAAACTGTACTACCGCCCCTCAGCTAGCCAACCCCAGCGTGCCATTGGGGGCCGTGGAGGAGACCAACCAGTACCTCGAACCCTTGCAGCTTCCGCACCAACAACTACAGCCACAGCCCAAACCAGGCCTGACCGCCAGCCCGAAGAACGTGCGTCAGGAGCCCAGCCTGGCCATCATCCGCAACCTCATGCGGGGCTGGAATGGGACCGGGAGTACCGCCACTCTCAGGGCCAGGGAAAAGCTTCCCCCCAGTAAGTGGAGATCAGCAAGGATGTGAATCATCATCGCGAGATCGAAGCGGAGCTCCAAGCCCTGGGCTACAGGCACGCGCGGCAGCAGAAGCGGTGGCGTGTCTTGCGTGACAGCCCATAAGGCGCCGCCTTCAGCCCCGACCTCCACCAAGAGGACCCGCCGGCTGCAGAGCTGAGCGCCCCCATCCCAGGCAAGGGCGGCCCCAACCCCAGAGCCGCCACCCTGGGCGACTGCATGGAGGTCGCGCGAAGATCCATGACAAAGTCCGCCAGTCCGCTGCACCTGAAGCGCTCAGGTCCCAGCAGCGACGTCCAGTTGGCCCACCGGGGAGCGCCACCCCGCCTAGGACCCTCCGCCAGCAACAGCAGCAGTGTGGCCCCAGCCTTTGCTGCCCCTCAGCGAGGCAAAATGGTCCGCGCGTGCGAGTTTTTCTCCGGTGTGCCCTGCAACCTGCGGGTCGCCCAAAACCAGGCAATGCAGCAGAACGCTGTGGTGGACGGAGCCGTTCTGATCGCCCAGGAGGAGGCCTCCCACTAAGACCGTGGCATGGCGATCCACGCCTCGGTCGTGGCGGCAATCTTGGCTGCAGTTACCGCCGCAGCCGCGCGGGCAGCGGCAGCTGCCAGTGAGAGGCCTGAGGCGGAGGCCGCCACGCGGGAAGTGGCGGCTGTTCGCGAAGCTCGCGCCGCCCAGGAGGCCATGGCCAAGCCGTGCCCACGAGGGATCGAGAAGCGCGCCGCGGAGGCAACCGTCGCGGCTATGCAGGGGGTCGAGAGGACGATCCGCCGCGAACGCCCCCGGGAGGGTCCGGAGTGGACACCCTTCGGAGGTTCTTCGTCGGGGACCCTGCCTCCAGGATGAAGATCGACATGGATGCCGAGGACTCTCAGAGCAGTGAGGGCAGCGGCCCTGTTACCCGTCCTCGCCGCAAGGGCGAAAGGAAGACCCCGGAAAGACCACGGAGGTCTGCCGAGAGGCGTCCCCATGACTCCGACCTGTTCGTCACCTGCAGAGATTGGTATGGGCGAAACTGCCGGCATCGCCACCAGCCCACGGGCTGCAAGGTAGGAGCGTTCGAAGCTGCTGGAGGAGGAGGCAACGACACCTCTCCTAGCTCGGGTGGAGAGGGTCCTCCACCTCCCTACGGCAGTAGGGAAAGCACCCCCGGCCGACCCCGCCGAGATCTGGACCCCGATGGGGAGACATGGACACGGACGACGACATGGGATTCGGCCCAAACGGCGACCCATCCGGCAGCGGAGGACCCCGGAATGGTGGACCACCTGGGTCCCGAGGCAGAGGACCACCCGGAGGACCGCTGGGAGGAGCACCACCCGGTGGACCCCCATACGGAAGGCCACCAGACAGGGGCCCTCCTGCCGGACCACCAGGTGGAGACCCCCCGGACGAACCGCCGGGAGCGGACATCACGGAAAACATCTGGCAATGAATCCTGTAACTCAAGAGGAAGATCCGGATCTTGGAGTAAATAAGTAAGAAAGTATGGGCGGCCGCGTCCGCGGCCTCGTCTGACATGTCCTTGTTTGTTTTACATGATGGAAACCTCTGGCGGGAAGAAGAGCTCTCCACCATCAGTTCCCCTGGCAACCCCTGCCTCGCCTCGCGGCCGAAAACTTCAACCAGGTTTTTCTTGGGGCATGGCCGGTGCTAAGTTTCCTTCAGTCGCCGCCCTCGAGGTTTCAGCTCCCTCTGGTCACCCGTCGAAGGATCTTCCGGCCTGCCCCCCCCTAGCACAACCTTTTGGGTGCCTGTAGGCGGGTTTCCTTTAGATAGCCGTCGCCAACAGCGCAGCTTTGCTCTCAACCACATTCCACCACTCCCCATTCCTCACGGGCTGGAGTACCCACTTGGCTCCCGGATGCACTTGCTGGTCGTTCATCAGCGGCTGGAGGCTAGAAGGCGACCCGTTCCACCTTCCCCAGGTCCCGCTCAAACGTGAACCTACATGTACTCAGGCCGTTGACCTGGGGGCCTGAGGGTCAACCCTCACCCCTGTGGACACCTCACGTCCGTCCCGGAGTTCAGGGCATTTTCCCGACTTCCTGTGGCCAGGCTCCCCATGGTTGGCCCATGGTTCACCACTGCATGGCGACTGGTTTTCCCAATCCCACGCGGCTGGTGCTCGGCGTTTTCTGCCTCCCGTCATTCCGTGGTTTGCAACCCCACATACCCTTCCCCTTTGCTCAATCCCGTCACCCGACACAGCCAACTCCCCGCGTCCCGTGTTTTCTCGTTCTCCTGGGGCTGTTGTGCGGCAATAGCCACACTCTCTTCCTGGTCCCGTCGCCTTCTTCTAATTCCTATCGGACCGCCAACAACCGAGTGGCGCGGGCCCACAGCATCCTCAGACATCCGGGGACCTTTTCGTGCGCCTTTCACGGGTCGCTCCTATCCCGCCCACTTGTGTTCGGGTGGTTTGATTCCTACTGGACCTGTGGGGGGCCCTTCCTCCTGGCCCTGCGCCCGTTTCATATCCCGTTACCCGTGCCTATTCCCCACCGGGCCACCTGCAATTTTGTATTGTCTCCGGCCTGCCGCGTGCTACCCTGTGTCCCTTCCCTGCGGCTCCCCTTCTGCACCGATTGCTCCTACTCATTCTCCCGCTGCTTGTTCGCTCTGTGCTGTGTGCCCTCCGGCGGTGCATTGTGTTTTTTTTTTCTGGATCTTGGAGCGTGAGGCGCAGATCAACAAGCTCGAGATCAGCAAGATTATCGCCGGCGCCGTGAAGGCCCGGAAGGAGCTGGACATCGCCGAGTTCGGAGCCGGGAAGCTGGGTGGCGTGGTCACCAAGCTGCAGAGGAGGCAGGACAGGCTGGAAGACCTGGAGAGAGACGGTCGCGACCAGCCGCCTTCTCTGGAGTCGGGCTCCCACGACCTGGACCCGATCCAGGCAGTTCGCGGGCCGCACCGAGGCCTCTCTCAGTGACCACGCGCCCTCCGACCGTGGAAGCGCTCAACGGAGCGACCCCATGCCCCCGCGGCGCAGCAGAGAGAAGGAGCGGAACGAATGGCTGAGTGCGGACTACAGCAGACGCCGCTACCCCCGTTGCATCCTCGTTCAGCCCAAGCGGCCGGGGCATGCCCCAGAGGCAGCCCCTCTCGCGTATGGCCGATATGGAGCGCTGCGGGATCGGGTGCCCGAAGAGGACATGGAGTGGGACCTCCAGGGTCCCGATGGAGATCCCATGGAGGACTTCAGGATCAGCCCACCCCGAGGATCAGCCAGTCAGAGGCGCCAGCAACGTGAGGAGGAGGAGTACATGCAAGGCGTATACCGAGGAGTCCTTGGAAGAGCGTACGTGGAGGAGCCGCGGCGCAGCCGCTTGGACTTGGAGGAGGAGATGCACGTGGCAGCCGTGGGAACCCAGGGAGGACGCCGGTCCGAACCTCGGTCAACCTCACGACCGGCGTTCATGGTCTGTAAGGCCACAGACGCTGCCGTGTGGCAGGACCTGAAGGACATCAGGCCGGTTGTTATTTTCCCCTCCTTGGCTGCCATGAAGTACAGCTCTTGGAGCAACTCCAGTATGCTCCATCAGAACCGTTTGAGAACATATTTCTCTGCCGCGGCGGAGTCCATGTCTTCAGTGACGGTCATCCGCCAAATCGTCCAGCTTCTCCAGGGAGCGGTCGAGGTTCAGGGATTTCCCATCGTACATGGGGCCTGAAGGAGGCCAACAAGTGTCTCAACGTGCAGGAACGGGCGGACGCCCCGCAGGTTACCGCCAAGAGGTGGAGAGCCATCAAGCTTCAGCATGATGGCCGGGAGATCCGCCTGCGGGATTGGCGGGACTTCCGAGGACAATATGTCCCGCTTCGCCGGTGCGTGGAGGACTAGAACGAGGGTGATGAGCAGTCTGGCCTGCTCAATCTCCTCCCGCCTGGGTGAAGCGGGTCACAAATAAGGAAGCGAAAAGGGCCAAGAGCAACCACACCGTCAAGATGATGCTCAACAAGGAGCACCACAAGCAGGCGGTGAACTGACAAAGAGCCAAAGTGGCCCGGGCCTTCAAGAGGCAGTCCCTGCGGAACGCCCTCCTGATCACCGTC
The DNA here is from genome assembly GCA_964036045.1 of Eutreptiella sp. 'Long Island Sound 2002'. Lineage (NCBI taxonomy): Eukaryota > Euglenozoa > Euglenophyceae > Eutreptiales > Eutreptiaceae > Eutreptiella > Eutreptiella sp. 'Long Island Sound 2002'. Next base: position 44,721,797 of record OZ038379.1, on the reverse strand, counting down.
TCACGGGATCGCAAAAAGGTAGCGATCTGGCTCCTGGACGCGAGTGAGGTAGGCGGGCAGACGATCTGTCTGCAGGCCATCCCGGCGCGGATGAGCTTCGAGACCGTGCTGGAGTGGGTCGGAGAGGAAGTACTCAGGGAGTACGAGAACCTCACCCACAACCGCGGACTGCAAGTAGGCGACCGCAGCGTCCGCCATGTGGGCGCGGGGTCTGACGGGGAAGCCGTCATGGACCTGCTGGGGAGGGAGGGCAGCGAAGGTCTCGACGATGATGACGACAACGATCTGCTGTATGTGCCTTCGTGACCATCAACTTGCACTTACTTCCTGGTCCCGTCGCCTTTTTCCAATTCTCAATGGGCCGCCAGCAACCCAGTGGCGCGGGCCCACAGGATCCTCATCCATCCGGGGACCGTTTCGTGCGCCTTTCAGGGGGCGCTTCTTTCCCGCCTCCTTGTGTTTGGGTGGTTTGATTCCTACTGGACCTGTTGGGGGCCCTTCCTCCTGGCCCTGCGCCCGTTTTACATCCCGTTACCCGTGCCTATTCCCCATCGGGCAACCTGCATTTTTTGTATTGTCTCCGCCCTGCCGCGTGCTACCCTGTGTCCCTTGCCTGCGGCTGCTCTTCTGCACCGATTGCTCCTACCCATTCTCCCGCTGCCTCTTCGCTCTGTGCTGTGTGTCCTCCGGCGGTGCATTGTGGAATTTTTCACTGGATCTTGGAGCGTGAGGCGCAGATCAACAAGCTTGAGATCAGCAAGAGTGCCGCCGGCGCCGCCAGGGCTCGGAGGGAACTGGACATCGCCAAGTTCGAGGCCGGGAAGCTGAGCGGCGTGGTCACCAAGCTGCAGAGGAGGCTGGACAGGCTGGGGGACCTGAGGAGCGAGGGAAGCAACCAGCCGCCCCCTCTGGAGTCAGGCTCGCACGACAGCTGGGGACCTGGACCCAATCCAAGCAGGTCCCGCAGCCGCACCGAGGCCCCTCGCAGTGACCACGCGCCCTCCACCCGTGGCAACGCTCGACGGAGCGACCCCATGCGCTCGCGGCGCAGCAAAGAGAAGGAGCGGAACGAATGTCTGAGTGCAGACTACCGCAGACGCGGCAACTCCCTCTGCCCCCCCGCTCAGCCCAAGCGGCCGAGGCACGCCCTGGAGCCAGCCCCTCCGGCGTATGGCTGATATGGAGCGCTGCGGGATCGGGTGCCCGAGAAGGACATGGACTGGGACCTCCAGGGTCCCGATGGAGATCCCATGGAGGACTTCAAGATCAGCCCAGCCCAGGGATCAGCCAGCCGGAGCCGCCAGCAACGTGAGGAGGAGGAGTACATGCAAGGCATATGCCGAGGAGTCCTTGGAGGAGCGTACGTGGAGGAGCCGCGGCGCGGCCGCTTGGACCTCGAGGTGGAGATGCACGTGGCAGCCGTGGGAACTGACGGAGGACGCTGGTTGGAACCTCGGTCAACCTCACGACCGGCGTTCATGGTCTGTAAGGCCGCGGAGGCCGCCGTGTGGCAGGAGCTGAAGGACATCAGGCCGGTTGCTATCTTCCCTTCCTTGGCTGCCATGAAGTACAGCTCTTGGAGCAACTCCAGTAGGCTTCATCGGAATCGTTTGAGGACATATTTCTCTGCCGCGGCCGGGTCCATGTCTTCAGTGACGGTCATCCCCCAAAAATGTCCAGCTTCCCCAGGAAGCGGTCGAGGTTCAGGGGTTTCCCATCGTACATGGGGCCTCAAGGAGACCAGAAAGTGTCTCAACGAGCAGGAGTGGGTGGACGCCCCGCAGGTTGCCGCCAAAAGGTGGAGAGCAATCAAGCTTCAGCATGATGGCCGGGAGATCCGCCTGCGGGATTGGCGGGACTTCCGAGGACAATACGTTCTGCTTCGCCGGAACGTGGAGGACTGGAACGAGGCCCATGAGCAATTTTGCCTGCTCAATCTCCTCCCGGACGCCTGGGTGAAGCGGGTCACGAAAGAGGAAGCGAAAAGGGCCAAGAGCAACCACACCGTCAGGATGATGCTCGACAAGGACTCCACAAGAGGGTGGTGAACTGACCAAGAGCCAAAGTGTCCTGGGACTTTGAGAGGCGGTCCCTGCTGAACGCCCTCCTCATCACTGTCCCACGGGATCGCAAGAAGGTAGCGATCTGGCTCCTGGACGCCAGGGAGGTAGGCAGCCAGATGATTCGTCTGCAGGCCATACCGGCGCAGATGAGCTTCGAGACCGTGCTGGGATGGGTCACAGAGGAAGTACTCAGGAAGTACGAGAACCTCGCCCACGACCGCAGACTGCAGGTAGGCGACCGCAGCGTCCGCCAGGTGGGCGCAGGGTCTGACAGGAAAGCCGTCATGGACCTGGCAGGGCCCGAGGGCAGCGAAGGTCCCGACGATGATGATGACAGCGATGAACGCGCTGAGACCGCTGTATGTGCCTTTGTGGCCATCAACTTGCACAAGGGAAGCAACCGGGGAAGCTGGATACCGATTCAGCAGGGTCGGAAGAAGAGGGAGAAGAAGGAGCCCCGCCGAGTAGGCGATCCGCCACTGTCCTTTGCAGAGTTCATCCGAGCTAATCCCCAGCACTGCGTCGTCTGCTACGGGCGGAGCTCCCCTTTCCAACACGATCACCAGACGTGCCCGATCCACAAGGCCGACACAGAGGCGTAAAAGAAAACGCACGGGACCAAGAAGCGTTCGTCAGCCAACATCCGGGAAGCCAAAGTGGAGGTGTCCAGGGACGAGTTCGCCAAGCAGATGATGGTCTGGACCGAAATCGCAAAGATGATTCAGGAGATCAAGAGAGCTTGGGAACCTAAGCCCCACAAGGAAAAGGACAAGAACAAGGACAAGCACAAGGACAAGACGGGCAAGAGCCGGTGGAGGAAGAAATGAGACGCGATGAACGAGGTTGCCGCGGACGAGGACACCCCGACCACCAACGCGCCTTAGTGGGGCGCCTGCAGCCAAGGGCCCCAGCCAGGGCGGTCGGAGGGTGGTACCGCGGTCTACACCCCACGATCCGCGTCGAGAAACGTCAATTCCTCCGCATGTATACCCAGCAGAATGCCGGGAGCCAAACCAGAAAGGGAAAGCCGTTGCAATGCCTGGGTGAGGGTGAATACCGGAGGGATAACCGCCCTAGGTGGACCCACGTGCCGACCAAGGTCCCCGGTGAAGGCACCAACACTTGCACCCAGTCATCCTTCGCAACCAAGAATGTATTCGACGCACTACAGGGTTTGAGGTTTGAGGTTCGATTTTGCGGGTACTAGACGCCTTTCGGCCCCGGGGGGCCACCTGGTCGGGCCAGGTGATATCCTCCCCGCCGGGTCCTAGTGGGGGGCCCTCCATGACGCATCTCCTGCCTGATGGCAGAGCCCCCCGGGTTCACAGGGCTCGGAGCCCCGTCCCTCTCCGGCTTCCCCATTTCGCCACTCCCCAGTCAGTGCATCATTTTGCAGCCGTGGCTGCGGGCGCTTACCCACCGCGTCGCCCCCCTAATGCCTGGTCGCCCGGGGTGCCGGCGCTGCCAGGCCCGTGCTACTGGCTTTCCGCCAGTGGGACCCCCGTGGGCTGGCGCTGAGGCTGCCTAGCCTTGGGGCTTGTGCGTGGCGCAGTGCACCACTACTGCCTTGGCGGGTGCAGTGCCCTCGTTGTGTGTGCGCGGCGCTCGCGGCCAGTTTGGAGAGGTTGGGGCCGGTGCCAGGTGTTGTGTCTTCCCCGTTTCCCCCTGCCCGACCCGCGTTTCCTGCGCTGCGTGTGGCGGGCCTTCTGTCTGGGTGTCCCTTATCCTCGCTCGCTGGTACGCCGCTCCATGTGGTCTGTGCGTTCCGCGGGCTCGGTCCGGTTGCCCTTCTGGTTTTCCCCGCGTGTCCTCTGTGTGTGTGTGCGCTCGCGCTCTCGCGGCGTCCCCCCCCCCCCCCCCCGGGTTGGTGTGGCGCGCGCACCCCGCGCGGTCCCGGTGCTGGGCGCTGGTAGGGCCGTTCCACTCGGTCCGTGCCCCTCCGCGTGTGGTGCCTCGGTTCCTGTGCTCTGTTTGGCTTGCTTGGGGGGGGGGCGGCCCGGTCCTGTTTCCCCCTACCTTGGGGCTTGGGGCTGCCCGCTCCCCAGGGGTCGGTGCAGGCGTGGGGATCCGTCAACAACCCCACCGCGCGCGCTGTTGCGAGCTGGCCTTGCGTGCTGGCTTGGCGCGCTGTAGGGGCGGCACGAGGGCACCCGGGGGAGGCGCCGCTTGCCTGGGTGCGGGGCGTCCGGGGTCGAGCGCTCTCCCGGCCCCGACCACCCGTCTCTTCGGGCGTGCGACCGGGGCCCACTACCAACTGTCTGTGGGTGCGGGGGGTGCGAGCGTGGGGACCCGTCACCAATCCCACAGCGCGCGCTTCTTGGGAGCTGGCTTTGCGCGCTGTTGTGGCGGCATGAGGGTGCCCGGAGGGGCGCCTCGTACCTGGGTACGGGGCATCCGGGGTCGGGCGCTCTCCCACCCCCCACCACTCGTCCTTTCGGGCGTGCGGCCGGGGCCCACTACCCACTGGCTGTGGGTGCGGGGGATGCGGGCGTGGGGACCCGTCACCAACCCCACAGCGCGCACTCTTGCGTGCTGGCTTTGCGCGCTGTGGGGGCGGCAGGGGGGTGCCCGGGGGGGGGGGCTCTTGCCTGGGTGTGGGGCGTCCGGGGTCGGGCGCTCTCCCAGGCCCGGTTACTTGTTCTTTCGGGCGTGCAGCCGGGGCCCACTACCCACTGGCTGTGGTTGCGGGGGGCACGGGCGTGGGGACCCGTCACCAACCCCACAGCGCGCACTCTTGCGTGCTGGCTTTGCACGCTGTGGGGGCAGCATGAGGGTGCCCGGGGGGTGCCCCTCCTGCCTGGGTGTGGGGCGTCCGGGGTCGGGCGCTCTCCCACCCCCGACCTCTCGTCCTTTTGGGCGTGTGGCCAGGGCCCGCTTTCCACTGGCCGTGGGTGCGGTGTGCAGGCGTGAAGGCCCGGCTGTCCTTGGCACCTTCTCCTGTGCCGCGGTTCGTTGTGTGTTATGCGCGCTTCCCGGGTTCCCGGCACCCGGTGGCCGTTCTGGCCTGGCTCCCGTCCTCGTGCTGTGGTTCCGGCCGGCGGCGTGCCTTTCTGGCGTGCCTCGTGGCCCCGCGTTGGTGCGCCGCGCCTCGTCCGGTCCGGTCGCTCTCGGTGCTCCGGTCGGCCTTCCTGTAGCCGTGGTGCCTTCCCCCACCCCGGGGGCTGTCGCCCTTGGTTTTACTGGGTGGCTGCGGGGGGCACGTGGAGGCCCGCCGAGAACCGGGCTCTTTGTGCCTGCCTCTGGCCCCTGCCGAGGCAAGGAAGCTGGGCTCGCTCCGCGTTGTACCCTTTCCGGGCCCCGGGATGGGGTTGTCCCTGGCGGGTCTCTCCGGCTTCGGTCTTGGGCTGCGTGTGCTGCGGTTGTTTTCGTGCGTGGACCCGGTCACTGACGCGTCTGGTTTCCCCTACCGTCCGTCTTTCGACGGGAAACCCGGCCGGTGCACCGGGGCTGTTCCGTGTGGACGCCGACACCTCCCCTTGCAGGTCAGAGGACGCCACGCCCGGGTCCCGCGCGTGTGTGTGTGCGTGCTTCTCTTGGCTGGGTCGGGCGGGCCGGCCTCCTGGGCGCGTTCTGGTGCGCCTGGTCCCTCTCCTGTGGCCGCCCCTTGTGCTTCTTTGGTTCCTTCGGCCCCCTCCGGTCTGCGTTTGCCCTATTTGTGGTTGTTTTCGGTTTTTGTTTTTCCTTGTTGGACCCCCGTTGTCCCTGTCACCCCGTGTTTTCCGGCCCGTGGTGCCCTGGGCCTTGGCGTCTTGTGGTCCTCCCGTTCCCCCCCCCCCTTGTCTTTTTTGTCCCCTTCCCTCTCCCCCCCCCGGCTCCTTTTTTTTTCCCTCTTGCTTTTTGTTTGTTTGCTGCCCCCCCTTTTTTTGTTGTCTTTTTGTTTGCCTTGGTGTGCTGGTCGTGCGGTGTTTGGGCTGGTTCGTGTGTCCTGCGCTGTGGGTTGTGCTGGTGTGTGTTGCTGTGGGCTTTGTGCCCCGGCAGGGGCCGTTTTGCGCTTGTGCTGTGTCGTTGGTTGCTCCCTGGTTGTGCCTGGTCTGTGTGTGTTGTTGCCTGTCCAGCGGCGGTGTCGTGGTGTGTTTTGTGTTTTGCCCGGTGCTGTGCGCCGTCCCTGTGTTGGGCTTGGTTCTTTCCCCGTCCTGCTGCCCCCTGTTGCCGTTGCCTGGTCCCCTGTCGTGGCCTGTGGTTGTGTTCTTTCCTGGGGTGCGGTGCTGCGTTGCTCTGGTGGTCGTTTGTGGTGCGGTGTGGTGCTGTCTGCGCTGTGTCTTGCTGGTGGTGCCGTGATGTTTTGTTCGCGCTGGCTGGTGCTGCATGTTGTTGCCTGTGGTTGCCGGCTGTTCGTTGCTGGGTTTGGTTGCCTGCTGTTGTTTTCCTCTGGCGTGTGTTGTCGCGAGTGCTCCTGCCTGGCCGCGTGGCCTGCCGCCCTGCTGTCTGCTGTGGTTTGTTGTGGTGGCCCGCTCCCCTGTGGTGTGTCCTCTGTTCTGTGGTGCTGTGTTTCGGTGTGGTGCCGTGCTGTGCCGCCCTGCTGTCCGTTTCTCTTTGCTGGTGGTATTGGTTTGTGTCCTTTCCCTGTGTGTGCGGTGCTGTGTCGCGCTGCGCGTCGTGTTGTTGGGTGCTGGGTTGGTCTGCGCTGTTGTTGGTGCCTCGTGCTGTGGTGTGTCGCTGTGTGTTGTGGTGTCTCGCTTGCCGCTCTGTGGCTTGGCGATGCTGCTCTGGCGTGTGGTGGTCTCTTGCTGTGCCATGCTGTGTTCTGTGGTGCTGTGTCGCCTTGTGGTGCCGTGCTGCTGGGGTGTGCTGTGTGTTGTGTTTTGCTGCGGCTGTTCCCTTTTCCTTCAAAAATTATTTTTTCAATTTTGAAAAAAAAGTAAAATAAAATAAAAGAAAAATTATACTCTACCCAACCCACACATGCAGGCAGGCAGCAAGTACATGTAACTTACATGTAACCCCTGCAGCCTCGATGTTGACAGCGTCGTCCTTGTCGTTGTACTTGTGCTGGTAGTTGGCAAATCGGTTGGTGTTCATTGCTAGGGGTTAACCGCCTTTCCTCCAGGGCCGGCGCCTGAGCTGCAGGGCAGGGGGAGTGACGGGCACAAGGGTGAGGAGGGAGGTACATGGTGAGGAATAAGAAAAAGGCGGCAGGGGGCGTGGTGAGGGGCCGTGGCGTGTTAGGAAACATTTTCGAGTTTTACGCGCTGCTCGCAACGAGGTTTTCTTTGCACCTATAGCGAGTTAGACGACGGCAGGGACGGCGTTCGGGTCCTACGAGCGCTACAGTGCTTACGGCGTGAACTATTCACCTCTTTCACGTAGAAAAACGTTTTGTCGCGTTTTTACGCGTTTCGCAGCGCGCTTTTTGGCCTAAGCGCTTTTTATGCTGATTAGCTTTATTTTCAGCTATTCAGAACGTTTTTTCGTCGTGCTTTACCTACCTTTTTTTTTCCTTTCGGGGACAGGACCCCAGCGCGCGCGACCACGACGCACTACAAGATCTTCCCGAGAGTATCGGGGGATCACCTGGACCACAGCTCGACGCTGCGGATCGGCTGTTAGAGCCCATTACCCACCACCTGCATCAGTTGCTTATTGAGCTTCTGTAAAGGCCAGAGATTCTCAGCTTGCACGCCGTGCACCGGGATGGCCGTGAGCGGCAGCTACACCTGAAGATCGGTGCCCTGTGCAGGGAAGTGGCATGGGTCTTCAATGTGCTGATTGACGGGGGCGCCCAGGTCAGTCTTGTCGAGGTTGGCCTGCTTCCGCCAGAGTCTCTTACCGCCATTCAGAGACCCGTCAGGCTGAAGGTAGCAAATTGCCAGTACATGGTGGGAGGTATGAAGGAAGCCGACATCGCGCTGCAATTTATGAACCATCATGAACTGAGACGCCTGACCCTTGGCAAGAGGATTCTCCTCAAGAGAAAGTTCTACGAGGCCCAGATGAAATGGGACATGATCGTAGGGTACAAGTTCATGATGGAGACGGACTCTGGCGTTCTCCCGGGTCAGGCCTCTATGACCCTGTAGCAGGACGACCCACGTTCGTAGCTCTTGTCACCCGAGAACCACGTGGCGTGCTAATGGATCGACCCAGAGCGCCATCGGCTCAAAGTAGCCACCCTGGGGACCTAGCCTGTAGGGCCGACGCACCAGGAGTACGGCGTCAAGCCGGAGGTGGCGAACGGAGTTGCGGCTGAGCTGGGAGCATCGGATCTGGCCCTGGATGTGTTCTCCTCAGGAACCTCCACCCATCTTCGGGTGTGTGAGAAGTACTGGAGCGCCTTGAACTCTGCGTGGCAGAGGCACTGGGTTCCGCATCAAGGTCTGATGTGCATCCATTGTCCCAGAGTGGACATTCCAGGGGCGGTTGCGAAGATCCACAAGGACCGTTCCAAGGCAGTGTTCATCGTCACCATGGGCTGTACCCAGGAGGAAAGTACCCGAGATTGGATGGCCTCGTTGGAGAGCATGACCCTGAACAAGGTTGTCCTGCTGGCTGCAGAGAGTGTGTATCAGGATGCTAACGGACAGGCCATGCCACCCCGGATGTGGCCAACGGAATTCCACTGTGTGGATGGGGGCCCCGAACAGGCCGACACCACCACCCGTGGTTGTCAAATGCGTGATTGCGAAGCGTTGACTGCAATGCTCCGCGGTTTCCCCCGTTGACTTTGGTGAATCGAAGGACCTCCTATCTGATGAAGAGCTGGATCTGGTTCAGTGGTACATGGATCGACCCTTTAACGTCTGGGTAACCCAGCGAGGAGGGAAAGGCGGGGACAATGCCTGGTCGGAAGTCGACGCCATGGTTTCTGTTTCCTACGATGGGAATACCTTTGTAAGGATGGTACTGGATCACACGACCAGCCAGGACGAGGCAGTTGGAGGGAATCGACCCACCTATGTTGATCTGTTCCGCGGCAAGGCCCGAGATGGGCCGATGGGCCACTTGCAGAGACCCCCAGAGCCGAAAACGAGTGGGGTCGCTACCCCTCAAATAAGCTCAGTGGTCCAGGTGCCCGGCAAAGCCAAGGCGAAGACCGATGAGTGCCCCAATATTGAAGTATTGAGGGCCGGGCTGAATCAGAGGTATGGGGACACCTTTTTCATTGGAAAGCCTGTGTTCCCGCCACCGTTTCGTGGACCGTACGGTGAAGCCAAGATACGACTGAAGCCGGACCCCCGTGTGTACCGGCACCGGGAATTTGCCTGAGGGCGAGAGGAAACAGGCCATGGGGAAGATTATCAGGGAGTTCATCGACAGAGGCTGGTTGGAGCACTGTCATTCCGAGCCGGTCTGCCCCTGCTTTGTTATTCCCAAGAAGGTGGCAAGGGAATGGTGGCTGGTGGGCGACTACCGCGGGCCTGAATGCTCACACACAGCATGACAGCTATACGCTGCCTCTCATTGAGGACATGCGAGGTCTCAACAATGATGACGACGACAATAAAGCAGCTGAGACTGCCGTATGTGCCTTTCTGGCCATCAGCCTGTACAAAGAAAGCAACCGGGGATTCTGGGAGCCCCTTCAGCAAGGATGGAAGAAGAGGGAGAAGAAGGAGCCCCGCCGAGTCTGAGATTCGCCACTGTCCTTTGCAGACTTCATCCGAGCTCAACCCATGGGCTGCTTCGTCTGCTACGGGCGGAGCTCCCCTCTTCAACACGATCACCGGACGTGCCTGATCCACCAGGCCGACACAGAGGCGCACAAGAAGGCGCATGGGACCAAGAAGTGTACGTCAGCCAACATCCAGGAAGCCAAAGTGGAGGTGTCCAGGGACGAGTTCGCCAACCTGATGATGGTCGGGACACGAACTCGCAAAGGAGAGTCAGGAGATTAAGAGGGCTTGGGAACCTAAGCCCGACAAGCAAAAGGAAAAGAACAAGGACAAGGACAAGGACAAAAGGGCAAGAGCCGGTGGAGGAAGAAAGGAGACGTGATTAACAAGGTTGCCGCAGAGGAGCACAACCCGACAACCGACGCGCCTTAGCGGAGCCCCTGTAGACAAGGGCCCCAGCCAGGGCCATCAGAGGGTGGTTCCGCGGTGTACACAGCACGATCCACATCAGGAATCGTCGATTCCCGCGGAGGTATACCTAGCGTAATGCCGGGAGCAAGACCTGAAGGAGAAAACAGTTGCAATGGCTGGGTGAGGGCGAATGCCGGAGGAGGAGGAGGAGGCGGACCCACGTGTCCGACCAAGGTCCCCGCTGAAGGCACCAACACTTGCACCCAGTCATCCTTTGCGACCAAGAATGTATTCGACGTACTACAAGATCTTTCCGAGAGTATGAGGGGATCACCTGGACCGAAGCTGGACGCTGCAGATGGGCTGTTAGACTGCAAGAGTTGCCTAATGAGCTTCTGGAAGGGCCGGAGATTCTGAGCTTGCAAGCCATGCGCCAGGTTGACCGTGTGCGGCAGCTTCACCTGAAGATCCCTGCCCTGTGCAGGAAAGTAGAAAAAGTCTTCAACGTGCTGGTTGACACGGGCGCCCAGGTCAGGTTTCTCAAGGCTCGCCTGCTTCTGCCAGAGTGTCTGACCGCCATTTGGAGACCCGTCAGGCTGAAGGTAGCCAATCGCCAGTACATGCTGGGAGGTACGAAGGAACCTGAGATCGCGCTGCAATTCGTGAACCATTGTGAACTGAGCCGCCCGACCCTCGGCTAGGAACTCATTGTCAAGGGAACGTTCTACGAGGCCGAGATGAACTTGGACATGCTCGTAGGGTACGACTTCATGACGGAGACGAACTCTGGCGTTCTCCCGGCTCAGGCCTCCTTGACCCTGTAGCAGGACGACCAATGTTCGTGGCTATTGTGACCGGAGCACCATGTGGAGTGCCAATGGATCCACCCCGAGCGCCATCAGCTCGAAGTAGCCGCAATGGGGACCTAGCTCTTAGGCCGACGCACCAGGAGTACGGTGTCAAGCCAGAAGTTGCAGCTGAGCTGGAAGCATCGGATCTGGCCTTGAATGCGTTCTCCTCAGGAACCTCCACCCATTTTCGGGTGTGTGAGAGTACTGGAGCGCCCAGGACTCTGCGTGGAAGAAGCACTGCGATCCACAACAAGGTGTGATGTGGATCCATTGTCCGAGAGTGGCGATTACAAGGGCGGCTGCGAAGATCCGCAAGGACCGTTCAGAGGCAGTGTTCGTCGTCCCTATGGGCTGTACCGAGGAGGAAAGTACCCGGGATTGGGTGGCCTCGCCTGACAACATGACTCTGAACAAGGTTGTCGTACTGGCTGGAGAGAGTGTCCATCAGGACGCTAAGGGACAGCCTATGCCACCCCGGAGGTGGCCAACTGAAATCCACTGTGTGGATGGGGCCCTAGGACGCCGACACCACGGACTTCGTGTGTGTCAACCGCGTGATTGCGGCGCCTTGGCGGCAATGCTCCGCGGTTTCCCCTGTTGACATTGGTGAATGGGAGGACCTTCTTTCTGATGAGGAGCTGGATCTGGTTCAGGGGTACATGGATCGTTCCTTTCATGACTGGGTAACCCAGCAAGAAGGGAAAGGCCAGGAAGAAGCCTGTTGGGAAGTCCACGGCATCGTTTCTCTTTTCTACGATTGGAATACCTTTGTAAGGAAGGTACTGGATCACACGTCGAGCCTGGACGAGCCAATTGGCGGGAACCAACCCACCTATGGTGATCTCTTCCGCGACAAGCCTGGAGATGGGCTGATGGGCCACTTGCAGAGACCCCGAGAGCGAAAACGGAGTAGGATCGCTACCCCTCAACTAAGCTCAGTGGTCCAGGTGCCCGGCAAAGCGAAGGCGGAGTCTGATGAGTGCCCCAAGATCCAAGCACTAAGGGCCAGGCTGAGTCAGAGGTATGCGGACGCCTTCTTCAGTGAAAAGCCTGTGATCCCGCCACCGGCTCTTGGACCGTACGGTGATGTCAAGATACAACTGACGCCGGACCCCGTGTGCACCGGCACCGGGAGTTTGCCTGAGGGCGAGAGGAACGAGGCCATGGAGAAGATTATCGGGGAGTTTATCGACAGAGGCTGGTTGGAGCCCTGTCACTCGGAGTGGGCCTCCCCCTGCTTTGTCGTCCCCAAGAAAGTGACCGGGGAATGGCGGCTGGTGGTCGACTACCGCGGCCTGAATGATCACACACAGCATGACAGCTATACGCTGCCCCTCATTGAGGAGATGTTGCAGAAGCAATTCTGGCGCAGGATCTTCACGGTGATCGACCTGAAACATTGTTATCACCAGGTGCCTCTCGCCAATGAGTTCCGTGCCTGCACAGCCATGAGCAGCGTATTTTGGACCTCTCCAGTCAAAGGTGATGCCCATGAGCGTTACGAACGGCAATGCGGTTTTTCAGAGGATCCTGGAGAACGTGCTGGAGCTGGTGCGTGATTGTGCAGACCTCTTTGTCGACAACGTGATCATTGCGTCAGGGGACTTCAGCATGAGGTACGATGAGCCGCTGGAGGCACATGAGAGGGACGTTACGGAAGTGGGCCTGCTAGTCCGGTACAAACCAATGGGCAGCAGTGACAAGGCCACTATCGCGGTAAGAGAAGTGGTTTTAGCCGGCCACGGCCACGGGGAACGGAAGCCCATACCTGGAACGTTAGCAGCGATTGAACACTGGCGTGGCACCAAATACACCTTGTACTTCTGCGTTGTCTGGCCATTCGGGGTGCATGGCGCGAGGTTCCTACACCGTGAAGAATGGGTATGCCTGGGGCTTTGGCTTCGGCTGTGGTTCGGGCGGCGGCGGCACTGGTGCCAATTTCGGTGCCGGCTTGGGTCGCTTCACCCGGCGGGCCGGGATGCCCGCCCCCTAAGGACGAGGCCCCGGCTTGGGTCTGGCTTGTTCTCGCACCAGCTTGGGGGCTGGTTTCGGCGCCTTGCGTTTGTGGAAGTTGTGGAAGATGCTGTATGCCGGCCCTTGGCCCTCACGGGGTCGGTGCATACCTCGAAGTTTGTTCGCATGGTCTTGCAAGCTGGTGGGGCGATGTTTGAGAGTTTGTTCCGTGTCCTTGGGCCAGGACATGCAGCGTTATGCCTGTGATGTCCCGTGTTTGCGTACTTAGGCTGCCAGTTTGCGTGTGAGATTGAGCCATGTCGCGGGTAGTGTGGTGTCTGTGGTTAGGGCATCTACCGTCCAGTGCATAACCGTCTTCAGGGCCAACCAGTGCGCCAGGGGTCAGTAGGTGTGGTGGGTTGAGTGGCTAAAGCGGTCCTCCAATGCAAGTGGGGTTGCTGTTCTCGGTTCGGGTGTGAATGTGTGGACTCTGTCCGTTATGCCTGCAGCCTTCTACTGTGCAACCCACCAGGTCTGATGCTGGCACGTTAGTGTCACCGTGGGGGCGTTGAAGGGCCTGTCGAGGATTGTCCAGTCAGTGACCTTCGGACCCTCGGTCTTTCGGTTGCGTTGCTCTGGCGGTCTGGCTAGCTGCACCAGGTGGTCCACAAGGTCCGGCGCCAGGGTGTCCTCCTATTCCTGCACCCTGTCCTTACGTGCCGTGGGGTGTCCCACGGCGCCGTCCCAAGCATCTGTGGCGGCCGCCAGGGTGTTGCCCGCTAGGGTGATGACATCGTCTGTTAGACCTTCCATGATGAAGTGCTTTTCTCCCGGGTGGCCGGGAGTTGGGCCGTGTTCTTCATGGTAAGGTGTAGCAGCGCTCTGTCGGGGAATGGGGCGTTCGGGTCCGTGGGCCTGGGGTCGCGTGCGCCGCACCTCACCAACGAGTCACGTGGTTTGTCGGTGTTGGACGGTTGTGGTCCCATGGCGATGTGGTGCACCTGAAGGAGGGGGACGGCCTGATCTGCGGTGTCCCCTGCCGTGAGGTACACTCCCTTGGTGCCTGGTACCACGTTGAAGTATATACCTGGGTGTTGGGCGGGCTGTGGCGGTAATGGTTGGAACAGGGCGTGGGGGCAGGGGTGCCCGCAGGGGGGGTCCCTGCGCCCGAGCCCTGGGCTGTGGTCATCCATGCCCAGGGGTATAGTGTGTAGGGTCCCACCACCCTGCTCAGTCTTTTGGCGTTCAGGTTGTTCAACCATCCCCCCGCCCTCATGCAGCAAAGGATTGCAACTCTCTTTGCATAGACAAATCGGTAATTTCAAGGCAGGTCTACCGTCTTACATTCCCGCTGGATATTGTCACGACTTGGGCTGTGTAACTGATGCCATGAGCGCCAACTGCATCTAAGCATTGCCAGAACCACATGTACCGACATGTTGATAGCGTCGGTCGATGGCACCCTTGTGTCCTACGCCATTATCTCAATGTAGTGCACCACAGTTTGGACCGTTGGTTTGGGCGTGAGGTGTTGCCGTCCGTGTAGGCATGGGTGCAAAATGTACCCATGAGTGTAGCCATGAGTGTATAATGTAGCCATGAGTGAGTACAAGCATGAGTGCAAAATGTAGCCTTGAGTGTAGCCATGAGTGTATAATGTAGCCGTGGGTATAGCCGTGAGTGATGAATGCAGCCTTGGGTGTAGCCGTTTGCATAAAATGTAGATCTAAGTGTAGTCATGAGTGCAAAATTTAGCCCAGTGTGCGACCATGAGTGCAAAAGGTAGCCAGATTTAATTCTCGGTGCAACGTGTAGCCCTGGGTATCATTGACTGCTAGGACCAAATTATCTAGGCGCGTATTTGCACAGGCAATATAGCCCTGAGTGTAGCCATGTGTGTTACAATGTAGCCATGAGTGTAGCAATGAGTATAAAATGTAGCCCTACGTGCAGCGAAGGCTGTGAAATTTAGCCTTGAGTGTAGCAATCAATGCAACATGTAGCCCTCAGTATAGCCATGAGTGTACAATGTAGCCTCAAAGGCAGCGGTCCGTGTATAATGTAGCCCTGGGTGTAGCCCTGAGTGGGGAATATAGCCATGAGTGTAGCCATCATGTAAAATGTCGCCATCAGTGTACCATTAGTGTAAAATGTGACCCTGAAATAAGGGCTGAAGCCAATAACAGCTAATAAAGAACTTCACTGGTAACACCAAATTTACACCCGCGCATTTGCGCGGAGGAATGGCGAGTCCTTATTATGGCCCAGTTCTGCGACGCGCAGCAAGTGTTATCCAGAGAAATGCAAATCATCCGGATAAGCCCTTATCTGGAGACTTGCAGAAAAAGGGCCAGAAGCCGAGAAAAGGCGATCCCAACCTGTGAACACGGGATTTGAACCACCACCGTGACAGCAGATCAAGACTGTAGTGGCCTTGGCTACGTTTCATGAGGGCCTTTCAAATTTGCAGGCAGAGAAGAGTTCAATTGTGAGAAATGTTTTCGGATTTTTTGGATGCATTTTCCACTAGCAATTTCGTTTTACTTTAAACGACTTTGATCATTATGTGTCCCTGTTGAAAAGTCGCGGTTTCTTCTACTTCACTGGTGTCACTTGCGGAAGTGTTTTTGTTTGCCCCGATTCAAATCCTGCTCGGGAATTTCCGCGCACACTTGCTTTGTGCACCACTTGCTCCTTTACACGATAACCTGCGGGGAACGGGATTCGAACCGGGCATTAAAACATGACGCATATTGCCGATCGAGCTTCGCAACATGGCCAGCAGACAATGCATCCAAAAATCTGACAATTGAATTTCTGGTATTTGGACGCACTCAATGTGCCACAGCTGGTTTTGGTTTTGGTTTGGTTTTGGTTTGGTTTGTTGTTCATGCGCGACAGCGCGCTGGTAAATCGGGCAAGTAGGAAATGGCCCTGGCCGCCAGGGAGCTCAAAGGATAGCCAAAACAGTTCGTATGGTTCCGGGGGAGGATAAAGAGCAGACTGGCCACGCCAGGCCAACATGGAAACCTGCACCTGAAGATCGCATGGCAAGCGCTCCCGGAATGGGGCGAGAAAGCGGACACACAGAACTTCAAACTCTGGGACGACAGGCCGTTCCTGGAGTGCCCCGTACAGCTCCGCACGCCCGCCAACCAAGTGCCACTGGGCACCGTCTCGACAAGTGACGTGCCACGAGCATGGCTTGAGGAGCCAAATATCCCTGAGGAGCAACGGGTAACGAGAGCGCTCAACCTCAAACCACGCCTGGGACAATGACTACTACCCCGCCGCGCAGGGGGCCCCCCAGGGACCGCCAGGGCGTACACCCACGAAGTCATCAATGCGCTCATCACCCTCCTGTCCCTCAGCGAACCAGGCGTCCTGTACGACGCAGCCAAAGCTCTGGACCTGCAAGGGGTACCTGTCATGGCGGGATGGTACCCAGACGCCATGTTTTGGCCGGAGCAGGCCCTCAAAACCCAAGTAATCCACCCCAGCCTCAACCCCATCCTCGCTAGGACAGGACACCAGTACCCCACCACATGGGTCAAGGGGGTGCCCATATCCGACAACAGTGACGTCCAGGTTCATGTCCACCACCACCTGGGCGTCAACGGCCGCCTGGCAGCATACGAACTCGTCGGCCTGACATGGCAGCTAAACGTCATAAACGTTGATGTCGCCTTTGGAGACGCCACAGAGACATTCCTCGAACACCTCATGGAGGCCTACCGGCAACTCGCCATGATGAAGCCGACTGTCATCATAGGAGACTTCAAACGCGGCCCAAGCAATTAACGATCGTGGGGGGCGGCAAAGGCCCGAGAGCTCAGCAGTGCAAATGGCCATGCAACACATGGGTCAACGGGACCTCACAGCCTCCCTACGAGGCCAGCCCTCACACCGACCACCGCAACCAGGCTCAACAGATTCCCGCATGGACCTTTTGCTACGCAGATCCCACACACGTCGAGGTAACACGGGCGCGATACCACGACCTGCCATCTAAGATCACTGGACATCGTCCCCTGGAGGTACAAATGAGGGTGCTTCAAGTGCCCCCGGCCTCCACAGAAGACGTGGACTATAAGGAACAACCACCTATCAGGCCACCAGACGAACACGACACACACAGAGGGACGGCGTACTACCGCACGGTGCAGCGCACCCTGGGCCAACAAGACGAGACCGCCCTAAACCTTGCAACGCAACAAGCGACCACGGCGTGTGGCCCCCACCAGGGACACCGGTACACACAGGACAGTACCACCCGGCATCAGAACCTGCGATCCATGGTCACCGCCATATGGCGCAACAAACGGGAACTACATACAGTGATACACTCCCATGACCCAAAGGCCCAGAAAGACGCCCAGAACATTGCCGTGTGACACCACGCGCCGCCAGCTCGGGGAGTGGCAAGTCCGCCGAGCGAAGGAGCTGGCGCAAGGAAAGCAACGCGACTTTCAGAACCCCAAGCCCTATAAGTCCTTAAAGCATGTGGAGAAAGTCCTGGGGGAAACCGGCCACCGGGGCATCAAGGCGGTGCGCCTGCAAAACAAAACAGTGAACAACGACCCCGAGGTGGTCCTGGAAGAAGTCCCCAACAGCTTGCAACACCAACAGAAGAACGAGGACGAGAAGTTATCCGCGTACACGGAGGAATTCTTATCGCATTTGCCAAAGGTCTACAACCGGACACAGCGACAAGACATGCACCACACCCCATTCACCATTCGGGAGCTGGACCGAGTGCTGTACAAACTACAACCAGGAAAAACCCCGGGGGTAGACGGCCTCCCGGCAGAGGTCTACCGCAGGCTCCCACTGACCCTAAAGAGACACTTGGCCGCGCGCCTATGGGATATCGCCATCGGGAAAGAAGACGTACCGACCAATTGGGCAAACCTGGTACACCTGCTGCACAAGAAAGGCGACTGGGCGAACCCGACAACTGGAGGGCCATAGTGTGCGGCACCACGGAAGCCAAACTCATCTTGATGCTCATCCTCAAACGCGTGGCCCCAGCTGTATAGTGCGCTGTACCGCCCAATATGTGGGGAGCCATACCAGGTTGGTCGCTGCTGGAGGCCATATTTATGCAAGACGCCGTGGTAGAGGTGGACCCAATCAGCCTCATCATCACGTCCCTGAATCTCAGGGGAGCCTTCCCCAACACCCAGCAGCGTCTCCCATGAGCAGTCTGGAAACGCATGGGACTCCCCTTTCAGGGATTCCTACAAGCATACCTTGCCACCCGCATGTATGCAGTGAAAATTGATGTGGGCACCACTCCATGGGTCCACCCCACCAGTGGGGTCCCACAAGGCGGTGCGGAGAGCCCATTCCTCTTGCTGCTCGTCACCCTCCTGCTGGCCTTTTACATCCGACGCACCTACAAGGACGTGGCACCATACCCCCTACTGACCACTGACCACTGACCACTCAGGTGGTAACCGCCACCACCCGCCAGCCCCTGCCAACCACCCCGGACACCGCCAGGGCCACCAAAGTACTTCATGATGTCACCAACTATCTGAGGGGCAACCAGCTACTGGTGCACAACGTCAAATCTGCCACCATGGTGCACAACGCACCACCACCACCCCTCCGCCCCGGAGACCCGCCCATGAACCCAGTCAGCACGGCCACCTACCTGGGAGTCCAACAAGCGGCCACCACAAACGGGATAACCCTACCACCTAACCTGCTACGGCAGTTGACGCGAAAGCTTGTCATAGCACGCACAGTGGCGCTCTCCAGCCAGGCCCTGGCATACTTCCTCCAAGCCGTACTCAACGCAGCCATAGGGTTCCAAGGCCTGCACCCGACGCATCCCCAACAAATGCCGCAGGAGGCCGGTGCCACGGTACGGCGGGTGTGGGTCATTCACGACCAGCGATCCACGTCACTACCCTTGGCGGTGCACGCTGCGTCACCACCATACTATCGGGACAACACCGATCACCTACTCCGCAACCCGTACACGGCTCACAGTGCGACCCACCTGCACCACCTCATGCACAACCATGAACCAGAGGTGAGGGAGGTATTCACGCTGACACTGCGAGAGGCTCCATACCATCGCAACACTTGTCCCCAGTACATACTTCATCTACGAGGCCTCCCCACCAAGGTAGGGAACCGCATATGGAACCACCTACAGCTCCTGCTACCCCACCACCAACATGTCATCCAAACAAAACATCCGTGCAGGGAGACCGGTCCTGTGGCAATCCTACACAACGATGTGGGTGGAGGACGGACGGGGAGCACCACCGCTCTGGACCTGCTGGGCACCACCCTACACCTAGTACGAGTCACACCGAAGCAGATGTGGGCCCGCCAACCAGTAGGTACACACCATGTTCGCCTCCTGCAGCACCCGCAGTGGCCCAACAAATCAATCCCGGAAAATCACATGCGAAACGCGGCCACACAAATTGGACACCCACAGCCGACCGATGGGGAAGTACGTGAGGTGTACGGTCTGTTTTGGAGCATGCACAAACAGCCAGTACCGCGAGCCCCGCCACCCGGGAACCAAGCCCACCATCGGCCGCCAGAATAGGTGGACTATGTACTGGGCACCATGGTACCAGCGGTACTCCTCCTGGCACCCAACGGACTCAAAACCACATTGCGACCTGGCAGGGCGCACAGCAACATGTGGATGCTACCGCCCCCCACGGAACGCAACTTCTGTCCGCCGCCACTGCCACAGGACACGCTGACGGGCACCCCCACCACTTGCTGGAGATGAGGGCCCCAAGCGCTGGCCACCCCATGGCCCCTCCTCCAACAGCTGGCACCTGATCACCACACAGCAACGGCCCACGCTACCCCGCAATAACACCGGTGGCTACATACACACTTCGAACAGGCTTCGGCGGAGGACACTGCTACAGTCACGTGGCAACCCAAGACCACAGCTCAATGGAGATTCCAGCAGGGGGGCGTGGGACACCAAACACCCAACCAGCACCTTCCTTGTGCTGGCCAAACAGCGCAGTACCACGCCGGAGGCCCCCGCCTACCCAATTAAACACCACGGCTCCCAAGTCCAGGACTGGCAGACAATGGAATGGACCACATTCCACCCAGAGAAGGTGTACCTGCTCCAATATTTGTACGGCTATCTCACGCAAGGCCACGAAGTAACAACGACTATGTGCGCATCGACCCAGCAGCGACCGAGATCAGCCACCAGGGAATAGGCGTCTACGCTACCCGAAAGCTCCAGCGGCCACCACCACGCCATGGGCAACCGTGGAGCAGGGGGCGCCAGTCCACGCCTGCCATGCCCGGACGACCGCAACACCGTCATCTTTGTGGATGCCTTTGACACCACAAACCTCACCCCAGCGGCCGGCAGCAGCCTTGGAGCTACGGACGGACATGGCGGGCCGACTACGCCAACAACACCTCACAGGGGCCACCATCCTCAGTGCCTCCTCTCACGCTGGCGATCATCGTGGACGCCATCGACAGCACCCACCAACAGCCGCAGGACCACACGCACCATCTGACGGTCGTAGTAGACGCAGCAGTGGACTTCCAGATCGTCCAGAAACTGGCCCGACAGCCCCTACACAAGGCAACCCACGCCAGCTTGGGCACCCAAGCCCTACACCTCTGGGTGGCTTTACAGCACCTCTTGAAGCATGTCGTCTTACACCTCGTCAAACAAGAGCCCCATCGGTACAGCCTGGGCAACGGACACATAAACGAACACGCCCACAACCAGCTTGCGGAACACGTGCCGGAAGGCGAAGACCCGCCGCTGCAAGACCACATGCACACACACCTCCACCACCTGCCGTAAATCCCGCACCCCGGGAAACCACCAGCCTGGGTACCAGACGACCGGTGTCTCAACGACACGGGACAGGCGTACCACTACCCACAACCCATCCGCACCATGGCACACTTCGGATGCAGCCACGCCGACAACGCCCTTATGAATTGCCTCCAACATGAGCTGCAGACAACGTTATACTTCTCAGCTCTTCACCCGTCCCTGCTGCCGGTACACCTACAAACACGGCGTGCCCAAATCATACCTGAATAACTGCCCCTCATGGACAGGGTGGCACGATGGTATGACCGAGGAGGTATAGACATACCCCCAGAATACACCATATGCCCTTGCCACCTCCAACAGCCAGAGACGTGGGAACACTTCAAACAGTGCCCGCTGACTCAGGGCGACAACCACCTGGCGACGTGGAAACCAGAGGACACCATTGAACAACACGCCGGATGGGGCCCAACCGCGCCGCCGACAAATGAAGTCCGGCGCCTAATGCGGCAACCGGTAATCAAGGAGGCGGTGCTCAGGGGAGCAGTACCGCTCCAACTGTGCAGGGTCATCGCCGACCACGCCACTGAACCCAAAAGCACAGTACATCACATGCAACTCACCGCCGTCAAGAGGGCAGATGCACAGCTGCAGCACGGTATCCAGCTGTACACACAGGAAGAACAACAGACCTTTCACGCCCAGCATATGTATTACAACCACCTCATCCATTACCAGCCAGCGCAACACAGCGACTAGCCACACACACTGACACACGGCAACCCCGGGAGACTGCAACCGCACCACCCACTGCACCGCAGTGCGCGATTGCGCGCGCACTCTCATAAGGTCACCCGATTGTCCCACGCTCTGTACCGCTCCTCAGGATGCACGCCGGTGAAGCCCCACATCCGCGGGACCCTGGGAACCGGTGCAACGTCTGCTGAGAAAGAGTCGGAGATGACGACGTTCCGCTCCTTGGACATGACCTCAGCTGCGGCAGAGCCGAAACGCTGCACTGGTTCTGCAGCCCGTGCATCGCCCACCTGCATGCCTGGCCACTTTGCAGACGGGCGCACACCCTCTGCACAGCCTCGCCGCCGCGCGAAACCCAAACCGACGACCTCACGCTCCACACGC
The DNA here is from genome assembly GCA_964036045.1 of Eutreptiella sp. 'Long Island Sound 2002'. NCBI lineage: Eukaryota > Euglenozoa > Euglenophyceae > Eutreptiales > Eutreptiaceae > Eutreptiella > Eutreptiella sp. 'Long Island Sound 2002'. Next base: position 44,700,025 of record OZ038379.1, on the reverse strand, counting down.
TGCGCGGCCTGATTGCCCAGAACATCTGGGCACCCCCTGACGCCGACGAAGGTGATAGCCCCGACGTTACGTGGCTGGATGTCCTTGGCGAGGAGGACGTGGCGGCACCGCCCCCCCGCCCCCCCTGGCGCGCACCAACGTGGGCGCTGCAAGACGGGGAGGAAGACCCCACAATCTGGGTTCCAGACCACGAACATTATTACGGCGTGCCACGGGGCAGCCTAACACCCGTCGGCAATCTGCTGGACAGTTGGGTCCCCATTGGCCCCATGAACCACGACAACTGGCGCACCACCGTCCTCACCCTTACCACCCGCCTGCCATTCACCTTGGGCTGGCTGGTGGGGGATGCAGAATGGGCCATGGGGATGGCTCGCGGCGCCCATGGCCACGAATGTGGGGAGTTTTTCCTGCCGCAGCCGGAGCAGGACCGAGAGGGCACCCGATAGGCTGATGGCGGCCTATCTAACGTGGAGGGGGATACCCCTCCCCCACAGACTCGTGCCAGTGGCGCGTCGCGCCCGCCAACCACTCGTCCCACCGCCACAGCTGGGCACGTACGGCAGTGCAGCAGTGGCCCGGATGACGGCCGGGGGTGCCTGACACCACAGCTCCTCCACCTCAACAGAGAGAGTCGCTAACATCACAACCCAGCCCCGGCCGCGCACCATCGCCGCAACCCGGGCTACAAGTGTACGCGCTCCAGCACCATCGGGGACCAGCGCGCGACGAAGCCCAACGACCTCCACGTCCTCCAGCTGATCCACCTCCACCCCCCACGTGACTGCCTACTCACCACACCGGCCACAGACCACCGACACCACAAGGACTACAGGCGCTCCGGCACCATCGGGGGCCGGCACGCCATAAAGCGCCCAGCAAGAGCGTGCACCCAAACGGGCGGCACAACGACACCAGCCGCAGCACCACGAGGCCACAGCAACCCGGGTGCACCAGGCACCACCCGTTGCGAGGGGAAGCATGCCCAGCCACACGAACACGGCAACAACAAGCGCCCGACCCGAGCAACCCCTCGGCACCATGCGCCACAAACGGGCCGAGGCCCGGGCCCCTGCCGGCAACCTTGGTCCACAACCCCAAACGCCACCCGACGCGTCCAAACACGGCCACCGGCCAGCGGCCCCGACACAGGCCAACCCGGAGCCCAACCCGCACCACAACCCACCAGTCCGACCCCTCGGCACCATGCGCCTCCACGCCCACATCCCCGACGCGATCCCCAATCCCTAGGCTCCAGCAGCACCCTACAGGTCGACCCGAGGGTACCATCCACCAGCCCTGGCGCAGGCCAAACGGGCACCCCATCAACGCCAAGACCCACCAGCCGGACCGGCAGTACGGCCCACAGAAGCGCCATCTGGCAGTCCCCCGGCCCCCAGCCTGCACCCAAAGCCGGTGCGGTGCGCGCCATCGTCCCGGCTGACGCCCCGCGAGACACGCCAGGACACGGGCTCCCAACGGGGGTCCCGCATCCCCAGGGCGGGACACCGGCAGCACGGGGTGCCGCGGCGGAGGGGAATGGTAGCACGCGAACACTGGCAGGCCACGGGAAAAGGCAGCCCAGGCCAGCACCCGTACCAGATGGCCAAACCCATTCGGCGACGTGAATAAAAGACCAAGCAGCCGCACCAGCGGCACCCCCCGCCCAGCCATGACGCGACGAGCCCAAGGTGGACACGGGTGCTGGGGCCACGGAGGATGCGGAGGGACGCCCGCAGCGGAAAGGAGCACCGGTGCCAATGGCAGACCTAAATGCCCGGGGACCAGCCAGAGCAGAGATACCTAGCGGGATGACGGGCCAGCCGGGCAACCAGCACGCCAGCCCGCCTGCCAATCGCCCGCCAGACATGGCGGCACGCGAAAGCAGTGAGGCACCAGACACTGGCCAACCCGGTACGGGACCCTGGGAAACCGACGCCGGGCACCGGGCACACCGCTGACCCCCCCACCACCGCCGGCCCACAAGGCGCAGACCGCGGGTCACGCAGGCACCGCTCCATCCAGGTCCCACGCACACCGCAGCGATACAGGCACACCAGGTGACGCAACGTCCGGGGAACCACGGACCCAGGGCCCACCTGAACCCCACACGGAGTCCCAGATCCGGGCAACAACCCCGGACACATCCAAGCACGCAACCAACCGGGGGCCGTCGCCCGGAGGACACACCCGCGAAGACAACTCTTTCAATCCCTTCATGGAGTCCTGCAGGAGCCCAAGTGGACTCAGCGCTGACTGCCCCGCGCAGCCACTCGGAGCCACAAGGCGACCATACAGAGCCTGCACAAGGGGCCCCTCGAGGGAACCCCTCGCGGTCTCCTGCCAGGCACACCTCGAGCGTGATTACGCCGCCGTGGACGCGAGGACTGAACACACCGCGAACACGGATGACGGGCACGCGACCGCAAGCGGGGCAGGGGAGCAGACTCGGACGAACCGCCCCGGCACAGCGCCCAAGGGGGCGGAACGCGCATGGAGACGGGCACCAACACCTCTAGTGAGCCTGCCGAACAGCCACCGTGGGCCACCCCAGCCTGGGGGCGGGGACATCTGGACCTTGCGCCCTGGGACGGAGACGCCCGCCGCCCCAACACCCAAGCAGAACAGGCGGCGGCCCAAGACCTGGACCTGTGGATCACGAGGATCACCACAGGGGAGCAGCTCGCCCTGGGAGTCAGCATCTGATGGCTGCTTACTTCACGCCACCTCGAGGATGAAACCTGCACCCTGGCGGATGTCGACTTCGGCTATTGGGCAGCACCGCACGCACCCCTCAGCACCATGGACCAACCCAGTCAGTGGCACTACGTGGCCACCCGGCTCATGGCGCATATCGGGAACTATAGCCCGGATGAAATGAACGGGCTACACTGGCTGTGGCACCAACGCGCGGCCCTCCGCGTCCGTGCAGCCATGCAAAGGCACAACATCTGGACCATCCCTGGGTCCCTGCGCTCCCAGAGACACGCCTCGGTACACCGGTGACCACGGTCTCAAGAGGTCCCGGAGGCCCCAAGGCAAGCGGCACGCCATGACTCCCCGAGACACCACCAGGGGCCACCACCCGTTGTGGCTTCCCGCTCCGGCACACACGGAAGCCACCCGGACCATTCGCACCGTGGTGGGACCAAGGCAGCCCTCATACCCCGGGGATGAAGGGCGGGACGCCCGCCTTGCGAACGCCAGACCGGCACCAGGAAGCTACGAACCATGACTGATTCCGGCGCCGCAGCCGCGCGCCACCCCCCGCGGCGCAGCAAGTTGTCTTCGACGAGGGTGCGCACAGAGACTGTGGAAGCCCCAACGAGCCGCCAGCCCAACAGACATCATCTGCTGCCGATCCACGGCGCCGGTCTAAGAGGCCCTGCACCGAGCGGACGCACATCCCCACCATTCCCAAGCCAGCAGAGCGAGCGCGAGAGGCAGCGCTCCACACGGGCCCCCACCAGGCAAAAGACGGTGCATTCAGCTCGTCTGCTGCCTCCCTCCCGACGTCACCGGCCGGTCCGCCGCCGGGGGGACGGAACGCTGCGGACGCGCCCGGGGGAACCGCAGCAGACCAGCAAACTGAACAGGGGGTGGGGGGACGAACCCCTCAAAGCCCCCCCCCCCGAACGCCGGGTGTGACAGCACCAGCCCCAGACACGGGCAGCGGCAACCCGACCAACCGGGCCAATGCGCCACCGGGCTCCCCACCCTGGCTGTGTCGCAGTCAAACCACCGGGACGCGGAGGACGCACCACAACAGCGAGGGCCGGAGGCAGGCGGCCCCGGGGCGGACGAAAAAAAGACAGAAGCATCCGGCCCTCAGGAGTCCGGTGGCCCCCTGCCCTCCACCGCGTCCCATCCGATGTCACCGCAATAAGAGCCCTTCACATCTGGACCATCCCTGGGTCCCTGCGCTCCCAGAGACACGCCTCGGTACACCGGTGACCACGGTCCCAAGAGGTCCCCGAGGCCCCAAGGCAAGCGGCACGCCATGACTCCCCGAGACACCACCAGGGGCCACCACCCGTTGTGGCTTCCCGCTCCGGCACACACGGAAGCCACCCGGACCATTCGCACCGTGGTGGGACCAAGGCAGCCCTCATACCCCGGGGATGAAGGGCGGGACGCCCGCCTTGGGAACGCCAGACCGGCACCAGGAAGCTACGAACCATGACTGATTCCGGCGCCGCAGCCGCGCGCCACCCCCCGCGGCGCAGCAAGTTGTCTTCGACGAGGGTGCGCACAGAGGCTGTGGAAGCCCCAACGAGCCGCCAGCCCAACAGACATCATCTGCTGCCGATCCCCGGCGCCGGTCTAAGAGGCCCTGCACCGAGCGGACGCACATCCCCACCATTCCCACGCCAGCGGAGCGAGCGCGAGAGGCAGCGCTCCACACGGGCCCCCACCAGGCAAAAGACTGTGCATTCAGCTCGTCTGCTGCCTCCCTTCCGACGTCACCGGCCGGTCTGCCGCCGGGGGGACGGAACGCTGCGGACGCGCGCCCGGGGGAACCGCAGCAGACCAGCAAACTGAACAGGGGGTGGGGGACGAACCCCTCAAAGCCCCCCCCCCCGAACGCCGGGTGTGACAGCACCAGCCCCAGACACGGGCAGCGGCAACCCGACCAACCGGGCCAATGCGCCACCGGGCTCCCCACCCTGGCTGTGTCGCAGTCAAACCACCGGGACGCGGAGGACGCACCACAACAGCGAGGGCCGGAGGCAGGCGACCCCGGGGCGGACGAAAAAAAGACAGAAGCATCCGGCCCTAAGGAGTCCGGTGGCCCCCTGCCCTCCACCGCGTCCCATCCGATGTCCCCGCAATAAGAGCCCTTCACATCTGGACCATCCCTGGGTCCCTGCGCTCCCAGAGACACGCCTCGGTACACCGGTGACCACGGTCCCAAGAGGTCCCGGAGGCCCCAAGGCAAGCGGCACGCCATGACTCCCCGAGACACCACCAGGGGCCACCGACGGTTGTGGCTTCCCGCTCCGGCACACACGGAAGCCACCCGGACCATTCGCACCGTGGTGGGACCAAGGCAGCCCTCATACCCCGGGGATGAAGGGCGGGACGCCCGCCTTGCGAACGCCAGACCGGCACCAGGAAGCTACGAACCATGACTGATTCCGGCGCCGCAGCTGCGCGCCACCCCCCCGCGGCGCAGCAAGTTGTCTTCGACGAGGGTGCGCACAGAGGCTGTGGAAGCCCCAACGAGCCGCATGCCCAACAGACATCATCTGCTGCCGATCCCCGGCGCCGGTCTAAGAGGCCCTGCACCGAGCGGACGCACATCCCCACCATTCCCACGCCAGCGGAGCGAGCGCGAGAGGCAGCGCTCCACACGGGCCCCCACCAGGCAAAAGACGGTGCATTCAGCTCGTCTGCTGCCTCCCTCCCGACGTCACCGGCCGGTCTGCCGCCGGGGGGACGGAACGCTGCGGACGCGCGCCCGGGGGAACCGCAGCAGACCAGCAAACTGAACAGGGGGTGGGGGGACGAACCCCTCAAAGCCCCCCCCCCCGAACGCCGGGTGTGACAGCACCAGCCCCAGACACGGGCAGCGGCAACCCGACCAACCGGGCGGATGCGCCACCGGGCTCCCCACCCTGGCTGTGTCGCAGTCAAACCACCGGGACGCGGAGGACGCACCACCACAGCGAGGGCCGGAGGCAGGCGACCCCGGGGCGGACGAAAAAAAGACAGAAGCATCCGGCCCTAAGGAGTCCGGTGGCCCCCTGCCCTCCACCGCGTCCCATCCGATGTCCCCGCAATAAGAGCCCTTCACATCTGGACCATCCCTGGGTCCCTGCGCTCCCAGAGACACGCCTTGGTACACCGGTGACCACGGTCCCAAGAGGTCCCGGAGGCCCCAAGGCAAGCGGCACGCCATGACTCCCCGAGACACCACCAGGGGCCACCACCCGTTGTGGCCTCCCGCTCCGGCACACACGGAAGCCACCCGGACCATTCGCACCGTGGTGGGACCAAGGCAGCCCTCATACCCCGGGGATGAAGGGCGGGACGCCCGCCTTGCGAACGCCAGACCGGCACCAGGAAGCTACGAACCATGACTGATTCCGGCGCCGCAGCTGCGCGCCACCCCCCGCGGCGCAGCAAGTTGTCTTCGACGAGGGTGCGCACAGAGGCTGTGGAAGCCCCAACGAGCCGCCAGCCCAACAGACATCATCTGCTGCCGATCCCCGGCGCCGGTCTAAGAGGCCCTGCACCGAGCGGACGCACATCCCCACCATTCCCACGCCAGCGGAGCGAGCGCGAGAGGCAGCGCTCCACACGGGCCCCCACCAGGCAAAAGACGGTGCATTCAGCTCGTCTGCTGCCTCCCTCCCGACGTCACCGGCCGGTCTGCCGCCGGGGGGACGGAACGCTGCGGGCGCGCGCCCGGGGGAACCGCAGCAGACCAGCAAACTGAACAGGGGGTGGGGGGACGAACCCCTCAAAGCCCCCCCCCCCCCGAACGCCGGGTGTGACAGCACCAGCCCCAGACACGGGCAGCGGCAACCCGACCAACCGGGCCAATGCGCCACCGGGCTCCCCACCCTGGCTGTGTCGCAGTCAAACCACCGGGACGCGGAGGACGCACCACAACAGGGAGGGCCGGAGGCAGGCGACCCCGGGGCGGAAGAAAAAAAGACAGAAGCATCCGGCCCTCAGGAGTCCGGTGGCCCCCTGCCCTCCACCGCGTCCCATCTGATGTCCCCGCAATAAGAGCCCTTCACAGGGGCTGTACCTGAGGGACACCCTGAGACGGCCCCAGGGCACCCCTCCTTAACTGGCACCACACCAGACCAGGACCGGCAGACCATGCCCCCCCCACCCCCCAAAACCACCACAACGGAGGAACACGAACCTTTTTGACGGAGAGGAAGTGAAGACAATCTACGACATCCACTCCAACACACCCCCGTGCAGGCTGGTGGCAGCCCTCTGAAGACACCTCCAGGACGTCAACCCAAACAGGCTCTTCGCCGTGGTCCCACTGCAGCACGCCGCATCCACCGACATCGCCGTGCGGCAGTTCCAGGCACTTGTCAGCCCCGGGATGCAGATTGCGGACGACCTCGTGGACACGTGGATCTGGTGGTTCAACTTCCACCAGCCGGACCAGGGAGGCGTAAGCGTCCTACACCTGGGCTGGGCGCACACGCTCATTGCGCCGCCGACAGAGCCGAGGCCCGCGCCAAGCACCGGGGGACGGGATCGGTCGCTCCACAACCGAGGGCTAACGCCCTCAACATCCCATCCTACAATGGCCTGGCTGACTGGGAAAGCAAGACAACCCCGGACAGGGGGCGCAACCTGAGGGACATGCTGGAGCGATACCCACCAGGGGCTGAGACGGCACGCGCAGGAACCCAACAACGCGAAGATGACCCCAGCACCATCCCAATGATCGCGTTGGAAAGTGGCCACTACTACCAGGTGCGGATCAACCTGCACCCGCAGGAGTGCCACTGGAACCTGAAAGCCGTCGACTCCATGCTCCCAGCGAGCGCAGCCCTGCCGGACGGCCCCATCCCCCTGCCTCAAAACCACCCCCCAGACCCCCTGATGGCCATTGTGTCGGGTGAAGCTGGCAGCTGGCCCCCAGGGCATGCCCTCTACTGCCTCTGGCGGTGGGCTCAGCGCCGCTGGTCGCACACCAAGGACTGGTCAGCGACGTGTAGGTTCCACCTGGACGGCGGACAGCAACTGGAGGCCAAACCCCAACACGAGCGAGCGGCTGAGACCCCCGCTACGGGAAACCTGTGCCGCGTTTTCGCGATCCACCAGATCCGTGCATGGCGCTGTGCGGACAACTGCTGCCCACCATCCGCACTGAGACGGAAGCCCGAGCAGCGCACACAGCCCTTGTGCACCAGATTTTCAGTGCCCTCCACACTGCCCTCGTGCGACGTCTGGGGAACCCCCCAGGGTCCTAACCCGACGGGAGCCGAAACCGGGAACACGCCCCGACGAACAGGCAAGGCGACACCATCAGGACCGCCGCACTTCACCAAACACGGCACACGCATGTCCTGCCCGCTGCGACCGGTCACTGGCAGTGGAGGGGCACCACACCGGCGGCTATCCGCACCGCATAAGTCGCGACCACCGGCTGGAGGACCCTCCAAGATGCAGAGGGACAACGCGGCCCGTATGAGACGGGACACCGCCGCACACACGTGGCACTGGCCCCAGCACGGCCACCTGCTGATGGGGAGACAACGCGGCATCCCTGGGACCGCCCGACCACACCAGAGGCGCTGACGATGGGCGTCAAACCAACAGCTGAGGGACCAGCCATAAGCCACGACGACCCCGGGCAGGCCAAGCTTGCCCGGGTGGGCCCCCCGCAAAACCTGACGACGCACAGCCGCGCAGCGCACCCCGCCAACGCCTGTCGATCGGGCGCACCGGCGAGAGTCGCACCCGACTTCTGCAGCGGACGCCCGCGAATGCGGGCCAGCCTTGGCAGCCCTACATCCCGTGCTAAAGAGCACGAGCACTAACCCGATGGCCCCACGGACCCCATTCCTCCCACGTATCCCGGACAGGGGCCACGCTCCTCACGCCCCCGCCGTCCATCAGCGTCAAGGAAGGGATAGGGGACCCCGACACAGACCTATCTTTCCGCCTGACCTCCCTTTCCGACAAGCCGGACACGAGGTGGACCAAGGGGTGCAGCCAAACACACCAGACCCACGGGCCCGCCGGCAAACACGGGAATAATACGCCGAGCTCAGCCCGCCGCGCCATGCGGGATCCCCCAACGTCAGAGCACATAATCCTTGGGAATGTTACTTCCAAGGGCAGGGGATCAAGGGATGAATGTGCCACCAGAGCCGATACGTATGACCTCCGTGAAAGCTATACACCAAGGCACCAGGTCACAGGACGCCCATAGCGGCACCACTGGGGCAGCTTCAGCGTACGTAACCTGCAAGAATGTTGCCAGGGGCACGTTCCCCGCAGCCCCGAAAGCCATAAGCGTCAAGGAGTGAGAGGGGGGCCCCGACACTGACCTATCCTTCCGCCTGACGTCCCTTACCCACAAGCCAGAAGGGGCGTGGGCCAGGCGCCGAGCACACGGGACCCACGAGCCCGCCGGCTGCCGCCGGCGAACAAGGGAGTGTTACGCCGAGCCCAGCCCGCCGCGCGCCATACCGGGCTCCCGGACACCAGAGCACATCAGCCTTGAGAATGTTACCTCCCAGGGCAGGGGTCCAGGGACGAATGTACCGCCGGCACGCATGACCTCCAAGAAAATCATACCCCAGGGCACCAGATCACAGGGCGCCCATGGCAGCGCACATGGGGTCCCGACGTCAAGGCACACAACCTGCGAGCATGTTATATCCAAAAGCAGGGGGCTGAGGGACGAATGTGACACCAGCACCAATGTGCGTAGCCTGCGAGAAAGCTGAAAACCAGAGCGCCGGATCACAGAACGCTTGTGGCGGCGACGACGGCGGGGGGCCCAGAGAACCGCCACCCCACGCTAAAGGCCGACGTGCCACGAAACCAAACAACCCTGACCTCCGGCAACCGCCCTGAGACACCGACGCACACACCACCGGAGCCGCCAGGCACGACACCGCACGGAACACAGCGAGTCCGGCACCCCGCGAACCCAGCCAAGGCGACGGGCCAGCAGACGCGATCACAAACACCGCACCAACACGCAGGCACAGCACCCCGCGGCTCCCATAGGGAACGGGGGGATGCAGCGAAGAGGATAGCGGACCGACAGGGGTGTACATACGATCAGCACAAGCGAGACCCAAAGGAAAGCGGAAGGGTACCACGATGCACAAGATGACGGGTTCTGCAAGTAACGCTGGCTCCAGGGCGGTCTGGGCATGTTGTAACAATTTTCAAAACTTTGTCAGCAGGGGGCACGGAGGGATCCAGACCATAAGCCAGGCAGCACGTAACAACATACCCGGCCGGCGAAATACACGGGGAGCTCAGGCAAATCGGCCGCACTGGCCACACCGTAATGCACCGCGCCCGCCAACCACCACACCTGCAAGCACAACAGCACACCACAACTCTACCAATACGCAACCGACCAACCACCATTACCAGACTACACCACACTGCAATTGGACGAACCAAGACAGAGCTGACCAGCGCCGGCACGAACAAACCGGCTACAGAAACCAAATCCGGCAGCAGAGCGACGGAACCAACGCTAACCAAGCCAACGATAGAGTGGCCAAGACAACGGCGCACCAACCACACCGCAGCTGCAGCCGCGACCTGACCATAAACAGACCACACGCAAGCCTGCCAACACTAAACCAGCCGGGCATGCGTGGGTCGAAACAGGAACGGCGTCAAACGGGTGGGCCACACCATGGTGCGCCACACTCGCCAACCACCATGCCCAGGGACACGACGAAACACCGCAACTCTACCAGTACACAACCCGCCGACGGACATAAACACACTACACTACGCAGAAAAAGGACGACCCAAGACGCGACTAACCGGCGCCGACACAAACAAACCGGCTAGAGGAACCACTTCAGGCAGCAGCATGACGGAACCCCCGCTAAACGAACTGACCATGAGGCGGCCAAGACCACCGCCCACCAACCACAGCGCAGCTGCAGCCGCGACGTGCCCATAAACAGACCACACGCAAGCCGGCCAACACTAAACCAGCCAGGGGTGCACGGGTCAAAACAAGAACGGCGTCAAACAGGTCTGCCACGCCGTGATGCTCCACACCCGCGAACCACCATACCCACGGACATGACAGTAACACCGAAACCCTATCATTACGTAACCGACCAACTAACATTGACAAACAGCACCAAGCCCCCGGCCCCCCGGGAGAGCGCAAGCTCAACCCAGTCAGGAGGTGTGAGCACGTGTCATGGCATGCGATTTCCGTAGCACGTGCTTCTTCAAGTCGTCTCACGCCTACTGAAACTGAACCCAGGTGGGGGTGCCTGCAGGACAGGGCCTTTCGCCTGGCTCCGGGCCCCTGGGCCCCAGAATCTGAAAGTTGATGAGGATGTGCGATGGGACCCTCCCCCACGTATCATCAGCCAGAAGGAGAGGAATGTGAGACTTTGGTCGAACATGGGTTACCTATCTGCACAGAACCCGCCGTAGGGTAATGCTCGCGGCGACCGTGCCCTTTTTCCAAAATATGGGGGAGCCGCTTTGTGGGTGAAGTAGGGCCGTGGGTGGGTGAGCAAAAGCCCCTTGGTAAGACTCCCCTGGGGGGCAACCCCAGTCCCAACATGACCTACCTACCTACCTACTATCAAGGCTAAATTTCACAGCCTTCGCTGCATGTAGGGCTACATTTATACTCATCGCTACACTCATGGCTACGTTGTAACACACATGGCTACACTCAGGGCTATATTGCCTGTGCAAATACGCGCCTAGACAATTCGGTCCTAGCATTCAATGACACCCATGGCTACATGTTGCACCGAGAATAAAATCATGGCTACCCTTTGCACTCATGGTCGCACACTGGGCTACATTTTGCACTCATGACCACACTTAGATCTACAATTTATGCACACGGCTACACTCAAGGCTACATTTTACACTCATGCTGGTACTCACTGATGGCTACATTATACACTCATGGCTCCACACATGGGGTCATTTTGCACCCATGCCCAAACAGACGGCAACACCTCACGCCCAAACCGACCTCCAAACTGTGGTGCACTACATTGAGATAATGGCGTGCGACACAAGGGCGCCATCGACCGACGCTATCAACATGTCGGTACATGTGGTTCTGGCAATGCTTAGATACACCAGCCACAACCCCACCAACACACCACCGCCACACACCACACACCACCGCCGCCGGCAGACCCCAGCCAGGAGTGGCGGGGACCGCCCACCAACACCGGCAGGGAAACCCAGCCAGGACCGGCGGGGAGTAGCACACAGGAACCTCCGCCAGGAGTGGCGAGGGACCAACCACACCACACACCAGCCACAGAGCAAGCGCCAGAAAGAAAGGCAAAGGGAGGAACAGCCAGGCGTGCCCCCCCCCCCCAAAAAAAAGGGGGGGGGGCGCGCGGAAACAGCCCACAGCCACCAAACCACCCGCCAACAACACAGAAGGGGGCCAAACCCCCCAGTAAAAGGGCACCGAAGACAGGACCCCAAAGAGGCACAGGGGGACCACCCAGCCAAAACCGGCAACACCAAGCCAGGAACAGCGGCCCACCGGGAAAAGGGGCACCGAAGCAAGCAGACACACAAAAAAAAAAAAAGCCAGCAGCCCAGCCCGAAAGAAAGGAGACGGGGGGAGAGACCACAAGGCCCGGGACAGGGACACCCAGCAACGGGAAAAAAAAAAGGGCGCAAAAAACACAACCCGACAACCCAGCCAAGAATGGCGGGGCAAAGCTGAGACCTGGGCCCAGCACGCACGCCCACACCGCACACCGGAACCGGAAACGGCGGGGGGCAAGAGAAACGCGCACGAAACCACACAGGTCTCGAAAGCAGGCCGACACCAAAGCCCACCCGGGAACACCACAAACAGCCGGCAAAAGAGGGACAACACCACAAACCGAGCCCAAACACACCCACCCAAGACCCCAGCCACAACGGGCAGGGGTAAACAAAACCCACGACCAACCGCAACCGGGACCCAACCACAAACGCAAGCCAACAGTAGGAAACCCAGTGCCCACAGCCCGGGCACTGAGGCAGCCCGAGCCATGCAGGTGACCCGGCCAAACGAGATCCGGAGCCCGGGGGTAAGGCTGGTTGGCACTCACGGCATCAGTTACACAGCCCAAGTTGTGACAATACCCAGCGAGTATGTACAATGGTAGACCTGCCTTGAAATTACGCATTTGTCTATGCAAAGAAATTTGAATCCTCTGCTGCAAGAAAAGCCTTTTTGGGCACTTTGCGCGCATGTCGTGCAGACCTTTACGGGGCAGGGACGGCCAGTCTGAAATTAATAGACACAAGGGCGCACAGGGGAAGGCAAGCGTCATAAAGCAAGACCGCAGTGTTTTGGTGCCGTTCATAAGCGGAGGGCTACGGTTATGCAGACAGAGGCGATGTTCAAAAAGCATGCAGCAAGATTAGAAAGATTTGTAGCCTACTTATGCGTATGCTGGGGCGATCTTGCAAATACACCAAAGTTGAGTCCTAGCAAAGAACCCTTTTTTTGCAAAGGAAACCTTTGTAACCTTCGTAAGTAGAAGCAAATTTTTCAAACGCATACATAGCTCGCCCTTGCCTCAGGAGTGGCGAGGGACCAACCACACCACACACCAGCCACAACCCCACCAACACACCACCGCCACACACCACACACCACACACCACCGCCGCAAGCGGACCCCAGCCAGGAGTGGCGGGGACCGCCAACCACCACCGACAGCGAAACCCAGCCAGGAGTGGCGGGGAGTAGCACACAGGAACCACCGCCAGGAGTGGCGAGGGACCAACCACACCACACACCAGCTACAACCCCACCAACACACCACCGCCACACACCACACACCACACAGCAACGCCGCCAACGGACCCCAGCCAGGAGTGGCGGGGACCGCCCACCACCAGCGGCAGCGAAACCCAGCCAGGAGTGGCGGGGAGTAGCACACAGGAACCTCCGCCAGGAGTGGCGAGGGACCAACCACACCACACACCAGCCACAACCCCACCAACACACCACCGCCACACACCACACACCACCGCCGCCGGCAGACCCCAGCCAGGAGTGGCGGGGACCGCCCACCAACACCGGCAGCGAAACCCAGCCAGGAGTGGCGGGGAGTAGCACACAGGAACCTCCGCCAGGAGTGGCGAGGGACCAACCACACCACACACCAGCCACAGAGCAAGCGCCAGAAGGAAAGGCAAAGGGAGGAACAGCCAGGCGTGCCCCCCCCCTCCCCCCCCCAAAAAAAAGGGGGGGCCGCGCGAAAACAGCCCACAGCCACCAAACCACCCGCCAACAACACAGAAGGGGGCCAACCCCCCCAGTTAAAGGGCACCGAAGACAGGACCCCAAAGAGGCACAGGGGGACCACCCAGCCAAAACCGGCAACACCAAGCCAGGAACAGCGGCCCACCGGGAAAAGGGGCACCGAAGCAAGCAGACAAAAAAAAAAAAAAAGCCAGCAGCCCAGCCCGAAAGAAAGGAGACGGGGGAAGAGACCAAAAGGCCCGGGACAGGGACACCCAGGAACGGGAAAAAAAAAAAAAAAAGCGCAAAAAACCCAACCCGGGAACCCAGCCAAGAAGGGCGGGGCAAAGCCGAGACCCGGGCCCAGCACGCACGCCCACACCGCACACCGGAACCAGAAACGGCGGGGGGCAAGAGAAACGCGCACGAAACCACAACGGTCCCGAAAGCAGGCCGACACCAAAGCCCACCCACGAACACCACAAGGAGGCGGCAAAAGAGGGACAACACCACAAACCGAGCCCAAACACACCCAAGACCCCAGCCACAACGGGCAGGGGTAAACAAAACCCACGACCAACCGCGACCGGGACCCAACCACAAACGCAAGCCAACAGTAGGAAACCCAGTGCCCACAGCCCGGGCACTGAGGCAGCCCGAGCCATGCAGGTGACCCGGCCAAACGAGATCCGGAGCCCGGGGGTAAGGCTGCATCCTAAGGCCTGCGCTGCTTTGGGACTCGAGGCGGAGCGTGCGACACCCAAGCGCCTCGGAACCCTAGTACCAAGAACATGCATGCATGCCTTGGGAACGGGATACGCCAGGAAGTCCGGTGAACCCCTAGGGTTCCGCCCAAAGGAGGGGACATGCGCAAGCACGGGGGCCCACCCTCCCGGCGAGACAAGCACGTCACGCTGGCGGCGATCAGCCCTCCCGGTGTAGCCCGGGGCCGCTTTGTTGGGGGCCAAAAGTCAGGTCTAGCGGGATGTAAGCCGCCTCCCCTCTTCACGCGCGGAGCCTCTTCCTGTTCGTCACAGGGGCGACGCCAGGGGGAACCATGGGGCCCCTCTCCACGACCGAGTGCACCTGCCTACCTACCTCGCCCTTGCCTCTGCAGGGGCCAGCAGCAGGCCCCGTTCTTGGCCAGCTCCACGTGCCCCAGACAGCCACCCAGTAGAGCCGGGGGCGACAGCCCCCGGGGTTGGAGAGGGCACCACGGCGACGGAAAAGCCGACCAAAGCACCGAGAGCGACCGGACCAGACGAGGCGCGGCGCACCAATGCGCGGCCACGAGGCACGCCAGAGAGGCGTGCCGCCGGCCACAACCACAGCACGAGGACAGGTGCCAAGCCACAACGGCCACCAGGTGCCGCAAACCCCGGAAGCGCGCACAACACATGAGGAACCACGGCACGGGAGAAGGTGCCAAGGACAGCCGGGCCCCCACGCCCGCACACCGCACCCAAAGCCAGTGGGTAGTGGGCCCCGGCCGCACGCCCCAGGGGACGGGCGGTCGGGGCTGGGGGAGCGCCCAACCCCGGACGCCCCACACCCAGGCAAAAGGCGCCCCCCCCGGGCGCCCTCGTGCCGCCCTCAAAGCGCGGAAAGCCCGCTCGCAGGAGCGCGCACTGTGGGGTTGGTGACGGGTTCCCACGCCCGCAACCCCGCAACCACACACCAGTGGGTAGTGTGCCCCGGCCGCACGCCCCTAAGGACGGGCGGTCGGGGGTGGGCGGGTTCCCGACCCCAGACGCCCCACACCCAGGCAGGAGGTGCTTCCCCCGGGCGCCCTCGTGCCGCCTCCACAGCGCGCAAAGCCAGCTCGCAAGAGCGCGCGCTGTCGCGTTGGTGACAGGTCCCCACGCCCGCAAGCCCCGCACCAACAGCCAGTGGGTAGTGGGCCCCGGCCACAGGCCCCAAGAGACGAGTGATCGGGCGTGGAAGAGCGCCCAACCCCGGACGCCCCACAGCCAGGCAATATGTGCCCCCCCTGGGCGCCCTCGTGCCGCCCCCACAGCGCGCAAAGCCAGCTCGCAAGAGCACGCGCTGTGGGGTTGGTGACGGGTCCCCATGCCCACACCCCCCGCACCCACAGCCAGTGGGTCGTGGGCCCCGGCCGCACGCCCCAAAGAATGGGCGGTTCGGGGTGGGAGGCCGCCCGACCCCGGACGCGCCACACCAAGGCAGGGAGCGCCCCCCCCCCCCCCGGCGCGCCCTCATGCCGCCTCCACAGCGCGGAAAGCCAGCTCGCCAGAGCGCGCGCTGTGGGGTTGTTGACGGGTCCCAATGCCCGCAAGCCACGCACCCACAGCCAGTAGGTAGTGGGCCCCTGCCGCACGCCCCAATGGACGGGCGGTCAGGGTGGCAGAGCGCCCGACCCCGGATGCCCCACACCAAGGCAAGAAAAGCTCCCCCGGGCGCCCTCGTGTCGCCCCCATAGTGCGCAAAGCTAGCTCGTAAGAGCGCGCGCGGTGGGGGTCGGTGAGGGGTCCGCACGCCGCACCACCCGCATCCACAGCTAGTTGGTAGTGGGCCCCGGCCACACGCCCCAGAGGACGGGCGGTCGGGGCGTGGAGGAGCGCGCAACCCTGGACGCCCCACACCCAGGCAAGAGGCGCCGACCCCCAGGCACCCTCTTGCAACCTCCACAGCACGCAAAGCCATCTCCCAAAACCGCGCGCTGTCGGGTTGGTGACAGGTCACCACGCCGACACCCACCGCACCCACAGCCAGTGCGTAGTGGGCCCCGGCCGCACGCATCAAAGGACGGGCGGTTGAGGGTGGGAGAGCTCCCGACCCGGGACGCCCCACACTGAGGCAAGAGGCGCCTCCCCTGGGCGCCCTCGTGCTGCCCCCACAGCGCCCCAAGCCAGCTCGCAAGAGCGCGCGCAGTGGGGTTGGTTACGGGTCCCCACGCCCGCACTCCCCGCACCAACAGGATTGAGTACCGCAGGCACCCGCCCAGAAGGGGAGCAGGGAGGCCGCGGCGCAACACCCCCCCCCCCACCTTCCCACCGGCCCGCGAGCAGAGCGGGCCCCGGCCCCCACCCCCCGAGGCAGGGGGGATGCCCCCCCCCCCGCCCGAGAGAGGAGCCGGAGCACGACCCGCCCCCCCGCCCCAGCCGACGGCTCCCACGGGGGCCGCAGAGAACAAGCGAGCCCGCGCCAACGCGCTAGGACGCCGCACAGATCGCACCCAGAGAAGCCTGGTGAGCATGAATTGGAGTGGTATGGGGTGCCACGCCCCCGATGGACAGCACAACGCCAGTGACACCCGCTTTGTTGCCTGCCCACGGAAGGCAGAGGGACGGAACGAGGCAGAGCGACCCCCCGCCCTACAGGCCCCCACCCGGTCGCACAAACGGGGGGTACGGCGCACCCCCCCCCCCCCCAGCCCGCCCCCCGGCACACGAACGCCACAGACCCGCCCCGCGGCGCGCAGCCCCCACAGGGCGTGCAGGCCGAGGGGACAGAGAAGAGCCCCCACACCCGCACGCCCGCGCCCACAACACGTGGATCGCGGACCCCGACAGCCCGCCCAGTGGGCGGGCAGTCGGGGGAGGGGGAGCGCGTGACCCCAGACGCCTCTCGCAACGGTAGAAGGCACCCCCCCCGGGGACGCCCTACCGCCACCCCCACAACCCCAAGCCAACTAGGGGGGAACCGGGACCGCACCGCCCCCCCCCAGCCCGCCCCCCGGCACACGAACGCCACGGACCCGCCCCGCGGCGCGCAGCCCCCACAGGGCGTGCAGGCCGAGGGGACAGAGAAGGGCCCACACACCCGCACGCCCGCGCCCACAACACGTGGATCGCGGACCCCGACAGCCCGCCCAGTGGGCGGGCAGTCGGGGGAGGGGGAGCGCCTGACCCCAGACGCCCCTCGCAACAGTAGAAGGCACCCCCCCCGGGGACGCCCTACCGCCACCCCCACAACCCCAAGCCAAGTAGGGGGGTACCGGGACCGGACCGCCCCCCCCAAGCACGCCAGACGGAGCAAGGGACCGGGGCAGGACACGCGGAGGGGCACGGACCACGTGAAACGGCCCTACCAGCGCCCAGTGCCGGGACCACGCGAGGTGCGCACGCCACACCACCCAGGGGGGGGGAGAGCGGACGCCGCAGGAGCGCGAGCGCACACACACGAAAGGGATACGCGGGGACTACCAGAAGGGCTACCGGACCGAGCGCGCGGAACGCACAGACCGCGTGGAATGGCGTACCAGCGAGCGACAGTAAGGGACACCCGGACAGGACGGCCCGCCACACGCAGCGCGGAACACGCGGGGCGGGGAGGGGGAAACGAGAGAGACACAACACCAGGTACCGGCCCGAACCCCCCGAACCGGCCGCGAGCACCGCGCACACACAGACGGGGCACTGCACCCGCCAAGGCAGTAGTGGAGCACAGCGCCACGCCCCAACCCCTAGGCTAGGCAGCCTCCGCGCCAGCCCAAGGGGGTCCCACTGGCGACAAGCCAGTAGCACGGGCCCGGCGGCGTCAGCGCCCCGGGCGACCACCCATTAGGGGGGCGACGCAGTGGGTAAGCGCCCCCAGCCACGGCTGCGAGTTGATGCACTGACCGGGGAGTGGCGAAACGGGGAAGCCGGGGAAGGACAGGGCTCCGAGCTCTGTGAACCCGGAATACTCCGCCAACAGGCAGGAGGTGCGTCTTTGAGGGCCCCCCACTAGGACCTGGTGGGGAGGATATCACCTGGCCCGACCAGGTGCCCCCCCGGGGCCGAAAAGCGTCTAGTACCCGGAAAATCAAACCTCAAACCTCAAACCCCGCACCCACAGCCAGTGGGTAGTGGGCCCCGGCCGCACGCGCCAAAGGACGGGCGGTCGGGCGTGGGAGAGCGCCCGACCCTGGACGCCCCACATCCGAGCGAGAGGCACCCCCCTGGGGCGCCCTCGTGCCGCCCCCACAGCGCGCAAAGCCAGCACACAAAAGCAGGCCTGCCCGCAGGGGGGCGCACGACCCCAGGCAAGGCAAGGGGACGAAGGGACCGGGCCACACTGCCATGGGCTAAGTAGGCGGAGCACGGGACCGCGGCACGAAACGCGGAGGGGCACGAACCGCCTAGAACGGCCCTACGGGCGCGCTGCACCGAAACCACGCGTTGTGCCCGCGCCAGACCAACCAGGAGGGAAGAAAATGCACGTACGCCGCGGGAGCACTACCGCACACACATGCAACGGAAAGGCGGCGCGGACCCGAAGGGCAACCGGACTGAGCCCGCGGAACGCAGAGACCGCATGAAATGGCGTACCGGCAGGCCAAAAGAAAGGGACACCCGGGCGGGACAACGCGCAACACGCACCGCGAGGGACGCGAGGGCAGGGAGGAGCCCAAGGGGAGACGCAAGAACCGGCTCCGGTGACGACCCGCCAGGCCAGAAGCGAGCGCCGCGCACACACGACCAGGGCACTGGACCCACCAAAGCAGTAGTAGCACACAGTGCTACGTACCAGCCCCACGGCTAGGCAGTCTCCGCGCCAGCCAATGGGGATCCCACTGGCGACAAGCCAGTAGCACGGGCCCGGCGGCGCCGGCAGCCCGGGCGACCACGCATCAGGGGGGCGGCGTAGTGGCCAAGTCCTTTGAATCACGCACTGACCGGGGAGTGGCGAAAAGGGGAAGCCGGGGAGGGACAGATCTCCGAGCCCCCTGAACCCGGGGGCCTCCCCTACCAGGCAGGAGGTGTGTCATGCAGGGCCCCCCACGAGTTCCCGGTGGGGAGGATATCACCTGGCCCGACCAGGTGGCCCCCCGGGGCCGAAGAACGTCTACTACCCGTTACGTCAAACCTCAAACCTCAAACCGCATACATAGCTCAAGTTAACCATCAGGATTGGTTAAAGAGTAAGCCGATTCCTAACGATGAAAGCTTGTATCTGGCCGTGGGCAAGGTGAAGGCAGCATGGGAGTATGGGAACTGCTTTCATTCGTTTAGCAATGGTTATCTCAAAATACCAGCAATTGTAAATAAACACTCATGTTTGGTGTATGTTACATGGCTAGGCTTGGCTGCTGTGGCGCTACACAGCCCCCAACCAAGCCTAGCATATTCTTTCATCATTTGGTCTGAGACAAAAAATGATTTAAATACGAGCCTGCCCTAAAGGGTGAAAAAGTGCAAAAACGATAAATTGTGCTTTTTTTGATTCGAAAAATCTTGAACCCTGATTTCGCAAACATGAAGATCAGACATCCGAATGCAATGTCTTGTACTTTCGTCATGCACGATTTGAATGATTCAATGATCTCACTTTGGTTTTGTCGGGACTGGATGTGTGACCACGATCCTTCGTATGAAAGACTGTATTGACTAATGCAAAGCTTTTTTTTTTGAACTGGAGATCATTTGCCCTTAGCATATGCAACTAGAAACGGATAGCAATATGTACCCTCCTCAACTAGCCCTGTGTTTCTTATCGATACAAACATGCTGTCTTCCCAGCGCAGGAAGGTTTTCAGCTATAAATATGCGAGCTTGGGTGAGAACCGATGTACGTCGCGATACGTCTAGCGGAACATTATAATGTTAAATTTGGTCCAGTCATAATATTCTCCTAGAAGTAACACTTATTCCGCTAGAGGTAAGTAGAATCTTTTACGTCTCCCTGAACATTATAGGGGCCATTAGACATAAGTAACACGCATAGTTGTTCCGTTGGATGTAAGTATCAACACCATATTTCATATAACTCCAACACGTTGTTAGGCCAAAATGATAGCACAACTCCTAAAATACCTAGTACTTCATTTATTTACAATCCTCCACAGTAGTGTTGTTAGTATTGAGCTACTTCAATTAGAGATGGACTAAATTGCTGCACATTGGCAGCTGTTTTATTGTACGCCTACTTGCTTTTGGGAGCATTGATGTTTTTTGAAAACTTCAGAAATTAGTATTTTTTGAAACGATCAAACAATTGGTTTTCCATACATGCATACTTCTTGCGGAACAACTAAGATTGGTTCTTACATCTGATGGCCCATATAACGTTCTGGTAGATGTACAAAATGTGACTTACGTCTTGTTGAATAGCTGTTTCGTCTCACGGAATATCATAATGAACCGGATTGAACGTTAGACGTATCACGACGTACACTGCATAAGGAAGCACTGACCTGAACTGATGGTATGGTTTAGCAGAATGCACCAAAACAATAATTTCAGAATGGCCGGGCCATCCTTAATATCTAAATGGTGTGAATACGTTGATACTAGGGACAAAAAGGAAGATTTCGGGAGAGACGTACCTGTATCATCGGAGATTGAGCTGGCAGAAAAGAAATAAGACAACGTGAACAAAGATGTACATCCCGGACTGAAATCTCCTGGTCAGGAGTTGATGATAGGTTGCGCCTCAAGGTTCGGGATTTGCGTGAATGAACAAGCACACGAAGGTAAGGTGTTTAGCACAAATGCAATGTAATTTCATTTGGCTATCTCGCTTTCTCAAAAGTGATTGCAGACGTCTGCGCTCGTACCATAGAATATTGAGCATTTACACATCTTGTTGTTAACATACATTAAAAGACGCCAACGCTTGTTAGACGTAACTATGCACACTACAGGGGCCGGTAATAGTTTGTAAGCGTAAAGCGTAAAGGTTGAACTGCTGCATGTAGAGACCGCCATGTGTTACGAAGCGCTGCGGTAAGGAACTAAAACCGCGCAGATGCGTTCCAATTTTGGTCAAATTCGGGAAAGCATAACAGAGGCTTTTGTATCGTGGTCTGTTGAGCTTCTGTGGTCATAATAGTAATCATAATGATGTTAGTAAAAATAATGATCAATAACATTGATAATTGTTCTGTCTTCAGTCAGGCAGCGCTTCCTCACAAGGGGAGGCCAGTCCATGAATGACGCCTTGGCCGCAGTCGTAGACGCTCAGAGCAAGAAGGTGTCCTGCAGTTCTAATGCCCGTCAATACAAGAGTTCGGCGCCAAGGACTAGGGTACGGTGGCCGCCAGCACAAAAGTCCCTTTGTGTGCAACTGTTCCTGGAAGGTAATTACAACCACCGTGTGCTGCGTTACGGGTGTCGAGTGCCGCCCCTTATAACTTGTAATGTTGACATGTACCACCAGATCCCCACCCCTTCCGTGACCCCTGCGATTTCATACACACTCAACTATCTCCAATCCAGGCGTGCTGCACGCCGCCCCTACACTCATTTTGCTATCTCGAAGCTACAGCGTTCTGAACATGGCTTTCGTACTGGAGGTTCTGCATGATTCAAGAACGTAAGCATTACTCTGGTCCTGGATTTCATATCCTACAAAATTTTCCAAAATTCGTTTGCCCCCGCTGGCTCATGGATTGTTCAACAGGTGGGTGGGCTCCCCATGGGGGGTCCCCTCAGTGCCCAACTTGCGTGTTTATACCTAACTTCATGCGAGCTCAAAAACATCCAAACCACTCTGTTCTCATTTGAAATACTTGCGAAACGCTATCGTGATAATTTATATCTGTTCGGGAGGAGGGACTATGTCAGCCTGTGTGTTACCGCACTGACCAACAGCCTGCAACAGTTGTACAGCATGCTGGTACAGTTTGAACAACAAGGTGACACCATCCAGGTGCTTGAATGCCTGGTTACTGTCCACCCTAAACAGGACATTGGGATCCGCCTGCACTGCAGGGCCGTTGGTTTGTTATCCAGAATTAAGTCCCATGTAAACCGCTGGCCTGACCCTTGGTCACACAACTGTGGGTACACCATGAGGTCACTAATTCAAGGTCTGGTTCATAAGTCTGACCTCTGGTCGTATTGCAATGCAGACCGGGCCCTGAACATTGCCACCACTCTTGCTGACTTGGGCGCTAAAAGCCTGTGTTCGGGTAAACTGAAAAACCTTTTCTGTGGCTTTTGGCGTAGCAAAGGATGCCCTATCACCATGGACATCGTCGACGACTGTATCAAGCTAGGCATTTCCATCTCTCAGCTGCAACAGCTCAGGCCTGGGTAGGGTGGAGGGATGGCCTGACCTTTGTTTGTTTGTCTTTTCCTTATTTATTTATTGTCCTGCATTTTGTTGATTCCTTTTGATCTGTTTTATATTAATCATACCATGGTGGTTGAATGCGCCTGACGCGTGAATGATTTGCCACGCCAGCATTTTCTCCTGATCATTTTCTGTCGCTGTGCATATCGCTGTGTTCAAAATCGCTTTGTCAACAACAAGTGTGGAACGAAAATTGACTGTCTTCTGAACTCAGATTCATGGCCATTTGAAAGGTCCACTGTTGTGTGCTTGCGCATTGGTTTTGAAGATCAACCACATCTTGGAGACACCTGAGTACTCTGAGATTACCTCGCTTCAAGAGTGAATCAAGTCTGATACACGCTTTCCTCATTTGGCGTTTGCTTGGCTGATTTCACTTTGACGCCTCTACGCTTATTCCATGAGTTTCTACTCTAACTACAATGGCTCTCCCCATTTTGATGAACGCTCTTGGAACACTCCTCCCTATGGACAACGTCGTGATTATCATCAACGTGATGATTATTCCTTTCGTTCAAGCTATTCTTCCTATGAGCGCTCTTATGATGCACGCCGCTCGCGATACAATAATTCACGTCCACCCTCAAGAAGCAACACCTCTTCGCGTACTAAAGTATGCTTCAAGTGTCGCATTCCTCATGTTGATTCGTCTTTCAAGTGTGACGCTCCGTTTGATCCTTCGATATTTCACAAAATGAAAGAACTCTCTCGTTTGGCCGACAGTGTGTTTCAAAAGGAAGCCACCGACGTTGCGGTGCATGAACGCTTATTTGGGTTGTCCAAGAAAGGCAAACCTACCAAGCTTTGGTCTAACCCGGTGCACAGAAAATGCGGTGTTGTTACTAGCGGTTGAAACCCGCTCACCCCACATTCAACGCTTCTTGCTTATGGAAATGACGCTTCCAAACACGTCCTTTGCATTATCCCATTCACGAAGCCCAATTCTATCTTTGTCTACCTTACTTGCGTACACGTGTTTGAAAAGCCATCTCACGCTAATTCTTTTGCATCGTGGATCAACGCCAACTCTTCCACTAAGAACCAAAATGGCCCTTGCTTTGCCTTCATTGGTTCCATGGAGGATGTGGTGAAAAATCGCTTCGGACTGGAGCCAGACTCACGCAACGCGCTTTCGTTCGCCTCTTGGGCCTCTAAGATGCTAGGTGATGACTCAGACTCTTCGTCCTCTTCATCTAACAAATCGACTAGAGAGAAGAAGACCCGCAAAAAAGGTAAGGCTACCAAGAAAGTCAAGCCTTCACAAAAGGCCAAGGGAAAAACGACGGCAGCGAAGAAATCCGACGATGGTGATGCGTCAAATGCCTCTGATGACCCCAATGATGACACCTCTTGTTCTATGTCTGAGGATGAATCCGCCGCCTACGTTCATGAGCTCTCTAGGAAGGCCGATGCCTCTATTACACTTAAAATGGAAGACCACTCCAAGCGCATCGACACCATTGGAACGAAGGTCCAAGAGACGCAAAAGAGCAGTACTACGCTTAGTAAGAAATTTGATTCTCATGTGTCCACTCTCGTATCCCATTTTTCCTCACTAAAGAATGACATTGTTGCTGCCATCGCCGGTGATAGGCGAGTTTCTTTCTCTTTCCCAGCTAAGAACCCCACACCGTCTCCGCCACAAACAAACGCCTTTGGCTCAAAACCACCCGCTACATCTTCAATCGCAACACGATCTCGTCAACCAAGCAGAATTGGATCAATAGTACTCAAACAGACTACAAAGGCGAAAGGGCCCCGAAAAACGATAACTGGAAAGGTATCCGTTGCTGCTAACAAGAAATGATGCGCCGCGTTGCTCGTGTGCTGAGATCCAACACTGCTTCTTCTCCCCAACAGATTTCCTCTATCACTACCTCAATCTCACGCCACTGCCGAGAACTCTCCACATTGCAGCAATCCATTTCCAAGCCGGAATTACACCTTCCTCCTTGCCATTGGTCACATGCAACGGTGTTGAATTCGAAGAGTTGTTTCCCTGTGAACCACCCGGTGCCCCCTTCCCCGCATAGTGAACATTTCCTTCAATTCCAAACTATGGCGTCTACCAACACGTTCCTACTAAGGGCGTTTAGCCTATGGTCGGCGCGCCATCAATTGAATGATTGGTCCGAAGTCTCCCTGCATGATGTTTCTTCCTTTTACCAAGAGTACAAAGCCCTCTCCACACGTTACTCCGAATCCCCGTTTCCACGCTCGGGCCCCCACTAGACCTTGCATGCTATGTGGCACGCGCCTTCCATGTTCAGCATGCCATCGCTACGTACCCCATTGTTTCCCCTTTATTTGGCTATTCCTCCTCGGACCCCTCAACCCCGGTGAAGATTACGAGGCACGCCAGGAACATGATCGCTTCCCCTGCGTCGCTGTTATGCGTTGACCCCTTTACCACCCCAATGAACATCTTACAGGATGTTTTTTACACCTTAAACAAACCCACCCCAAGCCGATATGTCCTGCTCATTGATGCCTCCTTGGATGAATCCACATCCTGTGTTACCGATTTTTTGCGAATGAACCCCTCCTTAGGCTACTTCGTAGGACACAAATCTAATGCCCGTCCCCGGACATGGGAACACCATGGCGTTACGATGCGAGACCGTCGCCCCGTGTTATGCTTCTTTCTCCAAAATACACAGGCACCGACGGCCGACCCCATCCATTACCATGATGTTGTGCGCACATTGGGCCATTTCCTCCAACATTCTGGGCGTGACAAGATCTCCCCGCCACGCAAAGGCCTTTTTCTCAGCACTTCAGGACGTTTCCTAAAATCTGAATGGTGGTCCCTGTGGAACTCTGAAATGAAATCCAGGTCTGTCATGTACAACACCCGCCCTGTGCCGTGGGACGAGATTGGGTTGTCCTTCCAACAAGTGAACGCCTTGTTACCGCTATGCCCCTTACCCCATGTGCGCCATCTTCTCTCCCTCAGCCCCTCTGGTAATTCTCTGAACATACCACTCCTTCTCCCCACTATAGGACTATATGCCATGTGGTCGCCCTACTGCTCAGACATTGACATTGGTGCCGTTGGCCAGACAGCGGTGCGCATACAGAAAAAAAATTTCCGGTATTTTCTCAAGTCCCTGGGACGTAAGCCGAATGAACGCTGGAGAGACCACGCACTGAAAATTCTTCGTGCTCTGTCCTCAAAACCAGGTAGCAAGCTCTGTAAAATGTACAACTTCATGGAACGCCTTGGTGTGGAATCATGGGTCATGACCTCCATTGAAGAATGCTACGCCAAAGACCTTTTTCGAATCGAAAGCTTTTACATCAAACACACCAGACGCCCACTCAACAATCCTCTACCCAGCAATAGAATTAAGCAATTGAAACGCCTCGCCCAGTTAAAAATGTACCCAGGAATGGTCACCCATTCTGGCATTCGAGGCATAGTCTGTGATGGTTTATCTTTCCTCCGCTCCCCACTAAGCCTGCCACAGCAGATGTCCCTCCTGCATGTGTCCCAACAGAAAATTGAGTCGTCTCTGTGGCGCCTCCTCTTTGTCAAACTCGAAACCGGCATCAGGTTAAAGCAATTTGTCATGGTGAGGTCCCCCCTCCCCGATCCAAATTTTCCGGCATCTCTACGGTCTACTGTTGCTGCAGCTCTTGAAAACTCCAACGGTTTTCAGCCGCTGCGTCAGTTCTATGCCCACAGAGTGCAAGTCACCTATAAGGGGTCCCCAACCGTTGGTGAACTACTCTGTACGAAGGCTTTCCACTTCACCCCAAGTTCGTTGATGCAATCTCTACACATGGGCTGCCAATGCAAATCCTTCCCCCTATGTGCCCCCGACCCCATAGGACACATTGTCCTCCGCGGACACGACCCCCGTGTTTCCGACCTTCTAGGTCCTGAGGCTTCTGCCATTGTCTCCCAGTCCATGAAGAATTTCACACTCCCCAGCCCATCAGAGGTTGAGCAGGTGGTTTATGCCTCCACCAAACGTGCCCTACGAAGTGCCCCATCTGCAGATCCGTCCTCCTGCAACGAAACCGCTGCGTGGATTGCCTCCAAGGCCGCTATGCACTGTTCCTCTCTCCTCCGCTCCTCAGACCCCAGGGTGGACGGCCAGAACATCAGCCGACTGAAGAAACATCATTATGATTTTGTCTTCCCAAAAATTGATAAAAACCCTAGATCGACTTGGGTTATTTGTCGCCAGCTGTGGGCTTGGCTATTCATGACACATGTGCTGTTTGCCCCCCACCCTGGTACTCGTCTCCGCCTGTGACACCATACCACAGGCTGACAATGAACTTTTCAGCATCATTGAGGAACAGTCTAAGCCCTGCGACCTACATAAAAAATGGAAGCCATTTTTTACCGGTTCCCCCTCCTACAAATTTTGGACACCGTCCATATCCCTACTAATGACGGATAAGTCAAAAGAACACTTCGGCTTACTGAAGAGTAGAATTCTTGTGTCTCATTTCCGCCATCCTACCTCCCACTATGGAAAATTTGGCAGCCGATGCCCTTCTGTCATTTGTGCCCCAGTCTCTGGTGACCCCGGTTGCCTGGAAATATGAAAGATGAACAACTGCAGGAAACTATTCCAGGAAGCATGCTCCGCTGCTAATGCTGACCCCGTGGCATGGCAAGGTTTGGAACTTGATTTTTTTTACATGTACCTCCAGATCCCCACCCCTTCTGTGATCCCTGCGATTTCATACACACTCAACTATCTCCAATCGAGCCGTGCTGCACGCCGCCCCTACACTCATTTTGCTATCTCCAAGCTACAGCGTTCTGACGATTGCTTTGGTACTGGAGCTTCCGCATGGTTCAAGAACGTAAGCATTACTCTGGTCCTGGATTTCATTTCCTACAAAAATGTCCAAAACTCGTTTGCCCGCGCTGGCTCATGGATTGTTCAACAGGTGGGGGGCCTCCCCATGGGGGGTCCCCTCAGTGCCCAACTTGCCTGTTTATACCTAACTTCATGCGAGCTCAAAAACATCCACACCAGTATGTTCTCATTTAAAATACTTGCGAAAAGCTATCGTGATAATTTGTATCTGTTCAGGAGGAGGGACTATGTCAGCCTGTGTGTTAACGCACTGACAAACAGCCTGCAACAGTTGTACAGCATGCCGTTACAGTTTGAACAACAAGGTGACACCAACCAGATGCTTGAATGCCTGGTTACTGTCCACCCTAAACAGGACATTGGGATTCGCCTGCACTCCAGGGCCGTCGATTTGTTATCCAGAATTAAGTCCCATGTAAACCGCTGGCCTGACCCTTGGTCACACAACTGTTGGTACACCATGAGGTCACTAGTTCCAGGTCTTGTTCATAAGTCTGACTTCTGGTGGTATTGCAATGCAGAACGGGCCCTGAACATTGCCACCACTCTTGCTGAGGTGGGCGCTAAAAACCTGTGTTTCTGTGGCTTCTGGCGTAGCAAAGGATGCCCTATCACCATGGAAATCGTCGACGACTGTATCAAGCTAGGCATTTCCATCTCCCAGCTGCAACAGCTCAGGCCTAGATAGGGTGGAGGGATGGCCTGACCTGTGTTTGTTTGTCTTTTCCTTATTTATTTATTGCCCTGCATTTTGTTGATTCCTCTTGATCTGTTTCATACTAATCATACCATGGTGGTTGAATGCGCCTGACGCGTGAACGATTTGCCACGCCAGCATTTTCTCTTGATTATTATTTTCTGTCGCTGTGCATATCGCTCTGTTCATAATCGCTTTGTCAACAACAAGTGTTGAACAAAAATCTGAACTCAGATTCATGGCGATTTGAAAAGTCCACTGTTGTGTGCTTGCGCATTCCTTTTGAAGGGCTTCGCACCTGGGCTGGCAAGGTACACAAGGGTGAGCCACTGGAAGGGTACGGCACCAACTCAGTTCACAGCCGCACAGAGGAGTAGACGATTCTGAATTTCATCAAAGAGCTGAAGTATGAGGCTGCCATGATTGACCTGGACGCCATTGCGGCGCTTAGAAGGACAGTCGCTCAGAGGTCTCGTGGGCATGGTCTTGCTCCTGTTTTGGACCGCCAATATGTTGTCTCAAGAAGATCACGACGGAGCGACTGCCTTCTACAGTGTCTGACTGAGCGCTCAACAACAAATGGAGACGTGAATTCTTGGACGTCGTTCAGCAGCCTCAAAAGTATGGTGTGCGTATCCCTGAAGGTGAACCCCAGTTGCTGCCGGCTTGGGCGCATTTGGGCCTGGACAAGGCGCCCCTCCAGTACGCGCCCAAGTTGCGCAGAGGGTATGCAGCCGGAGAAAAACAGGTCAGACACTACAGCAGTGCTGACGAGCGACAGGGCAGGGCCACGCCTGTGGTCAACCGTCAAGGCACCGGAAAGGTGCTACAAGTGTCTCGATCTGTGTCATCGCCTGCCACCCTACATGCACGAACACCAGGCAGAGAAGAGGTGTCAGACTGGCGACACATTCAAACACCTGATGATCAAGGTTGACACTGCAGTGGCGAAGCACAGATGCGACCATGGCGTCGCTCCAAATTACCCATATGTCGTCATCATGGACTCAGTTGGAGGCCGTCTCAACGATGACGAGTTAAAGCGCGTCGACGACGCTGAAATGAGTTTGGCTAACTTGTATTTTTTTGTGGCACGGCCACACATTTCTGTTTTCTTTCGCCGCGCCCGTGGCAGCAATGTCATCAATGATTGCGATCAGGTCATCAATCGGGGCATGGAAGCATGGTTGCGCGACAGACTGAAGCGTCGCCACATTGACCATTGCCTGAAGATCCACGATGGACTGCTGCCAAAGCACTGAAAAGCTGGATAGCAGCGAATGTAAGAATCTCCTTGTAACTTGGCTTGCTGAATGGGCTGCATCCCCTTTTACAACCACACACATCCTCAGCGGCTGGAACATGGGGTTTACAGAGGTGTCAGTGACAGGATCTGTGGATGATGTGGACCTCTCCTGCCCTTCAGCAGCCATCCCGATGCCTGCACCTTTGCTGTCTGTTGTTCCTGGTCCTGTTTCAGATTTAAGGAAGCCTGAGACGCAGAGGCAGAGGCCGATAGAGCCTACAACATTGACGTGCTCTCAGTCCCAGGCACACGACCTGTACAAAGAGCAGCAAAGAGGAGGGCTGAGACCCGGTTGGACAGACATGCCAAAAGGTTTCGTGCTGCACCATGTGATGTACATGCTCAGCGTGTAGCCAGGGAGAACAGGCAAAGGGCAAGAGATGCCCAGGAGGCAGTGCAAACTTCGATTAGGATGAAGGCACTCTGAGCTGAGCAGTGTTGATTACCATGAGTGAGAGAGAGTAGTACCTCCTGTTTCCTCTGAAACCGGTCTGTATGGACACTCCTCCCGGCTGTCGTTTGATAGTTTTTTTTTGTCATATAAAGCAGATAAAGGTGCGTCGCATTCGCAGGCGAGAGAGCGCAACAAGTCGCGCTGCGCATTATGACACCTCAGCACAGTTTATAAATAGGCTTTAATTTTACGAATTTTGGGTTGCCATTTTTCTAATTATAAAGTTCTCCAGCTTTGTATATTGCTGTGCTCGCAGGTGCTATCATGTGAGCTCCTGTGGAGGACCCTGCAAGGGTGGTTATTTTTTTCCACGGCTGGCAAGGCCTTCGAAGATCCAGAGGACTGCCAAGAACGTGGGAACACGAGAATCAATGCTTGAGTTGCAGTATTTATCGTGTTCGGCGACGTGCAGGGCTTCGTTGATTGCAAGGGGGAGTTTGGTACTTCGGAGGTAAATTTTGTTATTATATTCTACTGTGGAGCAAATCTTTGGAGACGGAGATGAAAACAACTGGCAGGATCATAGGGAGTGACAGCGGCAAGGTTGGTACTGATACGAGACGAATTCAACCCAGGAGGTGTGACAACGGCAAACCGGCCGAACTCAACCCAGGAGGTGTGATGACTTCAAGGAAGGCAGTCAAACTGGCCAGGTCAACCCAGGATCGGCCAAGAACACAGCACCGTAACCAGAAGGGATCCACCGAAGACCAACCCCAGCAGTCAAAAGGGATCCGCCAAAGGTCAATCAGCCAACCACAAGGGCCAGACGGTCTAGCCCTGCTACAGAATAATCTTATTTGGCTCTGCCCACTTTGCAGGGTGTTCAGCAGGAGCCTATGAGCGAAGCCGGAGCGTCAGCATTGAAGGAGTAGGTCGCTGATGAGCAACGATCGGAGAGATTTGATGAGCGATCAAGACTCCCCCCGCTCCGAAGATGAAGATCGATCACCGGTGTCACCGACAACTGACGATGAGTCACAGGGATCGTGGACATCGTCGTATCGGGGGTTGGATGGAGTCGGAAGAAGCTGCAGAGTATTTTGAAGCCGAAGACCGTTCCATACCCGCGTCCCAGGTATCGTGCAGTTCGTCGTACCGCGAGTGGATGAATTCAGCCGAGGGTTCAGAGTTTTTCTTGGAGGACTCTCCATTGGGACTCGAAGAACCGACACCGGAAAATTCCACGACCACGAACTCCGAGGACAGCGACACGTCAAATGGATCCCGAGAAGCCAAGATCCACGCAGAACGACGTGCCGTGTCCAGGTACCCTCATTATTCCGGAGGGATCAACACCAGAACGCAGGCTCCCGCAGGTGAGCCAATATCGGCAGCGTGGCGGGGTCACGCGTCCTATACTGACGATGAGGAAGACAGCAACGACGAGTTTCCCTTCGTAATGGAAGTGCTGCAGGGCATGAACTGATTGTCGTTTCCACAGCAATCTTGGAAGCCGACATTTCTGCCATGAGTCGGCTATGTATGTTTTTTATTTTTTTTTATATTAAAAGTGGGCCACCTTGTGCAAGAGCAACCCTTCTGTCACTGTGCATCCACCGCTCTGACTGTTTCGGTGTCGGGTCCGTTGTATGGACCACGCCAGCCTGTTTGTTGTTTGTTTGCGTCGTCGATCGGTCGCTTATATCTATTTTGTGTTTATTTGTTGCTTGTCAGTCAGAGGAAGTTGGGTCAGATGAACCGTGAGTTCATTCCTGGAGGGGGGGTGAAGGCGGTCCGTATTGACACCCCTCCCGGTTGTCGTTTGACAGTTTTTTTCTGTCATATAAAGCAGATAAAGGTGTGTCGCCTTCGCAGGCGACAGAGCGCAACAAGTTGTGCTGCGCATTCTGACAGCTCAGCACATTTTATGAAGAGGCTTTATTTTTACGAATTTTGGGTTGCTATTTTTTTAATTATAAAGTTTTCCAGCTTTGTATATTGCTGTGCTCGCAGGTGCTATCATGTGAGCTCCCGTGGAGGACCCTGCAAGGGTTAGAAGATTATTCTTGGCCGGCAAGGCCTTCGAAGATCGGGAGGACTGCCAAGAACGTGGGAACACAAGAATCAATGCTTGAATTGCAGTATTTATCGTGTTCGGCGACGTGCAGGGCTTCGTTGATTGCAAGGGCAAGTTTGGTATTTCGGAGGTAAATTTTACTATTATATTCTACTGTGGAGCAAATCTTTGATGATGAAAACAACTGGCAGGATCATAGGGAGTGACAGCGGCAAGGTTGGTACCGATACGAAGCGAATTCAACCCAGGAGGTGTGACAACGGCAAATCGGCCGAACTGAACCCAGGAGGTGTGATAACGTCAAGAAAGGCAGTCAAACTGGCCAGGTCAACCCAGGTTCAGCCAAGAACACATCACCGTAACCAGAAGGGATCCACCGAAGACCAACCCCAGGAGTCAAAAGGGATCTGCCGAAGGTCAATCAGCCAGCCACAAGGGCCAGAGGGTCTGGCCCTGCTACACCTCCTGAATAGCACCGAATCAATGAAAGTGAATATGTCGCTCCTCCTTTGCAACAGCGACATCTCCTCCAAAGGGCAGTGAAGTCTGTAGAGTCAGACAATTTGGACACGAGAGCAACTATGTTTTGGGAATTTTCCCATTTCACGCGAGTTGCGCACCGCAATGGTGGAGCATTAAAGGCTGAGGTGCAATCCAACTTCCACAAAGAGACAGGAAGTCTGGCCACTTCAGAGAGAGGATAAGATGAAGGTAAGATACGATGAAGGCAAGATGAAGGGGCTCCTTGTAACTTGGCTTGCTGAATGAACTGCATCCCCTTTAACAACCACACACATCCTCAGCGGCTGGAACATCATGTCTACAGAGGTGCCAGTGACAGAATCTGTGGATGCTGTGGACCTTCCCTGCCCTTCAGCAGCCATCCCCATGCCTGCTCCTTTGCTGTCTGTCGTTCCTGGTCCTGTTCCAGATTTAGAGGAAGCTTCAGAGGCAGAGGCAGAGGGCATTAAAGCCTACAACATTGATGTGCTGTCAGTCCCAGGCACGCCACCTGTACAGAGAGCAGCAATAAGGAGGGCTGAGACCCGGTTGGACAGACATGCCAAAAAGTTTTGGGCTGCACCACGTGATGTACATGCTCAGCGTGTAGCAGGGGAGAACAGGCAAAGGGCAAGGGAGGCCCGGGAGGCAGTGCAAACTTTGATTAATATGAAGGCACTCTGAGCTGAGCAGTGTTGGTTACCATGAGTGAGACAGAGTAGTACCTCCTGTTTCCTCTTGAATAACACCAAATCAACAAAAGGGAATATGTGGCTCATCCTCTGCAACAGCACCATGTCCTCCAAAGGGCAGTGCAGTATGTAGGGTCAGACTATTTGGACACAAGAGCAACTTCTTTTTGGCATTTTTCCCAATTCACGCGAGTTGCGCACGGCAATGGTGAAAGATTAAAGGCCGAGGTGCAATCCAAGTTCCACAGAAACGCAGGAACTCTGGCCACTTCAGAAAAACGAAACAATACTGCAGGAGATAAAAAAACAGGATTTTCAACATAGAAGTCAGTGACAAGAAAAAGAAACAATATCGCAGTAGGTAAAACAAAACAGCATTTTCAATGCAGAAGTGAGTGACAGAAGAACAAACAGAAAGAAAGAAAGAAAAAAGCAAGACAAACATTTGACACAAATAGCTAGAGTGCAGGGTGCACAGAAAAAAAGTGTAATGTTCTGAAAAACCGGGGACAGAGAAAAAATGACCGGTGTTATACAAACGAAAGCCCTAGGACTTTTCGAAGATGAAAAAATGCTTCCACAATAGAACATTCAGCCCTATAGAAGAAAAAGAAAGATTTAACCAAAACAAAGACATAACCAAAACATAGAAAAACTGAAGGAACATTAAGGCAAAGAAAAGAGGAGGATGTTGGTACCAACTATTACATGGAAGAACACCAGCCTGTTACCAACAGCTGCATGAAAAACAGGGGGCAAGGTGGGGGGCACAGGGAAGGAAGAGGGAGGAGCTCAGGTGGGCATGAGAGAGGATAGGGGAGGAGGAGAGGGGCCTGGGGGGGAGAGAAGCACGGACAATGGGAGAGGCGGCCAGAGCGGCGACAGGGCGGGCGACAGGGCAGGGCACACCGGGAAGAGGGGAGGCGCAGGCGGTCGAGGAGCTTCAGAGAGTTTGGGCGGATCACCGCAGAAGGCTAGACAGAATGAAGAGGGCAGAGCGGGAAGAGAAGCGGCCCAGGGAACAGGCACAGGGGAGCGGGGGGTCGGAGGGACGCCCCCCTGCTGCAGCCATTCAGACAGCCGGCTATCCCGCCGGAAGTGGAGAGGGAGATGCAGGAGAGAGCCTGGAGGAGGATCAGGGGTGAGGCAGCGAGGCTGGCAGAGAGGGACAGGGAGGTGGCGGAGCGGGAAGGCAGGGTGAGGGAGGAGGAGGAGGCGGTGGCCCGCGGAGCGCACCGGGTCATCCCGGACCCGGAGGGGCACACCCCCCCCACTGATGTGGAGAGACGGTCGCCGTCCAGGAATAGGCAAGAAGGGAGGGAGGAGAGGCTCTGCAAGCGCGGGGACGGCGACGCTGGGTGGAGGAGCAGGGAGCAGGGGAAGCAAGGGGGGCGCCGCAGCCCACGGGCCCCAGCCCAGAACCAACGCCGACGGACTGGGGTTCGGAGTCCCCACTGCCGCGGCGGTATGCGCGGCATCTGGCGCAGAG
The DNA here is from genome assembly GCA_964036045.1 of Eutreptiella sp. 'Long Island Sound 2002'. Taxonomy (NCBI): domain Eukaryota; phylum Euglenozoa; class Euglenophyceae; order Eutreptiales; family Eutreptiaceae; genus Eutreptiella; species Eutreptiella sp. 'Long Island Sound 2002'. Next base: position 44,665,069 of record OZ038379.1, on the reverse strand, counting down.
GTCGCCGGGGACATTCCCGGGCTGCAGGGCGGGGGACGTGGCAGAGTTGGTCCGCTACGTGAAGTGGGCAGGGAGGACGAGGGGGGGACAGGAGAGGCGCGGGACCCGCCGGTTCTGCGACCTGGTCCACACGGCAGGGAGTTTGCGGGAGGATGGGCCCGAAATGGAGGAGGGCAGGTGGAGGAGGATGCTGGGTGGGGCGCTCCCGGGGGGGACCTGGAGTGTCCCAAGGAACGGGTGAGAAATCCGCGGGTGCAGATGCTGAGGGAGCTGTTGCAGAGGGAGGGGTGGTACTGAGGCCAAAATGGTTGGGGCGATGGCGCGGCGTAGGGCAAGGCAGGAGAGGGTCCGCATGGGCGACAGGATGCAGAGCCCGGCCCACGGAGGGTGCAGGGAGGGCAGAAGGGCGTAGACTGCGGGCTGCGGGCTGGGTGGGCTCGAGATGGAGACACTGGAAGGTGGTGGTCGGGCACGGGCTGAGCAGAAGCATGGAGCAGGGGACAAGCACGGGGACGAGTTGGGCCAGGAGGTGGCGGGGAAGAGGCCAAAGTGGTGGATGGCCAGCAGGGCAGAGAGAGATGAGGGGATGAAGGTCGGGAGCATGGACCCCCAGACGACGGGCCGGGCACCAGGTCAGCGGCAGCAGAGGCCGGGAAGCAAGGAGAAGGCCAACGGTGCAAGCCAGTCTGAGTGACAGACACCAGGGGACACGCGAGGCGTCTGGAGCGGCAGTGGAGAAGTAAGGGTCCGAGTCGGGGACCAGAGTAAAAGAGGCGTACAACGACGCAAGAGGGGAATGGCGCCGGGTACGGCGCCGGAAGGAAGGCCAGGGCAGCCACCTCAGCCCTGGCCACAGCGCCCCTATGGAGGGCGGGCGCAGAGCAGGGATCCGATGGATGAGAAGTTGGCGGCCGGGAATGCGGACTGCCTGCTGCCGGGAGACCAGCGTGGTGGTGCTGCGGAGGTACCGTTAAGCTTAAGGGTGGCAGGGCTTCTGAGATGGGCTAGACAGGAGGCTCTGTGGGGCATTCAGCGAAGTGGTGCCACAAGACACACACCCACATTGGTGAACCAGGGCGAGAGGACTCTGGGTACAACCTGACTCCAGGAAGAAGGGTAGGGGCATCGGCCGCATAATTGGTACCCGCGAGTGGACTCCTAGGGAGGATGTACAGCACAGTCCGTGATAGCAGACGGTAATATCCAAAAGGCAATGGGCAAGCGACGCCCCTCCGTGTGAGGCAGGGTTGGGACAAGGTGACGTGGTGGGTAGAGGAGAGAGAACGTGGCAGAGAGAGAGGGGTAAGGTCGGCAGGGCAAGGGTAGTGAAGAGGGGGGCAGAAGACACGCGCAGGGGGCGCGTGAGCGGCGATGAGCGCGGCACGAGAGTCACAAAGGGGAAGGAGTAGGCGCGGACGCGGGACACGGCCCCGCGCCAAGGGAGGGGCGCAGGGGGTGAACAGCGGCAAAAAGGTGCACATCATTGCCTACAGAACGACGCCATGCCAAAAACCCGTATTGAGCAGTACCGGTCGCCCCGCTTCAAGATCAGGGAACTGATGGAGAGGAGGCCGGCGGGGGCAGACGACGGGGGAATCCCCCCGAAGGGGTACATTGGGAGGCCGCCCAAATCGGCCTACAGGACGGAGGACCGGGCACATGCCGAAAGACGCGTGAGGGCGCGCAAGATACAGCCCTGGCGCGGAGATGAGCAGCGAGGCGGACGGGCGGGAGACAGGTGACGGGGGTAGGGCGGGGAGGGGAGAGGTGACAGGGTGACGCGAGGGAGCGGCCCCACCTGGCGTGGCCGGGAACTGGCAAGGGGAACGCACCACGGGGGCGAGAAGACCAGAGACGGGGACACAGCGGAGCCGTAACCAGATGACCAGCGCAGTGATGACGTGCGTGCATGCAAGGAGGAGGGTAAAAGGAAAACAGAAGCAACGGGAAACAACGGGACAGGGCACGGACACACAGAGGGAAAGGGGGGGGCAGGTGGGCCATGGGGTGCGCACAGAAGAAAGACCCCCCGCATAAAAAACATAAACACACAACCAGGCGACAAACAGCACTGAGCGAGCAGGCAGCGGGACAACGAATAGGAGCAACTAGTGCATGAGGCAAGAAACAGACCCTCGGGCAAGCGCCACAGGGTAGCATGCGGCCGATTGGGGTACACACATGGGATTCAGGCAGCCCAGTGGGGTATGGGCATGGGTAGTGGCATGGGATACGGGGACGGGGCCAGGGAGAAGGTGTGCCAAGGACCGCACACCGTCCCCAAGGAGTCAAACAAGAAACAGACAGCACAAACACAAGGGGGCGGGACAGGAGCGACACGTGCAAGACGCACGAAAGGGTCCCCGGATAAATGAGGATCCAGTGCCCCCGTGTCAAAGTGTTACTGGCAGCCCGCTGGGGTAGAAACACAGGATGAGGCGTGAAGCGTGGGGACTGGGCCAGTGACGGGATGTAACAAAAGGAAAAGGGACATCGCGGGGTTGCAAACGCAGCGGAACAGGGGAAATAGGGCAGAAAGTACCAAGCAACAGCCCCGTGGGAATGAGAAACCAGTGTAAGAGGCTGGCCTGGGCGAAAAGGACAGGGCTGCAGGCCCTGGTGGCGATTGCGCCTTTGGCGCGTCGCCATGGTGATCGCCAGAGTGGCAGTAATTGGTCAGAGATCAAGATCTGTAAGCATTCTGTGGATTTTGATGTGGTGTTGTTGCGGGTTTTTATTATTACTGAATCGTTGCACAATTCGTGTTAGTTTGCGATGATGGTCCAGATTTCTCGTTTGCCGTCAGGTGTTCTCATCCCTTGTTGCTTTGTATAGTTGACATGTAACGCTAAGCCAAGCAAGGTACAGTCCCGGTGGCGAGTCCGGGCAGTGTCAGCGATGGCCGCGTCGTGGACGCCGCCGTTTGGTGCAGAACTTGAAGTGTGCCAAGAGCACCAAGTATACTCGTGTTGAGTTGTGCAAGTGTGCAAGGGAGGAGGGGATGATGTGAGGCAACGTACTTGGAAACCAAGCAGAGGTTTTGTGAATTGTGGGTAAAGCAGGAGACTCAAGGAAACCCGTCAAAGAATTTTGAAGATTTGGGCAAGCCAAGGCCTTAGGCAAAATGACGCTTTGTGGATTTTGTGGTTGTTGGAAAAGTTGAAAGATACCGAGTACAGCACAAACAAAAGTGTTATACAAAATCTTCATCTAAGTTCGGAACCCCGGGAGGAGACCTGCGGTTGTCGCCCATGCTCATTGCGCCAGCGTGGGCGCTTCAGAAGTGCGCCAGCGAGGGCGCCCAGAAGTGCGCCAGCGAGGGGGTTGGGGGGAGCCAAAAGGTTGTCACGCGCGGCTGTGTCGGGGCACTCGGGGTGAAAGACGAGCTGGGACACAGTGAAGCCTTCTGCAAGGAGCGCGGATTCGTAATGAGCATATTTCACTCGGTAGACTCGCACCTTAGCCATGGGGGCGCTGAACAAGGAAATGTGCCGAATTTTCCCAAGCAGGGAGACCCCGAACATTACATCAACGTCCGGCGTGGATGACGGGGCGTGTACTTCTACCAGTTCTGGATCAGGTGGTTCAGGGAGGGGGTTGAAGCAAGCCTTCACCGGGGAGGGTGGGGGAGGGGCATCTTTGTGCACTTTTCGGGGAGAGGCGAAGAGGTCCATTTTGTGTCCCGGGTGTTTGGAGCGCCAAGAGGAGTATCCTCCCCAAGAGATCATGGCTCCCGTAGTGCCCCGATACGTGACCAGGTTATTCTCTTGGAAGAGCATGTAGCTCATGGAAGTGAGGGAGTCTCGCTGGGGGAGCAAGGGGGTGTTGTGATAGTTCATGCACACGTAAAATTTGTGTTGTGTTCTGGGAATGGCCCCTAGGATACCGCACCGTCGCGCGGCTTCGCTAGTAAGGAGGGATTTCCACACGTCAATTTGTTTGAAGTCGGGCGTGGCCTGTTTGTATGCTTTTGAAGGTACAACTTTGAAAGTTTTGTCCTTCCCTGAATCGGAACCACGGATGCAAAAGACTTTGCCGAGCGTCCACAAAGGGTGTTGTAAGATGGTGGAGAGAAGCTTCTCGGCGAGGGGGTTGGAATGGTGTAATCGAAGCGGAACATATGTTCGGAGGATGATTGTAGAGGCCGTATGCGTTCCTCCGGACAGAAAGCATTTTTGGAGTTAACCGAGATGTGGTCGTTTTCGAAATGGAAAAGGCGGTTGAAGAGGACAAAAAAGTCCCAGGCGTTGCCACGGCGCCGCCCATACTCTCCTCGTTCCCGCTTGGATTTTTTGGAAAGCTCTTTTGGAGAAGAGACGGTGAAGTTCGGGAGCAAATGCCGTGCAACTTCGAATCGTAGTGTTGTGCGCACCGCGGCCACTTGGACGGTGCCGTCTACCTTATTTATGGCCCATTGTAGGGAGGTGTGAGGGTGCATGATGTCGCCGTAGCGGATGTGTGCGTGGTGCTTGTGACGGGTGGAGAGGTGAAGGTGAAAATATGGGTATTGAGGAGAGTCAAGCAAGTTGAGCCGCACGGAGCCATCGGGATTAGGTGATGGGTTGTACGTGTTGGCATCCGAAAGCCGGTCTACTCCACATACCCAAGGGGCAAGGGAGATCATGCCGGGGTTCAAGGGGTTCATGTAGAGGGTCTCCGCCGAAAGGTTGTCTTCCATTCCCGGGAGAATGAAGGAGCCTTCGTACACAACACCGGAATCAAAGGCTTCTTGCAAGGCTTCGTTGATGGCATGGGCCCACTCGGTCCACGTGTTGCCGTATTTGTATTTGGAGTTGTAGTAATCTTGCGGGTGTGGAAAAATGTAGAACTTTGGGTGGTGATGAAGGGTGTCTTTGAGGTACCTAAAATTGTCATGTCCAATTGTGGAGTAGGCATTGTTGCCGGAGCAATCAATGTCATGGAAAAAGGTGCACCCGTCGCTCGCGCAAAGGTCTATTGTTGGGTGTACTTGATCATAGATCACTTGCTTGTGGTGTTTCTCTAACACGAGTTGATTTGTATCAACTCCTAAGGTGTCATGGACATGCGTTTCTCCCCATAGTGCTTGTTGATCGTGTGTGTTGATCTCACCTTTATGTTTAACCAAGATTTTTGCAAAAACACCATCCGGGGCAAGGGAAGGGTTGAAGAAGGGTTTTCCGGAATTACCATCCGTTTCATCGGGAGTAGGGTCTTCCCCGTCTTCGGCCTTTTTGTGTGTTCCTTCGGGAGACGGAATAGCGCTTGGCGTAGATTGCTCCTCACGTGGCGTTAAGAGGGAGTTGTCGGGGGCAACCTCGTTGGTTCTCCTTGCGTTGTCGTTGAGAGCGGCGTTGTTGTTCATTGCCGAATCTCCACACGGGTCTTCGCTACTTTCTTCTTGTTGTTTCAACTCTTCGTCGTCACATGGATGGCTTCCTTCGGTGTTCTCGTGCGTGCCTTCGGGCACGGAGTCTTGGACCTTCTCGGAGTTGGTTGGCGGAGCGGGCGCTTGGACTTGATGTCGTGGTTCTTGGGCTCCTTTTCCTATGGCGGTGTGAGCCGTTGTCTCGGCGAGTGGGAAGAGTTCTTTTGCGACATCTTCGGGTTGTTCATAGTCTGAAATGACATTGGATGACGTGCCTTCCTCATGTGACGGGGAAAGGTCTAGTGAAGGGTGAAATGGGTCGTTCTCGCGTTTGGCGGGCGAAAGCGTAGGGAGAAGCCGACTTTGAGTCAGTTTGGCGTCCACTTTAGCTTGAGTTCGAGCAATGAAACTTTTCACGGACTTTAGCTGTTTGCTTTCGGTCTTGTCCTTTGCGGAACGTTCCTTGAGCCCAACTTGCGACATTGCCAAGAAAACGGCGTTGCGAAGCTAGGCAAAGGACGGCGCTCACGATTGCGGCTTTGCGCTAGGCAAATAAAATTGACGGCAAGGTTGTTGCGCTTGCCTCGGCTCCAAATTGCGGCTTTGGGACCTTTGTTGGTAATCCACGGCTTCACGGGATCAGCCCAGAAGTTGAACAGCCCAGGATTTTCGTTAATCACCGAGCAGCCTGGACTGCTGGTGGATCCATCAATAAATTTCTGAGGGTCAATCGAAAAAAAATAGACACTCAGAAAGTGTGCTGGCGGGCAAGTGCATGGTTCGGGTGTGGTGATGGTGCTTGTGGGTAGGTGCAGGCGGTCAGCCACTCGAGAGTGGTGGCCGGGTACCAGGCCCTGAAGGATCATTATGTGCAATGGGGGCAGCAGGTCGAGCAGGTGGCTCCCTAGGAAGCCCAAAACACCCAAGGGCCAGAGCCCCTCGGCGCCTGGGACTCCCCGCCCCTCCCCTCCAAGACTGCAGCTCAGCAAACGAGCATGCACCAGTGATCCCCCCCCCACGCCCCTAGTTATGCCTTTTGTAGGTTTTGTTGCCCAGGTCACCCATTGAGTTTTTACTTGTTTTTCGGACTCTCCACGCTCTGTGTCGTGTCTTAGTAGGGGAGTGTAATAGGCTAGCCTGGGCAACCAGGACAGGGCTGCAGGCCCTGGCGGCAATTGCGCCTTTGGCGCGTTGCCACGGTAATCGCCAGAGTGGCGGAGATTGGTCAGAGATCGGGATCTGTAAAGATTCTGTGGATTTTGATGTGGTGTTGTTGCGGGTTTTTATTATTATTAAATGGTTGCACGATTTGCGTTAGTTTGCGATGATGGTCCAGATTTGTCGTTTGCCGTCAGGTGTTCTCATCGATTGTTGCTTTGTATAGTTGACATGTAACGCGAAGCCCAGCAAGGTACAGTCCCGTTGGCGAGTCCCGGCAGTGTCAGCGATGGCCGCATCGTGGACGCCGCCGTTTGGTGCAGAACTTGAGGTGTGCTAAGAGAAACAAGTATACTCGTGTTGAGTTGTGCAAGTGTGCATGGGAGGACAGGACAATGCAAGGCAACATACTTGGAAACCAAGCAGAGGTTTTGTGAATTGTGGGTAAAACAGGAGACTCAAGGAAACCCGTCAAAGAAGTTTGAAGATTTGGGCAAGCCAAGGCCTTAGGCAAAGTGACGCTTTGTGGATTTTGTGGGTTTTTGGAAAAGTTCAGAGATACCGAGTACAGCACAAACAAAAGTGTTATACAACCAGTCGCCATGGAGTGAGGAACCCTGAGACAACCACGGGGAACCTGGCCACAGGAAGTTGGGAAAATGCCCTGAACCTCGGACGGCCCTGAGTTGTCTGCAGACTTGAGGACTGACCCTGAGGCCCCCGAGTCAAGGGCCGGAGTGCAAGTAGGTTCAAGCGTGAGCGGGACCTGGTGGAACGTGGAAACGGTCGCCCCCTGGCCTGCGGCCGCGGATGGACGACAACCAAGTACATCCGGGAGCCGAGTGGGTACTCCAGCCCGTCAGCAATGAAGAGCAGTGGAATGTGGCTGACAGCAATGCTGCGCTGTGAACGATGGCTATCCACAGGAGACCCACCCGGGATCGCCCTAAAGGCTGCGCCTGGGGGGGGGAGACCAAGGGATTCTTCGACGGGGGACCAGAAGGCGCACCCGTGAGGGCAGGGGCTGAAACGAACTTACCACTGGTCATGCCTCAAGGGAACCTTGTACAAGTTCTTTGCTGTCAGGTGAGACACCAGGGGAACTGATGGTGGAGAGCTCCCCTTCCCGCCAGAGGCGGCCACCATATAAAACAAACAAGGGGACGTCACATGAGCCTACCGAGGCCGCCACCCATACTTACTTACTTACTTTAACCCCCAAAACCCACCTATCCGCGTAGGAGCTGAACGCCGAGTAGTTTGAGGACCAGTCAAAGCTGGTTGCCTTGTGGATGCCCGTGTGTAGGTGTCTGGAAAAGATGGAGCCGCGGTGTGTTCTGCCTATCTTGTGAATGGAGACGTTGCCATGGAACGTGACTGTATGTTTGTTTGGGGTTGTCTGTGTCGCTGAAAGACCTGTAGTGCGTATGCGCTATACTTCGCCATGGCATCGGCGATCTCTTTGCCGGGGAAGCCGACGCGAGATTTGAGCCACCCGCCACAGACATGGAAGGTGATTTCCTGGAGGAGACTCTGCAGAACTGCTTGCCAAGTGCCTTGACACGTAGTCCTGTGAGGTGGAGTTGGTGCGTGGCACAGGATTGTGTCCACATTACTGACAACTTGAGAGTTGTCCATGCAGGGCGAAGCCTTTCCCCTGAAACCTACGGATATTAGGTACGTTACTGTTTTGACGAATGCCCTGAATTCAGCATCGCGGCTGCTGTATTACGGGCATGGGATGGTGAGACGAAGGGTTGCCCCGTCAGGCCAGAGGATTACGGCTGCTGAGCTGGACAGGGGGTTGGCCCACGAGCCGTCAAGATGGACCCAAAGCCACTCGCCGGATTCTGGGTGTTGGAGTGCCTCCAGGATGCTGACACACCCCCATCCCTTGAGATCAGATACCTGCATTGCTGTCGTGGCGTTGAAGAATCGATATTAAGGTTTGGAATCGATTTTGGCGATTAATCGATTAATCGGTTAATCGGCGAATATCGTCGATGATTTTTGAAAAATTGCATCGAATCGGTTTTTTTTTAAGAGAATGGCTATCGCATCGATTATTGGATTAGAAATGCCGCTGCGAAGCGCACCCTCAAATGCCGCAAGCCGCAACCGAGAATGTCCTGTGGTTCACAGAAGAAAGAAGTAACATGAGAAATCAAGTACATCTTTGCTAAAAAGTGTAACCATTTCGAAGAATGCAAGTAATTACCGTTTCGCTGCATTTTTGGTTATCTTCAGAAAATCAAAAGGAACAAAAAAAACGATGTAGGAGACAAGTCAACGCTACTACAGGAGAGGGCCAGCGCATGAGATTCTTCAACGAGGAAGGGCAGCAAGCTGGAGACTTCGTGAGAGAATCGCAGCGAGCAGGAGGCCATCAAGCAGGAGACCTCATCCGAGAACGCCAGCGCGTGAGATGCTTTGCCTGAGAAGCCCAGCGAGCAGAAGACTTCGCCGGAGAAGCCGAGGGAGCACGAGACTTTGCCGAACAAGGCCAGCGAGCAGGAGACTTCGCCCAGAGGAGGCCATCGCGTGAGAAGGGACTATCGTGACGGAGACAAGCAGAGCACGCCTTCTGTGGGTGTGTCTGCTCCGTGTTTTTGTCTTTGTCTTCGGTAGTTTTTGTTTGTCTTCGTTCCTCTTCGTTTCTGCCGTCATTCTCGTAGATCTGATTTTGTCATCTGATTGTTCGAGTTTGTACCTGTGCTGTGGAGAGCTCTGAGACGTGTAGCATTGCACTGACATACGTGCTTGTTTTTGTTTTCACCCTTTGTTAGTTTTTTGCATGTTGTGGACTGCTTGGTCTAGGTCTCTGTCGTGGCAGATTGTGATGTTTGCCATCTAGTTGCGGCTTCGGATTGTTTTGTTTTGCCATGATTGCGTGGCTTGTGTTACTTGCTCTCGTTTTCGTTTGCTTTTGTGCTCTGCTGTCAGGCGTGTTTTGTTCTCTCTTCTTTGGTTTCTGCAGGCAAGACAACGTAAACTTTAGAATGGTGGAGAGGAGATGTTTAATATTTCCAGTTTTGTACCGTCGGTGTGTTTGAAGTACTCACAAGTGTTGAAAAAAGAGAACCAACATGCTGCTTGTGGAAGTGCTGTGTGGTCTCTGCAGTGATTGCCGCAGTTTTTGGAAAAAACTGATTATTTGAAGGGGCAAGAATCGGAACACTCGGTTATTTTTTGCAAATCGATCGGAAAAAACTGATTATTTGAAGGGGCAATAATCAAAACAATCGGTTATTTTTTGCAAAATGATCGGAAGAAACAGATTTTTTTTTCTGAAACCAATTCCGAACCTTAATCGATATACGTGAGCCCATTCATTGGCTTCAAGGTACTGAGTGGAGTTGGGGAAGGGGTAGGGGGGGAGCGGCTTAGGGAGGTTGAGGGGGGTGCAGGAGAGGAGAAAGTGTTTACTAGCTGGGGAGGGGGGGGGGCTGCGGTAGGTGCAAGATGAAACTATGAAGGTTGTCGCGAATGTGGAACGAAGTGTTGTTGAGAGAGAATCTATTGAGGCTGGTGCGTCCCTGATCATCATAGCGTATGACTTCCCCTTCACACCATCCGGTGTTGAACTGCACGTACAACGTTTCCCTTCCACAAAGCCGGAGGCCTGGCATAGGTTCCAGGCACGGAAGCAGTGGGATCTGCCCCCTAACCGATAGACAGAGTCAACACATGCGTTTTGCAGCCGGTTTGCTTTGCTGGACTGCTGAGCATCACAGACCGAACTGTTTGTTTGTCCGGGTTTTTCATGTTGGAGGTATCTCATGGAAAAATTAAAAATCTGAGATTGCATAAAAATTAAAAAGAGGACGAGGTTCCGACAGCCCTTTGTTCGGCCCATATATTTGTTTTTTCGTAACAGGCCCTTGGGCAGGAGTCCATAGACTGAGATCTTGCGCCAGATAGTCTTCTGAATCATTTGGAGTTGGTGGGTGTTGAGTGGGCTTGCAAGCAGGCGATACACCAGCGTTGTCTGCAGCTGCTTGTTGCACAGCATGATGAGTTCAGATGCGGTGAGTTTGAGGGAGGCAAGGACATCAAAACAAGCGTTGACCGCTGATTTGATTAGCTCATAGACCAGCTCGCATTGATCTGAAGTATAACAGTATACTCCTAAGTACTTGTACACCTGGTGTGTCTGTTTGTTGCTGTCGCAGGTGGCAATTTTGCCTCCATGGCGAGAGTGTTCTTCTGGTTGGCCTGATGCGCGGAGTGCGTGTAGCTCGGTTTTTGTGACCATCATGACAAGGCCCAGGGTTCTGGCAGGTCAATCAAAGGCCTCAAAAGCTTTTTGGATGTCACACAGGGAGGCCGCGCGGAACAGGATGTTATCCACAAAAGCGTGGATGCTTGTTTCCACATCACAGTCTATCTGGGTGTCCAGATACAAAAACATCTGGTTCAGGTACAGGGTGAAAAAGACTCAGTGGACATGCTTGTCAGACACCGGGACGTTGGAAGTGGCACGCTGTTGCTCTGCGAGGCGGTCCGTGGGCCAATTTGGTCAATTTCAGGCCGCCAAGTCAGCCTATTTGGGCCAGGTTTTGCCAATGTTGGCCATTTCCTGGGTGCCAAGACGCCTGATTTACGTCAAACTTGGAACGCCAACTCAGTCTATCTTGGTTGACACAGAAGGGCAAAAACAGTCAATTTTGTTCCCTCGACGAGAGGTTGGTCGTATGCGTGGGTGTAGAGGAGCTGGATAGAAGCAATTAGCTTCACCTGTAGCCCGTATCCCCGTAATGTTGCCGATAGTGCGGCTAATGGGACCCAATTAAATGCTTTATTAAAATCAAGATAGAGATGATATAGCCTGCCCTTGTTTTGCAGCATGCGAGAGAACGCATTGTGGATATGGCCGCCGCAGCGTTGCTTCGCCAGGCCACTGGCTGACATGCATGCATAAGACTGTTTGTCAGGACCTACTGTTTGAGGCTGTTACAGAGCCAAATGGCGCTGAGCTGAAGTATTGTTTGTCGGAGACATATTGAAGCGGTATTCAAGACCCCATGTCTCATAGGGCAAGTGTCTGTCCTTTCCTGTCACCTATGCCTATTCCCCATCTTGTGGGATGGGATATATTGCCTCCATTCCGTTGGGAACCGGCATGGGACCGATCCCGTCCCTGACCCTCCCAATCAATTAAATCCATTCGGAATTTTGATGATTTCAATTTAATGATTTAATCTTGCAGGAAATCGATTAAAATCGATTATTCTGACACGATTTCTCGCCGCCATTAGAATGTCGCCCGTAGGCGCCTGCGCCCCTGTTGGGGGCGTGTTTCCGTGGCGAGTTTTGTTTTGACCCTTTCTCCTGTACCTTTGAGGTTGGAAAGGAAGTTAACGGATGGATCTGTAGGGCGTCTCATGTACTTTCATCTGGTGTGCTCACCAGAACTTTTCGCCGGCGCGTCTGGAAGAAAATTGACGCGCAAGCTTTTCTGTCAAGCGACCGAACACATGGTTCTTATAGACCATGAGTTTGTAGGGAACTCTGCATCTCCCACCTTTGCCTTCCTTTCAGGCCCCTCTCACATGGACATATCGCTTCCTTTGGGAAAGCGGTTTATAGGAGAGTTTTGGGACACACATGGATATGAAAAGCCCAAGTCAAAAACGTGCACAAACGCTAAATTTGTGTACTTCTCAGCATGAACGTAAATAACTTAACATGATGCTCACAAGACCAATAGCCCTAGGTATATTTTGTTTTTGGAGCTAACTGAACGATTGCTCCACGCAATTCCATGCGTACCAAAACCCCGTCGCTTGAGGGGACGACTTTTCCTCTAAATTTTGGCCAAAATGGCCGTGGCGCCAAGGTTGGTTCTCGTAGCCAAGCTCCATATGAGCCTCGAACCAAGGTAATATGGACACCAGAGAGCACAAGAAGCATCGTTTATGGCTTGCATGATTTATCCAAGCCTATCTACTATTTTACATAATATCGCCTTGTGAGCATCCTTTCCCTAGGCTGCCTTTTGCACACTTGCGAATATGCTTGCATGATTGACTTGGGATCCAAGGGAGGACTTGACCCATAGTAACTATGTTTGTGAACATTTACTATGGGTCCTTCAATTGGGGTATATGCCATTTTTTATGGCCTTTGGTGTCCCATGTGTATATATGTCTGCAGGAGGTCACAGGCACAGGTAGGCTCAGATAGTACCAGATGCATTGCGCCTGTAGGATTTGCGATCATTTGGGTTTCATGTTTTCGCTTTTTGATGTGATTGATTGCTGTTGTATGTTTGTATGTATTTATCATTATTGATTACTGTCATTTCAGGGATTGTTAGGGAACGCGTACATGTTTTGCTGCTCGTGGGATATCATGGGTACCGAGTACGTTAGTGTTTCATGGTAGCATCGTCATATTGAAATCCTGCGAGACTATGGGATCCGTTTCTGTGCCATATTAATGAGGGGGAGATAGTGTTGGCGATTTTCCGCGTCTTGTGCGAGTGTGTCAAGAGTTTTCGTCTCGTAGTGGGCACAGTGGGGTCATCAGTCAACGCGCTGGCCAAAGACTACTTGAAAGAGCTCGCTACGGTTGACAAACCAGTAGACACAGTCAGCCTGCTGTGGCTCCGTTGCTACATGAAGGAGGGCGCCAACTCAAGCGGCGCCAAGGTTGATGGTTTGGGGCTTGAGTTTCACAGATCAAGACTTTTCGTTGATGAGAGTACTGATCAGTGCAAAGCCGAGTCGTCAAGTAGACGTGACCGTGACCGACCATATGAACGGAGAGGACTGCGTCGCGAGCAAAAGTTTCGTGAGGATTCTGGCCAGCATTGCCTTTGGGAATGCAGTCCGGTGCGTGCCGTTTCTTTTTCGACGTCTCGGGGGTCTGGATTACTGAGGGCTCTGCAGCTTGATGAAGCGTGCCCTGCTGATGAGCAGGAGCGCCCCGCCGAAACAAGGCGTCCAGGCTACGAGACAGGTTGCGACAACTAGCGCGCCTTCGCCTTGTTGTGTTGAAACAGCGCTGGCGACGAGCGCCCCTTGATGTCATGTCGAGCCCATTTCTTGTATTGTGTATGTTTGAGCCCATTATCTATTTGTTCTTGCTGAAGTACCCCACTCAGAATGTAGGTAAACCCAAAAAAAGATAGGTGGACCATGGCCTTAAAAGAGTGGTCCGGGGGAATGTACAACAGATTATATATCTCTGGCCTGTGCCTCCAGGTCCAATTTTTCAGCCTCAGATGGCCTAGGAGGGGAGTGCAGGAGGTCACAGGCACAGATAAGCGCAGATAGTTGCAGATGCATTGCGCCTGTAGGATTTGCGATTATTTGGGTTTCATGTTTTCGCTATTTGACGTGATTGATTGCTGTTGTATGTTTGTATGAATTTATCATTATTGATTACTGTCATTTCAGGGTTTGTTTAGACACGCGTACATGTTTTGCTGCTCGTGGGATATCATGGGTACCAAGTACGTGAGTCTTTGGATGTCCCAATAATGGCATTTGGCCACATTTCCCACTTTTCTGGTGCCTCAACGGCCAAAGTGTTAAAAATGATTTTCTTGTGCTTCGGACCGAGCCAATTTTGATAAGGGTACTTAAGGCTTTGGGTTGCTTCCATGCAAAAGCCTAAAGTCCATCTTTGTCTGGAGTTGGAGATACAATTTTAGGAGTAATCACTTTTGGGACTGCTAACCCGCTTTTTGGCAATAATGGCATCAAACCCCATGAGTATCTTAATGTTCGCCCCCGAGTCGTTTGCACCCATTGTCCAAGGTTAATTGCGATTTGGAAAGCCGACATAGACCGGCCTCGAATAGGGTGTATCCCCTTGTGTCCTCTCTTTGGGATGGGAGAGCCATGGGTGGCTCAATATGGGGTATGCTGCCCCTTGTTATTTTTCTTCTACCTTTTCTCCGCTGAGGGGAAAAATGGGTAGGGGCAACCTCGATGGGTGGGCATGGGGCATATATTGGGACCTACATTTCATGTGTTTCTGGCAACCTTGGTTAGATTATTGCTTGCCATGCCATGCTATGGGATCGTGAGTGTGGGCCTTTTGGGCCCATTTTCCCTGTTTTTGCCATTTCAGGCCACGTTTGGAATACCATGTCTCCCTTGGGCAAAAGAGGTAGCCAGAATGGAGTTGCGATTCTTGTAGCATATAACCAAGGGCCGATCGCCCTACAGTTTTGTATCTTTTTTTTTTTTTGGAAACACATATCTCAAGTCCACAGTCCAAAGGTCCAATCAGGAGAGGGCCAGCCCATCATACAGCCAATCACCCACATCCCCGACGGTCAGGGGTCAGTGTATGGGGGGCCATGCAGTGGAGGTACATGCTGAGAAAAGCGTAAATAAACAGGGTGGCATAATGCGGGTGATCGCCCCGTGCTTTGGGCCCTGAGGCCAAGGCAGCCAGTGGGGGTACCATGCATTCGGACAGTGGCCAGTGCTGTGAGTCCCAGAGTATGAGGAGGGTGATGGTGAGGGAGGGAGGGAGATCGGGCAGGGAGTGGACATACAGCGGGGGGGGGGGGGATGTGGCATTCCACTCACACGACAGCAATGTGGGCGTGAAAGGGCCGTGTGAGGGCCAACCTGCCAATGGTTGGTGCAAAAATAGAGACATGGTAGGCAGAAGCACTGAGAGGGGGCATGGGGGACAGGCTCAGGCTGACCAGGCTGGATGTGGTCGCCAAGGGGGAGGCTAGGCAGGGCAGAGGTACAACAACACAACAAAAGGATGTCTTGTTCAGTGTCCCAGGGGGCTGAAACAGGGTCCTGTGTAGGGGTGCTGGGGCCCTGGGGCGCCATGCAAGGGCTCAGGCAAAACAGAAACACCAGAGCGTCGAAATGGTGTATAAGCGCCGGTACAGAAAATCTGTGATGCCCTGATGGCAATGCGCGCATGCCATGTGTTAGTTTAAGACGGGGTATGCTGACGAGATTGAATCGATTCGTGCCTCGCGTGTTTGGCTGCCTCCTGCAGAGATGTGGCGGGCGTGGCAGGTATAAAACAGTGGGGTGGGGGGGGGGTTGGGTTGGGTTGGGTTGGGTCAAGGCCTCGCCTGGTCGCCTACCCACGGTCCGCGCCGCCTTCCCTGCGGGACCCGACTGGGCGGCCGTACCCGGGTGTCCGGTCACAAGGCCTACCGGACTGTTGACCGCCCCCAGACCCCGCGGTGGCGCTCGCGGGCGGGAGATGCCGCCGTGCCTGTGTGTATGTGCCCTTGTGTGTCTGAGGGGGGGGGGGGAGGGCTGTGGCACACCTGCTTGCTCCACTGTTGTTCGGCGTTGGCGCGGGGAAGTGTGTGCCTGGTGCTCCAGGCCCCGGCAGGGAGGCTGGAGAGCCTGACATTGAGCCCGCCGGGGGAGATGTGGGCCTGGGCTCGCAACCTCCACGTCACAAGGACATGCTACCCAACCACTCCACGACTGCCTATTGGCACGGGAAGGCAGTGGTACGTGGCACGACTGGGGTCAGACCCGCACTCCTTGACTGCCTTAGGCACAGGTGGTGCTGCCTCGCGGGCTGGGTCCGGCTCCCACGGCCGAGGGCGTACCCTGGGCAGATGGAGGGGCACCAGGGCACAGAGTGTGCTTCCCTGCCCTGGGTGCCACCAGTGCTGGCTGCACTGGCTGCGGCGCTACAGCCCGCGTAGACGAGGGGGCCTAGAGGGCACCACACCCGAATGGCCTCTCCGTTGAGGAAGGGGGGGGGGGGGGGCAGGGGTCGGCTGGTGGCTGTCTGGCCTCCAGGGGTCACCCACAACTGCACTGGAGTGCACGGGGCTGTGCTGGCCTAGGCGTCTGTGATGAAGTTGGAGGGGCACGTGCACACCTGGAGGTTCCCTGGGCAGGCCGCTCAAGGGATACCCACAGCGGTCAAGCTGTGAGCCCTTCACAGCCTCCACCTTTAGGCCCTGAGGGCGCCGACTCCGTGCACCCCTCCCGTCGGGGGCGCAGGCTGGGGGGAGGGGGGGTAGGGTGGTGGATGGGTCTACCTGTTCACTTGTGTGGGAGAGGAGGACCACCTGCTGGGTTACCATGCGGGTCCCAGATCCCAACATACTTGTCGCTCGGAGTCCGCTCCCTGAGGGACCTCGATCACCATGTGACGGCCTGCAGTGAGGGTGCGAGGGCATGCGGGGGGGGGGGGTGCTGGGCCTGCTTTCGGTCCGGCCCCATTTCTGTTGGGGGGAGTGGGGGCAGCAAAAGGTCTGCTCCCCTGTTTCCTGGTCCCCAAGAGGAACCAGCCCACGGCCTGCACCCTCGCTTTGTGGTGGCTGAAATTTGGGCCGACGGGGGTGGTGGGGGTGGGGGGGGGGGGGGGTTCAGGGCACTAGTGTGGGGGTTCAGACCGGGCGAGAAGACATGTGCCAGTCAGATGGGGTGAAAGGGTTGGGCTTGGACGGTGGGGCTGGGATGGATTCAGAGAGGACAGCGGTGACGCTGTCCAGTACTGCCTGCTGCCACTTGTGCCCAACCTTCCTGACTGCTCTGGGCCCTCCATGGGGGGAACACAGGGCGCGAAAAAGCGAGACGGGGACAGCAAGCCTTCCTACGATGCGGAGGTCACGCCTGATGGCTGTGGCACGCCAGGTGCGGGGGACGTACTGGTCAGGCCACGCAGTCAACGATGCCTGGACAAGGGGGTGGGTTGGGGAGCAATTGGCGAGGTAGCCATGCACACTGAGGTTGTGCCTGTGGCCGCAGTGGGGGCAGGGGGCAGGAGGGACGTTGTCGTTCCAGTAGGTAGCATAGTGGCTATACCCGAATCGTGTTTGTAGCCCAGAAAGCGATTTATACCACGCCAGCCGGCGCGTTTTGAGCGGTTTCCACAATGTGGAGTGGAAATGATCATGGGTGTGTGGGGAAGTAAGGTCGTGTGTCCAGACCTTGTCTGGCGGGTTCACGAGCTCTCCGTGGCGGATGACGTCCCAGGGGGTTGTGGCAACTGCAGGTGGTGGGGGTGGGAGTGAGGAACCGTAGTTCGCATACTCATCAGACCTCTCCTAGAAGTGATGTCCTGTGTGACCCTCAATCCAATCCAAATGGTGACCTTTGTCCTGGATGGCATGCCCGGCCATCTGGACATACCAGGCATGGCGTACAGGCCGCTTGTCTCCGGTGGTCAAGGCAATGGCACCCTTGCAATCTACTTTGATTGTAGATGAGGGGGGGGGAAATTCGGACCCCAGGAGTATGCCAATGACCTTTGCTTTATACGAGTTGGGAGGGCCGGGTACACGTCATACAACAATGCGTCCGTGAGGGAGGAGGGCACATGCACCTGAGGCAGGGGGAGACCCAATGCGGCTGCCGTCAGTGTATGTACAATCAGGGTGGCTGTCTCGTCCCTGTAGGACATAGGCGGTAAGGCCGGAGGTAGTTGTGACTTCGCTGGCACCTTGCAGAGAGTGCTTGGCACCCCATGTAACGGGGAGGCAGATCATGGGGGAGGTCCGGGGGGGGCCAAGCAGTTACACTGGGACAGGGCAAACTTGGCCTGCGTGTCGAATCTTAATAGCCGTCGGTTGATGAGAAGGGAGTCAAGTATGCGGGTGGCTGGAGTATGTTGATGCAACGTAATCCCAAGGCGTGATTGTGGTGTGTGTACAATGTTTTTTTCGCAAGCAGTGACGGTAACCCGGCAACTCCAAAAACGTAACGCTCGATGGCCCGCGCCAGTTGACTGAGCTGTGCATCAGCCAAGGGGAGGCACTCACAGCGATACACGAGTCGTGGCATGATGAGGGTGTTCGCCACTAGAATTCTGTCGAGCGACTGTGAGGGTAGGGCGTTCAGCTCAGCAAGTGGAGCTTGCAGCTCACTGAAAATCAGCTGAAATGCACGTCCGACCTCAACGTTCTTCGGTATGGGGTGTGCAAGGTGCATGAGGTGGGATACCTGGGCCATGGGATACTCGGTAGAGTCTGCCCAATCCGGCCAACGTGTACAGACCTCCGGAGTCCAGAAATCATTAGACACCTGCAGGGGTTCGGGCGGATGTGTGTATTTTGGTAGCACGGGTGGAGGGGGGTAGAGGGGGGTCACAGGGAGGGACTCACGTTCTATAACATTCAGCTGACAGCCAATCAGGTTGAGGCCAGCCTGAACCACAGAGGCAACTCTGGGGCCATCATGCTGGGCCACAGGGGCAGAAAAGTCATCGACATATGCGGAGAATATGATGTTATGTGACTGTATGTATCGTAGGGGAATCTCGAAGACCACAACGAAAAGGAAGCATCAGATGGGGCAACCCTGCTTAACACCATGGGTAGTACCGAAGATTTCATTGGGGGTTCCCCTGATGTAGGTAGACCCGTGCTCAAGCACCGTGGAAATTAGGAGCAGTAGCTTGGCCGGGGTCCCCATTCGCTTGAGCACATCCCTAATGGGTATCTTCGGCGGGCTGTCGAAGGCATGGTACATATCAAAAGAGAAAATCGCTTCCCATTTGGTGCCATTATCTATGGCGTCTAGGAATGTTTGTGTGGCATGGGCTGTCGAAACACCTTGTCTCCCTCCATATTGCCGTGGGTGGAGGTGGGGGGATATAAGGGGGTACAGTTTCTTATAAATCCAGCACATGAGTAATCGGTAGACGGAATTGCTCATTGCAATGGGTCGCCACCTGTCTGGATCCCTCCAAGACCCCTTACCTTTAAAAATGCATAGGGTCTCAGAGACCAACCAGCAGTGGGGGATGACCCCCGTTTCGTAACAGATGGACAGGCAACTGTGTAGTATGGCAAAGGCTGCATCAGGTAGTACGGCGAGAAGGTAGGGGGGTACGCCGTCGGGGCCAGGGGATTTCCTCCTGGAGTATTTTGCGAAGGAGCGCAGCTCCTCTACCGTGGGGGGGGGGGTCCTCCAGTACAGTTCGGGGGGTAATTACCTCAGCTGCACGTGCGCTGGAGGGGCAATTACGCTGGAGGATGCGCTGTATTTTGCGTGACGGTACAGGTAAGGTGGGGGGTGCTGGTTGTGTGAGGAGGGTGTGTCTGATGCGGCGGTAAAAGACTTTGGAGCGTCTTTTGGCCTGGCGGGTCAGTTGCTTGACAACCTGGTGCCAGTCTGAGATGTCAGTGGCTTTTGGTGCAGGAGGCGCTTTGGTAGCATTAACCGCTTGCATTGCCGCCAGCATGTGTTGTGTCAGTGTGTGGTATGTGGTCTCCACATCGTGATAGGTGGCTTGGAATTGCAGTCCATGCACATCCAGACTTAATGGGAGTTCTAAATCTGTGCAGGTCTCGGCGATTCCACTGTGTGCAGCGGGGTTCTGGCATGTGTGGGGCGTTCCAGGGTATGGACCCAACTATGATCGGGTCATGGTCAGAGGTCCCGTGTACCTTGGAGAAGTCTAGTACTTCTGCAGATGAGGGGCTGTAGCAGGCCTGGTACAGGCGAGTACCGTATGCGCGATCTATGTAACTCTTCGTGCCAGCATAACGTCTGACTCTGGTATATGGTGTGGTGGTGGTATATGGTATGAGTAGGTCACTCAGTGCACCCGATCTCTCTTTGGTTATCAGCCAGGGCCAAAGATTGCTGGTGAGTGTCGTGGCGTTAGAGTGATGGGTGGTACAGTTGTAGTCGCCGAGTATGATGCATGCCTCACGGAGGAGGGAACCAAGAGCAGGTTCACACAGTCGCTTGTCTTTTATGGAGTGTGGGCCGTAGTAGGATGCTATCCTCAAGGGGGGTATCAGGGGATCAGGGTGCAGGTGCAGTTGTGTTGAGATAAGTATACCAGGTGTATGGACAGTGAGTGCAGGTGGTGAGGGGGATACGGAGGTGTGGATCAGGAATGCTACACCATGTTTGGACGTCGGGGAACTGGAGAGTAAGTGGTATTTCCAAAACATGGCCACTTGCTTGTATTCCCTGATAGGGTGTGTTCCCGTGAATTTAAACTCCTGTAGGCTGAGGGTATGCGGGGCTTCTGTGAACCCATTCAAGAGGTGGCACAGTCGGTTGGGCGTGATCTCAGGTCCTCCTGCATTAAGGGATGCATGCGACAGGGTGTGTCCAGTTGGGGGTGCTCTGAAGGTGGTATCTTGTGCTGCTGGGGGGGGGTTCAGGTGGCGGTGAGAGGGGGGGGGTTCAGGGGATTCATGTTGGGGTTCTTTGATGGATTCAGGTGGCAGGAGTCCTGCAGGGGGGTGGTGTCTCTGGCGTTGTTGGGGAGGCCGGCAATATTGACACACGATGTCAGCGAGGGTAGTGGATGTGAGTGCAGAGAGTGTGAGGAGCGTGAGCACTGAGAGGTATAGGCGTCTGGTGCCCAAGGAAATGGAAACAAGGTGGAAGAACTGCCATGTGTTGGATTGCCATGCGTCCAGCGTGTACGACAGCTCACTGTAGAAGGTTACTCTGACCGTGGCACACTGTAAAAGTGCAGACAGGGACACAGGTAGGCAATGGGGGAGCGGGGGTGAGACCTGATGCAGATTCATATCAGTAACATCGTGTATCGC
This sequence comes from Eutreptiella sp. 'Long Island Sound 2002', assembly GCA_964036045.1. Taxonomy (NCBI): domain Eukaryota; phylum Euglenozoa; class Euglenophyceae; order Eutreptiales; family Eutreptiaceae; genus Eutreptiella; species Eutreptiella sp. 'Long Island Sound 2002'. Next base: position 44,644,085 of record OZ038379.1, on the reverse strand, counting down.
CGAGGGGGGCACGGCATTCTCGCCAACTGTGGAGAAATGAAGGTGCGTGTGACTTGCGTGCTCAGTGGGGAGGTTGGGGATACGGCGGGGGGGTCCACTCATACGGTGATCAGAAGCTCGTGCACTGTGGTCAGGCTGGATGGAGGGCACTGGTGAAACATCACCACCTGACACAAGATCAGGCATATTGAACGGGGAGAGCTCACTACCACCGAACGCAGCCAAGTTGGCTTCATTGAGCAGGGGACTGGGCAGGTCAGTTAGGGAAACTGACTGCAATCTGTCGGCAATGGATGTAGTCGTATCCTGATCAGTCCCGGATGTAATATACACCGGCCCAGGTAGCGTGGCACCATATGAGGCAGCGGCAGACTGTGTAGACTGATACTTAACCAGCAAAGCTCCGGACTGTTGGAAAATTTGGTGGCTGTCAACTGGGCCAAAAGTGGCGGCAGAGCGTATGATGTCTGGGATGGCATAGATGGGCGGAAAGGGGACAAGTACAAAGGGTGGGGCGACTGTACGTTACACTTCTTGTGCTGTGATGCGGTGTTGTGTTGTGGCGGACACAACAATCATGTCACCGAGATTTTCAACCTTCTGTACCGCAGGTTGTATGAGCATTTGCTCATGTACCATGCAGAAAATGTCATATTTATTTGAGAGGACTATGAAGGAAAAAACTTTTCGCAGGGACGAGTTTAATTCGATGGCATCCCTGATTACGTTGGATGGCATCTTCTTGTTTTTGGGGGCCTTTTTTTCAAAAGGGGGTGGTGTGTGATAATCAGTGCATTGTTTTTTACTGAGTCATGGAGCAGACCCAGTGAAACCTGCATTTCAGAGAGGGCGTCTTGCTCCTCGTAAAAACGGGAAAGAACGTCGAGTGGCACATGAAAATCGAAAATTCAGAAACCGTCGGGGGCGGATGTGGCTGGGATAGGCCAATACTGCTTGGTGATGCGGGGGGCGACTATGCCTTTTAAGACAGTGGAGGTGTCGTCTGGGGAGAGGCCGTTGAACAATAGCATTAGCTTTAAGGTCCCTGTGATATTCCATACTACATCGGTGCCCTCGACTTTTAACGCGACGGTCGAAGGGATATCTATGCGGAGTTGGAAAAGCGAGGCCTTGGGGGCAGTATATGTGTGGAGATTGTGTTGTTGCTTCTGGTTGCTTGGGGAAGAGCTCAACGGTTTCTGGCGTGTGCCCTTTGGGGATTACGGCCGAGGTGAGTTGCATTATGATGAGTGGGTGGTATAACGGGCTCGGGTTCGCCTCAATCGTGTCATTGGTGGGGTTGCGGGCAGCCAAATGTGGAATGGGACACACTACTGATAGATTGAGGAAGGCCAGGGCGGGGATTAGGTCGATGCGCCTATCCAGCAAGGTGGCGAGCCACTGTCAGCCACGTTCGCCTTTGAGCAATACGCAAGCCACAAAATTGGGGTCTTATTGTTTTGCCTCGAAAAACTCATAAGAGATACAATTTGCTTTACCACGGTTTTCTGTGAGTAGAACGTAGGCTCATCCTCAAAAGGGGCAAATGATGGCAACATAACAAAAGTCGTCAAACCTGCTACTTTGTTCCACTCAAAATTGGGAATGTCTGCAATGGAAAAGGAATGTAAGAAGCCCGGGTATGGGAGTCCGTCTCCATAAATCAATATTTGGGGAGTCGGGCGTAGGTGCGCTAAAAGATCACTCGGAGGCAAGGGGGTGGTGTCATGGTAGACTAAAGGGCTTGCTGATAAAACATCCACTTTTGAAAAACAGGATTGCCCTTTTACTCGTATTTTACTCGCTTGGACGTCTTTGTTTAGGTCCCTAGGTTCCGGAAAGCCGGTTGGCAATGCTCCTCTCGGCCGAAAGGTAGTGACCGTGGCAAGAGGTGAGGTTTTTGCGGGGTCGGGTTGATCAACGTCAATGGCCATTGTGGGTCTGAATGGGGTTGAGACGAATGCGTCGCGAAGTACCTCTTTAGCACTGCCTCAGGAGTCATGTTGCGCATCAGATGCCACATTCACATGAGAATCATGGTGCAAGTCTGGAGCGAGAGAAGAGGCACGGGAGTGTGTTCGGAGACGTTGCGTATGTTGGATGGACCTCCTTTCATCCATTGGATCATTGAGCAGGTGTTCATCAGCTTCGGATTCGTGTGAGGTTTTTTTTGCTTTGTCGTCCTCAACGAAGCCAAGAAGGTTTTTTTTGTCGTCTCCCATGAGTTGGTCATCAAGGACCATGGTATGGGTTTGATCACTTGTATTTTTTTGTCCTTGACCATCTTCAAGGGGAGTGTTTTTTTCTTGACCAAGAAACTCACAATCATGAGTAGGAGATGTGTGTGACACACGGGAAAGGGGAGGTGGCAAGTGGCTCGAGAAGGCCGCATTACTACTAGACGCTCTGTCTTGTGCGATGCGAGCAAGAAGAGATCCAATATTTCGTTGGAACTTCGGCTTTGACCGAGCATTGTCAGGTTTAAGGGCCGGAGAGGAGGCTCTTGTGGCCGCGGGTCTTTTTTTTGCTTTCTCATCCTTTTCTTTTGCACCGGACAGCAAGGAATGAGCTCTGGGCACCGGCAGCGATGGGAGTGGGGAAGAGGTGTCAGCGTTAGCGGTGCGCGACACCGAGGGTGGGTTTGATGCTGTGGGAGCGGACATAATGCGCAGTTTCAGAAAAAAGTAGCGGTCAGGTGGTGCTGAATAGCTGGAAATGCGCGGAATGAAAAAAAAGAAGGGATAATATGGGTGGTAACAGTAGAAGTCGCAAGAATTAATCTGCGAATTGTCGTAAAGCGCAGGCCATGCTTGCGCTGTTCGTCAGACACACACGCGCACGTCGCATGTCCTAGAGTTTTGTATCTGCTTCTCCGGCCTAGCCGGAGTCTTGTGACTTACCGTGCGTGCCAATTTTGCCTTTCTTGCTATTTTCTGCCCCTTCGAGTGACCATCCCCTCGGGAAACAGCAAGCAGCCAACGTGACAGCAAGAGAGACCCCGATGCACGGGACCGAAGGGGTTATCAAGGTGCGTGGAATAAGGCTTGGCTTGACGAGATCGCCACAAAAGCCATTGTAGCCGGCCGTCCAAGATGGCCAATACTGCCAATTTGGGCATCCTCACCCCACGTGGCGACCCTGTGGCGCCACGATGCGATGAAATCTCAGGAAGCCAAGTTGATGGAGGAAGCAGGCCAGCGTTTTGACAAGACTGACCTGGGCGCCCGTGTCAACCAGCACGTGGACAACTCTTTCCAATTCCCCGCACAGGGCACAGATCTTCAGGTGAAGCTGCCGCCCACGGCCAACCCGGCGCACGGCGTGCAAGGTGAGAATCTCCGGCCTTTCCAGAAGCTCGATAAGCAACCCGTGCAGCTCGTGGGTACCGGGTTGGCTGCTCTGCCCGTGCCCTCATATGGCCCGGCTGAGGGGTAGATTTCGGACCTTTTTGAGCCAAAGTCAGGGTCGGTTGAAACAGCCCATTTTCGGCCCCCAACTACTGGCGGATAATGACGGGGCCATATCTCCGGTTTAGAGGCAAGTTCAGACCCGCCATCACAGGAGCATGGGGGGCCACTGTTGCGTGGCCTTGAAGTCCTTTGCTTCCTGGGAACCGTAGACCTCTCCCTTTGCAGGGGTCTAGGGCCAGTTTGGGCAGGTCAGTGGGTTGTGTTTCAACCCCTGTACCTGCATCTCGCTGAGGAGGTTCGGATCCAGGGATGGGATATGGTTGAGGACTGAGTGGCTCCTGCCCTGAGGCACCCTTGGCCCAGGATGTGGCTTACACCACCTCTGCGGATGGCCTGATGTGTCTTTGTACATACCTGTGTTTTGTTCGAGAGTGGCTAGGATCCTAGAACGCTTTGTTCGATGAGGGGGCCCCCGTGAGCGCAGTGCTTTGCCTGCCTACTTGCTTGCGTGTCCGCCGCAGCGTCCCGTGGCCAGGCCGCCGCACGGGACCGCGTCAAAAGCGTTCTACCGCCACCGAGGTACTCAATCTCAGCGTGCCATTGGGGGCCGTTGAGGAGACCATCGAGTACCCCTACCCCTTGCAGCATGATCCACAACCCGCGAGTCGTGGATGTCAAGATCGACAGGCTGGCAGTTCCAGAACACTGCCGCAAAACTGGAGACTACAGCTTGGGTGAGCTGGAGGACTCGCTGATGGCAAAAGAGCAACAGAAGTTCTTTGACAGCCACGCGAAAGGCTGCCAGTTGTGGCATGAAATTGACCCGCAAAGCCTACGGCAAGTGCAGGCTAAAACTGAATAGTACCACCAACGCGCAGAACGCGCTGTTGAGCAGCTACAAGCAGCGGAGTTCTTTTGAGGCCCCTTTGAAACAACTGTGGAGGCCTTGGAGTCTGAGGTCAAGGTGATCAGCGCCAGGCTGAGGATTGCGCTCTGACGAGCGCTCTGAATGAGATGCTGCAACAGCCGTGCAAGAGAGAAACGAGTGGCAAGGGCGCTCCTTTAAAAGCAGTGCCACTGCTCATTAAGTGCAGGTTGTAGGAACAGTAGCAATCCGACCCGTTTGTTGTCTCTTTTGCACGAGTAGAGTTGCGCTTTGTGTGGTTTTTTTGCTCCCTGGCCGTTTTTGTGTAGCATCTTGCTCTTTTCCGAGGTGCGAGTAGCATTTAGTAGGCCGTGGGTCTCTTCCTGGCTGAGCTCCCTGCCTCTGACTTGATTAACGTTTTTTTCCCTGTTGTCATACTTCAAGTGAGCTGTTCTCCAGACAGCTGTTTCCCGGATTTACCGTGCCAACGCGAGAGAAGCCGCGCATGCCAGTAGCTGTGGTATGTGTTTGTGTGCTTCACTCTTTCGTTTTCGGTCGTTGCTGCTTTTGTTTGTACTGTTTTCCTTCGTATTTCAGTGAGAAGTTGGTGTTTCAGTCACAAGGAGAAGTGGGCGCCGAGGAGTGGACCAGTTTTTTTTATTGGTATGTCGGCTTCATGGTGCAGTTGCGGGGTCGTGCGCTGGTAGTCTTCGTTCGCGCGTCGTGTAATTTGTTTCAACTTCGTGCATGCATGCTTGCTGTGGTGTGTTAAGCCGTGTAGGCCTGTGCTTTGCGAACAGTGTTAAGCTTGTTTGTACATGCACCTTTGCGCTGTTAGGCTAGCCTGTGCGTGCCGTCGTGGTGTATGATGGTGGGATCTGATTTGATGATGCGTGCATGTCAAAATGGGTTGTCTGTTGGTGCTCAGTTTATTCTCAGCGCCATCGTCGCTTGATTCGTATGTACACACTGACATACGCTCTTGCTTTCGTTTTTGCAAATGATTCGTTCTCAGGCATCCTTTGAGAGAGCGTAGCTTCCGGTGTTCGACCTTGTCTCTTCGTTTCTTCGCTAGTTTGCTGGTTTGTGCTTTTTCTTTTCGTTTTTGCGTGTTGTCTCACAGGCAGTGGCAAGAGCTGGTGTCCTGAAGTAAGTTAACGATCAGTTTTGTAGAATTCAGCATTGTATATACTGAGGAATTTTTTCATTGACTTGAGAACATTTACAAAGACAGCTTTGAGGCTCCACTTGATTGCTCTGCTTTTGTTTGTCGCTTTTTTTTCAGCGCAGAGAGGGTTTTGCAGAACGTTCACCGCCTTTTGTGTGGGGCTGTTGTTTTTTTGCAAGATTGCGTGTTCCGCATGTGTGTTGTTGTTTAGTGCTCACTGGCCGCGCACGCCATGTAAGCAGTTTTTACTGTGAAAGGGGTTGAAGTCCTGTGTGTGCAGGGTGTGTTGCGTGCGTTGATACAGTCTGTGTTATGGTAGTTGCTGTGACGTTTCTCTGTGCTCATTTTTGAAACTTGGTGGTGGGTTAGTGCTGTGGGTCACCATGGTGACTCTTGTATTTGTGTGTACCCCTGATGTTGCATATATATGCGTGTATTACAGTCGGCTGCCACAGAACCCGGGGGGCCGATCACCCCATTGAGCATGGGTGCATGCATGTGCTTCCTTCCTTGCTCGCACAAGTAAGTGCAGGAGTGCTGGGCTCTCCGCCACCTTTTGTGATCATTGAGATGGCAGTCTATTATTGATGATGTGTTGCGCATGCACACCTATATATATATATAGCTTCTATTTTGGATGAATTGTCCGGAAGCTTGTTCCGAGCGTCGTTCTGCAGTCGCACATCCTGCAGCAGGCACAGAAGGTGGGATGCAATTGCCTGTCACAGAACGTGCCAGCAGAAAACATATTCAGGTTTTTTGCAAATGAGCGGCCGACATACTTTTTTCGTTAGAGCCATTTTGAAATCTTGTACTCAGGCGCCCATCTGGCCAATTTTACGAGGTGCGCGTGTGTCTGCTCGCAGCACCTGTGGGGTGCATTTGCGTGCCACAGGCCTTCTTGTCATGATCTCCTAGATTTTTGAAGGACAGCTGAACCACCCTACCCTATGGATATCCTAATGTCCCAGCCTAGTCCCGAGCATGTGCATTTTCAAAGTAATAATTTGTCAGAAAGCAAAATACAGCGTCATGCGACTGGGGAAGCGTTTTTCTGCCACAGGACGTGCCAATTTGGTTTTGGTACACACTTTGTATGCATCCAAGGATCCATGGCAAAGGAAGGGGCCACTAACCAGGTACACGGAGCAAGTTTGCATGCGGCCAAAATTGAGGTCCGGGACGCACCCCTTGGTCGTTGCATGGTAGACATGTCTGTTGGGAAGTACTTTGGGAAGTAAATGCTTGCCACCGTACGTTCCATCCTCATCTCTGCAAGAAGATTCCACGTATTGATGCACAAATACAAGATTACAAGCAGTATACGGGCTGTAGTGTCAAGGCGTATTGTAATGCAAGCAAGCAGTGTGGATTGGTCTCATGTTTTGGATTCAAAAGCTGAAAAGGAAAAAAAGGGGGCATTTAGGGAAGTTTTCCTACTGTAAAAGTCTAGGTGATGGTGGCACGTCAGCCACTTTATGGTGGTTTGGGACCCCTCAAGAGTCTTGAGAGGGGGATATAAGGTGCACGTGCGAGGAGCAGGATTTGGGGACGCAGAGTATAGGTTGCGCGTGTGCGCGTAAATGATAATGCGAGATTCCAGAATTTGTGTGTTATTTGGAAACACATTTTAGGTTTACATGTTGGTAGATATGACATGAACCCGTGAGGAATATGTTGAGCGTTTGTCTCGACAAGGTCTGTGCTTCGACTTCTTGGGATAGCAAAAGGAGCCCAAACTAAGCCCCATGGCCAGCCCCAAGAACGTGCGTCGGGAGCCCAGCCTGGCCATCATCAGCAATCTCATGCGGGTGCTGAAGTGGAACCGCGAGTACAGCCACCCTTGGGCCCAGGGGGAAGCTGCCCCCCAGTACATGGAGATCCGCAAGGATCTGAGCCGTCATCGCAAGATCGAAGCGGAGCTCCAAGCCCTGGGCTACGAGCACGCGTTGCAGCGGAGGCGGTGGCGTGTCTGTCGTGACAGCCGATACGTCGCCGACTTCAGCCCTGACCCCCACAAAGAGGACCCGCCAGCTGAAGAGCTGAGCGCCCCGGCCACAGGCAAGGGCGGCCCCCACGAGAGAGCCGCCACCCTGGGGGACTTCGTGGAGGTCGCTCGAAGATCTAAGGCCAAGCCCGCCCGTCCGCTGCACCTGAAGCGCTCAGGTCAAAGCAGCAACGTGCAGTTGGCCCAGCGGGGAGCGCAACCCCGCCCAGGATCGTCCGCCAGCACCAGAAGCAGTGTGGCCCCAGCCTTCGCTGCCCCTCAGCGAGGCGGAATGGCCCGCGCGTGCGAGCGCGTCTCCGGCGTGCCCTGCAACCTCCGGGTTGCCCGAAACCGGCCCACGCAGCAGAACGCTGCGCCAGACGGAGCCGTCTTGATCGCCCAGGAGGGGGCCGCCCACTGGACCACCACATGGCAATCCACGCCTCGGCCGTGGCGGCCATCCTGGCCGCATTTACAGCCGCAGTCGCACGCGAAGCGGCGGCTGCTCGCGAAAACCGCGCCGCCCAGGAGGCCATGGCCAAGTAGGAGGTGGAGGTGAACGCGTTCGAGCAGGCCCTAGCCCAAGAGAGGGCACAAAAGGAGGCGGAGATGAAGGTCCAAGCGGACGCCGCGAAGCAGGAGGCCATCCAGACAGCCTGACTGAAGGTGGCCGAGGAGAAGGCCAAGACCAAGGCGGAGCTCAGGGCCCCGGAGGCGGGGAGGGCTCAGTTGCAGCAGCAGCGGAAGCCGGAGGCCGCTCGTGCCCACGAGGAGACCAGGAAGCGTGACACGGAGGTAGCCATCGCCGTCATGGAGGAGGCCGAGAGGATGATCCGCCGCGAGACGCCGCCGGGAGGGACCCGAGTGGACACACTCCCCAGGTTCTTCGACGGGGACCCCGCCTCCAGGATGAAGATCGGCCTGGACGCGGAGGACTGTCGGAGCAGCGAGGGCAGCGTCCCCGCCACCCGTCCTCGCCGCAAGTGCAAGGGGAAGACCCTGGAGAAACCAGGCAGGACTGCCGAGAGGCACCCCCATGAGTCCGACCCGTTTGTCACCTGTAGCAATGGGGATGGACAAAACCGCCAGCATTGCCACGAGCCCACAGGCTGCAAGGTGGGAGCGTTCAGAGCCGGTGGTGGAGGATGCAAGGACACCCCTCAGAGCTCTGGTGGAGAGGGTCTCCCACCTCCCTATGGCAGTAGGGAGAGCACCCCTGGCCGCCATCGCTGAGATCTGGACCCCGATGGCGAAACATGGACACCGACGACGACATGGCATTCGTCCCAGATGCCGACCCATCTGGCAGCGGAGGACCCCCGGATGGTGGACCACCGGACCCCCAGGCAGAGGACCACCCGGAGGACCGCCGGGACGGGGACCGGCCAGTGGACACCCATACAGGGGGCCACCAGACAGGAGCCCTCCTGCAGAACCACCGGGGGGGGCACCCCCCGGACGAACCGCCGGGAGCAGACATCACCGAGAACATCTGGCGATGGATCGTGTACCTCAAAAGGAAGATGTGGTTCTTGGAGTCTGAGCGGCGGATCAACAAGCTCGAGATTGGCAATAGTGCCGCTGTCGCCACCAAGACCAGAAAGGATCTGGACATCGCCAAGTTTGAGGCCGGCAAGCTGAGCGGCGTGGTCACCAAGCAGCAGAGATGGCTGGACAGCCTGGAGGACCTGAGGAGCAAAAGAAGCGACCGGCTGCCCCCTCTTGAGTCGGGCTCCGACAACAGCTGGGGAACTGGAACCGATCGAGGCAGGTCCCGCGGCCGCACTGAGGTCCCTCGGAGTGACCACGCGCCCTCCACCTGTGACAGCGCTCGACGGGGCGACCCCATGCCCCCGCAGCGCAGCAGAGAGAAGGAGCGGAACGAATGTCTGAGTGTGGACTACCGCAGACGCCGCGACCCCCTCTGCACCTCCGTTCAGCCCAAGCGGTCGAGGCACGCCCCAGAGCCAGCCCCACCGGCGTATGGCCGATACGGAGCGCTCGGGGTCGGGGTGCCCGAAGAGGACATGGAGTGCGACCTCCAGGGTCCTGACGGAGACCCCATGTAGGACTTCAGGATCAGCCCACCCCGAGGATCAGCCAGCTGGAGCCGCCAGCAACGTGAGGAGGAGGAGTACATGCAAGGCGTATGCCGAGGAGTCTTGGAGGAGTGTACGTGGAGGAGCGGCGGCGCAGCTGCTTTAACTTCGAGGAGACGTGGCAGACGTGGCAGCTGTGGGAACCCACCGAGGACGCCGGTGGGAACCACGCGACCGGCGTTCATGGTCTGTAAGGCCGCAGACGCCGCCGTGTGGGAGTACCTGAAGGACATCAGGCTCCCTATGTATGATGGGAACCCCCTGAACGTTGACCGCTTCCTGGGAAGCTGGACGATTGGGGGATGACCGTCACTGAAGACATGAACCCTGCCGCGGCGGAGAAATATGTCTTCAAACGGTTCCGATGGCGCCTACTGGAGGTGCTCCATAAGCTGTACTTTGTGGCAGCCATGGAGGGCAAGATCACGACCCTCAGAGAGGCCAAGAGGTGGCTCAAAGAGCAGGAGCGGGCGGACGCCCCGCAGGCTGCCGCTAAGAGGTGGAGAGCCATCAAGCTTCAGCATGATGGCCGAAAGATCCGCCTGCGGGATTGGCTGGAGTTCCAAGGACAATACATCCTGCTCTGCCGGAACATGGAGGACTGGAACGAGGGTGATGAGCAGTCCCGCCTGCTCAATCTCCTCCCAGACGCCTGGGTGGAGCGGATCACAAAATAGGAAGCGAAATGGGCCAAGAGCAACCACACCGTCAAGATGATGCTCGACAAGGAGCACCACAAGAAAGTGGTGAACTGGACAAGAGCCAAAGTGGCCCGGGACTTCAAGAGGCAGTCCCTGCGGAACGCCCTCCTCATCACCGTCTCAGGGTATCTGGAGAAGGCAGCGATCTGGCTCCCGGACGCGAGTGAGGTAACGTACCCAGTCGATCCGTCTGCACGCCAATCTGGTGTGGATGAGCTGCAACAACGTGCTGGAGTGGGTCGGAAAGGAAGTACTCAAGGAGTACAAGAACCACAACCACAGACACAGACTGCAGTTAGGCGACCGCAGCGTCTGCCAGGTGGGCGCGGGGTCTGACAGGGAAGCCGTGATGGACCCGGCGGGGGCCGAGGGCAGCAAAGGTGTCGACGATGATGACAACGACCATGAACCTGGGTAATGAGTTCTAACAGCCCATCCGCAGCGCCCATCTGCGTTTCGGGTGATCCCCTGTACTCTCAGAAGGATCCTTCAGTACGGCTAATACATTCTTTGTTGCGAAGGATGACTGGGCGCAAGTGTTGGTGCCTTCAGCGGGGACCTTGGTTGCACACGTGGGTCCGCCTAGGGCGGTGCCCCCCCATGCATTTGCCCAGACCCAGCAATTGCAACTGTTTTCCCCTTCCGGTCTTGCTTCTGGCATTCCGCCAGCTATATGTCCGGGAGAATCGACGATTATCGACGTGGATGGTGAGGTGTAGACCGCGCTACCACTCTCCGACCTCCCTGGCTCGGGCCCCTGGCTGCAGGGGCTCTGCTAAGACGTGTCGGTGGTCGGGGTGTCCTCTTCTGCGGCAACCTCACTCACCGCGTCTCCTTTCTTCTTCCACCGGCTCTTGGCCTTCTTGTCCTTGTCCCTGACCGTGTCCTTGTCCTTTTCCTTGTCGTCCTTAGGTTCCCAAGGTCTCTCGTTCTCCTTAATCTCCTTCGGGAGTTGTGTCCTGACCATTATCAGCTTAGAGAACTCTTCCCTGGACACCTCCACTTTGTCTTCCCGGATGTTGGCTGACGCACGCTTCTTGGTCCTGTGCGCCTTCTTGTACGCCTCTGTGTCGGCCTTGTGGATTGGGCACGTCCGGTGATCGTGTTGGAAGGGGAAGCTCCGCACGTAGCAGACAAAGAAGCCCTGTGGATGAGCTCGGATGAACTGTGCAAAGGACAGTGGGGGATTGCCCTCTCGGCGAGGCTCCTTCTTCTCCCTCTTCGTCCAACCCTGCTGAAGGGGCTTCCAGCTTCCCCGGTTGCTTCCCTTGTGCAGGTTGATGGCCACGAAGGCATGGAGGGTAGTCTCAGCAGAGTGCTTTACCGCCATTCGGGGACCAGTCAGGCTGAAGGTTCCCAGTACATGGTGGGAGGTACGAAAGAAGCCGACATTGCGCTGCAGTTCGTCAACCATTGTGAAGTGAGCCGCTCGGACCTCGGCAAAGAAATCCTCCTCAGGGGAACGGTGCAAGAGGCCCAGATGGACTGGGACATGATCGTAGGGTACAACTTTATGATGGAGACTGACTCTGGCGTTCTCCCGACACAGGCCTGTATGACCCTGTAGCAGGACGACTAACTTTTACCGGCTATTGTCATCGGAGCACCACGTGGAGGGCCAATGGATCCACCCCGAGCGCCATCAGCTCGAAGTCGCCGCACTGGGGACCTAGCCCGTAGGTCCGACGCAACAGGAGTACGGCGTCAAGCCGGAAATGGCGACCCAAGTGGCGGCTGAACTGGGAGCATCAGATCTGGCCCTGGATGTGTTCTCCTCAGGAAACCTCCACCCATCTTCGGGTGTGTCAGAAGTACTGGAGAGCCGAGGACTCTGCATGGAAGAAGCACTGGGGTCCCCATCAAAGTCTGCTGTGGATCCATTGTGTGAGAGAGGACATTCCAAGGGCGTTTGCGAAGATCCGCAGGGACCGTTCCAAGGCACTGTTTGTCGTCACCATGGGCTGTACCGAGGAGGAAAGTACGCGAGACTGTGTGGCCTCGCTGGACAACATGACCCTGAGCAAGGTGGTGCTACCGGCTGGAGAGAGCATCTATCAGGACGCTAAGGGACAGCCCATGCCACCCCAGAGGTGGCAAAGGGAATTCTACTATGTGGATGGGGGCGTGGAACGGGCTGACACCACGGACTTCGTGTGTGCCAACCGCGTGATTGCGGAGCCTTGGCGGCAATGCTTCGCGGTTTTCCCCGTTGACATTGGTGAATCAGAGGACGTCCTTCCTGATGAGGAGCTGGATCTGGTTCAGGGGTACATGGATCGACCCTTTCATGACTGGGTAACCCATCGAGAAGGGAAAGGCCAGGACAAAGCCTGGTGGTAAGTCGATGCCATCGTCTCTGAATCCTACGATGGGAATACCTTCGTAAGGAGGGTACTGGATCACACGTCCAGCCAGGACGAGCCATTTGGCGGGAACCCACCCACCTACGGAGATCTGTTCCGCGGCAAGGCCCCAGATGGGTCAGTGAGCCGCTTGCAGGGACCCCCAGAGCCCGATAGCCCACTTGGGGAGACCCCCGGAGCCAAAAACGAGTGGGGTCGCTACCCCTGAGGTAAGCTCAGTGGTCCAGGTGCCCGGCAAAGCCAAGGCGGAGTCCCATGAGTGCCCCGAAATCTAAGCATTGAGGGCCAGGCTGAGTCAGAGGTATTGGGACACCTTCTTCAGTGGAGAGCCTCCGTTCCCGCCAGCGGTTTGTGGACTCTACGGTAAAGCCAAGATACGATCGAAGCCGGACCCCCGTGTGTACCGGCACCATGAATTCGCCTTAGGGCGAGAGAAAAGAGGCCATGGAGAAGATTATCAGGGAGTTCATCGACAGAGGCTGGTTGACCCCCTCTCACTCCAAGTGGGCCTCCCCCTGCTTCGTCCTCCCCAAGAAGGTGGTTAGAAAATGGCGGCTGGTGGTCGACTACAGCCGCCTGAATGCTCACACACAGCATGACAGCTATAAGCTGCCCCTCATTGAGGACATGCTGCAGAAGCAATTCCGGCGGAGGATCTTCACGGTGATCGACCTGAAACATGGTTATCACCAGATGCCTCTCGCCGATGAGTCCCGTGGCTGCACAGCCATGAGCACCCCACTTGAGCCCTCCAGTGGAAGGCAAAGCCCATGGGCGTTACCAACCGCAATGCGGCTTTTCAGAGGATGCTGGAGAACCTGCTGGAGCAAGAGCGTGACTGTGCAGATCCCTTTGTCAACGACGTGATGATTGCGTCAGGGGACCCAAGCATGAGCTACGATGAGCTGCTGGGGGCACATGAGAGGGACGCTACCAGAGTGCTGGACCTGCTAGTCCCGCACAACCGAACAGCAAGCAGTGACAAGGCCACTATCGCGGCAAGAGAAGTAGTCGTTGCCGGCGACGTAGTTAGCAACGGGCAACGAAAGCCCATACATGGAAGGGTAGCGGCGAATGAACACTGGGAGAAGCCCAAGACGGTGTCAGAGTTGCGGGCATACCTGGGGTTCTGCAACTACAACTCGGGGTATATCAAGATCTATGCCTAGTATGCAGCCCCCATGACCGCCATGCTCAAGGGCAACCGGGAGGAGCCCGAGAAGAGTCCAAGAAAGCTCACGTCTGGAATGGAGAGTCCGACTGTGCATTTGAAGGAATGAAGCAGGCGCTGGTATCCGCAGTGCGTCTGCACCTCGTGGATCCGGACCGAGAGTTTGTCCTGCGCACAGACGCCTCCGACTACGCCATTGACGCCGTGTTGGAACAAGTGCTTGAGGATGGGAGGCCTTCTGCAGCCGAGTCCTGGCAGAAGGCCAGAGGCGGGAATGGACGCCCAGTGAGAAGGAGGCGTATGCCATTGTCATGGCTCTCAGAACCGGGGCCCACTGACGAGCGCTCTGAATGAGATGCTGCAACAGCCGTGCAAGAGAGAAACGAGTGGCAAGGGCGCTCCTTTAAAAGCAGTGCCACTGCTCATTAAGTGCAGGTTGTAGGAACAGTAGCAATCCGACCCGTTTGTTGTCTCTTTTGCACGAGTAGAGTTGCGCTTTATGTTTTTTTTTTGCTCCCTGGCCGTTTTTTTGTAGCATCTTGCTCTTTTCCGAGGGGCGAGTAGCATTTAGTAGGCCGTGGGTCTCTTCCAGGCTGTGCTCCCTGCCTCTGACTTGATTAACGTTCTTTTCCCTGTTGTCATACTTCAAGTGAGCTGTTCTCCAGACAGCTGTTTCCCGGATTTACGGTGCCAACGCGAGAGAAGCCGCGCATGCCAGTAGCTGTGGTATGTGTTTGTGTGCTTCACTCTTTCATTTTCGGTCGTTGCTGCTTTTGTTTGTACTGTTTTCCTTCGTATTTCAGTGAGAAGATGGTGTTTCAGTCACAAGGAGAAGTGGGCGCCGAGGAGTGGACCAGTTCTTTTTATTGGTATGTCGGCTTCACGGTGCAGTTGCGGGGTCGTGCGCTGGTAGTCTTCGTTCGCGCGTCGTGTAATTTGTTTCAACTTCGTGCATGCATGCTTGCTGTGGTGTGTTAAGCCGTGTAGGCCTGTGCTTTGCGAACAGTGTTAAGCTTGTTTGTACATGCACCTTTGCGCTGTTAGGCTAGCCTGTGCGTGCCGTCGTGGTGTATGATGGTGGGAGATGATTTGATGATGCGTGCATGTCAAAATGGGTTGTCTGTTGGTGCTCAGTTTATTCTCAGCGCCATCGTCGCTTGATTCGTATGTACACACTGACATACGCTCTTGCTTTCGTTTTTGCAAATGATTCGTTCTGAGGCATCCTTTGAGAGAGCGTAGCTTCCGGTGTTCGACCTTGTCTCTTCGTTTCTTCGCTAGTTTGCTGGTTTGTGCTTTTTCTTTTCGTTTTTGCGTGTTGTCTCACAGGCAGTGGCAGGAGCTGGTGTCCTGAAGTAAGTTAACGATCAGTTTTGTAGAATTCAGCATTGTATATACTAAGGAATTTCTTCATTGACTTGAGAACATTTACAAAGACAGCTTTGAGGCTCCACTTGATTGCTCTGCTTTTGTTTGTCGCTTTTTTTTCAGCGCGGAGAGGGTTTTGCAGAAGGTTCACCGCCTTTTGTGTGGGGCTGTTGTTTTTTTGCAAGATTGCGTGTTCCGCATGCGTGTTGTTGTTTAGTGCTCACTGGCCGCGCACGCCATGTAAGCAGTTTTTACTGTGAAATGGGTTGAAGTCCTGTGTGTGCAGGGTGTGTTGCGTGCGTTGATACAGTCTGTGCTATGGTAGTTGCTGTGACGTTTCTCTGTGCTCATTTTTGAAACTTGGTGGTGGGTTAGTGCTGTGGGTCACCATGGAGACTCTTGTATTTGTGTGTACCCCTGATGTTGCATATATATGCGTGTATTTCAGTCGGCTGCCACAGAACCAGGGGGGCCGATCACCCCATTGAGCATGGGTGCATGCATGTGCTTCCTTCCTTGCTCGCACGAGTAGGTGCAGGAGTGCTGGGCTCTCCGCCACCTTTTGTGATCATTGAGATGGCAGTCTATTATTGATGATGTGTTGCGCATGCACACCTATATATATATAGCTTCTATTTTGGATGAATTGTCCGGAAGCTTGTTCCGAGCGTCGTTCTGCAGTCGCACATCCTGCAGCAGGCACAGAAGGTGGGATGCAATTGCCTGTCACAGAACGTGCCAGCAGAAAACATATTCAGGATTTTTGCAAATGAGCGGCCGACATACTTTTTTCGTTAGAGCCATTTTGAAATCTTGTACTCAGGCGCCCATCTGGCCAATTTTACGGGGTGCGCGTGTGTCTGCTCGCAGCACCTGTGGGGTGCATTTGCGTGCCACAGGCCTTCTTGTCATGATCTCCTAGATTTTTGAAGGACAGCTGAACCACCCTACCCTATGGATATCATAATGTCCCAGCCTAGTCCCGATCATGTGCATTTTCAAAGTAATAATTTGTCAGAAAGCAAAATACAGCGTCATGCGACTGGGGAAGCGTTTTTCTGCCACAGGACGTGCCAATTTGGTTTTGGTACACACTTTGTATGCATCCAAGGATCCATGGCAAAGGAAGGGGCCACTAACCAGGTACACGGAGCAAGTTTGCATGCGTTCAAAATTGAGGTCCGGGAAGCACCCCTTGGTCGTTGCATGGTAGACATGTCTGTTGGGAAGTACTTTGGGAAGTAAATGCTTGCCACCGTACGTTCCATCCTCATCTCTGCAAGAAGATTCCACGTATTGATGCACAAATACAAGATTACAAGCAGTATACGGGCTGTAGTGTCAAGGCGTATTGTAATGCAAGCAAGCAGTGTGGATTGGTCTCATGTTTTGGATTCAAAAGCTGAAAAGGAAAAAAAGGGGGCATTTAGGGAAGTTTTCCTACTGTAAAAGTCTAGGTGATGGTGGCACGTCAGCCACTTTATGGTGGTTTGGGACCCCTCAAGAGTCTTGAGAGGGGGATATAAGGTGCACGTGCGAGGAGCAGGATTTGGGGACGCAGAGTATAGGTTGCGCGTGTGCGCGTAAATGATAATGCGAGATTCCAGAATTTGTGTGTTATTTGGAAACACATTTTAGGTTTACATGTTGGTAGATATGACATGAACCCGTGAGGAATATGTTGAGCGTTTGTCTCGACAAGGTCTGTGCTTCGACTTCTTGGGATAGCAAAAGGAGCCCAAACTAAGCCCCATGGCCAGCCCCAAGAACGTGCGTCGGGAGCCCAGCCTGGCCATCATCAGCAATCTCATGCGGGTGCTGAAGTGGGACCGCGAGTACAGCCACCCTTGGGCCCAGGGGGAAGCTGCCCCCCAGTACATGGAGATCCGCAAGGATCTGAGCCGTCATCGCAAGATCGAAGCGGAGCTCCAAGCCCTGGGCTACGAGCACGCGTTGCAGCGGAGGCGGTGGCGTGTCTGTCGTGACAGCCGATACGTCGCCGACTTCAGCCCTGACCTCCACAAAGAGGACCCGCCAGCTGAAGAGCTGAGCGCCCCAGCCACAGGCAAGGGCGGCCCCCACGAGAGAGCCGCCACCCTGGGGGACTTCGTGGAGGTCGCCCGAAGATCTAAGGCCAAGCCCGCCCGTCCGCTGCACCTGAAGCGCTCAGATCAAAGCAGCAACGTGCAGTTGGCCCAGCGGGGAGCGCAACCCCGCCCAGGACCGTCCGCCAGCACCAGAAGCAGTGTGGCCCCAGCCTTCGCTGCCCCTCAGCGAGGCGGAATGGCCCGCGCGTGCGAGCGCGTCTCCGGCGTGCCCTGCAACCTCCGGGTTGCCCGAAACCAGCCCACGCAGCAGAACGCTGCGCCGGACGGAGCCGTCTTGATCGCCCAGGAGGGGGCCGCCCACTGGACCACCACATGGCAATCCACGCCTCGGCCGTGGCGGCCATCCTGGCCGCATTTACGGCCGCAGTCGCACGCGAAGCGGCGGGTGCTCGCGAAAACCGCGCCGCCCAGGAGGCCATGGCCAAGTAGGGGGCGGAGGTGAACGCGTTCGAGCAGGCCCTAGCCCAAGAGAGGGCGGAAAAGGAGGCGGAGATGAAGGTCCAAGCGGACGCCGCGAAGCAGGAGGCCATCCAGACAGCCTGACTGAAGGTGGCCGAGGAGAAGGCCAAGACCAAGGCGGAGCTCAGGGCCCTGGAGGCGGGGAGGGCTCAGTTGCAGCAGCAGCGGAAGCTGGAGGCCGCTCGTGCCCACGAGGAGACCAGGAAGCGTGCCACGGAGGTAGCCATCGCCGTCATGGAGGAGGCCAAGAGGATGATCCGCCGCGAGACGCCGCCGGGAGGGACCCGAGTGGACACACTCCCCAGGTTCTTCGACGGGGACCCCGCCTCCAGGATGAAGATTGGCCTGGACGCGGAGGACTGTCGGAGCAGCGAGGGCAGCGTCCCCGCCACCCGTCCCCGCCGCAAGTGCAAGGGGAAGACCCTGGAGAAACCAGGCAGGACTGCCGAGAGGCACCCCAATGACTCCGACCCGTTTGTCACCTGTAGCAATGGGGATGGACAAAACCGCCGGCATCGCCACGAGCCCACAGGCTGCAAGGTGGGAGCGTTCAGACCCGGTGGTGGAGGAGGCAAGGACACCCCTCGGAGCTCGGGTGGAGAGGGTCTCCCACCTCCCTATGGCAGTAGGGAGAGCACCCCTGGCCGCCATCGCTGAGATCTGGACCCCGATGGCGAAACATGGACACCGACGACGACATGGCATTCGTCCCAGATGCCGACCCATCTGGCAGCGGAGGACCCCCGGATGGTGGACCACCGGACCCCCAGGCAGAGGACCAGCCGGAGGACCGCCGGGACGGGGACCGGCCAGTGGACACCCATACAGGGGGCCACCAGACAGGAGCCCTCCTGCAGAACCACCGGGGGGGGCACCCCCCGGACGAACCGCCGGGAGCGGACATCACCGAGAACATCTGGCGATGGATCGTGTACCTCAAAAAGAAGGAGTGGTTCTTGGAGTCTGAGCGGCGGATCAACAAGCTCGAGATTGGCAATAGTGCCGCTGTCGCCACCAAGACCAGAAAGGAGCTGGACATCGCCAAGTTTGAGGCCGGCAAGCTGAGCGGCGTGGTCACCAAGCAGCAGAGATGACTGGACAGCCTGGAGGACCTGAGGAGGGAAAGAAGCGACCGGCTGCCCCCTCTTGAGTCGGGCTCCGACAACAGCTGGGGAACTGGACCCGATCGAGGCAGGTCCCGCGGCCGCACTGAGGTCCCTCGGAGTGACCACGCGCCCTCCACCTGTGACAGCGCTCGACGGGGCGACCCCATGCCCCCGCAGCGCAGCAGATAGAAGGAGCGGAACGAATGTCTGAGTGTGGACTACCGCAGACGCCGCGACCCCCTCTGCACCTCCGTTCAGCCCAAGCGGTCGAGGCACGCCCCAGATTCAGCCCCACCGGCGTATGGCCGATACGGAGCGCTCGGGGACGGGGTGCCCGAAGAGGACATGGAGTGCGACCTCCAGGGTCCCGATGGAGACCCCATGTAGGACTTCAGGATCAGCCCACCCCGAGGATCAGCCAGCTGGAGCCGCCGGCAACGTGAGGAGGAGGAGTACATGCAACGCGTATGCCGAGGAGTCTTGGAGGAGTGTACGTGGAGGAGCAGCGGCGCAGCTGCTTTAACTTCGAGGAGAAGATGGACGTGGCAGCTGTGGGAACCCACCGAGGACGCCGGTGGGAACCACGCGACCGGCGTTCATGGTCTGTAAGGCCGCAGACGCCGCCGTGTGGGAGTACCTGAAGGACATCAGGCTCCCTATGTATGATGGGAACCCCCTGAACGTTGACCGCTTCCTGGGAAGCTGGACGACTGGGGGATGACCGTCACTGAAGACATGAACCCTGCCGCGGCGGAGAAATATGTCTTCAAACGGTTCCGATGGCGCCTACTGGAGGTGCTCCATAAGCTGTACTTTGTGGCAGCCATGGAGGGCAAGATCAAGACCCTCAGAGAGGCCAAGAGGTGGCTCAAAGAGCAGGAGCGGGCGGACGCCCCTCAGGCTGCCGCCAAGAGGTGGAGAGCCATCAAGCTTCAGCATGATGGCCGAAAGATCCGCCTGCGGGATTGGCTGGAGTTCCAAGGACAATACATCCTGCTCTGCCGGAACATGGAGGACTGGAACGAGGGTGATGAGCAGTCCCGCCTGCTCAATCTCCTCCCAGACGCCTGGGTGGAGCGGATCACGAAAGAGGAAGCGAAATGGGCCAAGAGCAACCACACCGTCAAGATGATGCTCGACAAGGAGCACCACAAGAAAGTGGTGAACTGGACAAGAGCCAAAGTGGCCCGGGACTTCAAGAGGCAGTCCCTGCGGAACGCCCTCCTCATCACCGTCTCAGGGTATCTGGAGAAGGCAGCGATCTGGCTCCCGGACGCGAGTGAGGTAACGTACCCAGTCGATCCGTCTGCACGCCAATCTGGTGTGGATGAGCTGCAACAACGTGCTGGAGTGGGTCGGAGAGGAAGTACTCAAGGAGTACAAGAACCACAACCACAGACACGGACTGCAGTTAGGCGACCGCAGCGTCTGCCAGGTGGGCGCGGGGTCTGACAGGGAAGCCGTGATGGACCCGGCGGGGGCCAAGGGCAGCAAAGGTGTCGACGATGATGACGACGACCATGAACCTGGGTAATGAGTTCTAACAGCCCATCCGCAGCGCCCATCTGTAAGGTTGCCAGTACATGGTGGGAGGTACGAAAGAAGCCGAGATTTCGCTGCAGTTCGTCAACAATTGTGAACTGAGCCGCCCGGACCTCGGCAAAGAAATCCTCCTCAGGAGAACGGTCCAAGAGGCCCAGATGGACTGGGACATGATCGTAGGGTACAACTTTATGATGGAGACTGACTCTGGCGTTCTCCCGACACAGGCCTGTATGACCCTGTAGCAGGACGACTAACTTTTACCGGCTATTGTCATCGGAGCACCACGTGGAGGGCCAATGGATCCACCCCGAGCGCCATCAGCTCGAAGTCGCCGCACTGGGGACCTAGCCCGTAGGTCCGACGCAACAGGAGTACGGCGTCAAGCCGGAAATGGCGACCCAAGTGGCGGCTGAACTGGGAGCATCGGATCTGGCCCTGGATGTGTTCTCCTCAGGAAACCTCCACCCATCTTCGGGTGTGTCAGAAGTACTGGAGAGCCGAGGACTCTGCATGGAAGAAGCACTGGGGTCCCCATCAAAGTCTGCTGTGGATCCTTTGTGTGAGAGAGGACATTCCAAGGGCGTTTGCGAAGATCCGCAGGGACCGTTCCAAGGCACTGTTTGTCGTCATCATGGGCTGTACCGAGGAGGAAAGTACGCGAGACTGGGTGGCCTCGCTGGACAACATGACCCTGAGCAAGGTGGTGCTACCGGCTGGAGAGAGCATCTATCAGGACGCTAAGGGACAGCCCATGCCACCCCAGAGGTGGCAAAGGGAATTCTACTATGTGGATGGGGGCGTGGAACGGGCTGACACCACGGACTTCGTGTGTGCCAACCGCGTGATTGCGGAGCCTTGGCGGCAATGCTTCGCGGTTTTCCCCGTTGACATTGGTGAATCAGAGGACGTCCTTCCTGATGAGGAGCTGGATCTGGTTCAGGGGTACATGGATCGACCCTTTCATGACTGGGCAGGCCAGGACAAAGCCTGGTGGTAAGTCGATGCCATCGTCTCTGAATCCTACGATGGGAATACCTTCGTAAGGAGGGTACTGGATCACACGTCCAGCCAGGACGAGCCATTTGGCGGGAACCCACCTACCTACGGAGATCTGTTCCGCGGCAAGGCCCCAGACGGGTCAGTGAGCCGCTTGCAGGGACCCCCAGAGCCCGATAGCCCACTTGGGGAGACCCCCGGAGCCAAAAACGAGTGGGGTCGCTACCCCTCAAGTAAGCTCAGTGGTCCAGGTGCCCGGCAAAGCCAAGGCGGAGTCCCATGAGTGCCCCGAAATCTAAGCATTGAGGGCCAGGCTGAGTCAGAGGTATTTCGACACCTTCTTCAGTCGAAAGCCTCCGTTCCCGCCAGCGGTTTGTGGACTCTACGGTAAAGCCAAGATACGATCGAAGCCGGACCCCCGTGTGTACCGGCACCATGAATTCGCCTTAGGGCGAGAGAAAAGAGGCCATGGAGAAGATTATCAGGGAGTTCATCGACAGAGGCTGGTTGACCCCCTCTCATTCCAAGTGGGCCTCCCCCTGCTTCGTCCTCCCCAAGAAGGTGGTTGGAAAATGGCGGCTGGTGGTCGACTACAGCCGCCTGAATGCTCACACACAGCATGACAGCTATAAGCTGCCCCTCATTGAGGACTGCTTCAGAAGCAATTCCGGCGGAGGATCTTCACGGTGATCGACCTGAAACATGGTTATCACCAGATGCCTCTGGCCGATGAGTCCCGTGGCTGCACAGCCATGAGCACCCCAGTTGGAGCCCTCCAGTGGAAGGCAAAGCCCATGGGCGTTACCAACCGCAATGCGGCTTTTCAGAGGATGCTGGAGAACCTGCTGGAGCCAGTGCGTGACTGTGCAGACCCCTTTGTCAACGACTTGATTATTGCGTCAGGGGACCCAAGCATGAGCTACGATGAGCTGCTGGGGGCACATGAGAGGGACGCTGCCAGAGTGCTGGACCTGCTAGTCCCGCACAACCGAACAGCAAGCAGTGACAAGGCCACTATCGCGGCAAGAGAAGTAGTCGTTGCCGGCGACGTAGTTGGCAACGGGCAACGGAAACCCATACATGGAGGGGTAGCGGCGAATGAACACTGGGAGAAGCCCAAGACGGTGTCAGAGTTGCGGGCATACCTGGGGTTCTGCAACTACAACTCGGGGTATATCAAGATCTATGCCTAGTATGCAGCCCCCATGACCGCCATGCTCAAGGGCAACCGGGAGGAGCCCAAGAAGAGTCCAAGAAAGCTCACGTCTGGAATGGAGAGTCCGACTGTGCATTTGAAGGAATGAAGCAGGCGCTGGTATCCGCAGTGCGTCTGCACCTCGTGGATCCGGACCGAGGGTTTGTCCTGCGCACAGACGCCTCCGACTACGCCATTGGCGCCGTGTTGGAACAAGTGCTTGAGGATGGGAGGCCTTCTGCAGCCGAGTCCTGGCAGAAGGCCAGAGGCGGGAATGGACGCCCAGTGAGAAGCAGGCGTATGCCATTGTCATGGCTCTCAGAACCGGGGCCCACTACATAGCCCTGCATCCCGTCACGGTCTGCACAGACCATCAGAGACTGCAGTTGTGGCACAACGAGCATGTGGACATCCCCTCAGGATCAGCCTCCCGCAGAGCAAGATGGCACGAGACCTTGGCCAAGTTCGATCTAACGGTGGCGTACGTTCCGGGAAAGGACAACACCGTGGCGGACTGTCTCAGCAGGTGGGCCTACCCTGCGAGCAAGGGCATGATGCACGTTTCTGTCGATGGCGATGAGGCTGAGACCGCTGAGGCCGAAAAGATCATTGATATGGGGAGCGTGATGGGGCAAGAAGGTGTGAAATGTTTTGTCGTCATGGCTGCAGAGGCTCCCCTTGGAGGGTGCTGATCCCGACAAGCACCTCTGCCCTGAGTCGTGTCTCCAAGACGACCGGACTGACGACTATGCCAAGTCTGAGGCTTTTGAGTCCGAGTACCCGGCTCTTACTGACCCTGACGACGGGCAGAAGTGGCCGAAGGGGCTGACCGAGGAAGATGGCAAGCTGTACCGGAATAGTAGGTTGCTAGTACCGGAGTCCTGGGTGCTTGAGCTCTGTGAAGGTTGGCACTAACACATGATGCACCAAAGGGTTAAAAGCAAGCCGTAGACATGCAGCGCCATTTCGAGATCGATGAGATCGGCCTCTACAATGCCATCAAGCAGGTCAAGAAGGGTTGTTTGGTCTGTCAGTCCTGCAATCCTCACAGTCAGAATGTCCGGGGGGGGGAAGCCCAATGGACGCTGATTCCTGACCAGCGCATGGAGAGTGTGGCCATGGATGTCTTCTCGATGGCCGAAGTGCACATCAGAAAAGAAGTTTTAGATTGTGTGGTCCCGTGTGTGGACCGACACAGTGGCTAGATTGTGGCTGTCCCGGCGCGCAAAAAGGGGTTGCTAGCCAAGGAAGTGGCAGTCATGATGATTCCTCATTTACTGACCATCTTCGGCGTCCCCCGCACCCTTTGCAGCGACCTTGGACCCCAGTTCACTGGCGGCTGGTTCAAGGCCATGTGCTCTCTCATGGGGATACTGCATGCCAAGAGCGCCGCCTATCTCGGGCGGTCCAATGGCGGAGCTGAGGTGGCTGGAAGGCAGCTGTTTGAGTAGCTGCGCAAAGTTGACCTCACCAGCAAGCACTGCAAGTTGCTTGAGGAGATTTGGCCGGCTCCCAAGGCCGATCATGACACCCCCACGCCGAGTGGTTTGTCGCCTCACCAGCTTCATTTCGGCAAGGACCCCCTGGGTCGGGGACTCCCCCTGTCAGGTGAGGGCATGGCCGTGGATGCCAAGGGGTTCTTCGCGCGGCAAGAGACCACGGCGCGGGAGAGTCTTCAGCACCTCGAGAAGGAGCACACCATGCGAGCCAAGACTACCCCAAAGTATGCAGCGCATAAATTCAGGGTGGGTGACCCGGTGTGGGTACTGACCCCCGCCTATGCGCACTCGCCGCATCAAAACCTGGTTAACAACCGGAGAGGTGGTCCGCAGGATTGGTGAGGACACCTACCGCATCAAGGTGGGCCCCGGACAGTTCAGGGAACCACATCAAAGTCAACTCCGTGCCCGTGAGCCTGATGTTCGTGGGAAACATGTGTCCCTGGACTATACCGCCCATGAGGCCGACTCGGACAAGGACTATGCTGAGCAGGACGACTACACCCTTGAGAAGATCCTGGCTCAGCGTCCGAGTGCCGCGGCCCCTGGAGGAGTGGAGTTCAAGGTGCGCTGGGGAGGCTATGGGTCCTCCCATGACACCTCGGAACCGTCTCTTCCTTTCTGTCGCGGATTAACATCCCTTTCGTGGAGTATGTCCGCAGGCACAGGACAAAGATCCAGGTCTCTGACTTGGAGGCTCTGACCAGGGCGATTGAAGCAAGGGGCAACCGATCCCCGCCCTGAGCTCTCCCCTCAGTGGGCAGATCGAGCACAAGTCTGTCAGGTCGTCGGTACGTCCCTTGCTTGCTTGCTCTCTCCGGGCTCGGGTGCAATGTTGTTCCGGTAGAGTGGTTGAAATGCTGCGCAAGTCCGATAGCCCCCTAATCGGGTGGTTTTACACAGCCGTAGCGTGTCGCTCAGACCTCCAGGTGATGCTGATCTGTCAAAGCCGAGTTTGGCGGACCCAGTGCTGCTCCCTCTGTCTCTCTCATGGTCGAGGCAGAATGGCTGACTCCCCCCTGCTGAATCCATAGAAAACAAGGTGGGACTGCCTTCCATGCCGGGACCAGAGGCCCGAGCAGATGGCCACAACCCCGCTTGCTGAATCCGGTGGAAACCAAGTGAATGGGTGGCCTACTCCCACCGTCTGGACTGTCACCAGTTGTATGTCATGCCCCCTCCTGATGCATCCGTGGAGACCAGGTGGGGCGACTGACCCATTCATTTTTCTGAGCTCTGGGGGCTTTGAGGCCCATATAACGTTGCGCAACAGGTGTCGCCGGCAGCTACACTGCAAATGTGTGTGTAATCTTGTACGTGGCACATGGTACGCACATATGATTTTACGATGTCGCCAGATCCCAAAATTCAGTTGCCGTACTACCGCTGAAAACGCCGCGGTCGCGATTTTTCCGCCGCCGCAACCATTTTTGGCTCATTTTGCGGAATTGGTGCCAATTCTGTGCGCAGTTAAGCAGATTTAAGAAGCGCAATCTGCCAATCGCAATCACATCCTGCTCATGCGATCAAATGAGGGTCATCCCATCAACCTCTAATGTGATATTTCCAAAATACCGCCTTTTCGGGCCTTTTTTGGCACTTTTTCACGAAGAAAGTGGCATAAGTGGATTTCGAGGGTGATGGATGCGAAAAAGCAGGTTCTAGGCAGACACAGATCACGAAAACACAATTTACAGCATGTGTATGCACCAACATTTGTCATTTTTCATGAAAAAAAACGGCCAAGAATGGCCTTTTTTCGTCAAAGATTGAGTTCTTTGGCGCCAGACAAGCATTCGAAGACCCCCCCCCCCATTTTGAGGGTGCTGGATGCGAAAAAGCAGGTTGTAAGGGCACACAGACGACGAAAAACACAATTTGCAGCATGTGTATGTACCAAAACTTCCCATTTTTCATCAAAAATCGGCCAAAAATGGCCGTTTTCTGGTCAAAAATTTAAGGTTTTTGGCCCCAGACAAGCAGTTGAAGACCCCTCCCCCCCTATTTTGACGGTGCTGGATGCGAATAAGCAGGATGTAGGCAGACACAGAGCAGGAGAACACAATTTACAGCATCCGTATGTACCAAAATCTGCCGTTTTTCATGAAAAATCGCAAAAAAAATGACCGTTTTCCGGTCAAAAATTGAGTTCTTTTGGCTTCAGACAAGTTATTGAAGACCCCCCTCTCCATTTGGAGGGTGCTGGATACGAAAAAGCAGGCTGTAGAGGCATATATATCACGAAAACACAATTTACAGCATGCGTATGCACCAAAACGTGCCATTTTTCATGAAAAAACGGCCAAAAATGGTTGTTGTTTTGGCCAAGAATTGAGTTTTTTAGCTTCAGATAAGAAGTTGAAGACCCCCTCCCCCTATCTTGAGGGTGCTGGATGCTAACAAGCAGGTTGTAGGGGCACACAGATCACAAAAACGCAATTTACAGCATGTGTATGCACCAAAATTTGTTATTTTTCATGGAAAAAAACGGCACAAAATGGCCGCTTTTTGGTGAAAAATTGTGTTTTTTGGCCTCAGTCAAGCAGTTGAAGACCTCCCCGGCCCTATTTTGAGGGTGCTGGATGCAAAGAAGCATGTTGTATGGGGACACAGATCGCCCAAACACAATTTACAGCATGCTAACTACTTGAATGGGTGTTTTTTTTTTTATGTTGCAGGTTTTGGGATTTTTGGACGTCATAAAATCCTATGTGCATGGCCATGGCATACTCAGGGATCCGGATGGTCGGTGAGTGTGTGTGAAGTGATGGCCTGCGGGTACTTTTCTCCCCCACTCCCCCTGATGACGCCTTATCCAGACCGTGGAATGGTTTGGTGCTCCTCACCGAGTGTGTTTACATGCCTCTTGTCCTGTGCTATGTCATTGCCCTGCCCTCCAGGATGTGTCTCATCCCCTGCTATTTTTGCTCGGAAACACTGTTTTGACCTGTTTTTTCATACATCATACCTCTGCCACCCCAGAGGCTGTGAAAAACTCTGAGGATGGCCATGTACATACCTACACGGTCCCGCTGGACCACTATGGAGCCGTAGATGGTCCCCATAAGAGACTCGAATCGCCATACCGAGGCGATCACGATCGCCGTGTACATTCCATTACATATGGTCCGGTTGGACGGTACTTAAGGGTAGATTGTGCTTGTGATACCCTGTGTCAGTGAATGTGCCTGTGGCTGAGATCCTGAAGGCGCCAGGCTGAAAGCCCAGTGTCCTGAAGTGAACTCCCAGCGGTCCGCCAGTATCAGTCCCAGTCTGAGGCTACCGACTTGCCTCCGCAGTCAGGTGGTGACCTTCGGTGTCCTGACCTCGGTCAGTCTGCCTGGGAAACTGGTGGTTTGAGGAGTTGATGCCTCCGCCCAGACTGCGTGGGGACTCCCCAATGCATGGCCTTTGTGGTACTGGGGCGAGGGAGAAGACGGCCTTGATGTCCAATCCCTTATCGAGGACCTCGTGCGGCTTTATCGGTCAGGACCTGTGTCGTGGATATGGACATGGTGCGCAGTTGGAAGGACCCGTGGGGACGCTCCACCAGCCTGGGGCCTTCGGAAGCCTGGACTGTCCTGACGAATCTCTGTGGTCGCTCTCGACCTGTGGGACCTATGTTGGCCCTGTATGCCAACGCCACTGTGGTGCTGACCCTTGCAGCCGGCATCCGGTGCGCCTGGTATGGGTTAACGGGTCCTTTGGATGCCGAACAATCGCCGCGAGGACCCGGGACTTGATACTGCATATGTTACCAGCTTTTACATCCATTTACAGATCTTACCTGTCAGTGTTTAAGGAATCTCATTGATTTTTGCGAAATTATTACCGTTTATTCGGGAAATGTGGAGCTCCTGACCCCAGTGTGGGCCTGTACAGGAACTTCCCCCTCCTGCGGTTGTCCTGGGTACCCTCTGCCATGCTTGGGTGTGATTGAGGCCCGCCCATCGTTTGCTCTAAGGAGGGGGTGACGCGGTAGCCAGGACCCCATGTCCCAGAGGGCAAGTGTCCGTCCTTCCCCAACACCTATGCCTATTGCCCGTCCTGTGGGTTAGGATATGTTTCCTCAAGTCTGTTAGGAACCTGCATGGGACCGGTCCCCTCCCTAGCCTTTCCAATCACTTAAATCGATGAGGAATTGTTATAATTCCCTTTGAATGAATGAATCTTGCGGGAAATTGATTAAAATCGAATATTATGACCCGATTTCTGGCCGCTGTGAAAACTTCGCCCGTCCCGTCTTTGCCTGCGCGAGTGTTGGCGGTGTGCTTCCGTGGCGAGTTTTGTTTTGACTTTTCCTCCTGTACCTTTGAGGTTGGAAAGCATGTTAAGTGATGGATCTGTAGGGTTTTTCATGTACTTTCATCTGGTGTGCTCCCCAGAATTTTTCGCCAGCGCGTCTGGGAGAAGATTCACGCGCAAGTTTTTCTGTCAAGCGACCGAGGTCATGGTTCTCAACGACCATGAGTTCGTACTGAACTCTGCATCCCCCACCTTTGCCTTTCCTTCATGCCCCTTTCACATGGGCATATTGCTTCCTTTGAGAAAGCGGCTCAGAGGGTCGTTTTGGGACACACATGGGTATGAAAAACCCAACTCAAAATCGTGCGCAAACGCTAACTTTGTGTACTGGTGAGCATGAACGTAAATAACTTAACATAATGCCCACAAGAACAATAGCCCTAGGAATAGGAGCCAAGTGGCCCAGGACACCGCAGACGCAACACAACAAACCACGCGGGCACACCGGTCAGCAGGAGCCAAGTGGCCCAGGACACCGCACACGCAAAGCAACGCACCGAGCGGGCACACCGGTGAACAGGAGGCAAGTGGCCCAGGACACGGCACAGACAGCACAACACACCGAGCGGGCAAACCGATGAACAGCAGCGGAGTGGCTCAGGACACCGCACCAGCAGAGCAACGCACCGAGCGGGCACACTTGTGAACAGGAGCCAAGTGGCCCAGGACACCACACACGCAACACAACACATTGAGCGGGCACACCGGTGGGCAGGAGCCAAGTGGCCCACAACACCGCGCACACAACACAACACACCGAGCAGGCACAGCGGTGAATAGGAGCCAAGTGGCCCAGGACACCACACAGGCAAAGCAAGGCACCGACTGGGCGAACCGGTGAGCAGGAGTAAAGTGGCCCAGGACACCGCAGACGCATCACAACCAACCACGCGAACACACCGATGAACAGGAGCCAAGTGGCCCAGGACACCACAGGCGCAAAGCAACACACCGAGCGGGCACACCGGTGAACAGGAGCCAAGTGGCCCGGGACACCGCACACGCAACACAACACACTGAGCGGGCACACGGGTAAACAGGAGCCAAGTGGCCCAGGACAACGCACCAGCAAAGCAGCGCACCGAGCAGGCGCACCGGTGAGCAGGCAAAGTGGCTCAGGACACCGTACACGCAACACAACAAGCCACACGGGCACACCGGTGAACAGGAGCCAAGTGGCCCAGGACACCGCACACGCGAAGCAACGCACCGAGCGGGCACACCGGTGAACAGGAGGCAAGTGGCCCAGGACACGGCACAGACAGCACAACACACCGAGCGGGCAAACCGATGAACAGCAGCGGAGTGGCTCAGGACACCGCACCAGCAGAGCAACGCACCGAGCGGGCACACTTGTGAACAGGAGCCAAGTGGCCCAGGACACCACACACGCAACACAACACATTGAGCGGGCACACCGGTGGGCAGGAGCCAAGTGGCCCACAACACCGCGCACACAACACAACACACCGAGCAGGCACAGCGGTGAATAGGAGCCAAGTGGCCCAGGACACCACACAGGCAAAGCAAGGCACCGACTGGGCGAACCGGTGAGCAGGAGTAAAGTGGCCCAGGACACCGCAGACGCATCACAACCAACCACGCGAACACACCGATGAACAGGAGCCAAGTGGCCCAGGACACCACAGGCGCAAAGCAACACACCGAGCGGGCACACCGGTGAACAGGAGCCAAGTGGCCCGGGACACCGCACACGCAACACAACACACTGAGCGGGCACACGGGTAAACAGGAGCCAAGTGGCCCAGGACAACGCACCAGCAAAGCAGCGCACCGAGCAGGCGCACCGGTGAGCAGGCAAAGTGGCTCAGGACACCGTACACGCAACACAACAAGCCACACGGGCACACCGGTGAACAGGAGCCAAGTGGCCCAGGACACCGCACACGCGAAGCAACGCACCGAGCGGGCACACCAGTGAACATCAGCCAAGTGGCCCAGAAAATGGCACACGCAACACAAGGCACCGAGCGGGCACACCGTTGAACAGGAGCCAAGTGGCCCAGGACACCACACACACGTGCACACCAAGGGCGGCCGGGGGACAGGGAAGAACCAACACCCCATGGGTCGGACGCACTTGGGCGACCCAGCCGACCCAGCGGGCCAGCAGTAGGGGCGGTACCCCAAGGCCGCTGGTCTGAGCCCGGCCAGGCTGCATCCGGGACGATGGCAAATGTCACCTGGAGCCATGGAAGCAACCGGTGACAGGCGAGCCGGTATACAGTCAAGGAGGGGGTCGCCTGCCAAGCAGGGAGGCCGCGCAACTCAAGCCACAACGGTGAGGCAGTCGTACCGTAGACTAGCGGGAGCAATACTCCTTGTGGTGAGAGATAATCCACGCAGCTGGGCAGCCCCGAGAGCTGCCGCCAAAAGGAGGGGGCATGTGGCCCTACCCATGGGCACATGTGGGGACACCCTCCCTTCTAGGACACCTGGACCGGGTCACTGCAACACTCCCTTCCCAAGCACATGCGGGAGCAGCTTAACTGGCACCTGAGATAGGGCAGTGGAAGGGACAGGACGTCCTCTTGGTAAGACCTTCTTCCTGCATTGTCAAAAGAGGCTCCCTGAGCTCCCGAAGATACCTACCTACCTACCTGCTCACAAGACCAATAGCCCTAGACAATTTTCTGTTTCGGAGCTAGCTCCATGATGGCTCCCCGCAAATCAATGCGTACCAAAACCTGGTCGCTTGAAAGGACGACTTTTCCTCTAAAATTTGGCCAAAATGGCCGTGGCGCCAAGGCTTGTTCTTAAAGCCAAGGGCCATATGAGCCTCGAACTAAGGCGATATGGACAATAGACAGCACGGGAGGCATGGTGTATGGCTTGCCTGATTTTTCCGAGCCTAAAGAAGGTCACTACCAGGATCGGCCCCTGATGTACCCCTACCACCATTTCCTGTCACTCCTATGGTCTTGCTTCTCACCAGGTTCTGCACGATCTTGGCTTATCCTGCACAATTTCCCACAAAAAAAAGTAAAATATGGCTCCTTCACACAAAACTTGATCCCTTGCAATAACCAACTCGAAGTACAATAGCTCCAATCCAAAAAATCTACACTGAGGGCTTCCAAGGGTGTTTGAGGTCCCGCGTTGACACCCAACAACTCCTTTCAATACGCCGGTTGTCTCACGGTGCACACGGAGACACGGGCGTTGGGCATGTACATAGAATTGCACCAGTAGAATAATGGAAAAAGAAAGCCCTGAAATTGGCATATGAACACAAATCAAGCAAGATTGGGGAAAGATGGAAACATACACAACCACAGCCATAGACCCCTCATTCCTTGGACTCAAGACCTTCCCTTGACTCGCCAACATGATGCCCTGAGCCACGTCAAATAAGATGGCTAAATGCCATGTGTCAAAAGTCACTACACAAACCCCAAAAATGTGTTCACTCCCGAGCCTCCAAATCCTAGACAAGTTATTGAAGACCCCCCTCTCCATTTGGAGGGTGCTGGATACGAAAAAGCAGGCTGTAGAGGCATATATATCACGAAAACACAATTTACAGCATGCGTATGCACCAAAACGTGCCATTTTTCATGAAAAAAACGGCCAAAAATGGTTGTTGTTTTGGCCAAGAATTGAGTTTTTTAGCTTCAGATAAGAAGTTGAAGACCCCCTCCCCCTATCTTGAGGGTGCTGGATGCTAACAAGCAGGTTGTAGGGGCACACAGATCACAAAACCGCAATTTACAGCATGTGTATGCACCAAAATTTGTTATTTTTCATGGAAAAAAACGGCACAAAATGGCCGCTTTTTGGTGAAAAATTGTGTTTTTTGGCCTCAGCCAAGCAGTTGAAGACCTCCCCGGCCCTATTTTGAGGGTGCTGGATGCAAAGAAGCATGTTGTATGGGGACACAGATCGCCCAAACACAATTTACAGCATGCTAACTACTTGAATGGGTGTTTTTTTTTTATGTTGCAGGTTTTGGGATTTTTGGACGTCATAAAATCCTATGTGCATGGCCATGGCATACTCAGGGATCCGGATGGTCGGTGAGTGTGTGTGAAGTGATGGCCTGCGGGTACTTTTCTCCCCCACTCCCCCTGATGACGCCTTATCCAGACCGTGGAATGGTTTGGTGCTCCTCACCGAGTGTGTTTACATGCCTCTTGTCCTGTGCTATGTCATTGCCCTGCCCTCCAGGATGTGTCTCATCCCCTGCTATTTTTGCTCGGAAACACTGTTTTGACCTGTTTTTTCATACATCATACCTCTGCCACCCCAGAGGCTGTGAAAGACTCTGAGGATGGCCATGTACATACCTACACGGTCCCGCTGGACCACTATGGAGCCGTAGATGGTCCCCATAAGAGACTCGAATCGCCATACCGAGGCGATCACGATCGCCGTGTACATTCCATTACATATGGTCCGGTTTGACGGTACTTAAGGGTAGATTGTGCTTGTGATACCCTGTGTCAGTGAATGTGCCTGTGGCTGAGATCCTGAAGGCGCCAGGCTGAAAGCCCAGTGTCCTGGAGTGAACTCCCAGCGGTCCGCCAGTATCAGTCCCAGTCTGAGGCTACCGACTTGCCTCCGCAGTCAGGTGGTGACCTTCGGTGTCCTGACCTCGGTCAGTCTGCCTGGGAAACTGGTGGTTTGAGGAGTTGATGCCTCCGCCCAGACTGCGTGGGGACTCCCCAATGCATGGCCTTTGTGGTACTGGGGCGAGGGAGAAGACGGCCTTGATGTCCAATCCCTTATCCAGGAGCTCGTGCGGCTTTATCGGTCAGGACCTGTGTCGTGGATATGGACATGGTGCGCAGTTGGAAGGACCCGTGGGGACGCTCCACCAGCCTGGGGCCTTCGGAAGCCTGGACTGTCCTGACGAATCTCTGTGGTCGCTCTCGACCTGTGGGACCTATGTTGGCCCTGTATGCCAACGCCACTGTGGTGCTGACCCTTGCAGCCGGCCTGGTATGGGTTAACGGGTCCTTTGGATGCCGAACAATCGCCGCGAGGACCCGGGACTTGATACTGCATATGTTACCAGCTTTCACATTCATTTACAGATCTTACCTGTCAGTGTTTAAGGAATCTCATTGATTTTTGCGAAATTATTACCGTTTATTCGGGAAATGTGGAGCTCCTGACCCCAGTGTGGGCCTGTACAGGAACTTCCCCCTCCTGCGGTTGTCCTGGGTACCCTCTGCCATGCTTGGGTGTGATTGAGGCCCGCCCATCGTTTGCTCTAAGGAGGGGGGTGACGCGGTAGCCAGGACCCCATGTCCCAGAGGGCAAGTGTCCGTCCTTCCCCAACACCTATGCCTATTGCCCGTCCTGTGGGTTAGGATATGTTTCCTCAAGTCTGTTAGGAACCTGCATGGGACCGGTCCCCTCTCTAGCCTTTCCAATCACTTAAATCGATGAGGAATTGTTATAATTCCTGTTGAATGAATGAATCTTGCGGGAAATCGATTAAAATCGAATATTATGACCCGATTTCTGGCCGCTGTGAAAACTTCGCCCGTCCCGTCTTTGCCTGCGCGAGTGTTGGCGGTGTGCTTCCGTGGCGAGTTTTGTTTTGACTTTTCCTCCTGTACCTTTGAGGTTGGAAAGCATTTTAAGTGATGGATCTGTAGGGTTTTTCATGTACTTTCATCTGGTGTGCTCCCCAGAATTTTTCGCCAGCGCGTCTGGGGGAAGATTCACGCGCAAGTTTTTCTGTCAAGCGACCGACGTCATGGTTCTCAACGACCATGAGTTCGTACTGAACTCTGCATCTCCCACCTTTGCCTTTCCTTCATGCTGCTTTCACATGGGCATATTGCTTCCTTTGAGAAAGCGGCTCAGAGGGTCGTTTTGGGACACACATGGGTATGAAAAACCCAACTCAAAATCGTGTGCAAACGCTAACTTTGTGTACTGGTGAGCATGAACGTAAATAACTTAACATAATGCCCACAAGAACAATAGCCCTAGGAATAGGAGCCAAGTGGCCCAGGACACCGCAGACGCAACACAACAAACCACGCGGGCACACCGGTCAGCAGGAGCCAAGTGGCCCAGGACACCGCACACGCAAAGCAACGCACCGAGCGGGCACACCGGTGAACAGGAGGCAAGTGGCCCAGGACACGGCACAGACAGCACAACACACCGAGCGGGCAAACCGATGAACAGCAGCGGAGTGGCTCAGGACACCGCACCAGCAGAGCAACGCACCGAGCGGGCACACTTGTGAACAGGAGCCAAGTGGCCCAGGACACCACACACGCAACACAACACATTGAGCGGGCACACCGGTGGGCAGGAGCCAAGTGGCCCACAACACCGCGCACACAACACAACACACCGAGCAGGCACAGCGGTGAATAGGAGCCAAGTGGCCCAGGACACCACACAGGCAAAGCAAGGCACCGACTGGGCGAACCGGTGAGCAGGAGTAAAGTGGCCCAGGACACCGCAGACGCATCACAACCAACCACGCGAACACACCGATGAACAGGAGCCAAGTGGCCCAGGACACCACAAACGCAAAGCAACACACCGAGCGGGCACACCGGTGAACAGGAGCCAAGTGGCCCGGGACACCGCACACGCAACACAACACACTGAGCGGGCACACGGGTAAACAGGAGCCAAGTGGCCCAGGACAACGCACCAGCAAAGCAGCGCACCGAGCAGGCGCACCGGTGAGCAGGCAAAGTGGCTCAGGACACCGTACACGCAACACAACAAGCCACACGGGCGCACCGGTGAACAGGAGCCAAGTGGCCCAGGACACCGCACACGCGAAGCAACGCACCGAGCGGGCACACCAGTGAACATCAGCCAAGTGGCCCAGAAAACGGCACACGCAACACAAGGCACCGAGCGGGCACACCGTTGAACAGGAGCCAAGTGGCCCAGGACACCACACACACGTGCACACCAAGGGCGGCCGGGGGACAGGGAAGAACCAACACCCCATGGGTCGGACGCACTTGGGCGACCCAGCCGACCAAGCGGGCCAGCGGTAGGGGCGGTTTTTCATACATCATACCTCTGCCACCCCAGAGGCTGTGAAAAACTCTGAGGATGGCCATGTACATACCTACACGGTCTTGCTGGACCACTATGGAGCCGTAGATGGTCCCCATAAGAGACTCGAATCGCCATACCGAGGCGATCACGATCGCCGTGTACATTCCATTACATATGGTCCGGTTTGACGGTACTTAAGGGTAGATTGTGCTTGTGATACCCTGTGTCAGTGAATGTGCCTGTGGCTGAGATCCTGAAGGCGCCAGGCTGAAAGCCCAGTGTCCTGGAGTGAACTCCCAGCGGTCCGCCAGTATCAGTCCCAGTCTGAGGCTACCGACTTGCCTCCGCAGTCAGGTGGTGACCTTCGGTGTCCTGACCTCGGTCAGTCTGCCTGGGAAACTGGTGGTTTGAGGAGTTGATGCCTCCGCCCAGACTGCGTGGGGACTCCCCAATGCATGGCCTTTGTGGTACTGGGGCGAGGGAGAAGACGGCCTTGATGTCCAATCCCTTATCCAGGAGCTCGTGCGGCTTTATCGGTCAGGACCTGTGTCATGGATATGGACATGGTGCGCAGTTGGAAGGACCCGTGGGGACGCTCCACCAGCCTGGGGCCTTCGGAAGCCTCGACTGTCCTGACGAATCTCTGTGGTCGCTCTCGACCTGTGGGACCTATGTTGGCCCTGTATGCCAACGCCACTGTGGTGCTGACCCTTGCAGCCGGCCTGGTATGGGTTAACGGGTCCTTTGGATGCCGAACAATCGCCGCGAGGACCCGGGACTTGATACTGCATATGTTACCAGCTTTTACATCCATTTACAGATCTTACCTGTCAGTGTTTAAGGAATCTCATTGATTTTTGCGAAATTATTACCGTTTATTCGGGAAATGTGGAGCTCCTGACCCCAGTGTGGGCCTGTACAGGAACTTCCCCCTCCTGCGGTTGTCCTGGGTACCCTCTGCCATGCCTGGGTGTGATTGAGGCCCGCCCATCGTTTGCTCTAAGGAGGGGGGTGACGCGGTAGCCAGGACCCCATGTCCCAGAGGGCAAGTGTCCGTCCTTCCCCAACACCTATGCCTATTGCCCGTCCTGTGGGTTAGGATATGTTTCCTCAAGTCTGTTAGGAACCTGCATGGGACCGGTCCCCTCCCTAGCCTTTCCAATCACTTAAATCGATGAGGAATTGTTATAATTCCTGTTGAATGAATGAATCTTGCGGGAAATCGATTAAAATCGAATATTATGACCCGATTTCTGGCCGCTGTGAAAACTTCGCCCGTCCCGTCTTTGCCTGCGCGAGTGTTGGCGGTGTGCTTCCGTGGCGAGTTTTGTTTTGACTTTTCCTCCTGTACCTTTGAGGTTGGAAAGCATGTTAAGTGATGGATCTGTAGGGTTTTTCATGTACTTTCATCTGGTGTGCTCCCCAGAATCTTTCGCCAGCGCGTCTGGGGGAAGATTCACGCGCAAGTTTTTCTGTCAAGCGACCGACGTCATGGTTCTCAACGACCATGAGTTCGTACTGAACTCTGCATCTCCCACCTTTGCCTTTCCTTCATGCCCCTTTCACATGGGCATATTGCTTCCTTTGAGAAAGCGGCTCAGAGGGTCGTTTTGGGACACACATGGGTATGAAAAACCCAACTCAAAATCGTGCGCAAACGCTAACTTTGTGTACTGGTGAGCATGAACGTAAATAACTTAACATAATGCCCACAAGAACAATAGCCCTAGGAATAGGAGCCAAGTGGCCCAGGACACCGCAGACGCAACACAACAAACCACGCGGGCACACCGGTCAGCAGGAGCCAAGTGGCCCAGGACACCGCACACGCAAAGCAACGCACCGAGCGGGCACACCGGTGAACAGGAGGCAAGTGGCCCAGGACACGGCACAGACAGCACAACACACCGAGCGGGCAAACCGATGAACAGCAGCGGAGTGGCTCAGGACACCGCACCAGCAGAGCAACGCACCGAGCGGGCACACTTGTGAACAGGAGCCAAGTGGCCCAGGACACCACACACGCAACACAACACATTGAGCGGGCACACCGGTGGGCAGGAGCCAAGTGGCCCACAACACCGCGCACACAACACAACACACCGAGCAGGCACAGCGGTGAATAGGAGCCAAGTGGCCCAGGACACCACACAGGCAAAGCAAGGCACCGACTGGGCGAACCGGTGAGCAGGAGTAAAGTGGCCCAGGACACCGCAGACGCATCACAACCAACCACGCGAACACACCGATGAACAGGAGCCAAGTGGCCCAGGACACCACAAACGCAAAGCAACACACCGAGCGGGCACACCGGTGAACAGGAGCCAAGTGGCCCGGGACACCGCACACGCAACACAACACACTGAGCGGGCACACGGGTAAACAGGAGCCAAGTGGCCCAGGACAACGCACCAGCAAAGCAGCGCACCGAGCAGGCGCACCGGTGAGCAGGCAAAGTGGCTCAGGACACCGTACACGCAACACAACAAGCCACACGGGCACACCGGTGAACAGGAGCCAAGTGGCCCAGGACACCGCACACGCGAAGCAACGCACCGAGCGGGCACACCAGTGAACATCAGCCAAGTGGCCCAGAAAACGGCACACGCAACACAAGGCACCGAGCGGGCACACCGTTGAACAGGAGCCAAGTGGCCCAGGACACCACACACACGTGCACACCAAGGGCGGCCGGGGGACAGGGAAGAACCAACACCGCATGGGTCGGACGCACTTGGGCGACCCAGCCGACCCAGCGGGCCAGCAGTAGGGGCGGTACCCCAAGGCCGCTGGTCTGAGCCCGGCCAGGCTGCATCCGGGACGATGGCAAATGTCACCTGGAGCCATGGAAGCAACCGGTGACAGGCGAGCCGGTATACAGTCAAGGAGGGGGTCGCCTGCCAAGCAGGGAGGCCGCGCAACTCAAGCCACAACGGTGAGGCAGTCGTACCGTAGACTAGCGGGAGCAATACTCCTTGTGGTGAGAGATAATCCACGCAGCTGGGCAGCCCCGAGAGCTGCCGCCAAAAGGAGGGGGCATGTGGCCCTACCCATGGGCACATGTGGGGACACCCTCCCTTCTAGGACACCTGGACCGGGTCACTGCAACACTCCCTTCCCAAGCACATGCGGGAGCAGCTTAACTGGCACCTGAGATAGGGCAGTGGAAGGGACAGGACGTCCTCTTGGTAAGACCTTCCTCCTGCATTGTCAAAAGAGGCTCCCTGAGCTCCCGAAGACACCTACCTACCTACCTGCTCACAAGACCAATAGCCCTAGACAATTTTCTGTTTCGGAGCTAGCTCCATTATGGCTCCCCGCGAATCAATGCGTACCAAAACCTGGTCGCTTGAAAGGACGACTTTTCCTCTAAAATTTGGCCAAAATGGCCGTGGCGCCAAGGCTTGTTCTTAAAGCCAAGGGCCATATGAGCCTCGAACTAAGGCGATATGGACAATAGACAGCACGGGAGGCATGGTGTATGGCTTGCCTGATTTTTCCGAGCCTAAAGAAGGTCACTACCAGGACCGGCCCCTGATGTACCCCTACCACCATTTCCTGTCACTCCTATGGTCTTGCTTCTCACCAGGTTCTGCACGATCTTGGCTTATCCTGCACAATTTCCCACAAAAAAAAGTAAAATATGGCTCCTTCACACAAAACTTGATCCCTTGCAATAACCAACTCGAAGTACAATAGCTCCAATCCAAAAAATCTACACTGAGGGCTTCCAAGGGTGTTTGAGGTCCAGCGTTGACACTCAACAACTCCTTTCAATACGCCGGTTGTCTCACGGTGCACACGGAGACACGGGCGTTGGGCATGTACATAGAATTGCACCAGTAGAATAATGGAAAAAGAAAGCCCTGAAATTGGCATATGAACACAAATCAAGCAAGATTGGGGAAAGATGGAAACATACACAACCACAGCCATAGACCCCTCATTCCTTGGACTCAAGACCTTCCCTTGACTCGCCAACATGATGCCCTGAGCCACGTCAAATAAGATGGCTAAATGCCATGTGTCAAAAGTCACTACACAAACCCCAAAAATGTGTTCACTCCCGAGCCTCCAAATCCTAGCCTAATAGGGGGTTGGCGTGTCATGAAATAGAGTGGCACTCAGGACCATGCCCTACCCTGACATAACTTTGGTTGGACTTGGGGTCGATTGGGCTTGGAGAATTGCCCCACGCAGATGACCTCACAACATAGCAAAATCAGGCAAATAACGGCATAGTGCCCAAAATTCAATGATATACTCGAAAGCGCATACAGCAAGTATTTAAATGCTCAATGCATGTGTCAAACCGGACAGTAATCTACAAGGGTGATATAGACCAAACGTCCATGCCAAAGAATATCCCAACATTGGCCCCCAAACCCCTCCGGATATATATATACCATGCTTCATAAGTCAACTCACGAATTTGAGACCTAATATTGTGAGGCCTCGTGTGCCACGCCAAAGTGACCACATGATCTGGCATATGGTGAGGTGCAACACCGAAGCAGATGGCAACCTTTAAGCAACATGCCATAGTTCACGTATCTTTAGGGACTTTACTGTTAGCCGACCAGTTGAGCACATGAAATACAAAAATGAGCATAAAATGAGGTCAAAAACATGCAAATGTTGCTAAATTCAAGATGATCGGAATTGTATATCACTTCGCTCACCCATGGTATCAACATATGGTTCCAAACACGATTGCTTCGGACCATTTGCAAACAATACCCCCACTTGGATCCCCACATGGACGCCTAGGGTCACCTTCGAACCTTCTCCCGACACGCACCATGAAAATGGAAAAGTTGATAGTGGCGCTTGTGGGTCGCACTGTAAGGCTTCCCACGTTCACTATATGTGTGGTAGACTTGATCTAGCGCTACTGAGCTCACCATTAGGACTTGGGTGAAGCCCTTGCCACGTATGACTCCACATATCTTCCTACAAATGGAGATATTTGACATGGGCGTGAGCATAACGAAGCACATACCATCCATATAACACATACCCTTAAAAGTGGCTCCCACCATGGTATGCCATGCCCCTCCATGGACATAACTTCACATTAAAAATACGTGGGAACCCAAGAAAAGTTTCTATGCAACACCAACACTCATGCAGTACACTCGAAAGTTGCATAAAAATATTCAGTTGCAGGGTCCAAGAGTTATAAATGACTTTCTACCCTGTTGACAATTCACCCTTGCTACACCAGGCATATGTACACATCAAAGGCGTTTGCCGCTCCCTCAATTTAGTCGAGACCGAGGCAGTTCCAACCAAAGTCTCAAAATTGGAATTCCTCGCAATGAGCCGGAGATATGTTTCTTCAAAGTGGCCTCACGAATCAATTTTGTTTCGACTATATCTCCAAGAAAAATGAAGGAGGCAACAAAAGGAAGGTTAAGTCGTGATTGAGGAAAAATGTAGGCCCACTCCAAATTCATCATATCCCGTGCGGCAACCTCGAAGTGGAAAATCCGATTCTGAGTGTCTGAAAAAATCTGATTAATTTTGCGAGTGTATAACATGAAAATTGCGGAAGCAATGAACCCTTTTCTGATGAAACTTAACCCTTCATCGGGGTTTCTGCTAAAATATCTGGAAATAACAGTTACCCAATCGGTTACCGCAAAATCGCGAGCCAACTGACAGTTGCCCATACATTGACAATCAGAACTGATCGCTGAAAAATTACGGAAACATTATGATAACAATACCCTGTTGATTCCTGATATTTTGATATATAAATCTCAGCCGGCGGCGCCTCGGTATTGAATATGGCCGCTCACAGCTGAAATGGCCAAGCATATCCCACTATCACATCAGGTTAGGTCAGGTGGATGGGAGAGTATGATATCAGCCAATGGCGGCTTGCCGGCCCATAGATACACACCCCAAGTGACCCAAAGATGGCCACAGGGGTCCGAACCGGCTTCATCTCCCTTCTCAGAGCGTTGTATCTGCTCGGAAGTCATTTAAGAGAGGACGGGAGGACCCCAATGAGCTCCCACCCCCCCTCCCCATGTCCCAAGGACACATGGAAGCCCCACATACGGCGTAGGCGTCCCCCATGCCCCAAGGGAGGGGTGAGGACACTCATAATCGGTGCCCTCCGCAATATCCGGTCCCTTCTTGATATACAACATGGACCAAGGGGATCAAAGATAGAGAAACGTCGTCGGTTAGCCTAAATACGGATACCACAATGAAATATATATGTGGAGACCGAGTGAAGGGGGTATATGGCCAATCAAGGCCCAAAATCCCCGGATGAACGCCCCCACCCGTCTCTGAAGCACAAAAACAAACGAAAAAGCTAGGGGGGATCCATTACGATGCTACTGCAGCCACCAAATGGACCAACACGTCCTTGAGATCCAAAGAGATGTTTTTCCTCCTTAGATAATCCATCCAGACCGTGGTATACCTCGGCACAAAACTGCTCGGGGGTTCCCACGAATCTCTGGACGCGGCAAATACGTTCCAACGGACTTTGCCAAGCCTCCCCCCGGGCATCCCCGGGTCTGGCTTGTCCGTCAGGATCCTCTCGGCGGTGAAGTCGTCGTCCTCATCCTCGTCATCCGAGTCCACATCGCCGCCTGTGGACTCAAAGGTGACGGGACGTCCGCTGGGGTCTGGTGCTCGGGGACGAGGCTGGGTGTGGTGGCGGTCAAGGATCTTGTTATCCCCCACACGAACCGCATACACATCCTGCCCGACCTTCCGAACGATTACCCCCGGCACATACGAAGACGCCTGCCGATGCCTGGACAGGACATCCTTGTGGTGCCGCTCCAACCATACTGTGTCTCTGAGAGCATATTTCTGGACCTTTCCCTGCTTGAAGTACTTGGCCCTCTTCTCATGCTCGTCCTGAAGTGCTTTGAACACCTTGGCCGCCGTGTCGTCCGCCTCAGCCATCATAGCACTCGCATCCCGGGCTACTTTGCCATGGTTCAACCAAGGGAGAGTGTGTGACACTCAATCCCTTAGGAGGAGAAATACGATGGGGTGACAGTCCAGTGGGTTCCGGAAGGTCGTGGTACGCCTGGAGTACTCTCCACAGCGAATTGTACAAATTCTGGCCCGGTTCGTCAATCTGCAGCTGGCAGAACCTTTCGAACATCTGCCGCCCAGCCACCTCAGCCCGGCCATTCGACCGGCTGTGGTACGCCACGGTCTTGGCGTGCCAAATCTCCATGTGCTTGCACATGGTCTTGAACCACGTCCCCACAAATTGACTGCCCCGATCGCTGCAGATGACAGCTGGGACATCAACAATCGTCAGCCAATGCTGATCATGGCATTAGCGATGGTCTTGGCCTGCAAACCCACTCCATGCTTGTCCTTCTTGTCCTTCTTCTTGGACTTCTTGCCAGGGACCGCGACGATATACCCGCTGTGCCTCTCCACCGCCAGGAAGACACAGTCGTAGGTCTCTCCTTCCACGGTGACCCTGGGCAGGGCGAATACATCCATGGCCACAGACTTCATAGGGGCCTCCGGTATCGCCGTATACCCCGGTTGCCCGCCGTGGAGTGGTTGGGGTTCTTCGTCGCCCGACACACGGCGCAGTCGCTGCAGTACTTGTTCAGGATGGCGTAGTACCCCGGTGGGAACTTGAAACGCCACTCCAGGTCGTGCTGCATCTTGTCCCGACCAGGATGCATGGTCTGGGCGTTATGCCAGTGGTCAATGAGCTCCTCCCTTCGGTTCTCAGGGACCAATAGCTTACCCCGGAACTTGGCCAGGTCTGTACGGTTTGCCATCACCACAAAGCACTTGACCTCTCTTGCTCCATGGCCTTCTCCATCTCGATGATGCGCTTGGCCTCCTCGGTCTCCTCGGCGTCCTGATGGCTGGATATGTCCATCCATGACTTGCCCGCGGGGTAGGCCCATCGACTGAGGCAATCTGCCACAGTGTTGTCCTTCCCCGGGACATATACGACGCTGAGGTGGAACTTGGCGAATGTCTCGTGCCACCGGTCCCTCTTTGCCGCCGGTCCCGAGGGGGTGTCGACGTGCTCCTTGTGCCAGCTCTGTAAGGACTGATGGTCCGTACAAACCACCACCGGTTGTAATCCGATGTGCCCAGACCACTTCCTGAGCGCACAAACAATGGCATACGTCTCCTTCTCCCTCGCGGTCCAGGTTCGGCGTTGGCCCTCGGCCAGGATTCGGCTCCAAAACGCCACGGGTACGTGCGACCTGTCGTCCCGGACCTGCTCGAGGACTGCCCCTACAGCATAGTCCGAGGCGTCCGTCCGTAGCACGAATCCCTTGTCTGGGTCCACCAAAAATAGCCCCAGCTGCCCCAGGAGTCGCTCTTTCAGGCGACTGAACGCATCTTCGGCCTCAGGGGTCCAGGCAAGCTTCTTCTTCCTCCCCTTCCGGCCATCGAACTTGCCCACCTGCAGCATCTTGTGCAGCGGCCCCGATAGTTCTGCATACATCCGGACATAGCCCGAATAAGAATTGCAGAACCCCATGAAGGATCGGAGTTCGCTGATGGTCTGGGGCTTCTCCCAGTGGTGCAGGGACGCCAGCTTCCCAGGCATGGGACGGCGTTGCCCGTCACCAACCACGTGACCCGCAAACTCCACTTCCTTCACGAACAGCGAGGCTTTGGTGGGCTTGCACACCATGTTGTGCTTCACATAGGATTTTATGACGTCCGAAAATCCAAAAAAAAGCATCACAAAAAACACCCTTTTAAGTAGTTAGCATGCTGTAAATTGTGTTTGGGCGATCTGTGTCCC
This sequence comes from Eutreptiella sp. 'Long Island Sound 2002', assembly GCA_964036045.1. Lineage (NCBI taxonomy): Eukaryota > Euglenozoa > Euglenophyceae > Eutreptiales > Eutreptiaceae > Eutreptiella > Eutreptiella sp. 'Long Island Sound 2002'. The sequence goes on along the minus strand of OZ038379.1, from coordinate 44,599,953 downwards.
TGTACAACATGCTTTTCTGCATCCAGCACCCTCGAAATAGGGTTGGGGAGGTCTTCAACTGCTTGGCTGAGGCCAAAAAACACAATTTTCCACCAAAAAGCGGCCATTTTTTGCCGTTTTTTCCATGAAAAATGGCAAATTTGGGTGCATACGCATGCTGTAAATTGCGTTTTTGTGATCTGTGTGCCCCTACAACCTGCTTGTTAGCATCCAGCACCTTCACAATGGGGGGGGGGGGTCTTCAACTGCTTATCTGAAGCTAAAGAAAAATTAATTTTTGGCAAAAAAAATTACCATTTTCGGCCGTTTTTTTCATGAAAGAAGGCAAATTTTGGTGCATACGCATGCTGTAAATTGTGTTTTCGTGATCTTTGTCTGCCTAGAACCTGCTCTTTCGCATCCAGCACCCTCGAAATGGGGGGGAGGGCTTCAAATGCTTGTCTCAGGCCAACAAAGTCTTTTTTTGACCAAAAACGGCCATTCTTGGCCGTTTTTTAATGAAAAATGTATGCTGTAAATTGTGTTTTCGTGATCTGTGTCTCTCTAGAACCTGCTTTTTTGCATCCAACACCCTCAAAATAGGGCGGGGGGTTTTCAATTGCTTGTCTGAAGCCGAAAAACTCAATTGTTGACCAAAAAGCGGCCATTTTTTGCCGTTTTTTCCATGAAAAATGGGAAATTTTGGTGCATATGGATGCTGTAAATTTTGTCTTCCTGATCTGTGTGTGCCTACAACCTTTTGTTTCCGCATCCAGCACCCTCAATTAGGGGGGAAGTCTTCAACTGCTTGGCTGAAGGCAAGAAAAATCAAATTTTTGACCAAAAAACTTTCTTTTTTGGCCCGTTTTTGGAACAAAAATGGTCTTCAACCGCTTGTCTGAGGCCAAAAAACTCAACTTTTGACCAAAAAGCGGCCATTTTTTGGACGTCTTTTCATCGTTGGGCAAGATGCGAGAAAAGTGCACGTAGGCGCCGGCATGGGTTCGATGAAACATTGGGTCCGTCCGACCTGTGCAGACCACACTGCCATGCAGAGGCAACGGAGATGTGGGATGGACACCTGGGTTGTTGCGTTAAGAAAAGACAAAAAAAGTTGCTGGCAAAATGCAGTTTGGGCATCTGCTCAATACACCTGTGTGTCTGCAGGAGTGGGCAGCGGACCACTGTACGTTGGGTAGGCAACAGGCGCATCATATGTGTAAACAGGTGGGGGGCCATTGTATGTTGGGTACTGCACAGGAGTCACTGGGGTGTTCCATGGTACTGGCAGTGCGTAGGGCACACTGCTACCATAAGCGTCCTGGACTTCGAACTCTGTGTCTAGCCCGTTTTGAGGGGCAACCTGCCCATCTGCAAAAAACCACTTGTACCAGAAAATGCCATACAGAAGGGGGTTGATAAGGTTCATGAGATGTCCCAGAATGGCGCTGACGAGGTTCAGATTGTCAGAGTATTCGCTGTTCGACAGTCCGAAGCCAATCAGTGGGATCCCAAGGACCCACCCGCAAAGGAAAACAAACCAAAAGCCGAGAAGACCGAAGCGGACTGTCTTTGACAAACCACTCCGCTTGTAGATCTGAACATAGAGGAGCAGGACACCGAACACACATGGAACCATGATCAGCAGCAACAAGATGCAGTGTGTAACATCTCGGTAATCAATGTAACAGAACCCATCGTACTTGACATAAGAAGCCACCCCAATGAGGGGCCAAGTCCAGCTCGCTGAGCACTAGGCGCAGATCCTTCTCATGCGCTTCGATGAGCTCGTCCTCAGTCATGTCTTCCGTGCCGGACCCGATGATGATGTCATCCACGAAGGGGTGGGCACAGCCCCGGACAGGACCGAGTAGGTCCTCCATCATGCGCTGGAAAGCGGCGTTGCCATTCTTGGCGCCCATAGGCACCACTTTCCACTGCATGGGCCCCAGCAGCGTCGACATCACTGTGCAGGGCCTGGAGTCCGAGTGTAGCGGCATCTGGTGATAGCCGTGTTTCAGGTCTAACACCGTGAAGATCCGCTTTTTCTGTCGTTTTTGGAGGATGGTGTCGATCAGAGGGAGCGAGTACGAGTCGTGCTTGGTTTGCTCGTTCAAGCCTCTTTAATCAACCACCAACCTCCACTCGCCCTTCTCTTTCTTGGGCACGATAAAGGCTGGGCTGACCCACTCACTGTCGGAGGGTTCGATCCAGCCCCGTTCAATAAACTCGGCCAACAACTTCTTCATGGCCTCCGCCCGATCGCCCTGAAGTCGGTACTCCCGATGACGATAGATCTTGGGGTTCGGCTTCAGCTTGATCCTCGCTGTGCCAAACCTCCCACGATCTGGAGGGTTCTTGTTGGCAACGCCACTGAATAGCCGCTGATAGGCATTGATCAGCCTCTCCTTCAGCTCGGCAACCTTCGGGTTCTCCTGGGCCTCTTCAGCCGCTTGCTTTGGTATCGATACAATCAACGGCACTGCGGTGTAGGCCTCTTCTGGGTCCGAGTCCGACTTCTCCTCGTCCGATATGGCATCTTCATCATCGTGGGGCGCGCTTTTCACCGAGGATCTTCGGAAATTTGCGGCATCGGCCTGGTCCTTGTCGCTACCGGCTACCATTCTTGGAAAATCCCACGTCCGCGGGTCGGACCCAACCGGACCATCATATTGGTCCGCGATGTGATCCATGACCCTCACCACGAACTCATCCTTCTCGTGCTTGCCGGTGACCAACATCTTGTCATCCCACCAATGCGGAGATGTGACCATGGCCCGCCCCATCTTGGCTGCCACACGGTCGTGCATCCCCATCCGCATGTAGTTGACGACATGGTCGATCTCGGCGTGGGACAGGACGTCAATGCCATCCATTGGCTGATCCGTCCCTTCCTTGGGCTGAAACATGACCCGCATGGGCACCGCTTCAACCCTACAGATGAACGCTTCGTCACCCGTGGGCTTGGCTTGCGCCCCATCCACCAGGAAAGCCTTGGTACCCCACGCTTGACCCGGGGAGGGCATTGATAAACCCTTGGCGTCAATGAACAACTCCTCCTCTGGCCGGAATGACATCTCGTTCAGGGTGATGGAATCCAGCGTCGACTTGAGGCCTTCCAGCAGACATGGGGTGGATACTATGCCGGTTATGACCAGGATCCCCTTCGCCCTATCCGCGACAATCTTCTCCACCGTACGTCTGGTATTTTCCAGGGAGCCATGCCAATACATGGGCCCCCACTCCTTCAAACACCAATGCCTGTGCCAGGCTGAGTCTCCTCGATGCCAATGCCTCCTACACTTCCTCAAAAGTGGGGCATCCCGGGAAGCGAAGACGTCCGTCTCGGGCGCTTCGGCTCCCAGCGTCTGGATCATCCTGGCATACACCTGCGGCGCCATCTCATACTCCGTGAGCTGAACTCCGCGGTCTCCTCTGGACTTGGCCCCCACAGCTTGCACCGCTTGGAGGATCCGATCCTCTTCCTCAGCACTCCATTGGGATGATCTGCGTGCATAGTCCGTGGGTGGCCATGTAAGGCATTCATTATCCTCGCGGACCAGCGTTGCACGGTGGGGAAGAGCTCCAATGGCGTTTCCCACCATGAAGTCATACCCCATGATCATATTCCAATCTGTAATGTCGGCCACATAGAAGTTCCCGGATAGAGTGCTTGTCCTCGCCAAATCAGGGCGGTTCAAGCGCTCATGCTCCCAGAATTCCATACTGATAGTGGCCTCATGGGTGCCACCACCCATAATCTCTCCAATGGCCACCTTCAGGCGTACCGGTCTACGGCTGGGCTGCAGGGATTCCTCCTTGAACAACCCTCTCCGGACCAGGCTCACCTGGGCACCCGGATCCACCAACACATCCACCACCAACTCCTCTTGTCCGCACCGTACACGCACCTTCAAGTGCAACTGCCGCTCGTCACCCTGCGGTGTATGGACGATCCTCACGGCATGCAACTCTAGCACATCCGGGTGCATCAGGACTTCGAGGGTATGGTCACGGATGGTGTAGATCTTGGGCTGATCCTGCCCGTCCACGGGGCTCTCCGTGGTCACTCCCTCTTTCTTGCCACGTCTCTTGCCCACATACACTTCCCTTGGCAGGGCGCTCCAGGGGTTGGGAGTGGCGAAACTCAGTGGTTTTGGCTCTTCTGGAGCCTTCTGCGGCACCCGATGTGCCTTCGCTTTCTCTATGATTCCACTGATTTTTGGAGAAGAGACCTCCGGGGTCCCACTTCCGTGGGGGCTCTTCTAGACGTGGCCTGCCGCAGCTCCCTCCTGCTGCGATCCGCTCGGACTTTGTCCACCACGTTGCTGGGCTTTGGGTTCCTCCAACGTCCTCAACATGTCCTCAGCAACCTCCCCGATCGACCTCACGCGTCGGTCTGGGCCGGGTCCTCGACTGTAGCCTTTTCCTCTGCCTTTCCCTTGACCCTTTCCATGGCCTTTTCCACCGTCTCCGCCCTTTGCCTTCCAATCGGCAATTCGTTGCTCCTTGGGCTTCTTGTCGGGATGGGCGGCGAAGTAGGTCTTCTTGTCCTCTTCATATACCTTGCAATGCGGGTGGTCATGTGCATGGTTGTTCCCCTTGCCGTGGCAGACCCAGCAACCGTCGTGCTGCGATCTGTACTCGCGGAACAAGAGCGGCGGGTTCCCGATCCTCCGCGGTTCCTTGCGGTTCTGGTTGACCCTCGGGCCCAGGCGGTCCCACCTGGACCTGTCCTGCCAATGCTCCTTCATATTGTGCGCTACAAACGCGAAGAAGTGGGCTTCTTCCTGATCCTCCCCGGTGGTCGCGGTCCAGAGATGTTGGCCGCTTCCACTCCCTTCCTCCGCGCTGCCGACGGTGTCAGCCTTGACCTCTCGGTGTTGGCGATCTTCCCGATGACCTCGATATCCTTGGCCCTGTAGTTCCTGCACGTGGGCCTCGTTCTTGGCGTTGAGCTTCGGCTCCACCGTGATGTACTTCACGATCTCGTCCAGGCTCATGCGGGCGACGATGACCTGCATCCTCAGCGGCTCCCCGCGCCTCCACTCCGCGTTGTTGAGGCGCATCAGCCTTTGCCCCATGGTGTCGCCGAATACCTCCACGTAGACGGCGTTCTTCAACCCCAACATTCGGCTGGGCTCGCCGAGGTTTCGCTGGAAGCTCCGATGCAATGATCCGTACGGCTAGACGCTTCTTTGCTCTCTTCTTTTCCTCGTCCTCCACTCTCCTCTTCCAGTGGCCGGGGAGGACGTCCTTCAGCAGGTGTCGGATCTCGCTTGCCTCGTTCCAGTCCTCCACCAGCTTGAGGCTTCTTCTGTACTTGCGGATGTACGGATTCCATTACCGGACCCTCAACTCCCCGCGCTCCAGCGGCAGCGGAATGGACCACAAATCCTCCAACTTCTGGTTGGGGGCGTCCACTCGCTCCTCGTCCTCCAGCCACTGGAGGCAGGCCTGCTCCGTCTGGATCAATCCCTCGCGGATCTGATCCCTGAGCTCCTCCTTCAGGTCCTGCGCCAGCCTGTGTGGGAATGTCCGACATACCCACTTGTCCCTTGGCGCTCCCTTCATCTCGCCGACGACCTCCTCGGCGAAGTCCTCCCAATCCAGGATGAAGTCATCCAGGTTGGATGGGTTGCCATTGCAGTAGGGGATTTTGATTCCCCTGAGGTCGTCGATTCTGATGGCGTCTCCGACGTCCGCAGCCACCACTCCACCGAGACGGATACCACCTGTGGCCGAGGGGTGTGAGTACACTCCACGTACATCCCTCTCCTCCATGGAGTGCGGTCCAGTTGGGCCTGAACCCCTGGGGTTTGGGAGGCGGGAAGGACTTGCTCCACCGGCTGTCCATATCCCCGTAGTGGGGTCTTTCACCCTCAGATGTCAGCCTGGATGGCCTCGACCATGTCCGTTGGCCCTTCCCATGGTTTGCCCCTGCATGGTCTGGATCCCATCTTCCGCAAAAACTGCATGGGCAGTCGTAGTTGTCGGTGGATCCTGGGCGGCATGGGACATCTGTACCGTCATGATCCTCCGGTCTGTGGTTGCGTGCTCTTCCTGCATGGACCCAGCCGGTGCCGTATGCTCCCCGAGCATTATGGATTCGCTGAACATGGGAACAAACGGTAGCGCGCCCGGGTCAACACGCGGAGGCGCGCAAGGTGCCTCTGCAGGGCCGCCCATGGTGCTCCTGAGGTTCTTAACCCGCTCCACCAGCTCTGCCGTTGCTGACCTTGCCGGGAGCTCCGGACCCGAGGCGAGGGGTTGTAACTCCTCTATCCTTTTCAGGCGTCCCGAAATGTCCTCCACCAGGTGGAGGAGGCTGTCCACCACTCGCTGCTGCTTCTGCAGGGTCATCTCCAGCTTCTCCCAGTACCGGTCCTGCTCCGCTCGCAGCTCGGCCATGTCTCTCTCCGCTTCCGACTGGTCATCCAGGATCCCCGCGATGTCCTCCTCTAGGCCGTCCTTCTGGTTGTCCAGGCGGTCGAGGTGCTGCACGATGGCGTCCATCCCCATCTTTGGGTACTTGCCGATGAGGAAGGATACGTGCTCACAGTGGCACTCAACGTGCTTTCCACCTGATCCGGCGCATCCCACAGTTCCCGGCGCCTCGGACTCCTCCGCCATGGGTGTGTCGCCCATGTTATCCCGCTTTGGCTCCGTGTGCCGGGCCACAGGCGCCGTTCTGGCTCTGGTAGGCCTCTCCAAAGCCTCAGCGTCATGCTCCAGGCTGGGTTCGGGGGCCGTGTGCGCCCTTGTGGGTGGTCTGGCCATCTCCTCCGACTCCGTGCTGCAGCTGACCACAGCCTGACCGGGCTGGGATCCGTCTCCATCGCTCTGGCTTCCCCCGCGTATTTTGGGCACCCGCGCTTCCGGTAACGCAGGGCTCTGCCGTTGCTGCCAGTCTCCTTCACCTCCTCTGCAGCGGAGCGGAGATTGCAAGCCTTGCGGCATTGCCTTTCACACACGGAGACCAGGTCCTCCATGTCTAGCCCATGTCCTACAAGGGCACTCCGTCCTGAACATCTTCGCTCTTCTCGGGCTTCCAAGTCCGGCGTCGACTCCACGGACTCAACGATCTGCACCCGGGGTGTCCTTGGGCAGGGCTCATGAGGGCCCAAGTCCCCGGTGCGGCGGTAGGGGGCAGGTACTCCTCTGCTACCATAAAGAAGGTCCCTACCAGGACCGGCCCCTCCTGTACCCCTTCCACCATTTCCTGTCACTCCTATGGTCTTGCTTCTCACCAGGCTCTGCATGATCTTGCCTTATCCTGCACAATTTCCCACAAAAAAAAGTAAAATATGGCTCCTTCACAAAAGGTCCTGATCCCTTGCAATAACCAACTCCCAAGTACAATAGCTCCAATCCAAATAATCCACACTGAGGGCTTCCAAGGGTGTTTGAGGTCCCTCGTTGACACCCAACAACTCCTTTCAATATGCCGGTTGTCTCACGGTGCACACGGAGACACGGGCGTTGGGCATGTACATATATTTGCACCAATAGAATAATGGAAGAAGAAAGCCCTGAAATTGGCATATGAACACAAATCGAGCAAGATTGGGGAAAGATGGAAACATACACAATCACAGCCATAGACCCCTCATTCCTTGGACTCAAGACCTTCCCCTGACTCGCCAACATGATGCCCTGAGCCACGTCAAATAAGATGGCTAAATGCCATGTGTCAAAAGTCACTACACAAACCCGGAAAATGTGTTCACTCCCAAGCCTTCAAATCCTAGCCCAATAGGGGGTTGGCGTGTCATGAAATAGAGTGGCACTCAGGACCATGCCCTACCCTGACATAATTTTGGTTGGACTTGGAGTCGATTGGACTTGGAGAATTGCCCCATGCAGATGACCTCACAACATAGCAAAATCAGGCAAATCACACGATAGTGCCCAAAATTCAATTATATACTCAAAAATGCATACGGCAAGTATTCAAATGCTCCATGCATGTGTCAAACCGGATAGTAATATACACGGTTGATATAGACCACATTTTAATGCCCAGAAATATCCCAACATTGGCTCCCAAACCCCTCCAGATATATACATGCAATGCTTCACAAGTCAACTCACCAATTTGAGACCTGATTTGTGAGGCCTTGTGTACCACGCCACAGTGACCACATGATCTGGCATATGGTGAGGTGCAACACCGAAGCATATGCCAACCTATAGGCAACATGCCATAGCTCACAGATCTCTAGGCACTTTACTGTCAGCCGACCTGTTGAGCACATAAAATACAAAAATGAGCATAAAATGAGGTCAAAGACATGCAAATGTTGCTAAATTCAAGATGATCACAATAGTATATAACTTCCCTCACCCATGGTATCAATATATGGTTCCGAACACAATTGCTTGGGACCAGTTGCAAACAATACCCCCCACTGGGATCCCCACATGGACGCCTAGGGGAACCCTGGAACCTCCTCCCGACACACACCATGAAAATCGGAAAATTGATAGTGGCGCTAGTGGGTCGCTCTGTAAGGCTTTCCACGTGCACTGTATGTGCGGTAGACTTAGTCTAGCGCTCTGGAGCGCACCATTAGGACATGGGCGAAGCCCTTGCCACATATGACTCCACATACCTTCCTACAAACGGAGATATATAACATGGGCGTGAGCACAACAAAGCACATACCATCCATATAACACATACCCTTAGAAGTGGCTCCCACCATGGTATGCCATGCCCCTCCATGGACATAACTTCACGTCAAAAATAAGTGGGAACCCAAGAAAAGTTTCCATGCAACACCAACACTCATGCGGTACACTCGAAAGTCGCATAATAAAATTCAGTTATAAATCACTTTCTACCATCTTGACAATTCACCCTTGCTACACCCGGCGTCTGTACACATCAAAGGCGTTGGACACTTCCTAAATTAACTTGAGACCGAGGCAGTGGCCCCCAAAGTCTCAACATTGAAATTTCTCGCAATGAGCCGGAGATATGATTCTTCAAAGTGGCCTCACGAATCAATTTTGTTTCGACTATATCTCCAAGAAGAATGAAGGAGGCAACAAAAGGAAGGTTCATTCGTGATCGAGGAAATATGTAGGACCACTCGAAATTCATCATATCCTGTGCGGCGACCTCGAAGTAAAAAATCCGATTCTGAATGTCTGAAAAAATCAGATTAATTTTGCGAGTGTATAAAATGAAAATTGCGGAAACAACGAACCCTTTTTTGATGAAATTTAACCCTTCATCGGGGTTCCCGCTAAAATATCTGGAAATAACAGTTACCCACTCGGTTACCGCAAAATCGCGAGCCAATGTAAGTGCGGCTAACCCCCATCTGCTCAGATTTTCACTGATCTAACTCAGATTGGCTACATTTTGGTCATTTTCTTTGCTTCGGCGGAATCGCCGCCTCGCAGCTCAGTCTCAGGATCAGACCTATATATTTCTGATATGCCGGATCTGATTCCGCGGTCCATTCTCCGTAAATCCGCCGCGTTCCGATCATTTGCCTGGAATCGCCATTTGCCGCTGACGCGCGCTCGTGGGCCAGATCGGCCAAATATTTTTCACAATCGGATTTATTTAAATCTTTTCAGACAGATATGGACACTCAGATGTGCATAGTAAAATCCGCATCAAATTTCTTCATAGACTGGGATTTTCTGCCGGATAACAATCAGCATGGACCTTGCTTCAGTTGTTGCTGCTCTCGCCTCCGTTGGTGTCCGAGTATCCGGTTCTACCCCCAATAGCAGCGTTCAGGGAGACTCCTCGCGTGCCTGCCCCACTGGTCTTGCCAGCCCCGAGCCCTCCGGCACCATCGACGACCCAGGGCAGCACTTTCATGGTAGCAGAGGCTACCTGAATGTTGCTCCTTTGGTGTCCCAACCACAGTTCGCTCCCCAGTAAGGCCCCGTAAACCCCGCCGCTCCTGGAGACGTAACAATTACGCTGCCATGGTGCTGCGCGAACGAGGCCTTGAGAGGAATGCCTTGTGCAAGCCCAAGCTGCCCAAGAAGGACACAAATCAGCAGCTGTGGGGACCCAAATTTTCCTAATCCCAGTCGAAATTGGCCATCAAGCAGCTGGAATCTCCCAGCCTACGACGATGGCAACGCTCCGGTGGAGCTTACGGACCTGGCAGGTACCCACATTCCTTACCAATGTCCAACATTCGAGACCATTGAAGCCGACATTGACGACATTGAGATGGGTGGTCCAGGTGAGGTACCTAGCTATGATCGACCAGCCTCTTGGGCACAATGGGACGACCATTTGTCTTCAGACGTGACCCGTAACCTTAAAGCGCTTGAGGCCCTTTGTCTATTAGCCACGTCTAAGCTGATAGGACAAGAAAGAATCGCCTCTGATTTTTTAATGGAATATTTTTTCCTCCTTCAGGAAGAAATTAATACCAGGATGTGGTGGCGTTCTCAAGAAGATGACTCTTTTGCCATTTTTTTGCAGATCTGGGAGGCAAGCCCCTTCCCGAAGGAGAAGACCAAGGCACCTGTTGCCGGGCCCTCCGCCCCTCATCCCCCTCTCTCCACCCGCGACGATCTAGCCGCCGCGGTTGAGGATGGAATTTTAGAGGCAGCCAGGCAGGCAAGTCTGGAAATTAGGGCTGAAGGAGCTCCCCAAGTAGACTCCTGGCTGCGGACCACCGAGATCAGCGGTCCGACAGCCTGCTCAGGCCCTTCAGGACACGGTATGTACTGTCCTGCCGACTGTTCCTGCAGATCCCAGCGAGATACTGAGCTCCAATTGCTTAAAGATCAAATGCAACTCATCATTCAAACGCTGGGAATTAAAGATCTTTTCAGGACGCACATGCGGTCTGAGGGCGCATCATCGGTGGAACAAGCAACAGAACCGTCGGAGGAGTCGACAGAAATTTTTTCAATTGCTCCTTCGGTGGACTCCAAGACCACTGATGCAAGGATCAGCAGGACCAAGCTAAAGGAAAGGGTTACAATCTCTCGATCTCAGAGTAGGACGGCGAAGGCTAGGACTGAGGCTCAGAATGCCAAGCGAACTGCCTCCCGTACTGCCCCTCCTGCTGCTGATTCCAATGCATTAGCCCAGCTGTTGCTCGCCCAGAACCTCGCCGGAGCTGGTGTGGCGAATGATGCCGCCAAGGTGTCTGCCATTACGGCCGGTGTTGGGCTGGATTCGCTTCTTAATCCCACTTCATTGCGACTTCGTCAGGTTGCCAAGCAACCGAAGTATAATGGGAACCCCAGACGTTGGCCTCAGTTCCAACGGGAATTTAAACTGTGGGTTAAGACTCAAAAACTCCAAGATGATCAGTTCCTGATGGCCCTCTTGGACTGCCCTGAGGGAGCGCCGGCCAACACTTGGCTCAGGACCTGGAGTGATCGTGAGGATTCAAGTTCCCCCCTTACCTTTGATGAGGTGTGGGAACAGTTGGAGGTACGTGGATCCCGGCTGCCAGAGGACCATTACCACCAGATGTTGAAGAATTTCCCTTCATTCTCGCGATTAATCTTGCACGAAGTGCAAGATAAGAGACAGCGCTTCTGGAATTTAGTGGAAGAGTCTGAGCATTCAGGCGAAAAATTTTCTAGTGCCGAGCTGAAAAATCTGATTTTTGACAAGATCCCCTCCGAAACTGCCGCCACCCTTCGGAACAAACAGTCCGAAGGAAAGGTCAAGACCTGGTGGGCGGAGGTCGACGGCTTCGATGCCTCGGCCAACAGGTTTTCAGTCAGGGAGGCACTTCAAAAGTGCTCCCCCACGTCGTTTTCCAAGATGAAATTCACTGAAAACACGTGGAAAATCAAGTTTAATGAACACGAGGATCGGGACTTGTTTGTCCAAGTTCTCAACAAGGGAGTAAGCTTCCATGGCCATCGCCTGAAGGCCAGAAACTGGGTGTTTTCGTTCACCCCGAAGGAATTGTGGGAAGAGGTTGAGCGGCTCGCTGACGCCGCCAATCAAAATTTCCATGAGGGTCTTGGGGGAAACAAGAATACCCAGCAAAACACCCAAAATGGGGCCCAGAAGGGCAACAAAAAGGTGAATGACACCCGGAATGTTCAGGATCACTGTAGCATCTGTCTTCTTCTAGGTTCTACGAACCGAGCTAAGACGCATTCTACTGGTAATCACCGATGGTCTTCTTACGATCACAAGGTGATTGGTGAAAATATCAGTAATCCGCAGAATTCAGACAGGAATGACAGACAGGTGCATGGTGGAAAGGGGGAAAAAGGGAATCCGACCCCCTCCGGTGGAAACAAAAATCCCGGAGGCCCTGGCGGGTCCCAAGGCACAGGAAATCGGACTCCAATCCGGCTCCAGTGGGCAGCCGAACGGCCAGAAAAGTCCCAATGGCAACGCCGGAGGCGGAAATCGAAATCCAGGCCAAACCCCTCAATCCGGTACAAACAAGGGAAATGCTCCGGGATCCCAGGGTAAAGGTAAGGAAAATCCTTCGGGAACCCCTTTCTCTGGTAAGGGCAGAGGGCGTGGCGACGGTGGAGGTCCATCATCCGGCGGCCGTGGCCGTGGACGTGGAAAGGGCAATCATCGTGTGGATCAGGTCTCAGGTGCAGATCAGGTGTCCGATGCGGATCGAGATTACGTTGAAAATGCCTTGAATTCAGCAGATGATCCGTTCCAAGATGAGTGGGTCGACGAATCAGGGTGTGTTCACAATGTTAACGCATCCACTGGAGGTCAGAACGCCTAGGGGAGCCACGAAAATCGCCCCTCCCCACGCGATTTCAGGCATGATCCCCAGATTCCAGATCGACCATTACTTGATGTAGGGTCGCTTGTCTCCTCTCCCCTGGATCCGGCAGCGGATCCGTCTGTTGTAGTGGACGAGGTTGGTGTACAGTCCAAGCACAGGGCCCGTCAGTTTGTCACAAAGCTGTGGGTCTCTGATTGCAAGGGCAATTTCCACCTCGCCACTTGTTTGTGTGACAATGGATCAGAGGTAAATCTCCAATCCAATTCTTTCTTACCCGACGACTGCGTGTTTGAATCGCCTCATCCTGTTACCCTCGAGGGAGTTTCTGGACATTCTCTCGCAGGTGGGCAACGCGGTTGTTATATATCAACTCATTTGGTCGCTCAAGACCTTTGGGAAGAAGGTAATGTGGAGGAAGTTGTCCTTCTATCGTGCCGACATAAAGTATGACCTTTACTTGGGCCATCCTTGGCTTCGCAAGAACAGGGTGGCGCCCGTAGGTCATCGGCGTTGTTTTTTGCTGGAGTCAGGTCCCTTGGAGCGTCCTGAATTTAATTTTTTGCACGCAGGGTTTAAAAGTGCAGGGAATTTTTGAAGCAAAAAGTTACACCAAAATTTGGCGAACATGTCACCATTGCAGAGGTGAATGGGAGTGCCGATTACTCCGGAGAGTTAGAATGTCTTCGTAGGGACTCCCTGCCACGACGCCCTTCGCGCTGGCACTCTTCATCCTACAGAGTTGTCGACAAATGGCGCGATGCAATTTGTGAATATTTTCATGAACACCATTCCTTTTGGCCACAGTATGATGCCTTTGCTAACCGCGGGAACAAGTGCTTCGACAAGCATTTTCGCGACGCTTGGACCCATAAATGGGACAAGAAGTTGTGGATTAATCCTCCGTTTCACTTAATCCAGCAGGTCATCCACAAAATCAAGCAAGATAAAACCCAGGCAATTTTAGGTGTGCCCTTGTGGGACGACAAGCCTTGGTTTCAGGAATTACAAGACATTTGTGTAGATTACATCGAACTTCCCAGGAATATTAAGCTGTATGCCAGGGACGACACAGGTCCCCTGCCACAGCGGTCCTGGAGTTCGCTTGCATTCCTGGTGGATGGAAAGCTTTCTGACTCTAATTCTGCTGATTCTGGTACTGATTCCTGTGTTGGGTCTGAATCTGAGGTTGAGCGTGGTACTGATGATGAATCTATTTTTTCTGATTTTTGTTCGTCAGATACCCAAGGTGATCCAACGTCAAATGGATCCGCCTAGTCTCCCTCTTCCCCAATACGATCGACATCGAAAAGAATCTTCAGTGCACGGGCGAGGAAAAATTTCAAATTGCGCCGCAAATTCAGAGTTTTTTATGAAAAGCCACGTGTGGAAGCTTTCATAGATCCTTTCGAGGAGCTGGATCACGAAGAAAATCTCTGGAATGTCGACACTCGACCCACCTATCTTCAAGAGGCAGTTGATACGGACCTGTTTAGGGACATCCGTAAGAAGATTCTTCCTGCCAAGGCCAAAGAAGTCGCCAAAGTTTTTTCGACAGTAATTCCTGGCGATCAGGTGGACACTGAGTTGTGTTCCAAGTCAAGAGAAAAGATTTTTGAGGAACGGAAGGACACAACCCTTTCAGGGAAATTGATCAAAGACCCCCCTGTCCGTGGGCAGTTCGGTGAAGCCTTCATCGAGCTTCGTGAAGGTTACAAGGCGAAGAAACAACGTCCGTATGAGAACCATGGACATAAACATGAGATCCTCAGAAAAATCATTGAGAGAAATCTCAGGGAATTTGGTTGGCTTGAGGGTTGTATGACCAGCGAATGGTGCTGTGCACCCTTCACAGTCCCGAAGCTGCCGCCTGCAGACCAGAACACTATTGATGGTTGGCGAATGGTTGTTGATTTTCGCAATCTCAACGCCGAAACCAAGGCGGATTCGCACCCCCTGCCCCTCATTGAGGAGGAAATGGCCAAGAGGGCAAGAGGTCGTTTGTTTTCTGTGCTGGATCTCCGTCACGGCTTTCACCAAATGCCGTTGAGGAAGGACAGCCGACCTCTCACCTGTATGTGCACGCCATGTGGCCCAGTCCAATGGACCGTCATGCCCATGGGCCTGAAGAACGCCCCTTCGTTTTTTCAAAGAATGATGGAGGATGTGCTTTTTACAGCCCATCCTGAGCTTCGTGCCTTCGTGAGTGTGTACATAGATGACATAATCATCGCGACGGAAGGGGAGGGACTGACCGAAGCCGAGCTGGTGGCCCTACATGAAAAGCAGCTGAACCAAGTTTTGGACATTCTTGATGCCAATCAGCTGATTTGTGGGCCAAAGAAGGGAGAATTATTTTTAAAATCAGTCGAATTTTGTGGTTCTCTCCTAGAGAATGGCACTCGACGACCCAGTCCAGGGAAGCTCGTCGCTATTCAGAAGTGGAAGCGCCCTGAGACGATCACGGAGTTGAGAGGATTCCTGGGTTGTTGCAATTTTTACCACACTTTTGTGCCGAATTATGCCAAATTTGCTGCCCCCCTCACTGAATTTTTGAAGGTAGGGAGAGATGCAGGCAAGGCAGGTTCAAAGGTTCGTGTCAAGTGGACTGACGAGTGCGAGGAGGCCTTCCATCACTTGAAGGCAGCCCTCTGCGAAGTCGCCACGTTGCATGTGCCCCAGTTTGACCGACCCTTCTACATAAGAACCGACGCTTCTAGGTACGCGATCGGAGCTGTTCTTGAACAGGTTGATGAAGCCACCGGCGATCATTACCCTCTTGCATTTTGGTCTCGGAAGCTAGCCCCACGCCAAATGCAATGGTCGCCGCGTGAGCAAGGAACCTACGCCATAATCTGTGCTTTAAAAAAGTACCAATCGTGGGTTGGCACCAATCGAGTCGAGGTCCTGACGGATCATCGATCTCTGGAATATTGGGCCACCGAACACATTGATACTGTCGCGTGCCCAGCTGGTCGACGGGCCAGATGGCACGAATTTCGCAGTCTGTTTGACCTCCATGTGTCGTATTTGCCTGGAAAACACGACACGGTAGCGGATGCTCTGAGCCGATGGGCTTACCCCGCTTCAGAGGGGCTGCAAAGTACCAACATCCATGGTACGGAGCAGGACCGCCACGTCGTGATCGAGTGGGATCAAGAGGAAAAAAAGCTCCTCCGACGTGAATGGATGCAATGCGCAGTTAAACAGCATGCATTGCCGTGTCACGACATCACGGCCTTCTCAGATCCGGCGCATGCTCATGAGATCTGCACCAAAACACTGAAAGTCGTGGAGAAAGTCACCGATCCCTCCTCAGGGAGTGTGAAACGGTTTGACTATACCCGACGAGTAAGTTGATTTCGGTTGATCCAGGGCATTAAGCGTCGAGATCCGGCCAAAACTCCACCCCTGCCGAAAGATTCCCTTATCATCCGTGACTGGACGTCCGATTATCTGCAGGATCCCATGTTTAAAGAGGTCTTTGGAAATCTCAAATCCAAAGATGCTCACAAGGATGGGATTTTTTCTGAGTATTCGTTGGATGGGGGGAAGCTGTGGATGGAGGGTAAATTGTGCGTACCAGACGCCCTGGCCCCCCGAGTGTTAAACTGGTGGCATAAATGGGAGTCCCCCCACGCACATGGCCGTCGACTGTGGTCGATGATTAAACATAGGTTGTTTGGCTCACGGCTATATACTCACTGCATGAAAGTAGCCGCCGGATGTGCCCAATGTGCTGTCTCGACGCCCCCCAGCGCGAAGAAGCACGGCCATCTGAGGCCTCATCCTACTCCGGAGCGCCACTTTAACAGAGTCACCAGTGATTTTTTCTATCTCGGTGAACTCGATGACGAAGAGTGCCATTGGACAAAAAAAAAAGTCAATGGTGTGGCCCTTATTCAGTGCCGTCATTCCGGCGACATTCAAGTGTTGCCTTGCAACATTGAGTCGATGACTGGCAAGGCTGCCGCCAAATGGTGCGCGCAGACCTGGATAGGAGGTTGGGACGTCCCATCCGAGGTGGTAACGGACTCAGGCAAAGAGTACACCTCCGAATGGTGGAGAGAATTATGTGCTCGCCTTGCAATCCACCACCTCAGGTGTGAAATCCACTCGCATCGAGCGCTGCCTGGCGAAAGAGCCGGCCGCTCAATTATAAATATGCTTCGTAAGGAGCTCGCGAGTGAGAAGGATTTCCACTGGCTTGAAGTTCTGTTCGCATTGCTTCGCCGTTACCACAACACGCCTTTGTATCATGGCCTTTCTCCAAATGAAATTGTCTTTGGACGAAAGAAGTGTTGGTGGATCATGCCGTTGAATAATCCTCGCCCCTGTAAAGATGCTTCGTTGTTTTTGGACGACGTCCAACGAGCAGATAAAACTGTCTCGAAATTAATCGATAAGCATCAAGCTGACTGGCTTTGGGTCCAGAATCAAGGCCGAAAAAACCCCCACAATTTTGAAGTCGATGATCGAGTTTGGCTTCGAAAATCCGAAACCACCCTGGACGGAGATGACAAGCTTCTTCCCTTGTGGGAGGGGCCATTCGCTGTTACAGCGCCTCTTGGTGAGAACAGGTAGAGGATTCGTGTGGATGTCAGCAGGGAAATTGACGTTTCGGGCGATCGCCTCAAGAGAGAGATCCCCTCCCCCAAGGATCGGGTTAAACCCCTTTTTTGGACTTCGAAAATTTTGTCAGATCGGGTCATCGAAGGGGGGAAGTACGAACTCAAGAGGATTTTAGAAGCAAGACGTGACGCCAAGGGCGAATGGGAATTTCTGTGTGAGTGGAGGGGCTTTGATTCCAGTCACAACAACTGGTAACCAGCCCATCCTTTTGTCCATGGATACACCAAGGGGTTCATCGACTTCCTCAAGAAGCACCCCGAAATTGGCGTG
The DNA here is from genome assembly GCA_964036045.1 of Eutreptiella sp. 'Long Island Sound 2002'. Classification (NCBI taxonomy): domain Eukaryota; phylum Euglenozoa; class Euglenophyceae; order Eutreptiales; family Eutreptiaceae; genus Eutreptiella; species Eutreptiella sp. 'Long Island Sound 2002'. Next base: position 44,582,359 of record OZ038379.1, on the reverse strand, counting down.
ATCCTGACAGATTGTTTGTCGAAACCAGACAGACAAGTGGAGAGCGACGGAAAAAGACCTGTGGTGAATCGAGATCCAGCCTTTTATGGCCCTCATTCGTCACATTCCAGGGCTGATCCGTCGATCCCCCCTCCTGCGGTCAGGCCAGCCCAGGAGCCAAATGAGGACCAAGCTTCGAGTTCGGCCGCTGATTTGCAGCGCCCAAGCCGTACGAGGGCCCGACCAGACAGGTTGGTGGTCACATGTATTCGTGCTTGGCCGAATTCGACGACTTGAACAAACCACATTCTGCTCAACCCACTGTTCATTTTTCCTGATTACATCATGATGTGGAGAACTGCGAATGTTTGATAATTTGACGTCAATCAACTTTTCTTTGGTCTCCGTTCGGTAGCGTATCGAAAGCCGAAAGCCACGGAGTGTGCTGCCTTGTTCAGAAAAAACCAAACTCAGGCTTAATTCAGGCAGATTCGGGGTAATCTTGTCTCTGTTGGTCTGTGCATCTTTGGAATTTGGCTACTCGTGCAGATGGAAGCAAATGTACATAATCAAAACGCTGGCCAGCGACATTCACCCCTACAGGTACCCCCTGTAGTACTGGCTGCACCAGATGCGACGCCAGGAACTCAGATCTTACCTTCATTTGCCGTGATGCGGAAGCCAAAGTCCAGATTCAGATCCAGGATCCTCAAATTTGCCTTGAATTTCTCAGGTTTGTCCATCATTCTGCCACTGTTGCACAAAACCCAGACGTCAATTGTTCAGACAACCTTCACATTGGAGCTCTAGGGACTTCTAACAGCAACCTCTGAAGTCCGTAAGCTTCGTTGTATCTTTGACACACGCCAATGTGAGCTCAATCCGACCTGGAACTGTCGAAAATGGTAAATCCAAGTGTCTTGTGGGACTCAATCGAAAGATGGGCCTTGTCCAAGTCGATTGACACCGCCGCCACTGTAAATACGGTGTCTCTCAGTTATATACTGTCAGTAAAGCGCCTTCAGCGAACCTTCGGCGCGTTACATGCCAAGGATCCAGGGCTATCATGTCCCATCATGACGCATCATCACATGATCCACATTTTGATAGAATCTGTTGGATGCTCGCGAACTAACGTGCCGGAAAGCACAATTGAGCTGAATTAACGACAATATATATTAACTTTAGTCTAAACGAAGGTATTAGTAGTTTCAGTTGTACACATTCCGCTTCATTTCACCTTCATCTCAGGGAATTTACTCATTTTAGAACAATTTAGGTTGATTTCCTTGTAATCTCCTCTCACTCCTCGAAGATCTGTCGACGGCTTTGCCTCACTTCGTTGACACTTATGATGTTCTGTTCACTTAGGGTCTGTAGACTACATTTGTATTTGTTTTCCCTCTCTGTGATTGCTTCATCTCCTTCATCCCTGCCCAAATTGACTCTCAATCTTGCTGAATTTTGTGATCATCCACCTAATTCGCCAAATCTGAAGCACATGCTGCACTTTTCAGAACGAGAAAAGCGGGAGTAACACGATGTAGAGTTCGGCGAGGACACCTTAGCGTGCCCGCGACAGCGAAACTGTGCCAGAGCGCTGAGATGTCACTCCATTTGTTGATGCCCCCACTCAATCCACCAATAATCTACCTCATTTCCAACCAGTGCATGGTTTGGTATCGATTCTCGATACGTTTACATGCTTTTTAGCCCTTAACCTAATGTTTTACTGCACGGAGGACTGTTCTCCACTTCTCATTCTGTCTCATTTCAGGTTCATCCAACCTGATTCAGTGCCAATTCAGCCCAAATCAGGTCAGATCAAGCAGATTTCGCCCCATCGAGGCTACATTTCTATTTTTTTTTGGGACTTACCCGCACTACGTTCTTCGTTGACGTAGCGACACACCCCAGTGTGTTTTTGGAGGGGGAGTGTAAGTGCGGCTAACCCCCATCTGCTCAGATTTTCACTGATCTATCCCAGATTGGCTACATTTTGGTCATTTTCTTTGCTTCGGCGGAATCGCCGCCTCGCAGCTCAGTCTCAGGATCAGACCTATATATTTCTGATATGCCGGATCTGATTCCGCGGTCCATTCTCCGTAAATCCGCCGCGTTCCGATCATTTGCCTGGAATCGCCATTTGCCGCTGACGCGCGCTCGCGGGCCAGATCGGCCAAATATTTTTCACAATCGGATTTATTTAAATCTTTTCAGACAGATATGGACACTCAGATGTGCATAGTAAAATCCGCATCAAATTTCTTCATAGACTGGGACTTTCTGCCGGATAACAATCAGCATGGACCTTGCTTCAGTTGTTGCTGCTCTCGCCTCCGTTGGTGTCCGAGTATCCGGTTCTACCCCCAATAGCAGCGTTCAGGGAGACTCCTCGCGTGCCTGTCCCACTGGTCTTGCCGGCCCCGAGCCCTCCGGCACCATCAACGACCCAGGGCAGCACTTTCAGCCAACCGACAGTCGCCGATACATTGACAATCAGAACTGATAGCTGAAAAATTACGGAAACATTGTGATAAGAAAACCCTGTTGATTCCTGATATTTAGATATATAAATCTCAGCCGGCGGCGCCTCGGTATTGAATATGGCCGCTCATAGCTGGAATGGCCAAGCCTATCCCACCATCACATCAGGTTAGGTCAGGTGGATGGGAGAGTATGACATCAGCCAATGGCGGCTTGCCGGCCCATAGATACACACCCCAAGTGACCCAAAGATGGCCACGGGGGTCCGAACCGGCTTCAAGCCTATCTACCATTTTATATAATATTGCCTTGTGAGCACGCGCGCCTAGGCTGCCTTTTGCACACGTGCGAATATGCATGCATGATTGACTTGGGATCCAAAGGAGGATGTGACCCATAATAAGTATGTTTCTGAACACTTACTATCGGTCCTTCAATTTTGGTATATGCCATATTATATGGGCTTTGGTGTCCCTTGGGTATATATGTCTCAATGTTGGCATTTTCGCCATATTTCCCACTTTTCGTGTGTTCCAAGGCCCAAAGTGTTAAAAACAATTTTCTTGTGCTTCTGACCCGAACAAATGTTCACAAAGGGAACTAACGCTTTCCATTGCTTTCATGCAAAGGCATGAAGTCCATCTCCCTTGGGAATCGGAGATGTAATTTCGGGAGTAAACATTTTTGGGACTGATAACCCTCTTTTTGGCAATAATTGCACCAAACCCCATCTCCCACTTAATGTTCGCTCCCGGGTTGTGTGCACCCGTTGTCCAAGGATAAGGGCGATTCGGGAAGGGGACATAAACCCGCCTTGAATCGGGTGTATCCCCTTGTGTCCTCTTCTTGTGATGGGAGAGCCATGGGTGGCTCAATACAGCAATATGGGGTATGCTGCCCCTTGCCATTTTTGGTGTACCGTTTCTCCGCTAAGGGGAAAATTAGGTAGAGGCAATCTCGAGGGTTAAGATGGAGCAGACATTGGGACCTAAGTGTCATCTGTCTATAGCAACATTGGTCAGATTATTGCTCGCCATGACCGTGGAGATATGGGATCGTGAGTGTGGACCGTTCCGGCGACTTTTCACTGTTTTTGCCATTTTATGCCACGTTGGGAATACCTAATCTCCATGGGGCAAGGGACCTAGCCAGGAAGGAGTGAGACGTTTTGTAACATATGACGAAGGATCCATCGCCCCAGAGTTTTGGTATTCGCTCCTCCGGCCCAGCCGGAGTTATGCGACTTACGGTGTGTGCCACGTTGCCAAACGTTGCCTTTCTTGCTATTTTCTGCCCCGTCGCGTACCATCCCCTTGGGGAACAGCAAGCAGCCAGCGTGACAGCAAGCCAGACCCTGATGCACAGGACCAAAGAGGTTAGCAGGGCGCGTGGATCAAAGCTTGGCTTGAAAAGATCGCCAGGAAATCCAACCCTGGCGGGCCACCCGAGATGGCCAATTTTGCGAATTTAGGCATCCTGACCCCACGTGGCGACCCCGTGGCGCCAAGATGCCAGGGAATCTGAGACACCCAAGTTGCATAGGGCCTGATTTCAGTCTTTACTCGAAAGGTTAAAGGGCCCTGCCCTGGTATGGCCTGGCCGAGGGGTTATTTTAAAACTTTTTTGAGCCATAGTCAGGATGGGTTGAAACTGCCCATTCTCAGCCACCACCTCCTAGGCGATAATGGCGGGGTCATATCTCTGGTTCGGAGAAGAGTTGCAACCTGCCATCTGGGGAGCACAGGGGGCTACCAGCAGTTGACCTTGAATGCCAATGATTGTTGGGAACGCGCATTTGGCTGGTCGGAAGACCTCTCCCTTGTCAGGGGTCTAGGGTCCAGATTGGGCAGGTCCATGGGTAGTGTTTGAGCCCCCCCACCTGCATGCCACTTTGGAGGTGGGACCCAGGGCTGGGATGCAGTTGCGGACTGAGTGTTTATTGCTTTGAGGCGTGCTTATCCCAGGTAGGTAGGTAGGTATCTTTGGGAGCTCGGGATGCCTCTGTTGACAATGCAGGAAGAAAGTCTTACCAAGGGGACGTCCTGTCCCTCCCACAGCCCTAGTTCAGGTGCCTCTTAAGCGGCTCCCGCAGACTGAGAGTCTATTGCCCTGAGGCGCCCTTACCCCAGTCCGTGGCTTAACCCACCTGTGTACATACCCTGATGTGTCTTTGTACATACCTTTGTTTTGTTTCAGAGTGGCAAGGATCCTAGAACGCTTTGTTCTAGCAGGATGCCCCTGTGAGCGCAGTGCTTTGCCTGCCTGCCTGATTGCATGTTCGCCGCAGCGTCCCGTGGCAAAGCGGCCCCCCGGGAACGCGTCAATATTGGACAGTAATTGGCCGGAGAACGGGGGTCCCCCTTTTTCTAGAGAAGACACACTCGGGACCTGGACCATTCCACAGGGGAACCATGGCGAATGACAAAAGCGACAGCATCAAAGAACAGAAGACGGATGGAGGGTGGACATAGCAACAGAACATGAAAATTAATTTTATCTTCCCCTGTGGCCTTGGATGGGTGCCATTGTTGTATGGTGTGGTTGAACCACTCCATGGTGGGCGTCGGAAGGGGTTGGGTTGCGGTGTGCTTGGGGAGTTTAGGGAGGCGAGAAATGAACTCCTTCAATATAGCCTCAGGAACTTCAAAGTATGGATCTCCCCCCAGGGAGGCAAGGCAATCTGATAAAACTTCCCCTACTTCCTGAGGTTGGGTGACGAGTTTGTGTGGGCTGGTGTGCGAGTCCCATAGTTGTATTGGCTCTCTCGTGCGTTGGTGTAGCGCTTCGTTGATGTCCCGTTTGATCTTGCTGCAGCGTACCAGGGAATCATGCAATTTCTTCTTGTTCACCTTTTCCAGCCTTTTGGAATAGGTATCACTCAGACGTTGAAGTTTTTGGAGTGTGTTCTTGCGCTGGGCGCCACTCTGAGGGAGGCTTTCTAATTAGTGTTTGAAGTGTTTCTGGATCGCTGTGTCTCGGTGTTCCTGAGGGGGGCGGGTGATTTTGTGAGACACAAGAGCAAATTGCCTCGGGAGAAGGGTGATGTGCTGCATGAAGGTGTGGGGATCCACGTTACCTGAAGGATAGGAAGCAACCAGAGGCTCAAAAGGCGCAAGATTGTCAGCGAAGAATTCTTCAGCCTATGTGAGGCGACGGAAGAAGGTGTTGGGAAGTGGAGGGGGAGGGTACTCGGGTGTGGACAGAAGTTGGAAGTGGCCGTGGAGGGGGTGGTGATCCCAATTGATATCCTGTGTGTTACTGTCAGCGACTTTGAGTTTGAAGGACTGACACATGTTCAGTGCGGATGAGACAAGAATCAGATCAATCCGCGTATCGCACGGCAACAATGCCGCGCGGTACCTTGTGTATGCTTGCCGTGTGGGGTATTTAGCCCTAAACGTGTCCACTGCTCAGCTTCGGTTGATAATGCGTAACAAGCCAGCTGCAGGTGTTGCAGGTAGGCCCATTGGAGTCGGGCAGGCCCATTTGGGCGTCGAAGTCGCCAGCGTTCATGTAATACTCATGCTTGTGGAAAAGGGTGTCTAGTGCTTTCGCCACTTCAGGCGGTCTTGGAGGCTGAGCGTGAATACTTATAATCAGGATGACAGGGTGTCCGGGCAGATGCAGTTCCGCTAGGCACACTGCTCCTTTGCATGGGGAGTCTACAGGAAAGGCGAAGGGCGCAAGTGTGGGGCTGATGACTATCGCCGCACCTTTCTCCCCTGCTCTGCCGATGGAAGTGAATTTTTTCTGGGCGTACAGAATCAGTCGTCCATCGGGAGGGGGTTGTGGGTTTGTAGTTCAGGTGCTGGTAGCATATAATCTCATACCCCTCGTGGAGGTTGGCATGCAGGAACTGTTCTGGCTGTTGATCGTTAATGTTGTGAGACTTCCGTTTGATCAGGGGAGGATGGGGGTGCTTATTTTTGGGTGCCCCTCCTTCCCTATAGACTAAGCGGGGGGGGGGGCGCCGGGAGCCTTTGGGGGGGGGGTTCCTCCGTGGGCTGGAGGCGCATGAGGAGGAATTCCTTGAGGCTGCATTGGCGGTTGTCCGGGCCAACCGTGAGGAAGGGGGGCGGGGGGGCCGTGTTAGCTGCCTGTCTATCACCGATACCTATTCGCTGGAGCAGCTCAAACAGTAAGGGATTCATGGCGGCATAAAGGTGGGTGGGGGGTAACGCAAAGGCTTAGGAGACGCATGCGGCTGACTTAATATAAGATCGCACTGTCTGCGAGGAGTGGAAAGTTCATGATGCTGCTCTGAATTTGGGTCGATCTTCCAACTGAGGCACCCTGAGCCTTCATCCTTAGCACAGTTCGTGCACTGAGTTCCAGAAGAGAAAGGCTCCACTCTTGGACCCGGGCTGCCTTGTGCTGGACATGTTTTAGAGTAGTCACATAGTGTGATCACTCAGGCATGCAAGTGTCCCGTGGTCCGGGAGTGCATACCCTTCCTGTCATCAGGTGCACTGCGACGGTCCTGTGCTTTTCGGAGGTGGGATTTGGAACTTTTACCTCTGCCTGTGCCTGTAGAGGAGTGGGAAGCTTGTGGAGGAAAAGACCTGTTGTTGGAGACAGAATCATAATTCATGTCATCGCGTTTCGAGGAATGTATGCGCTCAGCCGCATTGGCAAGGATCCAACTGTATGGCAGTGCAACCTGAGGGCTTTCCCGTGGAAAAGTCTTCTTGTTCAGGTGCTCTGTTCTCTGGATTGTGCCTGAGTGAATTTGCGGGATAGGGGTGGGTCCTGAGTCACTGCGGATGCCACGTGTTGGCTGTGAGACACACCAGAGCATGGGTAGACAGGGACGCATACTCACTGGGCTGTGGGGATCGCTGCGGCGTTTCCGAGCTCCATGAGATAGTGAGTGAGTGCGTAATTCGCTGGCTTTGTATGTGAGAGTGTGGTGCGTCTGGGTGGAGGGTGAAGTGTCGGTGTGGCCGTAAGTGGGCTTCATTGCGTGGCAACAATTCGCCGGTTGCACACTCGCTGCGATAGGTACATTGTGGGTAGTGTTAGAGGGCGTTTCGGCGGGGAGGCGCCTCTGTGAGCATGGAGCGGGGGGTGGAGGCCCGTGGTGCACCGCCATTCTGTCCTTGAAGATGAAAGCAAGGCCATGACGCTGCGCCAAGAAGTCTACCTTCCAAATGAGGTGTCCTGAGCCCTGGTCCCTGGCAGAGGTTGTGCAGTAGGCTTCAGAAAAGAAATGCTGCGCTCATGGAGCGGGGCGCGTGTGTCATGGGTACTTTTTATAGTTGTCAACTCTTGTGTTCACTGAGGCATGCAAGTATCTCGTCATTGGGGAGTCCCTACCCTTCCCGTCATCAGGTGAACTGCGGCAGTCCTGTGGTTCCCGGTGCTTGGGGTTTGAACTTTGACTGGCTGTGTCTGCAAAGGAATGGCAAGCTGAGGGAGGGAACAGACTGTTCTGGGAGACGGAATCATAATTCCTGTTATGGCGTTTAGCGCAGTGCGTGCGCTCAACAGCATTACTAAGGGTCCAACTGTTTGGCGGTCTAACCTGAGGGCTTTTCCGTGATGTCACGCTCTGATCTCTGGACTGTGCCGGAGTGAACATGTGGGACGGAAGTTGGTCCTGAGTCACTGCGGATGTCACCTTTTGGCTGTGAGGAATGCCAGAGGAGCGGTAGTGAGGGGAGCATACTCCTTGAGCTGTCAGGATGGCTGCAGCGGCTTCCAGCTCCATGAGATGTTGAGTACGTGTGCAATTTGCTGGCTTTGCCTGTCCAGGTGTGGTGCGTCGGGGGGGAGGCTGGAGTGTGGGTGTGGCCGCATATGGGGTCCATAGCGTGGCAACAGTTGGCTGGATGCACGTACGCTATGATATGCATATGGTGGGCAGTGTTAGAGGGCGTTTCGACCTGGATTCGCCTCTGTCAGTGTGGAGCCGGGGTTGGAGGCCCGTGACGCACTGTCATTCTGCCGGTGAAGATAAAAGCATGCGCTGGTGTGAGGGGCAAAGAGAGGCATACCCACAAGGCCGCAGGGCGCGTTATGGCACGCCCGAGCTTCGTGGATTGATGCATTGGCATTTTTGCGAGGGTTCAAGGATCAGTTTGTGGAGTTTTGGGCTCATCGGCCATGGTTTCTGTTGCTGCGGCAATTCGCCAGCTTCCGTCCCAAAGTGCCATCAAAAATGACTGAAGGGAAGGGAAGTTGGGGTACTGGGATATTTGGGGGAGTGGCTGCGTACTGCAGGGATGGTTAGCCGAGTTATTTGATGACTCGTGGTCCTGAGTATTAGTGCGAGCTGCAGTCGAGTCAATCATTTTCCGTGGACTTAGGCACATTTCAAAAAATCACCGAGAGGTGTTTTTTACGCCGTACCCTGGTCCGATCTACCATATCCTCTTTGCGTGCCGTGATGCCATGTTTCCATCTATGCCGCGCCTCACCTGTGAAGGCGCAGAAGCAATAACTGTTGAGCCTGGCTTTCAAGGGCGCCCCAGGCCCAAGGGGGATAAAATCCATTGATACATCGGAGAGGAGATTGGCAACTCGTATTACTTCTACCAAGGCCTTGGGTTCCATTTGTGGGGTGACGCCGCCGCTCGCTTCATTTTGGTAAACAGAGCATTGATCGAATTGCACGGGAATGTCATTTGAGAAGAGCCATCGTTCCATTTTGGCTTCGATGCCTGCGAGATATTCAGGGATATCCTCTACAGGGTGGGGATGCAAACCGTTGTTATGAAATGAAAAACCAAAGTATAACATTTTCCTGGGGAATGTTTTGTCCGAGTGTTGGTCGCTCAGCAATTTTTCCAAGATTGTTTGTTCTTCATCCACTTCTATAAAGCCAGGTTCATTCAACCAACCAGAGAGGTCATCAGAAGTTTCTCTTGAATTGAAGTCGATAGATTGATCGATTTTTGTGTCAGAGGGGATGGGTAGGGCGGCTACGTGTTCGTCAGCCTCGATTATGCTGTGAACCTGCTCCGTGGATCCATATTGCGTTCCTGCAATAACCGCTTTTTGATGTTCTGAGTCATCCTGGTTAATACCTTCAGAGGCGCAATGATGGCTGTTTTCTTGGTTTCGTTTGGATGCGCGCAAACATTTGAGGACCCACTCAGGACGAAGCTGTGGGCTCAAATTGCCAACTCCTCGTGGCGATACTCACCACAAAAACCGTTGCCTTCATTGTTTTGGTTGGACACCTTTGGAGAATTGATGAATAAGCCAAAGAGGCCGGCGATGATCTGTACGTCGCGGGAACTTGCTGTGGGCGGGGTGGTCCGCGTGTATTTATTTATTGGGGCAAGAGAACACGTGGTTGCTCCAGCGGCCACCGCGGGGCACTGAACCCAGAACCTGACTAGTTGTGCCGCCGGGCCATAAAAAATCATCAGACCATAGCTGTTAAAAAGGTGCCATGCGAAGCTTTGTGCCGTGTTACGCCTTGAGTCACATGGAACTTGGGATATGTTGAGGTGTGGAAGCACCGACACTTTGTTTCGTGGTGTACAACCTTTGGAGTTGGTGTGGAGAAGCTTACCGTAGACTGATTTCTTGAGGATGAGTCAACATTCTGGCCCGTCCATGTCCGGAGACTCGTTTAAGGATTCTCGGCTTGCCTGTATTTGAAAGAGTCCTCCTTTGCAGAGGTGACCAATATCTATAGCTAGCAAAAATCCAACATGAGAACATTGATAGTTTGCAATCATGCGGAGGAGTTGAACTCCCTTGAAGTACGGCAAACTCCACTCAAACCGAAGGTACTCTCCATGGGGGGCTATTCTAATAATGCCATCACCCAACAGGAACATGACGGCGGTGGAATTGAGGCTTATATCTTGTTGTGTTGGGGCACATGTTCTATTTAGAAACTTTTGGAACGCCCTCACATTCGTTAATAGCTTCTCGGATATGGGAGTCGGCGGTTTCTTCTTCTCCATGTCTGGTAGCATGCAGACTTGGCATTAGTGGGGCCAGATGTCACGGTGTGTGTCAAAGCGGATGCAGAGAGTGGTTTCTTAAGTGGAGTCCCCCACTTTGCTCGTGTTTAATGCTCATTGGACATCCGCGCCGCAGGCATAGCGGTTGATAAACTTGACCTCCTCACTGATCTTTTGTTGTGACGAGAGGTCAAGGGAGACCATGAGTTTTTCTTGTACGTTTCCGGACTCGTTGTTCCTTGGGGGGTGCTCATCTCGGGCCTCACTGCATGGTGTATGACAACGATGTTGACGTATTGTTTTAAGTCAATGAGCGGCCCCGTTGAAAGAAGCATCTAGTTTTCCGCCGTCGTTTGAGCTTCCCATGTTTGGTAAATCCACCAACACTCTAACACCGTGTACGGTTCGTTTTTGTTTTCCTCCTGGAAGATAGTCTTGAGGGCTTTGGAGTAGAGTTTTGAAGAGTGCTACGTGTCCCGTGCGTTCCATCTATCATTGGGCGGGTGAAGGTAAATCATTTTGCGGTGGAGCACATAGTTCTTCAAGTTCGTGAGTGGGTCGTGTACTTTGGTGATGGAGTATTGGGGGTCGTTATCCACTTTGATTCCGTTGAGAGAGACGTGAAGGTCGTCTTCGTCGACGCCTAGTTGCCATTTCTTGGTGTCATGCCTTTCCTTTTGAGGTAGGCTGATGCGTTTTCTTTTGTAGGTGATCTTGTTCTCATTGTCGTTTTTCATGAATTCCTTTTTGTTCACTGAGTCTGCCCACTTCAATAGTGCGGTTGGCTTGGCTTTGATAAGACGTAGGTCGTATGCAGGTTTGATTTCCTGTTACCCAGGGGATAGGCGTCTATGCAGCGCCGCTACTACAACCCACGCAAATCACCGCCAGAACCGCCCAAGGGAACCCCATCTACGTCTATCACCCCACAGCAATTGCCCACGTACCCATACCCAGCGACACCAACACCATCTACTTCAGTGATGCATCCGGCACCCGGGAACGCACCCCAACGGTCGGTTGCGCCTCCATGCGCATCACCCGGCACGCGGACGGCCTCCACGTGGAACACCACACCGGGGCCACCATCTTTTGGGCGTCCTCCGACGGCGAACTGCGCAGCATGGCAGACGCCGTCACCGCCACATCGCCACCCACAACGATCCGGCCCCGCAACATCTGGGTAGTCGTGGACGCCACGGTCGACATCCACCTCACCAGGCGCCTTGCGGACCTGCCCCTCCACAAGGCACTCGAGTCCGGCCTCACAACACAAGCGTTGGGACTATGGATGGCCTTCAGGGGCATGCACCCCCAGGACGCCCTACACATCGTCAAACAGGAGTCACACCGCTACGCATACGGCATTGGACGCGCAGACACGCAGGCCAAACACCAGAACACCAGACACACCCCAGGGCTCGAACACGTGTGACTGGACACCCCACACCACAGCCACCTGCAGCACCTGCCCCTGATACCCCCGGCCACACAGCCGCCCCAATGGATGCCCGAGGACACGCCGTACACAGATCGAGACAAGCAGTACCACTACCCCACACCCATCCAGCAACTGGCCACCACACTGGGCCACCCAGCGAACACCGAACTACTCCGAAGCCTTGAAGACTCCGTCCACACACCCCTCTACTACTCCGCCCTGCGCCCGGATAGCCTCCCAGCACACCTACAAAAACCTTGACTCAAACTCGCCCTCGAACAGCTTCCCCTCCTCACCTGATACCACCGATGGTATGCGCGCCGCTCGATCCACGTTCCCCCCGGATACACCAAATGCATCTGTGGCCACGCGGAAGAAGAAACCTGGGACCACTTCAAGGTGTGCCCCCTGTACAGAGGACTGGACACCCTCACAGACTGGAACCCAACCCACACCATCGCACAGCACGCTGGATGGCTGACGCAGTCCCCGGCGACCCAGCAACTCACCACTGTCCTCAAGCAGACGGAGGTACTCGAGGCGGTCCGCAGGGGACTCGTCCCCACTGCCGTCTACACCTTGCTACGCAACCACGCGGAAGACCCCCAGGCCACGGCGGCGCACATGCAGCAGACGGCCGTTGCCAAGACAGCGGAGCAGCCCACATACCGCACCGACAAATACCTGCAGCATGCAGCAACTCTGCCCCAAACAGACCAAGCCCACCTCCTCAAACTCCTGTTCTACCAACCATGAGAACCTACCCCGTGACATACCAACATGGAACCCCCCCCACGCCTACACACCATCCACCGAGCACAACACTGGCACCGCACACACGGGCACCACAGGCACCGCACACACGCCCACCAGCATGCGCGCGCCACCGGCCCCCATCCCCCCACGCCACCGTCCATCCACAGGTACCACCAACCGCCAGCCACCGCATGTCCCCTCTGCGTACGCCAGCGGCTACCACAGACGGCGCTGCCCTGCAACCCAGACCACTGGGTCTGCCTGGGAGCCGCGCACCGCCTCACCCACTGCCCCCACTGCGGGGACCTCAACCCCCACGACCGCGAGCGGCCCGCGGCCCCAGCCGCACCCCCCCCGCCAGCCACCCCAGCTTCTTTGGGCCACTCACCGACAAACCTCTGGGACCACCTGGGCGGGTACTACGTGGCGGACGCGGCGGACCATGCATGGACCATAGCTGTGGCCACGGGCAGCACACCCCTGCCCCCCCACAGCCCACCCTTACGCCACAGTGGAGGCGGCTTGAACGTGGCGGCCCGCCACATCCTCCTCGCCCTATACCTCCACACCCGTGACCTATACCTCCCATACCCACAACTCCCGGCCCCCCAAGCAGCAGCCCTGACGCCAGAAGCGTGGGCGGACACGGCACCAGAGGAGATAGCAGCCTACCTCCGAATCACTTGCCGCCGGTCCAACACCGCCCTCGGCCGACCGAAAGGAACACCTTACCCACTCAGTGCACTCCCCTACCCGGCACACCACCCCCACCCCGCACAACTGAAGCCCCCGGAGGGCTGGGCGTCCTTTCGGGACGCCCACCTGGCCGCTGCTGACGAGGCCACCGCCACACGGATGGGCTCCATGGACCAGCGCACCTACGTCAGAGGCCTCGGGACGAGCCTCCGAGAGGCACACCGCTGGCACGCCCGCTCCCCGTCGCCCCCACGGGGACAGGGGGGTTCACCCGCCCCCGACACCCACCAGGCCAAGAAGAACAAGACAGGTCAGGGGGCCCGCCATCGCGCCCGCCAGCAGGGCGGGACGCCCCGACCAGGGCCCGGGTCCAGCCACACCGCACCACCCCACACCCAGACCCCCGGGGCACACCAACAGCACCGCCCCCGCAAGCGCCCACCACCACCCAAACCCTGCAGCCCAGTCAGCCACCACCGCCCGCACACGTCCACACCATACCAGGACCACCATACGCGCAGAGCCAGGGGACATGGCACCACCAACACCACCACCACGCCCCCGTCCCTCCCGACCCCTACCCCCTAATGCCCCCATGCTACAGCGACCCCCACCAGCTACATCCCCACCACGCCCCAGCACAACCAGGCCCCACGAACCACCTAGCCAACATGGCACACATCACCGCACCACACAATCACATATTCTGGTACCACCAGCCCCTACCACCACACCCACCAACGCCGGGGTACCACACACAACCAGCGGACCCTCAACACCACCACCACGCGGTCCAGCACCACCCGCCGCCCCCACTACACGGGCCCACGACACACAGGCCACGGTACACCCCCATGGACCCGCGGGGACCCGCGCACGCACACCAGCAACACCAGGGCCTAGTAAGAGCGCCCCACCACCACCAGCAGCCCCCCCACCCACGCCCCATACCAGCGAGCACCATCCACCAGCAGCCACCCATTACATACGGACCACAGTCCCACCCGGACGCCCATGCGGCCGGCTCCCACCCACACCCCGGCACCAAAACCAGTCAAGAACCGCAAGGACCGCACGGCGCACACACGCAACACCCACACGACCCACAGGGACGCCCAGACCCCGAGCCAGCACAACACCCACCCCCGCCCCCCCCACCACCAACAGTGCCACCCCCACACCACCCCCCCCCGCCCCCCCCCCGAGACCAGGCCACGGACGCAACACGCGGCAGCCAGCACCAGCCAATTGACGTCCATGCCCCCGCCGACACACGCCACCGCGAATCCCCCCTCCCGCGACCGCCACAAGAGACCCCATCACCGGACCCCACACGCGACAACGACGACCACCCCCCCAAACCCACACCAACCCCCCCATCACACCCCGCACCACCAGCGGCCGCACCGGCCGAACCCTACGCCCTACACGACCCCGCAGCGGTACGGCAGCACCTCCGGGGACTAAGGGACCAGGACGTGCTGTGCCTCTGCACCTCCGGCACCACCCAGCGCATCCGGGCGACCACCCTGGTCCAGGCGGCCACCCTGGGGGAAGGCATCCGAGACTTCCTCTTCAACGCCTTCCTGCACGTCGCCCGACACGACCACCCCCCATGCGCCACCCCAGACGGCGAGAGCCCGCCCCCCACGGGGAGCCGGATCTAGGTGCCCCCCATCGACTGGGGGCGACACCTAGTCGGACACACCGTGCCGGAGCGGGACAGCACCCAGGGCCGCACCCGCTACCGCAAGCCGAACATGGCCCACCCCCCACCCAGCGCCACCCCCGACAACACCAAAGAGTGGGAGCGGGAGACATGGGTAGCCCGGATGGCCTCCCTGAGCAACTTCCGGCACCACGTCCCGGGGGACATCCCCTCCCCCGACGACCGGCAGCCATCCCCCTCCACGTACATGACTCTCATGTACAATCTGCACTACACCCTCTCCACCACCCACTACCACGCACCAACTGACCACTGGGTGGTGCACGGCACCGACTCCCACCTCCCCGCCGACTAGCCCCCCCCCCCACCACAACTTAGGCCTCGACACGTACGCCAGGGGGGACGACCCGGACGACCCCCACATCTGGGGCACGTGGGAACGCAAATCCCTGGACACGCTGCTCTCCATCCGCAGCCGCAGCCAGGGCCTTGGTAGGGCGATGTATTGCCTCGCCAAGTGGACCCAACGGACCTGGGGGATCCCCACGGACTGGTGGGTGTGGGTGGTCACGCTGCGCCCCCAGCAGAGGGAAGCCCCCCCAAACCGCAGGGGACCCACCCCCCTACGCCCCACCACCCTACAGCTCTGCCCATACATGGTGGCAGCCGGCCTCATGGCGCTGCTGTGGCCGGGCCCAGACACCCTCACCGAAAGCTACCCCCACCTCACAGAGGAGGACATGCCCGGCATCCAGCGATGCTTCTTCCGCACCCTCGACTACCTCCAGCAAACACAGCCGCATGTCCTGGAACAGGGGAAAGGGACGGGGGCGGGAAGGGAGCGACCCGTGCTACGCGCACGAAACGGTCCCTGGAAGGAGGAGGCCCCAGTGGGCCAGCACCACAGGGTAGCAGGCGACCCGGTGGGGTATAAACACAGGATACAGGGACAAGGGGACGGGGTGGGGAAGGGCGTGTGGCTAGGGCCGCACAACGGCCCGAAGGGGTAGGGAGTCCATGGGACGCTGGGAAGGGGCCGGTGCCAGGATGAGGCAACGGGGAATGGGACATGGGAAGGGCAGGGAGGCCGAAAGCGCCAAGCAACAGCCTCATGGGATTGGGAAACCAGTCGCCATGGAGTGGTGAACCATGGGCAAACCATGGGGAACCTGGCCACGGGAAGTCGGGAAAATGCCCTGAACTCCGGGACGGCAGTGAGGTGTCCGCAGGGGTGAGGGCTGACCTTGAGATCCCCGGGTCAATGGCCTGAGTACACGTAGGTTCACGCGCGAGCGGGACCAGGGGGAACGTGGAAAGGGTCGCCCCCTGTCTCCAGCCGTGGATGGACGAAAACCAAGTGCATCCGGGAGCCGAGTGGGTACTCCAGCCCGTGAGGGATGGGGAGTGGTGGAATGTGGTTGACAGAGAGAAATGCTCGGCTGTCGGCGAGGGCTTTTCACAGGAAACCCGCCTGCAGGTGCCCAATAGGCTGTGCTAGGGGGGGAAGGCCGGGGGATCCTTCAAAGGGTGACTGGAAGGAGCTGAAACCGTGAGGGCAGCGACTGAAGGGAGCCTACACCCGGTCATGCCCCAAGGGAACCTGGTTGAAGTTCTCGGCCGTGAGGTGAGACAGGGGTTGCCAGGGGAACTGATGGTGGAGAGCACTCCTTCCCGCCAGAGGCGGCCACCATGTAGAACAAACAAGGAGGAGTCAGATGAGGCTGCGGACGCGGCCGTCCTTACTTACTGGTTTACTTACTCTTCCGCACACTCCACTACCTCCACCAAACAAACCCGCACGTCCTGGAGCAGATATGGCCACCCCCCCGGTAACCCACGTGCCTGCGCAGCCGAGACAACGCCGCCACACCAGCACCAGCACGCACGGGTCATAAGGGAAAACGCGCGCACACGCCCGGTGCCCGAACCCGCACCCTCGTTCTCGCTACTTGCAGGACCCAGCATCCTACGCCCGCCCCCGAAGCCCAGGGCCCTCCGCCGACTCCCACAGCCCTGTCCTCTGCCTCCAACTCTACAACCTCCACCACCACGACCACCTCATCCACCACCACCACCACGTCCTCATCCAGCACTCCAGCCCCCAGGCCGCGGGGGACACCTCCCAAACGGGCCCCAAAACCCAGCCCCACCGCGAGCAACCCCGCCGCCGCCAAGGCCAACGCCCCGACGAGGCCCACACCCGCGACCCAGCCGAAACCCAAGACCGCCGCCAAACAGCCACTCAAACCCGTCAGCGCGCCACGACCGCAACCCGGAGCCAAGCCTGAACCCAAGTCCAAACCCGGCGCCACAACGGCAGAGCGAGCCCGACCCCCCGAGGACGTCCTCTATGACGTTCGGCCCCAGCCGTCCCAGGCCCGGAGGCAGCAGCGCCCAGCACGGCGCCCCCCCACCGTCACCGACGCCGCCGCCATCACCTTCATAGCGGAGCGCGCCGCGGCTGAAGCACGACGCACCTCGTCCCGCCACCTCTCAAAGCCCGCAGCCCAGGCCAACAGACCGCCCCTGACCAGGCCAGAACGACGCCAGGGTCCGCCAGCAGCGTCCCCGCCCCCCTACCAACCCTCGATGACAGCCCACATACAGCGCATGCACCGCTACCGCCGCTGCCGCGAGTCCCCGCCGAACCCCGAGGCGGAGACCGTGCGCGCACAACCGCGGGTCCACATCCGCTCGCGCCCCCAGTCCCCACGCACCCCCATGGTACAGGAGTACGGGGAATCCCCCGGGCCCGCCTGCGCCACCGGTCCGCACGACCCCGTCACACCCACCCACGCCCACTCCTCCGCCCAAGACCGCGGCCCCGCCCAGGGACAGTGGTGGAAGCGCTTGACCCACACGCAGCTCTGGGAGCTGTGAAAGTGGGTCGGGGGAGAGCCCTCCCTCGAGGGCCTGGTCCACCGGCCCCGCAAGGGGTTGGTAAAGAACTGCCGCCTCCGGCCGGCGCGGGTGTGGATGCCGCAGGCCGCATGGGAAGCCATGCTGGCCGATGCGCTCCACCCCCGCAACCTCCCCGCGCTCCAGGACCACCCGTATGTGCTCAGGCGCCGGCGTGAGACCCTCCAGGAGACACAGCGAGACGGCATCCGCCTGTGGAACATCACCCAGAGCCCAGCCCCGCACACACACAGCCCCTCACCACCCCACAAGCGTCGGCGCACCGACATCGGCGGCATCCACAGCACCGCAGGAGCCCTGCGCACCACACAACATGACACGTCGGACCCCCTGGCCGGCGGCGCCGCCACGTAACCCCGTTACCCAGCAAACCACCACCACAGGGCGCCACGCCAGGCCCCGCCCAGAAGTCACCAAACAAACAGGACGCCGAAGGACGCCAACGCACACGACAACGGGCACCACTACGCCCAAAGGCACTGAACCCAGGCCCGCTACCGTCGCAACCGCCTAACCCAGCCAAAACCCAAACACAAATCGAACCCGAGCCACACCCCGAAACCGCTAACCCTTGACTCCTAACCAGGCCCGCCAAGGGAACAACGTAACCACAGCCCACACCCACAGCCCACACAGCCGCCTAACCAGCCAGCTCCAGAAGCAAAGAGACACCTAACCAAACCCACCCTGGCCCATGCCCGTGTACATCAGGACGCGCGAGTCGCACCCCTGGGGCGCGACCGCCGCCACAGCACCGACGACACACGCCAGAGGACACAACACTACTGCACCGCCGCACCAGCTGTCCGTGCCTGTGCCTGCAGTGTACGCGCGCCCCTGTTTTCCTTTTTTTTCCATCAAAAAAAAAAGAAGGAAAATAAGGGGGGGAGGAAGAGGGACACAACCACCAATGGCACACGCGCACCGCACACAGCGCGCACACCGGTGAACGGGCGCCACGAGGGCCATGACACCGCACACGCGCGTGCACCGAGGGCAACAAAGGGACGAGACACCACGGCCTGGCACACCGGTGAACAAGAGCCAAGAGACCCGGGACACCGCGCACGCAAAGCAACACACCGAGCGAGCGCACCGGTGAACAGGAGCCAAGTGGCCAAGGACACCGCACAAGCAACACAACACACCGAGCGGGCACACCGGTGAGCGGAGGCCAAGGGGCCCAGGACGACACACACGCAACACAACACACCGAGCGAACACACCGGTGAACAGGAGCCAAATGGCCCAGGACACCGCAGACACAACACAACAAACCGCGCGGGCACACCAGTGTACAGGAGCCAAGTGGCCCAGGACACCGCACACGCAACACAACACACCGAGCGGGCACACCGGTGAACAGGAGCCAAGTGGCCCAGGACACCGCACACGCAAAGCAACACACCGAGCGGGCGCACCGGTGAACAGGAGCCAAGTGGCCCGGGACACTGCACACGCAACATGACACACCCAGCGGGCGCACCAGTGAACGGGAGCCTAGTTGTTCAGGACACCGCACAGGCAACACAACACACCGAGCGAGCACACCGGTGAAGAGGAGCCAAGTGGCCCATGACACCGCAGACACAACACAGCAAACCGCGCGGGCACGTACGGTGAACAGGAGCCAAGCGGCCCAGGACACTGCACACACGTAGGGCGGCTGAGGGACAGGAAAGAACCAACAGCCCGTGGGTCAGATGCACTGGGGCGACCCAGCCGACTCACCGGGCCAGTGGCAGGAGTGGTATTCCAAGGCCACTGGTCTGAGCCCGGCCAGGCTGCATCGGGGACCATGGCAAACGTCACCCGGAGCCATGGAAGCAACCGCTGACAGGCAAGCCGGTACACAGTCCAGGAGGGGGTCGCCTGCCAAGCAGAGTGGCGGTCGTACCGTAGACTAGCGGGAGCAATACCCCTTGTGGTGAGAGATACTCCACATGGCTGGGCAGCCCCCAGAGCTGCCGCACAAAGGAGGCAGCATGTGGCCCTACCCATGGACACATGTGGGGACACCCTCCAACCTGGGACACATGGACCGGGTGGCCGCGGCAATGCGTTCCCAAGCATATGCGGGAGCGGCTCAAGAGCACCTGATATAGGGCAGTGGGAGGGACAGGACGTCCCCTTGGTAAGACCTTTATCCTGCAATGTCAAAGGAGGCATCCCGAGCTCCCGAAAATACCTACCTACCTACCTTTTGAGGTAGGCTGATGCGTTTTCCTTTGTAGGTGATCTTGTTCTCATTGTCGTTTTTCATGAATGTTCTTTTTGTTCACTGAGTCGGCCCACTTCAATAGTGCGGTTGGCTTGGCTTTGATAAGACGTAGGTCGTATGCAGGTTTGACTTCCTGTTGAGAATGACTTGGTGTACCCCAAAACAAGGACATTTTCGAGTATAGTGATTGACGGCCACAAACGTCATCGAGAGTGATAAATGCGAGATTCGGCAAGGAAGGCTTAGTGAAAGGCTGTTTCATTTGGTGGTAATGATGGAAATGACGATGTGGCTGTACTGCACGCCCTAAATCGGCAAAATCCGGACCAAACATTTTCAATTTGGCTTTACTGCATTTTCCAAATGTTGTAATCAAACAAAAAAGCCACTCAGAAAGTGAGGGGTTCCATCTTGGTTCAGTCCATCACTACCCTATTGGGATATGGCCGAGTTGAACTCCTCCTTCTCTAGTGCATGCCACTGGAACAACGTTCTGCCTCCGCCCCAATTGCTGGCGTCAGTAACCAGGAAAATTTCACCTTATGCCTTAGGCACGCCCAAGCATTTAGTGCTGGCCACTTTGTCCCTGAGGTCGTTAAACGCTTGTTGCTCATCAGGGCCCCAGCGCCAAGTAGTGCTCTTCTTGCTATGGTCCGTCAGGATGGCGCTGGTATAGGTGAAATTCTTTATGTGGCGGCGGTAGAAGTTGCATGCCCCAATGAAGCTGCGTACATCATGGAGTCCTTTCTTGGGGTCTTCAGGTCGTACTTTAGCATCTGTCAGGGCTTTCGCCTTAGAGACTGCCGGGGTCGGCCACGCGTAGCCAATGTTGGGCCCCAGGTACTGCATAGTCTCCTGCATGACCTCACACTTCTCCAGCTTGACTCTTGTGTGCTTCTCCCTGCAGACCCCAAAGAATTCGCTTAGCAGGATTAGGTGATCCTCGTGGGTGTTCCTTCCCTGGCATACATCGTCGATATGTGCTTCCATCTTGGCACCTCGGGATATGAGTTCTTGCACCACGTGTCTACGACGTAGGATGAACAGTATCTTGTTCAAAAGCCCTTGGAAAAGAGCGGGTGCGGTGGCCACAACAAAGGGCATGACCTTGCACTTGAACACCCTCCCCTGAGGGGTGATCAATGCCAGTAGCTCTTGGGCATGGGGCGTCAAGTCTACCTGCCAGAAGCCACTTTGCTTGTCCATCTTAGTCGCGTAGCGGCAGGGGGCTATCTTCTCCAAGGTCGACTCGATGTTTGCAATGAACCCTGAGTGGTGCAAGGTTTTCTTGGTCAGCTCTCCATAGTCCACTACCAGGCGCTTGGCTGTAGACCCAGGCTTAGCCAGCAGGAAACAGGGGCTACAGTGCTGGGGGTAGTCCCCATCTTTGTACTCTGGGACCAGGCAGGTGTTGATACACCCTTGTATATATTGCTCGATCTTATCTGCCTGCTCTTCAGCAGCCGGGTAGGTCCTCCGACGTCTCTTGTGACCAACGAACGCAGGTTCCAGCTTGCCGTTTTACAGGCCCAGCTCATGACAGGAGGCTGGACGGGCTGGTTCACCAAACACCTCCAGGTAGGTCCTGATCAGCTTCTGTACTGTCAGGTTCAAGGGTTTGATCTCATCCTCCAGGTCCTCGTCAGAGTGTAGGTTGCTTGCCCCTTGGTGTATAGAAGCAGAGGAGTGGTCCTCAACCAGCTCCGCGTATTTGGCAGGGTCTTTCAGCCCTTGATAGGCATATAGTAGGTCCCGCTCCACCGTCTCTGGTGGTCGATTGCAGCATTAGCACGCTCGAGGAGGTTTGCGTACACATTCCTCTGAGAGTTCATCTTGTTTCGGGGGTCCACACATGGGCACCCCACAAGCTCTTCATGAGCTTCAGGTCCAGCTCTTGTTGCCAGGTGGTTATGTTGTGTTCCGGGTCCTCCTTCAGCTCGGAAATATCTCCCATAGACCCTTGCTTCAACGGCCATGAGCTGCGGGTAGCTCTACCGTTAGATAGCCTTTTCGCCACCGCTCTCCCCTTGGAGTCCACATACTCTCTCAGCCCCAACCGGGGGTCCAACCTCTCGTCCAATGGCTCCTCTCCCCTCATGGAGAATGGGTCTTCTGCGGGGTAGCGTACTCGGCGTTCTCCACTTCCTCCATGCAAGTCTGGACGTAGAAGGCGTCATGGTCGGCTTCCTCATCAGAATGTATTGAGCTTGGTAGCTCGGATAGCCCACTCTCGGAGACTACATCAGGATTAGGTACATGACAGGGGGTACTGGGGGCAACAGCATCCAGCACGACGTACTCATTCCCCTCCAGGAGTAGTCTCCACATCGTCGAGAGGCCGGAGTCGGTCTTTCAGGACATCAAGGGTGTAGCCGCTGCTCTCTCGTTGACTCTCCTGGACCAGAGCAGGGTTTACAACTTCCAACGATACTGAAGCCAGGCTCCGTCCCCAACGCTTCACATACTCCCCCATCCTGGTTTCCCAATAGGCGTCTTCCTGCCCAGAGGCACGTAGATTGCATCGTCCGACAGCTGGGTCGAGGTTAGTGTCAGCTTCTCCAATAGAGTACGCCAGTACTGATTTCCCCCATGGGCTTCCGGATCGGGAGAACACAGGGCCAAAATGGAACGCTCCAGGGCCACCTTGGTCAGGACCTTCCCCAGTTCACTGAACCTGGGGTTCCCGTAGGCCATCCCGAAAGAGGGCCAATCAAACTTGTGGCAGCAATTTTGCCCGTTGCTGCAGTAGAGGTCCAGGCCGTCCTGCTTGTCACTGACGAACAATTCGACGTCCAGGTCCCCTCTGGAGTATCCCAAATTCTTTAGACCTAGGTGTAGGCCACCCCCAAGGAGCTGATAGTCCTCCGTTTTGGAGGTAACCATCATCGTTGAGGGCTCCTTGTTGCATACCATTAGGTAGCTTGACTTGTGCTCAGACTGATCCAGGTGTACAGATTCCCGTCCGTCACCATGGTCCACATGAAGGACATAGGGCGCTTGCAAATAGGTAGGTAGGTGCACTCGGTCGTGGAGAGGCGCCCCATGGTTCCCGCTGGCGTCGTGGCTGTGACGAACAGGAAGAGGCTCCGCGCTTGAAGAGGGGAGGCGACTTACATCCTGCTAGACCTGACTGGTGGCCCCCAACAGAGCGGCCCCGGGCAACACCGGGAGGGCTGATCGCCGCCAGCGTGACTGCTTGTCATTCCGGGAGGGTAGGACCCCGTGCTTGCGTACGTCCCCTCCTTTGGGCGGAACCCTAGGGGTTCACCAGACTTCCTGGCGTATCCCGTTCCCAAGGCATGCATGCATGCACTTGGTACCGGGATTCCGAGGTGCTTGGGTGTCGCATGCTCCGCCTCATGTCTCAAAGCAGCGCAGGCCTTAGGACGCAGCCTTACCCCCGGTCTCCAGATCTTGTTTTGCCGGGTCACCTGCATGGCACGGGCTGCCTCAGTGCCCGGGCTATGGACACTGGGTTTCCTACTGTTGCGTGGCGCTTGTGTTCGGGTCTGGCTTGTGCTTGGGCTCTGGTTTCGGATGCGCCCCGCCACTCCTGGCTTGGGTGTCGGGGTTTGTGTCTGCTTGTGTGCGCGATCCGCTTGAACCCCGCCACTCCTGGCTGGGGTGTGCAGGGTGGATGTGTGTGCTTCGGCTCGGGTTTCGGCTGCGCTCCGCCACTCCTGGCTGGGGTGTTTGGCTGTGTGTGTGCTTGTGTGTGTGCTCCCCTTGTACCCCGCCACTCCTGGCTGGGGTGTACGGTGCGGCTGTGTGTGCTTGGGCTCGGGTTTTGGCTGCGCCCCGCCTCTCTTGGTTGGGGTGTTGGGGTGTGCGTCTTTGTGTACGCGCTCTGCTTGTACTCCGCCGCTCCTGGCTGGGGTGTGCGGCGTCGGTGTGTTTGCTCGGGGTCGGGTTTCGGCTGCGCCCCGCCACTCCTGGCTGGGGTGTTGGGCTGTGTGTGTGCTTGTCTGCGCGCTCGGCTTGTACCCCGCCTCTCCTGGCTGGGCTGTGTGGTGTGGGTGTGTGTGCTTGGGCTCGGGTTTCGGCTCCGCCCCGCCACTCCTGGCTGGGATGATGGGGTGTGTGTGTGCTTGTGTGCACGCTCCGCTTGTACCCCGCCACTCCTGGCTGGGTTGTGCTGTGTGGGTGTGTGTGCTTGGGCTCAGGTTTCGGCTGCGCCTCGCCTCCCCTGGCTTGGGTGTTGCGGTGTGCTTGTTTGTGTCCTCGCTCTGCTTGTACCCTGCCAATCCTGGCTGGGTTGTGCTGTGTGGGTGTGTGTGCTTGAGCTCGGGTTTCGGCTGCGCATCGCCTCTTCTGACTTGGGTTATGGGGTGTGCGTGTTTGTGTGCTCGCTCCGCTTGTACCTCGCCACTCCTGGCTGGGGTGTGCGGCGTGGGTGTGTGTGCTTCGACTTGGGTTTCGGCTGTGCCCCGCCACTCTTGGCTGGGGTGATGGCGTGTTTGTGTGTTCGTGTGCGGCCTCTACTGGTGCCCCGCCACTCCTGGCTGGGGTGTGCGGTGTGGGTCAGTGCGCTTGGGCTCCGGCTTCAGCTGCGCCCTGCCACTCCTGGCTCGGGTATTGGGGTGTGCCTGTGCGTGCTTCGCTTGTACCCCGTCACTCCTCGCTGGGGTGTGCTGTGTGGGCGTGTGTGCTTTGGGCTCCGGTTGCGGCTGCACCCCACCCCCCCTTGCTGGAGTGTTGGGGTGTGTGTGCGCTCGTGCGCACGCTTCGCTTGTACCCCGCCACTCCTGGCTGGGGTGTACGGTGCGGGTGTGTGTGCGTGGGCTCGGGTTTCGGCTGCGCCCTGCCACTCCTGGTTGGCGTGTTGGGGTCTGTGTGCGCTCGCGTGCGCGCTCTTCCTTTACCCTGCCACTCCTGGCTTCGGTGTGCGGTGTCGACGTGTGTGCCTCGGCTTGGGTTTCGGCTGCGCCCCGCCTCTCGTTGCTGGGCTGTAGGGCTGTGTGTGTGTTTGTGTGCTCGCTCCGCTTGCGCCCCCCTACTCCTGGCCGGGGTGTGCGGCGTGGGTGTGTGTGCTTGGGCTCGGGTTTCGGCTGCGCCCCACCACTCCCGGCTGGGGTGTAGGGGTGTGTGTGTGTTCGTGTGCGCCCTCTGCTGGTGCCCCGCCACTCCTGGCTGGGGTGCGCCGTGTGGGTGGGTGTGCTTGGGCTCTGGCTTCGGCTGCGCCCCGCCCCTCCTGGCCCGGGTGTTGGGGTGTGCGTGTTTGTCTGCTCGCACCGCTTGTGCCCCGCCACTCCTGGCTGGGGTGTGCGGTGTGGGCGTGTGTGCTTGGGCTTGGGTTTCGGCTGCGCCCCGTCACTCCTGGCTGGGGTGTTGGGTTGTGTGTGCGCTCGTGTGCGCGCTCCGCTTCCACCCCGCCTCTCCTGGCACGGGTGTACGGTGGGGCTGTGTGTGCTTGGGCTCGGGTTTCGGCTGCGCCCCGCCAATCCTTGCTGGGGTGTCGGGGTGTGTGTGTGCTTGTGTGTGTGCTCTGTTTGTACCCCGCCACTCCTGGCTGGGGTGTGCTGTGTCGGTGTGTGTGCTTCGGGTTGGGTTTCGGCTGCGCGCCGCCACTCCTGGCTGGGGTGTTAGGGTGTGTGTGCGTTTGCGTGCGCACTCCTCTTATACCCTGCCACTCCTGGCTGGGGTGTGTGGTGTGGGTGTGTGTGCTTGGGCTCGGGTTTCGGCTGCGCCCCGCCACTACTGGCTCGGGTGTCAGGGTGTGTGTGTGCTTGTGTGCGCGCTCCGCTTGTACCCCGCCACCCCTGGCTTGGGTTTGTGGTGTGTGGGTTTGGTGTTGCCTTGCACCTGTTACTGTGCCGTGGCTCGTTGCGTGTTGTGCGCGCTGCCCGGGTTTGCGGAACCCGGTGGCCGTTGTCGCTTGGCACCAGTCCGTGTGCCTTGTTTGTGGCCGGCGGTGTGCCTCTCTGGCGTGCCTAGTGGTGCCGCATGGTGCGCCGCGCCTTGTCTGGTCTGGTTGCTGTCGGTGCTGCGGCTGGCTTTTCCGATGCCGTGGTGCCTTTCCCCACCCCGGGGGCTTGCGCCTCCGGCTTTACTGGGTTGCTGCGCGGGGCGCGCAAAGGCTGGTCGAGAACCGGGCTCATTGTGCCTGCCGCTGGCCCCCGCCGAGGCAGGGGCGCTGGGCTCGCTCCGCGTCGTACCCGCTCGGGGCCCGCGGTGGGGTTGTCCCTGGCGGATCCCTCTGGCGTCGGTCCTGGGCTGCGTGCGGCGCGGTGGTGTGCGTGTGTGGACCCGGTCACTGACGCGTCCGGTTTCCCGTACCGTCCGTCTTTCGACGGGGGACTCGGGGGACTTGCAGCGCGCGGGATGGAATCTGGGGTGCTCGGCGAAGAGGTCGCTCCCCAGAACAGAGTCGAAGGCTTCAGTGTCCATCACATAGAACCAGTGGGCACTGCTCCCAGATCCCATAGGCACGTCCACCTTGCAGTCCCCACAACTGTGCACCACGTGGCCATCCCCGATGCAAATGGCAGCGGTAGGCATGATGTTCTTCAGGTCCCCACGAGGTGAAACGTTCTTGGCCACAATCGATATAATGGCCCCAGTATCCAGTACCCCCAGGTATTCTCGTCCCCCAAGACCGATGCGTACCCAGAACACCAGGTCCGTAGACTCCCAAGAGCGTCCCTGTCAGAACTCCACGGAACAGGTCACACCCAACCCCTTTTTGCGCAGTTTTCGCGCTGTCCGCAATGAAGCGGGAATTTGTACGGGGGTTAGACTCCTCCCCATCTTCGTTGCCGAGCTTAGCTCCTTGTTGTTGTTGCGCTTGCGTCAGGGAGGGGGTCGTAGGCCCTGGGTTTTGCTGCACTCCAGAGGCCTCAGGGTTGGTCCCCACTGGTTTAGGGTTGGAGTTTCCCGAGGACCTGTCCTGGCTCTTCTACTTCTTGTCAGGGCCTCCGCGTCCTCCACCTTTGCCTTGTTCGTGGCCTTTGCCTTTGCCTCGTCCTTGGGACTTCCCCTTGCCCTTCTTGCCATTGCTCTTGCCTCAACGGCCTCCACCGCCATTCTGAGCCTCGCGCTGATTGTGGTAGCACTCATCTCCGTAGTGCTTGCGCTTGCCACAGAAGGCACAGGTACACCCGTAGTGGTCGGCATCTTGGCCGTCCCGCAAGTGTTGGTGTCCTGCTTCTTGCCCTGGACCACGAAGCACTGGTGTTGGTCGCAGTCCGGGGCATGCGCAACGCCGCCCTGCTCGTCTCTGGTGTCAACCCAGAACAGGTCTTGTACATTGCTCATGTAGCAAGCGTTCTTGGGGGTAGTCCCTTGTCCAGGTTGAGGTCCTTGATACCCACGGCCATGTTTCCCAGTGTTGCCGCCTCCAGGACGGTAGGCGTTAAGTTGCTGATCACTCTCCTTCTCCAGTGCCAGCTCCAACAGAGATACAGACAAGTCCTCATAGGTGAGGGTTCTTGCTTTGCGCTCCGCGGTAGCCCGACACTCAGCCCACACGTCTCGTGGAATCTTGGCCACCAACCAGAAAAGCAGGTGGTCGCGCCCGTGAGATTCGGACGTCAGTCGCCAAACCAAATGGTCCACGTCAGCCAGTAGTTCTTAGATACACGCAGTTGTTGGGCAACATGGATACCCTTCTGGATGTCTGTCTGGATGGATAGGTCGGTCTCATAGGAGGGGTATTGCCTCCCAAGGGCAACCAACACATCGGCGAACGTCGCGGACTTTGTCCCGATCTGCTTGACTTACTTCTCCAGGTACTGGCTCTTGCAACATTGCAAGACTAGGTCACACTCCACCCGCTCACTAGCATTCGTCTGGCCAGTCATCCTGAGGACCCGACCAACACTCTCCGTAACCTTGCTGAGGTCCTTCTCAGTGCCCTCAGGTAGGTCTCTCACAATTTTTGAGGTGTCGATAGCCTTTGCCGCCTTGGAGCAACGCCTCTCGTGGTGCCTGCTCTTCCTCTTATTTTTCTTCTTTTTGTCACTCGGGTTCTCGGCGTCCTCAGGATCATTGTCCTCAGAGGCTGAAGCTGACGATAAGGATGGCGGTTTGACGTCTGAAGGGTCAGCCCCCAAGTCACTGGTGCCATAGGGCTCAACACCAACCATAGACTTCATGGCTGTCAGCCCGAGCCGGTCCAGCTCACCACGTGTGGACGTCTCGTCTTGGCTGTAGGGCGGTTCTGCCGTTTTTGGCACGAGAGGGCTTCTTGGAACAGCTGCAGGGGTCAGTACAGGTCGGCTCCTAACACCAGCTAGAGTATGAACTAACCGGCGACCAGGTTGTTGGCCTGTAGTCGGTGTGGGGAAGCTCCCATGGTCAGAGGTGACCCATAAGATGGCATCAGGGGCTTCAATTTGTCCCGGATTTCTTGACTGAGGTTGGTGACTAGCTCATCGGTAGTGCTACTGAGACCTTCGTTTATCTACGAACCCGTCAGGTACCTGATTTCTACCTGTTAGAGAATCTTCGAGACCCCCTGCTTGGTCATCCACAAGCCTCAGCACCTTCCAGGGCACTCAGCGAAGTAAAGCTAGGCTCTGGCATGGTATAGCCAGGCATTGGAAGAGGGCAAAAACCGACAGGGGCCCTATGATAGGCACCAGGTTCAGGACAGGGGGTCGGCTGGTGAATACGAACGTAGGATGAGCCAGAGGCCACTGGTTCGCTGACTGAAGGTGCCATAGGTGGCTCAATACCAAGTAGTTGCACACCGTGGGTTGGATAAGGCATGCCAAAAATTGCTGTGCCCTCTGCCACTGATGAAGTGGTTGTAGGAGAGGATGTTGCTGGATATGTAACTGGCAGTTGAAAGAAGAATGTAGTTTTCCGCCGTGGTTTGAGCTTTCCATGTTTAGCCATGCCACCAACACTCTAACACCGTGTCCGGTTGGTTTTTGTTTTCCTCTTCGAAGATAGTCTTGAGGGCCTGGGAGTACAGTCTTGAAGAGTGTTACGTGTCCGCCGCGTTCCGTCTATCATTGGGCTGGTGAAGGTAAACTATTTTGCGGTGGAACACAGAGTTCTTCCAGTTTGTGAGTGGCTCGTGTACGTTGGTGATTGAGTATTGGGGGTTGTGGTCCACTTTGATTCTGTTGAGAGAGACGTGAAGTTCGTCTTCGTCGCCGCCTAGTTGCCATTTGCTGGTGTCATACAGGAATTGCCTTTCCTTTGAGGTAGGCTGTTGCGTTTTTCGTCGTAGGTGATCTTGTTCTCCTTGTCGTTTTTCATGAAAACGAAGTCATTTTGGCTGCTCTTTTTGTCCACTGAGTCGGCCCACTTCATTAGTGCAGTTGGCTCGGCTCTGATAAGACGTAGGTCGTATGCGGGTTTGACTTCCGGTTGAGAATGACTTGGTTTACCCGAAAACAAGGACATTTTCGAGTAGACAAAATCGTCGAGAGTGATAAATGCCAGACTTGGCAAGGAAGCCTTAGTGAAAGGCTCTTTTATTCGGTGGTAATGACGAGGCGGCTGTACTGCACGCCCGAAATCGGCAAAATCTGGACCAATTATTTTCAATTTGGCTTTAATGCATTTTTCAAAATGCTGTAATTGAAAAAAATGACATTCAGAAAGTGAGGGGTTCCATGTTGGTTCAGTCAATCAGTACCCCATTGGGATATGGCCGAGTTGCATTCCTCCCTCTCTAATGCTTGCCACTGGAAAAACGTTCCGCCTCTGGCCACATTGCTGCCGTCAGTAACCAGGTTAATTTCACCCTATGCCTTAGGCACTCCCAAGCATTTAGTGTTGGCCACTTTGTCCCTGAGGTCGTTAAATGCTTGTTGCTCATGAGGGCGCAGAGCCAAGAAGTGCTCTTCTTGATAAGGTCCGTCAGGATGGCGCTGGTATAGGTGAATTTCTTTATGTGGCGGCGGTAGACGTTGCACGCCCCAATGAAGCTGCATACATCATGGAGTCCTTTCTTGGGGTCTTCATGTCGTACCTTAACACCCATCAGGTGTTTGGCCTTAGCGATCGCCGGCGCTGACCACCCGTAGCCAATGTCGAACCCCAGGTACTGCATAGTCTCCTGCATGAACTCATACATCCCCAGCCTGAGTCCTGTGTGCTTCTCCTTGCATACAACAAAGAACTCGCCCAGCAGGATTAGGTGATCCTGTTGGGTGTTTGTTCCCAGGCATACATCGTCGATATCTGCATCCATCTGGGCACCTCGGGATATGAGTTCTTGCACCACGGGTCTACAAAGTGGTTGTCTGTTAAATACTTTTTCCTAGGGTTTATTACATTTTTGGTGCAAATGTGCAAAAATTTCGTTTAATAGCTTTAAAAAGCACGGCCCATACCTTCTTATCTAGGAAGCCGTTTTCCCTTCTGGTCCTGTTTTGGATAGTGCGCTTCTGTTGCGCTTGTCGGCGACTTTAAGTTTTGGACTGTAAATGACGATTTCCAACGTCTTTTTGTCAATTTTTAGCGATTTGTATTCTTAAATTGCTAACCCTTTCGCTAAACCGCAGGATTCACTCCCTGTTGGTTCCATTTTCTATTCCTTTCAGCTCCTCGATTTTTATGTCCTCCATTGGGAGTATTGCTCTGCTCTGGCCCTTGGTCAGGATGTTTACTAAGAGGCTGTTTATACAGCCATCGCCGTCTGCATTAGAACGTTCGACTGTACCCTAGTGGGCAAGCATGTGTGCTCTAGCAAGGGAGTCCTGGGTTCAAACCCCACTACCCCCAAAATTTTACGCAACGTTTTCGCCGCACGCTGGCGATTTTCGAGGAATGCCCAATCGAAGAGACATCATTCACGGTACATTACACTTTTTTTCAAGGGTACCTACAGTGTGGTAAGCTTCTATGAGCTGATGGGAGTGTAATTCGCTGGTTTGATGGATTTTCTGAGGTAATGTTGGGGAAATTGGAGCACTTTTCCTTGGTCCTACTAGGTTGATCAACTAGTACTTCAGGGGGGATTCAGAAAAAGTCACTGCGATGTCCTGCTTGGGGAATCTGATCCAGGCCAGGCAGCCCCTAAACCTTGAGTCCATGCTGAGACTAACACGTAGTCATTTCTATCATTCTTTTGAAGCTTGAAGTACACTTTCTCAAAGTAACCAGGGTTTTGATCCTAGCCCCCCATGAAGTTCACCCCTACCACTCAACAGAGCGGAGGTATCTTCCTTCATGGAGGTAATACCGAAATAAAGTAGGCACTTGTTGCCTAGGTACTTGTAGGTTAAGCCTAGTGGTCCCCCACCTCAAGACCCCCATACTCAATTGTTTCTATCACTTATTGTGGTTCTACTTGTTAACTGAATCTGAATTCAGTTGCTTGGCCATGCTGGCCAAGCCATATCCTCTGTCTGGCCCAACTCCTTTGCCGCAGACTCCATTGTGTCATAAAGAGTGCACATGAAGTGCTTGGTACTATCTTGGGGACCTGAGTCATGTCACGTTTCACATAAAATCATCAATTTGGTTTATAAACCATTGGAGAATTGTATTTAGATCCACATTTGTCTATCTGCGGCCCCTCTTTGTTACACATATTTTAATTGTGGAAGGACCTATCCTGGTTTGATTGATCCGGTGCCTGGACTTGCTCTACTTTATCTTTGTGTTGACTTCATTTTGACTTGTGGAAAATCAGCAAGGTTTTTCTAAAACAAATACAAGGCAAAAGCACAAGTGTGAGCAAACCAGAAACCTTTTCTGATAGCAGAAGAAGGCCCTAAAAGACCAAAGCAGACCACGAAGAACACCAAGAAAAACCTG
The DNA here is from genome assembly GCA_964036045.1 of Eutreptiella sp. 'Long Island Sound 2002'. Lineage (NCBI taxonomy): Eukaryota > Euglenozoa > Euglenophyceae > Eutreptiales > Eutreptiaceae > Eutreptiella > Eutreptiella sp. 'Long Island Sound 2002'. Next base: position 44,550,551 of record OZ038379.1, on the reverse strand, counting down.
TTTCCTGAACTGTGGAGATGTCTGTCACGCTCAACGCCAAAACAGTGCCGATCACAAGCACCAGGTCAAAGACTGATGATGTGAGAGTTCGACTTTAATCCACAAGCAGTGTACCAGTTGATACTGTTGCTCTAGTAGAACATGCAGAATCAACAGGGGAGGATGAAATTACAGAGATATATACAGAAGGAGTCCGCCCGTGCGCAAGCGCTGAAGCGCCCGGCTTAACGCGAGGGAACATCATGCGCCTCAAAGGCAAGGACCCTGTGGCAGCCGCCTTAGCTTCGACTGTGTCCTCGATGCCCCGATCCGAAACTACGCCTACCCCAGGGATCGAATTGGCCAATGCCAAGGTCAAGGCCTGGCAAGGAGCAGCAAGGAAAGGAAAGGGGAAGGATGCTCCTGTGGGAACGATGTTCGGAGCTACTTGGGACGAGGAGACGTTCGAGATACCTCACGGCGAAATGGACTGGTCAGTATCGGCCCAAGCATCAGAGCGGAACCCGAGTGGGTGTCTGAAGAACGTACGCCTCTGGAAGAACCGAAGGAACATGAATGCCCGAAGCCTGGCCTCAGTCCTAGGGCAGTGGCACCCGAACCTACGTGCGTGGATCGAGGTTTGCCCCCAGGCATGGCAGCACCTAAGCTTGGTCTCGATGAGACCATGGACTTGCTTTCCCGGGTCCCCAGTTTAGGCGATGAAGACCCAGATCTGAGTGCATTGTCAGCAGCACTCAAGACGAATTGGGGCTCTCCGATTTGAAGCATCCCCCACCTACCATGTCCCTGTGTGTTGAACTGTTGACCAGGGATGTGATTCGCTGCAGAGGCATCCGCAACTCGGAGCTCTTTCCACCCTCTTGTGAGGACTGTGCCTATCTGCAGTGTAGGTGACACCACAGAGGCTGAGATGAAAGGCGATGGCCTGGCAGCACTGACCCCACTGGCCACAGTGTACCCCTCATCCTCTTCAGGTAGAACAGCTGACCCAGGTGTACCAGGTAGGAGAACAAAGGCCATCGCTACGGCTAACCTTCAGATCCAACTCCCCGAGTTCGATCCCAAAAAGCTGCCTGATTGGGCTGGGGAGCTTTCCGAGTTTTTGCTCCTCACGCGTCAGCAACATGCTGATGTCCGGACCAAATGCACGCTCATTAAAACGTCGTGCAAAAACCATTTCCTTCAGCGGCAAGTAAAGACCGCTATCAGGAAGAGCTCCAACTGGGGCGACTTTCTGAAAAAACTGGAGCAAATGTAGCCGGTCTGCGAAACGGACCTGAGCAGTTGCCACCTGTCCCCCAATTCCCCACAGCTGCCTGCATCTCCTAGTCCGTGGCGCAGTTGAAAGAGCTCATGGGGCGTATGAACCCCTCGTCCTATGGGCCTACTGAGCCTCATCTGTGGCTTGTGGGGAAGATTCCTACCAGGAAATGGGAGAACTGCAGAGGGATGTCCGAGAGGAAATCTCGGACACACTCTTACGATGACCTGGTCGATCTGTTGATCGAATTTGCCATGGAGAGGGACAATGACTCCCACATGGACAAATATCTGCGCAAGCATCTGCGAAGGGAGACCCCTGCTGAGAAGGCTGCTGGGGGGAGGTTGCCTCAGCCCCACTCTAACCCCGGGAAGGGCCGTGGTTGGCAGCTGAAGCACATGACTGAGCCCCCCCCTCCAAAGGTAAAGGGGCCCCTAATGTTTTCTACTGTCGTCCTAGGGACAATAAAGTTGAACCCTGCCACGCGCCTGACTGTGACGGGCGAAGTGCGTGCATGCTTCAACTGAAGCGCACGCAGAAAACCAAAGATGGTCAGGAGGTAAAGCACCAAGACCATTTCCGCTGCACCATAACGTGCAGATACTGCGGCGAAAGGGGGCATTATGAAGATAAATGCCACATCAAAAGCCGCGACTCCGAAAAACTTAAGAACGCGGAAGAGGAACGGCGTAAGAACGCCGGTAAGGGTGGTAGACCCGATGGGGAGGGGCCTAACCCTGGAGGTTTTAAGGGTAAGGGTAACCCTGGCGGGGGACAAAGGTTCTCAGCCCCCCCCATTGGTGGAGGAGGAGCACCCAACCCCACACCTGAGGGTGAGCCGTCAGGTGAAAAAAGGCCTGCCCCCTCCACCCCCAGCGCTGGTGGGGCCAACAACAGCAGCGAGAACACCAAGAAGCGCCGCCTCAACTGGCACTCTAAGTGCCTGCAAGCCGCTGGGGTTGAGGTGAAGTTCCCTGAAGAGGGATAGGGGGCCGGCTCCGAGGATGAAGATTTGATTTTGTGGATTACGGTGAAAATTGATGATCAGGTGTACAAGGCTGTCTTAGATTGTCTTTCTTGTCTTTCAATCGTGGCCAGCAGACTGCTGAAACAAGCGAAGATCCGGAAAACCAAAACCATGGCCATAAGGATTTTGGATGGTCGGACCATCCATTCCCTGTGGGGGGTCCATGTGACCGTTTGTCCCTGCCATGGGCAGGTGATTCAGAACCGCAAAGTGCTGGAAACCTACGCCTTTGACATTGTCATAGGCACAGATTTTTTGCGCTGTAACCCCCAGGTGAAACTGTTGTCTTTGCAACGTCCCTATGCCCTTCACTGTGACTTTGGCAGTGGGCTTTTCTCTGTCCCTCTGGAGCTGTCAGGACGAAAAAAATCCGGTCTACGCTACGTGAACCGCTCTTATCGAACTGAAAACTCTGAGTTGGTGCAGCCCGCCTTGGAAAATCGGCTGGCCGCCCTGCAGGTAGACCTAAATGAAGTTCAGAAGGAATTGTTCGCGGGTAAAGAGCAGCATGTGATGCAGCTCTATTGCTCGCGGTATCTCAATAACGCCTATCACTTATATCGGAGATCGATGGGGTTGTGCTATGCTAACCCCCCATTCTCTTAACTCGCTGAGGTGCTTACCACAATTGCCCTTCAAGGAGCGAGAGTGCTTCTGTGTACCCCCGACTGGGGTACCACGGGGGAACATGCCTATTGGAGACGACTGTTGGACCGTATGACAGTCGGAAGAACCGAACTCTGCAATGATCCGATCTACGTGCCTGAGGACTCTCAGGAGACCATGCCCGCCCCTGAATGGGGCAGCTCCTTGTCCATCGTAGATGGCTCTCTAAACCCCGTACCAGTGAGTGACCTCGACCAGGTGGTACTCAAGGACTTGATGACCAAAAACAGATGCCTTACCCTCCTGGGTCTCAAGAAAAGATCCGAGTACTCTTCCGTCACTACTACGAGTGGTGAGTGCTCCGATGAGCAGGAGAGTCCAGCAGTCTCCACACCTTTGGCTGTTGCTGACAGCCCCCTAAGTGATATCGCCAGTGCTATACGCCCGGTTGACCTGGAAGTGCGGACACTGAAGCACAGCGCTTTCCTAACGCAGCTGCTTATGGATGAGGTGGATCTCCGTGAGTCTACTCATGGCGGGTCTAATGACCATGCCGTTTTCTCCATGCAGGCCACAGATGGCCCTACAGGTCAGGTACCTGGCGCTGAACCCTCACCCAACAACATGCCCGTTTCTTTGTACCATGTACAGGATCTCGAGCAGGTTGTATGGGCCACGCTGAGGGTATCGAGCAACAGACCCGCCTGGACCTCCTCAAGAGGACCTGTAAAACGTCTATATGGTCCGAGGAGGATGATGAAGAGATGATTCCTCCCGATCCTGAGGTACCTCTGGTATACTCCCTTCACTATGCCGAGCAGGGTCGCCAGGACTGGGAGGATGAATTACCCCCTGAAACAATGGGGCATATGAAGAAACAGGAAAATGGGAAGAGCAACCTCCATGCTGAGGAGATTTTCGTTGAGGAACGGGAGAGCATGAACCTAGACCCCCGTCTCAGTAAGCTCATCCAGAAATACCAGCAGGTCTTTGGAGCATTGCCCCCACCCCTGTCTTGCAAAAAACTGGTCCAGATGGACCTCAAACTCAAACCCGAGTTTGAAGGCTCTGGGGAGAGATGGCGTCCGTACCCCGCCCCACAAGACCAGGTTGACGAGAACGAACGCCAGATCCAGGAATGCATAGATGCTGGCCTCGTCGAGGAATATAAACACGAGGACTATCCCCGCCATTGTAGCCCTTGTTTTCTATTGGCTACACCTGGCTCCACTGCCATGCGCTTGGTTGTTGACTACGGAGACGTCAACAAAAAGACCAAAAAACCACTCAGGGAGTATCCCCAACATGGAGAGCTCCCTGCAGAGAATCGCTACATGCCGATTGGCAACTAAGATGGACAAGCGCAGTGGCTTCTGACACGTAGACCTAACACGAGCAGCCCAGGAACTGCTCGCCTTTGTAAACCCTAAGGGCCGTGTCTTCCGCTGGAAGGGCATTGCATTCGATGTCGCGAATGCCGATGCGCTCTTTCAGGAGGTGATGAATAAAATCCTATATATCCTGAGACGCAGACCCCTTGTACAGGAACTGGTTTCCACCGGGGCTGAGATGGAGGCACACATCGATGACATGAGCCTGGGTACTAATACCCAGGAGGATCATGACCTCCTCCTACAAGAGTTTTTCACTGTCTGTCAGGAGAACCTTCTCCGCATCAAACTCTCAAAATGTGAGTTCATGCGTGAGAAGATGGAGTATCTAGGTATTGATGTTGGGTATGGCTGGTGGAAACCAGCCGCATCTAAGATGCAACCCCTGCAGGACATGCACGTACGTGAGGACCCTAAGTGGGGTCTGCACGACGTTCGAAGTTTCATTGGCGCCTTGAATTTTTACCGGCGCCATATCCACATTTTTACGTATTCATCAGCCCCCCTGACTGACCTTACAAAAAAATTCAACCCTTGGCGATGGATCGACAAGGAAGAGGCCTGTTTCCAGGAGTTGAAGAAGAACATTTCCTCTACCAACTGCCTTGGGGTATCCCGCCCTAAGGGCGAAAGAATACTCATGACACATGCCTGTGATGTACGGGGGGACGGTACCCTATACCAGTGGCAGGAGCTTAACCCCACTGAGTTGTCTCACTGCCAGTTTCAAACTTCAGGTCTGAACCGCGATTGAACCCTGAAGCATGACTACCCTGCCAATGAATGGCATTCGCTGCCTCTTCGTCGCTGGAACTGGAAGTGGAATCAAGCACAATCCAACTACAGTACCTACGACCAGGAACTCCTGGCTGGGATGCTCGTCATTTCTTCCCAGTCCCGTCAACTTGGCACCAACCCTATCGTCTGGCTCTGGGACCAAGAGGCTGTGATAACGTTCAGAAGGGTCCGCCTCCTGAAAAAGCGAAACTAAAGCGATGGTGCACCTACCTCAGTCAGTTCAGGCTGACTATCCACCATATACAGGGTATAAAGAACGAGATGGCTGACTAGATATCTCGTAACAACTTTGACGCCCTTTTAGGTGACAGCCCGGAGGCGTTGGCCAAAGAGGCGTTCCAGCGCATGAACATCCAGTTGGACCTAACCATGCGCAATGCAGGTGTACTGGAGGGCTGGAGTCTGAGGGACTACCATGTTGAGTACAAATGCGTACTCAACTCCCTCAGTGAAGGCCTAGAGGCACACCTGATAGACGGCGACCGTTGGTATAAACATGACCAATATCTGTATTATGAAGACCGTATAGTTGTGCCTGAGGCACAACTGGAAGGTTGCCTACAGTGGGCTCGTCTCAGTTCGGGGCACATAGGGTGCAACCGGTCTGTTGACTTTTTCAGGGACCGTTTCTACTCCCAACTAACCTGTGTTGAGCTACGTGCTCGTATGCAGTCCATTGTGGACTCCTGTGGCTGTCACGGCAGCAGACAGAGCGACTCACGTGACCGGGGACTGGTTTCCAGTCTGCCTATCTGCTACTGTGCTAATTCTCTGTTGTACATGGATTTCATCCACGGTCTGCCTAAGTTTGGTGGTTATGACAGTTGTTTTTTGATGCATGGGGGTTTCCCCCCGGTGAGCATTACTCAAAGCGGCCTAACCACGGGCAAGAGCGTTCATGGCGAGCCGAAGTCCAAAGCAAGAGAAAGTATGTTCACAAATAGTATAAGTACCTGTTCTTGCTGAGACCTGGGCACAGACCAGGTTCATCTGGGTGCAGTGCACTGCCCTGAATGGCACCAGTGGCCAGACAATAACCTAAGCTCTGCTGCGAAGGAGCAGAGTAATGTGCTGAAAAAAGGAAAAATTAAGAATAAGTGCAAGGAACCCTAAGCACTGACACCGTGGGGGGCGTCGCAGCTTACTCGCCACTGGCAGCCCGGCCAAAAAGGCGTCTGGCAAAGAGAATCATGAGAAAAGAGAAGCAAAAGGAGGACAGAGACTGGCTGCATGGGGCGCGGGTACCAAGGGCAGGGCCATAGGCCGAGTTATGACACTTGTTTGGTTGTCACCTGTGGCCTGAACCGTTTCACCCGTGCGTTCCCCTGCAAAAAAAAGATCACAGGGGAACAAACTGTGAACATTTTGGTTGAAAAATGGTTCGAACACTACGGGGCACCTAAGGAGGTGCACTCTGACAAGGACGTACATATCCGGAGCGATACCGGATGATACAAGCGAGTACTGGACGCCCTGAAAGTCCATGTAACCACAGTTGTGCCCTACACTCACACTTCTAGTCCTCTGTGCGACACACAGAACCGTGTGTCCGAGCGGAACCTGAGGATTCTGATACAACGGGAGCGTACCAAAGATTGGGTACGTCTGTTACCCTTGGGCAGTCCTAACCATGAACTCTCACGAGAGTTCTTCAACTCGCTATACCCCCCTCGAACTGTTCCATGCACCTATGATTTGACGGGCCAAAACGTCAGTTTTCTCAAAAAGTACCCCAAGAGCAATTTTTGGGACCACGACAGCATCTTTTTTGTTAGATTCAGCGCCCCCAAAATAGGGGAGGTCCTCATGACAACATTTTCAAAGGGCCCATTTACCCGTTTCTTCCAAAAAATGGCCCCAGGGGGGGGGCATTTACCAGATTTCACCAGACGTGGCACTAACTACCTGCATACAATTTTATTCAAAACGTACCCAAAAAGCAATTTTCTGGACTCCAGCAGCATGTTTTTCTTGGATTCAGCGCCCCCAAATTAGGGGGGGTCCTCACGAAGACATTGTTGAAAGGTTCATTTACCCGTTTCTTCCAAAAAATGGCCCCGGGGGGGGGGGGGTTTACCAGATTTCACCAGACGTGGCACTAACTACCTGCATACAACCTTACTCAAAACGTAACCAAAAAGCAATTTTTTGGACTTAAAATGCATTTTTTCTGGATTCAGCGCCCCCAAAATAGGGGGGGTCTTCATGAAAATAGTTTCAAAAGGCTGATTTACCCGTTTTTTCCAAAAAATGCTCATTCAGTCTTGGAAACCTTTCTTCATCTTCTGGGAGTTCCAACTTTGCAGCCTCCTTTTTCGCCTGTTTTGACGGTGCCATGACCCAACACTTTGCCCTGGAAACAATGTCAAGACGTGTTAGACGGTTCATAATTTCACGGCTACAAGGGCTACAAGCATTTTTTTTGGATGCAATGCCTCTTTGAAGGCCATCTAGCAAAAGAGCATTGCCATTGTATGGGTGCTGTGGTTCTATGTAGCGCACCAAGGCCGTTTGTAGCCGGTTTTGGTGTCAAAAGGCACCAAGAATGTCCATGCATACGAGAAGAATGCACGCACAAAAGATACATACCCTCACAGCAATGCGACATGGAGGCTTGGAACATGGTACAATGTGTGTTCCATCATGGTGCTATCACCATACGTCGCCCTTTGATTGTTTTGCTTGTTCATACTACCCCCTATGCTTCCCAAATGACATTGTAACCTTCCGAACAGGTTCTTTCTCTACATAACCACATTCGTGTTATAACTTGATTGCAACGAGGGCTACAAGCATTTCATTTGGATGCAATGCCTCTTCAAAGGCCATCTAACAATAGAGCATTGCCCTTGTATGGGTGCCCTGGTTCTATGGAGCGCACAAAGGCCGTTTGTAGCCGTCTTTAGTGTTAAAAGGGGGGGGGGGAGGATGAAAATTGCCTATAACGTTACGGCTGGGGAGGGCAGGGGACCAGAAATGTGCTCAGGATGTCGAGTATGCTTAGTTACACAACCCTATGTGCTCAGTTCCTGCGTGCCGTGGAAGGTACGCCCCAAATTGACCAAACAAACTATTTACGCTCGCGTCGCCGCCGCTAAATCGCGAATGAATGTGCGATTACGGGAAATCCCTAGTGAGTGCGATGCCAGATCAGAAATGCATTCTCCAGAAGATTCGAATGGTCAAAAATCGACTTCGCAGTCATGTAGAGATTTCCATGCTGTTTGCAAAAATGCCCAGATACTGAGTTACGTGACAAAATGAGATTTAAAATCATAGGTGGGGGGGCGTCCTGCGTGGTTTTTCAAAACCCCCTTTCCCAGAGGACTACAAGAGCCCCGTAGGGGACTGGCTGGAGCATAGGCAGGATGTGGCTAACCTGGCTAGAGCTAACCTGAAACACATTCGAGGACGTGAGTTGACTAGGGGTAACGGCAAGAGATGTCCTGCCCCCTTCAATGTAGGGGGCCTTGTGCTGCTACACAACTCCCGAATGCCGAGGTGGCCCCGCAACTGTCTGCAGGACCCTTACGTTGGGCCGTACCTCATTATAAAGATGGATGGATCCAGGATCCATGAAAGGTGCAGTCCCCGCCTAGGTGGAGAGCTACTCTGTGCAGCTAAATAGCTGAGACATTACCACTTGCCTGACGAACTGTCCTGGGACGAGTGGCGTCTATCTGACAGAGAGGTCGAGCGCATCGACCTAGAGAACGCTGCCACCCTTAGGAGGCAGACGAGCTCGAAGAAATGACTGCTGATGAGATGGCAGTCGATGGCTACTACGTCGTTGCAGGTATTACACGCCGGGAGGATAAAGAGAGCTGGAACCTCTCTACCGTGTGGGCCGGTTATGGGCAATCTGAGGCAACCTGGGAGCCCATGTCCGCCTTTATACAGCCAGATGGGAGTATGAACCCCGCCTTTTATTCCTACCTCATTGAGAACAACGAAGGAGAGCTACTAACCGTTGCTGAGACTCTGTCACAGCGTAGGAAGAAAAACTAACCTCCTCGTCCCTATCTATTTATTCTGCCTAACAGAACTGAGAAGGTTGCAAGTGTCAGGAGGCGGTGGTATACTCCAGACATCCCCTCCTCCCGTTGGGAGTCTCCTTCGGGCGACTCCTGCAGGAGTGTTGGCTCCCCCCGGAGGTACACGTCCCCTGCACCAAGGGCGAAGCAACACGGAGGATCGTCCGAACACTACCAGGCCACTTATCTTGTTTGCGGCCCAATGGTCGGTGCGTGCTATTACCCCAGCCTCCCACGGCACATTCTCTGCGCAGTGTGGTACCAAGAACGCGCCCACTCGCTGGACTAGTCGGCCGTGGGGTTGGTTCAGTCCGGGGTGCCCACCTCCATACGACCACCTCAACTGCAGGTCACCAGGACACAACGGGCTACGTGAAGGGTTTTCCCGCAGATTGGGACTCAAAGTTGAGGCCCTTTACTCGCAACCCCCTCTGTTTTCTAACCTCCCAAGGGCGGTGAGCACTGTTGTGCTGACAACTAGACATAATCAGTGTGTACCAGGACAGGTTGTGCCCTGCAGTCCCATGCCCCTGGTTACCAGCGTGAACCAGATAGCCGCTTATCAGGTTTGCAGCCACCCAGCGAGTGTGTGCCTTGTTGACCACGTGTTGCATGGGATATGCCCTAATGTTATGACCTTGGGGATCCAGCCAAGAGCGGTGGCTTTTCAGTCCAGGGGGGAATGACAAGCAAGGTGCTGTGAAGCAAGGTGTGTCCACCCCTCTTGGGGACAAAGTGCCCACAGTCAGGACCCCTAACTGGTCCAGACCCATGGGGTTCTACCCTTCTTGGCGGTGATACCATTCCCCTAAGTGTGCTACGTATGTCTTTTTGAGTATCACTTCACTCCCCGGCGTGGCGCCCCGTCGGGCTTTGCTGATGTCGGACCGAAAGTCCTAGTCAGGTATCATTACCACTTCTATGGCGCCCAATTTCTGTGCTGGATCCTATCTTTTGGGGAAGACGGCAAAACCCCTACCTACTAGAGGGGAGGGGTGGCCAAGTGTGCTGAGGGCATGCGAAACGCCTATTTTTCTAAAGGCCAAAAACTAACAAACTCCCCTGCCCACTACGAAAAGCACGCGGAGCAGGAGACACCACTACACTACACTCACTAACGCCAGCACCAGCCTTCGAAGGCAAGGTGAGCACAGCCGCACTTAGTCCCTGCCAGGCTTGCTGACCTTGCTGACCTTGCTGACCGTCGCCTGCGGCTTCCAGCAACACCCCCACACAGACGACGACCAACCACCCACAGCCCTGGGGGACATGCTCCATGACCTCTGGCATGCGAAGCAACAACTGGCGACCCTCCTCCACACCGACACCCCCCAAACCCACCGCCAGATACACCACTGCAGGACACAGATAGCCCAAATCAGGGCGGACCTGCAGCGGTGGCACATCCACAGGCAACAGCGCATCGCCCAGGAACACGAACGGTATGCGCAACATGAACTCCCCTACAAGGCCATCCGCCACCTCAACGACGCCATGACCGATACCGGCCACCGCACCATCACCACGGTCCGGCAGGAGGACGGCTCCCTCACCAACGACCCAGCCACAGTGCTCCAAGCCACCCAAGACAGCTTCCTCCGGCAACACACCCCCACCCAAGACGCACTGGACCCAGACACCCAGGCCAAAATCGACCGCCTCCCTCGGGTCTTCAACCACGCCCAGAGGAGGCACCTGGAAAAACGCCCCTTCACCATCCACGAAGTCCGGAAGGCCATCCACAGTCTCCGGCAACGTAAAACCCCAGGCTTCGACGGCCTCCCTGCAGAGGCATACTACCACCTCCCCGCCCACCTCCTCCGCGTCCTCGCCCACCGCCTCTGGGACATCGTCACGGGGCGGACCCCCCTGCCACCAGACTGGGCAAACGTTGTCCGCCCCCTCTACAAAAAAGGGGACTGGGCAAACCCGGACAACTGGCGCCCCATAGTCTGTGCGGTCACGGAGGTCAAAATCGTCTGGACCATCCTCCTGCGCCGCATCCGCCCCCACCTGGACCCCCACATACCAGCGAGCCTCTGGGGGGCCATCCCAGGCCGCTCCCCACACGAGGCCATCTTCCTCCAGGACACCATCGCGGACATGGACCCGGTGGACCTCATCATCGCCTCCCTCGACGTCAAGGGAGCCTTCCCGAACACCCCCTGGCTCCTTCTAGAAGCGGTGTGGAAGCGCCTAGGCCTCCCCTTCTACAACTTCACCTCCGACTACATCCGCACCCGCAAATACACGGTCCGCACAGGAGCAGGCCTCACCCCCTTCCTGGAGCCAGGCAGCGGGGTCCCCCAAGGGGGAGCAGAGGGCCCCTTCCTGTACCTTCTAGTGACGCTCCCCCTGGCCCTCGCAATCGAGCAGGACTACCCGGCCTACGCACCCTACCCCCTCCTCTCCCCCCTGGTCGGCTTCGCGGACGACACCAACCTCACCGTCGCGCACACCCCACACGACCCCCATACCCCGGACCCCGGACCAACGGTCACCCAACAGGCCAACGACTTACTGGACGTGACCGTCTCCTACCTCTCCCACAACAACCTCATCGTCCACCCCACAAAGTCAGTGGCCATGATCAAGGGCTCTGCCACACCTCCCACCCTAGGGCCACAAGGGCCCCCCATGCACGTCGTGACGACCACCACCCACCTGGGGGTAGTCCAGGCCGCCAACCCTGAGGACGCAACCCTCCCTCCCAAGTTGCAGTCGCACCTGGCCCATCTCCCCAGATATGCGTCCCCGACCACCAAGGCCCTCTCCCTGTCCCACCAGAGCCTGGCGTACTACCTCACCGGGGTCTTGAACGCCTCCATAGGCTTCCAAGCACTCCACCTGACACACCCCACCACCGCCCTCCAGCCGGCCACACGCGCCGTGACCAAGGCATGGGCAGCACACGGGGGCTGGCCCACCTCCATACCCACCCGCGCCATCCGAGCGGCATGGCCCCACTATGGAGACGCCATAGGGGACGAGGTGAAAGCGGCCTGTACCAGACACACCGCCCTCCTCCTTCACCGCATGACCCACAACCACTCACCGGAGGTCCGCGAGGTCACCGCCATCCGCCTTTAAGCCGCACAACGGGCCCGCAACACATGCCCGCGCTGGGTACTCCACCAGACGGGCATCCCCGCCGACATGAACACGCGCCTATGGAACCACCTGCAGCTTCTCCTCCCATCCCCACACCACGCCATACTCACCAACCACACGTGCCCAGAGAAAGGGCCACTAGCGGTCCTCTGCGGGGACCTCCACCATCAGCCCAAGGGCACCATCCACACCATAGACCTTGTCGGGGCCTCCATCACCGTAGTATACGTCACCCTCTCCCGAATGCGAGTCCTGCACCACAGCGGGGCACACCACACCCCCTTTCTACAGCTTCCCGAATGGCCACAATACCGCCTCTTCCACCAGTACCTCACGCAGACGGCACGAGCAGCGGGACACACTCTACCGGGCAGCAAAGACATGCGCACAGCCTACCGGGAATTCACAAAGCAACACCCGCGACCCATCCCAGCCACACCGCCCTACGCACCCACCGGATCGAAACACGAACCCGTCCCCCCGGTAACGGGCCCAGTCCCACCACTAACCCTGCTACTGGCCCCGAACGAAGCCAAACCCACGCAGACCACCGTCATCCACCACGGGGCAAAATGGCGCATACCGAAGCACCACATGACCGCCCGAGACCTGCCAAAGGTCCCCCAAGATTCCAAGAGCATGCCGCGCACATGTTGGGCCTGTGACCCCGAGGCACCAACCACACCATGGCCCGTACTACACCTCATAGCACGCCACCACACCCACCCCACAAGCCACCTACCACCACAGGCCTACGCATGGATAGCCCCATGGTTCCACCGCACCGACACTAACCCCACGGTAGCATGGAACCCCGACCACGCGCCCAAATAGCTCTTCACCACTACACCCACATGCCCCCGCCCCGACCCGGCAGGGGTCGCCATCCGTTACAGCATGTACGAGCCAGGAAGACCGGGCAAGCACGAGCACCCCTACTATCCACTCCACCACTCCTGCCACACACCGGAGCACCAAACACAAACCCTCACATGCCACGACCTGAACCCCGACACAGCCTACATCCTCCACTACATCTACTCCTACCTCACACAAGGACAGGCGGAGCAGGGACTCATAGCCCTGTCCCCCCAAGCGAAGCACATCATCTCCAAAGGAATAGGGGTGTACGCCACCCCCATCCTGCAGCCCACAACCCCAGTAGCCCACCTCGCCACGGGCTTTGCCATATACGCCTACCTGCCCATGAACCCATGCCGCCTCCCACAACCATCACCGGCGGACCGGCTCTTCTTCACCGACGCCTCAGGCGAATCCTCCCTCACGCCCATCACCGGGGGGGCCACCCTGCAGCTAACCCACACCGGGGGACACTACCACATGGACCACCACACGGGCCACACCACCTATGGGGCCTCTTCCCACGGGGAGCTGGGGGCCATGGCCGACGCCATCACCGAGGTCGCGGCCCACCTACCCGCCCACTCCCCGCACATTGTCCGGGTCTGGTTCGTGGTAGACGCCACTGTCGACACACACCTGCTCCTCCGCATAGCAAGGCAACCACTTCACAAAGCAACCGCGACGAGCCTCGGCACCCAGGCACTGCTACTCTGGAAAGCCCTACGCAGCCTTCCCCCCTACGTCCAGCTCCACATCGTGAGACAAGAGTCCCACAGGCACCAATACGGAAATGGTAAGGTCGACAACCAGGCAGTACACCAGCGCACAACACACCTACCAGCCCTCCAGATCCCAGACCTCGGCCGCAACCACACACACCTCCAGCACGTGCCCCCTGTACCCGAGCCCCATCAGACCCCGGACTGGGTACCAGAGGACGCCCCCTATTCCTCCCACGACAGAGCGTACCACTACCCCAACCCCATCCAACATCTCGCCCGCGTGCTCGGCGACGCAGACAGCCGGGCGCACATCCAGGAGCTCCAGGACAGACTGCAAGTCCCCCTCTACCACTCAGCCCTCCGCCCAGCAAACGTCCCAGCCCACCTCCAGAAACGACGCATCCAGCTCCTCAGGGAGCAGCTGCCATTCCTCACCAGGGTCGCCAGATGGCTCGCCCGCAAGCACATCCACGTCCCCGACGAACACACCTGCTGCCCATGCGACCACACCACCCCGGAGGACTGGGAACACTTCAAGAAATGCCCCCTCCATACAGACAGGGACACCCTAGTGGGCTGGTCCCCGGCGGAAACCCTGCGACAACACAAAGGATGGCCAACCCACAGCCACGCACACCAGGCCACCGAACACCTCTTCCGGGACCCCCCGATCAAAGAAGCCACCATGAGAGGGGCAGTGACACAGGCCCTGCACCGACACCTCACCAAACACACGGAAAGCCCCATGGAGGCAGCAGCTCACCTCCAGCTAGAAGCGGTCCGCAGAGCAGCGGCCCAAATGGTACACCGCAAACACCTCCTGCTAACACACGCGGAACAACTCACCGACCCCGCCGCCAGGGAACACATGCAGCGTCTCATCCAATACCATGCTGTGCCTGACCCAGACGTCCACTAACCCGCTCCACGCCCCGCACGCGCCCCCCGTCTCCATCCACAGGTCTCCAAGGCACCACCACAGCGCCCCGAGACCCGTCTCGCACCCAAGAAGCCACCCGGCACCGCCGAGTCCGGCCGAGCCCAGCCAGGGCCAACCATACATCGACGTAGACACGCAAGACCCCGGCAGCCCATCCAGCCCAGCCCCCCCGGACCCGGAGCACCCCCCCCTCACACCGGCCACCATCCGCGACCCTGACCTCCTCCGAGCGACCCTCCGAGACAGGGCCCCGACCACCCCCCTGGGCTGGTACCGCCTACAAGAGGACTGGACCAAGCTCACCGTCAAAGCCCTCCGGGACCTGACCACCCCAGGCAGCGGCCTCCACGAGACCATAGTGGACCTCGTGCTCTGGCGAGCCCGCAAACACACCCGGGGCAAACCCATCTGGATCCCCCCCATCGAGTGGGGCCAGGCCCTGACGCACGACACCGGCAGCAACGTCACGCGTCGAGGGACCGTACGCCTACGGCGGGCCCAAGCGGAGACGGACCACCCAGCGGACCTGAACCACCCGGAGCAGTGGGAACAGGCCACCGCGCCCAACCGCGACACCGCCCTCCGCGCCGCCGGCCTTCGCACCCCGGACGACGACCTCCCCCCCCCCACCTACAGACAGTGGCCACCCCCCACCGGAGGTCTGGGTTACAGTCTTCGAGCGCGGCCACTACTACGTGATAGCCGCTACGGCTACGTCCCCCGGCCAGCAATGGATCATCCAGGGGACAGACACCATGTACGCCCCGGAAACCGCCCCACCAGGGGCAGTGGGGGACCCCACCATCCAGCACAGGATCCTCAGGGGTGTCCTCCAGCCAGGGGACACGCCCCCAGCCCGCGCCCTGGCCCAAATCACCTCAGGGAAGGCGGGCTACCACCTGGGATTGGCCATGCTCTGCCTAACCCACTGGATCCAGCGCCACTGGCCACCCACGGGGACCGTGCCCTGGGTTTGGGCCATCCCCACCGCCCACACACAAGTCGAGGCAGGCCCGGACACACGACCAAACCCCCCCCCCAGACCGCAACAGTCCCTCACCTGCGGGTACCACGCCATCCACAGGGTCCTCAACCGCGCGGGTCTTAGCCCAAAGCTAGCATGCCCCCTTCCCACCACTGACCAGGAGGTCCACCAGATACGAAAGCTCGTCTGCGAAATCCTTGCCGCGGCAGCAGAAGACGGCAAGCTTCTCCTCCAAACCGCCCGGCCTACAACTGCCCACGCAAGCGCGCGGCAAACGGACACATACACCGGCACAGCACACCCCCCCGCACAATCCCCGCCCATGCCCCCCCCCCTCTCGCTGCTCAACCGGAGACCCACACACGCCCACCAGCGCGCGCACCCCCGGGCCCCGCGACACGGGCCTCCCCCACCCGCCCGAACACCAGCACACGCCCGCCACACACCCGCCCGCCGGCCACCCTTCACCGCCCCCCACACTCGCCAACCCACACACACCCGCCAAGGGGAGCCCCGCGCCCCGCGGCACGCCCACCCCACCCAGAGGCCCGCCCACGCCCCCCACACACAGCCCAGAGGACCCAGGCCCACCCCCCCCGGCCCCTGAATGCAGCCCACGCGAACTGTTCCCCCCCGCGGACACCAACCCACACGACCTCGCACATTGCAGGACCCGGGCCCAGCCGAGCCCAGAGCGAGAAGGCCGCAGCCCCGCGCCTCCCTCCCCCGCCGCTGCCGACCAGATCGGCCCGCCGGGCCGCCAGGTCACGACCGGGCCCCCCCAGCCGCCCGCCCCAAACCTACAACCCGGGGACATGCCCTCCATCCTCCCCGCCGTGGCCGCAGCAGAAGCCGCCGCCCGCAAGCCCGCCCGCATCACAGCCCAACCCGCCTCCACCACCTCCTCCTCGTCCTCAGCCTCCTCTACCTCCTCCACCTCATCCTCCGACCCCCCCCTCCCCGCCAAACTCATCCTCAAGGCCACGGCGAAGGCCAAAGCCGCGGCCGCACGCACCGGCCCCCCAACCCCCACACAGGCGACTCAGGCACCCCGGCAACCCACCGGGACGACCCCCGACCCGACATCGACGCCCTCACACCTCCGGACAGAGGTACTCCTCAACCTGGAACCGGACCCCAACCCCAAACCCGACCCCAAACCAAAACCGGACCCCAACCCAAAACCCAACCCCAAACCAAAGCCGGCGCCCACGCGAGCACACACAACACCGCATACGCAACGACACAAAACCACCCGATACCGACCCTGCCCGGGCCCACGCCCAAGCCAGGACCCCCCACCCACCACGACCCGCGCCCCCCTCCCGCCAGCACCCACCACCACCGCGGAGACGGCCACCCAGCACGACCCCGTCCAAACCCTCGTCAAAATCCCCGTCACCAAGCGCCCCGTCATCCATCCCCCACAAACCACCACCACCGCCGGCCAAACCGACCCAGGGACGTGGGACCCCTCAACCATCGTCACCGTCAAGCCCGGCCCCCAACCCTTCCCCCATGCCCACCACATAATGCAGCCCCGGGGACTGCCCACGATGCCCAACCCCCCACCCCCACAAGGGGGACCGGAAAACCCACAAGGACTCCATGGGCCATACCCGCAACACCAACCCCACCACTACCCACACCACCACCACCAGCGGCCCCACCACCACCACTACCAACACCACCCCCACCACTACCACTGCCCACCGCCCTACCCCACCGGGCCACAACCCCCCGTACACGAACAGCACCAGCGGGCGGGATGGCAACCGCCGAACGCCCCGCCCGCATACCCACCCCCCCCGTACCAGCCACCACCCCCGTACCAGCCGTACCCCCGCGGCCACCATCCGATGGCCGAAGGGGCCCCATGGACGACGGGGGACCTCCCCCCCCAGGCGGCACCGCGTGACGCCCCGTACCCCCCCGGCCACCATCCGATGGCCGAAGGGGCCCCATGGACGACGGGGGACCTCCCCCCCCAGGCAGCACCGCGCGGGGCCCCGTACCCCCCCGGCCACCATCCGATGGCCGAAGGGGCCCCGAGGACGACGGGGGACCCCCCCCCCCAAGCGGCACCGCGCGAGGCCCCCCAGAGGCCGCCGACGCTGCCGGACTGGCCCGACTCGAGCGACGAGGGCCGGTCCCGCAAACGGCGGCGCTCCCGCTCCCCCCCCGCACGACACACTCGCCCACGGCGCCCACACTCCCACCGCGCCTCAACCACCCACTCGCGCCGCTCCGACTCCCCCAGATACCACCACGACCCCCAGGGACCCCACTCCTGTCGCTCCCGCTCCCCCGGGCGCCACCACGAGCGCCACCGCCGCCCCATGTCCCCCTCCCCCTCCCCCCAACGGCCACCCAGCCCCCGCCACCACCACTCCCGCTCCCCCCGCCGCCCCACGTCCACCTCCCCCTCCCCCCACGCGCCCCGCCGGGCTCCCCGTTCCCCCCGCCACCCGTACCTATCCACCACCCCCAGCCCCCGCCACCACCACTCCCGCTCCCCCGGACGCCACCGAGCGCGCCACCGCCGCCCCATGTCCACCTCCCCCTCCCGCTCCCCCCTCCGCCCGTACCCGTCCTCCACCCCCAGCGCCCGCCGCCGCCGCTCCCGCTCCCCCAGGCACCGCCACCCCCGCCACCACCGCAGGTCCACGTCTTCCCCCCGCCGCTCCAGGACCCCGGACACGGACCCCTCCCCCCCCCGGGCCCCCGCCTACTCCGCCTGGTGGTCTCCCCCCGCTCTGCAGGAGCTCCGCCGCTGGGTGAAATGGGCCGGGGGAGCGGGAAGGCACGAAGGGGTGCACATGGTGCATACCTTCGAGGAGATGCGCACCCGCACCCCCGCAAACCCCAACGAGGCCGCCCCGGAGGTCATCATGCCGCAAGCGGCATGGGAGGCCCTCCTCCGCGATGCGGTCCAGGGCCTCCGCCCCCCCTACACCCCCCAAGCCCTCCGCCAGTGGCTCCAGGCCACCCACCCCCAAGCCTGGGCCACCGGCGCCCCCTCCCCACCCCGCCCCTCCCGCCACCACCACACCAGGAAGGGGCAGGACAAGGGCAAGGGAAGGGCAAGGGGCACCAAGGAGCACACAGACAAGAGGGCACGGAAGGGCCCCAAGTTAGGGCAGCCACACGCAGGGACAGGTCGCCGGCAGCGACACCACATGGGGGCAAGAAACAACCCAAGAACCAGGACGGGGCGGGAACGGGGACCAAGACACGGAGGACAAGGGCACCACGGCGGGCACCACGACCCACACCCAGGAAGGGCACACCACAACGGGGATACCAACGCCACCCCAGCCCCACCAAACACCCCAACACACACCACCGAACCAAACATTGGACGCCATACGGGACACACCAGCGCACGCCCACCGGCCACCGGAAACCACACGGAGAACGGAGGGCACACCTACACGGGTAGTACGGGCCACACCCACAGAGGAAGCCGCAGGGAACGCCGCCGCACGGCGCACCACCACACCCTCACCACCAGGCGACGACCCCGACCAGGCACCGGAAGAGGACGAAACCACGGCCGCGGCACCCACGGCTACGGGCTCCCAGAGGACACGGGACCAAGGCACAGGCCCCGAGGGAGGGCAACCCCACGGACCGTCACGCGACCACACCATGGGCTATAAGGGCCGGGCTGCGTTACCGTCGCGGTTTGACGCAGAGTACTGCTATGCACTTGGATTGCCGGCCGGGGGCTTGATCTCAGCTGGCCTCACGTCCGTGAGGGCGTCCGTCACCAACCTGTTGCGTCCAGTGGAGGAATGACACTGCGGCGGCACGCCGATCCCGTCCATGATGAATTTCGAGCGCCGCAAGGGGAAGTGAAAGGCTGTGATCGATCGCGAAGGCCTTGGTGCTGCTGGACGGTGCCCCCTTCAAAGCCATCTCCGAGCGCCGTGACGACTGGGAGAGCCAAGATTACTACCGGTGCCCCGGACCCCTGCAGTTCAGCACCGGAGATATGGACATCCCCCTGACCCTGAAGTATGAGCTCATCCCCCGGCGGCACCGACCCGGACCCTCATGTCCGTGCCAGCGCAGCCGAGCTGCAGTGCAAGCCTTTCGCCACTCAAACAGCGTTCGGAAGCCACCTCCACCGTCCGACTCCTGATTTCTGTTTGTCTGCCTTGAAGAAGGAACGTCTTCCTACACCCCGAGTACGCCTGCCTGTCAGCGGGGCCCGGTGAAGATTGAGTCCATGGGTGAGAGTCAGTGTGCACGCCCCAAGGACACCGTGATCATTCAGCAGAATTTCCCGAAGACCTACCCGGCCCACACAGGCCAGGCTGACCTCCACTGACCCACCACGGCACCACGCGAGACCACGGCACACCGCACCACAGCGCGCCACAGAGCAACGCACCACCGCACGACGCGACGCGACGCGGCACAGAGCGGCACAGCACGACACAACTGACCCTAACCTGAGGGACTAACCGAAGCCAGCCACCGCACACCCAGGAAGGCGCCGCGCCACCACGCCACACACCAGCACCGCAAGCCACACACGGGGCCACAGCGCGCCAGGCGACAACGGTGACGGACCACCCAGAAGAATACAGCCGGCACCGCAGAGGGGTAAAGACACGAAGAGCCCCAGCCCCCTAACCCAAAACCACAAGCAGCCGCCTGGCGCAGCCGCCCAGCCGGCAGAGCCAGGACCTAACCCAGCAAGAAGGGGCGCCGAGCCCACCGTGTACAAAGCCCACCCGACCCATGGGGCCGGAACGTGACCACACAGAACGCAACTGAAGACAGCAGCCCGGAAGACAACACTGAATGCAGGCCAGTGCGTGCGCCAGCCCAGGGCAGGCAGAGGGAGGAACAGGCAAGCCCCCCCCCCAAAAAAAACAAAAAAAAAGGGAGGGGGGAAGGGGAAAAGGCACGAAAACAGCCCACAGCCGCCAAACCACCCGCCAACACTACCACAGGCGGCCAGGCCCCCCCCCAGAAGGCAACGAAAAAAAAAAAAAGGACCCCCACAGAGGCACAGGGGGACCACCCACCCAAAACCGGCAACACCAAGCCAGTAACAGCGGACCACGGGGAAAAGGGACACGGAAAAAAAAAAAAACCAGAGAGCCACCAGCCCAACCCGAAAGAAAGGGGATGGAGGGACAGGGACCACAAAGCAAAGAAAAGAAAAAAAAAAAAGAAAAGAAAAAACCGAAGCGAAAAAAAAAAAAAAAAACACACCCCGACAACCCAGCCAAGAAGGGCTGGGCACAGGCGAGACCCAGGCCCAGCACACACGCCCACACCGCGCGCCGGAACCGGCAACGGCGGGGGGCAAGTGGGGCGCCCACGAAACCACACACATCCCAAAAGCAGGCCGAAACCGAAGCCCAACCACGAACACCACAAACAGCCGACACTAGAGGGACAACACCACAAACCGTGCCCAAACACACCCGCCCAAGACCCCAGCCAGGACTGGAGGGGTAAACAAAACCCGCACCCAACCGCCAACCGGACCCAAACACAAACGCCACACGACAGTAGGAAACCCAGTGCCCACAGCCCGGGCACTGAGGCAGCCCGTGCCATGCAGGTGACCCGGCCAAACGAGATCCGGAGACCGGGGGTAAGGCTGCATCCTAAGGCCTGCGCTGCTTTGGGACTCGAGGCGGAGCGTGCGACACCCAAGCGCCTCGGAACCCTAGTACCAAGAACGTGCATGCACGCCTTGGGAACGGGATACGCCAGGAAGTCCGGTGAACCCCTAGGGTTCTGCCCAAAGGAGGGGACGTGCGCAAGCACGGGGGCACACCCTCCCGGCGAGACAAGCATGTCACGCTGGCGGCGATCAGCCCTCCTCGCGTAGCCCGGGGCCGCTTTGTTGGGGGCCGACAGTCAGGTCTAGCGGGAAGTAAGCCGCCTCCCCTCTTCACGCGCGAAACCTCTTCCTGTTCGTCACAGGGGCGACGCCAGGGGGAACCATGGGGCGCCTCTCCACGACCGAGTGCACCTACCTACCTACCCTACTTGCTGACCTCACCCTCTACACACGCTACCCGATGGCTATGGCAAGGAAGTCAAGAGCCCTATTGAGGTTTGAGGTTTGAGGTTTGATTTTGCGGGTACTAGACGCCTTTCGGCCCCGGGGGGCCACCTGGTCGGGCCAGGTGATATCCCCCCCACCGGGTCCTAGTGGGGGGCCCTCCAAGACGCACCTCCTGCCTGGTGGCGGAGTCTCCGGGTTCACAGGGCTCAGAGCCCCGTCCCTCCCCGGCTTCCCCTTTTCGCCACTCCCCGGTCAGTGCATCAATTCGCAGCCGTGGCTGAGGGCGCTTATCCACCGTGTCGCCCCCCTAATGCGTGGTCGCCCGGGGCGCCGGCGCCGCCGGGCCCATGCTACTGGCTTGTCGCCAGTGGAACCCCCTTGGGCTGGCGCGGAAGCTGCCCTGCCTAAGGGTTGGGGCGTGGCGCAGTGCGCCACTACTGCTTTGGCGGGTGCAGTGCCCCGTCCGTGTGTGCGCGGCGCTCGCGGCCGGTTCGGGGGGCTCGGGCTGGTACCTGGTGTTGTGTCTCTCCTGTTTCCCCCATCCCGCCCCGCGTGTCCCGCGCTGCGTGTGGCGGGCCCTCCCGTCCCGGTGTCCCTTACCCTCGCTCGCTGGTACGCCATTCCACGCGGTCTGTGCGTTCCGCGTGCTCGGTCTGGTTGCCCTTCTGGTAGTCCCCGCGTGCCCTTTGCGTGTGTGTGCGCTCGCGCTCTCGCGGCGCCCGCTCCCCTCGCCCCTCGGTGGTGTGGCGTGCGCACCTCGCGCGGTCCCGGCACTGGGCGCTGGTAGGGCCGTTCCACCTGGTCCGTGCCCCTCCGCGTGTCCTGCCCCGGTCCCTCGCTCCGTCTGGCGTGCTTTCGGGGGGGGCGGTCCGGTCCCGGTCCCCCCCTACCTGGCTGTTGTTGCCAGGGGCGTCTGAGGTCAGGCGCTCCCCCTCCCCCGACTGCCCGCCCACTGGGCGCGCTGTTGGGCCCCGCTACCCATGTGCTGTGGGCGCGGGTGTGTGGGTGTGGGGGCCAAACTCTGTCCCCTTGGCCTGCATGCCCTGTGGGGGCTGCGTGCCGCGGGGGTGGTGTGGTGGGGGGGCGTCCCTGGGGGGGGGGGTGGCCTGTCACTGTTGTGAGGGGCGTCTGATGTCAGGCGCTGTCCCTCCCCCGACTGCCCGTCCTCTGGGCGGGCTGCCGGGGCCCCCTACCCACTGGCTGTGGGTGCGGGGGGGTGCGGGCGTGGGGACCCATCACCAACCCGGCAGAGCGCGCTCTTGCGAGCTGGCTTGGCGCGCTGTGGGCGGCACGAGGGCGCCAAGGAGGGGGTGCCTCCTGCCTGGGTGTGGGGCGTCCGGGGTCGGGTGCTCTGCCATCCCCGAGTGCCCGCCCTCTTGGCGGGCTGCCGGGGCCCATCACCCACTGGCTGTGGGTGCGGGGGGTCGCGGGCGTGGAGACCCGTCACCAACCCCACAGCGCGCGCTCTTGCGTGCCGTGGGGGCGGAATGAGGGTGCCCGGGGGGGCGCCTCTTGCCTGGGTGTGGGGCGTCTGGGGTCTGCCGCTCTCCCACCCCCAACTGCCCGCCCTCTGGGCGGGCTGCCGCGGCCCACTACCCACTGGCTGTGGGTGCGGGGGGATGCGGGCGTGGGGACCCGTCACCAGCCCCACAGCGCGCACTCCTGCGAGCTGGCTTTGCGCGCTGTGGGGGGAGGCATGAGGGTGCCCGGGGGGGGCGCCTCTTGCCTGGGTGTGGGGCATCCGGGGTCGAGCGCTCTCCCACCCCCGACTGCCCGCCCTCTTGGCGGGCTGCCGGGGCCCACTACCCACTTGCTGTGGGTGCGGGGGGCCGCGGGTGTGGGGACCCGTCACGAACCCCACAGCGCGCGCTCCTGCAAGCTGGCTATGCGCGCTGTGGGGGCGGCACGAGGGCGCCCGGGGGGGGCGCCTCCTGCCTTGCCGTGGGGCGTCAGGGGTCGGGCGCTCTCCCACCCCCGACTGCCCGCCCTCTGGGCGGGCTGCCGGGGCCCACTACCCACTGGCTGTGGGTGCGGGGAGGTGCGGGCGTGGGGACCCATCACCAACCCCACAGCGCGCGCTCTTGCGAGCTGGCTTTGCGCACTGTGGCAGCGGCACGAGGGCGCCTGGGGGGGGGCGCCTCTTGCCTGGGTGTGGGGCGTCCGGGGTCGGGCGCTCTTCCATTCCCGACTGCCCGCCCTCTGGGCGGGCTGCCGGGGCCCACTACCCACTGGCTGTGGGTGCGGGGAGGTGCGGGCGTGGGGACCCGTCACCAACCCCACAGCACGCGCTCTTTTGAGCTGGCTTTGCGCGCTATCGGCGCGGCATGAGGGCGCCCAGGGGGGGGCGCCTCCTGCCTGGGTGTGGGGTGTCCGGTGTCGGGCGCTCTCCCAACCCCGACTGCCTGCCCTCTGGGCGGGCTGCTGGGGCCCACTACCCACTGGCTGTGGGTGCGGGGGGGGCGGGCGTGGGGACCCGTCACCAACCCCACAGCGCGCGCTCTTGCGAGCTGGCTATGTGCTCTGTGGGGGCGGCATGAGGGTGCCCGGGGGGGCGCCTCTTGCCTGGCTGTGGGCGGTGAGCACTGTTGTGCTGACAACTAGACCTAATCAGTGTGTACCAGGACAGGTTGTGCCCTGCAGTCCCATGCCCCTGGTCACCAGCTTGAACCAGATGGCCGCTTATCAGGTTTGCAGCCACCCAGCGAGTGTGTGCCTTGTTGACCACGTGTTGCATGGGATATGCCCTAATGTTATGACCTTGGGGATCCAGCCAAGAGCGGTGGCTTTCCAGTCCAGGGGGGAATGACAAGCAAGGTGCTGTGAACCAAGGTGTGTCAACCCCTCTTGGGGACAAAGTGCCCACAGTCAGGACCCCTAACTGGTCCAGACCCATGGGGTTCTACCCTTCTTGGTGGTGATACCATACCCCTAAGTGTGCTACGTATTTCCGTTTGAGTCTCACTTCACTCCCCGGCGTGGCGCCCCCTCGGGCTTTGCTGATGTCGGACCGAAAGTCCTAGTCAGGTATCATTACCACTCCTATGGCGCCCAATTTCTGTGCTGGCTCCTATCTTTTGGGGAAGACGGCAAAAGCCCTACCTACTAGAGGGGAGGGGTGGCCAAGTGTGCTGAGGGCATGCAAAACGCCCATTTTTCTAAAGGCCAAAAAATAACAAACTCCCCTGCCCACTAGGAAAAGCACGCAGAGCAGGAGACACCACTACACTACACTCACTAACGCCAGCACCAGCCTTCGAAGGCAAGGTGAGCACAGCCGCACTCAGTCCCTGCCAGGCTTGCTGACCTCACCCTCTACACACGCTACTGGATGGCCATGGCAAGGAAGTCAAGAGCCCTATTGGCTCCCCTGTGAAATTGCAAGCGAACACAGCCTGACAGGGCTTGGAGGGAGAGGTGCACTGTTGGAGCGCACAGCGTGTAGTAAGGGTTGTAGTCGAGGAAGTCATCCACTGACCCACTTTGTTTGTGTGATCTGCGCCCTTTTTAGCTTGGACAAAAATTGGGAACTCGCCGAAGGCAACTGCTGCCGCACCACTTCACCCTTTTCCCTTTCCGAACCTAAGAACAAAGGCGGATGAAGGACGGTTAGCGGCTGAGGAACCTAACCAACCTCGCTGTATTATACAGGTCTTAGGTTGGAACCTAATACGCTGCCCTCTAACCGTCCTGCAAGCGAGCAAGCTTAAGGACTCCGCCCGTCCACTTATAGAATGTCGGGCGGATCCCTGGGTAGCCTAAACAAGGGTTATACCGTTTGCACAGGGCGTGGCCTACAGCCCTCTAATGCATGATGAGTATGCCGGGAGGGGAGGCGAACAGCAACAATTTTTTTCCTGACATTAACCCAATTCAACCGGCATCACAAACCTCAACCAGGAGGTGAGCTCCTCCTGGGCTTACTTACCTTACTCACCACGAATGCTGAAGGACATCAAATGGGAGGGCAACCCTAAGCGTTTGAACAACCCTACAGCGATTTATAAACCACCCTAAGCGACCAATGCATCGTGTGTATCATGCATGCAGTTCGCATCTTGCTTCCTGCAGGAGAGAGAGCGGGAATTGCGAGCAACTGCACAGCGCCAAACGAAGCTTAAGCGTTTTAAACAACCCTATATGGACGCCACGGCGAGGCAAGCACGAGCAAGCACTTTCCTGTTTCGCCTGTGAAGAAAAGGGAGTGGTGGATGTATGCACAGGGAAAGCGCCACGACGTGTGGATGCCTGGATTAGGCACATGCATCGCTAGCACGGCGCATACTCTAACCCTATGTGCGCGCTGCGTGGTCCATACGTCTAACATACCTCTCATTCTTGTTTTGACCTGTGCAGAGCAAGAGAAGTGGACGCCCCAAACCCCCAACCCATGCAGCGGTGACAACCCTGGCGTTTTAAGGAGACTAACAACACGAACGCAATGCATGTGTGTCACATGACACTAACATACCTGAGAGGCGGGTTGTCCACCTGCTCTTTTGTGTGTTTGTCTGTTTTATACTTTTTCCTACAGTTTATAACGTTTTTAGTGCAACTGTGCAAAAATTCTCTTAAAAGCTTTAAACAGCACCGCCCATACCTTCTTATGTAGGAGCCGTTTACGCTTCCGCTCCTCTTTTGGGTAGTGCGCTTCTGTTGCGCTTTTCTGCAATCTCAGGTTTTGGACTGTAAATGATGATTTGTAACGTCCTTTCGTCAATTTTGAGGGATTTAACCCTTAGATTGCTAACCCTTTCGCTAAACCGCAGAATTCAATCCCTGTTGGTTCGATTTTCTATTTTTTTCAGCTTCTGGAGTTTTATGTCCTCCATTGGGAGTATTACTCCGCTCTGGCCCTTGGTCAGAACATTTACTAAAATGCTAATTATACAACGATCGCCGTCTGTATTCGAGCGTTCGACTGTACCCTAGTGGGCAAGCATGTGTGCTCTAGGGAGGGAGTCCTGGGTTCAAACCCCACTACCCCCAAAATTTTACCAAACGTTTTCGCCGCACGCTGGCGACTTTTGAGGAATGCCCCATCGAAGGGACATCATTCACGGTACATTACACTGTTTTTCAAGGGTAACTACAGTGTAGTAAGCTTCTATGAGCTGATGCGACTGCCATTGGCTGGTTTGATGTATTTTCTGAGGTATTTTTGGGGAAATTGGAGCCTTTTTCTTGGTCCTACTAGCTTGATCAACTAGTACTCCAGAAGGGAGTAAGAAAAAGTCACTGCCATGTCTTTGTTTGGGTACTTGATCCAGGCCAAGCCCGCCCTAAACGTTGAGTTGATGTTGAGAGTAACGCTTAATCTTTTTTAGCACTCTTTTGAAGCTTGAAGTACACTTTCTCAAAGTAATCAGGGTTATAACCCTAGCCCCCCATGAACGTCACCCCTACCACTCAACAGAGCGGACGTATCTTTCTTCATGGAGGTAATACCGAAATACAGTAGGCACTTGTTGCCTGGGGACTTGTAGGTGAAGCCTAGTGGTCCCCCACCTCAAGACCCCTATACTCAATTGTTCCTATCACTTATTGTGGTTCTACTTTCTAACTGATTCTGAATTCAGTTGCCTGGCCATGCTGGCGAAGCCATATCCTCTGTCTGGCCCAGCTCCTTTGCTGCAGATTCCTGGACAACTCAATTGTGTCCAAAAGAGTGCACATGAAGTGCTTGGTACTATCTTGGGGACCTGAGTCATGTCAGGTTTCACATAAAATGATCTATTTTGTTTATAAACCATTGCAGCATGCTATTTAGATTCACATTTGTCTATCTGCAGCCCCTCTTTGTTACACATGTTTTGATTGTGGAAGCACTTATCCTGGTTTGATTGATCTGGTGCCTGGACCTGCTCTACTTTATCTTTGTGTTCACTTCATTTTTACTTTGGGAAAATCAGCAAGGTTTGTCCAAAACAAATACAGGGAACAAGCACAAGTGTCAGCAAACCAGAAACTCTTTCTTACGACCTGGGAGGGACAGTATCTTGTTCGATAGCCCTTGGAAAAGAGCGGGTGCGTTGGCCAAACCAAAGGGCATAACCTTGCACTTGAACACCCTCCCCTGAGAGGTGATGAATACCAGTAGCTCTTGGGCATGGGGAGTCAAGTCTACCTCTCAGAATCGACTTCGCCTATCCATCTTAGTCGCGTAGTGGCAGGAGGCTATCTTCTCTAAGGTCGACTCGATGTTGGGAATGAACCCCGAGTCGTTCAAGGTTTCCTTGATCAGCTCTCCATGGTCCACTACCAGGCTGTTGGCTGTAGACCCAGGCTTAGCCACCAGGAAACAGGGGCTACAGTGTTGCGGGTAGTCCCCATCTTTGTACTCCGGGACAAGGCCGGCGTTGATACACTCTTGTATCTATCGCTCGATCTCATCTGCCTGCTCTTTGGCAGCCGGGTGGGGCGTCCGACGTATCCTCTGACCAACGAACGCAGGTTTCAGCTTGCGGTCCATCTGGCCCAGCTCATGACAGGAAGCTGGAGGGGGTGGTTCACCGAACACCTCCAGGTAGTTCCTGATCAGCTTCTGTACTCTCAGGTTCAAGGGTTTGATCTTGTCCTCCAGGTCCTCCTCAGAGTGTAGGTTGCTTGCCCTTTGGTGTATAGAAGCAGAGGAGTGGTCCTCAACCATCTCAGCGTCCTTGGCAGGGTCTTTCGGCCCTTGATAGGCATATAGTAGGTCCCGCAGCACCGTCTCTGGTGGTTGGTTGCAGCATTAGCACACTCGAGGGGGTTTGCATACGCATTCCTCTGAGACTTCATCTTGTTCCCCAAGTCCCCCAAGACGGATACGTACCCAGAACACCAGGTCTGGAGACTATCCAGAGTGTCCCTGTCAGAACTCCGTGGAACAGGTCACATCAAACCCCTTCTTGCGCAGTTTTTGCGCTATGTGCATGAAGCGGGAGTTTTTACGGGGGTTAGACTCTTCCCCATCTTCCTTGCCACGCTTAGTTCCTTGTTCTCGTTGCGCTTGCGTCTGGGAAAGGGGCGAGAAAGATGTCCTTGACTAGTGCCCTATAGATTTTGATGAAATCCTGCAGGTTTTGAAGTAGAAAACCCAAACCAAAGCAGCAAGTAGAGCAAGAACAGGATGTGGATCGAATCAATAAATAGTTTTGAAATCCAGTGTAACATAGAAGGGCTGCAGATAGACAAAGCAGGCTTAAACAAAAAGATTCAATCACAAATGGATAAAACAAATGATTCTAAGTGAAAACTGCCGTGACTCTAGCCTCCAAGTTAGCATCAAGCAGTTCATGTGCACTCTTTTGGGGGCAATGGAGCTGGTTAGGAATATGGGGCATAGGAGACAGAATATGACTTGGCCAAGCAACTGAATTCAGAAATAGTTAAAAGGTAGCACCACAATAAGTGGTAGAAACAATTGAGTATAGGGGTCTTGGGGTGGGAGACCACTAGGCTTAACCTCCAAGGACTAGGCATGAAGTGCCTATTTTGTTTTGGTATAACCTCCATGAAGGAAGATACCTCCGCTCAGTTGAGTGATAGGGGTGACCTTCTCGAGGGGCTAGGGCTATAACCCTAGTTACCTTGAGAAAGTGTACTTTAAGCTTCAAAAGGGAGATAAAAAGACTTAAGTATGTCTTAGCATCAACAAAAGGGTTTTAAGGGGGGCTTGGCCTGGATCAAACCCTCCAAGACAGACATGGCAGTGACTTTCTCTTACTCCCCCCTGGAGTACTAGTTGATCAAGCTAGTAGGACCACAGTGAAAGGCTCAAATATTCCCAACATTACCTCAGAAAATGCATTGAACCTACCAAAAACATTCCCATCATATCGAAAAAGCCTATCACACTGTGAATACCCTTGTAAAACAGTGTAATGTACCGTGAATGATGTCCTTTCGATGGGGCATTCTTCAAACGTCGCCAGGGCGTGACGGAGGGTTTTGGTAAAAATTTGGGGGTAGTGGTGTTTGAACCCAGGACTCCCTCCCTAGAGCACACATGCTTGCCCACTAGGGTACAGTCGAACGCTCTAATGCAGACGGCTATCGCTGCATAAACAGCGTTTCAGTAAAAGTCCTGACCAAGGACCAGGGCGGAGCAAAACTCCCAATGCAGGACACAAATCTTCACGAGCTAAAAAACGTAGAAAATGGAACCAACAGGGATTGAATCCTGTGGTTCAGCGAAAGGGTGAGCGATTTGAGAAGTCAAATCGCTAAAGATTGACGAAAAGACGTTAGAAATCGTCATTTTTAGACTACAACCTAAAGTCGCAGACAAGCGCAGCAGAAGCGGACTCGAGAGAAAAGGGTTGCACAAGCGTAGACGGCTCCAGAAAAAGTAGGTATGAGCCGTAGTTTTTGAAGTTCTAAAAGAAATTTTTGCACAGTTGCATCAAAATGTTTATAAACTTTAGGAAAAAGTATTGAAAACAAACCCACACCACAGCGCAGGTGGACAACCCACCTCTCGGGTATGTCAGTGTCATTTCACACGCATGCATTGCGTTCGTGTTGGTTGCTTCGTTAAAACATTAGGGTTGTCACCGCTGTGTTCGTTGGCATTCGGGTGCTCATCTCTTTTGCTCTGCACAGGTCAAAACAGAAATGAAAGGTATGCGTAGCGAATGGAGCGCGCAGCGCGCACGTAGGGTTCCAATATGCGCTGTGCTCGCGATGCATGTGCCTAATTCAGGCATTCACACGCTGTGTCGCTTTCCCTGTGCCCCAATCCACCCTTGTCCTCTCTCCACAGGTAAGAAAAGAAAGGGCTTGCTCGTGTTCGTGTTGCCCTAGCGCAAAATTGAGGTTGCTTGAAACGGTTAGGCTTGTTTTGCGCTGTGCAGTGCGCCACTCTCTGTCCTTCTTCTGCAGGCAACAAAGTCCAAAGAGCATGCATGACACACAATGCATTAACCGCTTAGGGTTGTTTATAGTTCGCCGCAGGATTGTTTAAGCGGTTAGGGTTGTTTTGCGCTAGTGTCCTCTTCGGCATTCTCATGATGGTTGGTGAATAAGGTAGGTAAGCCCAGGAGGAGCTCACCTCCTGGTTGAGTCACGCTGAGATTGGTTGTGGTGGTTGAAATTAGGAGGGAGAAAGTGGAACTGGAAAATCTGCGCATACCTGTGCATGCATATGACGCATTAAAGGGTAGGCCACGCGTGTTGCGCACGGTATAACTCTTGTTTAGGTTACCCAGGGAGTCCACCCCACGTTCTAAAAGAGAACGGGTAGAGTTCCTTAAGCTTGCTTGCTTGGACCTGGGTTTGAGGACAGTGTATTATAGGGCTACCTGAGAAGAGTATAGTACGTGGAGGTAGTCTTGGTTCCTCAGCCGCAAACCCAAGTCATTGGCCTTTGCTTTGCAGGTGGGCAGGTGAGGGTTATTGGTGCAGTCTCTTGCAGCGCTAAAACATGCTGCGCAGATCACACAAACAACAAACTGCAACTCAGCCGTTAGTGGCGAGTGCAGTCCAACTTCATCGACATACACGCTGTGCACGCATACTGAGCATTCCTTCCCTCCAAGCCCTGACAGGGGAACGCGTAGTGGCGTCCCTGTTAGGCCACAGTTGCTTAGTAGCGCTGTGTCCTCTTGCTCTTTCACGGGGGGGTCCATCGGACCCGTGACCTCTTTGACAGCAACCCCAAGTAGCTTGTGTAGGTGTGAGGGTCAGCAAGCCTGGCAGGTGATGAGTGCAAGTAATGAGTGTCCACCCCACCTATGAACTTACAGGGCTTTTGCCGGCCAAAACCCGCACCAACCAAAACGGTCGCGGAAATGCGCAGGCGCCAGCGATGATACAATTGTTGCGCCGATCCGACCCTGAATTTACGATTTCTTATTGTTTTTGCATCGAGATGTGTGGAACGTTCATTTTTGTTGCGATAGCTTAACGTTGCCAAACAATTTTGGGTACAACTTAAATATTTGACAATTACTGCCACTAAATCAGTGCGACGTTCGGTGCGACGATCGGTGCAACGTTTGGCGCAACGATCCCTGCAACACTTTGTGTGCTGCTTGCTTTTAGCGCTATGGCCGCCGGCAAGGATGTGTCACCTGCAGAAGCAGAGGACAGCGACTCGTCCGAAGAAGAGGAAGAAGAGGAGGAAGATGACAGTGACAAGGAAGGAAAAAAGGAAAGAGAGTCAAAAGATGAGAAGGAAGATGACAAGGAAGATGACGAAGATGACGCTTTCTGGCCGGCAGAACAGTTCTCGGTGGCCGTCAAGTACTTCCCTCAACTCCTACAAGTACTCCGCCGCCAACCGATGACCAGGTGGGTCACCCTGTGGAGGACACTGTCTCGACTTGCTGCGACTTCTAACAGTTTGACAGATCTGCTGAGTGAGGTTGTGGGTGAGGATGACACAAATTGGGAACCTCCAGACTCCTTCACCGTCCTCAGAGCGGCACTGGGAGCTCACGAAGAGGAGTTTCGCGTCACAGTTGCGGGGGAGGACGAAGACTGGGTCACGCTACTACTGTTGGGCAAGGCAAAGCACTTCCAGATGAATCCCACAAGTATGTTGAAGAGTG
This sequence comes from Eutreptiella sp. 'Long Island Sound 2002', assembly GCA_964036045.1. Classification (NCBI taxonomy): domain Eukaryota; phylum Euglenozoa; class Euglenophyceae; order Eutreptiales; family Eutreptiaceae; genus Eutreptiella; species Eutreptiella sp. 'Long Island Sound 2002'. The sequence continues at coordinate 44,518,240 of OZ038379.1, read as the reverse complement.
GAACGATCGGTGCGACGATCGGTACGACGATCGGTGCGACGATCGTTGCGACAATCACTGCGCCTTCCTCTGCGCCTTCCTCTGTGTCTTGCTCTGTGCCTGCAGAGCGCTCTGACGTGCCGGACGTGATTGCGGGTAATGAAGCGTGGCATCTGGCTGCAGAGACAATTTTTAAGGTGCTGCCATCACGCAAAGAGAAGATGTACTTCATTTTCTGCTGCACTAACCACAGAGTGAAGGTCCACTGCGAGTCATCAGGGGAGGACGAGGTTGAAGCACTACGGCGTGAGGTGGCGGCCCTTTCAAAACGGTTGGAGACAGTTGAAGCCCTGGTGCTGGACAGGGAAAAGTCGGGCAAGAAGAGGAAGAGGGGTGACAGTCGGTGAGCCGATGGCTATGACGATCGGTGAGCCGATCCGTGTGACGATCAGTGTGACGATCGGTGCGACGAACAGTGGTGTAACCACGGACAAAAATAAGCTGGCCTGGCTCGCATAACCTAAGATTGTTCGGGCAACATATTGTTTAAACAGTCAGACCAACATCTGAGTCACATTGTGCCTGGGCTCTGAGATCAGCTTGATCGGTGAACCGATCAGTGGGACGATATGTACATTGCAGAAATCATCGCAGCATGATCCGTGCAATGATGTGCAATGCGGTTTGGGCCTCACATAATGCGTAGTATGCCTGATTCCAAGGTTTTATTTCAAAAAGGTACAACGCTTTCAAACAAACAAATGCAGGGAAGAAACGGTGCACCGATTGGTGTGACGATCGGTGCGACGCTCGGCGCACCAATTGGTGCAACAGTTGTTTTAGTGCATTTTCCTGGGGAAAATACACATTTCATGTTTTCGTAATAGTCCGACATGTGGCTCGACAAACGGTAGGGTGAATGATTAGGATGTCACAATCGGTTGCAAACCGGCTAGACGTTCATCCATTCTAAGGTCCAAGCGGCTAGACGTTCATAGTTTTGGCCACTTTGTGTCCCATAAAATCGAAGGTGCCTGCCTTCGAAGGCTGCTGCTGGCGTTAGTGAGTGTAGTGTAGTGGTATCTCCCTTCCCGCGTGCTTTTCCACGTGGGCAGGGGAGTGCGCTAGCTTTTGGCCTTTAGAAAAATGGGCGTTTTGTATGCCCTTAGCACACTTGGCCATCCCTCCCCTCTAGTAGGTGGGGCTTTTGCCGTCTTCCCCCAAAGATTGGCGCCAGCACAGAAATTGGGCGCCATAGGGGTGGTAAAAGTACCTGATTAGGACCCCCCCGACGTCAGCGAAGCCTGGTTTCCAGGAGCCACGCCGGCGACAGAAGTGAGACACACGCAGACATACATAGCACACTATGGGGTATGGTAAACCCTGTATGGAAGGGTAGAACCCCATAGGTCTGGACCAGTCAGGGGTCCTAACTGTGGGCACGCTTGTCCCCAAGGAGGGTAGACACACCTTGTTTCATAACACCTTGCTTGTCATTCCCTCCTGGAGTGGTAAGACCAAAATGGACAAGAGGAGCGGATTCTGGCAAGTGGACCTGACGCCCAACGCACAGGAACTACTGGCCTTCATCACCCCTCAGGGGAGGGTGTTCAAGTGGAAGGTCATGCCGTTTGGCGTGGCTAACGCACCCGCTCTATTCCAAGAGCTGATGAACAAGATCTTGTCCATCCTACGAAGGAGACCTAAGGTGCAGGAGCTCATATCCCGTGGTGCCCAGATGGAGGCTCACATCGACGATGTATGCCTCGGGACCAATACCCAGGAGGATCACCTAATCCTCTTTGGTGAGTTCTTTGCGGTCTGCCAGGAGAACCACACACGACTCAAGCTGGAGAAGTGTGAGTTCATGCAGGGGACCATGCAGTACCTGGGGTTTGACGTTGGCTATGGGTGGTGGACCCCAGCGGCCTCTAGGGCCAAACCCCTGATGGATGCCAAGGTACGACACGAAGACCCCAAGAAAGGACTTCATGATGTACGCAGTTTCATTCGGGCGTGCAACTTCTATCGCCGCCACATCAAAGACGTCACCTACACCAGCGCCAATCTGACGGACTTGATCAAGAAGACTACTACTTGGCGCTGGGGCCCACATAAGCAACAAGCGTTTGACGAGCTCAAAGACAAGGTAGCCAACGCTAAGTGCTTGGGCGTGCCTAGGGCACAAGAATAAGCCACCGTTCTTGGTTGGTTCGCCAAGGTCATTACATTAGGGCAGTTCCCGTGCAACACATGGTCAACAAGGCATACACTCGCTGGGTGGCTGCAAACCTGATAAGCGGCCACCTGGTGCACGCTGGAAACCATAGGCATGGGACTGTAGGGCACAGACAGGGTAAGTGCAATGCTCTGAAAGCAGTGGTCTGAGCAAAGATAATGGCCTTCGGCCAGGGTGTGGTTGTCACGGGGGGGCTAACGGTCCTGTCCTGCGATGCAATGCGGGGCAACTGTGACAACTGCTCTCACACACACACACAGGCACATCTGCACAAGAGTGCTCACTGCCCCTGCAAGGTTAGAAGACGGTAAGTAGACTGTAACAGTGAAATGAGTTTTTCTTTTTACGCTGGGACAGAGTCTCAGCACGGGTTAGTAGCTGTCCCTCGTTGTTCTCAACGAGGTAGGAGCGGAAGATGTCCACTGAGCGATTAGCGCCAGTGTGACCTGAGCTGAGATGGGACGGTGTAGGCAACCATCAAGTCGGGCCTCAGGTACGACAATACGGTCCTCGTAGAAGAGGTACTGGTTTTTTTTGTACCACTGGTGCCCGTCAATGACACGGGGTTCGAGACCAGTGCTGAGGGTCTGGAGAATTTCTTTATACTCTGACTGATAGTCGGTTAGGCTCCAACCCTCGAGGATCCCAGCAGTGCGCATGGACAGGTCAAGCTGGACATCCATACGCTGGAAAGCCTCCTTGGCGAGTGCTTCAGAGCTCTCACCTATAAGCGCATCGAAGCTATTGCGCGATATATAGTCAGACAATTGATTTTTTATACCAGGGATATGATGAACTGTCAGCCTGAACTGGCTCAGGTAAGTCCACCACCGCTTTAGTTTCGCTTTCTCTGGTGGTGGGCCCTTCGGAAAAGACTTCACCCGTTCCAGGTCACGGAGCCAGACAATAAGATTAGATCCCAGAAGTCGGGACTGTGACGAGAGCACCAACATACCGGCCAGGAGTTCCTGGTCATAGGTGCTGTAGTTCGAACGCGCTTGGTTCCATTTCAAATTCCAGTGTCCCAGTGGCACAAGCCGCCACTCACTGGTAGGGTAGTCATGCTTAAAGGAGCCATCACGGTTCAGTCTGCTAGTACGATAATGGCAGTGGGTTAGTTCAGCTGGGTTAAGCTCCTACCATTGGTGGATCGTTCCACCCCCCCCTACATCACTGGCATCAGTGATCAGGACTATCTCGCCCTTAGGGCGGGGTACTCCAAGGCAGTTGGAGGATGCAATTTTCTTCTTCAATTCCTGGAAACACTCCTCCTCTCTGGCAGTCAACCTCCAAGGAGTAGTTTTCTTGATTAGGTCAGTGAGGGGGGCAGGGGAGTAGGTAAAATTGTGAATGCGACGCCTATAGAAGTTACAGGCGCCCACAAAACTCCTCACGTCGTGTAGACCCTTCTTAGGGTCATCGCGGATCTGCATGTCCCGCAGGGGCTGCATCTTAGACGCGGCTGGTTTCCACCAACCATACCCCACGTCGAAACCCAAATACTCCATCTCCTCTTTCATAAACTCACATTTTTCGAGTTTGATTCGGAGATAGTTTTCTTGACAAACAATGAAAAATTCACGGAGGTGAAGGACATGGTCCTCTTGGGTATTGGTACCAAAACTCACGTCATCGATGTGGGCCTTCATTTCTGCACCCTGATAAATCAACTCCTGTACTAGAGGTCTGCGCCTCAGTATGTACAAAATTTTGTTCATTTGTTCCTGGAAGAGTGCTGGGGCATTAGCCACCCCGAAAGGCATGACCTTCCACTTAAACACACGACTCTTAGGGGTTATAAAAGCCAGCAGTTCCTGAGCTGCGGCGGTTAGGTCTACCTGCCAGAAACCACTGTGTTTGTCCATTTTGGTCTTGTACCTGCATTTGGCAATACGCTCCAGGGTATTTCCCATGTTAGGAATACTCGCTGAGTGGTTTTGGGTTTTCTTGTTGACCTCACCATAGTCAACAACCAATCGTAGGGCAGTCGATCCTGGTTTAGCAACCAGGAAACAGGGACTGCAGTGATGCGGGTAGTCCCCTTTCTTATATTCCTCCACGAGGCGGGCATCAATACATTCCTTGATCTGGCGCTCGATTCCTTCACCCTGTTCCTGTGGAGCGGGGTGAGGACGACGCCTCACTCGCGTTATTTCAAATTCGAGTTTCAGTTTCACGTCCAGCTGGACCAGTTTTTTACAAAAGAGTGGGGGCGGCAAGGCGCCGAACACCTCGTCATAGGTCAGGAGCAGTTTCTTCAGTCGGGGGTCAAGGGTAAGACTGTCGATTTTCTGCAGGAAATCCTCTTCAGCATGGAGGTTGCTCTTTCCATGCTCTTTCTCTTTCTGCTGATCAGCAGTTTCGGCAGGTACAGAACCATCGTCCCACTCAGGGGGACATTGCTGCCCATAGTGTAGAGAGTACACTAGGGGTATCTCAGAGTCAGGCAGCGTGTAGGAATCATCGTCCCTCTCAGACCAGATGGAGGATTTCCAGGTCTGTCTGAGGTATTGCAGCCGCTCTTGGCGCTCAACACCTTCGCCCTTCAGGTACAACAGCCGTCGGAGTTCCTGAGTGTCATGCTCAGACAGTGGCATGTTATTGGAAGCAGGTCGTGCTAGAGCATCAGGACTCTGGGCCACGGGTTCATCTGAGTGCATAGGCTGCATGTGTAGCACCGGTTTCCCAACAGGGGAAGTTGGTTCTGAGGTTGACTCTAGATCTACCTCCTCCAGCAACAGCTGGGCCAGGAAGGCACTGTGTTTTAGTTCAACACAGCTAGGATCAACAGTAGGGATAGTGCTGGCGATCTCAGACAATTGGTCGTCAGCATCCTCCTTTCCAGCTGCAGGTTCCAAATAGCCATCGGGAGATTCACACCCTGTAAGTGTGGCAGATAGGTGCTCAGGAGATTGTTTTTTGAGATCAGAAAGAGTCAGGCCACGATTTTTGGCCATGACCTCTTTCAGTAGCACCCGATCTAGGTCACACAGGGGTACAGGAGTGAGAGATCCATCGACAATGGATAAGAAACTGGCCCACTCAGGGGCCTGCATAGCTGTGTCTGAGTCCTCAGGCACGTAGATGGGACCGTCGGGGAGTTGCACTCTTCCCACGGTCGTTTTATCTAGCATACGGCGTCAATAAGCGTGGTCACCTGAGCAACCCCAGTCAGGGGTGCACATGACAACCCTTCCTCCCTCATAAGCGATTTTGGTTAGAACCTTCGCGAGCAGGGAGAAGGGAGGGTTAGCATACGCTAGGCCCATTGCTTTCCAGAAGAAACGGAAAGCGTTCTTCAAATGTTTCGAGCAGTACAACTGCATGATGTGCTGTTGTTGGCTCGCGAACAATTCCACCTGGATCTCATCCAGGGTTACGTGAAGGGCCGCCGGTCCAGTTTCGAGAACGTGACAGGCCATTTGGTAGTCTTCAGTACGATAGTTAGTCTTGGATGTGCAGCTCAGCCCAGACTCTTTTTGTCCTGACAGCTCCAAAAGTACGGAGAAGGACCCACTGCCAAAGTCGCAGTGCAGAGAATAGGGCCGCTGGAGAGACAGCATTTTTCCCTCCGGGTTTCTTCGCAAGAAGTCGGTACTAATGACGATGTCAAAGGCGTCGGTGTCCAACACTGTGCAGTGTAGGGTCACAGTTTCGTCGCCCAGGCATATAGTCACATCGACTCCCCCCAAGGAATGGATGGTACGCCCATCCCCTACTCTTATGGCCACTGTCTTAGTTTTTTTGAAAGTCTTAAGCAGGCGCCGGGCCACTATAGAAAGTGTTGAGCCGGTGTCAAGCACTGCTCGAAAAATTTGATTCCCAATTTTCACGAGGATCTAGAAAACCAAGTCCTCCTCTTCGGAGCCGCCCCCCTACTCCTCAGCAGGGAATTTGACATCCACCCCTGCAGCCATGAGGGACTTGGCCATCCAGGCCAGTCGCCTTCTCTTGGAGTTATTCCCCTCAGGGGAGGTGTTATCCCCCTGTGGGCGCTTCTTGGGGTCACCTCCGGCAGGAGGGGGAGTAGTAGCGGGCGCTGATGCGCGCTTCTTGGGGTTAGGGGTTCCACCTTTGCCACCCCGCTTGCCACCACCTTTACCACCCTTATCCCCATTCTGGGGAGTTCTGGTGGGTGTTTGGTTCTTCTGGCGCTCGGCCTCCTGCCGCTTGAGTTTGTCACTCTCTCGTTTCTTCATGTGACATTCGTCCTTGTAGTGACGACGTTTGCCACAATAACCACAGGTGATGGTACACCTAAAACGGTCCTGATAGGTCACAGTTTCTTGGAGTGCTGCTGTCGTTTCATCTGCAGCATACAACTACTGCGGTGGTCGCAGTCAGGGGCATGACAAGGTCCCCCCTTGTCATTGACAGGTTTACAGTAGAACGGAGGGGGTGTATCTGCATCAGGCTTAACCTCATTCATGGCACGCAGGTTACCCCTTTCTTTGCCACCACCCTGGTTGGCGTTACTGGGATTTTTAGGCCCTTTCCCTTCGCCAAGTTCGTGGGTAGGGGTACCACCTCGACCCAAGTGTTTCTTGAGGAATTTCTACATTTGGGAGTCATTCTTCCTCTCAAGAGCTAGCTCGATCAACAGGTCCACCAGGTCGTTGTACGAGTGGGTCCGGCTCTTCCTCTCACAGGTAACGCGGCAATCGTCCGAGGTACGTGAAGGGATCTTACTCATGAGCCACAGGTGGGGCTCAGTGGCTCCATAGAAACCCACGTTCATCCGTGAAAACAGATACTCTAGTTCGCACACGTATTCGGAGACTCGCGCAGCGGAAGGAAACTCAGGGAGCATAGGTAGCTCCTCTATCTGTGTGCGCACACTGAGGTCAGTCTGATAGACTCGGAAGGTTTTCTCCAGTCTTTGGAGTACCTCGGCCCATGTTGAACAGCTTTTCACAATCTGTTTCACCTGTTGGTGCAAAAAATTCTTTTTGCATGAGCGTTTCAGCAGTGAACATTTAGTGGCGACATCCACATGGGATTTGCCAGTTAGCAAAAGAAACTCAGCAAATTCTTCTGCCCATTCGGGCAGATTTTTCGGATCCAACTCCGGCAATTCCAGCTGGATGTTCGCCTGTGCAATATGTCTGCCACTCTTCCCACCCCCTGGGGTTGTGCCTGAAGGGGGAGGAGGTACGCCGGCAAGGGGTGCCAGGGCTGACAGCCCTCTTTTCTCAGTCTCTGTCACAGGCACGTCCCGTAGTTCAGCGATGGGGACTGTCCTAGCGCGAGGATGAAAAGGGCTGGCACAAGTGACCTTGGGTAGCAATCTGGACACCCTTGATCTTTTGAGATCATCAGCCAAGGTGCTCAATCTGGGTGAAGGTGAGAGTAGCGCTCGCTTGGGTAAGGGTTCGGTGATACCCAATTTTGCCTTGACAGCTTCTGACAGAGCTGTCACATCCGAGTCTTCAAATCCGGATAGGAGCTTGGCCAAAAGTTCGGCCGTGCGATCCAGAACCCCCACCTAGGTTTTTATGGGGTCCAAAAATCCCAAAACCAGCTAAAGTCAGAAATACTACTTTTTTTGTCAAATTATACCATAAAGAGCATATTTTCCGGAGTTAGCCCCCCCCCCACCCTCCAAATTGGAAATTTTCCAGCCCCTAAAATGACAATGCAGGCTTGATTCCATCTAAAATCGGCCGTATCCGAGAGGTAATGTCATTCACCACCTAGTTGCGAATAGCAGCTTTTGTATAGCTCAAACCATACATGTTTGTTTTTGGCTAGAAATACGGTTCTTTGGTGATGGCGGCTCCAAACACTCGATACATTGCTCCAAAACCCTGCACAACACGTTTTTCTGAGTCCACCACACTCAAAATAGGGTATGGGGCCCTACAACTGACCACTCCGGCCCCAAAAACACTGTTTTAGGCTACAAAATGGCATTTTTTGGCCATTTTTGGGCAAAAAATGCGGTTTTTTTTGTGATGGCGGCTCCGAAACACTCAATAACTTGCTCCACAAACCTTGCATGACACGTTTTTCTGAGTCTACCACACTCAAAATAGGGTATGGGGCCCTACAACTGACCACTCATGCCCCAAAAATGCTGTTGTAGGCCAAAAAATTGGCATTTGTTGGGCAAAAAAAGCGGTTTTTTGGTGATGGTGGCTCCGGAACCCTTGATCATTTGCTCCAAAACACTGCAAAATGCGCTTCTCTGAGTCCAGCATCCTCAAACTAGGGTATGGGGCCCTACCTGTGACCACTCAGGCCCCAAAAACACTGTTTTAGGCCAAAAGAGGTCTTTTTTGGCCATTTTTGGCCAAAAATGAGTTTTTTGGGTGATGGCGGCCCTGAAACCCTTGGTTGTCTGCTCCAAAACCTTCCAAAACATTTTTCTTTGAGTCCAGCACCCTGAAAATAGGGTATGGGGCCCTACAACTGACCACTCCGGCCCCAAAAAAGCTGTTTTAGGCTACAAAATGGCATTTTTTGGCCATTTTTGGCCACTCCAGCCCCAAAAACGCTGTTTTAGGCTACAAAATGGCATTTTTTGGCCATTTTTGGGCAAAAAATGCGGTTTTTTTTTTGGTGATGGCGGCTCCGCAACACTCAATAACTTGCTCCAAAAACCTTGCATTACACGTTTTTCTGAGTCCACCACACTCAAAATAGGGTATGGGGCCCTACAACTGACCACTCATGCCCCAAAAATGCTGTTGTAGGCCAAAAAATTGGCATTTTTTGGGCAAAAAAAGCGGTTTTTTGGTGATGTTGGCTGCAGAACCCTTGATCATTTGCTCCAAAACACTGCAAAACGAGCTTCTTTGAGTCCAGCATCCTCGAAATAGGGTATGGGGCCCTACCTGTGACCACTCAGGCCCCGAAAACACTGTTTTAGGCCAAAAAATGGCTCTTTTGTGGCCATTTTTGGCCAAAAATGGGGTTTTTTTGGTGATGGCGGCCCTGAAACCCTTGTGTGTCTGCTCCAAATCCTTGCGAAACATTTTTTTTTGAGTCCAGCACCCTGAAAATAGGGTATGAGGCCCTACAACTGACCACTCCGGCCCCAAAAACGCTGTTTTAGGCTACAAAATGGCATTTTTTGGCCATTTTTGGGCAAAAAATGCGGTTTTTTTTTGGTGATGGCGGCTCCAAAACACTCAATAACTTGCTCACAAAACCTTGCATTACACGTTTCTCTGAGTCCTCCACACTCAAAATAGGGTATGGGGCCCTACAACTGACCACTCATGCCCCAAAAATGCTGTTGTAGGCCAAAGAATTTGGCATTTTTTGGGCAAAAAAAGCGGTTTTTTGGTGATGGTGGCTCAGGAACCCTGGATCATTTGCTCCAAAACACTGCAAAACGCGCTTCTTTGAGTCCAGCATCCTCAAAATAGGGTATGGGGCCCTACCTGTGACCACTCAGGCCCCAAAAACACTGTTTTAGGCCTAAAAATGGCTTTTTTTGGCCATTTTTGGCCAAAAATGCTTTTTTTGGTGATGGCGGCCCTGAAACCCTTCATTGTCTGCTCCAAAACCTTGCAAAACACTTTTTCTTGAGTCCATCACCCTGAAAATAGGGTATGGGGCCCTACAACTGACCACTCCGGCCCCAAAAACGCTGTTTTAGGCCACAAAATGGCATTTTTTGGCCATTTTTGGGCAAAAATGCGGTTTTTTTTGGTGATGGCTCCTCCGAAACTCTCAATAACTTGCTCCAAAAACCTTGCATTACACGTTTTTCTGAGTCCACCACACTCAAAATAGGGTATGGGGCCCTACAACTGACCACTCATGCCCCAAAAATGCTGTTGTAGGCCAAAAAATTGGCATTTTTTGGGCGAAAAAAGCGGTTTTTTGGTGATGGTGGCTCAGGAACCCTGGATCATTTGCTCCAAAACACTGCAAAATGCGCTTCTCTGAGTCCAGCATCCTCAAAATAGGGTATGGGGCCCTACCTGTGACCACTCAGGCCCCAAAAACACTTTTTTAGGCCTAAAAATGGCTTTTTTTGGCCATTTTTGGCCAAAAATGCGTTTTTTTGGTGATGGCGGCCCTGAAACCCTTCATTGTCTGCTCCAAAACCTTGCAAAACACTTTTTCTTGAGTCCAGCACCCTGAAAATAGGGTATGGGGCCCTACAACTGACCACTCCAGCCCCAAAAACGCTGTTTTAGGCTACAAAATGGCATTTTTTGGCCATTTTTGGGCAAAAAATGCGGTTTTTTTTTGGTGATGGCGGCTCCGAAACACTCAATAACTTGCTCCAAAGACCTTGCATTACACGTTTTTCTGAGTCCACCACACTCAAAATAGGGTATGGGGCCCTACAACTGACCACTCATGCCCCAAAAATGCTGTTGTAGGCCAAAAAATTGGCATTTTTTGAGTTAAAAAAGCGGTTTTTTGGTGATGTTGGCTCCGGAACCCTTGGTCATTTGCTCCAAAACACTGCAAAATGCACTTCTTTGAGTCCAGCATCCTCAAAATAGGGTATGGGGCCCTACCTGTGACCACTCAGGCCCCAAAAACACTGTTTTAGGCCAAAAAAGGCTTTTTTTGGCCATTTTTGGCCAAAAAATGCGTTTTTTTTGGTGATGGCGGCCCTGAAACCCTGGATTGTCTGCTCCAAAACCGTGCAAAACATTTTTTTTGGAGCCCAGCACCCTAGAAAATAGGGTATGGGGCCCTACAACTGACCACTCAGGCCCCAAAAACGCTGTTTTGGGCTACAAAATGGCATTTTTTGGCCATTTTTGGGCAAAAAATGCGGTTTTTTTTGGTGATGGCGGCTCCGAAACACTCAATAACTTGCTCCAAAACCTTGCAAGACACGTTCCTGTGACTCCAGCACCCTCAAAATAGGGTGGGGGACCCTACAACTGCCCACTCAGTCCCCAAAAACACTGTTTTGGGCAAAAAAAATGGCATTTTTTGGCCATTTTTGGGCAAAAAATGCGGTTTTTTGGTTATGGCGGCTCCAAAACAATCGATAACTTGCTCCAAAACATTGCAAAACTTTCTTTTCGAGTCCAGCACCCTCAAAGATGGGTAGGGGGCCCTACAACTGACCACTCACGCCCCAAAATTACTGTTTTAGGCCAAAAAATGTCTTTTTTTGGCCATTTTGGGGCAAAAAATGCGGTTGTTTGGTGATGGCGGCTCCAAAACACTCGATAACTTGCTCCAAAACCTTGCAAAACTTTTATATTGAGTCCAGCACCCTCGAAATAGGGTGGGGGGCCCTACAACTGACCACTCAGACCCCAGAAACACTGTTTTAGGCCAAAAAATGTCTTTTTTTTGGCCATTTTGGGGCAAAAAAGCGGTGTTTTTGGTGATGGCGGCTCGGAAAAACTCGATACCCTGCTCCAAAACCTTGCAAAACACGTTTCTTTGAGTCCAGCACCCTGAAAATAGGGTGGGAGGCCCTACAACTGCCCACTCAGGCCCCAAAAACACTGTTTGAAGCTAAAAAATGGCTTTTTTTGGCCATTTTTGGGCAAAAATGGTGTTTTTTTGGTGATGGCGGCTCCGAAACACTCAACAACTTGCACCAAAACCTGGCAAAACACTTTTCTTTGAGTCCAGCACCCTCATAACCGGGTGGGAGGCTCTACATCCGACCACTCAGGCCCCATAAACACTGTTTTAGGCCAAAAACTGGCATTTTTTGGCCATTTTTTGGGCTAAAAATGCAGTTTTTTTCGTGCTGGCGGCTCGGAAACACTTCATAACTTGCTCCAATACCCTGCGAAACATGTTTTTTGAAGCGAGAACACAAATCCAACCTGTACCATTTTTCATGTGTTCACTGGGGCTGCATCTTGTCCTTCCAGGTCTGCACTGAAAATAAACTGACGTCAGGCAACAGGCAACAGACAACACACAACAGACAATGGACGACGACGTTCAACAAACTGCAGGCAACAGAAAACCGACAACAGACAACAAACAAAAGACAATAGATGACGATGTTCAACTGACGGCCGGCAACGGAGCGATAGACAACAGACAACAGACAACAACAGACAACAGATAGCAGACAACAGTTGACGACTTCCAACTGACGTCAGGCAACAGACAACAGTCAACAGACAACAGGGCCCTGGACAACACTGGCAGGCCAACTTGCTGCCATGCAGCAGTCAGTCAGTGATGCGGTTACCATAAATAATGAGGCAAAGTGAAGTGAAATGGACGATATCAGGGAGGAGGCACAAGACACAGCCTCATGCGGGAGGCATGGCAGATATGCAGGATTTTGATGTTCTCTGAACCAGATTTTTCGGCCACTAGATGGTGCAGTTCAACATTCTCCCCGCACAGGTGTTCTGTTATTTCCTGAGACACACTGCTTGTGCGGCGGTCAACGCACTAAATCTGTTAAGCCCTACTTCGAGAGGGGGCAGCTGTGAAGTAGGAACAGGCACAATCTCAGGAAGGGCCCTGAGTAAATACGCATGTGGAATCTGCAGACCTTTGTCGTATTGAAATATTCAGCAAAGCAATCTTACCGATAGACAAAAATCAATGCCAAGTAATATCGAATTCCTACTGTACAAAATCAGGACTGATTTCATAAATGTGTCAAAAGCAATTGACGATTGCCCATCCCCATTCCTCCCCATTCCATTGGGCGCCCCACTGTGCACCACTTCGGATTCCTTGCAAGCTGCTTCCAATAACCTTGAGTAAAGGGCATGCACGGTCACAAATTGTTGCTTGCCAAGCCTCACCTGGCACAGCCGACAAACGTGATCAATTTGAAATCACATGAAAGCACGGCCGTATCACTTTAATCAACATTTATGTGTTCAAAAGTGCAAATATAGCTGTTTTGGGCGTTTTTTGGCACCCTCCGGATTATTATCTTGGGTAAAGGGCAGGCACGCGCACAAATCATTGCTTGCCTAGCCTCACAGGGCACTAGGGACAAACTTGATCGATTTGAAATCTCGTGACACCACAAGGACATCATCAAAATGACCGTTTATGGACTGAAAGTGGCAAAAATGGTCAAAAATGGTCGTATTTTGGGTTTACCTGGACATCCGGTAATGCAATCGACGTGATTTCAATACAGCAACTAGATAACGTCGAATTTTACTGATTGCGCTATCTAAATCGGGGCAGATGCGCACAGATTTGGCACAAATCACCAAAACCTCGGCAAAATTGGGTTGCGGCGGGCCGTAAATCGCGATCGCGGCAGTTTTTGGACGGTTCAGTTACGGGATTCCGGTACCTCATAAAATCCTAGGTGCATGGGTTGGCTCTGGGTTGAGAGGATCCAGACTCTTCTCAGGTGCCGTTGAAGTTGTCCGCAGGTCCGGATGCCATGCTCTCGGGTGCTCGTGTACTCTTGGTCGTCTCGGTAGTGATACTGTGTTCGCTATATCTGTAGATCGCCCCCAATAAGGAAAGCACCAAATCTCTGTTTGGGGCGGAGACCACACGGCTTCAAGAGGTACTTCTCCATCTTGCCCTCTGATGGACTTGTGGTACTCCTCGTGGAGCATATACTCGTCCATCCTCCTTCGTAGGTCCTCTTGTTCTTGAGGACCCCCAAACGCCGTAGAAGAAGAGGCCGGGCAGGCCGACCGGGCGATGGAGGCGGCGACTCGCCTGTGGAGATGCTGCAGGCTGTCATCACCATGGGCCATTAAGGCCTCCATGGTTAAGCAGATTGTCCTGGGTGGATCTTGATTCGCCCTTCTGTGCTCTGGATCTTCCTGAGACCCAGATGCACCTCTGAGTGGCGGTTCACTCTTTTGGTGGGCTACACTGCCAAGTTGGACTTGTACACTTTCCATCGGCCAGGTTCTGGAGGACAGTTGAGTGGACATGTTCAATGCGCTTTTCATTGTGCTTTCCTTGTGCTTCTGCTGAGAGTCGGTTCGAAAGGTACTCACGGTTTGCCTCTGCTACCGGAAAGATCTCCTTGATTAGTGCCCTATAGATTTTGATGAAATTCTGCAGGTTTGAAAGTAGAAAACCCAAACCAAAGCAGCACGTAGAGCAAGAACAGGATGTGGATCAAATCAATGAATAGTTTTGAAATCCAGTGTAACACATAAGGGCTGCAGATAGACAAAGCAGGCTTAAATACAAAGATTCAATCACAAATGGATAAAACAAATGATTCGAAGTGAAAGCTGGCTGACTCTAGCCTCCAAGTTAGCATCAAGCACTTCATGTGCACTCTTTTGGGGGCAATGGAGCTGGTTAGGAATATGGGGCATACGAGTTAGGCCAGACACAGGATATGACTTGGCCAAGCAACTGAATTCAAAAGCAGTTAAAACGTAGAACCACAATAAGTGGTAGAAACAATTGAGTATAGGGGTCTTGGGGTTGGTGACCACTAGGCTTAACTTCCAAGGCCTAGGGCATGAAGTGCCTATGTTTTTTCGGTATAACCTCCATGAGGGAAGATACCTCCGCTCAGTTGAGTGGTAGGGGTGACCCTCATGGGGGGCTAGGGTTATAACCTTAGTTACCTTGAGAAAGTGTACTTTAAGCTTCAAAAGAGAGATAAAAAGACTTAAATAAGTCTTGGCATCAACAAAAGGGTTTTAAGGGGGGCTTGGCCTGGATCAAGCCCTCCAAGAAAGACATGGCAGTGACTTTTTCTTACTGGTCGTAGGCCCCGGGTTTTGCTGCTCTCCAGAGGGCTCAGGGTCTGTCCCCCCTGGTGTAGGGTTGGGGTTCCCCCTGGACCTGTCCTGGCTCTTGTCCCGGTACTTCTTGTCACTGCCTCCGCGTCCTCCACCTTTGCCTTGTTCTTGCCCTTTGCCTTTGCCTCGTCCTTGGGACTTCCCATTGCCCTGCTTGCCATTGCTCTTGCCTTGACTGCCTCCACCGCCATTCTGGGCCTCACGCTGCTTGTGATAGCACTCATCCTTGTAGTGCTTGCGCTTGCCACAGAAGGCACAGGTGAGGGTACACCTGTAGTGGTCGGCATCTTGGCCGTCCCACAAGTGTTGGTCTCCTGCTTCTTGCCCTGGACCACGAAGCACAGGTGTTGGTCGCAGTCCAGGGCATGCGCAACGCCGCCCTGCTCGTCTCTGGTGTCACACCAGAAGAGGTCTTGTACATTGCTCATGTAGCAAGCATTCTTTGGGGGTAGTCGCTTGTCCAGGACGAGGTCCTTGATACCCACAGCCATGGTTCCCAGTGTCCCCTCTTCCAGGGCGGTAGGCGATGACGTGCTGATCACTCTCCTTCTGCAGCGCCAGCTCCGATAGAGATACAGACAAATCCTCATAGGTGAGGGTCTTGCCTTGCGCACCGCGGTAGCCCAACACTCATCCCACACGTCTTGTGGAATCTTGGCCACCAACCAGAAAAGCAGGTCGTCGCTGCCGTAAGATTCCGGCGTCAGTCGCGCCCCCAAATGGTCCACGTCAGCCAGTAGTTCAGACATACGCGCAGCCTCCGGGTTGTTGAGCAACGTGGCTAGCCTTCGGGATCTCGGTCCGGATGGATAGGTCCGTCTCATAGGGGGGGAACTGCGTCTCAAAGGCAGCCAACACATCGGCGAACGTGGCGGACTTCGTCACGGTCTGCTTGACTTGCTTCTCCAGGTACTTGGTCTTGCAACATTGCAAGACTAGGTCACACTTCACCCGCCCACTAGCGTTGGTCTGGCGGGTCATCCTCAGGGGAAGACCTAAACTCTCCATGAACTGGCTGAGGTCCTTCCCAGTGACCTCGGGTGGGCTCACCACAATTTTTGAGGGGTCGATGGCCTTTGCCTCCTTGGAGCGGCGCCTCTCGTAGCGCCTGCTCTTCCTCTTAATTTTCTTCTATTTGTCACTCGGGTTCTCGGCCTCGTCAGGATCATTGTCCTCAGAGGCTGAAGCTGACGATAAGGATGGCCGTTTGACGTCTGAATAGGCTGCCCCAAACTCACTAGAGCCATATGGCTCGGCATCAACCATGGTTCGCACGGCTGTCAGCCCGAGCCGGTCCAGCTCACCATGTGTGGAAGTCTCCACATGGCTGTAGGGCGGTTGTGCCGTTCTTGGCACGAAGAGGCCTCTTGGAACAGCTGCAGGGGTCAGTATAGGTCGGCTCCTTACACCAGCTGGAGTATGAGTTAAGCCGGCGACCAGGTTGTTGGCCTGTACTCGGTCTGGGGAAGCTTCCATGGTCAGTGGTGACCTAAAGGGTGGTATCAGGGGCTTCAACGTGTCCCAGATTTCTTGACTGAGGTCGGCGACTGGCTCATCGGTAGCGCCGTGGAGAGCTTTGTTTATCTAGGAACGCGTCAGGGACCTGAGTTCTACCTGTTCCAGAATCTTCGGGACCCCCTGCTTCGTCCTCCACAAGACTCAGGATCTTGTAGGGCACTCAGGGAAGTAACGCCAGGCTCTGACATGGTATAGCCAGGCATTGGAAGAGGGCATAAACCGACAGGGGCCCTATGATAGGCACCAGGTTCAGGACAGGGGGTCGGCCCGTGAAAATCAACGTAGGATGAGCCAGAGCCCACTGGTTCGCTGACTGAAGGTGCCATAGGTGGCTCCGTACCGAGTGGTTCTACGCCATGGGTTGGGTAAGGCATGCCAATAAAGCCTGTGCCCTCTGCCACGGGTGGAGTGGGTGTAGGAGAGGGTTTTGCTGGATGTGTAGCTGGGAGTGTAGTGGCCGTAGAAGAAGATGCTGTAGGGTGTTCGGTTGCGCCTTCAGCGCTCTCAGAGGGACTTTCACGGGAGCATACATCATCTGTTCGTACATGATCGGCCTCACGGTCGTGTTTGGCTCCTCCTCCCCCTGTATCCTTCTCCTTCGCCTTCCCCTCAGTTGTCCGCACGTGCAACTCGCTGAAGGCAGCTCCCAGGTTTCCAAGGAAATCATCCTCAAGCCCACCTAAGGGCACTGCAGGTACAGGGTCCTCAGGTTGAGGTTCACAAGCAGGTTTGGGCTTTGGTGCCAGCTTGGCTGGTGCCACTGAGGGCGCTGTCATCCCGGCAGTGTCCTTGGTGTCCATTATATATTCTTCTGTCCTTCAAGAGTGATCAGTCTCGGAGTAATAGTTGTACTGCACACGGTTGCAGGTAGCAAAGACTGTAGGATTCTGCTACCAGAAGGTTTGAACAGCTTTCAGTGATGAAGGGTATGATGTGTTTTTTTTGTATTCTCCTCCTGCTTGCTTCTGGTGCTTCTTCTTGATGACTTGCTTTCCACTTGCCAATGTTTTTAATGAAACAAAAGGATAGTCCAAAGGCTCCCAGGTTCGCACAGTGCAGAAGAATAGAAGTCAGAATCAAATCCACAACATTAAGGGCTGCAGTCAATGGAGGGAAGAGACACAGTGTACTTACACAAAGAAACTCACAAAGACCGCAGATTTAGAAACGATAATTGGAAAACTGCCCACATGGGCACTCTCTCCTTTTATAGTGCCATCTAGGGATGTGCACCCTTTGCTTTGGATCCCATTAGTGCTGAGGAGGCATGGCTTGTGGCGCTGAGGTCACTGCCATATCACATGGGAACTTCCTACTTTGCTTGGCTGACTGGGTATTGAACCCAGGACCTCTTAAAAACGGTGCCCAAGCCCCCTAGGGTGCAGAGCACTAGGACAGCTAAGCATTCATGAGAGAATAGAGAAAATGGTAAAGGCTCTGGACTCAGAGCAGGGCCTCAGTTGCCCGGGAAAAGGGTGTTTATGTCACATCTGTTGGTGGGTCAGGGGTTGACGCAGCATGCTGGATCTAGTGCTTGGTTTCATAGGTCAAAATGCTTTGTCACCCCTTTTCGGTTGAACCAAAACTACAACGACAATGTGATATGCCTCTAGACATCTCTAAAACAACTAGAGCCTACCCCTAGGCATGGAAATCCACTTTTTTCTTACTGTAGGGGAGGTTATAGGTAATTTTGAAAACATGCTAAAAACATGGGGAGGCCAAGGAAAATTACCTCTCTTTTTGCTTCACATGCAACAGAGGTCACCACCACAGCACAAAGGGGCAGTAAGAAAAAGTGTACTCCCATGCCTACGCGTGCCTACCCCTGACCCTCGAAGGTGTTTTGACTTAAACACCATTTTCTGCATCGACTGAGGCACTGCTCTGGTTCGGAGCCTTTACATTTTCCTATATTCCCCCATGAAAATTTAGCTATCTGAGTATTGTGCACCCTAGCAGGCTGGGGTACCCCTTTTTGAGAGGGCCTGAGTTCCATACCCAGTCAGCCCAGCTAAGTAGCAAGATCCCATGTGCCGTGGCATTGACCTTAGCGCCACATGCCATGCTACCTCAGCACGTACGGGAGCAAAAACAAAGCGTGCACATCTCTAGATGGCACCATAAAAGGATAGTGTGCCCATGAGGGCAGCTTTCAGAATACGTGTTCTAAATATGTGGTTCTTTGTGAATTTCTTTGTTGTAATTACATTGTAGAGTCATTCCTTTGTAGCAACAGGCCTTCATGTAGTGGACTTTGAGATCCTGTTGTGCACTGTTTGCATTACGCCACTGATTTTCCATTTGATTCCATGAAGGTCAACGAAGCAGCAAGGAACAAGCAGGAGCAGTCCATCAATAAACACTTCAACAACTTCACCAGTCAAAGCTGTTCACACTTTCTCCGACTGCATGGGCAAAGGCTGAGGCACGTACATCTGCAAAGGTTGGCGCAAACCAATGGGCAATCGTTGGCCCCGATACATGGGCAAGGGTTGGCCCAAATACATGGGCAAGGGTTGGCCCACACCAATGGGCAAAGGATGGCGCAAACAAATGGGCAGGGTTGACCAAAGTACATGGGCAAGGGTTGGCCCAAACAAACGGGCAAAGGTTGGCCCAAATGCACGGGCAAGGTTTGGCACAAATGCATGCGCAAAGGTTGGTCCATACAAATGGGCAGTGATTGGCTCAAATACATCGGCAAGCATTGGCCCAAATGCATGGGCAAGGGCAACACCGTTCACTACCATTTCGGTGCATTAGACAGAGAATTTGCAACCACATCTCAGTGTTTCCATTGCATTGTTCCCTCCTCCGTCATGTCCTGGGCCATTGTTCGCCCAATGACCTTCGATATTGCCCCCAACTATATTCCCCAATGCTTTCCCTTTGTTTGCCAGCACCACGCAGCATGTCTGTTTGTCAGACTATATTGTGGCAAAGTAAGTAAACTAACATTGCATCACATGTGCACAAGAACATTGTATCACATGTGCACAAACAATACGCAACATGCAGCAAACAAAGATTATTGTGCATGATACAATATTGAGAGCCATGCACACCTGGGTCTTTTCTTTAATCTCCAAATTCTTACTATCTCTTGGTCATCCATGAAAACCCCACATAGGCCCATCGGCAAATCCAATGTATTCATTGCCATGTGCCTTGCCACACCTCAGGTAATCACACGTTCCATCTACGCCTCTACCCGCGAGACACGCAAAGCTAATGCAATTTATTCATCGTTCTTCCTTGAAAGCAATCATCTTTCTTCCTTGGAAACAACCTGTCACTGGTTCCGTAATAACATTTATTACAATTCCAGGACATTTGTCGGGAAATGTGCAACCACATTTGAGTGTTTCCCTTGCATTCTTCATTCCCTCCTAAAATCCTTCACACGTTTCTTTGGCAATTCTTCTCGTAAAAAATCTTCCATACTGCCCCCAAAGGATTCATGGTCACACTTTCCCCCTGTTCCCATGCACCGTATGCAAGGTTTCACCAACAAATCACCGTACAACCACCCATGCTGCATCATCGATTGCATGCACCAAAAATGCAGCAAAAATACATCAGCAACGTGGTCCCAAACAACCATGTGTTCACAATTTGCCTGCATGCCTGTGCCTGCAGTGTGCACGCGCCTCCTTTTGCATTTGAAAAACAAAAGACAACAAAGGAGGAAAACAAAAACAAATACAGAGCACGTAAGAAAAACAAAAAAAGGGGGGGAGGGGGGGGGGAGGGGGGACAAAGACCCCAACAGCAAACGCACACCGCACACAGTGCGCGCGCCGGTGAACAAGCGCCACGTGGCCGCTGATACCGCGCACGATGGACAAAGAGCGTGCGCAACGTTGAACAGGCGCCAAGTGGGCCAGGACACCGCACACGCACACGCACCGAGGGCGGCAGAGGGACTGGACGCAAGGGTCCACGGCCCCAGGGTCGGACGCACTGTGGCGTCCCGGCCCACCCACCGGGCCAGTGGCAGGACCGGTACTCCAAGGCCACTGGTCCGAGCCCGGCCCGGCTGCATCGGGGACCCCGGCAAACGTCACCATGAGCCATGGAAGCAACTGATGACAGGCGTGCCCGTACACAGCCGAGGAGGGGGCCGCCTGCCAATAAAGAGGGGCCTCGCAACTCGAGCCACAGGGGTGAGGCGATCGTACCGTAGACTCGGGGGAGCAATACCCCCTGTGGTGAGAGACAAACCACACGGCTGGGCAGCCCCCAGAGCTGTCGCACACAGGAGGGGGCATGTGACCCTACCTACGGACACATGTGGGGACACCCTCCCAGCCAGGACTGCTGGACCGGCTAGCCGCGACACTGCCTTCCCATGCACCTGCGGGAGCAGCTTAAGAGACACCTTATCTAGGGCAGTGGGAGGGACAGGACGTCTCCTTGGTTAGGATCTTCTTCCTACGTTGTCAAAGAAGGCATCTGGAGCTCCCGAAGATACCTACCTACCTAGCCTGTGTTCAGAATTTGCCCAAATATGTACCAAAGCCTTCACCCACAAAACAACGTACAACCACCCATGCTTTCTCATACATGTCATGTGTACGTTCCTTTCATCAATTCATTCACTACAGCTCCAATGTATTACACAAAGAATTTGCAACTACATTTGAATATTTCCATTGCATTCTTCCCTCCTCCCTTATATGGTTCACACATTCCTTCGGCAATCGTTGTAGTAAATACCCTTCCATATTGCCCCCAAAACATTCAGGTCACAATTGCCATGTACCTTGACACATCTCTGGATCAAACAAACACCCGTTCTACATCCAAAACACGCAAGGCTAGTACAATTGTACAATCTTTCTTCCGTGGAAGCAACGTGTCACTGGTCCTTGCCCCCGCCCCCCAAAATAGTTGATTTTTGGTTTAGTGCCCATTTGCTCTTCAAGTTTCTTTTTCCATACCAAGTAGCTTATTACATGGTAGCAGTTTAGGTTGCGACCATGCCTTCTCCCCGCCCCTTGAGTGGCTTTCTAGGTTGAACTAAATTCTTGTAGTATTTTCCACTTTTGTAGTTAACCAACGTTCATTTTTCACCACGTTTTGAATCTTCTTGACTTTAAATGTTTTCATCAAGTTATTTCTAACCCATAGCATGTCCTTTGTGTTTACCTTACATTGATTGGGTGTCTTGGTAATTTTTGGCATTGGTATGGTATTGGTATGGCTCCCCATCCAATCCACTAATTGACTTGTGATGATATTTATCCCCGCACGCCCACTTGGTCCCTAGTTTCATCTTAAGAAATTTATCTTCTTAAGATGACAAATTCATCTTGAGATGAAAAGTAAGAAGAAAAATAAGAAGAATGATCTGCTGAACTTTTTTTTTGGGTTCCACCTTTTTGCCTACACTTTTTTGTAGTTTTACAGTTCTGGTGACTCTCTGCACCTTTGCAGTTGTGAACATTTACATTTATCATTGCAGCTATGAAGTTGATGGATTGCTTCATTAATCATTAGGATTTGCCCAAATCAAAAATCCACCCCCTATTGTTGTGCACATCCCCCTTTTGTTTGCCCGTTTTTTTCAGAGCGATGGAAACCTCAATTCAACAACTAGAAACAGCAATCAAGAAGGTAACACATCAATACTCAGCTTATGCTGACGATGCTGCCACGTTACTAGCGGCTTTCTTTGATGGTTCTACTGTTGGTTGCTCCATATTCCACCAAATCAACAAGAAAATGCAACTCACCACAAAAGATGTTGAGCTGCACGATTTGGCAAGAAACTGGTGTAGTCCTATACGAGCTGTGTGCTTGATTGTGGCACTTGGCCTCTCCCGGGCACAATACAGGCACCTCCTGTCCTTTGGAAGTGCCGAGCAGCAGGCCTACTTCAATGCCACCAGGGTTCGTGTTCCCCATTTGCTCCCGGGTCGACGAACTGTGGAGGACACATGGAAAAGTCTCACAAGCCTTTGTACATTTGAGTCACCTACATGGTACAACAACACCGTCTCAATTTCCTGGCCACTCGAAGAATGGTTCGAATATGTGCAGTCCCAGGATGCTATCTGGGACACTGTTGCAGACCGGCAGGATGGTATCACATTGATTATCCGAGGCGATGGTTATCCGGTTGCGGGATGTAGTTGGACGCAGTTAAATGTGTCCATCATTGACCATGGTCGCCAGGCAAGGACAACCAGCCACATGTGGGTGATTTCACTGGCCTATGCAAGTGACAAGGACATGGAGGACCTGAAGATTCTTTGGAAAACCAATGTGGAGGTGTGCTGCGCTGCATTCTTCGTTATGTTTCATCGTAAGATGAATTTTTCATCGTAAGATGAATTTTTCATTGTAAGAAGAAAATTGAAGAAGAAAAAATTCCCTCTTCCCTGCAGGCCATTCAGCAAATCTTGACGACTGGTTGCATTTCTCTGGGGTGTGGCATGGTGCCGGGTACCTGCAAGTTTGGTGGCGACCTACTGTTTCTCTGAGGTATCCTCGGACTCAGTACAACTTGGATGGTTCCTTCCCCATTCTCCTATGGTATTTGGTCTGATGTGCACCAAGAATTCATTGGGTGGGAAAACCAGAGAACACCTGAGGAGGACGCACAATGCAGAGGCAAACTGCCCGTTGTACAGGCGGGAAAGGGAGTCAAATATGAACCCATGTTTGACACTGATAGATCATCATTTTCCCCTTGTATTCTACACATCATGATGATCTGTGGTAAGCTGATCTTATCCTGTACACGCAAGGTTGCACTGGACTTGCCCAACGACAGGGTGCGGCTGCTGAAAGCGACGTTCAAGGCTGCCAACATCCGATGGAGAGGGTTGCACAAGGAGTCTGCACCAGATGGCCGGGAAGTCAAGCGTCTGCTTTGCGCTTGGGATACAGTGGCACACGTGTTGAGCATTCACAGATCTGCAGCAGATGAGGCTGTGCGGCAGCTGGGTGAAGTACTGCGCCAACTGTATCACTCTGGGCCCCCGGTTGACGGCTTGGAAGATCGGGTGGAGCTAGCGGCACGCAACTTCCAGTTGCATTGTGTTCCCAATTCCAAATCGTCGTATCTGTACATCCTCATCCCTGACATGAAAACCATCATCAGCGAATGTCGCAACTTGGGTGTCGGTCTGGCGATGTTTTCAAACGACCTGACAGAAACCACGAATGCAATTATGAAGGGAATATATCTCCAGCACAGCAGCAGAGGGGCTGGTTCTGCAAGAGAATACGGATTGGGCGAAGCCTTTGCACTAAGACAGACCATTCTGCATGTTTTTCTATTGAATCATGCACATCTGGCAGCCCATGGCGTGCCACGACCCTGCACATCACGTCTGGCATCACTGGATCGCTCAATACAGAAGCCAAAATGGACCAAGATTTCAAAGAATTTCTGCAGTTCAAGAAGTGGAAAGAGGTATGCTGTGAAAATAATGATGATACTAACAATAATAATAATAACAATAATTTTTTAAAAAAAAATTTTGAAATTTTTGTCGTCGGGAAAATTCATCTCACAATTTCTTCTTAAGACGAAAATATTCATCGTAAGAAGAAAAATTCGTCGTACAAAGAAAAAATTCGGAAAAAACAGAAAAAATTGCAAAACCGGAAAAAAAGTGTATTTTTTGCAGACAACGCCATTCCTGCCACCTCAGGCCCTGAAACAAGCTCCGGCAGCCACGGTGACTCCAAGCAAGGAGCTGCCAGCTGCAGACCAATTGGTTCACACACCAACACAATTGGCTCAGGACCCTGTGCGACAACTTGACCTCAGTGCCACGGACAGCCCACGCAGTGCACTTGGCAGCCCCCTTTCTGAAATGTCTGGCTACAAGCTTTTTAGCCATGAGAAGGTGGTCCTGGAGGAACGCCACGTGAACCCAATGTTATTGAAGTGCCTGGAGGATGATGTTGATATTCCTGGGCCGTCGACACCCATTTACACTGACTGGTTTTCCAGCACCCACGCACCTGACATTTGGAACATTGCTATCCCTGAGGGCAAGCAGAAAGGGAGACCTCCAGTAACATCTGCGCCACCACATGCTATGAGATCGACATCTGCACCATTACAAAAACCAAGTGAGCCTCCATCACCAGTAGCAGCAGCACCAAATTGGAGCGCGACGTTGATCGCAGCCGTGACTGCTGGACTCCAGGAGAACGCGACAAAGCAGCGCCAATATGAGGTAGGCAACCTGTGAAGAGGTGCGCGCCTAACGTGCGACGATTCATCTTAAAATTTCATCATAAGACGAATAATTCATCGTACCAGGAAGGCAATTCGTCGTACGATGAAACGGTACGAAAAATGTCGTTCGTTCATTGCCCTTTCCTCGGGTTGAAGCTGTTGAGCGCTCAGCTGTAGGAGTTCGATTTGTTGTGGGAAATATTGGTACTGACCTTGGGGTTCAGCATGTTCTCACTGCAGGAGGCATCCTAAATTCACTGGGACGTGCACCCGCTTGAACATTGGGGATGCTACAAGCATTGGAGACCGATGAGAACACAGCAAGAGCAATTAACCCCAATACCATGCGGACACTGCTTGCCCTCCAGGAACAAGCCACAAGAACGGGCACACCAAAGAGTAATGCAAAAAGTAATGAAAAAAGCGAACCGACAAAAGCAGCACGACCAGCCACCAGAAAACGCAAGTGGGAATCTGAGTATGAAAACGAGAAGTCGGAAGAACCTGAGGAGGATGAAGGTGAAGACGAGGAGGAGGAAGATGACAGTGATGCCAGCGATGAAGGCGTCAACCAAACAACTCCAGCCAAAGGAATGAAGTGGTCGTATGTCCCATACCAGGCGGAGGCCACTGACGAATGGAAGGTGGCACCAGGGATCGCTCGTCGATTTTATGAGCCTAGAGGAACAAAAGTATCTGACGAACTAGTGGCTGATGCGGAGCGGACTAAGAGCACTATCTATTGGCTTCCTGATGATGCGACCGACAAGAGCTGGAACGTGGAAGGTCAATACCTTGCTGCTCGCATCGCGTTTTGCACTCCCAAAGAAGCCGAGCCTTACTGCAAAGGCATGACGCTGGCACTGAAGAAGCGCAAGATGAAGGAAGAGCAGCAGAGGCACGCAAGGCAGAAGCTGCTGCAGAGCCAGCTGCACCACCAGCACCAGCTGCAGATCAAGAAAAGCGCGAGGAACAAACAGATAAGGTGTCAGAAGGTGCAGGTGCGAGTGGTGCAGCGCCTGACCGTGCAGAGGGCAACTGAACGTATCTTCTTTCATTGCCATTGAGTGTTGGAGGCGACTGTTACGACTTTCACTGTTACTGTGTCACATTTTGGTGCGGACTTTTGCATGTCGCTTCTGTCGCGCTAAATTCATCGTAAACTTTCATCGTACGACAAAATTATTCCTCGTACGACGAGTTCTCTGTGAAAAAACCTTCCGTGCAAAAAGTTGCGGCGACAGGCAGAAACAGCGGCACACACGCGCACGGCATCTGCAGCAGGCACCAAACCACAGATTTCGAACCAATATGACCGAAAACATGAAGGCAGAATGAATAAGATTTAATTTCAAGATTTTCATCTTAAACATTTTAAGATTAGTATTGAGTTCTGGTAAGATGAAACTAGGGACCAAGTGGGCGCGCGGGGATGCAATGAATGTTTGTCTTGCCTCCCCATCTAACCCACCATGTGACTTTCGAATTGCATTCAATTTTGCATTGAAGTATTGCATTTGATTCGCGCTTTATTTTAGGCGTTTGCGACCAGTAGTTTTTCCAAGAATTTTCAAGAGTTCACGGATGTTATCTCAGGTTCTCTTTTCCTATCCTTCTTTCCCCCTTCTCCTTCATCAAAGAGGAGCCAGACAACCCGTCTGGTAACCGGAAAGTCAACTTCATCATGCTGCCCATTGTCCTGACCCGGGGCCATGAGTTACAGCACACCAGGTGAAATCAATTTATTGAAGCAACGTTTTAGTTCCAAGTTGTCCATTATATATTTTTGGAATTTTAGAGGGTTGGATCCTAGTTTTTGTACCTGGGTTCAAACCCGTTTTAGGGTAAAATTATAAGTGCCGGCACCTCGTTATTACCTCTTGCCTGCGCTCTGTGTGTGTTTTTTGCGCTCACAGTGTGTGTTTCTCATGTGTAGAGTGTATCAGCTGGGTACACGCGGGTCTGGGGTGCAGCGGCGCCAGCGGCTGGGAGGTTTTCTGCAGTTTACACGTGTGTACCCCTGACTGGTACAACACTCATTGATTTGAAGTAAGGAACTGGCAGTGCGGCTGACCTGGTTCGTGCAGCCCTTGGACCTACACCAGGCCGGCCAGGGAGCCATCTGCCATTCCTAAATGGATCAAAGTTCATTGTCACGTGAATGGAAGTATGGTGGAAGGGAAAGAATTGTTGAACGTGGCTTCAAAGATTTGTGATTGCTTTGCATGGAGGCCAATGTCTGGGCAAGGGTGCCCAGAAACGTTTTCCGAATAAGGTGTGTGGATGCACCACCCAATTGGGTTTTTGAAAGTTTAACGCCCCCATAAAACGTCTTTTTGGACAGATGTCCCCAGAGAGGGAGTACCCCAGTGGCCAGGCCACTGGGGTGCGGCGCTAGAATCCTGGGTTCAATTCCCAGTGCACCAATGATCTGATGGCATTTTTGCCTAAGATGATCAGGGGGGTTGGGCAGCTCAAAATATTTTTCACCCATCTCTCCCTCCTCTTACTGTTCGTTTTCCAGAGCAGGAGCATTTACTCCTCGTGAAGGAGCAAGGGTATGAGAAAGAGGATGAATACCCAATGTGGATGAGTGGACACTTGCCATCTCAATGAACACGCACAGAAAGTTCTCTTTTCTCCCTCATAGACATCACCCCTCATTCCCCCTATCCCCATACATACCCGGCAAGGCCCACCCCGACCCACCCACCCCTCCTCCCCAAGGAATTTCCAGTGTCGGGACACCCACTCATCTTCCCCCTTAAAACAGAAAACCCCCATCCAAGGAAAATCATTCCAAGCCTTGCAGCCCAAGGAGGGAAATTCAACCTTAATGAGACTTTAAGGAAAAGGTTTTCTTTCATTTTTCTGTTTGAGGATTACCATTTCATTAGTGAGTGTCAATGCTCATTTCTGAGGCGAATTGTGGTGTGCTTTGTTGGGTGAGCCAAAGCAATGGGTTACATAACCCTAAACCCCAACCAGGGTATCACACCACCCCACTTTACTCTTTCACGAGTACCGTACCCACCCAATCCCCACAACCCGTTGAGGTGGCCTGAGGGGGCACGACCAATGATAGAAGGCGAAGTAATCTCTTTCATTCTCCTGCCTTCCTCCCTCCCATTGCATGTTTTCAGTTTTATCTTTGTAGTTCCCGCCACCACTTTACTCTGATGAGGGAACCAAGCGCATATGCATGACCCACTACCCATCGATGAAAGGATTTAGTGGAAGAAAACGGTGGTAGGCAGTCAGCCCCAATACTCCAAAAGCCCCCATGCACCTCCGCTCCTTTAACCCCACTTTGAGCCCATGGTAGACTTTAGGAATTTTAGTTCCTCCATCTCCTCCCTTTCCGAGATCTTCATTTTTCTATTTTTTCCCGAACCTTGAGCGGTTTGGCCCTCTGTCGGGAGTGGGAGGCCTAGAGTGAGACCCCCGCTTTATAGGGTAGGTACATTTGACCCTTCTCCCCCTCCTGGCCTGAGTGTGTCGTGTAGGTAGGCGAGCATGGGCACCGCTGTGTACATGCTCGACCCTTTCCCTCGTGGCACTGAGTGGCACGGCGTGGCACAAGTTGCACAGCACCGGGAGGAGAAGGCTGTGGTCAAAAGGTGTGACGACCATCTTGAGGGCTCCGAGAATATCAGGGCCCTCATGCCCGAACGGCCTATGGCCGGCTCTCCAGGGGGCCATCAACTCAGAAGTCAACCCCCGCCACCACCATCAATGGGGAAATCAACCCCACCATCACCTATCTCCCAAGGAAGTCTACCCCGCAACAACCGGCTTTGAGACAGTCACCCGAAAGCGGTCCATAAACGAGTTGAGCTTCATGACCGAGACGGGTGCCGCAGGGTTTCCTTCCCTACCGCCCCCAACCATGGAGCATGAACATGACTGTTGAGCTCACCGACAGGCCTTTGCTGCATCCAGACGATCTTTGGGCGGGATCGCGCCCCTCGTTTCGCCTTGCCCGGACCCCCCTCCTCCTTGCCTGGGGTATGGCAGTCCTTGGCTAGGGCTGAAGGGATGGCGAACCCTCCCCACTTTAGGCATACAGAGCCCGTAACTTGCCATACCCCCCACGCCCACAAAGCGCCAAGTCCATTGAACAGATTTTGGTGAGCTTGTGAGGGGTTTTTCCATTAGTATCAGCGTTTTCTTTGGATCCTTTCCGGACTGAGCTTGAGCAGTGATGTGAGTGTGCTGAACGCAGTGGGATTGTTCCGAAAAAGTCGTAGGGAAAGCCCGGGATGGGTAACCAGTTCCATCAAAAAGTTGGGTTCACTGGGTAGGGCCCTTTGCCCATCAGAAAACACCACCCAATGTATCCTTGTTTCTCCCCATCTCAGATTATCTTTACATCAATTCAAACGGGTCTTTGGGTCGTTCAATGGGGAGCTGACTTCTGCTCCTCTGGCAGTTTTTTGACTTCTTTGTCTTGGTGTGAGCTCTTCCGTTTCCCCCGCTGCGGCCGTGTTTCTTCATGGGAGCTTTCTGGTTACATAACCGCCTTGCCTCTTAGATCTAATGGGATCAAGCTGGGATGGGACGTTATTTCTGCCTCCGTCCGGGGACGTGACCTGTCCAGCCTTTGTGGTTTGACTTTTGGCGGTATCCTGGTGCCAGACTTTCTGGACCTGCATGGGTATGGTAAATATCTAGTACCCTAACCCAAGAGTATGGTATCCGCCCCCCAACCCCCACTGATTGACCCTTAACCATTGCCGGAGCGCCCTATGAAAGTGAAACCCCTCCATGAATCCTTTGGCCTGAATTTTTGTGGTTCATCTCTTTTCTTTTAGCGCTATGCTGGTCTTTTGGCAGCTCAGGCACAGTGCTCCAGTCGACATGTTTACGCCGATGCTGACGTGAGGTATGACACTCAACAGCAGTCTGGGCCGACGCTGATAGGGCGCAAGATGGAAGGGGGCACGGCAGTTGAGGCATCCAGAGACATCCCTGCCTCCAGTCGGCCTTCGGGCCTAGATTGCAAGAGGGGCATATGGTGACTGCTGGCGCCGTCGTGCGCAATATGTAACCCTCGGGAGGTGACAACTGACCTACCACGGTTACCACCACTGCTGCCTTTGAGCCACGGCCACGCATTGGTTGGCCCGCCCTTGGGAGTGGCACCCTTTGTGAATAGCCCCTTAGTGATTTTCCACAGAAAATACAGTCCGCCATCGTTTTGGCGTGCGCGTCAGCTAAGGGGACTGCAAATTGGATTGGCTGAGGGACTGTGCAGGTGGAGTGACATATTATTACAATTAACAAATTATCTTTATAGTTACTGAACTTCTGTGTACCCCCCCCCCGCTACATTTGTCCCTTGGACAGCCAAAAAACCCCTATGTCCTCCGAACAGTACCGTCCGCCCACCCCGATTTTCAGCAGGGATATGCAAGCCTCTGACATCAGTTTCGAGGACACCAGTGAGTTGTATTGTTGTGTCTTCCAGTCACTTTTATGTGTACTTGCCGTTTTGTCCGAGGTAATCTTTTCAGTTGGTACAGCAGGTATACCATGGCAGTGCGCATGCCATCCTGCATATGTTCTCTGCATGTTTCACAAGTTATCCACAGCCATTTGCTGACACACAGTTGACGGATACATACTTATGATACCGCCCAACTGGCTGCAAGACAAAGGTTTCTGTTTGTCAGGAGGTCAAAGATGCAGAAATTCAATGGCTTGACACTGCATTCTACCCTCTATTCTTTCAAAATGTCAGCAATGGATGCAGTCGTTATCCTCCTGCATTCATCTCCCCCATCGCTGTCCCCCTTCTAAACTAACTTGTACGGTATATAGTATGTAGTGTGTGGCACTGGGAATGACTGTAGCTCTTCTAAAGGGTACATCCCTCCTCTAGTATTTGTGGTCTTCCTCTT
This sequence comes from Eutreptiella sp. 'Long Island Sound 2002', assembly GCA_964036045.1. Lineage (NCBI taxonomy): Eukaryota > Euglenozoa > Euglenophyceae > Eutreptiales > Eutreptiaceae > Eutreptiella > Eutreptiella sp. 'Long Island Sound 2002'. The sequence goes on along the minus strand of OZ038379.1, from coordinate 44,487,739 downwards.
TTTTTTGAACCCCTGAGTGAAGCTGCCCATGCATGTTGTGGCACAATCAGCACGGGGACAGCTCTCTCTTCCCGTAGATGCCACTCTGAGGGACAACATGCAATTGAGGGATACCCGACAGCCCGAACATGTCTGGCCGTGCAGTTTCATTGTATTTTGCCAAGGCATATTGGTCTTCCTCCCCCTGTTTTCATTCAGATTTCATGTGGATATATCAGCAATTTGACACGAGAGAAGCCTCTCAGAGTATCCATGGACCTCATGAAAGGCTTTTGTGTTGAGGTTGAGGACAGGGTCTCAGGTGTGTATGGTGTTGTGCTTGAAGCTTTGCTAACCTTCTGTGTTTTTGGATGTATCCCCTGACTGCACTAACATTGTGTTCCATGACATTGGCGCAAGTGTACTGAAGTTTGCTTTCTCATCAGACGTGCCCTGCCTCCTGTGTACACTTTCTGGGTGTCTATTATTTTTCGGTATATGTGCAATGCTATGAGTTTGACATCGGCAGCCGCACCTGCAAGAAGTACTCCTGAAGTACTCAATTTCGAGTTAGGTATACTCTGTCCCGTCAGGTACTGAGGTGGCAGACAACTTCGGTGCAAAGATTCCATTGACCTCAATCTGTCTCAACTTGCCCTTACCTTATTGTTTTCCGCTTGATCATCGAACATGCGTTTCTTTGCTTGACCGCTTTCCTTTACACCCCAACTCAGATTCTGTGAGGGGAGTGTAATAAGGACATGCAAGTCAGGCCACATTGCCGCTGTTTGGCGGGGTCAGCAGCAGAATCCACCCATCCAGACGTCAGCGAGAACAGAGGAGAAGACCAGACAAGACAGTGTATTCAGTGGATGCCCCAAAGCAACTAGCAAAGTGGATGTCGTAGGACTAGGCGAGCGGAGCGTGAGCACAACGAACATCGACCAAGAAAACAAAAGTATGTTCCGATGCGGTGAGGTATGTAGCCGCCAAGAGACCACCGCGCCCTAACGAGCACGACGCCAAAAGAGCATGACACCAACACGGAGAATTACAAATGGACAAGTCAAGATTGCACTACGAGCAGGCAAGGAAAGTACAAGACAAAAAAACACCAAACAACCACACGTAAAAGCGCTTCCTCTTGGGCGCCGCCAAGACCAACGAGTGGAGGGAAAAAGCTAAAACCTCCCGGGCTAAATAACGACAAAACCTCGTCCCCATGCCCTTGTTTATCTGTACCACATGATACCTTGCTCACGAAGCGCCCAAAGGACGGGTGCACCGCCAAGGAGCCACCGCAATACACATGCTCGACGGGTCCTAGACGTGCACGCATCCACATATTGTACGTGTGTCCACGAGCAAACCGAGGTGAATGGCACCGTGAGGCGAAGCGGGAATCGCAGGGGACATAGCGACGCGCCATACCAACATGCCAACTACAGAACACGCCGCTAAGCAACACGAGACAACGAGACATGACACAAAACAACCCCACGCACACAAAGCACGAAAACACAACGAACAACCATACAACGCCACACAACAACGCAAAAAACTACACCATGCAACCGACCGCCACGTAACAACACGCAACACCGCGTGACATGACACGACACCACATGACACAGCATGGCACAATGCCACGCCACAGAACAACACGCAGAGCAAAACAACAGGACGCAACACAGCACCACAACACACACAACGCCACAACACAACCAAAGAGCCATACAACACCACACAACAAACCAGAAAGCTACGCAACACCACACAACGCCGCACACCAAAGCACAGCACCACACGACATAACACGACACCACAAGACACAACAATGACACACAACCAACGTGCGATCTACACAACACGCCGCTAAGCAACACACGACAACGAGACATGACACAAAAACAACCCCACGAACACGAAACACTGAAACACAACAAACAACCATACGCCACACAGCAACGCAAAATACTACACCACGCAACTAACCGCCACGCAACGAGACGCAACACCGCGCAACACCACAAATCACCACATGACACAACACCGCACAACCCAACGCCACGCAACAACACACAAAGCAACGCAACACGACGCAACACAACACCACAACACGCGCAACGCCACAACACAACAAAAAAACAATACAACACCACACAACAAACCACAATGCTACGCAAAACCACACAACGCAACACGACAAAACACAACACCACACAACATAACACGACACAACACGACTCAACAAAGACGCACAACCAACATGCCACCTACACAACACGCCGCTATGCAACACACGACAACGAGACATGACACAAAACAGCGCCACGGAGCGGGACGCAACAAAACCCAACGAGCAACCATACAACACTACACAACGAACCACAAAGCAACACACCACAACGAACCGCCACACAACACATCACCACACCACATGACACGACACGACAACACACAACACAACATGGCATAACTCAACGCCACGCGACAAAACACAATACCACACACCAAGACACAACGCAACACCACAAAACGCGCAACGCCACAAAAACACAAAGAGAAAAAATTGTACAACACCATGCAACATTATGCCACACAACACAACACCACACAAAAAAGCACCGCACCACACCAAAAAACAAGATGCCACGCAACACAACATCAGAACAATTGACGTAACCCGTGGAGCCCGCCAGGCACCAAAAGACAACGGGACACAACAAGACACAAAACATCGCAACACCACGCCACGCAACGCAAACACCACCCACAAACCTACCACAGCCCGACGCCCGACACAACCACATACCACTACCACAACAAAACACGACACGACACAACACGCCACAACACACCACACAACACAACAACTACACAACATGCCGCAAGGCGACACAAAACAGCAACAAGCGACGCTGGACAACGTCACACAACAAGGAACACCACAACCCAACGAACAACCACACAACGCGATACAACAAAACGAAATACTACGCCACACAACGAACCGCCATGCGGCAACACACAGCGCGACATGACAGAACACCACCCGACACAAGGTGGCACCACCCAACGCCACACTGCAAAACACAAAACACACCGCGACACAACACAACGACACAACCATACGACAACACACGACCAAACACAATACTACGCAACACGACACAACGACACGCAACAAAACACAGTGCCACACGACCAACAGCAACATTCTCCAGCACAACGTGGCACAACCCGCCACGACATGACAGGACGCAACGCACCACCTGCGTCTACCCTGTGTGCCGCAGCTCTTTCACCTGGCAGACCGGCCGCAAAGCCTGGAATAAGGGCCGCATCGCAAAGGAAGCACAGCGCCGAGTCCAACAAGCTCCAGTACAGGGGAAGGGCAGAACCCAGGCGACATCAAAGCCAAGGTCCAGGCCAAGGGCAAGAGGTATGCACCCCTCCCGCCCCATATGTAGTACACACGCACATGTAACAACACGCAGCATGAGGTACAGGCACATGCAGCACCTCAGCGCCAAAGTACATGGCGCACAAGAAAGACCACACACGCAACACAAACATAGGACATGATGGAGCAGGAGCTCAAGGACAACGCCAACGGAAAACCCACAACGCCTACGCCCAGCACGCCGACGCCGACTACGACCCAAGAGGGGGGACAACACCCGGCCGACCCCAACGACCTTGGCAGCCCCAGATACAGGAGCTGAGGACAAGAACCAGGGGCACACACCCCAAGCCCCACCCACACGGTGTACAGCGCACACCGGGGAACAACGACCCAATGGCACACGGGCCATTACCCCAGCACCACAGACACAACCGGACCCCAAGGGGGGAGTGCAACAGGGGAGGGAACAGCACAACGACGACTGGTGGACCCGGAACCAGACCACGCCCCATCACAACATACCGACTACAGCGCCCGCCCGACAGACCGAACCGCAAGCACGACACCACCGCGGCGTACCCCGAGCCTGCACCGCACGGAGTGTAGCACCAAAAGCACAGACTACAGTCACATACTGCGGCGCGACACCAACGACCTCAACAGCCGCAGCGACAGGAGCCGAGGACGAGCACCAGGCGCACACACCCTTAGCCCCACCCACACGGTGTACAGCGCACAACTGAAGAACCCCGACCCACCCATGCAACGACCCGAGGGCACACCGACCACTGCCCCAGGGGGGGCGACACAACCGGGCCCCACGGGGGGAGGGCAACCGGAGGGCGAACAGCACAGCGACGACTGGGGAATCCGGAACCAGACCACACCCCATCGCAACGCACCAACTACAGCGGCCGAGACACATACCAAACCACAAGCACCACACCACGCCGGCGTACCCAGAGCCTTGACCGCACGGAGTATAGCGCCCAATACACGGACTACAGCCACACTCCTCGACACAAGGCACAACACCACAACAACCGGGACAATGTCCTGGGGCCAGAACCACAAACAGGGGCCGTTGAACATGGAGGCAATGCGGCCACGCACACAAGACGACCACAGAAACAAGAAGCATTGCTATCCATGTCCAGTGGAACATCCAGCAGCGCGCTGGAAACCCTCCCTGAATTCCTACCCTGCCGAAGCCACTAACCCGCCCCCAGAACCACTACCAAGTGGCCTTGACATCCCCGAGACCCACGAACTCATGGACCTTGACAAGGATCCACTGCAAGACAGCATCCAACGCATACCGCAGGCGGCGACGGGCGCGCATTAAGGACCCACATGCAGCTTGTACCAAGCACTCAACGAAACCGACCAACGGATAACAGGAACAAAAGGGAACCGGGATACAGGAGCGTACATCCCGGAACTGCAACAGGGCATACAACACGCCCGTCAACAGTCAGCGGAAGGAGTGGTGCTGCAGGGACAGGTATCCAAAACTTGAGCCTCGACGAACCTTGCGGGATCCCCACACGCGCAGGGAGCCCTGACCTTGATTCAAGAATCCGACGCCCCACCGTCAGCAACCCGAGAAGGAACAGCAGCCGCTCCCGTCCTAACCCTGGACAGCTGGCCTCAGGGCCACACCATTGTCCCACAAGACAAGACGGGGCCCCCCTATGCACGCTACGCAACATGCCGACCGACCAACGCGTCAGCGGGCGAAGCCCACCTGGAATTGACAACCGAGCGAGAAGACGACAAATACACCCTTGTGCACGCCACCTGCCACGGGAACAGGGTGGCGGAAAGGAAGAAACACCCACCCGAACCGACAACAATCCAGGCAACGAGACCAGCTCCCCGACGCTGGACCCTATACAAACAACTGGCCCATGCCCGCACCCTAGCAGAGCACAGTATCCAGCTGTACACAGATGCCACGTACGTGGAGCGCATGCTACAAGACTGGACCAAGTACGAAACAGAGATCCTGGAGAAACACACGGGGCCACCGGATACCACGGCCAGTACACAATGGGACAGCGTAGTGCCAGACGGAGAAATTGGGGTGCTGGCTACGACTGTACGAACCCTGTTCGAAGAACGTTCGAAGCCCGATCACCCGTTCGGGGACGACTATGACCCCGCCATCACAAACGCCATCCTGGCCTACCACAGCTGGTCCACCCAGCAAAGCATCCACCTCCACACCCCGCACGACGACCCACGCGAGTGGCACCCTGTTGGGCCACCAGCGCTTGAGGTTTACCTGCACAAAACCGCAACCACCGGGGCACACAGCATCACCAGCCTTCGACCCAACGGCGCCACAACCGATACCAGAACCACACATACCCCCCAGCTCAACAAAACCCCACACGCCCTCACCGAACAACTCCCCACAAGGAGGACAAAGCCCACTGGCCCACAAGGAAACCGAACCTTCCAGCGCCACCGCGACCATCCAACATCTGGCCAAGCCCCTCACCACACTCCACGTCCCGGATAACTACCAACTGCCCCGAGAGGGGAACCATACCTGCAGCACGACAACAACATGGCGATTGCCGACAGGCAATCTTAGCCCACGCAAACTGCACCCCCTTTTTTTCACCTGAGCACCTAGATTTTGTCAACGAAAAAAATAATTTTTTTTGCCATCTTGAAAATACTGTTTTCCAAACCCTCCCAAAAAATGCATTTTTCATCAGTTTTGCCCATTTTTTGCTGCTTTTAGGGGGGTCAAAAAACCATTCTTTAGTCCAAAATCAGAGGGCTTACCGGTCATTTTCCCCGAAAAAACACTTTGTTAGCTAATTTGAATAATACCAATTTTTATATCGTCTGGAAAACTATTAAAGATGGGCGCTGTTCACACATCCTGTACATGTCCACGTGAAAGGATACTTACTTTGGGAGGCTGAGTGCTCGAGGCCTCGCGCACTCAGCCAGCTGGAGTGAGATTTTCAGGCTTTTTTGAGATCACGTTTTGACATCGGAAGTGGCATGAAGCAGGGACGGAGCAAAAGCAAAACTGCAAGATTCAGTATGGGTTAAAGACTTGCACAGCGGAACACTCAGTGCGCGAGGGCTCGCGCACTCAACATGCTAGGAGCATGGGTTTTGAATACCCCCGACTACTTGCATTCTGCCGATAGCCTCCAAAAGGCTTTTCGAGATTCTCCCCTTTTGGAATCCTGTGAAAACAGTGAGCTCAAGAGTAGCAATTAGACTATCCTCCTCTAGAGCACTTGCGTCATACGTCCTGTGACCTAGCGCGTCTGACAAACTGTTGTACAGCCCGAAAAGATGGGAGGCTCGGCACCTCATTTGTAGGTAAACTAACTGAAAATCGTGTGTTTAGCAAGGACTGAGGGCACCCGTCTTTTTAGATCTATTACACCTTACATGGTGCATGGCGTGTACAAAACGTCCATGGATTGACCACTCTTGCTGCTGACATGACCCGAACGGTACACCAAGAGGCACCAATGAACACATCAGAGCCTCATTTAGCATGGAATACCGTTTATTCAGGACCATTGGGAAATACACATTCTGCATAATTGGGTGCGCGAGGCCTCGCGCACTCAACATGCCAAAAAAAACGTTTTTTTTCATACCTCTGACTACATACATTCCGCTGATAGCCTAAAAAAATATATTTGAGATTTCTCTGTTTTTTAATTCTCAGTTTCCAGATGGAGCCACGCGGAAACTGCACGTCTTTTTTTTGCACACAAATGCCGGCCATTGAGGTGAAAAACAGGGTGCATCTTGCGTGCGCTAAGGCAATATCGGATGGAAGAAAATAATCCCGGGAGCAACAACGATGGAAGTCATGCACCTCGTCACGCCGGACCGGGTACAACTACAACAGGCCGTGCACCTTTTCATAACCACCCAGGGCATGGCCACCATTGAGGGCACAGCCCTGGGAGACGACGACCAAACACCCCAGGCACGATTCACACAAGCTATCTGGGCAAGCGCCAAGGCGAACACCGACATTGCTGTTGACCCTGACCCGGTGTGTACAGCTGTCCACTATACCGTGGACTACGCCGAAAGCAACCCCGCGCTGAGAGACTGGCAGACACGGTGGGCCGCCGAAGTTGACCGCCTCGAGGACATCACCCTCGACAGCACCCTCACGCCGCAGACAATGGAGCCCGCGGAACGCGCTGCCTGCGCACACCGGGGCGCCACCAGGAACACCCTCTGGCATTACCCTACCACCATACACCCAGAGGCACTGCCCCAGATCAAGGAGGCACTCTCCCTAACCCTCCCAGACACCCACAACGCCCAGCAACCAGGGATGTTCACAACATACTGGAACTTCCCAACAGACACCGGCGTGGTGCCCCAGGTCGCCGAACCGACACTGCCGCCCACCGTCACGGTACTCGCCAAGGCAGCCCAAGCCATGGCGCACAGGGAGGGTGCCCCACAGGACTGGACCCCAAACTTCCTCGTTGAGCAACGCGTCCACCACAACGCCAACAAAGCACAGCAGACAGGGCGCCGGATACACCCACCAATACGAGACAAAGACGGCAACCTTCAGTCCCACAGCCCGTGGATGGTACACTTCGTCCTAGAGGACCACGGGGATAATCAGAAAGGCACGGAGGTAGAAATCACACATGCCCTGGCGCACACACACCTCCACTACACCGTCCCGACCTCAAACATAATCGTGGCCTACGGCAAAGCACAGACGTCCACAAACAGACTGCTGGCCGACACCGAACGTACAGCATACACGGTATACACCTGGGCACCATACGGGGACCTACCAGCCCCCATTTGGCACCCGGAACCATCCTGGCACCAGCCCCTCCACGGGAGGCGTGTGCCCCATCAAGGCACCAAGCCCATGGGCAGCAATGCTACCAGTGCCCAAGGCATCCCGCACCCCAACATCATCAACTCCGCCCTCGCAAAAGCAAGCATTCCCCTCATCCATGCGGGGTACCCCACCCCGGATGACACCACCCAGCGCAGGACGTGGGGCACCATCAGAAGGGCCCTGCACCACGACATCAACCGAGACCAAGCCACCTGGCTTGACCAGGGCTCCGTCACCATCAGGGTGCGGGGATGGTTGAACGACCAGAACCCCAAAAAACTGCGCTGGGTGGCGGGACCCTACATACTATACCCCGTATACCACGGCATGCATGACCACTGCCCAGGGCTCCGGCCCGGGGACCCCCCCTGCGGGCACCCCTGCCCCCACGCCCTGTTCCAACCATTACCCCCACAGCCCGCCCCACTCCCAGGTATATACCTCAACGCAGTAGCAGGCGCCAAGGGAGTGTGCCTCACGGCGGGTGACACCGCGGGCCAAGCGATCCCCCTCGGTCAGGTGCACCACATGGCCATGGGACCGCGACTGTCCAACACCGACAAACCACGTCACCCGTTGGCGACCCGCGGCGCACGCTACCTCAGGCCCGCGGACCCGAACGCCCCGGGCCCCAACAGAGCACTGCTACACCTCACCATGAAACACATGACCCAATTCCCGGCCACCCTAGCGGGAGAAAAGCACTTCATTGTGGAAGGCCTAACGGATGATGCCATCACTCTAGAGGCCAACACCCTGGCGCCCGCCACGGATGCTTGGGATGACACCATGGGACACCCCACGGCACGTAATGACAGGGTGCAGGAAAGGGAAGACACCCTGACGCCGGACCTTGTGGACCACCTGGTGCAGCTAACCAGCCGACCAGAGCAACAGAACCGAAAGATCGAAGTTCTGAAGGTCACTGACTGGACAATCATCGACAGGCCCCCAAAAGCCCCAACGGTGACACTAACGTGCCACCAGCACACCTGGTGGGTCGCACAATGGAATGCCACAGGCACAACGGACAGAGTCCACACATTCATACCAGAAGCAAGGACAGCAACACCACTGGCACTGGGAAACGGTTTTAGCCACTCCACCCACCACACCGACCACTCCCTGGCGCACTGTTTGGCCCTCAAGACGGCTATGCACTGCAGGGTAGATGCCCCAACCACAAACACCACACCACCCGCGACATAGCTCAATCTCACTCGCAACCTGGCAGCCTACATACGCAAACACGGGACATCACAGGCAGAACGCTGGATGTCCTGGCCCACGGACACAGAACAAACTCTCAAACATTGCACCACCAACTTACAACACCATGCGAACAAACTTCAAGGTATGCACCGACCCCGTGAGGGCCAAGGGCCGGCATACAGCATCTTCCACAACTTCCACAACGGCAACGCGCCGAAGCCAGCCCCCAAGCCGGCGCCACAACAAGCCCGACGCAAGCCACGGCCTCGTCCCGAGGGGGCGGGCATCTCCGCCTGCCGGGCCAAACGACCCAAGCCGGCACCGAGAGCAGCCCCAGTGCCGCCGCCGCCCGAACCACAGCCGAAGCCAAAGCCCCAGGCATGCCCATTCTTCACAGTAGCTGAACCTAACGCCATGCATTTCGAATGGCCAGACGGCGCAGAAGTACAAGGGGTATTCGGAGCCACACTCAAAGGGACCAAAACAGTTCGTATGGTTCCGGGCCAAGAGAAAGGGCCGACTAGCCACGCCAGGCCAACATGGAAACCTGCAGCTGAAGATCGCATGGCAAGCGCTCCCGGAGTGGGGCGAGACAGCGGAAACCCAGAACCTCCAACTCTGGGACGACAGGCTGTTCCCGGAGTGCCCGGTACAGCTCCGCAAGCCCGCCAACCAAGTCCCACTGGGCACCGTCTGGACAGGTGACGTGCCACAGGCATGGCTGGAGGAGCCAAATATCCCCGAGGAGCAACGGGTGACGACAGCGATCAACCTCAAACTACGACTGGGACAATAACTACTACCCCGCCGCGCAAGGGGCCCCCCAGGGACCGCCAGGGCGCACACCCATGAAGTCATCAATGCGCTCATCACCCTCATGTCCCTCAACGAACCAGGCGTCTTGTACGACGCAGCCAAAGCTCCAGAACTGCAAGACGTACCTGTCATGGCGGTATGTGACCCCGATGCCATATTGTGGCAGGAACAGGCCCTCAAAACCCAATTGACCCACCCCAGCCTCACCCCCATCCTTGCTCAGGACAGGACACCAATACCGAAACACATGAGTCAAGGGGGTGCCCATATCCCACAAAATTGAGGTCCAAGTTGATGTCCACCACCACCTGGGTGTAAACGGCCGCCTGGCAGCATACGAACTGGTCGGCCCGACGTGGCAGCTGAACGTCATAAATGTCCCCTTTGGAGACGCCACAGAGACATTCCTCGAACACCTCATGAAGGCCTACCGGCAACTCGCCATCCCTCTTCCCTGCAGGCCATTCAGCAAATCTTGACGACTGGTTGCATTTCTCTGGGGTGTGGCATGGTGCCGGGTACCTGCAAGTTTGGTGGCGACCTACCGTTCATCTGTGGTATCCTCGGACTCAGTACAGCTTGGATGGTTCCTTCCCCATTCTCCTATGGTATTTGGTCTGATGTGCACCAAGAATTCATTGGGTGGGAAAACCAGAGAACACCTGAGGAGGACACACAATGTAGAGGCAAACTGCCTGTTGTACAGGCGGGAAAGGGAGTCAAATATGAACCCATGTGTGACACTGATAGATCATCATTTTTCCCTTGTATTCTACACATCATGATGATCTGTGGTAAGCTGATCTTATCCTTTACACGCAAGGTTGCACTGGACTTGCCCAACGACAGGGTGCGGCTGCTGAAAGCGACGTTCAAGGCTGCCAACATCCGATGGAGAGGGTTGCACAAGGAGTCTGCACCAGATGGCCGGGAAGTCAAGCGTCTGCTTTGCGCTTGGGATACAGTGGCACACGTGTTGATCATTCACAGATCTGCAGCAGATGAGGCTGTGCGGCAGCTGGGTGAAGTACTGCGCCAACTGTATCACTCTGGGCCCCCGGTTGACGGCTTGGAAGATCGGGTGGAGCTAGCGGCACGCAACTTCGAGTTGCATTGTGTTCCCAATTCCAAATCGTCGTATCTGTACATCCTCATCCATGACATGAAAACCATCATCAGCGAATGTCGCAACTTGGGTGTCGGTCTGGCGATGTTTTCAAACGACCTGACAGAAATCATGAATGCAATTATGAAGGGAATATACCTCCAGCACAGCAGCAGAGGGGCTGGTTCTGCAAGAGAATACGGATTGGGCGAGCCTTTGCACTAAGACAGACCATTCTGCATGTTTTTCTATTGAATCATGCACATCTGGCAGCCCATGGCGTGCCACGACCCTGCACATCACGTCTGGCATCACTGGATCGCTCAATACAGAAGCCAAAATGGACCAAGATTTCAAAGAATTTCTGGAGTTCAAGAAGTGGAAAGAGGTATGCTGTGAAAAAAATGATGATACTAACAATAATAATAAGAACAATAATTTTTTCAAAAAAAAATTTTGAAATTTTTGTCGTCGGGAAAATTCATCTTACAATTTCTTCTTAAGACGAAAATATTCATCGTAAGAAGAAAAACTCGTCGTACAAAGAAAAAATTCAGAAAAAACAAAAAAAATTGCAAAAGCGGAGAAAAAATGTATTTTTTGCAGACAACGCCATTCCTGCCACCTCAGGCCCAGAAACAAGCTCCGGCAGCCACGGTGACTCCAAGCAAGGAGATGCCAGCTGCAGACCAATTGGTTCAGACACCAACCCAATTGGCTCAGGACCCTGTGCGACAACTTGACCTCAGTGCCACGGACAGCCCACGCAGTGCACTTGGCAGCCCCCTTTCTGAAATGTCTGGCTACAAGCTATCTAGCCATGAGAAGGTGGTCCTGGAGGAACGCCACGTGAACCCAATGTTGTTGAAGTGCCTGGAGGATGATGTTGATATTCCTGGGCCGTCGACACCCATTTACACTGACTGGTTTTCCAGCACCCCCGCACCTGACATTTGGAATATTCCTATCCCTGAGGGCAAGCAGAAAGGGAGACCTCCAGTAACATCTGCGCCACCACAGGCTATGAGATCGACATCTGCACCATTACAAAAACCAAGTGAGCCTCCATCACCAGTAGCAGCAGCACCAAATTGGAGCGCGACGTTGATCGCAGCCGTGACTGCTGGACTCCAGGAGAACGCGACAAAGCAGCGCCAATATGAGGTAGGCAACCTGTGAAGAGGTGCGCGCCTAACGTGCGACGATTCATCTTAAAAGTTCATCATAAGAGGAATAATTCATCGTACGAAGAAAGCAATTTGTCGTACGATGAAACGGTACGAAAAATGTCGCTCGTTCATTGCTCTTTCCTCAGGTTGAAGCTGTTGAGCGCTCAGATGTAGGAGTTCGATTTGTTGTGGGCAATATTGGTACTGACCTTGGGGTTCAGCATGTTCTCACTGCAGGAGGCATCCTAAATTCACTGAGACGTGCACCCGCTCGAACATTGGGGATGCTACAAGCATTGGAGACCGATGAGAACACAGCAAGAGCAATGCAGCATGAGCAGAAAAAGGCTGTTCACTGGGAGCCCTCGCAGAGCCCAGTGAAAACGGCAACAACAACCGTAAAAATTGCAAATCCCATTAACCCCAATACCATGCGGACACTGCTTGCCCTCCAGGAACAAGCCACAAGAACGGGCACACCAAAGAGTAATGCAAAAAGTAATGAAAAAAGCGAACCGACAAAAGCAGCACCACCAGCCACCAGAAAACGCAAGTGGGAATCTGAGTCTGAAAATGAGGAGTCGGAAGAACCTGAGGAGGATGAAGGTGAAGACGAGGAGGAGGAAGATGACAGTGATGCCAGCGATGAAGGCGTCAACCAATCAACTTCAGCCAAAGGAATGAAGTGGTCGTATGTCCCATACCAGGCGGAAGCCACTGACGAATGGAAGGTAGCACCAGGGATCGCTCGTCGACTTTATGAGCCTAGAGGAACAAAAGTATCTGACGCACTAGTGGCTGAAGCGGAGCGGACTAAGAGCACTATCTATTGGCTTCCTGATGATGCGACCGACAAGAGCTGGAACGTGGAAGGTCAATACCTTGCTGCTCCCATCGCGTTTCGCACTCCCAAAGAAGCCGAGCCTTACTGCAAAGGCATGACGCTGGCACTGAAGAAGCGCAGGATGAAGGAAGAGCAGCAGAGGCACGCAAGGCAGAAGCTGCTGCAGAACCAGCTGCACCACCAGCACCAGCTGAAGATCAAGAAAAGCCTGAGAAACAAACAGATAAGGTGTCAGAAGGTGCAGGTGCGAGTGGTGCAGCGCCTGACCGTGCAGAGGGCAACTGAACGTATCTTCTTTGATTGCCATTGAGTGTTGGAGGCGACTGTTACGACTTTCACTGTTACTGTGTCACATTTTGTTGCGGACTTTTGCATGTCGCTTCTGTCGCGCTAAATTCATCGTAAACTTTCATCGTACGACAAAATTATTCTTCGTACGACGAGTTCTCTGTGAAAAACGACAGGCAGAGACAGCGGCACACACGCGCACGGCATCTGCAGCAGGCACCCAACCACAGATTTGGAACCAATATGACCGAAAACATGAAGGCAGAATGAATAAGATTTAATTTCAAGATTTTCATCTGAAACGTTTTAAGATGAGTATTGAGTTCTGGTAAGATGAAACTAGGGACCAAGTGGGCGCGCGGGGATGCAATGAATGTTTGTCTTGCCTCCCCATCTAACCCAGAATGTGACCTTTGAATTGCATTCAATTTTGCATTGAAGTATTGCATTTGATTCGCGCTTTATTTTAGGCGTTTGTGACCAGTAGTTTTTCCAAGAATTTTCAAGAGTTCATGGATGTTATCTCAGGTTCTCCTTTCCTATCCTCTTTTCCCCCTTCTCCTTCACCAAAGAGGAGCCAGACAACCCGTCTGGTAACCGGAAAGTCAACTTCATCATGCTGCCCATTGTCCTAACCCGGGGCCATGAGTTACAGCACACCAGGTGAAATCAATTTGTTGAAGCAACGTTTTAATTCCAAGTTGTCCATTATATATTTTTGGAATTTTAGAGGGTTGGATCCTAGTTTTTGTACCTGGGTTCAAACCCGCTTTAGGGTAAAATTATAAGCGCCGGCACCTCGTTATTACCTGTTGCCTGCACTCTGTGTGCGTTTTTTGCGCTCACAGTGTGTGTTTCTCATGTGTAGAGTGTATCAGCTGGGTACACGCGCGTCTGGGGTGCAGCGGCGGCAGCGGCTGGGAGTTTTTCTGCAGTTTACACGTGTGTACCCCTGACTCGTACAACACTCATTGATTTGAAGTAAGGAACTGGCAGTGCGGCTGACCTGGTTTGTGCAGCCCTTGGACCTACACCAGGCCGGCCAGGGGGCCATCTGCCATTCCTAAATGGATCAAAGTTCATTGTCAGGTGAATGGAAGTATGGTGGAAGGGAAAGAATTGTTGAACTTGGCTTCAATAATTTGTGATTGCTTTGCATCGAGGCCAATTTCTGGGCAAGGGTGCCCAGAAACGTTTTCCTGAATAAGGTGTGTGGATGCACCACCCAATTGGGTTTTTGAAAGTTTAACGCCCCCATAAAACGTCTTTTTGGACAGATGTCCCCAGAGAGGGAGTACCCCGGTGGCCAGGCCACTGGGGTGCGGCGCTAGAAACCTGGGTTCAATTCCCAGTGCACCAATGATCTGATGGCATTTTTGCCTAAGATGATCAGGGGGGTTGGGCAGCTCAAAATATTTTTCACCCATCTCTCCCTCCTCTTACTGTTCGTTCTCCAGAGCAGGAGCATTTACTCCTCGTGAAGGAGCAAGGGTATGAGAAAGAGGATGAATACCCAATGTGGATGAGTGGACACTTGCCATTCTCAATGAACATTTTCTCCCTCATAGACATCACCCCTCATTCCCCCTATCCCCATACATACCCGGCAAGGCCCACCCGGACCCACCCACTCCTCCTCCTCAAGGAATTCCCAGTGTCGGGACACCCACTCATCTTCCCCCTTAAAACAGAAAACACCCATCCAAAGAAAATCATTCCAAGCCTTGCAGCCCAAGGAGGGAAATTCAACCTTAATGAGACTTTAAGAAAAAGGTTTTCTTTCATTTTTCTGTTCGAGGATTACCATTTCATTAGTGAGTGTCAATGCTCATTTCTGAGGCGAATTGTGGTGTGCTTTGTTGGGTGAGCCAAAGCAATGGGTTACATAACCCTAAACCCCAACCAGGGTATCACACCACCCCACTTTACTCTTTCACGAGTACCGTACCCACCCGATCCCCACAACCCGTTGAGGTGGCCTGAGGGGGCACGACCAATGATAGAAGGCGAAGTAATCTCTTTCATTCTCCTGCCTTCCTCCCTCCCATTGCATGTTTTCAGTTTCATCTTTGTAGTTCCCGCCACCACTTTACTCTGATGAGGGAACCAAGCGCATATGCGTGACCGACTACCCATCGGTGAAAGGATTCAGTGGAAGAAAAGGGGTGGTAGGCAGTCAGCCCCAATACTCCAAAAACCCCCCTGCACCTCCGCCCCTTTAACCCCACTTTGAGCCATTGGTAGACTTTAGGAATTTTAGTTCCTCCATCTCCTCCCTTTCCGAGATCTTCATTTTTCTTTTTTTTCCCGAACCTTGAGCGGTTTGGCCCTCTGTCGGGAGTGGGAAGCCTAGAGTGAGACCCCAGCTTTACAGGGTAGGTACATTTGACCCTTCCCCCCCTCCTGGCCTGAGTGTGTCGTGTAGGTAGGCGAGCATGGGCACCACTGTGTACATGCTCGACCCTTTCCCTCGTGGCACTGAGTGGCACTGCGTGGCACAAGTTGCACAGCACCCGGAGGAGAAGGCTGTGGTCAAAAGGTGTGACGACCATCTTGAGAGCTCCGAGAATATCAGGGCCCTCATGCCCGAACGGCCTATGGCCGGCTCTCCAGGGGGCCATCAACTCAGAAGTCAACCCCCGCCACCACCATCAAGGGGAAATCAACCCCACCATCACCTATCTCCCAAGGAAGTCTACCCCGCAACAACCAGCTTTGAGACAGTCCCCCGAAAGCGGTCCAACAACGAGTTGAGCTTCATGACCGAGACGTGTGCCGCAGGGTTTCCTTCCCTACCGCCCCCAACCATGGAGCATGAACATGACTGTTGAGCTCACCGACAGGCCTTTGCTGCATCCAGACGATCTTTGGGCGGGATCGCGCCCCTCGTTTCGCCTTGCCCCGACCCCCCTCCTCCTTGCCTCGGGTATGGCAGTCCTTGGCTAGGGCTGAAGGGATGGCGAACCCTCCCCACTTTAGGCATACAGAGCCCGTAACTTGCCATACCCCCCACGCCCACAAAGCTCCAAGTCCATTGAACAGGTTTTGGTGAGCTTGTGAGGGGTTTTTCCATTAGTATCAGCGTTTTCTTTGGATCCTTTCCGGACTGAGCTTGAGCAGTGATGTGAGTGTGCTGAATTCAGTGGAATTGTTCCGAAAAAGTCGTAGGGAAAGCCCCGGATGGGTAACCAGTTCCATCAAAAAGTTGGGTTCACTGGGTAGGGCCCTTTGCCCATCAGAAAACACCACCCAATGTATCTTTGTTTCTCCCCATCTCACATTATCTTTACATCACCTCAAACGGTTCTTTCGGTCGTTCAATGGGGAGCTGACTTCTGCTCGTCTGGCAGTTTTTTCACTTTTTTGTCTTGGTGTGAGCTCTTCCGTTTGCCCCGCTGCGGCCGTGTTTCTTCATGGGAGCCTTCTGGTTACATAACCGCCTTGCCTCTTAGATCTAATGGGATCGAGCTGGGATGGGACGTCTTTTCTGCCTCCGTCAGGGGACGTGACCTGTCCAGCCTTTGTGGTTTGACTTTTGGCGGTATCCTGGTGCCAGACTTTCTGGACCTGCATGGGTATGGTAAATATCTAGTACCCTAACCCAAGAGTATGGTATCCGCCCCCCCGACCCCCACTGATTGACCCTTAACCATTGCCGGAGCGCCCTATGAAAGTGAAACCCCTCCATGAATCCTTTGGCCTGAATTTTTGTGGTTCATCTCATTTTTTTTAGCGCTATGCTGGTCTTTTGGCAGCTCAGGCACAGTGCTCCAGTCGACATGTTTACGCCGATGGTGACGTGAGGTATGACGCTCAACGGCAGTCTTGGCCGACGCTGATGGGGCGCAAGATGGAAGGGGGCACGGCAGTTTAGGCATCCAGAGACATCCCTGCCTCCAGTCGGCCTTCGGGCCTAGATTGTAAGAGGGGCATATGGTGACTGCTGGCGCCGTCGTGCGCAATATGTAACGCTCGGGAGGTGACAACTGACCTACCACGGTTACCACCACTGCTGCCTTTGAGCCACGGCCACGCATTGGTTGGCCCGCCCTTGGGATTGGCACCCTTTGTGAATAGCCCCTTACTGATTTTCCACAGAAAATACAGTCCGCCATCGTTTTGGCGTGCGCGTCAGCTAAGGGGACTGCAAATTGGATTGGCTGAGGGACTGTGCAGGTGGAGTGACAAATTATTACAATCAACAAATTATCTTTATAGTTACTGAATTTCTGTGTACCCCCCCCCCGCTACATTTGTCCCTTGGACAGCCAAAAAGCCCCTATGTCCTCCAAACAGTACCGTCCGTCCACCCTGATCTTCAGCACGGATATGCAAGCCTCTGACATCAGTTTCAAGGACACCAGTGAGTTGTATTGTTGTGTCTTCCAGTCACCTTTATGTGTACTTGCCATTTTCTCCGAGGTAACGTTTTCAGTTGGTACAGCAGGTATACCATGGCAGTGCGCATGCCATCCTGCATATGTTCTCTGCATGTTTCACAAGTTATCCACAGCCATTTGCTGACACACAGTTGACGGATACATACTTATGATACCGCCCAACTGGCTGCAAGACAAAGGTTTCTGCTTGTCAGGAGGTCAAAGATGCAGAAATTCAATGGCTTGACACTGCATTCTACTCTCTATTCTTTCTAAATGTCAGCCATGGATGCAGTCGTTATCCTCCTGCATTCATCTCCCCCATCGCTGTCCCCCTTCTAAACTGACTTGTACAGTATATAGTATGTAGTGTGTGGCACTGGGAATGACTGTAGCTCTTCTAAAGGGTACATCCCTCCACTAGTATTTGTGGTCTTCCTCATTTTTTTTGAACCCCTGAGTGAAGCTGCCCATGCATGTTGTGGCACAATCAGCACAGGGACAACTCTCTCTTCCCGTAGATGACACTCTGAGGGACAACATGCATTTGAGGGATACCCAACAGCCCGATTATGTCTGGCCGTGCAGTTTCATTGTATTTTGCCAAGGCATATTGGTCTTCCTACCCCTGTTTTCATTCAGACTTCATGCGGATATATCAGCAATTTGACACGAGAGAAGCCTCTCAGAGTATCCATGGACCTCATGAAAGGTTTTTGTGTTGAGGTTGAGGACAGGGTCTCAGGTGTGTATGGTGTTGTGCTTGAAGCTTTGCTAACCTTCTGTGTTTTTGGATGTATCCCCTGACTGCACTAACATTGTTTTCCATGACATTGGCGCAAGTGTACTGAAGTTTGCTTTCTCATCAGACGTGCCCTGCCTCCTGTGTACACTTTCTGGGTGTCTATTATTTTTCGGTATATGTGCAATGCTATGAGTTTGACATCGGCAGCCGCACCTGCAAGAAGTACTCCTGAAGTAGTCAATTTCGAGTTAAGTATACTCTGTTCTGTCAGGTACTGAGGTGGCAGACAACTTCGGTGCAAGGATTCCATTGACCTCAATCTTTCTCAACTTGCCCTTACCCTATTGTTTTCCGCTTGATCATCGAACATGTGTTTGTTTGCTTGACCGCTTTCCCTTACACCCCAACTCATATTCTGTGAGGGGAGTGTAATAAGGACATGCAAGTCAGGCCACATTGCCGCTGTTTGGCGCGGTCAGCAGCAAAATCCACCCATCCAGACGTCAGCGAGAACAGAGAAGAAAACCAGACAAGACAGTGTATTCCCTGGATGCCCCAAAGCAACTAGCAAAGTGGATGTCGTACGACTAGGCGAGCGAAGCGTGAGCACAACGAACATCGACGAAGAGAACAAAAGTATGTTCCGATGCGGCGAGGTATGTAGCCGCCAAGAGACCACCGCGCCCTAACGAGCACGACGCCAAAGGAGCATGACACCTACATACAAATGGACAAGTCACAATTGCACTACGAGCAGGCAAGGAAAGTACAAGACAAAACAACACCAAACACCCACACGTAAAAGCGCTTCCTCTTGGGCGCCGCCAAAACCAACGAGTGGAGGGAAAAAGCTAAAACGTCCCGGGCTAAATACCGACAAACCCTCGTCCCCATGCCCTTGTTTATCTGTACCACATGATACCTTGCTCACGAAGCGCCTAAAGGACGGGTGCACCGCAAAGAAGCCACCGCAATACACATGCTCAACAGGTCCAAGACGTGCACGCATCCACATATTGTATGTGTGTCCACGAGCAAACCGAGGTGAATGGCACCGTGAGGCGAAGCGGGAACCGCAGGGGACATAGCGACGCGCCATATCAACATGCCAACTACAGAACACGCCGCTAAGCAACACGAGACAACGAGACATGACACAAAACAACCCCACGCACACGAAGCACCAAAACACAATGAACAACCATACAACGCCACACAACAACGCAAAAAACTACACCACGCAACCGACCGCCACGTAACAACACGCAACACCGCGTGACATGACACAAAACCACATGACACAGCACGGCACAATGCCACGCCACAGAACAACACGCAAAGCAAAGCAACACAACGCAACACAGCACCACAACACACGCAACGCCACAACACAACCAAAGAGCCATACAACACCACACAACAAACCAGAAAGCTACGCAACACCACACAACGCCGCACACCAAAGCACAGCACCACACGACATAACACGACACCACAAGACACAACAATGACACACAACCAACGTGCCATCTACAGAACACGCCGCTAAGCAACACACGACAACGAGACATGACACAAAACAACCCCACGAACACGAAACACTGAAACACAATAAACAACCATACGCCACACAGCAACGCAAAATACTACACCACGCAACTAACCGCCACGCAACGAGACGCAACACCGCGCGACACCACAAAAAACCACATGACACAACACCGCACAATCCAACGCCACGCAAAAACACAAAGAGCAACGCAACACGACGCAACACAACACCACAACACACGCAACGCCACAACACAACAAAAATACAATACAACACCACACAACAAACCACAATGCTACGCAAAACCACACAACGCAACAAGACAAACCACAACACCACACAACATAACACGACACAACACGACTCAACAAAGACGCACAACCAACATGCCACCTACACAACACGCCGCTATGCAACACACGACAACGAGACATGACACAAAACAGCGCCACGGAGCGAGACGCAACAAAACCCAACGAGCAACCATACAACACTACACAACGAACCACAAAGCAACACACCACAACGAACCGCCACACAACACATCACCACACCACATGACACGACACGACAACACACAACACAACATGGCATAACTCAACGCCACGCGACAAAACACAATACCACACACCACGACACAACGCAACACCACAAAACGCGCAACGCCACAAAAACACAAAGAGAAAAAACTGTACATCACCATGCAACATTATGCCACACCACACAACACCACACAAAAAAGCACCGCACCACACCAAATAACGAGATGCCACGCAACACAACATTGGAATAATTGACGTAACCCGTGGAGCCCACCAGGCACCAAAACACAACGGGACACAACAAGACACAAAACATGGCCACACCACGCCACGCAACGCAAACACCACCCACAAACCTACCACAGCCCGACGCCCGACACAACGACATACCACTACGACAACAAAACACGACACGACACAACACGCCACAACACACCACACAACACAACAACTACACAACATGCCGCAAGGCAACACAGCTCTACTCACGCGCTGCGTGCCGGGTGCGAAGCCCCCGACGACAGGGCCCGGGAACTGCCATTAGGCGGTGTACTAACAGTGTCGGGTGCGCGCGCGTCCCAGTGCCAAGCACCATCCCCAGGGACCCCGCGCCCCCTAGTACCGGCCGCCTTGGCCCTGGGAACGGTCAGCGACCCTCCGTAGAGGACGGCTGACCAAGCCTCCCCCTCCTCTCTTCCCCTGCGTGCCCGCCCACGCGCCAGCCCACGCAGGAGCCCGGACATGCGCCCCCCCCGCGCCTTTGCCCCACCCACGGGGCCCTCTGCCCCGACTCCATCCCGCACACCCTCATGCAGCTCTCGGTGCCCCCCATACACTACCTCCCGCAGCCACTCCGTGCCGCCTCCCCTGCCCACTGCCCCCCCCCCCCACCCCCTTCTCCTGCCCTTGCCCCTCTCACAGGCCGGCAGCGCCCGTGCGGCGCGCCTCCAGGGCCCCGCATCGGCGGCCGGTCGCGTGAACAGCTGGACCCGGGCGCGCCGACGAGGAGGCTCCAATGCGGGGTCTTCATGGCAAGCGTCCAGGTGTGCAGGTGGAAAGGGCCCTGAAGGGTGCATGTGAGAGGCCCCCGCCCTAGCAGAGGCGCGATGCCTGGGAGGAGAGGGTGGCCAGTGGCGTAGGCATGCGCGGGGGGCCCCAACAACGACCCCCCGCCCTGCAGCATGTGCGAGGGTATGAGGAGGGATGAGAAGCAGGCCTGAGTGGTAGAGGACTGAAGTGGAGCAGGCTGCCATACCAACAGCCGTTGAATGTTGGTCAGTCGATTGTAAGCCCGGAGACACAGTCCCTGTCCCCGTCCGGTTGGACACCCCGGTATCCGTATCCAACATCCTTTAGGCCCCGGCCACCACCCCGGCGCCAACACCAGGGAGGGCGTCCGGGAGGGGTAACAGCCCCCGATCCCCCAAAGGCAGCCCCAAAGGTGAGCGCACCACTGGAAGGGGCATGTCTGCGGGGTAAGCAAATGCGCTGAGTAATTCCCTAACGTAATGAATAGTGCCTACTGCCGTAACTAATGCTTAACAGGGTAAATGCCCCCCCAACGGGGCCAGTTTAGTGCGCAACCCCCAGAGCCGGACTCGACCGGCCGTACTGAGGCGAGCCCAGAAATGGGTATGGCAGGCCACAGTCCAGCTGGTAGCCAGGCCTCAGTACACTCCGTGGGCTCATAAGGCCCACGGGGGCCCCAAACACCGTTACGTTCGGGAGTTAAGCCCTGGCGGTGTTTGGGGTTGTTCCTGGTTAAGAGGACTCACGTTGAGTCCCAGATACTGTTACCCCGGGGTTATGACCCCCGGTACTGCCTGCTTACTTGCCTGCTGCTGCTAGGAGACTCCGAACACCCCCTGGGCTGGGCTCCCTGTCCCCCCAGGGCCGGTGCGCCCGGTTCTCTGAAGAAGATGGTCTCCCATTGGCCTGGCAGGAGACTCCGAACACCCCCTGGGCAGGACTCCCCGTCCCCCCCGGGCCGGTGCGTCCGGTTCTCTAAAGGAGATGGCCCCCCCATTGGCCTGGCAGGAGACTCCGAACACCCCCTGGGCAGGACTCCCCGTCCCCCCCGGGCCGGTGCGCCCGGTTCTCTGAAGACGATGGCCCCCCTTTTGGCCTGGCAGGAGACTCCAAGCGCCCCCTGGGCAGGGCTCCCTGTCCCCCCCGGGCCGGCGCGCCCGGTTCCCTGAGGAAGATGACCCCCCATTGGCCTGGCAGGAGACTCCGAACACCCCCTGGGCAGGACTCCCCGTCCCCCCCGGGCCGGTGCGCCCGGTTCTCTAAAGGAGATGGCCCCCCATTGGCCTGGCAGGAGACTCCGAACACCCCCTGGGCAGGACTCCCCGTCCCCCCCCGGCCGGTGCGCCCGGTTCTCTGAAGACGATGGCCCCCCCCTTTTGGCCTGGCAGGAGACTCCGAAACCGCAACAAGTGGTTGGGCCAGTTCTCTGAGGGTGCCACCCCTGCATACCTGGCTGGTGAGTACCCTGGTGACTACGGCTGGGACACTGCTGGTCTTGGCGCCGACCCTACCACCTTCGCTGCCTACCGCGAGGCTGAGCTGATCCACGCTCGTTGGGCCATGTTGGGTACTTTGGGCTGCTTGACCCCTGAGCTGTTGGCCAAGTACGCCGGTGTGCCCTTCGGCGAGTCCGTTTGGTTCAAGGCTGGTGCTCAGATCTTCTCTGAGGGCGGTCTGGACTACCTTGGCAGCGACCATTTGGTGCACGCCCAGTCCATCCTTGCCATCCTGGCCTGCCAGGTTGTGCTGATGGGTGCCGTTGAGGCTTACCGTGTGAACGGAGGTCCTCTGGGTGAGGATTTGGATCTGGTGCACCCTGGTGAAGCTTTCGATCCTCTGGGATTGGCTGACAACCCCGACACGTTCGCTGAGTTGAAGGTGAAGGAGATCAAGAACGGCCGTCTTGCCATGTTCTCGATGTTCAGCTACCACGTGCAGGCCATCGTGACTGGTGAGGGCCCTGTTGAGAACTGGGCATCCCACATTGCCGACCCATTCGCCGTGAACGGTTTGACCAGTGCCTACGTGACGCAGTTCGCCCCCAGCCCTGTTGCCATGTTCGCTGCATCTGGCCGTGTCTCTGACAATCTGGCGGCCTGGTATGGCCCTGAGCGGAACAAGTGGTTGGGACCATTCTCTGATGCCTCCACCCCTGACTACCTGACTGGTGAGTACCCTGGTGACTACGGCTGGGACACTGCTGGTCTTGCCGCCGACCCAACCACCTTCGCTGCCTACCGTGAGGCTGAGCTGATCCAAGCTCGTTGGGCCATGTTGGGTACTTTGGGCTGCTTGACCCCTGAGCTGTTGGCCAAGTACGCCGGTGTGTCCTTTGGCGAGCCTGTGTGGTTCAAGGCTGGTGCTCAGATCTTCTCTGAGGGCGGTCTGGACTACCTTGGCAGCTCCAACTTGGTGCACGCCCAGTCCATCCTTGCCATCCTGGCCTGCCAGGTTGTGCTGATGGGTGCCGTTGAGGCTTACCGTGTGAACGGAGGTCCTCTGGGTGAGGATTTGGATCTGCTGCACCCTGGTGAAGCTTTTGATCCTCTGGGATTGGCTGACGATCCCGACACGTTCGCTGAGTTGAAGGTGAAGGAGATCAAGAACGGCCGTCTTGCCATGTTCTCGATGTTCAGCTACTACGTGCAGGCCATCGTGACTGGTGAGGGCCCTGTTGAGAACTGGGCATCCCACATTGCCGACCCATTCGCCGTGAACGGTTTGACCAGTGCCTGCGTGACGCAGTTCGCCCCCAGCCCTGTTGCCATGTTTGCTGTGTCTGGCCGCAAGTTCCAGAAGTCCGTCACCCCTCTTGACCTCTGGTACGGCCCTGACCGGAACCTGTGGTTGGGCCCCTACACCCAGAACGTGCCTGCATACCTGCCTGGTGAGCTGCCTGGTGATTACTGTTGGGACACTGCTGGACTGGGTGCTGACCCCACAACTTTGGAGAAGTACCGTGAGGCCGAGCTGATCCATGCCCGTTGGGCCATGTTGGGCACTTTGGGGTGCATCACCCCAGAGTTCCTTGCCAAGTACGGAGGAGGCATCTCCTTCGCCGGGGACTCCGCTGTCTGGTTAAAGGCTGGTGCCGCCATCTTCAGTGAGGGTGGTATCAACTACTTGGGTGAGCCTCAGCTGGTCCACGCCAAAACCATCCTGGCCAGCCTGGCCTGCCAGGTTCTGTTGATGGGAGCCGTTGAGGCTTACCGTGCAGCTGAGTCTGGCCCATTGGGTGAGGGATTGGATAAGCTGCACCCTGGTGAAGCCTTGGATCCTCTGGGATTGGCTGACGACCCTGACACGTTCGCTGAGTTGAAGGTGAAGGAGATCAACAACGGCCGTCTTGCCATGTTCTCGATGTTCGGCTACTACGTGCAGGCCATCGTGACTGGTGAGGGCCCTGTTGAGAACTGGGCATCCCACATTGCCGACCCATTCGCCGTGAACGGTTTGACCGCTGTGTACGCTGCAGAGTTCGCCCCCAGCCCTGTTGCCATGTTCGCTGCGTCTGGCCGTGTCTCTGACAATCTGGCGGCCTGGTATGGTCCTGAGCGGAACAAGTGGTTGGGACCATTCTCTGATGCGTCCACCCCTGACTACCTGACTGGTGAGTACCCTGGTGACTACGGCTGGGACACTGCTGGTCTTGCCGCCGACCCAACCACCTTCGCTGCCTACCATGGGGCTGAGCTGATCCACGCTCGTTGGGCCATGTTGGGTACTTTGGGCTGCTTGACCCCTGAGCTGTTGGCCAAGTACGCCGGTGTGTCCTTTGGCGAGCCTGTGTGGTTCAAGGCTGGTGCTCAGATCTTCTCTGAGGGCGGTCTGGACTACCTTGGCAGCTCCAACTTGGTGCACGCCCAGTCCATCCTTGCCATCCTGGCCTGCCAGGTTGTGCTGATGGGTGCCGTTGAGGCTTACCGTGTGAACGGAGGTCCTCGGGGTGAGGATTTGGATTTGCTGCACCCTGGTGAAGCTTTCGATCCTCTGGGATTGGCTGACGACCCTGACACGTTCGCTGAGTTGAAGGTGAAGGAGATCAAGAACGGCCGTCTTGCCATGTTCTCGATGTTCGGCTACTACGTGCAGGCCATCGTGACTGGTGAGGGCCCTGTTGAGAACTGGGCATCCCACATTGCCGACCCATTCGCCGTGAACAGTTTGACCAATGCCTACGTGACGCAGTTCGCCCCCAGCCCTGTTGCCATGTTCGCTGTGTCTGGCCGCAAGTTCCAGAAGTCCGTCACCCCTCTTGACCTCTGGTACGGCCCTGACCGGAACCTGTGGTTGGGCCCCTACACCCAGAACGTGCCTGCATACCTGACTGGTGAGCTGCCTGGTGATTACGGTTGGGACACTGCTGGACTGGGTGCTGACCCCACCACTTTGGAGAAGTACCGTGAGGCCGAGCTGATCCATGCCCGTTGGGCCTTGTTGGGCACTTTGGGGTGCATCACCCCAGAGTTCCTTGCCAAGTACGGAGGAGGCATCTCCTTCCCTGGGGACTCCGCTGTCTGGTTCAAGGCTGGTGCCGCCATCTTCAGTGAGGGTGGTATCAAGTACTTGGGTGAGCCTCAGCTGGTCCACGCCCAATCCATCCTGGCCATCCTGGCCTGCCAGGTTCTGTTGATGGGAGCTGTTGAGGCTTACCGTGCAGCTGAGTCTGGCCCATTGGGTGAGGGATTGGATTAGCTGCACCCTGGTGAAGCCTTCGATCCTCTGGGATTGGCTGACGACCCTGACACGTTCGCTGAGTTGAAGGTGAAGGAGATCAAGAACGGCCGTCTTGCTATGTTCTCGATGTTCGGCTACTACGTGCAGGCCATCGTGACTGGTGAGGGCCCTGTTGAGAACTGGGCATCCCACATTGCCGACCCATTCGCCGTGAACGGTTTGACCGCTGTGTACGCTGCACAGTTCGCCCCCAGCCCTGTTGCCATGTTCGCTGCCTCTTCTCGCAGGAGTACGGCCAGTGTCCCCTCCTCTGCCTGGTACGGCCCTGACCGCAACAAGTGGTTGGGCCCGTTCTCCAAGGGTGCCACCCCTGCATACCTGACTGGTGAGTACCCTAGTGACTACGGCTGGGACACTGCTGGTCTTGCCGCCGACCCTACCACCTTCCCTGCCTACCGCGAGGGTGAGCTGATCCACGCTCGTTGGGTCATGTTGGGTACTTTGGGCTGCTTGACCCCTGAGCTGTTGGCCAAGTACGCCGGTGTGCCCTTCGGCGAGTCCGTTTGGTTCAAGGCTGGTGCTCAGATCTTCTCTAAGGCCGGTCTGGACTACCTTGGCAGCGACCATTTGGTGCACATCCAGTCCATCCTTGCCATCCTGGCCTGCCAGGTTGTGCTGATGGGTGCCGTTGAGGCTTACCGTGTGAACGGAGGTCCTCTGGGTGAGGATTTGGATCTGCTGCACCCTGGTGAAGCTTTCGATCCTCTGGGATTGGCTGACGACCCCGACAGGTTCGCTGAGTTGAAGGTGAAGGAGATCAAGAACGGCCGTCTTGCCATGTTCTCGATGTTCAGCTACCACGTGCAGGCCATCGTGACTGGTGAGGGCCCTGTTGAGAACTGGGCATCCCACATTGCCGACCCATTCGCCGTGAACGGTTTGACCAGTGCCTACGTGACGCAGTTCGCCCCCAGCCCTGTTGCCATGTTCGCTGCATCTGGCCGTGTCTCTGACAATCTGGCGGCCTGGTATGGCCCTGAGCGGAACAAGTGGTTGGGACCATTCTCTGATGCCTCCACCCCTGACTACCTGACTGGTGAGTACCCTGGTGACTACGGCTGGGACACTGCTGGTCTTGCCGCCGACCCAACCACCTTCGCTGCCTACCGTGAGGCTGAGCTGATCCAAGCTCGTTGGGCCATGTTGGGTACTTTGGGCTGCTTGACCCCTGAGCTGTTGGCCAAGTACGCCGGTGTGTCCTTTAGCGAGCCTGTGTGGTTCAAGGCTGGTGCTCAGATCTTCTCTGAGGGCGGTCTGGACTACCTTGGCAGCTCCAACTTGGTGCACGCCCAGTCCCTCCTTGCCATCCTGGCCTGCGAGGTTGTGCTGATGGGTGCCGTTGAGGCTTACCGTGTGAACGAAAGTCCTCTGGGTGAGGATTTGGATCTGCTGCACCCTGGTGAAGCTTTCGATCCTCTGGGATTGGCCGGAGTCCCTGACACGTTCGCTGAGTTGAAGGTGAAGGAGATCAAGAACGGCCGTCTTGCCATGTTCTCGATGTTCGGCTACTACGTGCAGGCCATCGTGACTGGTGAGGGCCCTGTTGAGAACTGGGCATCCCACATTGCCGACCCATTCGCCGTGAACGGTTTGACCACTGCCTACGTGACGCAGTTCGCCCCCAGCCCTGTTGCCATGTTTGCTGTGTCTTGCCGCAAGTTCCGGAAGTCCGTCACCCCTCTTGACCTCTGGTACGGCCCTGACCGGAACCTGTGGTTGGGCCCCTACACCCAGAACGTGCCTGCATACCTGACTGGTGAGCTGCCTGGTGATTACGGTTGGGACACTGCTGGACTGGGTGCTGACCCCACCACTTTGGAGAAGTACTGTGAGGCCGAGCTGATCCATGCCCGTTGGGCCATGTTGGGCACTTTGGAGTGCATCACCCCAGAGTTCCTTGCCAAGTACGGAGGAGGCATCTCCTTCGCCGGGGACTCCGTTGTCTGGTTCAAGGCTGGTGCCGCCATCTTCGGTGAGGGTGGTATCAACTACTTGGGTGAGCCTCAGCTGGTCCACGCCCAATCCATCCTGGCCATCCTGGCCTGCCAGGTTCTGTTGATGGGAGCCGTTGAGGCTTACCGTGCAGCTGAGTCTGGCCCATTGGGTGAGGGATTGGATAAGCTGCACCCTGGTGAAGCCTTCGATCCTCTGGGATTGGCTGACGACCCTGACAAGTTCGCTGAGTTGAAGGTGAAGGAGATCAAGAACGGCCGTCTTGCTATGTTTTCGATGTTCGGCTACTACGTGCAGGCCATCGTGACTGGTGAGGGCCCTGTTGAGAACTGGGCATCCCACATTGCCGACCCATTCGCCGTGAACGGTTTGACCAGTGCCTACGTGACGCAGTTCGCCCCCAGCCCTGTTGCCATGTTCGCTGCCTCTTCCCGCAGGAGTGCGGCCACTGCGCCCAGGCAGTGAGGTCGTGCATTGCAGGAGTTGCACTGCCCACTGCCCCGGGGCAGTGAGACAGTGCATTGCAGGAGTTGCACTGCCCACTGCCCCAAGGCAGTGAGGCAGTGCATTGCAGAAGTTCCACTGCCCACTGCCCCAGGGCAGTGAGACAGTGCATTGCAGGAGTTGCACTGTCCGCTGCCCCAAGGCAGTGAGGCAGTGCATTGCAGGAGTTCCACTGCCCACTGCCCCAGGGCAGTGAGGCAGTGCATTGCAGGAGTTGCACTGCCCACTGCCCCCAGGCAGTGCGGCAGTGCATTGCGGGAGTTGCGCCGTCCACTGCCCCCAGGCAGTGAGGCGGTGCGTTGCAGGAGTTGCACTGCCCACTGCCCCAGGGCACTGAGGCAGTGCATTGCAGGAGTTGCACTGCCCACTGCCCCCAGGCAGTGAGGCAGTGCGAAGCGCTATTTCCATTGCCCACAGCCCCCAGGCGGTGCGTAACACTGCCCTCTGCCCCCTGCCCACAACAACGGAGCAGCAGGGCACACACAGTGCAGTGTGGTGCCGAGCGCCAAGCAATGCGGCACCACAGAGAAGGCACTGGTGATGCAGCGCGGCACGCAGGGTGCAGTGGGCAAATGAGACCCTGTGTGACTGCGCGCAGGCGTCGGCAAGGCAGTGTCGGCCAAGTGCGAGAGTGCACTGGTCCGGCGATGCCACAACACACTTACACACGGCGCGCACGCAGCACACACAGCCCAGCCCGTTTACCTGTACCCGTGGGTAGACATGCCGGCCTTTGCCCTTTGGTAACAGCGCCTTCGGCACATGACACGACACGACAACACACAACACAACATGGCATAACTCAACGCCACGTGACAAAACACAATACCACACACCACGACACAACGCAACACCACAAAACGC
Organism: Eutreptiella sp. 'Long Island Sound 2002'; assembly: GCA_964036045.1. Lineage (NCBI taxonomy): Eukaryota > Euglenozoa > Euglenophyceae > Eutreptiales > Eutreptiaceae > Eutreptiella > Eutreptiella sp. 'Long Island Sound 2002'. The sequence goes on along the minus strand of OZ038379.1, from coordinate 44,457,739 downwards.
GCAACGCCACAAAAACACAAAGAGAAAAAACTGTACATCACCATGCAACATTATGCCACACCACACAACACCACACAAAAAAGCACCGCACCACACCAAATAACAAGATGCCACGCAACACAACATCGGAACAATTGACGTAACCCGTGGAGCCCACCAGGCACCAAAACACAACGGGACACAACAAGACACAAAACATCGCCACACCACGCCACGCAACGCAAACACCACCCACAAACCTACCACAGCCCGACGCCCGACACAACCACATACCACTACCACAACAAAACACGACACGACACAACACGCCACAACACACCATACAACACAACAACTACACAACATGCCGCAAGGCGACACAAAACAGCAACAAGCGACGCTGGACAATGTCACACAACAAGGAACACCATAACCCAACGAACAACCACACAACGCCACACAACAAAACGAAATACTACACCACACAACGAAACGCCATGCGGCAACACACAGCGCGACATGACAGAACACCACCCGACACAAGGTGGCACCACCCAACGCCACACTGCAAAACACAAAACACACCGCGACACAACACAACGACACAACCATACGACAACACACGACCAAACACAATACTACGCAACACGACACAACGACACGCAACAAAACACAGTGCCACACGACCAACAGCAACATTCTCCAGCACAACGTGGCACAACCCGCCACGACATGACAGGACGCAGCGCACCACCTGCGTCTACCCTGTCTGCCGCAGCTCTTTCACCTGGCAGACCGGCCGCAAAGCCTGGAATAAGGGCCGCATCGCAAAGGAAGCACAGCGCCGAGTCCAACAAGCTCCAGTACAGGGGAAGGGCAGAACCCAGGCAACACCGAAGCCAAGGCCGAGGCCAAGGGCAAGAGGTATGCACCCTGCCCGCCCCATATGTAGTACACACGCACATGTAACAACACGCAGCATGAGGCACACGCACATGCAGCACCTCAGCGCCAAAGTACATGGCGCACAAGAAAGACCACACACGCAACACAAACATAGGACATGATGGAGCAGGAGCTCAAGGACAACGCCAACGGGGAACCCACAACGCCTACGCCGAGCACGCCGACGCCGACTACGACCCAAGAGGGGGGACAACACCTGTCCGACCCCAACGACCACGGCAGCCCCAGCAACAGGAGCTGAGGACAACAACCAGGGGCACACACCCCAAGCCCCACCCACACGGTGTACAGCGCACACCGGGGAACAACGACCCAATGGCACACGGGCCATTACCCCAGCACCACAGACACAACCAGATCCGGAGGGGGGAGTGTAACAGGGGAGGGAACAGCACAACGACAACTGGTGGACCCGGAACCAGACCACGCCCCATCACAACATACCGACTACAGCGGCCGCCGGACAGACCGAACCGCAAGCACGACACCACCGCGGCGTACCCCGAGCCTGGACCCCACGGAGTGTAGCACCAAAAGCACAGACTACAGTCACATACCGCGGCGCGACACCAACGACCTCAACAGCCGCAGCGACAGGAGCCGAGGACGAGCACCAGGCGCACACACCCTGAGCCCCACCCACACGGTGTACAGGGCACAACTGAAGAACCCCGACCCACCCATGCAACGACCCGAGGGCACACCGACCACTGCCCCAGGGGGGCCGACACAACCGGGCCCCACGGGGGGAGGGCAACCGGAGGGCGACCAGCACAGCGACGACTGGGGAATCCGGAACCAGACCACACCCCATCGCAACGCACCAACTACAGCGGCCGAGACACATACCAAACCACAAGCACCACACCACGCCGGCGTACCCAGAGCCTTGACCGCACGGAGTATAGCGCCCAATACACGGACTACAGCCACACTCCTCGACACAAGGCACAACACCACAACAACCGGGACAATGTCCTGGGGCCAGAACCACAAACAGGGGCCGTTGAACATGGAGGACGACCACAGAAACAAGAAGCATTGCTATCCATGTCCAGTGTAACATCCAGCACCGCGCTGGAACCCCTCTCCAAATTCCACCCCTGCCGAAGCCACTAACCCGCCCCCAGAACCACTACCCAGTGGCCTTGACATCCCCGTGACCCACGAACTCATGGACCTTGACAAGGATCCACTGCAAGACAGCATCCAACGCGTACTGCAGGCGGCGACCGGCGCGCATTAAGGACCCACATGCAGCTTGTACCAAGCACTCAACGAAACCGACCAACGGATAACAGGAACAAAAGGGAACCGGGATACAGGAGCGTACATCCCGGAACGTCAACAGGGCATACAACACGCCCGTCAACAGTCACCGGAAGGAGTGGTGCTGCAGGGACGGGTATCCAAAACTTGAGCCTGGACGAACCTTGCGGGATCCCCACACGCGCAGGAAGCCCTGACCTTGATTCAAGAATCCGACGCCCCACCGTCAGCAACCCGAGAAGGAACAGCAGCCGCTCCCGTCCTAACCCTGGACAGCTGGCCTCAGGGCCGCACCATTGTCCCACATGACAAGACGGGGCCCCCCTATGCACGCTACGCAACATGCCGACCGACCAACGCGTCAGCGGGCGAAGCCCACCTGGAATTCACACCCGAGCGAGAAGACCACAAATACACCCTGGTGCACGCCACCTGCCACGGGAACAGGGTGGCCGACAGGAAGAAACAGCCACCCGAACCGACAACAACCCAGGCAGCGAGACCAGCTCCCCAACGCTGGACCCTATACAAACAACTGGCCCATGCCCGCACCCTAGCAGGGCACAGTATCCAGCTGTACACAGATGCCACGTACGTGGAACGCATGCTACAAGACTGAACCAAGTATGAAAAAGAGATCCTGGAGAGACACACGGGGCCACCGGATACCACGCCCCGTACAACATGGGACAGCGTAGTGCCAGACGGAGAAATTGGGGTGCTGGCTACGACTGTACGAACCCTGTTCGAAGAACGTTCAAAGCCCGATCACCAATTCGGGGACGACTATGACCCCGCCATCACAAACGCCATCCTGGCCTACCACAGCTGGTCCACCCAGCAAAGCATCCACCTCCACACCCCGCACGACGACCCACGCGAGTGGCACCCTGTTGGGCCACCAGCGCTTGAGGTCTACCTGCACGAAACCGCAACCAACGGGGAACACAGCATCACCAGCCTTCGACCAACGGCGCCACAACCGATACCAGAACCACACATACCCCCCAGCCCAACAAAACCCCACACGCCCCCACAGAACAACTCCCCACAAGGAGGACAAAGCCCACTGGCCCACAAGGAAACCGAACCGTCCAGCGCCACCGCGACCATCCAACATCTCGCCAAGCCCCTCACCACACTCCACGTCCCGGATAACTACCAACTGCCCCGAGAGGGGAACCATACCTGCAGCACGACAACAATATGGCGATTGCCGACGGGCAATATCGGATGGAAGAAAATAATCCCGGGAGCAACAACGATGGAAGTCATGCACCTCCTCACGCCGGACCGGGTACAACTACAACAGGCCGTGCACCTTTTCATAACCATTCAGGGCATGGCCACCATTGAGGGCACAGCCCTGGGAGACGACGACCAAACACCCCAGGCACGATTCACACAAACTATCTGGGCAAGCGCCAAGGCGAACACCGACATTGCTGTTGACCCTGACCCGGTGTGTACAGCTGTCCACTATACCCTGGACTATGCCAAAAGCGACCCCGCGCTGACAGACTGGCAGACACAGTGGGCCGCCGAAGTTGACCACCTCGAGGACATCACCCTCGACAGCACCCTCACGCCGCAGACAATGGAGCCCGCAGGACGCGCTGCCTGCGCACACCGGGGCGCCACCAGGAACGCCCTCTGGCGTTACCCTACCACCATACACCCAGAGGCACTGCCCCAGATCAAGGAGGCACTCTCCCTAACCCTCCCAGACACCCACAACGCCCAGCAACCAGGGATGTTCACAACATACGGGAACTTCCCAACAGACACCGGCGTGGTGCCCCAGGTCGCCGAACCGACACTGCCGCCCACCGTCACGGTACTCGCCAAGGAAGCCCAAGCCATGGCGCACAGGGAGGGTGCCCCACAGGACTGGACCCCTAACTTCCCCGTTGAGCAACGCGCCCACCACAACGCCAACAAAGCACAGCAGACAGGGCGCCGGATACACCCACCAATACGAGACAAAGACGGCAACCTTCAGTCCCACAGCCCGTGGATGGTACACTTCGTCCTAGAGGACCACGGGGATAATCAGAAAGGCACGGAGGTAGAAATCACACATGCCCTGGCGCACACACACCTCCACTACACCGTCCCCACCTCAAACATAATTGTGGCCTACGGCAAAGCACAGACGTCCACAAACAGACTGCTGGCCGACACCGAACGTACAGCATACACGGTATACACCTGGGCACCATACGGGGACCTACCAGCCCCCATTTGGCACCCGGAACCATCCTGGCACCATGGCAGCCCATCCACGGGAGGCGTGTGCCCCGTCAAGGCACCAAGCCCATGGGCAGCGATGCTACCGGTGCCCAAGGCATCCCGCCCCACACCATCATCAACTCCGCCCTCGCAAAAGCAAGGATGCCCCTCATCCATGCTGGGTACCCCACCCCGGATGACACCACCCAGCGCAGGACGTGGGGCACCATCAGAAGGGCCCTGCACCACGACATCAACCGAAACCAAGCCACCTGGCTTGACCAGGGCTCCGTCACCATCAGGGTGCGGGGATGGTTGAACGACCAGAAACCCCAAAAAACTGCTCTGGGTCGTGGGACCCTACATACTATACCCCGTATACCACGGCATGCATGATCACTGCCCAGGGCTCCGGCCCGGGGACCCCCCCTGCGGGCACCCCTGCCCCCACGCCCTGGTCCAACCATTACCCCAACAGCCCGCCCCACTCCCAGATATATACCTCAACGCAGTAGCAGGCGCCAAGGGAGTGTGCCTCACGGCGGGAGACACCGCGGGCCAAGCCATCCCCCTTGGTCGGGTGCACCACATGGCCATGGGACCGCGACTGTCCAACACCGACAAACCACGTCACCCGTTGGCGACCTGCGGCGCACGGTACCTCAGGCCCGCGGACCCGAACGCCCCGGGCCCCAACAGAGCACTGCTACACCTCACCATGAAACACATGACCCAACTCCCGGCCACCCTAGCGGGAGAAAAGCACTTCATTGTGGAAGGCCTAATGGATAATGTCATCACCCTAGGGGCCAACACCCTGGCGGCCGCCACGGACGCTTGGGATGACACCATGGGACACCCCACGGCACATAAGGACAGGGTGCAGGAAAGGGAAGACACCCTGACGCCGGACCTTGTGGACCACCTTGTGCAGCTAACCAGCTGACCAGAGCAACAGAATCGAAAGATCGAAGTTCTGAAGGTCACTGACTGGACAATCATCGACAGGCCCCCAAAAGCCCCAACGGTGACACTAACGTGCCACCAGCACACCTGGTGGGTCGCACAATGCAATGCCATAGGCACAACGGACAGAGTCCACACATTCATACCAGAAGCAAGGACAGCAACACCACTGGCACTGGTAAACGGTTTTAGCCACTCCACCCACCACACCGACCACTCCCTGGCGCACTGGTTGGCCCTCAAGACGGCTATGCACTGGACGGTAGATGCCCCAAACACAAACACCACACTACCCGCGACATGGCTCAATCTCACTCGCAACCTGGTAGCCTACATACGCAAACACGGGACATCACAGGCGGAACGCTGGATGTCCTGGCCCACGGACACAGAACAGACTCTCAAACATTGCACCACCAACTTACAAGACCATGCGAACAAACTTCAAGGTATGCACCGACCCCGTGAGGGCCAAGGGCCGGCATACAGCATCTTCCACAACTTCCACAACCGGAACGTGCCGAAGCCAGCCCCCAAGCCGGCGCCACAACAAGCCCGACCCAAGCCACGGCCTCGTCCCGAGGGGGCGGGCATCTCCGCCTGCCGGGCCAAACGACCCAAGCCGGCACCGAGAGCGGCCCCAGTGCCGCCGCCGCCCGAACCACAGCCGAAGCCAAAGCCCCAGGCATGCCCATTCTTCACAGTAGCGGAAAGTAACGCCATGCACCTCGAATGGCCAGACGGCGCAGAAGTACAAGGGGTATTCGGAGCCACGCTCAAAGGGACCAAAACAGTTCGTATGGTTCCGGGCCAAGAGAAAGGGCCGACTAGCCACGCCAGGCCAACATGGAAACCTGCAGCTGAAGATCGCATGACAAGCGCTCCCGGAGTGGGGCGAGACAGCGGAAACCCAGAACCTCCAACTCTGGGACGACAGGCTGTTCCCGGAGTGCCCGGTACAGCTCCGCACGCCCGCCAACCAAGTCCCACTGGGCACCGTCTGGACTGGTGACGTGCCACAGGCATGGCTGGAGGAGCCAAATATCCCCGAGGAGCAACGGGTGACGACAGCGATCAACCTCAAACTACCACTGGGACAATAACTACTACCCCGCCGCGCAAGGGGCCCCCCAGGGACCGCCAGGGCGCACACCCACGAAGTCATCAATGCGCTCATCACCCTCATGTCCCTCAACGAACCAGGCGTCTTGTACGACCCAGCCAAAGCTCCAGAACTGCAAGACGTACCTGTCATGGCGGTATGTTACCCCGATGCCATATTGTGGCAGGAACAGGCGCTCAAAACTCAATTGACCCACCCCAGCCTCACCCCCATCCTTGCTCAGGACAGGACACCAATACCGAAACACATGAGTCAAGGGGGTGCCCATATCCCACAAAAGTGAGGTCCAAGTTGATGTCCACCACCACCTGGGTGTAAACGGCAGCCTGGCAGCATACGAACTGGCCGGCCCGACCTGGCAGCTGAACGTCATAAATGTCCCCTTTGAAGACGCCACAGAGACATTCCTCGAACACCTCATGAAGGCCTACCGGCAACTCGCCATGATGGGGCCGACTGTCATCATAGGAGACTTCAACGCAGCCCCATCAATGAACGATCGCGGGGGGCGGCAAACGCCCGAGGACACAGCCGTGCAAAAGACCATGCAACACATGGGCCTACAGGACCTCACAGCCTCCCTACGAGGACAACCCTCACACCGACCACCGCAACCAGGCTCAACAGATTCCGGCATGGACCTCTGCTACGCTGACCCGGCACACGTAGAGGTAACGCGGGCGCGATACCACAACCTGCCATCCAAGATCACTGGAAATCCTCCCCTGAAGGTACAAATCACGGTGCTTCAAGTGCCCCAGGCCTCCACGAAAGACGTGGACCATAACAAACAACCACCTATCAGGCCACAAGAGGAGCAAGACAGACACAGATGGACGGCGTACTACCGCACGGTGCAGCGCATCCTGGGCCAACAAGACGAGACGGACCCAAACCTTGTCATGCGACAAGCGGCCACGGCGTGCGGCCTCCACGGGGGACACCGGTACACACAGGACAATGCCACCCCGCATCAGGACCCGCGATCCATGGCCACCGCCACATGGCGCGACAAACAGGCAGTACATACAGCGATACACTCCCGTGACCCAGAGGCCCAGGACAACGCCCAGAACATTGCAGTACGACTGGACACCACATGCCGGCAGCTCAGGGAGTGGCATGTCCGCCAAGCGAAGGAGCTGGCGCTAGGATTTTATGAGGTCCAATTATCCCAGAACTGGTTGAACCGCGAGATGAACTACAATTCGACTTTCAATGTGCGGCTCAACCTTTGTTTTGCACACAGGAGGTATTGTTCTGTTACTGATGCTTTGAATTTTCATCAATTTTTTCTCATGTCACCCTGTCCTAACCAGCAGGTGTAGTTTCTTCAGAAAAGCTGGCCTTCGGTCATGAAAATGGTCACTTTTGAAATGAACTGCTACTTGGCGTTTCAACGTGCGTTTCAATTAATTGAAGCGCAACTTGGCGTTTCAAAATGTATCTCAAGTAACTATTTAAGCAAACGTAGATTGAGGGTGGTAGGCTGGAGCTGCAGGCTTCCGGACTCATGTAACAGTAACTTGCCCTAACACAGTTGTGGAAGCAGTGCAAAAAAGCAGGGAGCAGGCCACAAAAACGTTTTTCGTGAATTGAACCTCAGCATAGCGTTTCAATCAGTATCTCAACTCTCTGGGCATAACATATCATTGCTTAACACTGTCAATAATCAATGATCAACGTCGAAGTGGTCCAGCAGCAAGTCCAATTTCCGTTCAATTCGTTGCAGGTACCGGCTCAGTACCCTCGGTACCGGTTCAGTCACCTCCTTCGCCCTTGGTTGGACCACAAGGTTCCCTTCGTATTCCACAAATAGCAGATAAATGAAACCGCGACTGTTTTTTGGCACAATCAGAGTGTCACACAGTTTGACCACGTGGAGGATGCAGCCTGTGGCCTGTTTTGCCTGGCGTTTTTGTCCATCAACACTGTGAATCTCGACAATTTTCTTAGCGCCCAGAACCATCAGAGCTATCGACTTCTCAGTGTCACCATCAAAATCCATGATGACATCGTCCTTTCCTTCGTTGACACGGAATACATGCGTGACCCCTGGGTGTGCTTTCAGGCCATGGAATCGAATGAGCGAAGACAGTCCATCCAGCAGTCCTTTGATGTTCGTGCTGTCCGGTTTCAACAGTGCATGCAGTCCACTATCGTCTTGTGTCGTCCATGCGTGGGACTTTTGCTTTGCTAAAACCTTACACAAAACTTCCACCTTCTTCTGCACCGAGGATTGTGTTGCCCAGTAGCGTACAGCAGGCTCCGATGAATCATATTCATCATCCTCTGGCGGCTCAACTTCCTCATCGCTGTCTGCAAACGTTGGATCTGCGAGAAAAGTAGCGACAGAATCTGAAAGTCATGTTTGCGTCTCAAAGCGCAGTTCAACCGGACAAACAAAAAAACTAGAACTGCACTCAGAAGTTGTTACAACCTGCACACTCTGCAGCCTTGGGCTTTTTATCGGCGCCGGATTCACTGGAGTCGCTAACGCTTGTTGAGGAATCGTTGCCGTCGTCGTGTGAATCCTGTGACTCCTGTGATACATAACATATCATCCGTAGCTGACGAAAAGTAACAGTAATAATAGTAATGGTGAAAGAGTTACACGTACCTCAGAGTCGTCTTTTTGGACACATTGCTTCTTAGACTGTACCTCCGAGTCGTCTTTCTGGTCTTTCTGGACACATTGCTTCTGAGACTGCTGCGACTCCGCTGCCGCCGGTGCCGCTGTATCGTGTCTCCGCTGAGACGCAAAGAAGCGCAAATGACACATTGGAAGCGAAATAATAAATGACAATGAAATTATAACAATATTTCATCAGACTTTCATAGTTTTCTTCATCCAATACATCGCAAAATGGGCATATTGCTTTTCAAATCTTTCCAAGCAGCGTGAGAATCGCGATGGCGACCGCTGTACTGTGTCTCCGCTGAGACGCAAAGAAGCGCAAATGACACATTTGAAGCGAAATAATAAATGACAATGAAATTATAACAATATTTCATCAGACCTTCATAGTTTTCTTCATCCAATACATCGCAAAATGGGCATATTGCTTTTCAAATCTTCTGCAGGCAGCGTGAAGATCGCAATCGCGAAGTTACCGGCGGTTACGCTGTTTACAAATTTGAACTACCATTTCGGATTTACTGGGTATTTGAAGCACATGAAGGAACCATTCTGTCTCTTGAAAGCAATCATTATCATCTCCCATCCCTACTGGCCACCAAATGGTCTCAGCAAGCAATCAAACGGTAAGAAACAGTTGAAATGCACGTTGAAGCACACCTTGTGGGACATTGAAAGTCAAATTGTAGTTCATCTCGCGGTTCAACAGGTTCTGGGATAATTGGACCTCATAAAATCCTAGGTGGAACAGCGACGCTACTTTCAGAACCCCAAGCCCTACAAGTCCTTAAAGCACGTGGACAAAGTCCTGGGGGAAACCGGCAACTGGTGCATGAAGGCGATGCGCCTGCAAAACGGCACAGTGATCAGCGCCCCCAAGGTGGTCCTGGAAGAGGTCCTCAACAGCTTCCAATGCCAACACAACACCGAGGATGAGAAGTTATCCGCGTACACGGAGGAATTGATATCTCATTTGCCGAAACTCTACAACCGGACACAGCGACGAGACATGCACCACACCTCGTTAACCATTCGGGAGCTGGTTGAGGTGCTGTACAAACTACAACCGAGAAAAAAACCCCGGGGGTAGACAGCCTCTCGGCGGAGCCCGACCGCAGACTCCCACTGAACCTAAAGAGACACTTGGCCGCGCGCCTGTGGGATATCACCATCGGGAAAAAAGACGTACCAACCGATTGGGCAAACCTGGTACACCCGCTGTACAAGAAAGGCGACTGGGCGAACTCAGACAACTGGAGACCCATAGTGTGCGCCACCAAGGAAGCCAAACTCCTCTGGATGCTCATCCTCAAAAGAGTGGCCCCGCCAGTATACCGCGCTGTACCGCCCACGATGTGGGGAGCCATACCAGATGGGTCGCCGCTGGAGGCCATATTTATGCAAGACGCCGTGGTAGACATGGACCCGATCAGCCACATCATCACGTCTCTGGATGTCAGGGGGGCCTTCCCCAACACCCCGCACCACCTCCTACGAGGCGTCTGGAAACGCATGGAACCCCCTTTTCAGGGTTTCCTACTAGCATACCTTGGCACCCGCATGTATGCAGTGAAATTCGATGTGGGCACCACCCCACGGGTCGATCCCACCAGTGGAGTTCCACAAGGAGGTGCAGAGGGCCCATTCCTCTTCCTACTCGTCACCCTCCCGCTGGCCTTTTACATCCGACGCACATACCCAGACGTGGCACCACACCCCCTACGGACCACGCTCCTAGCATTCGCTGACAACGTGGCGGTGGTAGCCGCCACCGCTCGCCAGCCCCTGCCCACCACCCTGGACACCGCCAGTGCCACCAAAGTACTCAATGATGTCACTAACTGTCTGGAGGGCAACTAGCTAGTGGTGCACAACGTCAAATCTGCAACCATCATGCACAAGGCACCACTGCCACCCCTCCGCCCCTGAGACCCGCCCATGAACCCGGTAAGCACGGCCACCTACGTGGGGGTCCAACAAGCGGCCACCACGAAGGAGGTCATCCTACCACCCAGCCTGCTACGGCAGTTGACGCGAACACTTGTCATAGCACCGATCCTGGCGCTCTCCACCCAGGCCCTGGATTACTTCCTCCAAGCCGTACTCAACACAGCCATAGGGTTCCAAGCCCTGCACGTGACGCACCCCCAACAAAAGCTGCAGCGGGCCGCTGCCACGGTACGGCGGGCTTGGGCCATCCACGGCCACCGACCCACGTTACTACCCGCAGCGGTGCCCGCTGCGTCACGACCATACTATGGGGACAACACCGATCACCTCCTCCGCAACGCGTACACTGTTCACACCGCGACCGACCTGCACCGCCTCATGCACAACCATGAACCGGAGGTGAGGGACGTATTCACGCTGACACTGCGACAGGCCCAGTACCATTGCAACACCTGTCCTCAGTACATACTTTATCAACGAGGCCTTCCAACCAAGGTAGGGACCCGCATATGGAAACCCCCTACACCTCTTGCTACCCCACCACCGACATGTCATCCAAACAAACCATCCGTGCAGGGAGACCGGTCCTGTGGCAATCCTACGCACCGATGTGGGTGGAGGACCGACGAGGAGCACCACCACTTTGGACCTGGTGGGCACCACCCTACACCTAGTACGAGTAGCACCGAACCAGATGCGGGCCCTCCAACGAGTAGGCACACACCATGTCCCCTTCCTGCAGCACCCAGAGCGGCGCAACAAGTCAGTCCTAGAAAATCACATGCGAAATGCGGCCACACAAACCGGACACCCACAGCCGACCGATGGGGAAGTACGTGAGGCATGCCGTCTGTTTTGCAGCACGCACAAATAGCCACTACCGCGGGCCCCACCACGCAGGAACCAAGCCCACCACCGCCCACCGGAACAAGTTGAGTATGTACCGGGCACCATGGTCCCAGCGATACTCCTCCCAGCCCCCAACGGACTCAAAACCACATTGCAGCCTGGTAGGGTGCACAGCAGTTGTGGATGCTACCACCGCCAACTGCACGCAACTTCTGTCTGGCACCACTGCCGCGGGTTGCGCTGGCGGGCACTCCCACCACTTGCTGGAGATGTGGGCCCCAAGCACTGGCCACCCCATGGGCCCTCCTCCAACTGCTGGCACGCTATCACCACACACTAAAGGCGCACGCTGCCCAGGAACAATACCGGTGGCAACATACACACTTCGAACAGGCTTTTGGCGGAGGACAAGGCCACAGTTGCGTGGGGACCCAACACCACAGCGGAATGGAGACTCCACCGAAAAGCGTGGGACACCAAACACCAAGCCATTCCCTCCCTGGTGCTGGCCAATCAGCGCAGTACCACGCCGGAGGCCCCCGCCTACCCGGTTAAACACCACTGCTCCCAAGTCCAGGACCGGCAGACAATCGAATGGACCACATTCCACCCACAGAAGGCGTACCTGCTCCAATGTGTGTATGGCTATCTCACGCAAGGCCACAAAGGGAACAACGACTATGTACGCATGAACCCAGCAGCGACCGAGATCATCCACCAGGGAATAGGCGTCTACGCTACCCGAAGGCTCCAACCGGCCACCACCACACCATGGGCCACCACAGAGCAGGGAGCGCAAGTCCACACCTACCAGCCTACGGCGCAGTGCCGTCGGCCATGCCCGAACGACCGCAACACCGTCATCTTTGCGGATGTTTCCGGCACCACGAACCTCACCCCAGCAACGGGGGGGGGGCCTTGAAGCTACGGACGGACCCCACAGGCCGACTACGCCAACACCACCTCACAGGGGCCACCATCTTGGGGGCCACCATCCTGGGGGCCTCCTCTCACGAAGAACTAAAGACGCTGACGATCATCAGTCATCCTGGACTCCGTCAACGACACCCACCAACAGCCTCAGGACGACACGCACAATGTGTGGGTCGTAGTAGACGCAGCAGTTGACATCAAGATCGTCCGCAAACTGGCCCGACAGCCCCTACACAAGGCGACAGGTTCCAGCCTGGGCACCCAGGCCCTGCACCTCTGAGTGGCGTTACAACACGTCCCGAAGCACATCGTCTTATACCACGTCAAACAAGCGTCCCATCGGTACAGCCTGGGCAACGGACACACAGACTTACACGCCCACAACCATCTGGCAGAGCATATATTCCGGACGGCGAAGACCCGCCGCTGCAAGACCACATGCACACACACCTGCAACACCTGCCGCCGATCCCGCACTCCGGGTAACCACCAGCCTGGGTACCCAACGACGGGATCTACAACGACACGGGACAGGCGTTCCACTACCCGCAACCCATCCGCACCATGGCTCACATCGGAGGCAGCCACGCCAACAACACCCTTATGAATCGCCTCCAACATGAGCTGCAGACTGCGTTATACTTCTCAGCTCTTGACCCGTCCCTGCTGCCGGTACACCTACAAACACGACGTGCACAGCTCCTGCTTGAACAACTGCCCCTCGTGGACAGGGTGGCACGCTGGTATGACCGACAAGGTATAGACATACCCCCGAAATACACCATATGCCCCTGGCACCTCCCACAGCCGGAGACTTGGGAACATTTCAAACAGTGCCCGCTGGCTCAGGGACACAACCACCTGGTAGCGTGGAAACCGGAGGACACCATTGCACGACACGCCGGATGGGGCCCGACCGCGCCGCTGGCAAATGAAGTCAGGCCCCTGATGCGGCAACCTGAGATCAAGGAGGCCGTGCTCAGGGGAGCGGTACCACTCCAGCTCTGCAGGGTCATCACCGACCACGCCCCGGAACCCAAAACCACAGAGCGTGACATGTCACACACCGCCGTCAGGAGGGCAGATGCACAGCAGCAGCACCACATCCACCTATACACACAGGAAGCGCAACAGACCTCCCACGCCCACCGTATGTATTACAACCTCCTGATCCACTACCAGCCAGCGCAACCCAGCGACTAGCCACACACACTAACACGCGGCAACCCCCGGGAGACGGCAACCGCACCACCCACCACACCGCACTGCACGAAGGCGCGCGCACTCCCATAAGGTAACCTGATTGTCCAACGACCTGTACCTCTCCTCGGGATACCCGCCGGTGAAGCCCCACATCTGCGGCGACCTGGGAACCCGTGCAACGTCTGCTGGGAAATAGTCGGGGACGAGGACCCCCCGCTCCTTGGGCATGACCCCGGCTGCGGCAGCGCCAAAACGCTGAACTGATTCTGCAGCCCGTGCATCGCCCATCTGCATGCCTGCCCATTCTGCAGACGGGCGCACTCCATCTGCACAGCCCCGCCGCCGCGCGAAACCCAAACTGACGACCTCATGCTCCACACGCTGCGCGGGCTGATTGCCCAGGACGTCTGGGCATCCCCCGACGCAGAAGGAGCGAACAGCCCGGACGTTACGTGGCCTCATGTCCTCGGCGAGGAGGACCCGGCGGCACCACCACCCCGCCTCCCCTGGCGCGCACCAACGTGGACGCTGCCAGACGGGGAGGAAGACCCCACGATCTGGGTTCCAGACTACGAACATTATAGCGGCGTGCCACGGGGCAGCCTACCCTCCATCGGCAATCTGCCCGACAGTTGGGGCCCCATTGGCCCCATGAACCGCGTCAACTGGCGCACCATCTTCCTGACCCTTACCATTCGCCTCCTGTTCACCTTTGGCTGGCTGGTGGGGGACGCGGAACGTGCCATGCGGATCGCCCGCGGCGCCCATGGCCACGAGTGGGGGGATTTTTCCTGCCGCAGCGGGGGCATGACCGAGGGGGCACCCGAGAGGCTGATGGCGGCCTATCTAAGGTGGAGGGGGATACCCCTCCCCCGCAGACTCGTGCCAGTGGCACGTTGCGCCCACCAACCACTTGTCCCACCGCCGCAGCCGGGCACGTACGGCAATGCAGCAGTGGCCCGGATGACGGCCAGGGGTGCCCAACACCAAAGCTCCTCCAGCTCCACCTGGAGAGTCGCGACCGTCACCAACCAGCCCTGGCCGCGCACCACCGCTGCAACCAGGGCTACAAGTGTACGCGCTCGGGCACAATCGGAGACCAGCGCGCCACAAAGCCCAACGACCTCCACGTCCTCCAGCCCATCTACCTCCAGCCCCACGAGACCGCCCACTCACCACGCCGGCCGCTGACCTCCGAGCCCACAAGGACTACGGGCGCTCCGGCACCATCGGGGGCCGGCACGCCACAGAGCCCCCGGCAAGAATGTGCAGCCAAACGGGCGGCACAACGACACCCGCCGCAACAGCACGCGGCCACAGCAACCTGGGAAGACCAGGCATCACCTGCTGGCAGGGGACACATGCCCAGCCACACGAATACGGCAGCTACAAGCGCCCGGCCGGAGCAACCCCTCGGCACCATGCGCCCACAAACGGGCCCAGGCCCAGGCCCCGCCGGCGACCCGGGTCCACAACCCCAAATGCCACCCGACGCCTCCACACGCGACCACCGGCCAGCGGCCCCGACACGGGCCATCCCGGAGCCCCGGCTGCAAAACAGCCCGCCAGTCTGACTGACGGCGAGCCCCACATACACACCGTCCTAAGGCCCTCCCGCACAGACACGTACCGCTACCCGAATCGACGCCATCAGCGCCCGGCTGGAGCGACCCCTTGGCACCATGCGCCCCCACGCCCACATCCCCACCGGGAGCCGCAGTCCCCAGGCTTCAGCGGCACCCTGCACGTCGACCCCAGGGTACCATCCGACGGCCCCGGCACAGGCCGAAATGGCACCCCTTGAACGCCACGACCCACCAGCCGGACCGGCAGTATGGCCCACAGAAGCGCCATCTGGCAGTCCTCCGGCCCCCAGCCCGGACCGGAACCCGGACCCAGCGCACGCGACAGCCCTGACAGACGCCCCGCGGGCGAAAACGCCAGGCCAAGGGCTCACGACGGGGGTCCCGCATCCCGAGGGCGGCACACCGGCAGCACGGCCCGCCGCGGCGGAGGGGAGTGGCAGCGCGCGAGCACTGTCAGGCCACATGGGAAGCCAACCCAAGCCGGCACCCGTGCCAGAGGGCCAAACCCGGCGGCCAGGCCAAAAAAAGATCAGGCAGCCGCGCCAGCCACAACGCGAGGAGCCCACCATGGACGCCACAGAGGATGCAGAGGGACCCCTGCAGCGGAAAGAAGCACCGGTGCCAACGGCGGACTTAACGCCCGGACCACCCAGAGCGGAGATACCTAGCGGGGTGACGGGTAAGCCGGGCAACCAGCACGCCAGCACTCCAGCCAATCGCCCGCCGGACATGGCGGCACGCGCATGGAGCGAGGCACCGAACACTGGCCAACCTGGAACGGGACCGGGGAGACCGACGCCGGGCGGGGAACATGCCGCCAACCCCCACCCACCACCAGCCCACGGGGCACAGACCGCGGGTCACGCGGCCACCGCTCCATCCATGGCCCCAGCACACCGCAGCAACACGGGCACACCGGGGGACGCAACATCCGGGGAGGCACCGGCCCAGGGCCCACCTCTAGCCCACACGGAGTCCGACGCCCGGGCAACAACTCCCGACACGCCCAAGCGCGCAATCGACCCAGGGCCATCGCCCGGCGGACACACCCGCAACAAAGACTGTTTGGACGCCTTCATGGAGTCCTGCGGGAGCGCCCTCCAGAAATACACAGCGCCGATTGCGCCGCGCAGCCACCTGGAGCCACGAGGCGAGCATACAGAGCCTGCAACGGGGCCCCCGAGGAAACCCCTCGCGGTGTCCCGCCAGGCACACCTTCAACGCGATTACGCCGCCCTGCGGGCGAGGACTGAAGGCACCGCCAACACGGATGACGGGCACGCAACCGCAAACGGGGCGGTGGACCAGACCCCGGACGAATCACCCCGGCACAGCGCCCAAGGGAGCGGAACGCGTGTGGACACGGGCACCAACACCGCTAGCGAGCCTGTCTAGCAGCCACCGTGGGCCACCGCAGCCTTGGGGCGGGGGCATCTGAACTATGCGCGCTCCGAAGGAGACCCCCGCCGCCCCAACAACCACGCGGAACAGGCGGCCGCCCCAGACCTGGACCTGGGGATCAACACGATCACTACAGGGGAGCGGCTGGCCCTGAGGGTCAGCAACCGATGGCTGCTTACTTCGCATTCACGCCACCTTGCGGATGGAACCCGCACCATGGCGGACATCGCCCTCGGCCATGGGGCTGAACTGCACGCACCCCCCACCACATGGACCACGCCAGCCAGTGGCACTACGTCCCCACCCGGCTCATGGCGCATATGGGGACCTATAGCCCGGATGAAATGAACGGGCTACACTGCCTGTTGCACGAAAGCGTGGCCCTCCGCATCCGGGCAGCCATGCAAAGGCACAACATCTGGGCCATCCCTGGGTCCCGGGGCTACCAGGGACACGCCTCAAGACACCGGCGACCACGGTCCCTAGAGGTCCTGGAGGCCCCAAGGCAAACGGCACGCCATGACTCCCCGAGACACCACCAGGGGCCACCACCCGATGTGGGTTCCCCCCCCGGCACGCTAGGAAGCCCCCTCCGACCATTCGCGCCGCGGAGGGACCGAGGCAGCCCTCATGCCCCGGGAATGGAGGGCGGGACGCCAGACCGGCACCAGGAAGCAAGGAACCCTGACCGATCCCGGCACCGCTGCCGCACGCTGCCCCCCGCAGCACGGCGAGTCGTCTTCCACGAGGATGCGGACAGAGGCCGTGGAGGCCGCAACGAGCCGCCGGCCCGACAGACATCATCTGTCGCCGATCCACGGCGCCGGTCCAAGAGGCCCGCACGGTGCGGGCGCACATCCCCAGCATTCCAACACCGGCCGAGCAAGCGCGACAGGCAGTGCTCCACACGGGCCTCCACCAGGCATCAGACGGTGCATCCAGCTCGTCTGCCGCCTCCCTTCCAGAGTCAACGGCCGGTCCGCTGCCGGGGGGACAGAACACCGCGGACACGCGGCCAAGGGGACCCGCAGCAGACCAGCAACCCGAACAGGGGGTGGGGGGACGAACCCCTCAAAGCCTCCCCCCGCAAGCCCGGCGTGAGAGCATCAGCCCCGGACACGGGCACCGGCAGCACGACCAACCGGACCAATGCGCCACGGGGCTCCCCACCCTGGCTGTGACGCGGCCAAACCACCGAGACGAGAACGCTTTATAGTGTTTTCAGCACTTTACGTTTGTTGTACCTCTCCTGCTGCTTGCTGCTGGTGTAGGGTTCCTGCTGCTTGTTTTTGATGAGGAAATTGTTTTATTGTTGAAATACAACCAATCCAGCATAACCCAAGCCAGGGATAAGCAAGTAGAAGATAAACAGCATCAAAGCATGAACGGCTGCAGTCACAAAGAGTTAGATAAAGACATCTATCAACAATAGACCAAAGCAATTATCATACATTGCAACTCAGGATGAAATATTTTACATGTTTGAGAAAAGCTGATTGAAAAACTGCCCGGAGGGCTCACTCTCATCCATAGTGCCGTGTTGAGATGTGCACTCTTTGTTTTTGGGTCCCAAAGGTGCTGAGGTGGCATGGCTTGTGGCGCTGAGGTCACTGGCATGTCACATGGGATAAACCTACCTAGCTAGGCTGACCGGGTATTGAACCCAGGACCTCTCAAAAAGAGGTGCCCCAGCCCCCTAGGGTGCATACCACTAGGATAGCCAAGAATTCATGAGAAAACATAGATAAATTCATAGGCTCTGCCTTCAGTATATCAGTGCCTCAGTCACCCAGGAAAAGATGTTTTAGTGCCTATAGCTTGGGGATTAAGGGGTCCACACTACATCCTGATTTAGTGTTTGGTTGCATAGGTCAAAATGTGTTATCACCCATTTTGGTTAGGCCGATACTAAGATCAAAATGCAAGACTGCTTAGAGCACCTCTAATACAACTAAAGTATACCCTAAGACATTGAAAAAGCACTTTTTCTTACTCCCCCGTTGTGCTGTGGTGGCCACCACTGTCGCATTTTCAGGAAAAAGAGATTTTTTCTTGGCCTTTCCTTGGTTTCCACACCTACTTTAAAATACCTATAGCTTCCCTAACACTGGAAAGGAGCGCTTTACCATGGCCAGCGACTCTGGCTGCATTGTTAATGACAACCTCCAACGGAAACCTCAGCGCTCTTGGCGCTGCAGGGGTTCCTGTGGCTTGGTGGGGTTAGAAGAAGGCATGCCAAGACCATATGCATTTGCATCCCTCCCTCCAAGCTGCAGCGTAACACAACCCAACGCCAGACTCTCATAGGACGCTCGACCCAAGTCTCATGGAACCTGATGGAGACACCTGTCCTGGTACTGGGGCGAGGGTGCGCTGATTTAATTAGAATTGCCCCTTGGAGGGGTCTTGGTTCTGATTCAGTCTCCTGCTGCTGCTTCTCGGCCCGAACAGCGGCCTACTCAGCGAGGCTTTGCGAGGATATCTGTACAACAGAGGAATGGGAGGATGAGGGACAAATCCACGCAACCGCGAAGTGACAACACCTAAATCCGTCAAATGACGGCCTAGAACTTTTCTGAAAGCACATATCTGAACAGAATCCAATTGTGCATCAGATGCACATTTTTATAAAGGTTGTAGTCATCTCTTGATTTTTCAAATCAAGAAATTTATACGCAGAAAAAGGCGGCGCGCAAGAGCGGGTCCGGGCGAAGCGCCGGAAAATAAAGATTTAATAAGATTATAAATGTGTGTTACGCAGAATGACGAAAATGACGAAACATACATAAATAGACAAACATAAAGATTACACCCACATCGACAGAAAGAATTCAAGATTCAAGAATTCGAAAATCAACAGAAGGACTTCAATGAATCAGGTACAATCCACAGGTGTGCTTGTCTCGTATGCAGCATGCACATTGCTCGTCTTGTGTCTCCGTCAACGTGCCTTGTAGCAGCGCTAACAAACGATAGAGGGATAGATTAGAAAGATTGCAGATGATTAGAGGTAAGTCCAGGGTGATTAGACATACACACATATGCAGGGCGTTGTTTCTCGCTTGTGTCTCGCTTTTCCCTCACCTTGCTTTACTATCCAGCAGTGAGTAAGGTACGTAAGCCCAGGTGGGGCCACCCCCTGGTGGAGTTCGTGATTGTGGGTAAGATTGGGAGGAAAAACAGTGATTGACACAGGTTGATATTATACTCGGGCATGCTCCTGCATTCACACACGCATTAAAGGGTAGGCAACACGTGGTGCGCTCGGTACAACCCTTGTTTAGGCTACCCAGGGGCTCCACCCCACGTTCTATAAGAGAACGGGTGGAGTTTCTTAAGCTTGCTTGCTTGTACTGAGGTTTGAGGACAGTGTATTATAGGGCTATCTGAGAAGCGTATAATACGTGGAGGTAGTCTTGGTTCCTCAGCCGCAAACCTCAATGATTTGCCTCTGTATTACAGGTGGGAAGGTCAGGGTGAACTGGTGCAGTCCCAACCCGTGCTAAAATATGCGGCGCTGATCACACAAACAACAAGCTGCGACTCAGCCGGGAGTGGCAAGCGCAGCCCGTCATCTTCAACATTCACGCTGTGCACGCCAAAAGAGCACCCCTTCCCTCCAAGCCCTAGCAAGAAAAACGCGTTGTGGCGTCCCTGTTAGGCCACAGACGCTTAGTAGCTCTGTGTTTTCTTGCAATGTCACAATTGAGCCGCTAGGGCTCGTGTCTTCTTCTTCAACGCCACCCAGTAGAGCGTGCGTGTAGGAGTGGTAGTCCTGAGTGGGGGCTTAAGCCAGTTGCAGAAGTGCTCGCTCACAAGAATGGTGCCACTGTAGGGTGCGTAGGACCTGTAGTGTGTGAGTCACTGTCCCTCCCTTTTCCTGCCATCTCAGCGGGCTTGGTGGGCAGTGGCAGTGGTTAGGCTAGATTTTGGCCTTCGTAGCAATTAGGTGTTTTCAAGCCTTCATAGCTTTTGGCCACCCCTCCCTGTAGTAGGCAGATAGGTAGGGAAAACAATACCTGGATTAGTACGCTGGGTATTCTCCCAAGGTTTTGCGCCAGCACAGAAATTGGGCGCTTAGGGGAGGAAAGACCCGGGGCAAAACCCGTGGCACCGGTAAGACAATCCACCAGGTTTAGCAAGCCCGCAGACTTGGGTATAATTAGGACGCCATTTCTGCGGCTTGCTCTCAGGACCTTAGGGGCAGCACACTCACACATACACTTAGGCGGGTGAGGGTAAGGTTCAGTCCCTAGCTTTAGTCTTGGAGGCAAGCGTCTCAGCGAGCCTCAGCAACTCACCCAGGTTGTTCTGGGGCAAGTAGTCTACCGGAACTGAGTTTAGGCGTCCCTCAGGTAGAACAAACGCAGAGAAGGGCTCCCAGGTCGCCTCTTTGACTCCAAACCCTTCCCAGAGGGTGAGGAAGCACCAAACCTCGCGATAGCGGTGGCGTAGGACAGACTTCACCAGGTAGAAGCCCTCCTTAGCCATCTCCTCGGCGTTCATGTCGGGGAGTTCCGCTTCCACTTCCATAGGGCTCGCAGCCCCTTGTAGGTCTAAGGCGGCGATTTCCTCTTCGTTCAGCTCCCACTCCTCCCCACAGAGGTCTTCAGGATCGTAGTAGCGCTTCAGGTGTTGAGCAGCGCACACCAGGGTCCCCCCTAGACGGGGAGAACACCGCACGGTTAGACAGTGTCCATCCACAGATAGAATCTTGTAGGGCCCGAAGTATGGGTCATCGCTGGTAGAGCGTGGTCAGGCGGGTAGTCCGCTGTGGTGCACCAGCACCCAGTCCCCTTCTTGGTAGGTGGCAGGTACTCGGTGCTTGTTCTTCTTGTTCCACTGACGCTCCCTCACTCTCTGTAGCATAGCCTTGGCCTTGTCCACCTTCGCTTGTTGCTCTTGGACCCACTCAACCACGGAAGAATGGGTGTCTTCTGGATAGGGAGCATGTAGGAACCACGCCGGGCGCCCTAGGAATAGTTCATGGGGCGAGTAGCCAGTCGCCGAACTCTCTTGGGAGTTCATCATCAAGGATATGACGGGAAGTAGTCTCACCCAGTCTCTGGTGCATTCAGTTTTGCACCGTATCCTTACATTCTCTTTGAGGACACGAATCTTCCGCCCCCATAAGGGGTTGCTCGTGTGAGAGTAGGGGATCCCCGTAGACACCTGGACATTGAGGGATCTCAGGACCCTCTTGTACCAGCCGGTATCTGAGCGTACTCGTACGTCCTCATCGGAGTTGACCTCTTTGGGCGCCCCATAGACACGGAACCACTCCTCCAGGAGTATCTTGATAGTCTCCTCCCCGGTAATGTGCTTGATACATGGGAACATCCTGGTGAACCTGGTCAACCCACAGGATACCACGAGGGCGAAGTCATAGCCCCCGAACTTCGGCATCTCCGTGTAGTCCACGTAGAGAAAACTGTTTGCACAGTGAGGGATGGGCAGGGTCGAGTAGAGACCTCTGTCCCCAATATCCCCCAGTTTGCAGGACCTACACGGGCACTTGTCCACGATAAGCTGGAGGGTCTTCCGCAGTTGGTCATCAGTCCACGTAGTTTGGAACCACTGCTTGAATAGCCTCAGGGTACGGTCAGCACCCACATGACTGCTGGACTCATGGGTCCACTTCAGCAGCGCTGGGACTCTGTCACTGGGTACCACGACGCGGTCCTCGTGCCAGAGGTAGCTCTTCTCTCTCTTCCACTATTCTTGGTTGACCAGGAGGGGTTCAAGGCGTTTCTCCAGGCGCTTGTAGATATCCCCAAACTCGTTCAGGTACTCCGATTGTTGGAGTCCATCCAGGGGGCGTATCATAGTCATGTTGAGGTCCAGGTGCACGTTCATACGGCTGAAGGCCTCCTTAGCCAGCGCTTCAGACCGGGCACCAATCAGGGCGTCCAAGTTGTTGCGGCTGATGCAGTCTGCACACTCGTTCTTCACTCCCTGGATATGGTGTACCGTCAGCCGTAGTTGGCTGGGGTAGGTCCGCCAGCGCCGTAGCCTGGCCTTCTCAGGTGGGGGACCCTTCTGGAAAGTGCGGACCGGCTCTTGGTCGCACAGCCAGACCACAGGGCTACTCCCCAACAGTCGTGCCTGAGAGGATAGCACCAGCATACCCGCGAGCAATTCCTGCTCATAGGTGGAGTAGTTCCCCCTGGCCTGGTTCCATTTCCAGTTCCAATGGCCCAGGAGTACTAGGACCCACTTGTCGTCAGGGTAGCTGTGCTTGAGAGTTACATCTCCGTTGAGACCTTCAGTCCCCCATTGGGTAATAGCCGAGTCGAACTCCTCCTTCTCTAGTGCTTGCCATTGGAACAACGTTCCACCACCGCCCACATTACTGGCGTCGGTCACCAGGGTAACCTCCCCCTGTCCCCTAGGCACGCCCAAGCACTTAGCGTTGGCCACCTTGTCTTTGAGCTCGTCAAACGCCTCTTGCTCTTGTGGGCCCCAGCGCCAAGTAGTACTCTTCTTGATCAGGTCCGTCAGGATGGCGCTGGTGTAGGTGAAGTTTTTGATATTGCGGCGATAGAAGTTGCACATCCCAAGGAAACTGCGTACATCATGAAGTCCTTTCTTGGGGTCTTCGTGTCGTACCTTAGCGTCCGTCAGGGGTTTGGCCTTAGAGGCCGCTGGGGTCCACCACCCATAGCCAACGTCAAACCCCAGGCACTGCATGGTCCCCTGCATGAACTCACACTTCTCCAGCTCGAGTCGTGTGTGGTTCTCCTGGCAGACCGCAAAGAACTCACCCTGGGTATTGGTCCCGAGGCATACATCCTTGATGTGTGCTTCCATCTAGGCCCCACGGGATATGAGTTCTTGCACCTTCGGGCTTCGTCGTACGATCTTGTTCATCAGCTCTTGCAAGAGAGCGGGTGCGTTGGCCACGCCAAACGGCATGACCTTCGGCTTGAACAGGCTTCCCTGAGGGGTGATGGAGGCTAGTAGCTCCTGAGCGTTGGGCGTCAGGTCCACCTGCCGGAATCCGCTCCTCTTGTCCATCTTGGTCTTGTAGCGACAGGACGCTATCTTCTCAAGGGTAGACTCCATATTAGGAATTGACCCTGAGTGGTTCAGCGTTTTCTTGTTCAGCTCTCTGTAGTCCACTACAAGCCGTTTTGCTGTAGACCCAGGTTTAGCCACCAGGAAACAGGGGCTGCAGTGTTGGGGGTAGTCCCCGTCCTTGTACTCCAGGACTAGGCCAGCGTCAATGTAATCTTGTATCTGTCCCTCAATCTCGTCGGCCTGTGGGCCCCGGCCGCAGGCTTAAACGGACGAGACGTCGGGGGTGGGACAGCGCCCGACCCCGGACGCCCCACACCCAGGCAACAGGCGCCCCCCCCGGGCACCCTCATGCCACTGCCATAGCGCGCAAGGCCAGCTCGTAAGAGCGCGCGCTGTGGGGTTGGTGACGGGTCCCCATGCCCGCACCCCCCGCACCCACAGCCAGTGGGTAGTGGGCCCCGGCCGCACGCCCGAACGGACGAGAGGTCAGGGATGGGAGAGCGCCCGTCCCCGGACGCCCCACACCCAGGCAAGAGGGCCCCCCCCCAGGCACCCTCATGCCACCCCCACAGCGCGCAAAGCCAGCTCGCAAGAGCGCGCGCTGTGGGTTTGGTGATGGTTCCCCACGCCTGCACCCCGCGCACCCACAGCAAGTGGGTAGTGGGCCCCGGCCGCACGCCCGAAAGGACGAGTGGTCGGAGGTGGGAGAGCGCCCGACCCCTGACGCCCCACACACAGGCAAGAGGCGCCCGCCCCGGGCATCCTCATGCCGCCCCCAAGGCACGCAAAGCCAGCTCGCAAGAGCGCGCGCTGTGGGGTTGGTGATGGTTCCCCACGCCCGCACCCCCCGCATCCCCAGCCAGTGGTTAGTGGGCCCCGGCCGCGTGGCCGAACGGACGAGAGGTCGGGGATGGGAGAGCGCCCGACCCCGGATGCCCGACACCCAGGCAAGAGGCGCCCCCCCCGGGCACCCTCATGCCGCCCCCACAGTGCGCAAAGCCGGCACGCAAGAGTGCGCGCTGTGGAGTTGGTGAGCTCTTCAGGAGCCGGATGGGATCTCCTCCGGATCTTGGGACCCACGAACTCGGGTTTCAGCTTGAGGTCCATCTTTACCAGCTTGTCACATGAGGCTGGGGGTGGTAGATCCCCGAACACCTCCAGAGAGGTGCTTATAAGCTTCTGCACCCGCGGGTCCAATAGCTCGATCTTGTGCTCCATGTCCTCGTCAGAGTTTGAGTTGCTTGCCCCCTGAGTAATAGACGTCGAGGGTGATCCTCCACCGACTATTCGCCCTTGGTAGTATCCTTCAACCCTTGGTAGGCATAAAGTAGGTCTCCTTCAACCATCTCCGGCAGACGATTACAACATAGGCACGCTCGAGGGGGTTCACATACACATTCCTCCGAGAGGTTGTCCTCCTCTGGGGTCCTTGCATGGGCACCCCACACGCTCTTCATGAGCTTAAGATCTACCTCCCTTTGCCATGTGGTGATCTTCTGTTCGAGGTCCTCCTTCAATTGGGATAGATCTCCCATACGTCCTTGCTTCAGTGGCCATGAGCTGCGGGTAGGCTTAGCGTAGCATAGCTTTTTCGCCACCAACCTCCTCTTGGAGTCCACGTACTCCCTTAGCCTGGATCGGGGATCCAGCTCTTCGTCCACGGGGTCTTCCAGCCTCATGGAGAGTAGGGGTTTCAGTGGGGCGACGTACTCGTCGTTCTCCACTTCCTCGGGGCATGTCTGCACAAAGAAGGCGTCGTGCTCAGTTTCGTCATCTGAGTGGATAGAGCTGGGGAGCTCGGATAGTCCACACTCAGAGACTCCATCAGGAACAGGTACCTGGCAGGGAGAGTTGGGGGCGTTGGTGTTAGTCACGACGTATTCATCTCCTCCGGGTATAGTCTCAATAGCATCTTGAGGTCGTAGTCGATCCCTCAAGTCACCCAAGGCGAGTCCATCGCTTTCTCGTTGTATAGCCTGGACCAGAGACGAGTCCAGGTCCTCCCAGGGGATGTCCACCACGCTGAGCATACTCCACCATCCGGGTTTCCTGATAGGCGTCTTACGCCCCAGAGGCATGTAGATGGCCTCATCAGGCAACCGAACAGAGCTGATAGTCAGCCTGTCTCGGAGGGTTCGCCAGTACTCGTTGCCCCCATGGGCTCCCCAATCGAGGGAACACAGGACCATATGCGAACGTTCCAAGGCCACCTTGGTCAAGACCTTCCCCAGTTCACTGAACCTTGGGTTCCCGTAGGCCATCCCAAAAGAGGGCCAGTAAAATTTGTAGCTGCAGTTTTTTCCCTTGCTGCAGTAAAGGTCCAAGACATGTTGCTTGTCGCTGGCGAACAACTCCACACTCAGGTCTTCTCTAGAGTAACCCAACTCTTTCAGACCTTGGTCTAGGACTTCCCCCAATAGTTGATAGTCCTCAGTTTTGGAGGCCGCCATCATGTTCGAGGGCTCCTCCTTCGATACCCTCAGGTAGCTCGAGGTGTGCTCCAACTGCTCCAGTGGCACGGACTCGCTGCCATTGCCGTGGTCCACGTAGAGGGGGTAGGGCGCTTGCAGCGTCTGGGATTGTATCTGGGAGTGCTGCACGAAGAAGTCAGTCCCCAATGCAAAGTCGAAGGCCTCAGTGTCCATCAAATAGAACCGATGGGCTATGGTTCGGGAGCCCATAGGTACCTCCACTTCACAGTCCCCAAGGGCTGTCCACCACATGTCCCTCCCCCATTCGTATGGCCGCCGTGGTCATGGTGTTCTTCAGACGCCCACAAGGTAAAATTTTCTTGGCCACTATAGATATGGTGGCTCCAGTATCCAATACCCCCAGGTATTCACGTCCCTCTGGTCGGATACGTACCCAGAACACCAAGTCCAGGGCCCCACGGGTGCGTCCCCGTCAGAACTCCGCGGGACAGGTTACCTCGAACCCCTTGTTCGGCAATTTGCGGGCCATCCTCATGAAACGGCTCCTCTTCTTAGCGTTGCCGTCATCACCACCTTCATGCTCACGTATGGCCCCTTGTTCTCGCTGGGCCTGAGTTTGCGAGCCCGTGGTAGGACCAGACTGCCTTCCAGAGGGCTCGGAGTTCCCCCCTGGAATAGGGTTGGGGTTGCCTCCGTTCTTGTCCGGGTTGTTGTTGTCCTTGTTTGGCTGCAGGCTAGCGCCTCCTCCTCGTCCACCTTGCTTCTTGTCTTGTCCTTTTCCACGTCCTTTCGACTTGCCCTTGCCGGAATCGTTGCCGTTGCCTTTGCCACCGCCCTTGCCAGAGTCTTTGCCAGGATCCTCTCCCTTCAGCTTTGCCGACAGGCGCTGCTTGTGGTAGCACTCATCCTCGTAGTGCTTCCTCTTCCCACAGAAAGCACAGGTGATAGTACACCTGTAGTGATCCGGCATCTTTGCCTTGGCGCCGGTGTTGGTCTCCTGCTTCTTCCCTTGGACTATGAAGCAGTGTCGCTGCTCGCAGTCAGGGGCGTGCTGCAAGTGGCACTGCTCATCACTGGCATCACACCAGAAGAGCTCCTTGACATTGTCCAGGATACGGGCGTGTTTTGGGGGTAGTTCCCTGTCCAGGTCTGGGTCCTTGGTACCCTTTGCCATGGCCTCCAGAGCCTTCCCCTCCAGGACGGTAGGCGTTTAGGTGCTGGCCGCTTTCTTTCTCCAGCACCAGCTCCAAGAGTAGCACACACAAATCCTCGTAGTTGAGGGCTCTAGCCCTGCGCTCTGCCGTTGAACGGCACTCGTCCCACAGCTCCCGAGTGAGCTTAGCCACCAACCAGAATAGCAGGTCGTCGCTGCTGTAGGAAGCGGGCGTCAATCGTCCAGCCCAGTGATCCAGGTCAGCCAGTAGCTCAGAGACCCTGCCAGGTTTGGGGTTGTTGGGCAGCACGGCCAGGTTCTGGATCTCGGCCCTGATGGAGAGGTCGGTTTCATAGGTTGGGTACTGCCTCTCCAAGGCAACCAACACGTCGGCAAAGGTGGCGGACTTGGTCACGATCTGCTTGACCTGCTTCTCTAGGTACTTGGTCTTGCAGCACTGCAGGAGCAGATCACACTTGACTCGCCCACTAGCATGGGTTTGGCCGGTCATTCGGAGGAACCGGCCAAAATTCTCATCGAACTCGCTGAGATCCTTGCCTGTGAACTCAGGCAAGTTCACCACGATCTTGGAGGTAGCAATAGCCTTAGCCTCCTGAGACCTGCGTCCCTCAGGGCGCCTGGTTTTCCTCTTCTTCTTCTTCTTGCGCCCACTCGGGTTCTCGGGGTCCTCAGGCTCGTCGTCCTCCGAGGGCGAAGCAGAAGTAATGGACGGCGGCTGGACATCAGAGGGGTCTCCGCCTAGGTCACTAGAGCAATAGGGCTCCACGTTAACCATTGCCCTCAGAACTGTCAGCCCCAGCCGGTCGAGCTCAGCTCTCGTGGGATTCCCCACGTGGCTGTAGGGTGGCTGGGCAGTTCTCGGTATGAAAGGGCTTCTCGGTATCACTGCAGGGGTCGGCATCGGTCGGCTCCTCAGGCTCCCCAGGGTGTTTGTCAACCCTGCCACCAGGTGATTAGCCTGTACTCGATGGGGTCAAACTCTTAAGATGGTAGGTGACCCTTGGGGTGGAATCAGGGGCTCTGGTTCAGCCCGAGTCTCTTGAGTGAGATCACCAACAAGTTCAGAGGTGGCTCCTCGGAGAGCCTCTTTTATCTCCGACCGCGTCAGGGACCTGTTGGAGGATCTTCCCGATCTTCTACTCCTGCTGCCGCATGACTCAGGGCCTCTCCTCAGCCCACTCAGGGTTGCATACCCAGGAACATCCAAATAGGCTCCTGTAGCGGGTAGAGGATGGTGATGGTCAGCCGCATACCATCGCGGCGCAGAACTGGAGGCCAGGGGCTCACTGGTAGTAGTTGCCTCTGGAAAAGCAGTGGTAAATGGGTCCACGCCATAGGCAGGGTAAGTAGGCATACCACTAAAGCCTGTTCCCTCAGTCATAGGCGGGCAGGCTATGGGTGTGGATGTTGTAGCGGCTGGGTCTGGAGTTGGGAGTGTGGTGGTTGTAGGAGAGGGTGATGCGTGGAGGCCAGAGGCGCTTGGTGCACCCTCGAAGGTCGACTCACTCGTCGGGTCGTGTTCATGGTCTACTCCTTGGTCTGCCATGCTTTCTCCTGCATCCTTCCCTCTCTCCCTCTTTCTCTTCACAGGGTTGGTGTCCACCTCCTCGACTGAGAGGGCCCGGAAGGCCGACTGAAGTCCCTCCAGCGAGTCATCAACCACGTCCACTGGCCCATGTTAGGGTACCAAAGGTACAGCGCTAGGTCCAGGTCCAGGTTCACCAGGTGCTGGCATTGCTGGTGCCTCAGGTGCCGTCCTCACGTCAGTGTCCTCCTTCTTTGTGTCCATATTCGCCCTTCTGGCTTATGACAGATCTCGGCGCACTGGATGTACGGCACGGGGTTGCTGGCAGTACGCAGAGACTGTCTGCCTCTTGCTACCAGAAGGTTTTATAGTGTTTTCAGCACTGTGTTTTTGTTGTACCTCTCCTGCTGCTTGCTGCTGGTGTAGGGTTCCCGCTGCTTGTTTTTGATGAGGAAAATGTTTTATTGTTGCAATACAACCAATCCAGGATAACCCAAGCCAGGGATAAGCAAGTAGAAGATAAAGAGGATCAAAGCATGAACGGCTGCAGTCACAAAGAGTTAGAGGGAGACAACTATCAACAATAGACCACAGCAATTATCATACATTGCAACTCAGGATGAAATATTTTACATGTTTGAGGAAAACTGATTGAAAAACTGCCCCAAGGGCTCACTCTCATCCATAGTGCCATGTTGAGATGTGCACTCTTTGTTTTTGGGTCCCCTGGGTGCTGAGGTGGCATGGCTTGTGGCGCTGAGGTCACTGCCATGTCACATGGGATAATCCTACTCAGCCAGGCTGACTGGGTATTGAACCCAGGACCTCTCAAAAAGAGGTGCCCCAGCCCCCTAGGGTGCATACCACTAGGATAGCTAAGAATTCATGAGAAAACATAGATAAATTCATAGGCTCTGCCTTCAGTATATCAGTGCCTCAGTCACCAAGGAAAAGATGTTTTAGTGCCTATAGCTTGGGGATTAAGGGGTCCACACTACATCCTGATTTAGTGTTTGGTTCCATAGGTCAAAATGTGTTATCACCCATTTTCGTTAGGCCAATACTAAGATAAAAATGCAAGAATGCTTAGAGCACCTGTAATACAACTAAAGTATACCCCAAAAGATTGGAAAAGCACTTTTTCTTACTAGACGCGGAGGACACACCATAACAGTGGAGGCACAACGCAGGCGACCCGGGAGCGGACGAAGAAACGACAGAGGCCTCCGGCCCTCAGGAGTCCGGCGGCCCCCCGCCCACCACCGCGTCCCGTCCAATGTCCCCGCAACAGGAGCCCTCCACAGGGAGCGTACCTGAGGAACACCCTGACGCCGCCCCAGGGCACACCTCCCCAACTGGCACCACAGCGGACCAGGACCGGGAGACCATGCCCCCCCCACCCCCCAGACCACCACAAAGGAGGAACACGGACCTCTTTGACAGAGAGGAACTGAGGGCAATCTATGACATCCACGCCAACACACCCCCGTGCGGGCTGGTGGCAGCCCTCCGACGACACCTCCAGGACGTCAACCGGAACAGGCTCTGCGCCGTGGTCCCCCTGCCGCACGCCGCAGCCACCAACATCTCCGTGCGGCAGCTCCAGGCACTTGACAGCCCCGGGATGCAGATTGCGGACGACCTCGTGGATGCGCGGATCTGGTGGTTCAACTTCCACCAGCCGGACCAGGGAGGTGTTTGGGTCCGGCACCTGGGCTGGGCGCACACGCTCATGGCGCCAGCGACGGAGCCCAGGCCCACGCCAAGCACCGGGGGCCGGGAACGGGCCGCCCCTCAACCGAGGGCTAACGCCCTCAACATCCCACCGTACAATGGCCTGGCGGACTGGGAAAGCAGCACAGCCCCCGACAGGGGGCGCGACTTCAGGGACATGGTGGAGCGATACCCACCAGGGGCAGAGACGGCACGCGCAGGACCCCGACTACGCGAAGATGACCCCAGCACCATCTCCATGATCGTGTTGGAAAGTGGCCACTACTACCAGGTGCGGATCACCGCGCACCAGCAGGAGTGCCACTGGAACCTTGAAGCCGTCGACTCCATGCTCCCGGCGAGCGCAGCCCTGCCAGACGGCCCCGCCCCCCTGCTGGGAAACCAGCCCTCAGACCCCTTGACCGCCGTCTTGTCAGGTGAAGCCGGCAGCTGGCACACGTGACATGCCCTCTACTGCCTCTGGCGGTGTGCTCAGGGCCGCTGGCCGCACACCAGGGACTGGACCGCGACGTGGAGGTTCCACCTGGACGGCCGACAGCAACTGGAGGCCATCCCCCAACACGAGGGAACGACGGAGACCCCGGCTACGGGAAACCTGTGCCCCGTTTTCGCGATCCACGAGATCCGGGCGCCGGCGCTTGGCGGACAACTGCTGCTCATCATCCGCACTAAGACGGAAGCCCAAGCAGCGCACGCAGCCCTCGTGCACGAGATCTCCTGTGCCCTCTGCAGCGCCCTCTTGAAATGTCTGGGGAACTCCCCAGAGCCTCAACCCAGCGCGAGCCGAAACCGGGAACACGCCCCCTCGAACACGCGAGGCGGGACCAACGGGACCGCCGCGCCCCGGCCAACACGGCACACGCGTGCCCTGCCTGCTGTGACCAGTCACGGGCAGTGGAAGGCTACCATACCGGCCGGAGGACCCACCAAGAACGGGAGGGGCACTGCGGCCGATATGCGACGACACACCGCCGCGCACACGTGGCACGGGCCCCACGGTGGCCACCCGCTGCTGGGAAGACAACGCGGCACCCCTGGGACCGCCTCACCCCACCAGGGGCCCCGACGATCGGCGTCAAACCAGCGGCTGAAGGACCAGCCATTAGCCGCCAGGACCCCGGGCAGGCCAATGTTGCCCGGCAGGGCCCCCCGCACAACCCGCCGACGCCTGTAGACCGGGCGTTCGAGCAATAGTGGCACTGATCTACCCGACTTCTGCAGCGGACGCCCGCGAATGCGGGCCATCCTTGTCAGCCCTACAACCCATGCAGTAGAGCACGGACGCTACCCCGATGGCCTCACCGAGCCCATTCCTGCCGCGTATCCCGGGCGAGGGCCACGCTCCCCACGCCCCCGAAATCCATCAGCGTCAAGGAACGGGGAGGGAACCCGGACACAGACGTATCTTTCTGTCTGACCTCCCTTGCCCACAAGCCGGACACGGGGTGGACCAAGGGATGCAGCCCAACACACGGGACCCACGGGCCCGCCGGTGAACACGGGAATATTGCGCCGAGCCCAACCCGCCGCGTCATGCGGCATCCCCCAACATCAGAGGTCATAATCCTCAAAAATGTTACTTCCAAGGGCAGGGGATCAAGGGATAAATGTGCCACCAGAGCCGACACGCATAACCTCCGAGAAAGTTATGCACCACTCACCAGGTCACAAGGCGGCCACAGCGGCACCACTGGGGCAACTTCAGCGCACGTAACCTGCAAGAATGTTGCAAGCAGCACGTTGCCCGCCGCCCTGAAAGCTATCAGCATCAAGGAGCGAGGGGGGGGCCCCGACGCTGACCTATCCTTCCGCCTGACCTCCCTTTCCCACAAGCCAGACAAGAGGTGGGCCAGGGGCCCAACACACGGGACGGACGAGCCCGCCGGCTTCCGCCGGCGAGCACGGGAGTGTTACGCCGAGCCCAGCCCGCCGCGCCGTACGGGGCTCCTGAACACAAGAGCACATTCGCCTTGAAAATGTTACCTCCCAGCGCGGCAGTCCAGGGACCAATGTACCACCGGCACGCATGACCTCCAAGAAAATCATACACCAGGGCACCAGATCACAGGGCACCCATGGCAGCGCACATGGGGTCCCGACGTCGGGGAAGACAACCTGCGAGCATGTTATATCCAAGGGCAGAGGGTCTAGGGACAAAGCTGACACCAGCACCAATGCGTGTGGCCTCCTAGAACGTTGCACACCAGGGCACCGGATCACAGAACACTTGTGGCAGCGACAACGGCAGGGGGCCTAGAGAACCGCCACGCCACGCTAAAGGCCGGCGTACCACCAAGCAGAACCACCCTGACGTCCGACAACCGCACTGAGGCACCGCTGCACACACCACCGGAGCCGCGAAGCACGGCACGGCACAGAATACAACGAGCCCGGCACCCCGCAGACCGGGCCAAGGCGGCTGGCCAGCGGACACGAGCACGAACACCGCACCACCACGCAGGCACAGCACCCCGGGGCTCCCATAGGGAACACAGGAATGCACCGAAGGGGATAGCGAACCGAAGAGGCTTTGCCACCGACAGGCGTGTACATACAACCGGCACAAGCGGACCGAAAGGAAAGACGAAGGGCACCGGGATGTACAAGATGCCGGGTTGTGCATGTAACGCTGGCTCAGGCGGGACAGGGCATGTCGTACCAGTTTTCAAAACTTTTCTCCCCCAAGGACACGCCCCACCAAGACCAAGGCCAAGCACCGCCACAGCACGCCCCACCATGAGGGGGGCGATGCACCAACAAAGCATGCCGTGCGGGCCCAACGCAACCGGAACAACCGGAACCGATCCCAAACGGCCACCGAGGCCCAACACATCCAAGAGCAGGACAGGCCGACCATTAGGCGGCGAAGACGACGGCCAACCAACAAAACCAGCCATGCATAGTGCTGGCAACAACGCAACAACCTCACACGCGGACACGCCAAAGACGGACGTGCCACGACAAAACACACCTGACGGGAAACAAACAGCGTAGGGGAGGGCCTACAGCGACCAAATGCGGCCGGCCAGGCCCGTACCGGCCACCGACCAACCCTAGACAAGCCGACCACTGGCGGCTACGATGACAGCGAACCAACAAAACGCGCCCGGCACGCCCCGGTCGCAACACAATGACCGCCACATCGGACAGGCCGGCCGCGACAAACCTCCGACCTAACCGAGAGGACAACAAGGACAACATCCGGCTGCGCCGGCGCGGGCTGCAGCACGATAGACCCCACGATGAACCAGCCGACCGTAGGGCGGCTAACACAACCATGTACCAACCAAGCTGCAGAGAAAATGACCCGACAATAAACAGACCACACGCAAGCCGGCCAACACCAAACCAGCCGGGCATGCAAGGATCGAAACAGGAACGCCATCCCATGGATTGGCGACACGATGGTGCGCCACGCCCGCCGACGACCATACCCTCGGACACAACACAACGCTGCAGCTCTACCATTATACAACCGGCCAACCAACCGGGACGAACTACTTCAAACCCCCGGGTCAGGAGGCGTGGGTACGTGTCACGGCATGTGAGTCCCGTAGTACGTGCTTCTTCAAGTCGTCTCACGCCTACTGAAAACCAACCCAGGTTGGGCAGCCTGCAGGACAGGGCCTTTGGCCTGGCTCCCGGCCCCTGGGCCCCAGAATCCGGAGATTGATGAGGATGCGCCATGGGATCCTCCCCCACGTAGCATCCGCCCGAAGGAGAGGAGTGTGAGACTTCGGTTGAACATGGGTTACCTCTCTGGGCAGAACTCGCAGTAGGGTACTGCTCGCGGGGACCGCCCCCTTCCCCAATGTGGGGGGGCCGCTTTGTGGGGGCACGTGAAGTAGGGCCGTGGGTGGCTGAGCAAAAGCCCCATGGTAAGACCCCCCTGGGGGGCAACCCCAGTCCCAAGATGACCTACCTACCTACCTCAGGCCACATTGCACTTCACGCTTCAGCAATAGGTCAAATGTGTGCGTAAGTGTTGTAGTTTTCGATAGGTATATAAATTTTCATCAATTGCGTGCTTAGATTTGAAGTTGTATTTTCCGTGTAGCTGCTATGTGTGTGCACGCGCTTGAAATTGCGATGTGCTGGATTTTGTTGTTGTTGCCTGTTCTGTGTTAATCTGGAAGTCGATTCTGTTTAGCTCTGTAGGATGTTAGTATTGATTTTGTTGGTCTTGGGTGTGTGCCGATGTTACGGCGCTAACACGGCTTTCTGAGGTGACAGTTTTCCGTTTAGGTCAGATTTTGTGATTGTTACTGTTAGGTTTGTGTGTGGTATGCATGTTTATGTACTGTTAAGTGTAATAGTGCAAAGGCATGTGTTCACACCCTCTTTGTCTGTTACACATGAGGGTTTGGTGAGCCGTCCCCCCACCATGGCCGCTTGGCAATCACTCAGCCAAGCAAGGAACCAAGGCCGGTAGCAAGGGCCGGCAGCCAGCGGCAACATGGTGAGCATGGTCTTTTGCACTTGCACTTCCTGTGTGTAGGGATTTGGGTATAGGTTCAGTATTTTGAGGTATTTGGGATTCTATTTTTAAATTTAATGTCTTTTTGGTTGTGTAGTTTCGTCACGACGCCCTAGGCTACGCCCGAGATTTCGTAAACCTCTTATGAAATTCCTCCCTGGCGGGGAGTTTAGATAATGAGCTAGTTGTTCTTCCCCCTTAGGGACTAGCGTATTACAAAGACATGTGCAAGCGTTGGCCAAAATGTATCCGCAAAGGTTGACCCAAACCAATGGGCAGCAGTTGGCCCACACCAATGGGCAGAGGTTGGCCCAAGTACACGGGAAAGGCTTGGCCTGAAAGCATGGGCAAAGGTTGGCGCAAATGCATGGGCAAGGGTTGGCGCAAATGCATGGGCAAAAGATGACGCAGATGCATTGGCAAAGGTGGGCCAAAACAAATGGGCAACGTTTGGCCAAATACATGGGCAAAGGTTGGCCCAAATGCATCGGCAAGGGAGGGTTGAAATGCAAGGGCAAAGCTTGGCCCAATTGCATGCGCAAAGGTTGGCCCAAACACATGGGCAAGCGTTGGCCAAAATGCATGGGCAAAGGTTTGCCCAAGCCATTGGGCAGAGGTTGGCTCACAAGTTCAGAGGCATTTGGAACGACAAACGAACCTCCGCTGCACTGTCGCGAGCCTGGCTTGGTTGGATTTGCCGCATGCTGAAAAATTCAATTTTTCTTCAGCCTTTTTACCATTTTCTGGTCACACCAGTTTGTGCGGAATTCGATTCCGAGTCGGCTACATGTTTTCATTGCCTTTCAATTGGAAACAATCTACCCCGGTTGCTCCAGAAGGGGGTGTGTACTTCTATATAGGTGGTTGAGTGGTCCGTGGCGGCCGGGGCCCTCCTCCCACTTGCCCGATCTACCAGCGCGGTGTCGCGCATGAACAACAAACCAAACCAAAACCAAACCACAACCAAAACCAGCAGTGGCACGTTGAGTGCGTCCAAATACCAGAAATTCAATTGTCGGATTTTTGGATCCATTGTCTGCTGGCGATGTTGCAAAGCTCCATCGGCAATATGCCTCATGCTTTAATGCCCGGTTTGAATCCCGCTCCCCGCAGGTTATCGTGTAAAAAAGCAAGTGGTGCACAAAGCAAGTGTGCGCCAAAATTCGCCGAGCGGTTTCGAACCAGGGCAAAAAGAATCCCTCTCGCAAGTGATACCAGTGGAGCACAAGAAACCGCGACTACCAACATGCACACATAATGATCAAAATTATTGAAAGTAAAACGAAATCGCTAGTGGACAATGCATCCAAAAACTCCGAAAACGTTTTTTACAATTGAAGTATTTTTTGTCTGCAGTTTTGAAAGACCCTCATGAAATGTAGCCACTGCCACTAAAGTGCTGATCCCCTGTCACAGCGTTGCTTCAAATCCAGTGTTCACAGGTAGGGATCGCCATTTCTCGGCTTCTGGCGGCCATTCTGCTGCAAGTCTCCGGATAAGGGCTTATTGGGAGAATTCGCATTTCTCCGGATAACACTCTGCGGCGCGTCGCAGAACTGGGCCATAACAAGGACTCGCCATTCGTCCCCGCAAATGCGCGGGTGTAAATTTGGTGTTACTGACGTGTTCCCGTGGGGGGCCTGGCCACAGGACGCTGCGGTGGACACGCACAAGCAAGCAGGCAGGCAAAGCACTGCGCTCACAAGGGCATCCTCATGCTCGTGTCATGTGACAAAGCGTTTCAGGATCCTTGCCACTCTGAAACAAGGGAACAAAAGTATGTACAGCAACACATCAGGATATGTACACATGGGGCTAAGACTGGACTGGGGTAAGGGCATCACAGGACAATAGACACTCAATCCCAACTCATATCCCAATCCCAGGTCCGTCCCTCTCAGTGGCTGGCAGGGGCGGGGGCTCAAACACAACCCATGCCCTACTCAGTCCGGACCCTGAAACCCTGCCAATGGGGGAGGGTGTGCCGCCCAGCCACAGGCGAGTTCCTGGAAACCGAGAGAGCTCCAAGGCCAACCGACCGTGGATTCCTATGCTCCCTTAACGGCAGGTCCCAACTCCCCTCTGAGTCAGAGATAGGGCCCCGCCATTATCCCCTAGGAGTTGGTAGCTGAAAACGGGCTGTTTCAGCCCAAACTGATATTAGCTCCGAAAACTCCGAAATTGACCCCTCGTCCGGACCCGCCAGAGGTGAGGACGAGGCAACTGACCCTATGCCCTTCGTGTATCAACTCCCTGGAGCCCTCACCCAAGCTGGTTCCCTCTGAGGTCCCGGCATCAGGGCACCACAGGTTCATGCAGTGGGGTCATGATGCCAAAATCACCAAAACTGGCGTCATTTCCACGGGTGATTCGCCCGGCCAGGGCAAGGCCAATGGCTCACAGGATAGGAGGCAGGACCTGGGACCTACATCTGAGTGCACAACTTGGAATTAGGTCCGGACTCCTCATGGGCAGAGATATGGGGCCGCCAATTGACCACACGGGGGGCTGAAATTTGGGTCCCAAAAGGGGGTCATTTTGGCTGCTCAAAATGAGCCAAAATTGGGGGTGCCCTCAATAGTATATCTCCATGCCGGCTTGGAGATCGGATCTGTAATTCCATACGCAATCCACCAGGAGTCCAACGAAGACTCCCATGCACTTGGCTCTCAAAGATCTGGATGCCACTCGGCGTGGTGACAATCCAAATTGGGTCCACAATTGCCAAATAGGCAAAATCGGTCGTCTCTATCGACGGTCCAGGGTAGGAAACCTTGGCGATATTGACACGCCAAGCCTGGATTCACAACCCTTGATATCCCTTTTGGTCCAATGCCCTGGGGTATTGCTTCCTGTCACACTGGTTGCTTGCTGTTCATCGAGGGGATGAACAGGCGGATGGGGCAGAAAGCAGCATGCGGTGCAAAGGGGGAGATCATGGATCGCACCAAAAGTTGAATAACTCCGGATGAGCCGAAGGAGCAAATACGAAACTCAATGGCGTTCAACCCTTGGTCATATGCTACAAAATTCGCCCTTTCCTTGTGGCTAGATCCCATGCCCCATGGAGATATGGTAGTTCCAATATGGCATACAATGGCAAAAACAGCGAAATTTGGCCAAAATGGCCCGCACTCATGATTCCATATCTCCATGGCCACGGCGAGGATCCTTTCAACCAAAGATGCTTTAGACATATGGGACTTAGGTCCCAATATATGCCGCTTGCCAACCCTCTTGGTCGCCTCTAGCTATTTTCCCCATTGGAGGGAAAATGACACACAAATGGGGCAGAATGGCAACATACCCCAAATTGGGTGACTCACAACTCTCCCTTCGAGAGGAGAGGCCACATGGGGAAACACCCCATTCGATGCGAGTTTATGTGCCCTCTCCGAATTGCCCTTACCCTTGGTCGAGTGGCGCACGCAACCTCAAGGGCGAAATCAGGGGGAGAAGGGGTTTGTGGCCATTCTGGGCAAAACGGCCAAAATTCACCCAAAAGTGGTCCCTCGAAAAGTCGTATCTCCGTATCGCAAGAGAAAGGAGCCTCGGGCTGTTGCATGGATGCAAACCGAAGCTTTGCTTCCCTTTTGCAACAAGGGTTGAGGTTCAAAGCATAATGGAAACATTTTTAACACCTCAATCCTTGAAGCACACTATTTATGGGAAAAAGTGCATATATCGGCGATATTGGCATGAACATATCTTTGGGACCTTGAGGAGCAAAAATATGAGTAAACATTCTTGGAGTAGGCCCATAGTAGGTGCCTTCAAATATGCCCACTATGGGTAGATTGTCTCCGCCCACTCTTGTCATTAGTGCTTGCATATGAGCTGCGTGTGCAAAGAGGCAGTATGGCACGCTTGCTCACAAGGCAAAATTATATAAAGTAGAAGACAAGGTTGTAAAAATCAACCACGCCATCCACGATGTCCTTCGTGGTCTCTACTTTACATATTGCCTTGGTTCGAGGCTCAACTCCCCATTGGCTTCGAGTACGAGCGTCGGGGGTTTGGCCATTTTGGCCTAATTTTCGACCAAAACTTGCTCTTTTTCGAAAAAAGAGTTTTGGTACGCATTGAATTGCGTGGAGCCAACGTGGAGTTGGCTCGAAGAACGAAAATGGCCGAGGGCTTTTGGTCTTGTGAGCATTGTAGTCGGTCATTAACGTTCATGCTCACAAGGCCACAAAGTTAGCGTTTGCGCACGCAAACGACTTAGGTTTGCGAAACACATAGGCTGCCTAAAACATCCCCATTGCCCTCTTCCCTATACAAAATGATATGCCCATATGAAAGGGGCATGGATGAAAGGTATAGGGGGGGAATGTAGGGTTCCGTCCGAACTCATGGTCCTTGAAAACCATGAGTTTGAGCGATCGACGGAAAAGCTTGCGCGCTGATTTTCTCTCAGACGCAACGGCGAAAAATTCTGGTGAATGCACCAGAAGAAAGTACAAGAAAAACCCTCTAGATCCAGCCCTTAAGTTCTCTTAGAACCTCAAAGGTACTCCAAAAAAAATTGCTGAGAATACTCGCCACGGAGAAGCGACGAAAGCGCGCGAGCGGGCGACAACAGGCGGCAACTTCAAAATAATTAGAAATCGCGGTAGAAATCGGGTATTTCACCGATTTCCGAGCAAAAATCGCCCAAGACAATAAAACTATGGTAATTCTACATCGATTTATTGGTTAGAAATCGGATTCCAGATTTCGCGGATTAGAGAACAGGGATATCTCGCTGACAGCCGGTGTCAACGGCTTCCGCACGGGTGTGACGGCTCACAGGCCTCCGGGCCATGGGGCATAGGTCCTGGGTACCGCTTCACCCCCTTCCTTAGAGCAAACCCTGGGGGGGGCTCGATAACACCCAACCATGGCAGCGGGTACCCAGGACCATCCCCTGAAGAGGGGGGGGGTGTCACATCCTCATTGGACCGGCTGTGATAGGCGACGCTCTTGGCATGACGTATTCCCATGAGGGAACACATGGCCTTGAACCAGCCACCAGTAAACTGGGGCCCTCGGTCACTGCAAATGGTGCGGGGGATGTCAAAGACGGTCAGCCAATGCCGAATCATCATGACTGCCACTTCCTTGGCAAGCAACCCCCTTTTGCGTGCTGGAACGGCTACTACATAGCCGCTGTGGCGGTCCACACAAGGGACCACACAGTCAAAGGTCTCCTTGCCTATGTGAACTTCGGGCATGGAGAAGACGTCCATGGCCACGCTCTCCATGGGCTGGTCAGGCACTGGAGTCCATTGGGCTTCTCCCTTGACGTTCCGGTTATCGGGATTGCAGGCCTGACAGACCGAGCAACCCTTCCTGACCTTCTTGATGGCGTTGTAGGGACCGATCTGGTCGATCTCAAACCGGCGCTGCATGTCCAGGGCTTGCTTCTTGACCCCTGGGTGCATCATGTGGTGGTGCCAAGCCTCACACAGCTCGAGCACGCAGGACTCTGGGACCAGCAGCTTACCGTTCCGGTAGAGCTTGCCATCCTCCTCAGTCAGCCCCTTTGGCCACTTCTGCCCGTCATCAGGGTCGGTCACAGCCCTATATTCGGCCTCAAAGGCCTCAGACTTGGCGTAGTCGTCGGTCCAGTCGTTCTGGAGGCAAGATTCAGGGAAGAAGTGCTTGTCGGACTCAGCTCCCTCAGGGGCGAGTACTCTGACCGCCCTGCCCATCCTCGTTCCCAGGGGGGCTTCCGCTGCCATGACAACGAAGCATTTAACACCCTCCTCCTCCATCAGGCGCTCCATTTCTATGATCCTCTCGGCCTCAGCGGTCTCAGCCTCATCGCCATGGGCAGAGACATCCGTCATGCCCTTGCTGGCGGGATAGGCCCACCTACTCAGACAGTCCGCCAGGGTGTTGTCCTTGCCAGGAACATACACAACCGTGAGGTCGAACTTGGCCAAGGTCTCATGCCATCTTGCCCGTCGGGAGGCGGGACCTGAGGGGGTGTCCACGTTTTCTTTGTGCCACGACTGCAGACTCTGATGGTCGGTGCAGACGGTGACGGGTTGAAGGGCTATGTACCCAGCCCATTTCTTGAGAGCCATGACGATGGCATACGCCTCCTTTTCTCGGGGCGTCCACGTCCGTCTCTGGCCTTCCGCCAGGACTCGGCTCCAGAAGGCCACTGGCACGTGCCTCCCATCGTCAAGCACTTGTTCCAACACAGCGCCAACGGCGTAGTCGGAAGCATCGGTGCGCAGGACGAACCCTGGGTCAGGATCCACGAGGTGCAGACCCACTGCGGATAGCAGCGCCTGCTTCATCCCCTCAAAGGCACGGTCGGACTCATCATTCCAGACCAGAGCCTTCTTGGACCCCTTCTTGGTCTCCTCTCGGTTGCCCTTGAGCATGGTCGTCATGGGGGCTGCATACTCGGCATACATCTTGATATACCCCGAGTAGTAGTTGCAGAACCCCAAGTACGCCCGTAGCTGAGAGACCGTTTTGGGCTTTTCCCAGTGCTCGATCGCAGCCACCTTGCCAGGTATGGGCTTCCGCTGCCCGTTCCCAACTACGTGGCCAGCAAAGACCACCTCGCTTACCGCAATGGTGGCCTTGTCACTGCTGCCCGTGAGTTTCTGCCGAACCAGAAGGTCCAGCACGCGGGTAAAGTCCCTCTCATGTGCCTCCAGGAGCTCCTCATAGCTCCTACTGGGGTCCCCGGACGCGATGATCACGTCGTCCACGAACGGGTCCGCACAGTCACGCACCGGCTCAAGCAGGTTCTCCAGCATCCGCTGAAACGCCGCGTTGCCGTTGGTAACGCCCATGGGCATCACCTTCCACTGGAGAGGTCCGAGTGGGGTGCTCATGGCTGTGCAGGCACGGGACTCTTCGGCGAGAGGCATCTGATGATAACCATGTTTCAGGTCAATCACCGTGAAGATCCTCCGCCAGTGTTGTTTTTGCAGCATGTCCTCAATGAGGGGCAGCGTATAGCTGTCGTGCTGCGTTTGGGCGTTTAGGCCGCGGTAGTCGACCACGAGCCGCCACTCACCGGCCACCTTTTTGGGGACGACGAAGCACAGGGAGGCCCACTCGGAGTGGCACGGCTCAAGCCAGCCTCTCCCGATGAAATCACGGAGGATCTTCTCCATGGCCTCCTTCCTCTCGCCCCTCAGGGCAAACTCCCGGTGTCGATACACACGGGGGTCCGGCTTCAGTCGTATCTTGGCCTCGCCGTACAGTCCACGCACCAGTGGGGGAAACACAAGTTTTCTGCTGAAGAAGGTATCACCATACTTCTGCTTCAGCCTGGCCCTCAATGCCTGGATCTTTGGGCACTCATCGGACTCCGCCTTGGCTTTTCCGGGCACCTGGACCACTGAGCTTACCTGCGAGCACCTCCACAAGATTGCTCAGGTGGTCTTCCCAGGTGGCCCAAAGGGCCATCTCTGGTCTTGCTTCGGAACAGGTCACCGTAGGTGCGTGGGTTGCCGCCGATTGGCTCGTCCTGGCTGGACATGTGGTCCAGCACGCTCTTGACGAAGGTATTCCCATCATAGGAACCGGAGACGATGGAATCCACTTCCCACCAGGCTTTGTCCTTGCCCTTGCCCTCACGCTGGTTTCCCCAGTCGTGAAAGGGCTGATCCATATACCCCTGAACCAGATCCAACTCCTCTTCAGTGAGGGGGTCCTTCGATTCTCCGATGTCAACAGGAGAAACCGCAAAGCATTGCCGCCATGGCTCCGCTATGATGCGGTTGACACACACGAAGTCCGTGGTGTCGGCCTGTTCAAGGCCCCCATCCACATAGTGGAATTCCGTTGGCCATCTCTGGGGTGGCATGGGCTGTCCCTTAGCGTCCTGATAGACACTCTCTCCAGCCGGTGGGACGACCTTGTTTAAGGTCATGTTGGTCAATGAGACCACCCAATCTCCGGTGCTTTCCTCCTCGGTGCATCCCATAGGAACAACCAGCACTGCTTTGGAGCGGTCCTTGCGAATCTTCGCTACTGCCCTTGGAATGTCCCATCGGGGGCAATGGATCCACATCAAGGCCTGATGCGGACCCCAGTGCTTCTTCCACGCGGAGTCCTGGGCACTCCAGTACTTCTCACAAACCCGAAGATGGGCGGAGGATCCTGAAGAGAACGCATTCCAGGGCCAGATCTGAAGCTCCCAGGTCCGCAACCACTCGGCTCGCCACTTCCGGCATTACGCCGTACTCCTGGTTTGCTGGCCCAGTTGGCTCAGTGCCCAGCGCGGCTACTTCGAGCTGATTGCGTTCTGGGTGGATCCATTGGCACTCCACATGGTGCTCAGGTGACGAAAGCCACGAGAGCTGGTCATCCTGGTACAGGGTCATGGAGGCCTTGGCCGGGAGAACGCCGGAGTCCGTCTCCATCATGAAGTCGTGCCCAACGATCATGTCCCAGTCCATCTCGGCCTCGTAGAAGCGACCTTGCAGGAGGATTTCCTTGCCGAGGTCCGGGCGGCTCAGCTCACGGTGGTTCACGAACTGCAGCCCAATGGCCGCTTCCTTCGTGCCTCCCACCATGTACTGGCCGTTCGCCACCTTCAGCCTGACAGTCTTTTGACTGTCGGTCAAGCACTCTGGCAGAAGTAGGCCAGCCCTGACCAAGCTGACCTGAGCTACGGTGTCGACCAACACGTCGAAGACCTTCTTCACTTCCCCGCATAAGGCACGGACCTTAAGGTGCAACTGCCGCTCACGCCCGACACGGCGCACGGCGTGCAAGCTCAGGATCTCCGGCCGTTCCAGAAGCTCAATAAGCGACTGGTGCA
Source organism: Eutreptiella sp. 'Long Island Sound 2002' (assembly GCA_964036045.1). NCBI lineage: Eukaryota > Euglenozoa > Euglenophyceae > Eutreptiales > Eutreptiaceae > Eutreptiella > Eutreptiella sp. 'Long Island Sound 2002'. The sequence continues at coordinate 44,413,503 of OZ038379.1, read as the reverse complement.
GGTCGTGGACAATGGGCTCAGGCTGCCCATCTGCAGCATCCAGCTGCAGTCCGGGTGATCCTCCGATACTCTCGGATAGATCTTGAAGCACATCAAATACATTCTTGGTCGCGAAGGATGGACGGGTGCAAGGGTTTGTGCCTTCACTTGCCCTCACCCTGCAACTGCGACTGTCTTTCGTTTTGGGCGCCGGACCGGGCCTTCCGCCCGCGGAAATCCCTTTGTGCTCATTGTCTCCCGACTGGGATGGTGTGGCGCTTCCCACGACACCATCCTGCGACCGCCCTAGCTGGGGCCCTTGGCTGCAGGGGCTCCGCTAAGGGGCGTCAGTTGTGGTAGTAGGGGTACTCTCCTCCGCATCAACCTCGTTGACAACCTTCTTCTTTCCCCCTTTCTTACCCTTCTTGTCCTTGTCCTTGTTCTTGTCGTTCTCTTTGTTCTCCTTGTTCTTGTAGTCCGACTTGGGGACCCAGGACCTCTTGATCTCCTGGATCTCCTTGGCCAACTCGGTCCCCACCGACATCAGCTTGGAGAGCTCGTCCTTGGTCACCTCCACCTTGGTCTCCCGGATACCTGCGGGTGCACGCTTCTTTGACCCGTGCACCTTCTTGTAGACCTCCGTGTCGGCCTTGTGGATGGGGCATGTCCGGTGGTCATGGTTGAACCCTTTGTTCCTCCCGTAACACACGAGACAGCTTTGAGGGTGAGCTCGTATGAACTCCGCAAAGGACAGCGGAGGGTCGCCAATGCGGCAGGGATCCTTCTTGTCCTTCTTCTTCCAACCCTTTTGCAGGGGCTTCCAGCTTCCCCGGTTTCTCCCCATGTTTGGGTTGTTGGCCACGAAGGCACAAACGGCCACCTCCGCGGGCTCATCGTCGTCGTCATCGTCGTCGAGAGCCTCATCGCCATCGGCTCCCGCTGGGTCCATGGCAGCTTCTCCGCCAGACCCCTCGCCAAAGTAGTTGACGTCACGGTCGCCGGGCCTCAACCCGCAGGTGTGGTGGAGGTTCCGGTACTCCTTGAGTACCTCTTCTCCAACCCACTCCAGGATCTCGTCGCAACTCATCCGCGCCGGGATGGCCTGCAGACAGATGGTCTGGCCGCCCACGTCACACTCATCAAGGCGCCACATCGCGGTCTTCTCGCGATCGCCCGTGACGGTGATAAGGAGGGCGTTCCGCAGGGAGTGCCGTTTGACATCCCGGGTCACGTTTTTCCTTGTCCAAGCCACCACGTTCGTATGATACTCCTTGGGGAGCATCATCTTGACCGTGTGGTTTGACTTGGCTCTCTTGGCTTCCCCCTTGGTGACTCTCTTGATCCATGCTTCCGGCAGCATGGAGGGCAGGCGGGCCTGCTCGTGACCCTCATTCCAGTCCTCCACGTTGCGGCAGAAGAGGGTGTATTGCCCCCGGAAGTCCCGCCAATCTTGTAGGCGGATCTCCCGACCATCATGCTGAAGCTTGATGGCCTTCCACCGCTTGGCAGCCACCTGCGGAGCGTCCACCTGCTCCTGCTCGTTGAGCCAATTCTTGGCTTCCTTGACGGTCTTGATTTTCCCCTCCTTGGTCGCCACGAAGTATAGCTCTTGGAGCACCTCCGGCAGGCAGTACCTGAACCGTTTGAAGACATATTTCTCCGCATCTGCGGGATCCGTGTCTTCAGTGACGGTCATCCCCCAATCGTCCAGCTTCTCCAAGAAGCGGTCGAGGTTGAGCGGGTTGCCATCGTATGTGGGGGGCTTGATGTCCTTCAGGTCTTCCCACACGGCGGCATCCGCGGCCTTAGAGACCATGAACGCCGGCCGCGAGGTCGACCGAGGTTCCCATCGGCGTCCCCCACGGACTCCCACGGCCGCCACTTCCATCTCCTCCGGGGTATCCGTGTGGCTACGCCGTGGTTCTTCCATGTACGCTGAACCTAGATGTTCACGCCGTACTCCTTCCATGTATGCCTCCTCATCACGGCGCTGGCGGCTGCCTTCAGCGGCCTCCCGTGGTACACCGCGCCGCGGGGTAATGCCGAACTCCTCCAGGTCTTCCTCGCCTCCGCCGACATCCCACTCCATGTCCCGTCCAGGGACCTCATCTCTGAGTCCACCATAACGCCCGCCAGCCATTGGGATTGGCTCCTGGGCTGGTGCGGGGCGTCGAGGGCGTACCGGTGTCCGCGGTGGAGCACGGCGGTTGTGGTACTCCGCACTGAGCCACTCATCACGCCACTCCTCACTGCCACTGCTGGGCGGCACGCGCTCGTTACGGCGGCCCGCGCTGTGATGAGAGGGGGCGTTGAGAGAGGGGGCACTGGCGCTGGGGCGACTCCTGGGGGCTCCGCCGGGGGCGTGGGCTCTGCCTGGACCTGGTCCAGGTCCCCCGCCGTCGTCCGACGAGCCAGACTCCAGGGGTGGGTTGTCGCTGCCGACGATCCCACGGCCTTCCAGCTCGTCCAACCTCTGCTGCAGGCCGTTGATGACCTTGTTCAGCAGCCTGGTCTCGCCCCTGGCGATGTCCAGCTCCCTCTGGGCCGCGTGGCGACCTTGGCGATCTTGACCATCTCCTTCTTGGCGATGTCCAGCTCCTTCTGTGCGCCCGCGGCGACCCTGGCGATGCGGATCATCTCGCCCTTGCCCGTGTCTACCTCGCGCTCGAGGGACTGGACCCTCCTGCGGAGGTGGACAATCCACCGCCAGGTGGCATCCGGGTCATCGTTCCCTGCTGGGTCGTCGGGGTCCCCAGGGGGTCCTCCAGGATGGCCTCCGCCAGGCCCGCCCCGTCCAGGGGGTCCTCCCCGGCCCGGAGGTTCGCCCCCAGGGGGTCCACTTGGTGGGCGTCCTCCAGGGGGTCCTGATGGTCCTCCGACAGGGGGTCCCGGTGGGCCTCCGCTGGGTCACCTCGGTTGGTCCGGGGATGGGGGCTTCTCCGTGTAGTCGAAGTCCATGTCATCATCCTCGTCCATGTCGCCCCACCTGGTCGTCTCGGTCTCGCACGCGGAAGACTCCGAGCTCCGGTAGGGAGGAGGGAGATCCTCACCCCCACCCTCCGGCTCCATGGGGACGTCTCCGTCCCCTCCGCCAGCCATTTCTCGGCGATGTCGGCGGTCTCGTCCATCCCCGTTGCTGGCGGTGAAGAAGGGTCGGAGTGGTGGGGGTGTCCGCCCGCTGGCCTCCGTGACCTCTCGGGTGTCTTCCCCTTACCCCTCCTTCGTCGGTAGGCGGCGGGGCCACTGTCCCCACTGCTGCCCATGTCAACCTCCTCCAGATGCAGCGTCATCTTGGAGGAGGCGTCCCCTTCGAAGAGCTTTCAAAGGGTCTCCACTCGAGACCCTCCCGGGGGAGTCTCGCGCTGGAGCTTGGCTTCCGCCTCCTCCATTGCGGCGGCCGTGGCTGCAGCAGCTCACATTTCGGCCTCCTCCCGGGCACGGACAGCCTCGGCTTCTCGAGCCCGCTGCAGCCGAGCCTTCTCGGCTTTCAATGCTGCCAGCTCCGCCTCCGTCTTGGCCCTCTCCTCAGCGACCTTCCGTCGCGCAGCCTCGATGGATCCTTCCTGACGGCGTCCGCTTGGGCCTTGGCGGTTGCTTCGGCGTGGGCCCTTTCCTCCGCCTCTTTCTTTGCCCTCTTTTGGGCAAGTGCCTCTTCCAGCGCTTTCACCTCGGCCTCCTTACGGACAATGGCCTCCTGGGCCAGGCGGGCTTCCTGGGCGGCTGCCGCCACCTCACTCCTGACCCGGGCAGTCGCTGCCTCCTGGGCGGCTACGGCCGTGAGTCCGGCCGCAATGGCCGCCACGGTCGAGGCGTGGAAGGCCATGCCTCTGCCCCAATCTGCAGCCTCCTCCTGGGCAATGCCGACGGCGCCCTCCACAGCAGCACTCTGCTGCGTGGCCCGTTGCCGGGCAACCCGAAGGTTGCACGGCACCCCACAGGCGCGCTCGCAGGCGCGGACCACGTCCCTTTGGTCGGGAGCGACGCTGCTGCTGGAGCTGGCCTGGTCGGCCGGCATCCTCCCACGGTGGGCCGACTCCACGTCGCTGCTGGGGCCTGACTTCCTCAGGTGCAGCGGACGGGGCTTGGCCTTGGCCTGCTTGGCGACTTCGAGGAAGTCGCCAAGGGTGGTGTGGCTGGGGTGGTGACCGCCACTGGCCCGTTGGGGGCTGGGGGCTGGGGTTCCGCCCTTGGCGACTTGGGCGGCTTCGCCGGCCAGGGATTCCTGGTACTCCCGCCATTTCTTGTCCCGCTTCTTGTCCCCGGCGGACCGCTTCTCCTTCCCAGGAGACGCGCTGCCGCTGCTGCCCTGCAGCGTGCGCTCGTTCCCCGGCTCCAGGAACTTCTTTTCGAATCATGTCCCACATGGAGACGTTGATCGTGGCGCCCGACGGGTACTCGTTGGGGTTCTCGTCCTCCTCAATCCCGTCGGGGCGCAGCCCTTCGCCGGGTCTGTCCGGTCGGCTGCAGACCCTCCAGCGCTTCTGGCGGAAGCGGTAGGCGTATCCTTCCACCCGCAGCCAGTCTTCCACTGCCTGCAGGCGGTCGGCGCCCATGTCCTCGCGGACCTCGAAGCTCCCTGGCATGCCGCCCTCGCACTGGGGATTGCTGTGGCGGTAGTGCTGCCCCCACACCAACCCACGCAGTAGGCGCACCGCATGGGGGTGGGGCAGCGGCCACGGCTTGCCCGCCTCCTGCCAGTTCACCATCGGTGCTCGTTCCTCTCGATGGACCGGTCTTGGGGGTGGCTATTGAGGTGGGTGATGTAGCTGGGAGTGCGGCCGGTGCTGGCCGGCCGAAGAAACTCGCTGATGTCGGAGTTCCGGTCGCTACACCTCCATCACGGACTCGGCGCTGTTGCCGGGCGGCGCCGCTCGGGGTTCAGGCGGCCCCGATTGGCACGCGAGGGATGGGTAACCCCGCGGCGGTGAAACGCTTTTGACGCGTTCCCGTGGGGGGCCTGGCCACGGGACGCTGCGGCGGACATGCACAAGCAAGCAGGCAGGCAAAGCACTGCGCTCACAAGGGCATCCTCATGCTCGTGTCATGTGACAAAGCGTTTCAGGATCCTTGCCACTCTGAAACAAGGGAACAAAAGTATGTACAGCAACACATCAGGATATGTACACATGGGGTTGAGACTGGACTGGGGTAAGGGCATCACAAGACAATAGACACTCAATCCCAACTCATATCCCAATCCCAGGTCCGTCCCTCTCAGTGGCTGGCAAGGGCGGGGGCTCAAACACAACCCATGCCCTACTCAGTCCGGACCCTGAAACCCTGCCCATAGGGGAGGGTGTCCCGCCCAGCCACACGCGAGTTCCTGGAAACCGAGAGGGCTCCAAGGCCAACCGACAGTGGCTCCCTACGCTCCCTCAACGGCAGGTCCCAACTCCCCTGTGAGTCAGAGAGAACGCCCCGCCATTATCCCCTAGGAGTTGGTAGCTGAAAACGGGCTGTTTCAGCCCAAACTGATATTAGCTCCGAAAAATCCAAAATTGACCCCTCGTCCGGACCCGCCAGAGGTAGGGACGAGGCAACTGACCCTATGATCTTCACGTAGGAACTCTTTGGAGCCCTCACCCAACCTGGTTCCCTCTGAGGCCCCTGCACCAGGGCACCACGGGTTCATCAAGTGGGGTCATGATGCCAAAATCACCAAAATTGGCGTCATTCCCGCGGGTGATTCGCCCGGCAAGGGCAAGGCCAATGGCTCACAGGAAAGGAGGCAGGACCTGGGACCTACATCTGAGTGCACAACTTAGAATTAGGTCCGGACTCCTCATGGGCAGAGATATGGGGCCGCCAATTGACCACACGGGGGGCTGAAATTGGGGTCCCAAGAGGGGCTCATTTTGGCTGCTCAAAATGAGCCAAAATTGGGGGTGCCCTCAATAGTATATCTCCACGCCGGCTTGGAGATCGGATCTGTAATTCCATACGCAATCCACCAGGAGTCCAACGAAGACTCCCATGCACTTGGCCCTCAAAGATCTGGATGCCACTCGGCGTGGTGACAATCCAAATGGGGTCCACAATTGCCAAAATGGCAAAATCGGTCGTCTCGGTCGACCGTCCAGGGTGGGAAACCTTGGCGATATTGACGCGCCAAGCCTGGATTCACAACCCTTGATATCCCTTTTGGTCCCATGACCTGGGGTATTGCTTCCTGTCACACTGGCTGCTTGCTGTTCATCGAGGGGATGAACACGCGGATGGTGCAGAAAGCAGCATGCGGTGCAAAGGGGGAGATCATGGATCGCACCAAACGTTGAATAACTCCAGATGAGCCGGAGGAGCAAATATGAAACTCAATGGCATTCAACCCTTGGTCATATGCTACAATATTCGCCCTTTCCTTGTGGCTAGATCGCCTGCCCCATGGAGATATCGTAGTTCCAATATGGCATACAATGGCAAAAACAGCGAAATTTGGCCCGAATGGCCCGCACTCATGATTCCATATCTCCATGGCCACGGCGAGGATCCTTTCAACCAAAGATGCTATAGACATATGGGACTTAGGTCCCAATATATGCCGCTTGCCAACCCTCATGGTCGCCTCTAGCTATTTTCCCCATTGGGGGGAAAATGACACACAAATGGGGCAGAATGGCAACATACCCCAAATTGGGTGACTCACAACTCTCCCTTCGAGAGGAGAGGCCACATGGGGAAACACCCCATTCGATGCGAGTTTATGTGCCCTCTCCGAAATGCCCTTACCCTTGGTCGAGTGGCGCAAGCAACCTCGGGGGCGAAATCAGGGGGAGAAGGGGTTTGTGGCCATTCTGGGCAAAACGGCCAAAATTCACCCAAAAGTGGTCCCTCGAAAAGTCGTATCTCCGTATCACAAGAGAAAGGAGCCTCGGGCTGTTGCATGGATGCAAACCGAAGCTTTGCTTCCCTTTTGCAACAAGGGTTGAGGTTCAAAGCATAATGGAAACATTTTTAACACCTCAATCCTTGAAGCACACTATTTATGGGAAAAAGTGCATATATCGGCGATATTGGCATGAACATATCTTTGGGACCTTGAGGAACAAAAACATGAGTAAACATTCTTGGAGTAGGCCCATAGTAGGTGCCTTCAAATATGCCCGCTATGGTTAGATTGTCTCCGCCCACTCGTGTCATTAGTGCTTGCATATGAGCGCGTGTGCAAAGAGGCAGTATGGCACGCGTGCTCACAAGGCAAAATTATATAAAATGGAAGACAAGGTTGTAAAAATCAACCACGCCATCCACGATGTCCTTCCTGGTCTCCACTTTACATATTGCCGTGCTTCGAGGCTCAACTCCCCATAGGCTTCGAGTACGAGCCTCGGGGGTTCGGCCATTTTGGCCTAATTTTCGACCAACACTTGCTCTTTTTCGAAAAAAGAGTTTTGGTACGCATTGAATTGCGTGGAGCCAACGTGGAGTTGGCTCGAAGAACGAAAATGGCCTAGGGCTTTTGGTCTTGTGAGCATTGTGTTTGGTCATTGACGTTCATGCTCACAAGGCCACAAAGTTAGCGTTTGCGCACGCAAACCACTTGGGTTTGCGAAAGGGATAGGCTGCCTAAAACATCCCCATTGCCCTCTTGCCTATACAAAATGATATGCCCATATGAAAGGGGCATGGATGAAAGGCGTAGGGGGGGAATGTAGGGTTCCGTCCGAACTCATGGTCCCTGAGAACCATGAGTTTGAGCGATCGACGGAAAAGCTTGCGCGCTGATTTTCTCTCAGACGCAACAGCGAAAAATTCTGGTGAATGCACCAGATGAAAGTACAAGAAAAACCCTCTAGATCCAGCCCTTAAGTTCTCTTAGAACTTCAAAGGTACTCGAGAAAAATCCTCACAAAAATCGCCACGGAGAAGCCACGAAAGCGCGCGAGCGGGCGACAACAGGCGGTCATTTCACGACAATTAGAAATCGCGGTAGAAATCGGGTATTTCACCGATTTCCGACCAAAAATCGCCCAAGACAATAAAATTATGGTAATTCTACATCGATTTATTGGTTAGAAATCGGATTCCAGATTTCGCGGATTAGAGAACAGGGATATCTCGCTGACAGCCGGTGTCAACGGCTTCCGCACGGGTGTGACGGCTCACAGGCCTCCGGGCCATGGGCCATAGGTCCTGGGTACCGCTTCATTACCAGTGAAGTTCTTTGTTAGATGTTATTGGCTTCAGCCTTTACCTCATGGTTACATTTTACACTAATGGTACACTGATGCGACATTTTACATGATGGCTACACTCACGGCTATATTTTGCATACACGGCTACACCCAGGGCTACATTTTACACTAATGGTTGCCTTTGAGGCCACATTTTACACTCATGGCTACACTGAGGGCTACATTTTGCACTGATTTCTACGCTCAAGGCTAAATTTCCCAGCCTTCGCTGCACTTAGGGCTACATTTTATACTCATTGCTACACTCATGGCTATATTGTAACACACATGGCTACACTCAGGGCTATATTGCCTGTGCAAATGCGCGGCTAGATAATTTGGTTCTAGCATTCAATGATACCCATGGCTACATCTTGCACCGAGAATAAAATCATGGCTACCTTTTGCACTCATGGTCGCACACTGGGCTACATTTTGCACTCATGACTACACTTAGATCTACATTTTATGCAAACGGCTACACCCAAGGCTACATTCAACTCTCATGGCTTTACCCGGGGCTACATTATACACTCATGCCTACACTCAAGGCTACATTTTACACTCATGCTTGTACACAATCAGGGCTGCATTATACACTCATGGCTACACTCGTGGGTACAATTTACAACCATGCATACATGGACGGCTACAATTCACGCCCACACCGACCTCGAAATTGTGGTGTACTACATTGAGATAATGACATGCGACACAAGGGCGCCATCCACCGACGCTATCAACATGTCGGTACATGTGGTTCTGGCAATGCTGAGATGCAGTTGGCGCTCGCGGCATCATTTACACAGCCCAAGTCGTGACAGTTTCCAGCGAGTATGTACAACGGTAGACCTGCCTTGAAATTAGGCGTTTGTCTATGCAAAGAAAATTTGGAATCCTCTGCTGCAAGAAAAGCCTTTTTCGGGACTTTGCATGCGTGTCGCGCACACCTTTAGAGGACAAGGACGACCAGTCTGAAATTAATAAACACAAGGGCGGACAGGGGAAAGCAGGCGTCATGAAGCAAGACTGCAGTGTTTTGGTGCCGTTCATAGGCAGAGGGCTACAATTATGACGACAGACTTAGGCGGCTCAAGTTGCATGGTATAAAACGACAGAAAGTGCCCAAAATACAGGGCCTCAAAAAACATCAAAAGAACCATTCTTTGGCTTGCAAAAAATCAAGCCGTTTTTGAAACACCAAAAGAACTCTTATGTAAGGAATTTTGGCCTTTTCTTGGTCCTGATGGGTCCAAACAATGCATTATTTGGGGCAATGGACTGTTCCTTGCGCGAGGCCTCGCGCAAGGAGCAGTCCATTGCCCCTTCAAAGTCAGGTAATGATGGTAGAATTGAGGAATCAAGCAGGCGCCTACACTGGAGTGACATTACAGGCACCCTTGACTTGATCACATTGTACAATATGTTTAGGCGGGCGGACATTCAGCGCTCTAAACAAGCCTTGCAAATCTCATTGATGACTCAAGAAATCATTTCTAATATTGTTGCATTCCTAACAAAAGGAGCACATACGTTGGAGGTGTTACACAGGGTCCATCCTTCAGCATTGCTCATGATGCACACCTGCCACAAGTTATGAGGAGTGTCAAGCAAAAAAAAGAGTATCACTGGTAACACATGAAGCATGTCCACTCAACAGATGACGCTGAGCTGGACAGGGACCCCCCTTGTAGCTTTGGCTGAAGAAAAGTTGATCCTTCCTTGGTTGACTATAGATCAAAGTAAAATGTGCAAAGAAAATATGAGGTTGCCATGCGTGGCACTTTTTTGAGCGTTTTTTTGGGCCACAAAAACTGATTTTTTGGAGAGTAAAATGCAATGCAGTGCAAACGACACCAATTCTCAAGATGATGTTCGATACCTGGAGAAAGAAGGTGCCCTCAGGGAAGCAGTCTGCCAAGCGCAGGGGCTGACCAAGCCCAAAAACAGTTTTTCTGCCTCCGGGGGGGGCAAGCTTCTGGTAAATTTCAATCACTCAACGACAATTTAGGTACTCGTTGCTTCAGTGAACGTTGTGCACAAGCGCTATCAGATGAGAACCCCTCACAATGGTACAAAGAATATATTCTCTGGGCCTTTTTTTGCGCGAGGCCTCGCGCAATGAGGAATGCAATGCAGTCCCAGAACTTGAAAGTCACAACCTATACCTCTTTTTTTCAGGCAGTGCAAATCAAAAATCAAACCCCGGGCCGGGTAGTAAGACCACTCGACCCTGAAGCCGTCTTTCCAAAGGAAAATGAATCGGTTGAGGTTTTTGGTTTAGTAAGTTATGCGCGAGGCCTCGCGCATGGGGCAGCCCTTGAACCACATGTTGCATATGCTTTGCATTGATGTTCAATCCGCCATGCTTCTGTTTAAATGATCCTTGGTCTTGATTGCGCGAGGCCTCGCGCATAGATTTTCGATCAATAAATCATTTTTCGAGGTATGCAATGAACATGCAGAACAGAAAATGATGTTGCATTCATTTTTTCTGCAGATCATGTTCATCCAAAAACAAGGGGAACGCAAAATGTACTTATTGGCCAATTTCCGCTAAAAGCACATCATTTTCCACTGAAGTCATAAGATTTTTTTATTTTTTTATTCTTTTTTTTTGTTTTCGGCTGTCCAAAAAAAGGCACAAAATGGCACAAATGGTAAGAAAGATACTTTCTTTGGACTAATATTCTGTTTTCAAAAAACTGAGCCTGTGAAAAACTATTTTTTCCATGGTCCAAATTGGGTGCATTTGGTGTGATTTTGACCATGCAACTTGAGCCGCCTAAGACAGAGGCGATGTTCAAAAAGCATGCAGCAAGATTGGAAGGAAGTGTAGCCTACTTATGGGTAGGCTGGGGCGATCGTGCAAATAAATCAAAACTGAGTCCTAGCAAAGAAGCATTTTTTTGCAAAGAAAACCTTCGCAACCGTCGTAAGTAGAAGCAAATTTTCCAAACACGTACGTAGCTCAAGTTAACCATCAAGATTGTTTAAAGCGCAAACCGATTTCTAAGGATGAAAAATTGTATGTGGCCGTGGGCAAGGTGAAGGCAGCATGGGAGTATGGGAACTGCTTTCATTCGTTTAGCCATGGTTGTCTCAAAAAAATAAGCAATTGTAAACGAAATACCTCACGTTTGGTGTATATTACATGGCTAGGCTTGGCTGCTGTGGCGCTACACACCCCCCAACCAAGCCTAGCATATTCTTTCATCATTTGGTCCCAGACAAAAAGGATTGAAATGCGTCCTGCCCTAAAGGGTCAAGAACTGCAAAAGCGATAAATTGCGCTTTTTGTGATTTTAAGAATCTCCAACCCTACTTTTGCAAACATGAAGATGAAACATCCGAATGCAATCTCCTGCACTTCCGTCTTGGACAATTTGGGTGATTTAATGATCTCACTTTGGTTTTGTCGGGACTGGATGTGTGAGCACGATGCTTCATATGAAAGACTGTATTGACTAATGCAAACCTTTTTTGATTGAACTGCAAATCATTTGCCCTTAGCATATGCAACTAGGGACGGATAGCAATATGTAGCCTCCTCAACTACACGGGGGCGTAAAAAGTCGAAGGGGTAAAATTCCGAAAAACTCGAAATTCGTAATTACCCTTTTCCTATTTCTACAATGTTTGTCGCCTGGGCTTTTCAGATTTTGCCGTATTCGTATTTTGCGCTCACGAACGGCACTGCCGCATAGCCGCCATCGGAGGCTTTTGTTTGGACGGTTTCTCAAACTTCCTGAGGATCTAAAACCTTAAAACTTGCAGACTGTTAATTGTTGACAAAACGTACCTGTTAATCATTTCTGTTTCTGCTCCGGTGAAATTTTTTAGTGCCAGATCGGAACGAAAAAAATCGTACCGGAACAGAGACTAAGATGATAGATAGTTGGATCTTATCACAACTGAATGATCCTAAGAGTTTCAGCTTACAACTCTCTAAAGGTTTGGAGAAATAGTCGAAATCAGAAGTCGGAAAATCGCCGATGCGGCACTGGCGGCGACGGCTTCGGTGGGCAGGCCTCTAGTTTTTGATACAAAAACCACATGCATTTTTCTGAGTTTAGATGCATAAAGTTGTTTCACACGCCCATTTCTGATTTTAGCTTCATTTGGAGCTTCCCCCCCCCCCTGTAGCCCTGTGTTTCCTATCCATACAAACATGTTGTCTTCCTAGCGCAGGAAGGTTTTTAGCTATAAAAATGCGAGTTTGGGTGAAAACGGATGTACATTATAATGTTAAATTCGGTCAAGTCGTGATATTCCGCTAGAAGTAACACCTATTCCGCTAGAGGTAAGTAGAATTTTGTACGTCTCCCGGAACTCTATAGGGGCCATTAGACGTAAGTAACACAACTAGTTGTTCCATTGGACGTAAGTATCAACACCATCGTACAAAATGTTACTTTGTTTCATATAACTCCAACATGTTATTAGGCCAAAATGATAGCACAACTCCTAAATTACCTAATACTTCGTTTATTTACAATCCTCCACAGTAGTGTTGTTATTAGTGAGCTACTTCAAATGGAGATGGATTGAATTGCTGCACATTGGCAACTCTTTTATTGTATGCCTACTACCTTTTGGAAGCATTGATGTTTTTGAAAACATCAATGCTTAGTATTTTTTGAAAAGATCAAGGAATTGGTTTTCCATTCATGCATACTTCTTGCGGAACGACTAACATTGGTTCTTATGTCTAATGGCCCATATAACATTGCGGTAGACGTACAAAAACTGACTTGTGTCCTGTAGAATAGGTGTTACGTCTAGCGGAATATCATAATGGACCGGATTGAATGTTAGATGTATCACCACGTACACTGCATAAGGAAGCACTGAACTCGATTGATGGTAAGCTTTAGCAGAATGCACCAAAACAATAATTTCAGAATCGCCGGGCCATCCTTAATATCTAAATGGTGTGAATACCTTGATACTAGGGACAAAAAGGAAGATGTCCGGAGAGACGTACGTGTATTATCTGAGATTGAGCTAGCAGAAAAGAAATAAGACAACGTGAACAAAGATGTAGATCGAGCAGTGAAATCTACCGCTCAAGAGTTGATGATAGGTTGCGCCTCAAGGTTCGGGCTTCGCGAGAATGAGCAGTGCACACAAAAGTAAAGTGTTTAGCAAAAATGCAATGTGATTTCATTTGGCTCTCTCGCTTTCTCAAAAGTGCTTGCACACCTGTGCGCTCCTACCATAAAATATTCACTATTTGCACATCTTGTTGTTAACATTCATTAAAGGACGCCAGCGCTGGTTAGACGTAACTATGCACACTACAGGGGGTGGTAATAGTTCGTAAGTGTAAAAGTTCGTTTTGCAGCAGTTCATTTTGCTGGCATTACGAACTGCTGCATGTAGAAACCGCCATGTAATACGAACGGCAGCGGCAACGAACTAAAACCGCGTAGATGCGTTCCAATTTTGGTCAAATTGGATAAAGCAGAACAGAGGCTTTTGTATCGAGGTCTGTTGAGTTTCTGTGGTCATAATAGTAGTAATAATGATGTTAGTAAAAATGATGATCTATAAGATGGATAATTTTTCTCTCTTCAGTCATGCAGCGCTTCCCCACAAAGGGAGGCAAGTCCATGAACGACGCCTTGGCCGCAGTCGTGGAGGCTCAGAGCAAGAAGGTGTTCTGCAGTTCTAAGGCCCGTCAATACAAGAGTTCGGCGCCGAGGACTTGGCTGGAGTGGATGCGGGCGCAAAAGTCCGTTTGTGTGCAACCGTTCCTGGAAGGTAACTACAACCACGTTGTGCTGCGTTACGGGTGTCGAGCGCCGCCCCTTACCACGCTTCGCACCTGGGCTGGCAAGGTACAGGAGGGTGAGACATTGGAAGGGTACGGCACCAACTCAGTTTTCAGCCGCACAGAGGAGGAGACGATTCTGAAGTTCATCAAAGAGCTGCAGTATGAGGCTGCCGTGATTGACGTGAACACCATTGCGGCGCTTGGAAGCAGAGTCGCTGAGAGGTCTCGTGGGCCTGGTCTGGCTCCTATGTTGGACCGCCAATGGGCTGCAAACTTCTGTCGCACGCACAAGATGTGTTGTCTCAAGAAGATCGCGACGGAGCGACTGCCTTCTACAGTGTTTGAATTAGCGCTCGACAACCAATGAAGACGTGAATTCCTGGACCTCGTTGAGCAGCTTCAAAAGTATGGTGTGTGTATCCCTGAAGGTGAACCCCAATCACTGCCGGCGTGGGCAAAGTTGGGTTTTGACGAGACGCCCCTCCAGTACGCGCCCAAGTTGGGCGGAGGGTATGCAGCCCGAGAAAAACACGTCGGACACTACAGCAGCGCTAACAAGCAACAGGCCACGGCCACGCCTATGGCAAACCGTCAAGGCACCGTAAAGGTACTACAAGTGTTGCATAGAGGAAAGACAAGTCTCTGCCATGCGCGTCTCGATCTACCTCACGGCCTGCCATCCTACATGCACGAAGACCACGCGGAGAAAAAGTGGCACACTGGCGACACATTCAAAAGCCTGATGATCAAGGTCGACACTGCAGTGGCGAAGGACTGACGCGAACATGGCATCGCGCCGAGTTACCCGTGTGCCGTCATCATCGAACGGGTTGGAAGCCATCTCAACGACAACCAGTTGAAGCGCGTCGACGACGCTGAATTAAAGTTGGCTAACTTATACTATCTTGTGGCGAAGCCAGACATATATGTTTTCTTTTCCCCGCGCCCGTCGCAGCCGTGTCAGCAATGTTGGCGATCAGGTCATCAATCCGGGCATGAGAGCATGGTTGCGTGACCGACTGAAGCGTTGCTGCATTCACCATTGCCTTAAGATCCACGATGGACTGCTGCCAAAGCACTCCAAGCTAGATAGCACCGAGCGTAAGATGAAGGCGCTCCTTGTAACTTGGCTTGCTAAATGGGCTGCATCCCCTTTGACAACCAAACACATCCTCAGCGGCTGGAACATGGTGTTTAGAGAGGTGCCAGTGACAGAATCCGTGGATGATGTGGACATCCTCTGCACTTGAGCAGTCATCCCCATGCTGGACACCTTTGCTGTCTGTTGTTCCTGGTCCTGTTTCAATTTTAGAGGAAGCCTCAGAGGCAAAGGCGGGGGCAAATGAAGCCTCTGGGGCAGAGATGGACGACAACATTTGACGTGCGGTCAGTCCCAAGCACATCATCTGTACAAAGAGCAACAAAGAGAAGGGCTGAGACCCGGTTGGACAAACTTGCCAAAAGGTTTCGTGCTGCACCACGTGATGTACATGCTCAGCGTGTAGCCAAGGAGAACAGACAAGGGGAAGGGAGGCCCGGGAGGCAGTGCAAACTTCGGATGATGAAGGCACTTTGAGCTGTGCAGTGTTGATTACCATGAGTGAGAGAGGGTAGTGGCCTTTGTTTCCTCTTGAATAACACCGAATCGATGAAAGTGAATATGTAGCATCCTTTGCAACAGGGATATGTCCTCCAAAGGGAACGGAGGTCTGTAGGGTCGGACGATTTGCACGGGAGAGCAACTTTTTTTTTGGCATTGGTCCCAAATCACGCGAGTTGCGCACAGCATGGTGGAGCATTAAAGGCCGAGGTGCAATCCAAATTCAATAAAAAAGCAGAAACTCTGGCCACTTCATAGAAAAAAAGCAATACTTCAGGAGATAAAAAAAACACGATTTTCAACATATAAGTGAGTGACAACAAAAAACAAACAATATTTCAGCAGGTAAAGAGAAACAGCATTTTCAACGCAGAAGTGAGTGACAGAAGACAAAACAGTGTAGGCTTTTCAACACAAAAAGGAGTGCCGGTTTTGGAAAAAAAAAATGGCAAGACAAATATTTTACACAAATAGCAACAGTGCAGGGTGTAGAAAAAAGAAGTGTAATGTTTTGAAAAACCGGGGACAGAAAAATAGTACCACTATTATACAAATGAAAACCCTAGGAGTTTTTGAAGAAGAAATAATGCTTCTACAACACAAGAATAAGCCCTACAGAAGAAAAAGAAAAATTCAACGAAAAGGTTTGAGGTTTGAGGTTTGATTTTGCGGGTACTAGACGCCTTTCGGCCCCGGGGGGCCACCTGGTTGGGCCAGGTGATATCCTCCCCACCGGGCCCTAGTGGGGGGCCCTCCAAGACGCACCTCCTGCCTGGTGGCGAAGTCCCCCGGGTTCACAGAGCTCGGAGCCCCGTCCTTCCCCGGCGTCCCCGTTTCGCCACTCCCCGGTCAGTGCATCAATTCGCAGCCGTGGCTGCGGGGGCTTACCCACTGCGTCGCCCCCCTAATGCGTGGTCGCCCGGGGCGCCGGCGCCGCCGGGCCCGTGCTACTGGCTTGTCGCCAGTGGGACCCCCTTGGGCTGGCGCGGAGGCTGCCTAGCCTAGGGGTTGGGGCGTGGCGCTGTGCGCCACTACTGCCTTGGCGGGTGCAGTGTCCCTTGTGCGTGCGCGGCGCTCGCGGCCGGTTCGGGGGGGTTCGGGCCGGCACCTGGTGTTGTGTCTCCCCTTCTTCCCCCTTCCCGCCCCGCGTGTTCCGCGCTGCGTGTGGCGGGCCGTCCCGTCCGGGTGTCCCTTATCCTCGCTCGCTGGTACGCCATTCCATGCGGTCTGTGCGTTCCGCGCGCTCGGTCCGGTTGCCCTTCTGGTGGTCCCCGCGTGTCCTTTTCGCGTGTGTGCGCTCGCGCTCTCGCGGTGTCCGCTCCCCGCTCGGTGGTGTGGCGCGCGCATCTCGCGTGGTCCCGGCACTGGGCGCTGGTAGGGCCGTTCCATGTGGTCCGTGCCCCTCCGCGTGTCCTGCCCCGGTCCCGTGCTCCGTCTGGCGTGCTTGGGGGGGGGGGCGGTCCGGTCCCGGTTCCCCCCTACTTGGCTTGGGGATGTGGGGGCGGCGGCAGGGCGTCCCCGGGGGGGTGCCTTCGACTGTTGCGTTGTGGGCGCGGGCGTGCGGTTGTGGGGGCCCCGCTCTGTTCCTGTGGGGGGGGGGAGAGGTGTCGACTTGGTGTCCAGGCGCCGGTCCGCCCGATTCCCATGACGAGCCCGATGCGCACGGAGCTTCGCCCTGCAGGATGCGTGGGGGGGTTGGGGTGACCGTGGCTGGAGTGGTGCACCTATGTTCCGGTTCATGGCCAAGCAGAGCACCCCTACCGCGGGCTTACTCTTCGCACAGGGGGAGGGGGTTGCGGGCGCGTTTGTTCTGTGACCCGGGTGCCAGTGTATGTCAGAAGGCAGCCGCCCCGGAGGTAGCGCACCAGGCGCGCGCCGCGAAGGAGCTGGTTCGAACCCCGTGATCGGTGGTCTCCCACCGATCCCCTCGAATACCGGACGAGGCCTCCCGTCGACCTGTTCGAGTACAGGTGACGGTGCGCACTGCTGCAGGGGTGGGTGGCTCCCATGTGTTTTGTTTTTCTAGGGTGGGGGGTAAAACGAACGAGACCTCCACCAGATCCACCGGTATCGGTGGTGGCGCGAGTTGCTGGAGGGGGGGGTGGTTCCCACGTCGCCAACTAGAGAGCTCTACGTGCAGGGATCCCCGGAGCACCAACGCCCGGGATCGAACCCCCGCACTGGACGATTGGAGACTGACACTCTCACTACTGGGCCGCGGGAGTCTCTTACGCGACTTAGGGGTGTCGTCGGCTCTGAGTCCAGTCCTGAGGGTGGGGCTGTGCGTTGTGAAGCGTGTTGCGCGTGCCGGGAGGCCAGTCCACGTGCACGGGGTCGGGACAGGGGGGGAGGGGGCTGGGTGGGGTGCGGCACCGTCGGATCGCCGACTGACGTGCACAGGGGTAAGAGGCGGACAGTAGCACTGCCAGATCGCCGACTGACTGTAGGGCGGGGGGTCGCTCTGCCTCTTTCCGTCCCTCTGCCTCCCCTGGGCAGGCAACAAAGCGGGCGTCACTGGCGTTGTGCTGTCCATGGGGGGCGTGGCCCCCCATACCACTCCGGTTCGTGCTCACCCGGCTTCTCTGGGTACGATCTGTGCGGCGTCCCGGTGCGCAGGCGTGGGCCCGCTTGTTCTTCGCGGCCACCATGTGAGCCGGCGGCTGGAGCGGGGGGGCGGGTCACACTCCGGCTCCCCTCTCGGGTGGGGGGGGCCCATCCCCCCTGCCTCGGGGGGGGTGTCGCGCCGCGGCCTCCCTGCTCTCGTTCCGGGCGGCGGCCTGCGGTACACCTTTCTGGCTCTCTCCGTGTCGCTGGCGCGCTCCCTTCCGGCGCGCGCGTGCGGTCAGGGCTGAAGTGCCGCCCCGGGGTGGGGGGGGGTGAGGGGCGGCCCATGGACCGCTCCCCTGGGGGCCCCAGCTGACCTGCAAACCCCCCCTCTGTCCCCTCGGAGTGGGCTGTGGTTACGGGAGGGTCATGCGGGGCGCGGCCTCCTTCGTGTTCCGTTGTGCGCGTTGCTCCGGCAGGCCGGTGTGGGTTCACGGGAGCAGGTCCAGCCGCCGTTGCCCTTACCGTGTCGCCGTTCCTCCTGTGGGTGGGGGCGCCCCCCCGGCCCTGGGGGGGCGGAGGGCCGCGCCTGTGGCTCCCCAGCTGGGGTGGGTGCGGGGGGGGGGGGTGGGGGGGCCGCCCCCCCGCCCGCTCTCGGGCCTGTGTGCGAGGGGGGGGGGGGAGTGGGGGGGGGCCTTTGGTCCCCTGGCGATGCCTCCTGTCGGCCAAGGGGGGGGGGGGCGGCTTGGCAGTCCTGGCCCCGGGGGCCAGCCATCGGCCAGGGGGGTCGCGCCCTTCCCCCGCCCCCCTCTACCGAGAGCCGGATTCTCACGCGGTCACTCTCTGCAGCCCCTCATCCCCCGGCCGTTGTCGCGCGGCGCTGGCCGGCCGGGGGTGGCCGTGAGGGTTAGCGGTCAGTGGTTAGCGGGTTGCGGGGCAGCAGGTTTCCCCCCGCGCTTGTTGTCTCCGCACTCCCTCCCGCGGGAGGTGGCGCGCCGCTTTCCCTGGGTAGGCTACAAAGCGGGCGTCACTGGCGTCGTGCTGTCCATGGGGGGCGTGGCCCCCCATACCATTCCGGTTCGCGCCCACCCGGCTTCTCTGGGCACGATCTGCGCGGTGTCCCGGTGCGCAGGCGTGGGCCCACTTGTTCTTCGCGGCCCCGGTTTGAGCCGGCGGCTGGGGCGGGGGGGCGGGTCACACTCCGGCTCCCCTCTCGGGCGGGGGGGGTCCATCCCCTCTGCCTCGGGGGGTGGGGGCCGGGGCCCCCGCGGCTGGCGGGCCGGTGGGGGGGCGGGGGGGGGGGGTGTCGCGCTGCGGCCTCCCTGCTCTCGTTCTGGGCGGCGGCCTGCGGTACTCCTTTCTGGCTCTCTCCGTGTCGCCGGCGCGCTCCCTTCCGGCGCGCGCGTGCGGTCGGGGCTGAAGTGCCGCCCCGGCTGGGGGGGGTGAGGGGCGGCCCGTGGACCGCCCCCTTGGGGGCCCCATCTGACTTGAAACTCCCCCTCTGTCACCTCGGAGTGGGCTGTGGTTACGGGAGGGTCATGTGGGGCGCGGCCTCCTTCCTGTTCCGTTGTGCGCGTTGCTCCGGCACGCCGGTGTGGGTTCGCGGGAGCAGGTCCAGCCGCCTTCGCCCTTATCGCGCCGCCGTTCCTCCTGAGGGGGGGGCGCCCCCCCGGCCCTGGGGGGGCGGAGGGCCGCGCCTGTGGCTCCCCTGCTGTGGTGGGTGCGGGGGGGGGAGGGTGGGGGGGCCGCCCCCCCGCCCGCCCTCGGGTCTGTGCGGGGGGGGGGGTGGGTTGGGGGGGGCCCTTTGGCCCCCTGGCGATGCCTCTCGTCGGCCGGGGGGGAGGGGCGGGGGCGGCATGGCGGTCCTGGTCCCGGGGGCCAGCCATCGGCCAGGGGGTCGCGCCCTTCTCCCGCTTCCCCTATCAAAGCCGGATGCTCGCGCAGGCCCTCGCCGGGGCCCCTCATCCCCCGGCCGTTGTCGCGCGGCGCTGGCCGACCGGGGGTGGCCGTGAGGGTTAGCGGTCAGTGGTTAGCGGGTTGCGGGGCAGCAGGTTCCTCCCCGCGCTCGTTGTCTCCGCATTCCCTCCCGCGGGAGGTGGCGCGCCCTCGTACGTTGTGCCATACCGTTGGGGGGGCGTGGGTCGGGGGGCCCATCCCCCCCCCCCAACCCTCCCGTACCCGCCGTCTGGGCCTTCACCTGCGCCGCCGCTTGTGTGGGGGCTGCGGCTGCGGCGGCGGCGGGTTGTGCCGGCGGTAGCGCCAGTTGGCGAGGGCGCTACGCAAAGCCCGGGGGAGCCAGTTGTTGGCGTCCGCATCCGTGATGCGGAGCACCGCTCCCCCTTCCAGGAAGGCTGGCCACGTCGGCTCCCTGTCGGGCCACGCCGCCCGGATCACTGACCTGAGGACCCTCTCGTGGTCCTCTTGGGCCGCCCAGCCCCCCGGGGGTGCCTCTCGGTTTCCTCCGCCTCTGCGGAGGAGCACGGCATCGAAGGGCCGGTTCCGCGACCTCCTGGAGGTCCCCTGGTTGGCCCAGCACAACCACCCGTACACTTCCCCCACCAGGGGGAGGGTCTCCCCCCCCAGCGGGTCCGGGACCGCGCCCCAGTCCCGGTCCCATGGCCGGCCCTCCTCCACCCCCGGTGCCGGCCCCCCTCGCTGCCCCTGCGCCTGCGGCGCCGATGCCGCGCCCCGCCCCCCCTCCGCCGAGGCCATCCGCGCCGGCTCCGCCCTCGGCGCGGGGGGGGCTTGCTGGTGCTGGTGTCGTGGGGGTTGGGGGGGGACGAGCTCGCCGGCGTCAGGGTCGATGTTGTAGAGGTGGTGGTGGTGGTGGTGGTGGTGGTGGTGGGTGTGGTGTGCCGGCATCTGTTGGATGCCGGGGGGGATGCATCTCACCGGCTGCACGTCCGGCTGCGGGGGCGCTCCGCCCTCTGCTCCCCTCCCTTCGCCCCGCCCTCCTCCCTGGGCTCCCATGCCCCTTCCCGCCTGTCCCTTGGGGCCCGCGGCGCCCTTGCCCTTGCCCTTGGGCCCCTTTCCAGTCCCATGCCCGTGTCGCCGGTCCCGCCTCTCGTCCCCCACGCCCTGGCCCGCTCGCTCTCCCATCCCCCCTCGTCCTTCCCCCTGCACCTGGGTACCCTTCCCGCGCCCCTGAGCGCCCTTCCCGTGCCCTGGCCCCTCCCCGGCCCCCTGCCCGTGTCGCGGGTCCCGCCTCCCGTCCACCACGCCCTGGCCCGCTCGCTCCCCCACCTCCCCTTGCCCCGCCCCCTGCACCTGGGCTCCCTGCCCGCGCCCCCGCGCGCCATTCCCGTGCCCTGACCCCTCCCCTGCCCCCTGCCTGTCGCGCCGTCCGCTGCTCCCCTCCCCCCCGCCGCTGCGCCCTTTCTGGACCACTCGCCGGGCGTCCCGCTGCCTTTGCAGTTGCGGCAGCGTGACGCCAGGCAGCGAGCTCTCGCGCGTCGGGGGGCGGACGTGCCGCTCCCGCCCCGGGGGGAAGGGCTTGGGGGGGTACGGCTTGGGGGGGCTGGTGTGGGTGTGGGCGGGGTTGGCGTGGGCGCGGTACTTCGCGCTCTCCCTGCCCACTGCTGCTGCTGCGGCGGCCGCCGGCGAGCCGTCCGCGGCCCGTGCGGGGTTCTTCCCCCGCTTGCGCGGCGTGCTGGGGGCCGCGGCGTGGCCGGCCGAGGCGGCGTCGCGGCCCGCCGGGGTCGCGGCCGCAGCCCCTCGCGCGCCCTCCTCACTCTCCTTCGCTGCCGTGGCGGCCGCCGACGAGGCGCCCGTGGCCGCGGTCGCAGACCCTCGCACGCCCTCCTCGTTCTCCTCTGCTGCCGCGGCGGCCGCCGGCGAGGCGCCTACGGCCCGTGCGGGGTCCGTCGCAACCCCTCGCGCGCCCTTCTTGCTCTCCTGTGCGGCTGTGGCAGCCCTCGGCGATGCGTCCGGCTCCTGCGCCGGGGCTGCCCCCCTTGTCGGCGGCGTGCCAGGGGCCGCGGCCGGGGCCGCGGCGTGGCTCGCCGCGGTCTCCGCCTCCTGCGCGTCTGGGCGGGGCGGGGCGGCGGGGCTGGCCGCTTGGGCGGCGGGGGCGGCCGTCTCGGCTGGCCCAGGTTCCCGGGCCGGCGGCGGCGGCCCGACCACCGCCGCCTCCGCCAGCCTCCGCTCCTCGCGCTCCGCGAGGGTCTCCCCCGTCCACTCCGGGGAGGAGACGGGGGAGCGGGAGCGGGACCGGCGGTGGTGGCGGTCGTCCCGCTGGAGGGACCCATCGGAGTCTGCCATCACTGTTACTCTGGTAGGCATGCGTGGTGGCAGGCGCGCCCTTCCCACTACCTCCTGGTGCATCAGTGCCGTGCCGTGGGCAGTGCCGTGTGGTGCTCTGCGGGGGGGAAGGGGGGAGGGGGTGGGGGGCCGGCTGTGGGTTCAGCCCCGCACGGCCGGGGGCCCGCGGCCATCCACCGGCATTGGGAGGGGAGGCGGGGGAGCCACGCGGCCCACGCGTCGCGCCACAGCTCCCAGTCTGGGGCGGGGCCCAGGGCCCTGGGCCCCCGGGGGTCGTCGAGCGGTGTCGGGGGCAGCCGCACCAGGTGGACCCCCGTAACGGCGGTGACCTCCTGTGTGCGCAGGAAGGTGCGTACCCCGTCCCGCGCCGCGGGCGCCGGGAGGGGGGGGCGGGGTACGGGTGTGGCCCCATAGAGGTGGGTGGGGGTGATCTTCAGGATCCGCCCCGGGCCCCCGCGGGTCGCGACGACGAGGAGGAGGAGGGGGGTGCCAGAGCACTCTTGCCAGAGGACCTGCCCCCTGTGGTGGGCACCCCTGGTCCTGGAGAGGGGGGGGGACAGGTCTGGGTTAGCCCAGCCGCGGGGCGCGTGCGTCGCCGTGGGAGGGCGGGGCACCAAGTGGGCTCCCTGGGGAACGCCTCGTAGACGACGGCGTACGGGGGGGTAGGCCCGGTGCCGTCATACACCGGGTTGGTCGGCCGGGGGCGGGCGGACGCCTCGTCCGCGCCTTCCACGAACACCGTGACCTCGCCCACCTCCAGGTCCTCGTCCGGCGGGTGTAGAAGGTGGAGCGCCGCATCCAGCTCGGACACTCCCCCCGGGTACGTGGCCCGCGCCTGGTTCAGGTACGGGGCCGCGTCCCCGGGGTAGCGCGTCCTGAGGGCGTGCAACAGGGCTGGGGCGCTACTGCGGAGGGACATGGCAGACCCCGCTCCCGTCAGCCGGAGGGTGTCACCCATGGACGGGGGCCGGCCCGACCGATTGGACTCGCGCCACTCCATCCAGTGCCCGTAGAGGGCCGCTTCCGGGCTGATGAGCCCCGGCCGGATGGCGTTCACGCTCCGGTGCATTGCCGGGAGCAGCGTAGGGGCCCCCGCTCCGTTCAGGGCGCGGACGGCCGGGAGGGCGGTCTCGTTGAGGAAGGCCCTCCCCTAGTGACCCCTTTTGCACACCTTTGAGCGTAGCGGTTGAACAGCGGTTGAACCCAGTTGAACAGCATGTTGCTGTTCAACCCCCCAGTTGAACTCGGTTGAACGCGGTTGAACAGTTCAACTGGCCTATCGCGCCAATCGGTGGCGCGTGCTCGCGCGATCACGCGTTCAACAGTGGTTAATTGGTAAATGTAGCCTGTCCCACAATTTTGGTTTTGAGCTGTTCCCTAAAACCCAGTTAAAACCTGGAACCTACTACCAATGGGCAGGTGGCGCTGTGGTGACCACATACATTTGTGCAATATGGTAGTGTCACCAAAAATAACGTAACAATAAGAACAAATTAGAGCACCAAGAGATTCCCCATTGTGGTTTCTTACTTGTATGCAAGGATCCCTCTCATTTTACAATCAAAAATGCCAACGTCAAACTTGAAGCAATGTATTGCAGATCACTACACTGGATTACAATCGGATGAATTGATGAGTGATTTGGTCAACTTGTTCACCGCATCCAAGGGTGGTCGTACACTATGGGAACGCCTCAGGACTAGAATGGGTAGTGGGCGGCGTAGTCGACGCAATGACCGGAAGGTCATGGAAAGGGTGTTTACACCCAAGGATGCCGTCCGGTTGATCCTTGACTTGGAAATGCCGAAAAATAGGTGCTCTACATGTCCTACATGCAGACCATGGTGCGTTGCATGTATGCAAGGAGTGTTTAACCGTATGCGAGATGCGTTCAAGTGTGCGGTTGAACACATATGAAACAAATGCGACTCATGTTTGTGCAACATAGAGTGCCTACCTAGGTTTCATCGAACTATCATGTATATGTCTTCTTCCACATGCAACTGTGGCCCCATTTACATGCTACCATCAAGTGTTTTTGCATGAAAACAACAAATTGAACATTTGTTAAAGTCATGTTCAACTGCCCGGTTGAACAAGTTGAACGATTTCAACCAACGCTCACGTTGTGCACCAACGTTCACGTTGTGCGCGTCACTTTGTTCGAATTAACATGCCTCAAATTTAGGTACAAGAATCTAATATCTTGGGCCAACCGGCGAACAAAAGCTGCCCAAGAAAAGTTGGATGTTCATTGGGTGCACCCATTTCCATCTTTCAAGCGTATGCACCGTGAATGGCAACGATTGGGTAAGGCGCAAAAATTGGAAACCACTATTCACAATGGCAAAGTTGGTGTACGATGGGACTTACCGCATTTCTTTAATTATGTCGCAACACAAAAGGAGCTCATGGAGTCCATGGACTTTCCAATGATCGATGGCGAGCAATTATTCGTCATCATAATTAGAGGCGACGGGTTCCCATGTGGCTCACGCCCATGGGTGCAAATTGCGATTGGCTTTGCCAATCACATGGAAAAGGCCCGCACTCTTCAATATAATTGGACATTGGATGTCGCATTGACATCTGAACATGACGACGAAAGAATGCGTGTCTTATTTTGTGCCACGTTGCAACACATCCAAACTATCATTGATAGTGGATACATCCAAATGAATAATGTTTATTATCGTGCACGAATCATGTTGGGTGGAGACTCTCCATGGTTGCGTCTACTTTTAGGATTGTCGCCTTACTATGCCATTGGAAGCATCTACTCTTTTTCCACATGGTGTAGTAGGCGTGAACGATGGATGAACACTAAGGTGCGGCGCACAACGCACCTTGATGGAAAATTCCGCGCTTTGTACGATAAAGGTTTGGATTGCACTACGGCCAAAGGGTGCACTTCAAAACCAATGCTCCGCGTGGATGACCGCACACGGTTCATTGTGATGTGCATTTTGCACTTGGTGATCCGACTTGGCGACTACCTTACACACTTCATTCGCGCGTTTTGCAAACGTTTGCCGCCTCTTGTCCGTGCACGCGTGCAAACCGTGTTGAATGAATCTAAGACTAATATTAGTCTCAAAGGTAAGGCAAGCCCGGACGGTGAGGAGACATGGCGTCTCCTCGCTAACTGGACAATAATAGGTAAGACCATGAAGTTGCCTCCAAAGTATATATCTGTTGTACAAGAAATGGCAAACCTTTTGACGGCCATGCAATCATGGCGCTACGAGGCCGCGGCCCTTTCAAAGTGTAAACGTGTGGCACGTCGATTTCAGAAATTAATTTGTCCGCATAAGCGGTCACCTTACCTTTTGTGGCTTAGAAGAGAGGCTACGGAGGTTCTGAAAAATATTTGCCCATGGGGGGCGGGAATGTTTAGTGGGGATATAGTAGAATCACTAAACTATATATTAAAAGACCACTTCTTATGCTCAAGTGGGCGTGGCGGTGGCCCCGGTGGGCGTGTAGCTCGTGATAAGCGCATGCTAAAACAAGCGCACGAAAGGATCTTTCTGGCAAAAGAGCTACCACGGTGGGAACGTACGAGTGCGGGTGGAGAATGATCAAACTCTAGGTGTGGGCTATGTGGTTTGTCGTTGGTGCTTCATACTTTATGCTCCGTGTTCCGTGTGCAACCGTGTTCAGCGGCACTTCAAGTTGTTCAACCGGTCGGTTGAGGTGTGCAAGCATGTTCAACCGCGCGAGTGTCTATTTTTCTTTGTTTTTAGGGGGGCGTCATGGAAGAACAACAAGCGTCGGCGCAACAAGCGATTGGGCTCGCACTCATGCAGTTCTTACAAGCCGCACAAGGGGTACAAGGACCGCAAGCACCACAAGGTGCCCAAGTGCCGCAATTGGGACCACCGCAATTGGCCGCGCCGCAATTGCCACACCCAAATGTAATTGCGCCGACCCAAAGTGGGCCTACGGGATCAACGGGGCCGATAGGCGGGGGTACAACAGGAGGAGCATCCTTGCCTTTGCCACATGTGGTCCCAGCGTTGGATGCTTTGTTCCCAGCGAAGGAGGAGTTGACCCAATTTGGGGTGTGCCACGACTCATCGTCGTTGGCGGATGACTCCCCTCAATGGAGATGGCTCCGGGACATCACACCCCGGTTCATGTACCGGAGGAGTGTCGGGGTGTGGATGAAAAAAAACGCCCAGTATGACCTCCATGGCCACCGGAGCCACCCGTGGACAACGAAAGCACTCACAGCCCAGAATTGGGCCGAGTGGAAACTTCTGAGGATTGGTTTGAGCACGCACCCCGGAATTGCCATGACGTTGTCGGAGACCGCCCTCCATGCCCTCTTTAGGGTATGGGAATCCTACGGGCTGGGGACTGCAGTGGCACCCCAATGGACCGGCCCTGGGTGTGCTGGCCGAAGTGGCGGCCATGGCAAGGGCCATGGGCCGCAATTCTTTTTTAAAAACGTGGAGTCCGTGCCGCACAATTGGTATGACGCCTCCGACGCCACCAACTACAACGCGTCACCGCCATCCATGGTCGAGGTCGGGGGAACCATATCAAGTGGCGGGCGCAGCAAGAAGTCCAGCATGGAGGAGGCACCTGCAGCGGTTGCACCACCGACCACACTACCCAATGCGGCCACAAGCACTTCGTCAATGATGCGAGGCGTGGAGCAGGTGTGTGCAACAAGTGTTCAACCGGTGTTGAACCGTGTTCAACCGGGCAGTTGAAGCAAAGCGAACGGAGAGAGTATGGATACAGTCCGTGTGTGACACGTTCGGAGTGGATGTTTTGGGCAATTGGTGGCTAGGACATTGAGACCTGCATGTCTGGGATGCATACATGGTTCAATAATTGAATACCCTGTGTTAGTGCGCTGAGGGTGCCGTGCATATGAGGTGGTGGCCACATGTGTTCAACCGGTGTTCAACCGGTCGGTTTCGCACCTCAACCCCATTCAACCGCTCATCTCTCTTAGTTGTCGGCCCAAGACGTCCCACCCCACATGTTCGTCATTGACAAACGCGGACCGGCGGTCATGCTCCATGGAGCATGGCCGCCATTACCAATCGATGAATGGTGGCATGGGCCAGGTGCACGGGTTTCCGATCGCGACGCCCTCGTGAAGAAATGGACCCGAGGACTCCATCGCGCACTCCAAGAGCTTGCACATGGCGGGTCCCCACATGCGATTGACACACATGCGATTGGCACACCCATGGAGTCCACCCCAAAGCATCGGAGTAAGTCGGGCAAGGCGAAGCAATTGCCCCAACCAATGTTTGGCGTGAAGGAGGAATTGAGGGATGACATGAACACCGACGATGGCACGTGGTGGGAGAATTCCAATGCATGGTTTGCGCCGGATCATGGAGACGTGGAGAGTGAAAATCCCGTGGTCGACGAGGCAGAGAGCTCAACATCACCCTTCCGAGAAGAGCCAAAAGTCCACGTCCCCATTCGTGGACTCTTGAAGCCTCCACCAAAGGCAATTCCACAAGCAAAGGGAGGAAGTGCAAGCCCAAAGGTTTTGCTCCTCCAAGCGCAAACTGCGCTCAAACAAAGGGTGCAAGACAAAACCGACAAGAAGAAGAAGAAGGACGGGCGGGGAGTGCATTCCAAAAAGCGGCAACGGGTGGCAACGTCAGCGGACTTGTCGTCCGACTGAAAAGGGTCAAGTGCAAGCCAATTGTCGGACAATGATGCCGGTGCTATGCATGCCGGTGCTATAGTGTGTGGCGGTACGTCGTGAAACACGGTTGAACACGGTTGAACACTTCAACCGGTCGGTTGAACACGGTTGAACGCGGTTGAACTCGGTTGAACTCTCTGCAACGCTTTTGCATAGGAGATGGTGAAAGTGCAACGATTGAAGGAAAAACGCCGCCTCGACGAGAAGCGCCAAGAGGCACGTGAGAAGTTCGGGTTGCCAGCGGGATCCGCAGTACGGTGGGTGCTGACCGAGGGTCCAGACAAGCGCCACCGCATCGCAGTGGGCGCCGTGGCAAAGCCAACGAAGGACGACCCCAAGCCACGGAAGGGGGAGGAGATGGTGAAACTCCCCCCCCAATGGCCCGGAGAGCAGAGTGAGGCCAACGTCACGTGGTCAGTCATTGTGCGCCTCCGCCACACAGCGTTCACGAGCGAGGATGAGGCAAAGGCCATGTTGGCGAAGTGGGAGGAGAACATGGAGAAAGCGACCAAGGAAACCGAGAGCGGAGATGCAAGACATGGAGGCCACGACAAGGAAACCGAGAGCGGAGATGCAAAACATGGAGGCCAAGACACGGCAACCGAGAGCGGAGATACAAAAGATGGAGGTCAAGATGGGGCAAGCACGGAAGCAATCGCAAGCACGGAAGCAATCCGTGAAGTACCACCAATGCGTCGGACAATGGCACCAAGGAGGACTCCGAGGATCCCATGAAGAAAGCACTTCAAATGACGTGGACGATTCCAACAAGGAGGGCATGTCCGTGGAGGATTCGCACAAGGAGGGCACGTCCGTTGACGATGCCAACAAGGAGGGCATGTCCGATGCCCTCAACAACCCCAAGGTGGAGCACGATGCCAAGGAGAATGAACGACCTCATGTTGGAGATGATGCAAAGGAGGAAGGTGGACCTCAAGACGGCATGCACGAAGGTGGGAGCGAAAGGGCAATGGCGAGCACAAGGGAGAAGGAGTGTGCCGATGATGGGAAGGAGGAGGTCGGACCGGAGACGCAAGCGCTATGGGCCGTGGACTCAAAGTGACTAGCCGACAAGGTCCATGAAGCCTTACAAGGCTTGAAGGGATGGCTCCACAAGAAGAAACATATAGGAGAGTACCGCCGGATCCTATGGGGAGCAACAAGGAAGTTTCCTACGTTTACACACGTGGGCATGTCTAAGAGGACACATGATGATGCACATGTTGTGCGCCTTGTAAATAATTTCCTCACGGTTTGTTTACCGTCCCTCAGTTACACCGCAATTTCCATCGTGTGGGGCAACGGATGTGCACCCATGGATGTACACAAACATCCAAGGGATGACTCCGCGTTGAGTGGGGTGGTGGCGGTGGGTGATTTCCGTGGTGGTGGTTTCTTTACTACGGCGTGGATGGGTGGTGGGGGGGAGGGGGGGGCGCAGCGTCAAGCATGGATGCAATGTGGGCGTCAAATTGTGCAAGGGGTTGTTGTGGATGCACGAAAGGGGGTGATTTTCAATGCGTGGCGTACGCATGGGCCGGAGCGATGGGAGGGTGAAAGGTATTCCATCGTGGCGTATACATCTATCGCGTGGCACCGCCTTCCCGCTCCGATGCGCACTGAACTCCTGGACCTGGGGTTCCCATGGTGACAGGCACTGGGATTGTTCATCCAATTTGACGTGAATTGTTGGTGCCATTGTTGTGTGATTGCGATTACGTGCGGCATTTCTCCTAACGCGCTCCAGTGTGTGTTCAACCGTGTTCAACCATGTTCAACCGTGTTCAACCGCGCGGTTGAACACGCAGTTGAACATGGCCGAACGCTTATGGGCGGCAATATGAAAGGAGCAGAAAATCCATGGTTTTGTGGTTATAATTGATTTGGATAAGGCAGGTGCACACTGCAAAAACCTCTGAACACCATCCACGATAGAATGGAAGCCAAAGGACCACAATGAAGGTCAAAGCTTAGGGGAATGTGTCAAGTGGGGTGTTCAACCGCATGGTTGAACACCAAGGCGGCGTTGACGCTACTCTTGGACATGATAGAAAGGGAGTGGCAATGTGAGGGGTATGGCATGGAATAGTGCATTGGGCATTAGTATGTTGTTAAAAGCATGGTACATCGTCATGGATGGTTTGGAATGGCATGGTGATACGTCAAAAGTTTAATTTTTGGTAAAATTGCACTACGCGCGGTGGGGGTGTTCAACCCCTGTTCAGGGGTGGTTCAAGGGCCCAGGTGAAGTCAGTTGAACACCGGTTGAACATAGGACATGGCACCATGGTGTGCAAAAGGGGTCACTAGGGTCGCACTGCCCTCCAGGTCGCACCGTGCGGCAGCGTGCGCTTCTTTTGCCTCCGCCACCGCGTCCGCCACCAGGCCCCGGACGGCCGCCTCCTGCGTTCTGCGGCGGGCCCTGGTGTGCCCCGGCCCATCCCCCCGTCGGCGTGGCATGGTGCTGCGGGCTCTGCAAAGGGCGGCGGCGGGTGGGGGTTAGGGGGCGAACACGTGCGACAGGTGCGCAACGGATGTGGAGTCCCGCAGGTGCACGTGGATCCACAGAAGGGCAGCGCCCGCGGGGCCCGCTTGTTCGTGCGAGGGGGTGTGTGCCCCCTCGATGCGCCGGCGCAAGGCCTCCTCCTCTGTGCGCCTGCGCGGGCCTACGGGAGGTTCGGGCCAAGGGCACGCGGCTACCTTGGTGCACCGCGCGCACCTGTTGGCGCCTGTCGATGCTGCGGAGGACACCGTGCCACATTCTCCGCAGAGTCGGCAGGTGTGTGGGAGGTGGGAGGGCGGCGACCAAGGGTCGAGATGGCGGAGCCAGAGGTCGTCCCACCTCTGTCGGAGGGGGTCCCGGATCTCCAGCAGGCGGGCGTGGACGCGGCGCCGGTAGTCCTTGCCAAGCGTCTTCCGCTGGACCTCCTGCCACGTGTCGCCGGGGAGGATTCCGTGGTCGTGGAAGGCGGCGATGAGGTCGTCCCACGTCGGGCGGGGGTGCCCCTGGGGGGGGCTCGCCATGTACACGTGGCGCCCGGTGAGGTGGAGCGTCAGCGCGTCCCATTGGCACCCGTTCGCGGTGTCCCTGTGGAGGAGGGCCAGCAGGGTGCCGTCCGCGACTGCCTCCCACCCCACTCGCAGCCCTTCGCAGCCGTCTAGCTCCTGGTGCAGCGCGGCTGCAATGCCGGTGGGGAGCATGAGGAGCAAGGGCCCCTGGGTGTCGCCCAGCCGGGACAGGGCGTCGTCGTATACCGGCCCCCCAGCTTTGAAGTGCGCCTCGGTGAGTTGGGTGGCCCCGTCCTCTGGGGGGTGCCACCGGACGGTGGCCGCAGCGTGTCCCCACGTGCGTATCTCCGTGGCCCGGAGCACGTTGGCGGCGTGAAGGACGATGCGGGGCGGGGCGGGCGTCCTGACGAGTGAGGATACGTCCCCAGTCCATCCCGTTTGCGGCCCCGGGGCCGCCTGCAGCCATTCCCCCGTCGCCGCGTCCCACGGGTGTTCAGGCCCCGCCCCGCGGATCATGGTGGGTCTCGGCCGGGTGTCCGGCCCCCACCACCGGAGCGGGATGGCGGCGTATCGTTGCGCAGGGGTCTCCGGGGCGCGCGTGGCGGCGCACCACCGGCCCCACTCCCGCGCCCACTCCTCCCCCACGATTCGCGCCTCCCATGTGGTCATGGAGCCGCGCCCGGTGATCCACGGTGGGAAGAGGGCGTCTTGTAGGTGCCTCGAGAACCCCCCCGGCAGGTCCTGGTACGGGTGGGGGCTCTCTTGGGGCGGGCACTCCAGAGTGCCATTCACAACACGGAGGGAGGCTACGAAGTCCTTGTCAGGGCGCGGGGGAGGGGGAGGGTGGTCGCCCTCCGCCGCAGTGAGCCACCGGTGCGCCCGGGCCGCCGCGCTTAGGGGCTCGTGGAGGAGTTGCTCCAGCCGGTGGTTGCGAAGCTCCCACGCGAAGTCCCCCAGCCGGAGCATGTGGTGGAGGAAATCGTCCACTGAGGTCCCTCCCGGCGGGTCGTATCGGGTTATGGCGCGGAGCTGCGCCTCCGCGTCTTCGGGCACCAGTCCGGAGCAGAACACCTCCGTCCAGGTGGCGCCTGCGGAGCGCCACGAGGCCACCCACAGGGCTTTGTCCCCAGGTGGGAGGTGGCGGGCCGCCTCGTGTACCGCCTGGCGGTAGTGGGGCCAGAGGAGCCGTGAGTGGGTGCATCCCACGTGCATGTGCACCGGGGTCTCCTCCGGGCCGCCGACTGAAGCGTTGCTGCATTCACCATTGCCTTAAGATCCACGATGGACTGCTGCCAAAGCACTCCAAGCTAGATAGCACCGAGCACAAGATGAAGGCGCTCCTTGTAACTTGGCTTGCTAAATGGGCTGCATCCCCTTTGACAACCAAACACATCCTCAGCGGCTGGAACATGGTGTTTAGAGAGGTGCCAGTGACAGAATCCGTGGATGATGTGGACATCCTCTGCACTTGAGCAGTCATCCCCATGCTGGACACCTTTGCTGTCTGTTGTTCCTGGTCCTGTTTCAATTTTAGAGGAAGCCTCAGAGGCAAAGGCGGGGGCAAATGAAGCCTCTGGGGCAGAGATGGACGACAACATTTGACGTGCGGTCAGTCCCAAGCACATCATCTGTACAAAGAGCAACAAAGAGAAGGGCTGAGACCCGGTTGGACAAACTTGCCAAAAGGTTTCGTGCTGCACCACGTGATGTACATGCTCAGCGTGTAGCCAAGGAGAACAGACAAGGGGAAGGGAGGCCCGGGAGGCAGTGCAAACTTCGGATGATGAAGGCACTTTGAGCTGTGCAGTGTTGATTACCATGAGTGAGAGAGGGTAGTGGCCTTTGTTTCCTCTTGAATAACACCGAATCGATGAAAGTGAATATGTAGCATCCTTTGCAACAGGGATATGTCCTCCAAAGGGAACGGAGGTCTGTAGGGTCGGACGATTTGCACGGGAGAGCAACTTTTTTTTTGGCATTGGTCCCAAATCACGCGAGTTGCGCACAGCATGGTGGAGCATTAAAGGCCGAGGTGCAATCCAAATTCAATAAAAAAGCAGGAACTCTGGCCACTTCATAGAAAAAAAGCAATACTTCAGGAGATAAAAAAAACACGATTTTCAACATATAAGTGAGTGACCACAAAAAACAAACAATATTTCAGCAGGTAAAGAGAAACAGCATTTTCAACGCAGAAGTGAGTGACAGAAGACAAAACAGTGTAGGCTTTTCAACACAAAAAGGAGTGCCGGTTTTGGAAAAAAAAAATGGCAAGACAAACATTTTACACAAATAGCAACAGTGCAGGGTGTAGAAAAAAGAAGTGTAATGTTTTGAAAAACCGGGGACAGAAAAATAGTACCACTATTATACAAATGAAAACCCTAGGAGTTTTTGAAGAAGAAATAATGCTTCTACAACACAAGAATAAGCCTTACAGAAGAAAAAGAAAAATTCAACGAAAAGAACGTGTTCCTCTTTTTCAAACGGGACATCATAATGGCTTCAAAATAGAAAAAACAAAGAATTTTTAAGGTAAAGAAAAGAGGAGGATGTTGGTAACAAATTTTACATGGAAAAACACCAGCTTGTTACCAACCGCTGCATGAAAAACACATCTAAAATCACCTTTTACCAACCGTTGCAGATATGAACTATTACCACCCCCTGTAGTGTGTGCGCTACAACCTTGACCTCTGCAAGAAAAGAGGATCCCTAAGATATGGGTGCCTATTTTTAGCAGCAACTCATTGTCAAATCATGGCAATAGCATCGACGACGAAAAGAAAAACCAATAAAGAGTCCTTTTGGTTCAAAGAAAACGCTTTTAGAAAAGCGTATGGATACAGAAACGTGTCGGTGGCGTTTTCCTAAATACAACTTTTTTGAATCCGAGCTGAAATTTGAATTCAAAAACCTTTTCCGTTTTGATAAAATGAATTGAATAATGTGTTGATTGCAACAATAGTTTCATTCTTCTTAAATGCAATCCTTTTCGAATAAAAAACTTCTTTCAAGCTGTAGGCTCAATGCAACAACACCAAGTGTAGGCAAACATACGGGAGTGAATAGTTTGCTTTTTGAATACGAACCACCAATTGCATGGAGTAAAAAGTTTGATTGACACAAACCATAGCATCCAAAATTACAAATTGAATGCTAACTTCTTATGGTCAACACATTAGATTTGAACTGGAAAGAATACGTAGAATGCAGAAGATTTGTTGCAGAGGAAAATGCCATGCAATGCAGGATTTGTTTTTGAATTGCAATTGGACTTTTGAAAAAAATGTTTTTTGCGAAATGTCAACTTGAATTTCTGAATGTATCAAAAATTCCACATTGAATTTGTCTTAACGTGAAAACCCATTTGGAACAGCTGAATTCGCATTTCTCTCAAAAATACAGCACTCGACGTACAGAGACCGTTTGCCGAATCCCGGCTAGAGAAGCCATGTAGTACAATGGAAACAAATGTGGCGAAAAAGTAGGTGACAGTGGCGCAGTTGTAAAACAGTGCAACTACTTGGCAACAATTCCATGATGAAGTGTCAAGATGATGAATGTTTTCGGCTACATGTGCACAACCATCGATCCGTGCTCCCATGGGTGGAAAAGTATGTTGTGCGCAATGTGCACGCCATCCCCACGGAGCGGAATCACTGTAGGACGCAAACAACGTGGTGCCAAGCTGGCCCGTGCCATTGAGGTCCCTGTAGGACGCATTCAACACATAGATCATGTCTCTAGGCCCCAGGTACAATGTTAGTGTTAGCACTGTACACGCGTAGAGCATGTGCAATGTCTTGCACGTGTGCTACAGCACCAGCACCTGCATCCCATTGCACGTAAAATGATTTCCTTATCTGCTTGGGAATGGTAGGTCCCATGCAGGTATACGGGATATGGAACAAGAGCCACCTTGCATACAACAAGTTTATGGGGTCCCTAGTACCCCGGGAAATCTACTACCGTCTACAACGGTTATTACGGACCGATGTGATGGATTTGATTGAGGAGTGCGACACCGCATTGAGCAATCCATGGGAAATTGGTCGGGCGGTTCGTGAGGACGAAGCTGTCGTTCCCCACACCGGTGGCCGCTGCCTGGGGCTGCGGCAATACATTGCCTGTAAGCCCCATTCTATTGGCATCCTTGCGGACAATGGGGGGGGGGGGGGGGGCTACGTCTTCAATTGCAATCCATTTGTGGTGGCTCATGTCAGCCAGAAAAAGAGAAAAAAACAAAATGAGATGTTGCAAAACTTGGGATCACAATACAAAACATCTTGCGGAATATCATCGGAACACAATGGCTCATCTTGGGCCAGATAGTCACAGAAATGCTGCCCACTTCATTCCCGTCAATATGCTAGGTCATACACATTATAGCATTCACGTCACCCTTTGCCACTTGTTCAATTTTTTGCAGGGATGCAAACATGCAGGCTGAAAAAAACTCCCATATTTAAACAATGTCGTTTTTGGGTGGGAGTTTGATATTTCACCCAAAATAAAGCAATTCAGAGATGCAAATAAAAACTTCATCGGGCCCCCATGCAACATCACTTTCCAAACTGCCCCAGCTCCAAAAACCGCTTTGACAAAAAATTCCATTGGCAAACCTATTCTTTTAGAGAACCCAAAACAATGCTTTTGACAGTCAACAACCAGAAACAAAGCAAAAATGTTGCTTGGAAATAAATTTTGTTGAACCAGGATGGTGTATTTTCCTTGGATTTGGGCCCTGTTTCCCCGAATTTGCTTGGATGATGAAACGTCACTTTTTGAATCTTGCAACTTATTCTACATGTGCTATTTTCTTAACTTCCTAAAATAAATAGGGGTTAAGACTGCTGCAAAACCCTTGATGTTCACAAAATGCGGTGGACTCAAAATGGCTGTACAACATCAGATCCCCCAATGCAGGGTCAATATAATCAAAGAAGCATCATAACAACTACATAATCCTGGGTCCCCAACACGGGGAGTTCTCACATACATACATTCATCAACGATACCACATCACAGGCTCTAACCACCATGCAAACTGTCCAGAATCAAACAGCCCCTCCATACCCTCAGCATATTGTGCAGTACAAACATTCCATGATAACACCAGACGACATGACTTAAAAACACAAACAAAGAGCAAAATAATCTCAATCGCATCTCGACTGCATTGTGTGCCAATGTAAAATACCCAGAACTCACAAACATGGTTATGAACGCGAGTAAAATGAAACAATCCCCGGCACAAAAAAAAAATTGAGTCAACCTGGGGCCAACTCCAGCACGTGTGACACAGCACATCAAACGCGGTTTATCCCCCAAGGTCACGACGCACAGAACGTGGATGGGGCTGTTGACAAGGAGAGAAAGTGATGTCTCGGTGAGCGCCTTTGCCTCATGAAAATTGGTGCACGCACCTTGTCCAGTTGACAGCTTGCTTTTTTGCTCATGGTCTATCCAGCTCCCCAAACTCCGTGCACCATACCCACGGTGCATGCAGGGTAGCCCTGTCAAAGCCAGGTACAGCCTGGATTACGCCTCATCCACCTGCACCTTCCCACACTCGGCAACGCTGGCGGCTGCTGCATGCCCAGTCTCCAGCCAACTGTCAATCCTTTGAGCTCGATGACTACCATACTGTGCGAGTGGGTGGAGAGAAGAACACCCTCAACACAAAAATTGTTGGTGAAGAGATCCCTGTTGCTGCGGCAGTTGCTGTGAAACATTTACCTTGTATGGCAGTACTGCTGCAGTGAACGCGATGCAGTGAACGCACTACAAGAGCAGCACTGAGCACAAGGCAAGAGACTGGGTGCATCTCACCTCGGCCCCTGTTGTGAGGCAGCCCAGAGTGTTTGCGTCGGTTGTAAAAAGGAGAAAATAACAGGCAGTTGAGAGTGGCACAGGTCAAAATCAGCGATCTTGGGTGGGGGTCGGGGGTTCCGGGGCAAGCACGCATGCAAGTATTGGTTAGGGGGTGCATCTGGCAGATGGGTGGTCAAGGTGTGGAAGAGGGGGTGGGGTGAAGAGCACCATGTGTTGGTGGGGGTCAAGGTGAGGGGTTGTCTGCACTTGGCTGATCCAATCGGCCCAGCAGCGCCCCCAAAGCGTCAATATGCTGATCTCCTGAAATTTGAAGCATTGAAGCTGAAGGTTTCAACGGTGAACCCTCCGTGACCAGGGCACGCAGATCGTCTCGCAGGGTGAATTCCATCAACGCGCCGCACTGGTCCTGGCAGGATATGAGATGGTTGCGGGTATTCAAACAACCGAACGCAACAGTCGCCCCTGTCTTGTGCTTGTCGTCCTACGTTGCCTTGGAAGCTGTCGTGTGTGAGCAGGCACACTCAAGCACACCACTGGGGGCTACCACGACGCAAGCACAGCACTCCCACAATCAGGGATAAATGACGCTCGAGTTTGCGGTGGTGGTGACGGCTAGTGCAATCAACAAATGGTGCAATAATGTTGCATCAACTGCCGATGAAATACACCACGGACAACGAAGTTTGGCAACCAGAACGCACCGCAGAGTGGTCGAGCACACCCCAGAACAAACAAACGGTTTACGCAAGGTTCTTCAACTTCTCCAAGATTTCCGGATGCTTCTCATACGCGGCGTACAGCTCCTCTTTGCTGATTTGACCGTCCTTATTGACGTCGGCAAATATCACAATTTTGTCCACTTCTGCCTGGATGAGGTCCTGTACGTCCTTCGACTCAACATCGCAGTCACCTGAGCAGGCAACGTGCGATGGAATAACACAGGAGGCCAAAAACGTGTCAAACAGGCCATGACACAAGACTGGGTCGTGGCAACATAGCCTTGATTGCAGGCAAGAACAAAAAAGGTCACCAGCACCACCATACCCATCCACCGCGTTGAGTTCGTGACCACCTCAATCAACTCGTCACGAGTGATGTAACCATTTCCATCAGCGTCATACATCGAGAACACAACTGCGGAACAACGAAGCGTGCGTACCCACAAAGGGTTGTTGCTGTTGACAAGCGCTCCACACAGCAACGTCCATGTCTCCCTCAGTGGATGGCCCTTCCGTCAGAAATCCAAGCTCCTGCTGACAATTTCGAGAAATTCGGATAGGTCTTGGCTCAGGCACGGGCATGGCGCGATGTGAAGAAGGGTCACACACTGTCGAAAAGTTCATCAGGCTCCGAGAAAACAATTCCCAGGTGATACTCCAAGTATTCTTTGAATGTGATGGTTCCGTCGGCGTCTCTGTCATACCCGCGGAAGAGCTGGTCATAGCTCTCCTGCGAATCGACCTTTTTGAAGATAGCCAAGTCCTCTGCAACCAAGCAGATGGGTTCATTCGGTGACAAAGCTGACTCCAGTCGCCGTACACCCATCGGGTGGCGTGAAACGACTTTACTTGCCACTTCCCACAAAGGGCCTTGCTGGAAGCTACAGACTGTGTGTGTGCGTGCGTGCGTGCGAGTGTCATAAAAAGCCCTAACCTGAAGTCCGATTCAGTGCGTGCGTGTGTGTGTGTGTGTGTGTGTGTGTGTGTGTGTGTGTGTGTGTGTGTGTGTGTGTGTGTGTGTGTGTGTGTGTGTGTGTGTGTGTGTGTGTGTGTGTGTGCGTGCGTGCGTGCGTGCGTGCGTGTGTGTGTGTGTGTGTGTGTGTGTGTGTGCATCTGTGTGTTGTGGGCAGAAGTCCATTCATGCACCAACAAAGGGCACGTCAAATATGCGAGCCTGTTACCTACCTTGTTTCCACTATCACTATGCAACGTCCATCTCTGGAACTGCAACACTCAAAAGCGAAGCAGCGAAACTTGAACTGAAGCCGAGCAAGACTGTCATCCAGTGAGGCGGGGAATGACCAATGTATTTTTTGAACTCCTTCTTGCCCATCTTGCCAGTTGGAGCCGCCTTGTGGAACAGCTTGTACATATGCTTGATTTCCTTCTCATCAAACTTTCCTTTGATGGTCTTCTTGTATTCTTCCATCTTCTCCTTTGAAATGTTCTTACCCATGTTGCTTGTATCAGATGACCGCCTGTACGCTACGTGACCGTGAGAGTAACAGGCACGACCAGAGACAACCGCGCAACGCGAGCGTGTTGCTAGTTACAGTACTGTGAAAAAAAAGGGCAAGTGTTATCCGCCGAAATGCGTTTTTCTGCGGATAAGGGCTTATCCGCAGAAAGACCCGCCGGAGCCGGATTTCTGGCAGAAAAATGGCGCCGCCGCCAGTTGCGCAGCATCTGGGGCGCCCGGGAATCGAACCGACGACCCTTACCGCCGGCGATTTACGCTCTGACCAACTCGGCAGCGCCAAAAGAAATTCGTGCCACAGAAATAACGCCTATTGATTTGTCCAAGTATGATCGAAAATTTTAAAAAAAGCAAAGGCCCCGGGCGATTCCCGGGGCCATGCTCACACTTGCGCTGCGCTTTCCCTGCCTGACACCCTCCCATGACATGCATGCACATATTCGACCAGAATTTGGGAGGTAAGGGAGTGTGTACGTAGGGCAAAGTGGGTGTTTTTAAGGTGTATGGGTGTTTTGGTACCATGGTGCAACAAGCAGGTTTCCCAAAGTACCGGGGGGGTAACTTGGCGCCACCGGCTCGGTTTTTGGCGCTTTTTTTTGCAATGACACCGCAAAAGTGTCTACTTTTTGAATAACAAGACCCGGTTGGGGTGATTTGACCGCATTTTTTCGCTCCCGGACCTTTTTTGGTCGGGGGTCCCCCCAAAAATTGCCTGACCCTACTGGTTTTCACAAGCAGGTTTCCCAAAGTACCGGGGGGGGTAACTTGGCGCCACCGGCTCGGTTTTTGGCGCTTTTTGTTGCAATGACACCGCAAAAGTGTCTACTTTTTGAATAACAAGACCCGGTTGGGGTGATTTGACCGCATTTTTTCGCTCCCGGACCGTTTTTGGTCGGGGGTCCCCCCCAAAATTGCCTGACCCTACTGGTTTTCACAAGCAGGTTTCCCAAAGTACCGGGGGGGTAACTTGGCGCCACCGGCTCGGTTTTTGGCGCTTTTTTTTGCAATGACACCGCAAAAGTGTCTACTTTTTGAATAATAAGACCCGGTTGGGGTGATTCGACCGCATTTTTTCGCTCCCGGACCGTTTTTGGTCGGGGGTCCCCCCCAAAATTGCCTAACCCTACTGGTTTTCACAAGCAGGTTTCCCAAAGTACCGGGGGGGTTTTGTTGCACCATGGTACATGAAATGGATTGGACACATTGACAAGATGATGTCATAAGATAGTGAAATGCAATGAAATCTCGGTTGGCTTGAAAAACAACACATCCGACTACAGTGTGACATGGAGGTGGCGCTCATACCATTTGTGTGTAGACGTACACAAGCAATGTTGAGCACCGGCCGTTGCTGTACAGTTGCACAGCCTTACCCCAAGAGATGGTAAGGAGACATGTATGGCGGCATCGGCCCGTTGAAAGGAAGCGGGAAGGCCGCGGGTTGCCACAGCGGCTGCGTGCAAGATTGAGACAGGCCTGCCGGTGCAACAAAAGGTTGAGAGGCCGATGCCATGCCCATGGTGTCGAAGAATTGAGGAGTCAAGGGTGCTAGCGGTGGCACCACGGATGCATTCTGGAGAGGAGCTACAGTGAGAGGAATGACCGGAGTTGTCGTGGGGGGAGGGCCGGGGTATGGTGCGGGCACAGGATTGGACGGGACCGTATCCTCTGAGGGTGGTGCACTTGTGGAAGCGGCATCCGTCCGTTGCCGCTTTGCACCACCACCACCACCACCACGACCACCATTGCCTCGACCACCACGCGCACGCTTGGGAAGTGTAGGTGGGTTTGCAACATCCGGGGGAGGTGGGGCACCAATCGTAGCACCAAGAGCATGCAAGCCAGACTCCAAATGCGCACATGACTCTGGACCGGCATCCACCGCCGCAGTAATGACCTTGCGGGCCAAAGCTAAGAGGTTGTTAAACATCCTACCCTTGTTGGCTACTATGGCCTCATCCGTTCGATTCTCATCAATGGATGGTGGCATCTCAAGCACGGGAACATCGCGTGTCGGAGTTGGCAAAGGACGCGACACCAAGCACTCGACAACAGGCAAATGTGGCTGGGATGGTTGGATCATGGGCACTTGGGCAACAAAAGTAGGTTGTTTCACAAACCATTGCTCATGGAACAAACCGATGTGGAAATACACGGGTATCGTTCCTCGCTGCAGGACTGCAAAATAGTGGCGGCATGGCTCACCCAACCGTTGATGACCACATGTACAAACAAATTGTTTGTAACCCAACACTTCACTTCCATCGACAAGGGGATCGAAGAAAGCCAAATGTTGGGGAAGGCCGGCACACCCCGTGGAAGGCAGCAAGCTAACCGTAGCGGTGGCAAATTGCATGTTGTCCAGGTCTTTGGGTGGCTCCCACCCATCCAAAGAGCGTGCAGGCATGCCATCAAACCTACCGTGGTCCAACGCACTAGGTGCGGCAACACCTAGCTTGGAAGGGTCATACTTCCCCACCTCATACATTGTCGTACCCATATCCACTTGCAACAAAAACCGTTGCAAAGCATAGGTAGTCAATGTATCCTTGACAAGGGGGATGGCAGATGGCAAGGCCTTTTTGGCAATTTCAACAGTTTGTTTCAAATCCTGAATGGCAAGGCAACGTTCTTGTGTCTTCATTTGACATTTGACAAGCCGCTCGACAGCATCAAAAATCTTATTGACACAACAACGTTTCCGAACCTTTGAACAAAGAGCCTTCACCCACCTGTTTGTGTTCTCCCCTCTCTGTGAACTTTGGATGCCATTGGTGAAGAGGTCAATGTGATAACATGTGGCCCAGTACTTACAATGTTCTCCCCCCCACGTGTTGTGGAGGTATGTGTAAGCCCATTGATGCGTAGGTAAGAGAGATGCTAGCAAGGCAGCCCAACCCTCCTCAAAGGCTTTTATATTCACCTCCTTACGGAGGTCATGGAAACGACTCATGAAGTTTTGGAAGCCATGCTTCCCAAGCCTGCGAGCCATTTTCTTGCGGATGTTCTCCATGATGTGCCAAATGCACCAAAGGTGCTTGGTACCCAACAACAGTGTTCGGACAGCCTTGGCACAAGCAGGGTCAGCATCCGTCATCAAAACCTTGGGGGCACTGGGAGTGTGCCTTAGCCATTGGGTCACTTGCCACTCGTAGTCACAGTCCCTTTCCCTCAGAACCAGTGCTTGGCCCACTAGCAACGATTTTCCATGCTCATTGATTGTCGTAAAACAACCAAGATGGAAAAACATGTTGCAATTGTATGTATTGTCATGGATAACAAGGTAATTGAACCTTGAGGCCGCCTCAACTTGACTGGGGGTCATCCAGAACAAGTGAGTCAAGCGGTTTGTACCAGGTTCTTTTTCCACCTCAACAACCCAACGGGGGTCCTCCTTTTGCTTTTCGCGAAGGCGCCTCACCAATTCATGGCAATCGGTGGCAGCCTTATAGCCATGCTTATAGTACACATTAGAGATGTCCCGCGGCTCAATTTTAGCATTGCGGAAAGCATCCCCAAAATGTTTTTCCAAAAGTTCCAGGCAGGTGGAGGGAGACAAACCCAACGCACCGTGGTCCTTTATCATATCAACCCACTCGGGCTTGATACACCGCTCCTCCCGAGCTACTGCACGAGCGGAGAGTAGGTTGTGGCCTTTGTGGGTCAAGTCCAGCTTTT
Source organism: Eutreptiella sp. 'Long Island Sound 2002' (assembly GCA_964036045.1). NCBI lineage: Eukaryota > Euglenozoa > Euglenophyceae > Eutreptiales > Eutreptiaceae > Eutreptiella > Eutreptiella sp. 'Long Island Sound 2002'. Next base: position 44,370,766 of record OZ038379.1, on the reverse strand, counting down.
GCACATGCCAAGATTCCTCTCGGAATTTTAGACCAATGCGACAGGGGCACTGGAGTTTGAAATTCTTGGCCTCGGTGCTTTCATCCGGCAGTTCCTCCACAATCTCAGGCTCCGTGTCGGTTGGCTTGTCTCCAGGCTTCCGACGTTTGGTCGTCCTGTTCCTCGACTTGTCCACATCACCTCCACCACTAGCTCCCCGGGTATCCGGACGCCACTTTACCGCGTAAGGGCATTGTAGATATAGGTAATCCTTGGACGATGTGCTAGTACTCAACGGGTAGCCCAGCCTACGGCGAACCTGGAGGGGGAATAATATGAACAATGGGGGCAACCCAAGGAAAAGGGTGACACATCAACGAGATATTGCAGTAGGTTGCAATACCTCTGCTCTCACACTGTCCTTGGTCTTGCCCAAGATGTCACCAACTTTGATCAATGGCTCAACCTTGTCCTGGGCACCACCACTACTTGGGGGGCTTTCTTCAATATCTTCTTCATCATCATCACCTATATCTCCAATGTCTTCACTAGCATCGGCAACATCTTGAGCAAAATCCGACTCATCGGAGTCCGACAGCCCATTGTAATCATCTTGAGGCTCAACATCGCTCTCAACTTCATCCGCACCAACCTCCACCCTCACTTCCTCCACATCATCATCGGACTCTTCTTTAACTTTTGGCTTATAAGGTGAACTATCAGTCAAGCAATCAACATCAATGATCTTTCTTCTAATGGATGGCATAGTGACAATTCACCCCAAAATTCTGCAATTCAGAAACAGAATAAAATTTGTGTTCAGGCATGTCATCCAACAGGCAGTCACCAGTACAGACAGCTCTGATCTGGCATTTCCCCAAAAAATCTGCTCAATTTCGCTTTTTTCTGCCAGAAATCCGACCGCCGCAGACATTTCTGCGGATAAGCCCTTATCCGCAGAAAAACGCATTTCTGCGGATAACACTTGGATGGCCCTTCCGTCAGAAATCCAAGCTCCTGCTGACAATTTCGAGAAATTCGGATAGGTCTTGGCTCAGGCACGGGCATGGCGCGATGTGAAGAAGGGTCACACACTGTCGAAAAGTTCATCAGGCTCCGAGAAAACAATTCCCAGGTGATACTCCAAGTATTCTTTGAATGTGATGGTTCCGTCGGCGTCTCTGTCATACCCGCGGAAGAGCTGGTCATAGCTCTCCTGCGAATCGACCTTTTTGAAGATAGCCAAGTCCTCTGCAACCAAGCAGATGGGTTCATTCGGTGACAAAGCTGACTCCATTGACAGTCGCCGTACACCCATCGGGTGGCGCGAAACGACTTTACTTGCCACTTCCCACAAAGGGCCTTGCTGGAAGCTACAGACTGTGTGTGTGCGTGCGTGCGTGCGAGTGTCATAAAAAGCCCTAACCTGAAGTCCGATTCAGTGCGTGCGTGTGTGTGTGTGTGTGTGTGTGTGTGTGTGTGTGTGTGTGTGTGTGTGTGTGTGTGTGTGTGTGTGTGTGTGTGTGTGTGCGTGCGTGCGTGCGTGCGTGTGTGTGTGTGTGTGTGTGTGTGTGTGTGTGCATCTGTGTGTTGTGGGCAGAAGTCCATTCATGCACCAACAAAGGGCACGTCAAATATGCGAGCCTGTTACCTACCTTGTTTCCACTATCACTATGCAACGTCCATCTCTGGAACTGCAACACTCAAAAGCGAAGCAGCGAAACTTGAACTGAAGCCGAGCAAGACTGTCATCCAGTGAGGCGGGGAATGACCAATGTATTTTTTGAACTCCTTCTTGCCCATCTTGCCAGTTGGAGCCGCCTTGTGGAACAGCTTGTACATATGCTTGATTTCCTTCTCATCAAACTTTCCTTTGATGGTCTTCTTGTATTCTTCCATCTTCTCCTTTGAAATGTTCTTACCCATGTTGCTTGTATCAGATGACCGCCTGTACGCTACGTGACCGTGAGAGTAACAGGCACGACCAGAGACAACCGCGCAACGCGAGCGTGTTGCTAGTTACAGTACTGTGAAAAAAAAGTTAATTCAGTAACAGTAATCCAGACCCCCAGCGGAATCATTAAAATTCAGTACATAAACTAAGTCGTCTGTGGCCATTAAAACTTCAGTAATTGTAATTCAGTAACGGGGTTAGGCTGCCACTCTATTGACACAAATCGTCGTGGAAAATTTTCCTGATGACACAAAATTCCAGGAAAGTCCTGATGACACAAATCGCCGGCGAAGTACTGCTGCAGACAGTAAAGCTCAGCCTGCGCCGGCGCGCGCCGCTGAGCAGCGCTGGTGGCGGGATTCGAACCCGGAGCGCTGGCGCAAGCGCGTTGCGCACCGCCGACTAGGACGGGCCGGAAACGACCTCCCGATCGGCAAAGTAATATATAGATTTGTCCATATACATTCAAAATTTTTAAAAAAAGCAAAGGCCCCGGGCCAGCCCCGGGGCCTTTGTGGCTGCTTGTGGTGCCTCATGTCCTTGCAACAGGTCAATGCATGCATACGGATAGGCTTTTGAAGGTAAGAGGACATGCACATGGGACAAAGTGAGAGTTTTTGAGGGTTTGTGGTGATATGGTACCATAGTGCAACAACCAAGTCTCCAAAAGTACAGGGGGGTAACTTGGTGCCACCGGCTCCAATTTTGGTGCTATCTAGGTCAAAACTTGCGCAAAGGTGTCTACTTTCCGAAAAGCTATAGTCGGTTGGGTCCGTTTGACCCTCGTTTTGAGCTATTGGGCCGCCATTGGTGGGGGGTCACTCCAAAAATTGAGTTTTTTTACCAGTTTTCAAACACAGGTTCTTAAAAGTACCCGGGGGGTAACTTGGTGCCACCGGCTCCGATTTTGGTGCTACCTAGGTCAAAAGTTGCGCAAATGTGTCTACTTTCCGAAAAGCTATAGTTGATTGGGTCCATTTGACCCTCGTTTTGAGCTATTGGGCCGCCATTGGTGGGGGGTCACTCCAAAAATTGAGTTTTTTTACCAGTTTTCAAACACAGGTTCTTAAAAGTACCCGTGGGGTAACTTGGTGCCACCAGCTCTGATTTTGGTGCTACCTAGGTCAAAAGTTGCGCAAATGTGTCTACTTTCCAAAAAGCTATAGCTGGTTGGGTCCGTTTGACCCTCGTTCTGAGCTATTGGGCCGCCATTGGTGGGGGGTCACTCCAAAAATTGAGTTTTTTTACCAGTTTTCAAACACAGGTTCTTAAAAGTACCCGTGGGGTAACTTGGTGCCACCGGCTCCGATTTTGGTGCTACCTAGGTCAAAAGTTGCGGAAAACACTATACCTTTCAAAAAACTATGGCTCGAATGGTCCCTTTGACCAACATTTTGAGTTAGACAACCGACTTGGGTGGGGGGTAACTCCAAAAATTGAGCAACCCTACCCCTACTTTTGGGGAGATGGGGGTTGCACTGTGGTACCGTCACTCACCCACTCACTCACTCAAAGGATCAGCAATGATCTTGCATCAAGAATTGCCCAAAGAATTGGTCATCACCTGTACCTGTGCAAACAATTGCTGGTATTGTGCCCATTGGTGCGGGGTCAATTGACCCTGCCGTGCTGCATTCGCATACACATTGAGTGCAGCCGCAGCTTGCTGCAATGCAGGCAATATGGGTGACGCAATTGCATTGGCAGGGGGTGACACAGTGGCAGGCGGGGTAGGGGCGTGGGTTGGGCTTGGAGTAGGGAGAGGCGGGTGTGCGGGTACAGGGGTAGGGATTGGAGTTGGGGCAGGGGGCTCAATGGCCTCATCCAACGTACTGCACTCCATGTCCGTGTGGCTTGAACATGGTGCTTCCGATGGTGGAGCTTGAGATAGTGGGGGTTGTGAGGGTTGTTGTGTTGCCGATGGTAGAGCTTGAGGCTTGAACATGGTGCTTCCGATGGTGGAGCTTGAGATAGTGGGGGTTGTGAGGGTTGTTGGGTTGCCGATGGTGGAGCTTGAGATGGTGGGGGTTAAAATTGTGAGGGCTGTTGGGCTGCCTGCTGTGTGGCCGTGTCAGCTCGGGTTGTTGCCTTTTGGGCCTTCATTTCTGCATTTGCGATCTGCTGTGCCTTTGATTTCAACTGTGTGATTGAGCGACGCTCAACTTGATACACCTCCCCCTCAAACTCCCCCTGAGCCAAGAACACTCGCTCCCATGCAGCCGCCAACCCCTTGAAGTCACTACGATACCGCGGCAACAACAAGTTGAGCAAAGTCTCCTCACCCGATGTGTACTTCCTTTTTTTCAGAGGGACACCTAATTGCTCAAGTGTTGTTGCCGCACTACTCCTAGAAGACGGCTTCAAACTCACGTGCAACCCCTTATCCCGATACATGGAGCGGGAGGGGTCATTGTCACGGACTGCAACATTGTAATGTGCACCATGAAACGTGAGAAGAAGTGGTTCCCCCCCGAACTCCCGGCCCGTAGCATACAAGGGTGTGGTAAGTGTAGCACCCATATTTGCCGTGAATATCATGATGGGCCTTTGAAACACGGTGGCTGCTGCAAGCATCACCACGTCAGCCACATCATTGTGCCAAAAACCATCGGCACGCAACTCCTCAACTGCCCTTTCCCAATCATGTCCCGTGTAGAACGGTTCATATTCCCCCCTATTTTCCAGCAACTCGTCCGTAATGAGCTGTCTTAGTGTTGTGTGATCATGTGGCAAGAAATGGGCAATAGCACCAAATGCGCAATTGCCATCACCTTCGATGAGCATTTGCCGCAATCCATTGATAGTGCGGTCATTGAGCAAAGGCAACTGCTCCGCACTTTGTGGCATGTACCGTCTAGGTTGCCCTTGTGCGTTCCTGGCAGGCTCATCAAACAAGGAACTCACCCGAAACTCGCGTGCAATGTGTGAGCGAACACCCACCCACTTCTCCCACCAATCCGCAACCACTGGTGCATCGGCATCCTCATCAAAGGAGGGACCTTCAATGCACTCTTTCTCAACATTCTCTAGCCAATCCCAGATCTTGCCATCAATCGTCTCTGCCTCTTTGTCACCCCCCTGAAAAGAATCATCTTCCTCATCATCATCCATCAAAGCCTCCTCCGTCAATGTTTGTGGCACTTGGTTAGTCGGTAAACCAAACCTGGTAGTCTAAGTGCATGTCCGAGGAAATTCCTGGGCTCGTGGGTTAGTTGACTTCCACATGGAATGAGTGGTAGCGGCCTCCTCCCATCTTGTTGGGATTGGCATATTGCATTCCAAACAAGCAGCAAAAAGAGGGGCAAGCTTTCGCAGATGATCATGCGTGATCCCCAATTTTTCAGGGTGGGCCCATGCCTTAGTGAATTTCTTCACATTGAAGAGGTGAATGAGGTATGTTAAAACATTTTCCATGTATGGAGCGGATGCCGTGCGCATGGAGGTCAATGCATTTAACAGACGATGGAGACACTCATTCAACTGTGTGCCGGAGTAGTGCTGCGGAAATAGGCAATCGGGATGGTTGTCAAGCAGTTGTGCTACCTCTGCACGCACCTTGCTGTTGACATGATAGCCGAATGTTTTTTTCCAAAGCGAAACACGTTCCCTTACATTGTCCGGTTCAGACTCATCAAACGTTTGGGTTCTACTGGTTTCCGAGCGTACATGGTTCTTGTCTCCTGTTCCACGAAAACACATTCCGAATGCCTTGGCAGCTGTGGCCGACCCTTTTTTCTTTTTAGAGATCTCACGGACGACCCGTTGAATGGCATGGAACAAGTCCAGGCACAAGTGTGCATCGGGGAAGTATTTTTGCCACACTAAGACCTCTCCACAACATCTATCCGAGTGAACTTCCTCAACGAACATGTTCGGCCGTTGAGATAGCTCTTCAAGAAGGTCAGATGGGATGGAGGCATCCTCTAGGAATCTCCAAGCCAAAACCATGCCAAGCTCATTCAACACAAAGTATGCACTCTCAAAAAGCTTCTCATAGTGATGGTTTATTTTGACCGTACACTTTTTTGCTATTTTGAATGTGTGGTCAGCTGACAATTTGTGTGCCCCCAGTGACTTGAGGCAAGCATCATAAAAACCCTTTCCTTGGGCAGCCTCCTTGGCAATCATTGCTACCAATAGAAACTCACCTGGAGGGGCACCCCAATCACTGAATGGAAAATAAACATCAGCATGAAAAACAACTGCATTGTATCTCCCCTCGTACAACGAAGCCATTTGCTCTGCCGTGGCACTCATGCTTACACCCTTAGAGAGGCCAGTTAAAATAAGTCGAAGCACTTGCTTATGCAGGGCACTTCGTTGGAATAATATAAGGGGGAAGGCCCTTTGTAACTTGGGAGTCAATTGGCTATGAATTTCCCAAGAATGGTACGTTTTACCACAACCTACTAATACGGCCTTAACTTGGTGCCTACATGCATACCCTCGCATAAGAAGAATGCAGTTTTCTTCTAAAAGGCATGCAACCCTCCGATGCCACATGTGAACACGCAAAGGTTGTCCACAGGCGGCACAAAAGAGATGCACTTTGTATTGTGTCAATGGGTCCCACACAAAAAAGGCAGGACTCCCATTGGCACATGTTGTTACCATTCTTCCCCACAAACTTTGGGTGTTCTTGATCACACCCTTTTCGTAACTGGTGAAGTAGGGTGGGTCCTTTTTGGATCCACCTTTGGCTCCCCGTACTTCTGGTGACATCCATAGCCATATGTAGAATAGCAGCAATAGTTGCATTTTCATCATGCCTGAAAAATGGTGCATGATGTGTAGAACTATTCATTTCGACTGATGTAATGTAACGTCAACGGTCAAATGCTACAATTTTCACAGATTTACATACCTGTGATACCCAAGTCAAATACTGATACACAGTATGGTGAGCATAACCTGGCATACCAAGAATACCCCCCCAAAACAGCCATTTTGGCACATGTACCTAGTCATTCCGTGTGCCCATGGGATATAAAAAAATGAGTTTAGCACCCTGAAAATAGGGGGGGGGGTCAAAAAACCAGAAAGCCAATTCCATACACCCACACCTGTGTGTGGCAATCTACACTTTTTGAGGTATTTGTCAGTATACTCGAGGTATTGAAGAAGTATTCTTGCCGTATACTTCGGAGTATACGGCCGTATACTCAGAAGTATACGGCCGTATACTTGGAGTATACGGGGACTTTCTGCCTCCCACCCATGCCACCATTCTCATCACCTACCCCCCCCCTTGCATTTACTCATGACCCTGCAACCCCCAAACACATTGTACACACAAAAGAGCACCATATGAGCAAAGCAGAAGACCACAAGAAGCAACCTTGTTTGATGTCCCATCCGAAATGTCAAATGTGATCCACTTCCCCATGTTATTTATACCTAATATGCACACTTACGCATATTGCACATCACATGATATATACCTACATGTGCTTTGGTGCACGATGCTTCTTCCGCCTGCGTTGCATGCCAAACTTGATCCCCTCTCTACCCAAACCCTTTTCCCCAAACCACAACCGGATGCCCCAATCAAGGGCATCCAGGTGCAGAGCATGCCTTAGTCCCCATCGGGTGACATAAGGCTTGCTCAGCTTCCACCCTTGAAAACAATGGCGGATGTCCATTTTAAAACTTTTGTTCCTCCATTCCGTGGGAATGGAGGAAAACTTAATAAAATTCCCCCACCTTTGGAGGTGTGCCCCACTGTGGCACATCACCCAATGCACCCAAACCGGAACACTCCACCCCAATGTCCCCCATGCCTTGGTGAATTGTGTAACCATGGATGCATAACGTTGGCGTTGATCCATGGGAACAGGACCCACATGGCGCCAAATCTTTTGCATGTAGTAACAGGCCTGCAACATGAGGTGCAGGACGGCACTGGTTTTGAGCCACCTGTTGCCCTCCCACTTCACAACATGGGTACAATACATTGCAACAATGCGCACCAACTCGTCGTGCAACTCAGGTGTTTCGGTCCCCCACCAGGTGGATCCATTGGTGCTTGGCACATTCCACCTTTTTTGCCGAGAAATGGAGGAACATTTTTCAGTTTTCCTCCATCCCAACGGAGTATCGGCATGGGCCTTACAAAAGGAGGCTCAAAAATTGTTTTAAGGGTTGGTCCTTGGTGAGGCGAAGTGTGTCCCTCCGCCACATGCACCATTGCATGTCCATGAACGCCCTGGAGCAAGGGCTTTTGGGACTAGAGGCAGCCAAGGCCTCAGACATTGATGACTTTGTATGAAAAACGACCACACATGCTTTGTGCCAAGTGTTTTGTGTTGTTTGTCCTAGGGAGGGAGGGATGAGGGGTGCGCGATAACTACACGCGATAACTGCGCGATAACTGAGTTATCGCGCGATAACTAGCGCGATAACTAGTTAGAGCAAGGTGCTCTAACTGCGTTCTAACTCTGTTCTAACTGTGCTCTAACTCTTTGACCCACCCCAAAAAAACCACCCCTACAATGAGGGTTATGTGGGGAAAGAAAGGGGATGGGGGGTTTTTGAGGGTGCTGAATCCATTTTTTTAGGCGGTTTGCCCCAAAATTGAGGGTAGGTGGGTGTTCCAGAAATTGCGTTCTAACTAGGGGTTCCGCACCACGCCCTAGAATGCTGCATCCCACGGCGTGCAACTCAGGTTTTTCGAAAAAAAGACGGGAGGCGTTAATGTCGAGAGTGTGTTCCTTGTCTTTCGAGGGAGCACACGTCACTCTCTCAGCCACAGGGATGTGCTTTGCTTCTTGCCGGAGGTTAGAAATGAAATGGGACACGGCCCTTAGAGCTCCTGGTGAACCCCATGTGCGGGCGCTGTCCTTGAGACGTTTCCCAATGCCTGTCCCCACCCTTGCACAACAATGTGCCACATCTCCAACATTGCGGACAGAAGGGATGCAAGACATAAGGGTCCCAATGCGAGGAAGGACTGGAAAATCTGCAATTGCAAACAAATAGGCTTGAAATTGGTCATACTTGAGATTGCAATTCCAACATTTCCCACACGAACCCTACATCATGACTTTCCCATCCCCACTTTTAAAACACAATAATTTTTTGGGACTACCCCCAATTTCTATGCCGCCCTCGGCTTCAAGTTTTTTGACTTGGTCATTCAATTTCCCCACGGCATCCATCCTTTGCAGATGGGCCATATCGTCCCCCCTATCAAAAACCCACCATGAGGCCCATGCCTGACCATCATGGTGTGCCCCCCTATCCTCCCATAGGTCCACAAACACGTCACAACGTGTGGCACTGGCATTATGAAAAACAGTGGCATCAGAACAGATTACAACAGCCAAATATGTATTCTCCTCATACTTCCGAATGCTGTCTTCGGCATGGGCACATGCAACCATGGTGGTGACAATATCATGCAATTCCACCACCCCACATGTCTGGGTGCCCCCTTTAGTGGCCACCTCCAAAACCCTCCCCTTTGATAGGTAAGGTGTGAGGGTCTTACACATTGCCATCACATGGTCCCAAGTGCATGTGGTCCTCATGCAACCCTTCAATGCCCGGATGGAAAGGTGTTGCCGCCGCATCCATCGGAGTAGGTTAATTGCCTCCTTGTCGGCCACATCCACCTCACCATCTTTTAAAATAATCATGAGGCCTTGGGCATGGGGTCCCAAAAGTACATCGTCACCAAGCAATGTTGGTGCTACGGATTGCATCCCCGAACGTCTTTGCCGTTGCCCTCTTTCCCCGCAATCCTATTGTAAAAAAAACAGGGTGGGCCATAGCATGTGAAAAAAATAGGGTGCTGGCGTTGACGTTTGTGGATGCAGAGCACATACTGCATAGGGGGTCAAATGCCGGCGTTTGATTCCCTCACAAAAATTTTGAATGCTCTCCAAACAGAGCCCCTTCTCGTTCGGATGGGCATTTGCAAACATATTGCTTACAATAATTGCTGTGGACAGATGTGCCGGGCATATGTGGGCCGGTTGCCCCGCGAAACCGTGCGCAGAGGCGCATGCAACAGGCGCACAGCATGTACGATTCAGCACAAATCTTTCGCCGTATACTTCGAGTATACGGCCGTATACTTCCAGGTGTACGGCCGTATACTCGGAGGTATACGGCCGTATACTGGTAGTATACGGTGCTCACTAGTGGCCCCAAGGACGAAAGCCATAGGCCAATAACTCATCAACAGACTCATTGGGGAGGTAATCTGTGTTGCACCCATTGTAGAAAACAATGGCATAGCGCTCCCCCCTCCATCGGGCAGGCCCGTGGTGGGCTTTGGAGTTGAAAACCACACCCGGCTAGCCCTTGTAGGCCTTTGCATCAACAACACCACCTCCATGCACATTGTAACTACGAAGCCAACCCCAGATATTGTACATTCGCCAACTCCTGGTCAACTCCATGTCGAGAGCATTCAACTTGCTTGTACTTGTGCACTGTGTTGTTGCTCCGCCTTGTGCATGAAATGTGAGGAACTATTGATATTTTACAGCTTTTGGTTGCGTTGCTTTGTTGATATGTTGCAATATGTGGGTTTTTTGGGTCGAAGCCAATTTTTTGGAAGCCAAGTCAAAGTTGGCGCGCCAACTTGGCACTTGGCGCGCGCCAACTGCATAGTTGGCGCGCCAACTGCCAAGTTGGCGCGCCAACTTGGCGCGCCACACATAGGATTTTATGACGTTCAATAATCCCGAAACCCGTTGACACACAAGTTGAGTGTCTCAACGTGTGTCTCAACTTCACCACAGCTGCAGCTGTGACAATTTGAGGAACACCTTGACTATAATTATTAAAATAAACTGAAAATGAACTGAGTTGATGTGCAGTTACGCTGTCGTGCACTGTCAAAATCAATTTTGCGCTAGACTGTTTTCCCTTTCAGTTTGGCCCAAACGGTGAGGCACAAGTTGAGTGTCTCAACGTGTGTCTCAACTTCACCACCATTTGAGGAGCAGCTTGACGATAAGTATTGAAAGTCTGCATCAACCTGAAAGCCAATGCGATCACCACCCTCTTCAATGCGATAGATGTACTTTCCGTCCGTTGTGAGTTCTGAGTTTAATTTTATCACGGCCGCCAACGCCTGCAATGCATCACGGATTTTCTTCCCATCTGTTTTTGTCAATGCAGCAACACCAGTGCACACTTCTGACCAGGAGTGACTTTTTTGTTTCCAAATTACCCCACAAAGGGAGGAGACCAGTTCTTCTGCCCGTTCTCGTGTTACAGTGAATCGCACTTGCTTCTTTTGACTTGGATCTTCATCATCTGATGACTCCTCCTCATCACTGTTGGCGAACATTGGACCTGCAGGAGTAACAGTAATTGAGATGCAAATTGAGACGCACAACTTGCGCGTCAACTTTCGACCCACTTGCAACACACTTTTGGTACGCTCGCTGCTCTTATACTGCGACAGTGAACAGTGATCAGTGTGCAGTGAACAAGGAACAGTGAACGGACAATGAAGCGCACTGTGGGACATAATATTCACAGTAAGCATTGAAACGCAAATTGAGACGCACAACTTGCGCGTCAACCTTCAACACACTTTGAACACACTTTCACTTCGTTCATGAGCTTCTCCAGCGCCGCAGGGTTGGTACCATACAGTACGTGTACCGTTCGGTATCGATACCATACAGTACTCCGGTGTCCTGTATGGTATCGCCTAGCCCCAATGAAGACCCAGTAGGCACCACTAAATGTCCGCTGAATCCTTGGTTTTACGATGTATTTGAGCTGATTCCAACAACCAAACTTTTGTCCCAAAAACACCAGAAAATTTCAACAAATATTTGTTACCACAGACCTGCTTTTAAATGTTTCTCAAAACACCCTGCAAATGATTCACACCTTAAATTGTTTGCTTCCCTTTTATGCACTACCCTGCCTGCAGTTCAGCCAAAAAGACAATGTTTCTTAAAACACCGTGCAAATGACTTTTCAGCTCTACCCTGTCTTGCCCTGCAACTCAGACACAAAGAATACTTTAACGTCGACTTTACTGCACACTGTCTTCTTCCTGGTCCACCGCTAAGCGTGGGCCTTGAAAGAGGGGTCCCAGGATTCAACAGAGCTAAACAAAGGCAAGGCTACACATCAGGATATCAATACACACATGCATGCCACGCCTCAGGGTTGATGGAGGCACAGAGGCCAAAGTCAAATTTACAGATCCACTCATTGCATGTGAATGACAGGCACACGCACGTGACACACACTGAAAACAAGACTTCTGGCGAATACAACTGGAGGCAGACGACGCTTATTTACCTTGGCGCTTGGGCGCAGCGCGGAGGTCGCCCCAGGCTGTGCTGTGTCGCCCTGACTTCACGCGTCGCCCTGACTTCACGCGCCGTGCGCGCAGTGCTGCTTCGCTCTGATTCTACGCTCAGTGCTGCTTCGCCTTGACTTCACGCGCAGTGCTGCTTCGCCTTGACTTTACGCGCAGTGCTGCTTCGCCTTGAAGTCCCGCGCAGTGTGCGCAGGGCTGCTTCGCCCTGATTCTATGCCCATAGCTGAGGCTTGCACGTTGGTGGACGCATCACTGGAGCATGAGGCTTGCGCTTGCACAGGGAGAGGTTTGAGGTTTGAGGTTTGATTTTGCGGGTACTAGACGCCTTTCGGCCCCGGGGGGCCACCTGGTCGGGCCAGGTGATATCCTCCCCACCGGGCCCTAGTGGGGGGCCCTCCAAGACGCACCTCCTGCCTGGTGGCGGAGTCCCCAGGGTTCACAGAGCTCGGTGCCCCGTCCTTCCCCGGCGTTCCCGTTTCGCCACTCCTCGGTCAGTGCATCAATTCGCAGCCGTGGCTGCGGGCGCTTACCCACTGCGTCGCCCCCCTAATGCGTGGTCGCCCGGGGCGCCGGCGCCGCCGGGCCCGTGCTACTGGCTTGTCGCCAGTGGGACCCCCTTGGGCTGGCGCGGAGGCTGCCTAGCCTAGGGGTTGGGGCGTGGCGCTGTGCGCCACTACTGCCTTGGCGGGTGCAGTGTCCCGTCTGTGTGTGCGCGGCGCTCGCGGCCGGTTCGGGGGGGGTTCGGGCCGGTACCTGGTGTTGTGTCTCTCCTGTTTCCCCCTTCCCGCCCCGCGTGTTCCGCGCTGCGTGTGGCGGGCCGTCCCGTCCGGGTGTCCCTTACCCTCGCTCGCTGGTACGCCATTCCATGCGGTCTGTGCGTCCCGCGCGCTCGGTTCGGTTGCCCCTTCCGGTTGTCCCCGCGTGTCCTTTTCGTGTGTGTGCGCTCGCGCTCTCGCGGTGTCCGCTCCCCCCCCCGCTGGGTGGTGTGGCGCGCGCATCTCGCGTGGTCCCGGCACTGGGCGCTGGTAGGGCCGTTCTACGTGGTCCGTGCCCCTCCGCGTGTCCTGCCCCGGTCCCGTGCTCCGTCTGGCGTGCTTGGGGGGGGGCGGTCCGGTCCCGGTTCCCCCCTACTTGGCTTGGGGTTGTGGGGGCGGCGGCCCCTGGCCGCCCGTCCTCTGGAGCGGGCAGCCAGGGTCCCGCGTCCCGCGTGTCCCGGGTGCGGTCGATGCGGGCGTGTGGACCCAGCACCGGCCCCACAGCGTGCGCCCTTGCGGGCCGGCGTTGTTCGCTGTGGGGGTGGCGGAAGGGCGTCCCCGGGGGGGGTGCCTTCCGCCGTTGTGAGGGGCGCCTGGTGTCAGGCGCTGTCCCTCCCCCGACCGCCCGTCCTCCGGAGCGGGCAGCCAGGGTTCCGCGACCCGTGTGTCCCGGGTGCGGTCGATGCGGGCGTGTGGACCCAGCACCGGCCCCACAGCGTGCGCCCTTGCGGGCCGGCGTTGCTCGCTGTGGGGGTGGCGGAAGGGCGTCCCCGGGGGGGGTGCCTTCCACCGTTGTGAGGGGCGCCTGGTGTCAGGCGCTGTCCCTCCCCCGGCCGCCCGTCCCCTGGAGCGGGCAGCCAGGGTTCCGCGACCCGTGTGTCCCGGGTGCGGTCGATGCGGGCGTGTGGACCCAGCACCGGCCCCACAGCGTGCGCCCTTGCGGGCCGGCGTTGCTCGCTGTGGGGGTGGCGGAAGGGCGTCCCCGGGGGGGGTGCCTTCCACCGTGTTGCAAGGGGCGCCTGGTGTCAGGCGCTGTCCCTCCCCCGACCGCCCGTCCTCTGGAGCGGGCGGCCGGGGTTCCGCGACCCGTGTGTCCCGGGACCGGTCGATGCGGGCGTGTGAGCCCAGCACCGGCGACCCAGCGTGCGCCCTTGCGGGCCGGTGTTGCTCGCTGTGGGGGTGGTGGAAGGGCGTCCCCGGGGGGGGGGCCTTCCACCGTTGTGTGGGGCGCCTGGTGTCAGACGCTGTTCCTCCCCCGGCCGCCCGTCCTCTGGAGCGGGCAGCCAGTGTCCCGCGTCCCGCCCGTCCCGGGTGCGGTCGATGCGGGCGTGTGGACCCAGCACCGGCCCCACAGCGTGCGCCCTGGCGGGCCGGCGTTGTTCGCTGTGGGGGTGGCGGAGGGGCGTCCCCGGGGGGGGGGTGCCTTCCGCCGCTGTGAGGGGCGCCTGGTGTCAGGCGCTGTCCCTCCCCCGACCGCCCGTCCTCCGGAGCGGGCAGCCAGGGTTCCGCGACCCGTGTGTCCCGGGTGCGGTCGATGCGGGCGTGTGGACCCAGCACCGGCCCCACAGCGTGCGCCCTTGCGGGCCGGCGTTGCTCGCTGTGGGGGTGGCGGAAGGGCGTCCCCGGGGGGGGTGCCTTCCACCGTTGTGAGGGGCGCCTGGTGTCAGGGGCTGTCCCTCACCCGGCCGCCCGTCCTCTGGAGCGGGCAGCCAGGGTCCCGCGTCCCGCGTGTCCCGGGTGCGGTCGATGCGGGCGTGTGGACCCAGCACCGGCCCCACAGCGTGCGCCCTTGCGGGCCGGCGTTGTTCGCTGTGGGGTTGGCGGAGGGGCGTCCCCGGGGGGGGACTGCCTTCCACCGTTGTGAGGGGCGCCTGGTGTCAGGCGCTGTCCCTCCCCCGGCCGCCCGTCCTCTGGAGCGGGCAGCCAGGGTTCCGCGACCCGTGTGTCCCGGGTGCGGTCGATGCGGGCGTGTGGACCCACTACCGGCCCCACAGCGTGTGCCGTTGCGGGCCGGCGTTGCTCGCTGTGGGGGTGGCGGAAGGGCGTCCCCGGGGGGGGTGCCTTCCACTGTTGTGAGGGGCGCCTCGTGTCAGGCGCTGTCCCTCCCCCGGCCGCCCGTCCTCTTGAGCGGGCAGCCAGGGTTCCGCGACCCGTGTGTCCCGGGTGCGGTCGATGCGGGCGTGTGGACCCAGCACCGGCCCGACAGCGTGCGCCCCTGCGGGCCGGCGTTGCTCGCTGTGGGGGTGGCGGAAGGGCGTCCCCGGGGGGGGGTGCCTTCCACCGTTGTGAGGGGCGCCTGGTGTCAGGCGCTGTCCCTCCCCCGGCCGCCCGTCCTCTGGATCGGGCACCCTGGGTTCCGCCACCCGTGTTTCCCGGGTGCGGTCGATGCGGGCGTGTGGACCCAGCACCGGCCCCACAGCGTGCGCCCCTGCGGGCCGGCGTTGCTCGCTGTGGGGGTGGCGGAAGGGCATCCCCGGGGGGGGGTGCCTTCCACCGTTGTGAGGGGCGCCTGGTGTCAGGCGCTGTCCCTCCCCCGGCCGCCCGTCCTCTGGAGCGGGCAGCCAGGGTTCCGTTGTGCGTGCTCTGCTTGGCCGGGTCGGGCGGGCACGCCTCCCGGGCGCGTTCTGGTGCGCCTCCCCTTTTCCTTTGGCCGCTTTGTCTTTCTGCTTTGCTTGGCCCCCTCCGGGCTGGGGTTGCCCCCCTCTCTCTCGCTGCCCTTGCCGTTCCTCTTTGCCTTGGCGCTGTGCTTTGGTTCTTTTTCTCGGCCTCCCGCTGCCTGGCTCTTCGTGCGCTCGCGCCTAGTTTGTGTCTCCTGCTTGGCCGTTGGCTGCTCTTTGGTGGTTTCTCCCCCCACCTCCTCCCTTTCTGTGTCTCGCTGTTTTCGTCGCTCCTGCTTGGTGCCTTGGTGTTGTTTTTTTTTTCTTTTCTTTTTTTTTTTTTTTTTTTGTTTCTCCCCTTGTGCGCCCCCGTTGTCTCCGGCTTTCTCTTGTTTCCGGCCCCGGGTGCCCTGGGCCTCGGCGCTGTGCGTTTTTTGCTCTGTTGGCCTTCCGCCTCTCGGCTCTCCGTGCGCTTGTCCCTGTTTCGTGCTTTCCGCCTGGCTGGTGGTTGCTCCCCGTCGGTTGCTGCCCGCACCCCCCCCCCCTTTTTGTCTCGCGGTTTTCGTCGCTGCCGCTCGGTGCTGTGTGCCGTGTGCTGTGTTGTGCTGTGCGTCCCTGGGTGCGGTGCTGCGCCGCGCTGCTGCGCGTTGTGTTCTCCGGTGTTGTGCTGTTCTGTGCTGTGTTGTGCTCCTTGGGTGCTGCTGCTTGTTGCGCCGTGCCCTCTGGCGCTGCCCGTTGCCCTGGGGCCTTGTGCTCTGCGGCGCTGCGTTTTGCGGTGTTCCCGCGTGCTGTGTGTGTTTTGTCGTGGCGCGGTGGTGCGTGCTGTTGTTCGCCGCTCTGCTTTGTGCTGTGTGTGTCCCGGGGGGCTGTGCTGTGCGTTCCCTGTCCTCTCCGCTCTGTGCGGTGCCGTGCTTCGCTGTGCTGGTGCGCTCGCGTTGTGCTGTTCGTGTGGTGCGTGCTGTTGCTGGCGCCCGGTGCTGTGATGTGCCGTGGTGCGGTGCTGGGTCTGCTGGCCCGTGGTTGTCTGCTGGTGGCGTGTTTCGGTGTCGGTGTCCCTGTTTGGCCGCGTGGTCTGTTTCCCTGCGGTTGGTGTGGTTTGCTGTGGTGCCCTGCTTTCCTGTGTCGTGTTCTGTGGTGCTGTGCTGTAGCGTGGTGCTGTGCTGTTGTGCTCTGCTGTCGTGTTGCGGTGCTGTTGGGGCTTGCTTTGCCTTCCTGTGGGCTGTCGTGCTGTGCTGTGTTGTGCTGTTGGTTGGCTGTGCTGTTTTTTGCCCGGCGGTGGTGGCTGCGTGCTGTGGTGCTCTTCTCCTCGTGCTGTGCGTTCCCTGTCTTCTCCGCTCTGTGCGCTGCGGTGCCTTGTTGTGCTGGCTGTGGTGCCCTGCTTCCCTGTGTCGTGTGCTGTGGCGCTGTGCCGTCGTGTGGTGCTGTGCTGTCGTGCTCTGCTGTCGTTTTGCGGTGCTGTTTGTGCTTGCCTTGCCCTCCTGCGGCCCGTCGTGCGGCGCCAGTGTCGTCTGCGCTGTTGTTGGTGCCTCGTGCTGTGGCGTGTCCCTGTGCGTTGTGGTGTCTCCCTGGGCGTTCTGCGGTGTGGTGGTGCTGCTCTGGTGTGTCGTGGTGTCTTGCTGTGCTGTGCGTTGTCCTCTGGTGTCCTGCCCCCTGTGCCGTGTCCTGCGGTGCCGTGCCGCCTTGCTGGGTTTGTTTCTTGCGTGGGTGTGGTTGTACCTACTTGAAAAACCGCTGCAAAATTTCGTAAAATATTTCTCCCCCCCCCCCTTTTTTTTTCTTTTTTTTTTCGCTTTTGAAAATAAAATAAAATTATACACGACCCAACACACTCGCGTGCAGCAAGACCATGTTCGCTGCTGTGCCTTACGTGCTACCCGTCGTTCTTGCACAGGGAGAGGGGCTGAGGCCCGAACATACACGCCGCTCGTCAGTAGGGTGGTCATCACGCTGATCGCTGCAAGCTTCGGCGACGGGTTGCCTCAATGGGGCTTGGCGTCGGTGGAACTTTTCTGACGCGGTTTTGAAGGGGTCTCCCAACTTCTTTTCCCCCACTCCTTTGACGTCTTCGTGTTTTCTGGCACAGGAAGCACCAGCAGCAGCAAATTGGTACCGCACACGCCTATTTGTAGTTCCGCAGCTTCACTCATCAGTTCTCCCCCTTCTGACAAGCTCGCATGGCCAAAAAGTTCCATGGCCTTTGCCGCCCATGACACCACTGAGCTAAAAGCAAAATACAGAGATGCAATGTGCATAAATCCAAAATTAATAATACAAACATGTGAAAAGCCTAAAAAATACGATTCAAGACTAAAAGTGGTGCCGTAATGCATAATAATGCTAATTACCAACATCGGTAGTAAACTTTCGATCCAGCAGCGTGTTTTTCGCAATATTTCAATTCATCTGGCAATTTTCCGTCTAGCGTGCGCGCGTGCTGCAATGCGGTGCCTGTCTGCGGCACCATCTCAATACCGCACGTGCTGTGCGGTATTAATACCAGACGGTACGCGTTCGCGGACGGTACGCGTTCATGAACGGCGTACGGTACCAACCCTGCAGCGCTGCCTTCGCTGTTGTGCTCGGTGCTGTCGCTGCCGTCGCCGCTTTCCTCATCTTCCTCCGACGACTTGCGCCCTGCTTGGTGTCGGGCTTGCTTGCCTGATGTGTCACGCTGATGCGCTGATGACTCTGATGCGCTGATGCTTCTTGATTTGACTTTACCTTGTAGATCAAGAACATGTCCCAGGCTGTACCAAAGGAGCCAGTACTGTCTATTCAGGCACACACCTTGGGCCATGAGCCGGCCTAGCTTCTGACTGTCATCACGCTTGGAGTCGTCCAGGGCACTGTCATCCAAAACACTGTCGTTCTCACTGTCGGCCCGCTGAGATGAGTACAATGCAGCGAAAATGACGGTACAGACAATGGCAGTTGTGAAACAAAAATGATTACAAACATACTTTTCTTTTTGACATGTTTCAAAAGCCGTAAAAAGACTTCATTTGAGTCTCAATCTTCATTTCTCCAGGTGCCCCCGGTGAATTCCGGCAAATTTTCCAGTACTGGCGGTTGGTTACTGTACTGAATTAACGTGACCTGAAACACAAACTATGCTGATTGGGCGGAGATGAACCGCAAAACACTCAAATTTGAGGTTGAAATTGATTTTGACAGTCAACGACAGCATTACCGCACATCGACGCCGTACGTATAGTCAAGGTGCTCCTCAAATTGTCACAGCTGCAGCTGTGGTGAAGTTGAGACACACGTTGAGACACTCAACTTGTGTGTCAATGGGTTTCGGGATAATTGGACGTCATAAAATCCTATGTGCAACTCTTGAGTTGGCGCGCGCCAACTCCCGTTTTGGCGCGCGCCAACTGCCCCATTCTTCCTCTTCCTTTGCACCCTTTATGCATTCCCTTTACCTTCTAGGCATTTCACTTCCAACCGCATCGGGGTCCCTTGCATGGGACTATGGAGCACTCCACCTGTTTCAATACAGATATCCCCACCACTATGCGCCCCGCCAACGCAGATGGCGGAAAGCGGAGAAGGATCCCTCATATGGCGATGGCCCGGCATTCTTTGTGAAGTATCGCATTATACCACTTGAATGGTGGTCCAATGGAACCACCTTGGAAAATTCGCATGCGCATGTGCATTTGAAAGGCAAATTAGCTCCCTTTGCCTTTCATTGCCGCTGCACAAGCGCGCACGGCGCCAATCCTTTCCCTGCCTGCGTGTCCCTGTAGCCCCAAACTGCACATTGTGCACTTGTACACCAAAGATGTGCACCTTGCGGTACACCAACTCTCGGCATAAAGCTGCAAGGGTGGGGTTGGATGGGGGTGGTCATTGCGGCTTTGGGGGCAGGCCACGTGCTGGCGAGGCGGACTGACTGCCCTGACTCCCACTGCCCTGACTCCCAGACCCTTGGGGTGGAGGTGCACTCCGTGTGACACTATGGGCCAGGATGGACCTCGCCCACTCCTCGTTGGCCTTGGCCGCTTGGATTTGCGTCTCCAACTCCTTGGCCTTGAGGTGCCAGTCATGGGCACTTGTGGTGGCATCGGCCATTCTGGTCTCTAGGTCCGCAATCCTCTTGTCCTTGGCTTCACCCTCAGCATGGGCAACCTTCAGCTCCTCCTTGAGGCAGGCATTGGCCTCCCTCAAGGAGGTCAGGGCAGTCCGGCTGAACTCCCCGATGTCTCGGGAGATGTTCAGCCGGGACTTCCCCAAGCCCGCCACAACACCGCTGACATGTGCTGGGCACATCGAGGTCCCTGCGGCCCTGCATGTGCCACGGCGGGCAGCTGCTTCAATCCCCCCCACCCCCCCAAACCCCTCAAGCCCCCCCGAGCCAACAGCAACAGCAGCAGCACCAGACCCGGAAGGCTTGGGGGCCTTCTGGGTGGGGATGGGTGCAGGGGTGGCCCTTGGCTCAGCGGGCTCATCATGAGCCCGCTTCAGCCCCCTCCCCCCAGGCCGTTTCCCCGCCCTCGAGCCCAACTCCGCCTGGAGGGCGAGGGAGTGCTCAACGGGGACAGGCTCCCCCCCAAAACTTTGGAGCACCATAATGGAGTCCGAAATGCTCCATTTTCCCACCGTGGTGCTAAAAAAGACCCGTACCTTCCCGGACCTCTTGCTCCAAACCGCAGCCCCCCAAATGGCCTCCACAACCCCCCCCCCCCTTTCCGACATTCGCCAATACCCTAATGGGCAGGCGAATGTCGTAAAGTGCACCACTAGCACGGACATTCAATCGGGAATAGTATCCCGTGTCCTTGCCAGTGGTGCAGGCCAGGTCAGAGGGTACACTGGCAACATCCCCCCGACCCACAGGAATGGGGTCCACGTACTCCCGACTGGAGATCACTTGCCCTGCGGCAGCCTTTGGCGCCACCAACTCCACCTGGGGCTCGGCCACCACGTAATCGGTGATGCTCCGCAGTGGCCAGGGATCATACTGGACCTGAATGGGAAGAAAGGGTGGAATTATAACAAAGAACTAGGCAAAATGGATTGAAATTGGCAACAAATACTATGAGTATACGGCCGTATACCTCCGAGTATACGGCCGTATACCTCGGAGTATACGGCCGTATACTCAAAATGGGTGGGCAGGTATACGGCCGTATACTCGCGGTATACGGCCGTATACGGGGAGTATACGGCTGTATACCGTGGGTATACGGCCGTATACACAAGGTATACGGCCGTATTTCAAGACCATGGCACTGGGTGGGTGACAGGTATGCATGCTACACTTGCAAACGAAACGTTCCTGGTTCAAACCCCACTGCCCTCAAACATGCAAAAACATGTGTAGGCCATTGAAGAATCCTGGGAAGAAGTTGAAGAGGTTGATGATCAATTCAATTCAACTCAACCTGAAGAACTGCAACCATATAGGGAGGCGCTGAAGACAGGCCAAACGGAAAAACCCACCAGTGACCCTACCTTTTGCGATAAACGGAACTTAATGAATAACAACAACACAGTTCAACCCATGCCGGGATCCCACATATACCCGATTGCAGATGCACCACAGCTCTTGCTTCTCCTCTTCCTCCTCCTCCACGTCCTCATCTTCTTCTCCGGCCTTCTGCTTGCCCTTCCTTGACTTTGTCTTGGGCTTTTGCTTGGACTTCTTCTTCCTCGAAACTGTCTTGAATGGCCACCACTTCACCCAACCATAGCTCTCCGCCAGTGCAACATCCATGAGGTGGTGCTTGTGCCCAAGTGCAAACCAATGCGAAACCCCGTCAATTGTGGTATCGGTGGACTCCAAAGCAACACCACCAATCAAACCCCGCGAAACCACCAATGAACCAGGGGGACAAGCAAGGAAAGTGCCATCCGAGCCCACAGAAGGCAAGGGGTTAGCATGCATTTGCCGCAATGGGCACTCCTCATATGAAGCGTGACCCTCAACCCCAACTCGAAGGGGTGCAAAAAAAGTAGCCCCATCAACGGGCATGTAGAACTGCAGTGGGGCCCGACAACGACCCCATGCAACACCACTGTGTTGCGTCATTGTCTCTGACACCCTGATTCCAAGCGCCTTCCGCACAGGCACCACACTGCCCCTCCACGGCCCGGGTGGCACACAATGGCACGTTACCACAGGTAACACAAAAAACTGTCGTAGCATCACTCACATCCAACAACACCTCACAACCAACTGCACCGGAAGTGGCATGAGGGCCTTGAGACCCTTCGGGGGATGCAGCCGCTTTGCCGGCCCAAGGGGGAACAACAACAGGGCAAGTGTTGTTGTAGTCCAACCTGGAGGTACCAACCGAAATGAAACCAAAAACACGGGGCCGATGGGGGTTTGTGGTAGGGCAAATACCTCCGTGATGCACAGTCAGTGCATTGCCCAACCAAACATCCCCGATGTCCAACGGGGCTATTGGGGCCACCACCCAAGGGTCGGGGAGGCCCGTGTGGGATGCAACCACAAAATCCCCAGCACAACCATCATCGGGTGTGGGGGAGAACATCGGAAACAAGCAAATAAGTTGGTGTTGGTCCGGGCCGGCAACATAGCTGAGGTTAATGTCACGGTGCCAACACTGTTTTGTTTCCACATCCACTGTACCGGCCTTCACCACAATAAAGGTGGTAACATTCACGACCCCACACTTCCAACGCAAATGAGTCTCCAAGTGGGGTATGAGGACCTCCCTTGCAGAACTGTACATTGCACCCCCCTCCGGTGGAGTCATTGTGCGGCGGGTGTCACTGTCCCCTGCACGAGTCTCGGCGGGCCAATCCTCATTAAAAATATTGAGCCCCGCATCTGCCCTAAGTTCCCCATACTCATCCTGAAGCTTGTCCATTCAATTGACAGAAATGAAGCCAGATTGGAAAGCATGGCCCCATTGGGGCAATTCCTTGAGGTCGTCGACATGATGATGATCGACGACGTCAACGGGGATGGAGACACGATGGTGTTCAACACCAAAAAGGGGGGTGGTGGTGAGGGGGAAGAAAAGAGAGGGGTGCATCCCAGTACCCTTGTACCAGGCGGGGAGGGTGTGGCCCTCCAAATCAGCATGCCAGGACCATGGCGATTGGAAGTGGAGGGAGTAGAGGGGGGCGGTGTCCTCCCAATGCCCCCGCTGCACTGCTGGGCCTTGCACTCCCATTTGCGCCAGCCAGCGGCCACGTCCCCCGAGACATGAATCCCCGGAGAGCCATATTGCATCTCCCATTCCCTCACATACAAACTCATCCCCCTATTGGGCCCCCAACAGCTTTTTTTAACATTTTCCACGACAGCGCGGGCATCCGACTGCTGGAGCTGCAACACAATAGCTTGCAGATTAGGGTTGTTGTCAAACAACGACAACAACCTGCGTGCGCGCAATGGTGCATTTTTTCCATAGTGCGCGCAAATTTTCAAAAATATGACCTTCATAGCGCGCCTACTGCGCGCGCTCTACCGTGCTATATTGTCCCGTTTTTCAAATTTTTCAAAACCGGAAAATGTTCCAAAACCATGCTTTTTTCAGTGTCCTGCATTTCTCAAAAACCCCTTGCTTTTCAAAAACATTCCCTGTTGCTCATCCAACCCAAGACACATGCAAAAATACTGTCTGAAAGGTCTGAAAAGTGTGCAACAGTACAGGTCCTCACAGGCACAGACGGTGTAGCGCGCGCAACATATTTAGAGCGCGCGCTATGGACCTTACGGCGCGCGCTATACCAGGTATAGCAGTATAGCGCGCGCTGTCATTCAGTGATCTCCTTAATGGTTTGGACCACCACTTCAGCCTCCCACTCCTTCTCCCATTCGGGTCTGTGGTCTTCTGCCCCAGTGGTAGCTGGGGCTGCATCCCCTTCTTCTTGTGGGCTTGGGTCGCCTTCTGGGGTTGCTCCTTCTGGTGCCTCTTCTTCTTTCGGGGCTGCTCCTTCTCCTTCTTGTGGCGCGGCCGCTGGTGCCTCTTCTTCTTGTGGTGGGGCTGGTGCGTCGTCTTCTTGTGCTGCTGCTGCTGCTGGGGCTGGTGCCTCTTCTTCTTGTGCAGCCCCTGCTGGTGCTTCTGCTGGTGCTGCAGCTTCGGCAGGTCCCTTTTCTTCTTGTGGGGGGGCTCGTGGCTGGGCTGGTGGGTCTCCTTGGGGCTTCTTCTTCTTTGGGGTTGGTGGCTTGGACGGGGACATCCTCATGGTCTTTGGGTCGGGGCAGAGGTCCACAATTTCATCGGCCTCGTACGTCTCCCACCACGACTGCCACTTGTCCAACTCCTCATACACTTTGCTTTTGGCGGAGAACACCCGGCAGCTCGGCATGAACTCCGACCAGTCGTCCTCTTCCTCCTCCTCCTCCTCCCCTTGTTGGCTGGGGCTCCACTGATCGTTGGGGATGATGACGGCCACGTGGTCCTGAGGGGCCCTCCTGGCGCCTGCTGGCTTGACTTCAGCTCCCTCCACAATCATCGGCGCGATCGCAGTGGTGCAGTAGATGATCCACCGAGGCTTGTAGCCGTCTTTGTAGGACCAATCTCGGCGCTGCATGAGCTCATCTCTTGCCTCCTTGTCTGCGTCGGCTCTGCTCTGCTGCTTGGCCTTGGGAGCCCTACTGGGTGGGGTGAAACCACACGGACCTCCTTGTTGTTGTGGCTGGTCTGGGACTGGGACAGGCTGCTTCGGTGCTGGCTTTGATGCGAGCCGCGGCTGGGGTGCCTGCTGCTGTGCCGTCTTGCTTGCCTGGAAAGAGTAGCGCAGAGGCATAGCACAGGCATAGCACGCGCAATACACAGCATAGCACGCGCGACGAAATGCATAGCACGTGCAATGACAAGGATAGCGTGCGCTGCATTACCTTTTCTGCTTTCTCCTCCTCTGCTTTCTTCCGTCTCTTCTCCTCATCTTCCTTCTCCTTCATCTTCCTCCTCTCTTCCTCTTCCTTCTCCTTCTTCTTCCTCTTTTCCTCCTCTTCCTTCTCCTTCTTCTTCCTCTTTTCCTCCTCTTCCTTCTTCTTCTTCTTTGCTTCGTCCTCTTTCTTCTTGGCCTGTTCCGCCGGACGTTGGAATCTCTGTGCCGTCCGTGCCAGCAGCTGCTGGTCGGCAGTCTTCTGGGCAAGGACCTTTCCAGGCGGGTGGGGGGGCTTAGTGGTGTGCGAGGCGGAGATGGCTGGTGGTAGGTGGCTGGTGGCTGCTGGCCCCTCGGTATGCTTCTTCTTGGGCCTTGGGACTGTCACGGATTCCGTCTCCGGCACGGCAAAGGCGTTGGCCCAGTCCACCTCCAGCTCCTCCATCTGCCCCTTAGCCCGGGCCAGCACCGGGGAGGGGCCTTGCTCCTTCCGTCCGTCAAGCCAGTTGGCCGCATGCTTGGACTGCCCGGCAATGTTTGCGGGCACGCTGATCATCAACGGCCCTCTGCGGGATCCCAGGCACAAGAGCTGCTCGAAGCTGCCCAGCTACGTGACAATGGGACAGAAGGTAGGGCCGTAGCGCGCGCAAACAATCAAATCGCGCCTGCTACATCAAATGAAGCGCGCGCAACAATATCGAAAGCGCGAGCAATGGCAAACATAGCGCGTACCTGTGTCTGTGCCAGTTGTTGTTGTTGTTGCTGCTGTTGCTGGGCCATCTGCACCCGCTGGTGCTGCTGGAGCAGCTGCAGTGTTGCCTCCTGCACGGCTGCCTGCTGTTGGAGCTGCTGCTGCTGCACTTGCTGCTGCTGCGGCTGCTCCTCGTCCTTGACCGCCGTGGTTTTGACTTTGGCGCCGGTTGCAAGTGCCCTTGCGGCAGCGGCTCCTTTCTTGGCTGACCCCCGCAGCAAACTGGCACCCGCACTTCTTACCGAGGCGCACTCGTTCTTGAAGGCCATTGACCCCGCGTCAGTCGCGTTGATGAAGCTCGGTGGGTCCTTGTTGAAGTAGAAGTGGTGGACGGTCTTTGCGGTGGCACCCGGAGGCGTGTGGGTCCAAGCGTGACCCCACCCATAACTTGCCCAGCACGAGAACAGCAGCTCGTACTCCTCCACTCTGCAGTGTCCACAGGCAGCTTGTCCTTCTTGGGTTGGCACGGAGTGGTTCAACAGGTTCGCCAGACTGCACCAGTGGCCAGTAATGCTCTCGTCATGCCAGCAGGGTTTCAGGGCTCCGTCTGGGATCTTGGCAATGGCCGTGGCCCTTTGGCGCCAGAACTTGTAGAAGGCCACTTCGAAGAAGTAGGCTGGTGTCACGTCCTTCAGCCATGCCCAGTTGGGCCCTTGGGCGCAGATGGTGCTGTTTTGGTTGGGCCAGATTCGGTTCTTGAAGTCTCTGCCAAAGGCGAAGCCCGTACGTGGCCCGGGCGGGGGAGACTGAAACTGTGCTTGCACTTGGGGTTGCTGCTGTCTTGGTTGGACCTACTGCTGCTGCTGCTGCTGCTGCTGTTCTGGGCTGCCGACTTGCTGGGCCGCAGCCTGCACTTGCTGCTGCTGCATTTGACGCTGCTGCTGCACTGGCAGTGGGCCGAAGAGCACTTGCTGCACTTGGCCCACTGGAAGTCTGCCGCGCACTGGGGAGCCCAAGGTGGGCGACCCACCGGGGAACAGCATGGGAGACAGCTGCTGTGAGGCAGCTCGTAACGGGGACTGCAGCGCGGGCCACAGAGGCTGAGTTGGGGAGAACTGGGTCAGCTGCTGGGACAGCGTCTGCGGAAAACAGGACAAAGCACGCGCAACGAGGACGTGCGTAGTGCACACAACGAGACAGCTAGCACGCACAACAAGAGCGTGGCACGCGCAACGGAAACAGTAGTGCGCACGGCAAGTACCCGTGGCTGCATGCTCCACGGCGTCGTGGACGGCTGCTGCAGTCCCGGTTGTACAGCTGCATGTGGCGGTGGTTGCGGTGTCGCACCTGCTCCTGTGGCCCCTGCAGCAGTTGTTGGCGGTGCTGCATGAGGCGGATACCCCCAGCCCACGGGCTGCATGGGCACGAGGGTTACATTAAAGTACCCCTGTTCCAGGAGTAATACAAAAAGGAAAATGCAGTAACAAAAAAATCGAAATCACCAAAAAAAACGGACGAAAAGGAACAAATCTCTGTGTCTGTCATTGCATTTGAAATTGTAGGCACATTTGAAGTGCGTAGTCATAGCACGCTACTTCCAATTATATATCGCGATTTGAAGGGTTCCGGCGCTTGAAAACAGCATAGCGCGCGCGATAGTGGTCATTGCGCGCACTAAATAGCATGTAGCGCGCGCTAAAGAACAAATAGCGCGCGCTACCACAGTTCCTCATCCGCAAAATATGCCCGAACATTGTAAGCCAATTTTTGTGCATTGCACAGGTTGCTTCTGGAGGTCCCATTCCACCTTGGTACTTCAAAGTACAGGAACAGACGCTCATTAACCTGCCTGAGTATCTTAATGCGGCGCGACACCAGGGTTCCTGCCCCCCCCACCTCTATCACAAAAGGAGGACCAAATGTCCTTCAGCACCCTGTTGCTCCCTTCCAAAAGATCCCCCGAAAACATTCCTAGGCCATAGGGCCTTATGGCCTGAATAGTGACTGTAGCATCGTGCAACATCCAGTTAATATAAGGTGATCTTATTGCTGGACAAACCCACCTCTGGAAAGCCTTGGCAACCTCTGGAGCCTGCAATGCACCCTCTTCAAACATTGTGCCATACATGTCCCCCAGTGGTATGTACATGGCAACCACTGCTGTGTGCATCCTCATGTCACCCCAAAGGAGGGGGGCCACGTCCTCCCAAACCTTTAGAAGGCACCAAGTCTCTTCCCCATCTGGCTCTGCCGTCCCCTGTAGTGCTATGTGACGGCCAGACCTGTGAAGAATAGCTTGAACAGAGACCCTAGTACTGGGACGCACAGACTTGGCCAATCTGCGTACCAAGGCAGTGACCTGCCTCCCTACAAAAATCAGAAGGTGCAGAACACATGGTATAAGGTGACGCCGCCTCAGAGGCACCTTCAACAACCTGCTCTGGACAACACCAAATATATGCATGGGCCTGCACTTGGCCCCACGTGCAATAAGCCCTAGCAACTGCTCATCTCGCTCGGTGGTTCTATCCACATCCTGTTGCAACCACGTTGCACTGGACTTGCACCACGTCATGTAACTGAACAGACTATCTGCCATCCAATGTGTAGTGACACCCGACAACCGACGCAGCCAAGGGCTATCCCCACCGCAGAAAGTCCTGCAGCGTCTGGATGCACCCCGGATGGGAACCACACCACTGTCAAGGGCACTCTGCAGAAAAGCAAGATTGTTAGCCCAGACCTGGGACAACACAGAGGTGGACTTCTCATGACAAAGGGCGACGTTAACAGTCCAGTGGTAGGACAACGTCCTTGCCAAGTGACCATGGTTGGCAAAGGAAATCGACATCTGGCACCACGATTCCCCCCCACAAGTCAACCCATCCCCCCTCACAATGATCCACAGCTCTCCTTGGCACTCCCTGGGGTATTGGAGGTTAGAAACAATGGAATCAAAGGAAAATAAATAGTCAAAAACGTGCTGCAGGGGCCACTGCAGAAAGACTGTGACCCCATCTTTGTGCACGGCAACCTGTAAATGCTGCCTACTTGCAAGCTGGTTCCATTCTGTGGCGAAACTAGCATAGAACGGAAGAGAAAAAAGGTGTGTGGGGACCTTACTTCTCGTCCAAGTAATCAAATCTTTGTACCTGAGTAAAATAGCGCGCGCAACATGAGGAGGTAGCGCGCGCAGAAGTCAACGAAGCGCGTGCTATGAGCGGAAGTGCGCGCAATGTCACATGCAAAGCGCGCGCAATAATACCTTCTTCTTGGAATCTTCAGGAGCAGGACCAAGTCCACCACCGACAGGGGTGTGACGGCGTTGGCAGCCTCGGTCCGGCGACGCTTCTTCTCTGCTTCAGACACGGGGACCCTTTTTTTTCAACCTGGCCCACAAAGACCGTTGGACGGCAGACCCTGAGCAAAAACACTCAACTAGGTCCGCGAAAGGGTCTTCGTTCTTCCACAGGGACCGACCATAGTGGGGGCCCAAAATGTTTGCAATCTTCCCTGACATTGACGGCGTCACATGCGGTGCCGGAGGCATCTGAAACTTTAGAAGGATAGGCGTTTTTGCCCTGCTTATTAGGACATGGGGTTACAAACCAAAGACCCCGAGCCATAGCGCGCGCTATGCTGCGCGCTATAGTTTTGTAGTGCGCACTGAGCCATGGCGCGGCAATACCCTGTAGCGCGCATGCAGGGTAAAGGGTCAGTGAGGCTGTGGGGTTGGGCAACACCGGGGTGCGTTAGCTTCACCAGGGCCACAGGGGTGTCCAAGATGGACCAAGCACAATTCTCAAGAGAAGGCCAAGACACGGTGCGTGTGCTGTCGGGGCTGTAAACACCTCTGTGCACTGTGCGGAGAGCTACGGCATCGGCCCACTTCTTCAACAAGGCATGAGTGCCCGCATCAGTCATGGTGGCAGAAAAAGAGGGCCCGGGAGAGCAAGAAGCAACATAATATGGATTGGAATGCACACATATGGAGACATACATTGCAATCATGAGTGAAGTATGAGCCCAGATTGGTTTCAAGTGGTGTGAAATTGTTCGGCAAAGGCAAAGAATGCAACAAGATGGGCACAAAAGGCACAACAATGGAATTTTGTCAACTTGAAACAACCACGTGGTGCAAACAAATACCCCCAGTATACGGCCGTATACTCTAAGTATACGGCCGTATACTCCAGAGTATACGGCCGTATACTGAGGTCTTGGAGCCTTGAGTATACGGCCGTATACCCCAAGAGCCCAAAATGGGGTATTTTCAAACACAACATTGATCATCAAAATTGGCAAACTAGAGGTATTCCCCAACCCACCTATGCATGCATTGTGCATTATACATTCGTACCCACCTGTACATGCAACATACCCCTTTCTCCCAAAACCCCCTTTTTTACCCGTATACTCCCAGGAATTCATGGTATGCCAGGTTATGCTCACCATAAGGCGACCAAATATTGGAATACCGCGGCGCCGCCGTATTTACTGTGGTATAATACTGCGGTATTCCCTGGCGCCGCGGTATGTTGCGGTATGTCACGGTAGCGGCACCCTTCCCAGTAACGGCGACAGAACAGCAGAACTGGGCGCAGCGGCATGGCAGTGGCCACCGCCGGCGACAGGAGAGAGTACATCACTAGTGCCAGGTTGCTCGAGCGTGTTGTCTGTGTGACTTGCAGGTGACAGATCCCAGGTGTGCGTTGTCCTGGTCTTTCGCGAAAAGGGCAGCCGCTGTTCCCAGGCAGGTGGACAGTCCAGCTTGAACGGGGCGGCACTGTTTGAGTACTACCCGTGACTCCTACCAATCCGGCTTCCTGGGGAGTCGTCGGCGTCTGTGCATCCTGCTGTACGGCAGGGCAGGAAGACTTCAGATCTCTTCTGCGGTTTCAAGATTCCAGCCTCAGAGAAATTTCCCCGGCTGACAAGCAGGGCTGCGAAGCAGGGAAGACCTGGATGGAGGGTTTGTATTCCGGGCAGTGCATTTATTTCCAGGTTCCTCAGAGGTCCGCACCAGGCCAAGCGTGAACTGGCATATGAGGAAAGTCGGCGGAGCACACGTCTCCCTGAGATCACAAACCTCAGTACCACAGCGGTGAAGAAGGAATCTGTCACTACCAATGGAAAACCGAAACCGAACCCGAAACGGAATTCAACCACAAAGGCAACACCAAAACCGAAACTAAAACCGAAACCAAAACCAAAACTAAAACTAAAAGGCCATAAAGACAACAGCCCACCAAGCAAAAAGCCAAAGGGAAAGACGGGCAGTGGGATGGTAAGAGAAGAGGCTGACCTTGTTCAGCGGCTCCTCGCTGCACTGCAACAAGCAACCCAACAAGACAAAAACCGAAAAAGCCCCCTGAAGCGCCAACGCGGGCAAGGTGAAAACAGTGAAAATACGAGAAAAAAAGGAAGGGTTAAACGGGAGTCAGGAGAGCACATGTCTCAGCAGGTGTCTCAGGTGTCTGCACAGGTGTCTCCGAACCCCCCTCGGCAGGTGTTTCACCGGGAGCAGCAGCAGCAGCAGCAGCGGCAGCAGCAGCAGCAGCAGCAGCAGCAGCAGCAGCGGCAGCAGTTGCACCTGCAGATGCAGATGCAGACCCAAGTGCAGCAGCAGCAGCAGCACCAGCAGATGCACCAGCAGGCCCAGCAGCAGCAGCAGCAGCTGCAGCATATGGGTCCTTTGCAAATGAACATGCCAGTTGCCATGCCCATGGCCCTGTCAATGCCAGCCATGAACATGCAGCAGTTCCAAATGCCCATGCAGCCCATGCAGCCCATGCAGCCCTTGCAGCAGCTTTGTTCGACCATGAACAGCATGCAGCCCTCTGGTTTTCCAATGTACGGGCCCTATTAGCAGCGCCTGCATATATGTCTTTTGTTTTTTTCCCTCTCCAAAAAAACATTTCGTGCTGTTTGGAGCTTGGAGACTTAAGTTTGTTGCTGTGTTTGTGAATACGGCAGGATTGTATCTCTCGAAGATGCCTGAGCTCTGTGTTCATTATGCACTTTGTGCGATGTTGAACTGATTGAGAGAACCAGATGTTCAGACGCTCAGAGTGGTGCGGCTTGTTGCGATTGTCCTTTGTTTTCATTACCATTGGTGGTTCCTTGGATTCAAATGCACGAACGTTTTGTAGGATCATTGACCACCGCCGGGGTCAGGGACGGACCCACTGAAACGTGTTTGCAGTTGCATTGGAGCAACATATTGGGGGTTGCAAGGCCGCCAGCACAAAAAGAAAATCAGTTTTCGCCCAAAAATGGCCATGAATTGCCAATTTTATGCCGAAAACAGTGTTTTTTTGGTATTCATTATGCACTCTGTGCGATGTTGAACTCATTGAGAGAACCCGATGCTCAGACGCTCAGAGTGGTGGGGCCTGTTGCGATCGTCCTTTGTTTTCATTACCATTGGTGGTTCCTTTGATTCAAATGCACGAACGTTTTGTAGGATGATTGATGACCGCCGGGGTCGGGGACGGACCCACTGAAACGTGTTTAGAGTTGTATTGGAGCAACCTATCGGGGGTTGCAGGGCCGCCAGCATAAAAAAATAATCAGTTTCCGCCCTAAAATGGCCAAAAATTGCCATTTTTGTGCCGAAAATAGTGTTTTTTTGGCCGGGGTCGTGAGTTATAGGGCCCCATACCCTATTCTGAGGGTGCCTGACCCACTGGAATGTGTTTGGAATTGTATTGGAGCAACCTATTGCGTGTTGCAGGGCCGCCAGCACAGCAAAAATCAGCTTTCGTCCAAAAATGGCCAAAAAAGCCAAATTTTGGCCGAAAACAGTTTCTTTTGCGAGAACAATCGCGTAGGAGGAACCCCTCTCTCCTATTTCGGGGGTGTATAATTAAAAGAAAAGGTTTCCTTTGCTCATTTTGGGTACAAAACCTATTTTCATTGTTTTTTTGTGCTTATACTATACTATACAGGTACACTGGTGTGCAGCACTGTTCCGCAGCACCACCCCAGAGCAGACAAAAATACTCCAGAATAGGCTGAATTCCAGGGTTTTTGATGGTTTGGGAGAAAGCTCGGTCGGGAGGAACCCCCGATCCCTATTTTGGGTCAAGAGAGTCCCAAGAAAAGGGCAATTTGTGTCTGAAATCCTCTGTAGGCAGGTACACTGGTGTGCAGCACTGTTCTGCAGGACCAGCCCAGAGCAGGCAAAAATACCTCAAAATAGGCCGAATTTCAGGGTTTTTGATATTTTTGGTCAAAACCCGGGTAGGAGCCCCCCTCCCCCTATTTTTGGGCCGTAGAAACCAAAAAAGTAGATTTCCACTGTGAAAATCCCGTTTTTGCTGACTTTTTGAATTTTGGGAAAAAACAGCTGCTAAAACCATAGGTGCATTGTTGAAGCCCGAGAAGAAAGGGGACACTCGGAGGGAAGAGTGGGTACCAACATGGAGGACATCGTCACCCTTTGTGAAGGATCATGTGGAAAAGGTTGTCATCTCCGAGTACCCGCGGAAGAATAGGAGGAGGTCACGAGTTGCAGCAGCGGCTCAAAGACTAGGCGCTACCGCAAACGCCGTTCGCCAAAACCGTCCAAGGGGGATGCGGAAACAGCGATGGAACTGACGCCGAGCCCCACCCGCCGGATGTTCAGTGCTCCGTTGGACTCCGAGGGATATCCTACTTGTTACCCTTCAGATAATGCCAGCGTAGAGCCAGATTGTCGGTGGGGCGATCGCATACCGCCCCACATCCCGAACTTGCTCATGATGTAGAACGGGAATCATTGATGCGAAGGGCAGCCACCACCAAAGTCCCGAGGCATACGGGGGATGGTGAGGAGGTTCGGAGGATGGGCGGTGACGGGACAGGCGACACTGTCATGGGGGGAGGCGAAGAGCGTGGAGCTCCGGGCAAGCTGCCACGGGAGCGTGAAGGAGATGACCGCCATACTCACGACAACACCATGAAGGCGGTGTGTGGGAAAGCTGGGAGTGGCGATCAATGCCATTGCCACCATGTGGACTTCCTCATCGGATGTTTTCCCGGGGTGGGCAAAGATGCCCTTATTCAGAAGCTCGACAAGTTCGACCACACCACATTGGATGACACCACCTCTAGAATCCTGGAGGACCAGGCCATCTTCGAAACCGATCTGAAGACAGCTCGGTTACATTGAGAGGACTACAAGGCCAAGTTGGAGAGCATGCTGGTACAGCAGCAACGGTTGGTGGACAACATGATCCAGTACTTGGAGACAGTCGAGAACAGGATGAAGGAATTGGAGAAGCTTGGAGGAATTCGAACGCCCGTCCCGGGACCAGGCCCCGACCTGCCACGGGATCCTGCCCCAGAGTTGGTGCTGAGATAGGTGACAAACTTGAGGACAGTGGCAGAAGGAGTGGCGCACATGGAGGGTGCCATGGGGTCGGCGCCTTATGGGCCGCCACGGGCTGACCCCTCGCTATTGAGGCACATGCCATTATTTTCGGCAAGTGTTATGCCCGGGGAGAAGACGTCGGAAATAGGCTCTGGGATTGGTACGCCCAAGCCGGATGCCCGTGAGGAGACCGTTGAGATCAACATGAGTAGTCCTTCAGCCGCGGCGATGTTGGACGCCAGAGCTGCCTATGCAGCACGTGTGGACGAAGAAGCCTCGAGGTCAGCGGCTCGCCGAGATGGTTCAAGTGGAGGAGCGGAAGATCCATGGGTGATGGACCCACGTTCCAAAATATGGACTATGGGAGGTCCGAGCGTGGGATAAGCTGAGACCCAGCCGCCTGAAGACATGGAAATCAGGGGTGTATATTAAAACTCCCCGGGCATTGGGAGTTTGGGAGGAATCTGCCTCAGGGGCGTCATCGCTTCGGGTGTTCGAGATGCCGTGAGGCTCGAAGACCTTCAGAGGGTGAAATTTCCCTACTACGACGCCAATCCGGCCAACCTTGACGACTTCATCCTCCACTGGAAAGGTTTTGCCGAGCATGTCGTGGGTGAGATGCAGAAGGATGCCCGTGACAAGTGGGCACGTCGCACTTTCCCACATCGTTTGGCCTCGGAGCTAAAGGCGGATTTACGTGATCCAATTCGGAAGAAGAGCATCAGTACGGAGGAGCAATGCCTCGACTGGTGGCAGCAAGAAGAAGGAGTTGATGCTCCAAACCAAAAGTTGAACGATCTTTGGTCAATACCCCTGGCCTTGGAGCGTGGAGAATTGCGTTTGAGGGATTGGAGGAGGTATCTCCGAAAGTACCGCCGGCTTCTGAAGCAAGTGCGTGATTGTTCCGAATCAAGCGAGATTCGCCATCTCTTGCGAGATGTACTACCATCGTACTGGAAGAACCTTGTGGAAGACGAAGAAAACAAGCGGGCAAAGAAGCGATTGGCTGTACGCATTGTGTCACCGGTATCATGGAGTCTTCTGGCGAAACCTGGTAGAGCCGGACCGGATGATTTCCATGAAGAATCTGGTCTACGTGGAGGTGTTCTGGGACACGGCCGCGGGACGTTTGTTGCAGCTCAACAACGTCGAGTGGAGACATGGAGAGAAGCTGAGGATGCAGATGATCCCAGCCCGCATGAGCCTGGACTCAATAGTCCAATACGTGAGCACAGAATTGAAGCCTAATTTCAAAAATGAGGCTCACATTAAGGACCGTCACGGCAAGGGGAATCGCGAGCGCCGCGATGATCGGAATTATCGCCAAATCCAGGAGGATGAACTGGCGAAGATCGAAGTCAAACTCCAGGGTCCGAGGATGGAAAGATGTCCTCTGGCGGGGAGTACATGACTCGGGAAGACCATGAAGATGCACACTTCTTCGCGTTCGTGGCCCACAACACAAAATGGTATGGTCATGACAAGCCCAAGTGGAGGAAGGCACCAACCCGTCAAGAAAAGAAGCCGCGAGGAATTGGAAATCCCCTGTTGAGCTTTACCGAGTACCGCCCCGAACATGGTGGGTGCTCGGTCTACTATGGGAAAGGGCCAACCCATAAGCACGACCACAAGACGTGCAAAGATTACGAGCAGGACAGCACGACAGCAGGACAAGCATACTTCCAAGCCCCCCCCCCGAAAGAGTCTCAAAGGAGAAGCGGATTGAGGAATGGCAAAAGAGACAAACCGATGGAGGTCGACATGTGGGATCAAGCCACCGTGGCGGTCGGCGGATTCAGCGAATGAATGAGGTCGCCGAGTCGCTGAGGAACGCCATGGAGGACTTGAAAAATTTGCAAGAACGAATGGCAATTTAAGGCCCAGGTGATTCACATCATGATGGTGCTGCGGTAAACCGTACCTAGGGAAGCCCCCACGGGGATGGGACACCAGAGGTCTCTCCGCAACAAATCAGCAAAATGGAAAGAGTGAACGTACCCATGGTACCGAAGTGGACTCCGAGGAGCCAGGTACGCTGAGCTTTGCAAGTCCCAGCCCATGGAACACCCTTCCAAGGGAAGTACATATGGATTTGGGTCGCAGACAAACAAAGCATGGAGAGACCACGAAAAGCCCCGTGGATGGGCATGACCAGCCAAGGATCTACACCATCCGCGGTCATACGCTCAAAATATTGATGCACCCAAGCGTACTAGAGTTGCATGCCGCGAGAGTTGTCCATACTGGAGATGGAGACGAACGGCAGTTGCACTTGGAAGTGCGAGTACGGTGTGGAAAGAAAGAGGTGATTGCGGATGTATTCGTGGATACGGGTGCCCAACTGAGCTTGGTTCTGAAAGAATTATTTTCGGATGAATTTTTGAAGCCCAGGCGAATACCGGTGCATTCGAAGGTCGCCAAGGGCAAAATTATGGGTGGGGGTACCCATGAAGCCACTATCGGCATGGAACTTTGGGGAAAATGATCGCTTGAACTGACCTGATTTGGCGAAGCTGATCGTACTTTCCGTGAATTTTTATGCCGGGGATTTTTCCGATTGGGATATTATTATGGGGTATGATTTTATGGTGAGCAACGCCATTGGAGCTCTTCCTCACCGTGCAACTTTGGTTCGAGAGGACAAGGAGCATCTTACTTGGCTATCTTACCACCATGCCCCAGGATATTATCAGTGGACCGGAGATGCGGAGGAAAGAATCGTGCGGGCGGTCAAGACCGTGAGTACCAAATTCAATGGGGACCGCGGAGGTCATCTCATGGAATATGGCCTGGTGCCACAAATGTATGATCGCATGGTTCAACAACTTGGAGGCGAAAATCCCGAGACGGACGTATTTGCCACCCGGGATGCCCCACAGCTAAGAAAGTGTACAAGGCGTTGGCCAAAGCGTGACTCTGCGTGGTCAAAGCATCGGGGATTGAAGGAGCGGGGGCCCATGTACTGGCATGGTGCTCAAGAAGATACCAGACATACGGTCAACAAGATCATTGCGGATAGAGCAATGGGTATCCTGGTCGTGACCGGCATAGGTTCCACCCCGTGTCCGCCCAAGGATCTTAAACCGAGTTTGGACTCCATCACCCTCAACGAGATGCAATTTGGACCTGAGAAGCAGTTGTTCATCGGCGCCAAGGGTATGCCACTGCCCGCCTCGGAACAAGCATGGAGTACCAAGGCTTACCGAGTTGATGGTTCACAATGCCACCCCACTGGTGATGAACCTTTTATCAGGAGGGTAGAGGCCACACCAATGAGGGTCATGTTTGAAGAAAAGAGTGCCACTACGGAGAGTGTTGACGTACGCTCTCACTCGGAGATCGGCCGGGTTGTCGCCTACATGCGGATGGGTATGCATGACGGAGTGGCTGCTCGAAAGGAGCGAGCCCAGGCCAAGTAACCCCATTGGTGGGACGACTGGGAGTTGCTGACCGGAAGGTTCGAGAAGGATTAGTTCGTGGCAAGAGTTATGGACCATTTGGCCGACCAATGCAATGGTCACATAGGGTCCGACCCTCCGACTAGGGGTTGTCCAAGAGTGGGTGCCAAATTCGACGAATTCCAGCCCGTGGCCCGAAATTTTCGAAGATTATCGGTGGCAACAGCCGCCCTCGCTGATGAAGAGGGCATGTCGGACGAAGAGCTGTCTTACGTCCATCCAAAAGAGGCATACACTGCCGTGAAGTTGGTAGTTTCAGACCCCGGGCAAGCGGCGGAAGGAGCCAAGGAGAACCCAAAGGTAGCCGAGCTCAAGGATGGACTTATTCAAGCCTATCCGCGGCTATTTAGTGGAGTTTCCAACAAGAATCCTCCGGATCGCGGGAAATTTGGTACCGCCCAGATCAAGCTGAAACCAAACCCGAATATTTATGGTCACCGGTATCATCAAAACCAAGGAGAAGGAGCGGAGACGATGAAGAAGCTCTTGATGAAATTTATTGAGCGTGGTTGGATTGAACTGTCCGATAGTGAGTGGGCAAGCGCGGCCTTCATCATTCCAAAAAAGGAGAAGGACGATTGCAGATTGGTTGTGGATTACAGGGGATTGAACGAACAAACCGAGCATGACTCGTACTCGTTAGCGCTGATTGACTCCATCCCACAAAAGCAGCCGAAGAAGCGCATCTTCACGGTGTTGGACCTGAAGCACGGGTACCACCAAATGCCGCTGCATGAGGACTCCAGGCCATGCACAGCAATGTCCACTCCGCTGAGTGCCACGCAATGGAAGATAGTTCCCACGGGAGCCAAGAATGGGAATGCTGCCTTGCAAAGCAAGATGGAGGATCTCCTACAACCCGTTCGAGATCTTGCCCACCCGTTTGTTGATGATATCATTATTGGGTCGGGCACCAAGGACATGACCGACAAGGATCTCATCAAGGCGCATGAGAAGGACTTGCGCCGAGTATTGGGGGTCCTGGACAAGCATGGCATGCTGTGCAAGCCCACAAAGGCCTCACTCTTTGTGAGAGAAGTGGGGTTCGCTGGACATGTGGTTGGTCGCGGGTAACACCGACCAATGCCCGGGAAATGGGCAGCACGACGCCACTGGGAAAAACCCCAAACCATCAGTGAAGTCCGGTCCTTCATGGGATTTTGCAATTATTATGAGGGATATGTAGGAATGTATGCGGATCTCTCGGGGCCTCTCCACAAGATGCTACAGGTGGGTGCAAGGGAAGCAAGAAAAAATTGGCATGGACAACGGAAGCCGAAGAAGCGTTCGACAAGTTGAAGGAACGACTATTGGGTCAATTGGGTCTTTTCTTGGTGGACCCGGACAAGGGATATGTGCTGCGCACAGACGCCTCAGACTATGCCCCGGGGGCAGTCCTTGAGCAAGTCCGGTCCGATGGAACGCATGTCCCGGTGGCCTTTTGGAGTGGAGTCCTGGCGGAAGGCCAACGTCGTACGTGGACCGCGAGGGAGAAGGAGAAGACGACGCTCAAGTCGAACTTCGCAAAAGTCTCGTGCCATTGGGCTCGCCTTGCCGCTGGACCCGAGGGAGTATCCACATGCTCCGTGTGCCGAATCTGAAGTGATTGATGATCGGTACATACCACCACGGTTTGAAGTCAGTTGTGGCCTGACCATTTCCGGAGCGCGCACACATGTCCCCAGGAAGGACAACACTGTCGCCGATTGCGTCAGTCGTTGGGCCTCTCCCGCGGGCAAGGCTTGGATGGACATATCTAGCCATGGAGACGCCGAGGAAGCCGAGGAGGCCAATTGCATCATTGAGCTCGAGAAGGCCATGGAAGAGGGCGACACCAAGTGCTTTGCGGTCATGGCACCCAAGCCGCAGTTGAGTCAACAACGGGATGCCCGGTCCGAGTTCTGATGCAAGAGACTTTGGAGGAAAGTCTCATGGCGCCCACTGAGTACGTGGAGTCGGTGCTCACGAGGATTGGCCGGAGATTTATGCCGCTTCGGAGCATTGGGGCAAGTACTGGAACGCCGTGAGTGCCCCCTCGGACGATCAGTGGTTCGAAGGCTTGACGAAGGACGGAGATAAGGTCTTCCTCAAGGACAAGCTATTGGTGCCGGAAAACGGGGTCGAGGCGCTCAGTGACCATTGGCACAACGCCCAACTTATGCATCCGGGCCGCGACAACATGCAACGAGATCTCAAATGGAGGATTGAGTTCCCTCCGGGATACTACGCAATCTTAAATTGTTAATGCAACGATTGTGCCGTGTGTGGGGCCATCAAAAGCCCGAACCGGTCCACAGCGGGGAACCCGGTTTATACGACGATCCCTGAGGCACCAATGCGCTCCATTGCCATGGACGTGTTTGCCATGCCCGAGTTCACGGTTGAGGGGGAAAAATATGATGGTATTATTTCCGCCTTGGACCGACATAGAAAAAGGACAAGAAGGCAAGCATGGAGTGGGTCTCAAAGCCAAGACCGTCGCCAAAGCCATGATTCAGCATTGGCTGACCACCTTCGATGT
This sequence comes from Eutreptiella sp. 'Long Island Sound 2002', assembly GCA_964036045.1. Taxonomy (NCBI): domain Eukaryota; phylum Euglenozoa; class Euglenophyceae; order Eutreptiales; family Eutreptiaceae; genus Eutreptiella; species Eutreptiella sp. 'Long Island Sound 2002'. The sequence goes on along the minus strand of OZ038379.1, from coordinate 44,331,335 downwards.
CGCCGCTGTCATTTGCAGCGACCGGGGGAGTCAATTTCTGGGCTCCTGGTTCAAGAGCATGTGCAAGCACATGGGTATTCAACATGCCAAGACCGTGGCGTATCATAGCTGGTCAAACAGCCGCGCGGGGGTTGCCGGGAGGCAAATGTTGGAGAAGTTCCGCCAACTGCAGGTCGAGGAGCCGGGGAGGAATTGGTTTCACTCTCTTTGAAGGGTTTCACAAGCCTTCCATAACTTACCGGGGCCTACTCGATTGTCTCCGCACCGCATTGTATTTCTACGGGATCGAGTGTCTCGAACTTTCCCGTGGGTGAACCATGGCAAGGTTGCTCGGGATGCGGACGCCATGATGAGTGAAGCGAATGCCACAGCGGCCAAGGTGTGCAAGTCCTTGCATGATGAGCATGAGCTGAGGGCCAGGTACTTCAAGGAAGGCAAGATCCACAAGTACTTCCTTAAGGACACCGTTTGGGTGGAGCGCCATCACGAGGATGTGCTAACCCGCCATCGCCAACAATTGTGGTATATTCCAGGGGTCATCGTGCGCAAGATCGGGCAAGACGTGTATGCGATCCAGGTTGGAGACAACAAAATCCTGGATGGGGACCATACACAACTCCGACCACGGGCGCCGGATCCAGGGGGGCGAGCGGTGACGTTTGAGTTCACGGCGAGAGACCTGGACTCAAACGATGACGGTGAGGAGGATGACTATACCGCGGAGCAAATCCTAACGGACAAGGCGCACCCCGCCACGCTGGTGGGGAGGCCATACAAGGTTCATTGGAAAGGATTTGCCGCTTCGCGAGACTCGTGGGAACCCCCGAGCAGTTTTGTTGGCTGGACTGTCTCAAGAAAAAGGGGATTAGTCTATATGTCAAGGATGTCTTGGTGCATTTGATCATGCACGAATAGGATTGAGTGACTCTCCCTTCACCCTTGACAAGATTGTTTTTTTTTGCTTAATTTGCCGCAGGGATGCACATAGCATGGCTCAATACCTCTCAAGTACCCCCCATCCCCATTTCCTTGACATGAGACGAGCATATGGAAGCAAGATCAGTCTTGGATCGTGTTCATATTTTTTTTGTGTGGACAATTGGTCGCCGCTTGCTGAGGAGATTCCTACGGATCAAGAAGTGTCAAGACCCACTCATATTTCCTATTTTATTTTGCTGGAGCCTTTGGTAAGTGCATCGGCGGGAGCGACACCCCCGCTATATGGGATCGTTCGCGGACTTCTGGGTTGGAATTTCAGAGTTTGCGGGGGATATGAATTGATATTTCTTTGCTTTGCTCTCCTTACCCACGTTTTTTTGTTGCTTTGTTTTAGCCCCTTTTTGGTGCAATTTGACCAATTGGGAGGTTGCCAGACGCAATGGGGAGCATGCAGACCACTGGATGTGCTAACCCCCTCTGCAAGTGCGATTTCCATTTTTGGCACTCTGCGTTCTATTTTTACAACACTTGTTCTATTTTCAGTAACAAAATCTCTACTTTTAGAACTTGGTCCTACCGGCTCCGTTTCGCGTTCCGTCTGAATCTGCAGCCACCCGATAGCTGTCGCTGTCGCATTGGTGAGGTCGGTTTCTCTCCAGGGTCCCTCAGTTTGGAGATCTCAATTTTTTGCCTGCGCTATTTTGAGTGAGAAATGTTACTATTTTGACTGGAAAATCTTCTTCTCATTTCTCCGCATTTTCAGCACCTTGGGACCATCCGACTGGGTCCCCGGCCATTTTTTTCGCAGGCGGGACGCGATAGCCACGTCCGCTCGAGCTCATCTTGCACCTGGAGTCCAATGATTAGGAAAATTGGAAGGAAAGAAAAAGTTTTCGGAAACTCTTTTTTCAGAAAATCAAAAACAAATAAAGAATTTTGCATTGTTTGTGTCTACGCTTGTCATGATGCAGCATGACCCCCTCCCCCCCAAATGCCAATGTCTCCTGGAGGAGATCCATTGCTCTCATGCCTCTTGGTGGGAGTGCGTGTCGTGCGAGGGGTTCATGCTGTGCAGGTCAAGCACCATATATTTGTTTGTGGTCTTTGTATGTAGACCGGTCAACGACGTTGCCTTGTTCTATCTTTGATCCGCCAAGCCTATGCTTTTAGGTTTAGTGGTGACAGGAGGGAAGTCATTCTGTTGAGTTCCCTCATTCCTCCCCCCAATTTTTTGGGCGGGTGGCCACGGTGTATTTGGTACCCTCCCACAATTGGGGGAGTGCCAAAAAAGCAACCGGGATCCTCCCGTCCTCTTTATGTCTTTCCGAGCAGGTGGCAATGCTCTGAGAAGGAGGGTGAAGCCGGTTTGGATCCCGTTTGGCTGCATTGCTCTTTATTTCACTGATTTCTGCGATTCCAGCGATTTGGCGTATAAGGTTAGGAGAATTCCGAACTTATACTATTTATGAACCACAGGATAAAAATTTCACATTTCTAGTTCAGACCAGGCCTGCTGTGTGTGCGCGCGCCCTTCTCGTGTTCCTGTTGGCGTGCGCGTGCTCTGTGTTCTTTGATGCGGGCCGATCGTCTGAAAATTCTTCCCAACGGGTGCTAATAGTGTTACTTCTGTCCTGTTGCTGAAATGGAAGCGAATTGGAAGCTAGGGCAAATTGAGTGGATGATAGGAGGCTCCGAGTTTAGGATGTGGCTAAACCCTGGTGTGGTGCCTCCGCCCACACCGGCTGTCGCCCTTGGGTGCATCACTGCACTTGGGAGGAGACCGGTGTACGTTAATGGGCGCATCTGCCTCGGCAGTGCCACGCCTACGTGCATGGAGGACCACGAGTCCCTTGAAGCTGGAGGAGCCCTAGTGGAAGGTAAGTTGAAGTGGATATGGCTGAGGTAGGCAAAGCCCAGGGGAAGAAAGTAACTCGGTCGTTGCTCCGCAAGGCAAAGCAATTCCCTATTCCTTGGCTTATCATTTGTTTGCTTGGCAGGTGGCATGACAACTTGATCTCCCATGGAATCAAAGAGGGTCGATCTTTGGTGATTGTGTGTGTTGAACTTGCTGTGTGGACGTGCAATGGGTGAACATGCTAAAGGTGGAGTATGGCTCTTATGCCCTGGTTGTTAACCTCTCCTTTGCCGTCTTGCTCCGGTGACCTTCGGTGGATTCATGTCATTGGTCGAACACTTTGGTGAATGCATGTCATTGCTCGAACACGGTTGGTGATCCACTATCCCTCCTTTGTCAATTTGCATTATGGCATGAGGATAGCTCATTTGATTTAGCAATTGGGTGTAGGGATATTCCTCAATCTATGTCGGTGGTTCTCACTTCAAGTGCATGCATGCCTTCATGGGTCATGGCTAGGCGAAAGTCTCTCTCCATATGCATGCTCCAATGGGTCATGGCTAGGCTATGCGCTCAGAATCGGGTTTAGGTGAGGTCAGGTTCTCCCTCCTGGGCCATGGATTGGTTAGGTTATTTCTCATCAGCCATGAATTGGTTAGGTTATCTCTCTTCGGCCGTGGATTGGTTAGGTTCTCTCTCCTGGGTATGGATGGGTGAGGGTCTCTCTCTCAGGGCATGGACTGGGGCAGGACCATATCTCTCTGATGCGGTACTATCTCTCCTTGGGATAGGACAATCTCACCATGTGTCAGATGTGCTCTCATTGGACCTGGGATATCTCTCCATGTGCATTCTCTCTGCGGGCCGGGTCTAAGTCTCTTCATGTGTCCCGGGGCATCTTCTTGCTAGACATTTGTGAAGCCATGGATTGTTTGTCGATCCAATCGTGCAAAACCCACTTGTAGTTCTACTCCTTGAAATGAGCAACCTTGTTCTCACACCGGACTTATGCCAACTACAAAATCACAGACCTCATTGATGTCCAAAGCAGGATCACAACATCAAGACCACGAATATCCATTCATTGTCATTGTTGCATCATGAAACAGGACCCTGAAATGTGACAGTGAACCGACCTTCAATACTGATCATGATGAAATGATTCTACATTCTGATTGCTACAATTGTTGATCAACAAAGCATACTGAATTGAAGCTTCGTCTACTTATCACACGTAAATTTGCACGTGACGATCTGAGGCGTGAGCGCTGCCGCGAGTCCTATTCATCAAGACCGATTCCAAATGCGTGCAGCCAAGCTGGGCGGGTGTGAATCACTGCCACTTACATCCCCCTCCCAAGACAGCACACACCCGTGTGTTGTCTGACCCCGGAAGTCCAAAACTCCAGTGGCAGTTAGGCAGGACGAAGAAGTAGCAGCAAAAATCAACACATGTAGCTGGGCCCTGGCAGTCACTCCCTCCCTGTAGCTGACGCAGCAGCAGAAGTGATAAGAAGGCCATCACAAGCCCAATTATCCAACAGGGTCACACAACGCTGACAGGAAAATAGAAACTGATGAGCAAGCCCAGTTACAGACACCCACTCTTAAAGCTGACCATCTGCACGGCATGGTGTGGACAATCTGGTGGGCCTGCTCTGGACTCTGGGACTCAACACGAACCTGCAAGTACAGAAAGAAACAACAAAAAAAAAACAAAGCAGTCACAAACATGCAGAAGTACAGCAAAAAAGGCTCTGTCCTCTGGGGACCCAGTCTTCCCTTCGCGGGCACGTTGCAATGAAAAATCGTCATCCTACACCGCTCATCCCGCGTTTCTTGGTAAATGACTCAACCGGGACGCAACCGCTAAGTGGCTGACCTCCCGGACAGAGAATGAATGCACAGTGGAACAAAAATCAGGCATCGGGAGGTAGATGGAATGCCAAACATCACCATGTCTACTTCAACCATTTCTTCAGACCATGGCGCGTGAAATAACGTTCATCCCTATCATTTCCCCTCCCGATGATCTTTCAAGCGTCCTCCCACGTCTTGTCCTCACGATCCTTCCAAGCCAGATACAACTGAAGATAAGGCGAGGCACCTCGAGGCCTCTTGACGGCATGGTCCAAAACATCCTCAACCATATGCGTGTCATCGTTGGGAGGCAACTGCCTGTCACTGTAATACGAGAAAGGGGCTGTCACCTTTTCCAATATGGATCTGTAAAATTTCGGACGATCTGAGGCAACTACTCTCTGGGCTTCTCCAACCTGAATCACATAGCGATCTCCCCCCTCCCACCGTATTACTTCATACGGGCCCGGCCATATTCGCTTCAACTTGTTGCAGTGGGGCTGATCCCACTTCGGGCGATCTCGCAACCATACACGGTCAGCCCCTCCGAAAGGTTGCACCTTAAATAATTTGCGCAATGCGCCTAACTCCTTGTCGTGCAAGCGCTTCAAAGCAGTTTTCACCTGTTGACGCTCAGTCACGAGTCTCGAAAAAATTGCTGCGCATCCTCCGCCCCATCTCCCGGCACCGTGGGGGGTACCTCCCCAAACCCTACGGCGTCCCTCCCGAAAACTAGCCTGTTGGGGGAGTAGAGGGCAACCAAACCCGACAGGTCATTCAACCCACACAAGGCTTCGGGGAGGGCATGATACCAAGAGCGCGGTCGCTGAGTTAAAAAATGCCTAAGCGACATAACCACACTCCTGACTGCCATTTCTTATCTACCGTTTGTGGCTGGTTTATAGGGGACGCTACTGCGTTCTTCAATACCGCTCAGGGAAAATAAGGTGTCCAGAAACTGGCTGCTCAGAACCGAAGCATTGTCGGAATACACTTGCTTCGGTAACCCCATAAAAAAAAAACTCGCTCCAAAAAACATTTTCAGCTAGCTTCCGGCTTTCCGGGACCCAATTTTTTGGGTTGGAATGGCCAAAATGTAGCCTGTTAACCGGCACACAACGACCATCAGGTAGTCGTAAGTCTGAGCATTAACGACAGTTTTTGGGAGACTTACAAAATCAATGCCTAAACTAATGAAAGGGTCATCAGGGACGGGGTAAAATGCGGTCTCTCCATGTTGGTTCCCAGTCTGGGGCTTAGTCTGCTGACACACCTCACATGCTCCGCAGACCTGCCGGACCAACTGGCCCAATTCTGTATCAGGGAAGTAAAATTTTCTATCACAGAGCCAAAATGTCTTGTCGACTCCACCATGGACATACTTGTGGCAGGCCTGAACAACTTTCTGACTGATGGCCTGTGGCACCACATGTTTGCCCCGGTAGCGCAGACGTAAACAATCAGGCCTAGGAGTATAAAACGCATAACCTGGCACGCAAAAAGACGCCTGCTCTTGCCGAAAGGAAGCCAGGACTCCCATGAGATGAGGATCCTGCTCATAAAAGAAAGTCTAGTCGTCATGCAAAATAGAAACCTCAGGCGGTACCACTCTCCCCACCTAGGCTTTTAAGGCAGGCATTTGTCCCAAAGTGGTCCTCAAAAGCCGAAAGGTGCATCTATTGGCCTCATACACCTTGATGCAATTGGTATGGTGCAACCGTGGGATGTTTGAACGATGACATACGTATACACTATGTTGTCTGCATGTCAGGTATATGTTATTCAACAAACACCCGCTGAGGCACCTTGTGATGCGCATATGCGCTTCACAATGTGTGTCACTACTGTTTCACCCTGTTACCCTCTATTGGCAGTCTTCTCTGGGGGGGTATACATTGCAACATCCAAAGCTTAATGTGTGTTGAACATTTGTGGAAGCTTGTCGTCAATGGATCGGGGGCTGTGAGAACACTGTTCTTTGTGTTACGCGTCATACACCTTGTGACACGTATATGCGGCTCACAAGGTGTGTCGCAGGTCTACTCATGTTTTGCTTTCCTAGACTCAAAAATTCTGTCTGATCCGTTCTTGTTTAGTAGTTCTGCGTATCACAATATATTGTTTAAGCACTTCCTCAAGCCACTGAACCGTGGACCCGAAAATGTGTGTTCTGTGATCTGCATTAGGGTGTCGCAGGACGCGCCAGCAGGTCGCGCAGATCCGTCTATGCGGGAGATTTGACACGTAATGTTGACCTTTTTACAGATGCAAAATGAGTGAAAGTATGGTGCCTTTCTTAATTTTGAAAATGCTTTCGCCTGTAGTCTCTGTGGTGCGCTGTGACAGGTAATAAGCACGTCTCACAATCTGTCACCGGCTCCGCCATGTTCTACCTTCACAGCCGTTCTGGAATGTGTCATATGATGCCAAGCAACCAAACAAGCACCAAAAAAGGAAGCTCCCACCCACAGAAGCGTCCGACCGCCCGCTGGTTTACACATGCAGTTTTGTGTCGCGCTGTGATGAGTCATTGTTGCGTCGCGCAACGTCTCACGAGCGGCCACTCTTTGTTTGTCAGAAATGCGCAAAAGGAGACACCAGTGAGGCTGCCCGACCACAGACGCAGACACTTGACGCACACCCTGCTTCAAAATCCGCCGATCGGATAGAGGTGCGTTTTGGCAGCTTTGTGCAATGTTGTAGCGCGCTGTGACAGGCAAATCGCGCGTCTCACGACGTGCCTTGGCTATTTTGCATTCCACAGCGTGCAACGTGCCAGCCAGCAGCCGTGCTCTGTGTCAACAGGCTCCTGCAAGCCATGAAGGCAGCCCTGAAATCCCTGAAGGCAGCCCTGAAATCCCCGAAGGCAGCCCTGAAATCCCTGCAGGCAGCAACCACAGTGACGGTAGCCTTGAAGAGAAACACCTCCGTGGACTGAGTGAACCCAGTGAGCCCGGATCAGAAGATGAGAGGCTCAGACGATCAGACTACCAAGAGGAAGAGGAAGATGAAGCGCCAGAGGAAGACGAAGGTGAGGAGGCCGAAGAATCAAATGGGGAATGCAAAGGAAGGGAGGTAACCTTAGCACAAAGTGCATGTAAGCAATTGCATTCAACTGAAATTTTGCTGCTGGAGATACTGAGAAAGCAGCGTGCTTCAAGGTGGAGTGATACTGGTGGCGGGTTTTCATTGAGTGATGGGTTCTCAGAGCAGGTCAGGGACTACATTAGACTCTGTGTGAAACAAGAGGGTGTTGAGGGGCGTATGGAGACGGCAACAGTTATTCGGTTTCAGTACGGCCTGAAGAAAACGTTCCTTTTGGAAGCAAGCATGACACCAGCCAAAGCTTCCTTCTTTGAAATGGGAATTGGTTTTGAGCGACGACTGGCCGTCCAGGAACGGAACCAATCAGAAATGGTTGATGTACGTCGCACCATGCCCATGTTACTACAGTTGCGCTGTGGAGACAAAGTTCAGAGCAAAGCCAACCAAAGATCCTATGGCTTCCTTCTGCTGTGGTGTCGTGAAAAGACTGCTGACATTGCATTAAAGGTGGCGCATCCGGTTGATCCGAAGCTGCTGTCCTGCCGCTCTGGCAGACGAGCGGAAGTGGCTGCTCTGGCTTGTATACAGAAACAGTTGACCTCACTCCAAGAAACACAAAGTGAGTTGATTGACACACTTCAAATTTTGCAGCAAAAAGTGGATACTTCATGTCAGCTATACACCACTTTACAGAGAATGGTGGCCCAGACTGGGAGCCAGCAACAGGGCCAGCAGTCCCAAGCACTTCCACAACTTGGATATCAGGTGCCTTTTGTGTTTCAACCTACACGTTGATAGTCAGACTGTAGTCTTTGGCACATGGCAGATGCCTCACGGTGATCTTTGTGCTAATTTGCTGTTGCTGTGCTATGTGGGGCTGTGGGTGTATCTGAGGCATCCCTCTTTGAAAAATGTGCTTCATTGTTGTTTTAAAGAGGAAATGGTGTGGCAAAAATTTCAAAAGGCCTCTGCAGAGGTACAAAAGAAGGAATAGCCAGCGACACGCTCTGGGACACGCATATTTGTGTCCCAAAGCGTGTCACAAACAGTCGATGGACCAAAACAGCAAAAACAACCCTGTTGAAAAGCAAAAACATATTTCAAACCATTCAGGACAAACAAGCAAGGCTTGGCACCGAATGCATTTGCCTCTCTTCCGCGTCAGTGTCAAGTAGTTTCAAGGATGGGTGTCACACACCTTTTGAAGCGCATTTTGCATGTCACAAAGTGTGTCATGGGTTTTTTTTTAAAAACCGGGAGTGCGACATGCGGACAACACAGTGTATATGTACGTCATCGTTCAAAATTCCCATGGTTACACCATACCAATTGCATCAAGGTGTATGAGGCCAATAGATGCCCCTTTCGGCTTTTGAGGACCATTTTGGGAAAAATACCTGCCTTAAGAGCCTAGGCGCCCGGCGCGGACCGTCGCCCATGGCTCATCAGAATCACAGTCTGGAACACAGGCAGCAGGCGCACATTGCAGTGCAGCCCCAAGCGCACGAGCAGACCAATTCTGGCTGCGTCCCTGCGTAATCGCGATGCTTTGTGCTTCTCGGCGTGCCTTACGTGGCAGGCCTTCAACAGAAAACAAAGTTGTGACCTGACTGCAATACGTAGCATACCCGTCCTCAAACTCAGGAAAAAATTCAGCATCATCCTGAACCACATCCATTTCCTGATCTGAAGGCGTCACCCCTGATGCAGACAAAGAGGAATGCCATGCCACAAAGTTGCGTAAAAATTGCGTCTCTTCCTGACCCTCAGCCCTCTCCAGGAGCTGATCGGCATGGGCTCGTTGCTCCCTCTCGTCAGCTGCTACGCCCTCAGCGTCCTCCTCAGTACCGTGTATGTTAGTTTCAGGACTATACAAACACGCCGGGTAAGACCAGCGGGAGAGGGTGTCAGGAATTTCCTGATTCTGTCCGGGCACATACACTACATCTACCAAAAACTGCGACAGGAACTGGTGCCAGCGGCCCCGTCTGCTGACTGGACCAGACACCGTGACGAAGTCTTCCTTCGTCATGTACTCCAGGCTGCGGTCATCCGTTGCGACCCACGCTGACTTCAAAAAAAGTCTGGACTGCTGTAGCCATCAGTGAAATTAGTGGAGTGTCGCAACCATGGCATACGTTTCTTTGTCCCTCACAGGCCAGGCACGTTGGCCATGGGACTTACCACCCTGCAACTTCCTCAAAAAAAATGCCACAGGAAATAGGGGACATCCGCAGCCCTGGGTAGGATCATTAGGCTCAGGACATTTGCAGCAGCGCTGCTCCAGCACACCCCCGACCGCAAAGTCTGCGTATCTGGAATGTATTCCTCAATAATTTTCCCTTCAACTGTCCAAAATGCCAGATCATCTCTGGCGTCCAGTGAATCCTGTTCTCTAAACGACAGATTTCTTTTTCTGCTTCTGCGACACTAGAAAACTGCTGAAAAACAGCTTTGCGTCTGGACGCGCTCAAGGGTGGGTGTGTAGACTTGAATTTTCCCTTTTTCGTCAAATCCAGACCCCGGAGAGCATCCGTCAGCGGCGCTGCGTGGTCTGCAAATTTGTCAATGTGAAATGCATACCACTGCGCTAACCCCAAAAATGCTTTCAGGTGGGTCGGGGTCCAAATGTCCCGCCAATCCCACCCGGAGACTGCAGCGACCTTCTCAGGATCCGCTGATCTCCTTCCTCGCTCTAAAATCTGGCCACAAAAACGCACTCGTCTCAGAAACAAAAAAGCCTTGGAGGGTTTAATAGACAGCTGCCAATCCGCAAACATGTTAAAATAGGGCACAAATCTTCATTGTGCTGACGAATACACCCATCAGTCACCGGAGCGTCCAGATCTGGGTTATCCTCTGTGTCTGGTGTACCCCTCAGCACATCATCAATGTAGGGTTTTACCCCCGTTTCCTCCAAACAGGGCTGGACCATTCTCTGATAGGCCTGTGGGGCCGTTTTCAGCCCCATGGGGGGCACTGTCCATTGGAAAAGACCCCACTGCATCACAAACGCCGTAAGGGGCCTGGACTCAGGCTCCAAAACCATTTGGTGAAACCCATCTTCCAAATCGAAGATGGACCAAATGGCGTTTTCGGACTGCTCCAAAAAAAGGTCTTCAATGACCGGGAGCAGAAAAGCCTCATCCGCAATTTGCGAATTGAGGTAGCGGTAGTCGATGACTAACCGCCATTTGCCCCCCGGCTTGGGCACACAAAACGCCCTTGCTGCCCAACTCGAGAACGATTTCTCGAACATGCCGCGCTCAAAAAATTTGGAAATAATTCACGAAAAGCGGCATCTTGGACTCCCACAGTTCTCTAAGGACCGACCCTCTGAGGAACGGCTCCTTGTTTCAATTTCATTCGCGCGATGCCAGCCTCACCACGCTTAGCATGGTCCACGTCCGTCGGGATAGTTCGCAAACTAAAAAACAGTGGATATTTCTTCTCCAACATCTTCCGATACAGCACAGAACGGGGATCAATACGTTTGCCCTCAACAACAGCCCGCAAACTGCGTTCTGAAAGCAGGGAATGTGCAGCAGTGTCCTGCCGCAGCACACGCAACCCTGCTTCCCTCATGGACGAAGGCGAAGACAAAAAGCCGTGACTGGAATGGCAGATGCCACATCCAGAACATATCTGGTGGCAGCCATCTGTCCCTCCCGCGGCAGACTCATCTGTACACCCCCATTCCTTACCCTTAGGGGGCTGACGCAGATCAATACCCTGCGCATCAAACAGCACAACCCTGGTTGTCCAGTGGGGAGATTGCTGCACAATCAGGCCATCAGTGTTACTCTATAAGGGCACCGACGGGTCAAGGTCCCACCAATCCAGTGCCACTTCTCCGGACGTTCAAAACCGTGGACACTGCTTACGTACCCGCACCAGCAGGATTTCTCTGCCTTGGTCCAGAACGATTTTGGTGATGGTGTCTTGCAGCAAGTGTTGCGGTGGATGCAACCATAAAAGGTTTGAGGTTTGAGGTTTGATTTTGCGGGTACTAGACGCCCTTCGGCCCCGGGGAGCCACCTGGTTGGGCCAGGTGATATCCTCCCCACCGGGTCCTAGTCGGGGGCCCTTCATGACACACCTCCTGCCTGTTGGCGGAGTCCCCCGGCCTCACGGGGCTCGGAGCCCCGTCCCTCCCCGGCTTTCCCTTCTCGCCACTCCCCGGTCAGTGCATCAGTTAGCAGCCGTGGCTGCAGGCGCTTACCAACCGCGTCGCCCCCCTAATGCGTGGTCGCACGGGGCGCCGGCGCCGCCGGGCCCGTGCTACTGGCTTGTCGCCAGTCCCACCTCCGTGGGCTGGCTCGGAGGCTGCCTAGCCGTGGGTTTGGTGCGTGGCGCGGTGCGCCACTACTGCCTTGGCGGGTGCAGTGCCCTGGTCGTGTGTGCGGGCGCTCGCAGCCGGTTCCGGGGGGTTGGGGCCGGTGCCGGGCTTTGTGTCTTCCCCGTTGCCCCCCCCCCCCCGCCCCGCGGTTCCCGCGCTGTGTGTGGCGGAGTGTCCGGTCCGGTTGTCCCTTATCCTCACTCGTTGGTACGCCATTCCATGCGGTCTGTGCGTTCCGCGGGCTTGGTTTGGTTGCCTTTCTGGTATTCCCCGCGTGTTCTTTGCGTGTGCGTGCGCTCGCGCTGTCGCGGCGTCCGCGTCCCCCCCCCCTCCTGGGCCGGTGTGGCGCGCGCTCCTCGCGCGGTCCCGCTGCTGGGCGCCGGTAGGGCGGTTCCACACAGTCCGTGCCCCTCCGCGTGTCCTGCCTCGGTCTTGTGCTCCGTTTGGCTTGTTGGGGGGGGAGCGGCCCGGTCCCAAGGCCCCTTGCCCGGCTTCGGGCTGTGTGCCTCCCGTGGGGCGGGCCTGCGCGGCCAGGGCGGGGGGACGGCCTGTGCGCCTTGCCTCGGTCCGTTCCTCTGCCTTCCCTGGGCAGGCAACAAAGCAGGCATCATCGGCATCGCTCCGGCCATGGAGGGCGTGGCCCCGGTACTGCTCCGGTTCGTGTTCGCTTGTTGCCCTTTGGCGTGGTTCGTGTGGCATCGTGGTGCGCCAGCTCGGGTTTCCGTGCCTGTCGCGGTCCCCGCCGGAGCAGGCAGTCGGGGCGTGGAGGCGCGTGCCGTTCGGGCCCTACTGCGTCCTACCCTCGGGCGCAGCGGTCCTTCCAGGGGAAGGGGGGACGCCCCCCCTGCTTTGGGGGGGGTGGAAGGTCAGAGTCCCTGTGGCCCGCAGGCCGCAGGTGAGGAGTGGGGGGACAGGGGAGGGGCTGTCGCGCCGTGGTTCCCCTGCTCCCTCCCCCGGGGGGGCGGCGCGTGGCCCCCGGCCCGGGCCACCCTTCTTCGCCGGCTCATCCCCCCCGTGTATACTTGTTCGGCCGGGGTCGTTGGGCAGCCCCGGGCGCCGGGCGCTGCCTGCCGACGGCGGGATTGCCCGGCGGGGGGGGGGGGGGCTGTGTGCCGCCCCCCTGGGAGGTGTGGCCGGGGGGCATAGTTGGGCGGGGGGTTGCCCTACTTCGGTCCGTGCCTCTGCCTTCCCTGGGCAGGCAACAAAGCGGCTGCCATTGGCGTCGCTCTGGGTATGGTGGGCGTGGCCCCCATACCGTTCTGGTTCGTGTTCACGTGTTGTCCCCGGGTGTGATCCGTGCGCCGTCCTCCTGCGCCGGCGCGGGTTCGCTCGCCTGTCGCGGCCCCCGCGGGAGCAGGCGGTCGGGGGCATGGGGGCGCGTCGCATGCGGGCTCAACTGCGTCCGCCCCCCCGGCGTCGCGGCCCCTTCCGGGGGAGGGGGGACCTCCCCTCTGGCTAGGGGGGGTGGAGGGCCGGTGCCCCCGCGGCCCGCCGGGCGGAGGGGGGAGTGGGGGGAGAGGGGAGGGGTGGTTGCGCCGTGGTTCCCCACCTCCCTTCTCCGCGGGGGTGGCCTGTGGTCCCTGGCTCAGCCCCCCTTCGTCGCTGGCGCATTCCCCCCAGGTATACTTGTTCGGCCGGGGCCGTTGGGCAGCCCTGGGCTCCGGGCGCGGCCTGGCATGCCGTCGGTGGGTCAGCCTGGTGGGGGGGGGGGCGGCGCGCGACCTCCCCCAGGGGGGCTCGTGCGTGGTGTGTTCCCCCGGCGCCCCCGGCCGGGCACCAAGGCGGGCCCGTCGGTGCCCCGTCCTCCACACCTATGATTTTAGCAGCAGTTTTTCCCCAAAATTCAAAAAGTCGACAAAAAGAGGTTTCCTGCGGGAAATAACCTATTTCTTTGGTTTCTACGGCCCCAAAATAGGGAGGGGGGGTCCTCCTACCCGAATTCTGTCCAAAAATATAAAAAACCCTAAAATTTGGTCTATTTTGGGGTATTTTTGCCTGCTCTGGGCTTGTCCTGCAGAACAGTGCCGCACAACAAAGTACCTGCCTATAGAGGACTTTCGACAGAAATTCCAATTTTCTTTGGATTCTCTGGCCCCAAAATAGGGGCGGGGGGGTTCCTCCCACCCGAGCTTTCTCCCAAACCATCAAAAACCCTGGAATTCGGCCTATTTTGGAGTATTTTTGTCTGCTCTGGGTCGGTGCAGCAGAACAGTGCTGCACACCAGTGGACCTGTATAGTATAGTATAGGCACGAAAAAACCATGAAGATGGGTTTTGTACCCAAAAAGACCAAAAGTAACCTTTTGTTTTAATTATACACCCCCCAAATAGCAGGGGGGGGGCGTCCTCCTACCCCATCGTTCCCCAAAGATAACAACCTAAGCCTCAAACATGTGTGTGTGTACGGTGATAGGCACGCAAAAGCCTACCTATGAACCATATGGAAATGGACCACAAACGGTGCAAAATAGGGCCAAAAACACCTCAAATGTTCATCGCTCATCCCATTCATATGCACATACTATCATATTTTATGTAGTTCTTTGGCGTTTTCCACTTTTTTGCAACGAGCATCCTCCAATCGGGAGGGGGGGTGGTTCAGCTGCTTGTTTTAGGCTAAAAAAAACAAGTAATTTTTGATAAAAAAAATGGCTATTTTTCGCCGATTTTGTTGAAAAATGGCAGATTTTGGGGCATAAGAATGCAGTAAATTGTGTTTGGGCAATGGATGTGTCCACACAGCATGGTGTTTTGCATCCAGCACCCTCAAAATGGGGGGGGGCTCTGCAAATGCCTGTCTGAGGCCAAAATACTCAAATTTTGACCAAGAAACAGCCATTTTTGGCAGTTTTTGCATGAAAAATAGCAAATTTTGGTGCATACAGATGCTGGAGATTGTGCTTTCATAGTCCATGCGTGCATACAACTTGCTATTTTGCATCCAGCACCCTCAAAATAGGGGGGGGGATCCTTCAACTGCTTGTACGAAGCCAAAAAAAATCAATGTGTGACCAGAAAAGGGCCATTTGTGGCCGTTTTTTTCGTGAAAAACGGCAAATTTTGGTGCGCACGGATGCTGTAAATTGTGTTTGCGAGATCTGTGTGTCCCTACAATCTGCTCTTTTGTATCCAGCACCTCAAAATAGGGGGGCACTCTTCAACCGCTTGTCTGAGGCAAAAAAAAACATTTTCTGACCAAAAAATGGCCATTTTTAGCCGTTTTTCCCATGAGAAATGGCAAATAGTGGTGCATACGGATGCTACAAAATGTGTTGTCATGATCTTTGTGTGACGACAACTTGCTTTTGTGCATCCAGCCCCCTCAAATTAGGGAAGGGGGTCCTTCAACTGCTTGTACAAGGCCAAAAAATCAATATTTGACAAAAAAAATGCCATTTTTGACCGGTTTTCATGAAAAATGGCATATTTTGGTGCGTACGGATGCTGTAAATTGTGTTTGCGTGATCTGTGTGTCCCTACAATCTGCTTTTTCGCATCCAGCGCCCTCAAAATACTCCATTCCCGGGTGCCGCCGTCCCGCCGCGGTCTACGGGGCGCCCTTGAGCGCCGGCGCAGGGCTACCGGCCTGCTGCGGGCACTGCGGGAGTGAGCGGGCGGCCGACTGGCGGCACTCGGCGTGCAGCAGAGATTGCCACGCTCCTGGCCTCCCCCCCTGGGTGCCCCGGCCCTCTCAGCGGGGGTGTTGGGCCGCCACCCCCCCTGAACGGCCTCCAGCTATCGGCGGGCGGAGGGGGAAAGGGGGGGAGGGGGGGGGGGCGGGGTTTCCCGTGGCCCCTCCCCGGTCCCCTAGCGCCGCTCTCCGGGGGCCGGGGTTGGGCGGCCTGGTGGTCTCGGTCCCGGGGGGCCAGCCGCCAATGGGGGGGGTGCATTCCTCTCCTGCCCCCCCCCATTCCTCGGGCGCCAGGCCGTCGTGCCGCCGCCTCACCGCTTGGTGCCGGTTGGCCGGGGTGGGGTGGGAGGGTCGGCGGGTGCTGGGGATTGCGGCTCGGGTCAGTGGTTAGCGGTTAGCGGGCTGGGGGGCCGCGCCGCGCCTTACAGTGGGGGGGGTTGGGGGTGCGCCCTGGGTCTGGGGGGCCCGGCACTGCTGGGGGAGTGTCCCGCGGCACTGGTCCTTCCTCACCTCCTCGCGCCCCTTGCCTGGGACGGCGGGGCGCTGCCGTCACCTGCGTCGCCGCTTGCGGGGGGGCTGGGGCTGCGGCCATGGGTTCTGCCGGCGGTAGCGCCAGTGGGTGAGGGCGGTGCGCAGGGCCCGGGGGAGCCAGTTGTTGGCCTCCGCATCCGTGATGCACAGCACCGCCCCCCCCTCCAGGAGAGCCGGCCACGTCGGCTCCCTGTCTGGCCACCCCGCCCGAATCACGGCCCAGATGACCCTCTCGTGGTCCTCCGGGGCTGCCCACCCCCCCGGGGGCACCTCCCGGTACCCCCCATCCTTCCGGAGGAGCATGGCATCGAAGGGCCGGTTCCTCGTCCCCCTGATGGTCTCTGAGCAGGCCCAGCTCAGCCACCCATGCACCTCCACCACCAGGGGGAGAACCTCGCTCCTCAAGGGGTCCAGGACCGCGGCCCAGTCCCGGTCCCAGGACCGGGCCCCCTCTGCCCCCCGCGCCAGCTCACCCTGCGGCCCCCGTGCCTGCAGTGCCAGCGCCGTGCCGCGTCCCCCCGCCGCCCTGGCAGCGGCAATCCTCGCCGGCTCCGCCCTTGGCTCTGGCGCCACGGGGGGGGGCGGCTGGTGCTGGGGTCGGGGGGGTTGGGGGGGGATGAGGTTCCCTGCATCGGGGTCGATGTTGTAGAGGTGGGTGTGCTGGTGGTGGTGGTGGCGGTGGGTGTGGTGCGCCGGCATTTGTTGGATGCCGGGGGAAATGCAGCGCACCGGCTGGACGTCCGGCTGCGGGGGTGCCCTGCTCCCCTTCCCTCACCCCCTGCCCTGCCCTCCCCCCGTGACTCTCGTGCCCTGCCCTGCCTGTCCCCGGGGATCTAAGCCGCCCTTCCCCCCCTTGCCCTTTGGTCCCTTCCCGGCCCCCTTGCCTTTTTCCCCCTGCCCACGTCGTGGGTCCCGTCCTCCGTCACCTGCGCCCTTGCCCGCACTGCCAGTGCCCGTATCCTTCCCCTGCCCGTGCTAATGTCCTTGGCTGCGCCCCCGTTCGTCGACCGCACTCCATTCCGCTCCATGCGCTCCGTGGCCGCCCGTCTTCGCGCCCTGCTTGCGTCCCTGCGGGTCCTTCCCGTGCCTTTGCCCTTTCCCTGCTCCCTGTTTCGCGTCGTGTCACCCGCTGCCCGTGCTCTGCCCCCCTCCGCTGCCGCTGGCTTTGGCGCCTTGCCGTCGCCTTCCCCCTCGCTCCTTGCCGCGTGCGCCCAGGTCTGTCCCCTGCGCTTGCCCTGGGGCACTCCCCCTGTCGCCTCCCGTCCCTCGTTCCGCGCTCCCGTGGCCGGCAACCTGCCCCGTCTGCGCGCCGTCCCCCCCCTCTCGGACCACGCGCCGGGTGTCCTGCTGTCGCTGCAGCTGCGGCAGCGTGATGCCTGGCGGCGCACGCTCGGGCGCCGGGGGGCGGACGGGCCGCGGCCTCCCCTTAAGGAAGGCGGCCTTGGGGGGCTACGGCTTGGGTGAGCTGGTGTGGGTGTGGCTGGGGCTGGTGTGGGGGCGGTATTTCGCGCCCTCCCTGCCCCCTGCTCCGGCTGCGGCGGCTCCCAGCGAGGCGCCCGGGGCCCGCGCTGGGGCTACCGCCTGCGCCGGCGGTGTGACGGGGGCCGCGGCGTGGTCGGTTGAGGACGTGGCGTGCCCTGCTCGGGCCGCGGTCTCAGCTCTCTGCGCGCCTGGGGCCCCCTCCGGGGGCGGGGCGGCAGGGTTCGCGGCCTGGGCAGTGGGGGCGGTCTCCTCGGTTGGCGCGGGCCCCTGGGTGGACGGCTCGGGGTTGGCGGGGGCTGCCCGGGGCTGCCCGGCCGGCGGCCCGACCGGCGCTGCCGCCTCCGCCAGCTGCCGCTCCTCGCGCTCTGCGAGGGTCTCCCCAGCGTATCCCGGGGAGACGAGGGAGCGGGAGCGGGACCGGCGGTGGTGGCGGTCGTCCCGCTGGGTGGAGCCATTGGAGTCTGACATCACTGTTATCCTGGTAGGCATGCGTGGCGGCAGGCGTGTCCTCTTCACTACCTCCTAGTGCATCTGTGGTGTGTCGTGGGCAGTGCCGAGCAGTGCTCCGCGGCCTTTTGAGGCAGGCATTTGTCCCAAAAGGGTCCTCAAAAGCTGAAAGGTGCATCTATTGGCCTCATACACCTTGATGCAATTGGTATGGTGCAACCATGGGATGTTTGAACGATGACATACGTATACACTGTGTTGTCCGCATGTCAGGTATATGTTATTCAACAAACACCCGGTGAGGCACCTTGTGATGCGCATATGCGCTTCACAATGTGTGTCACTACTGTTTCACCCTGTTACCCTCTATTGGCAGTCTTTTCGGGGGGGTATACATTGCAACATCCAAGACTTAATGTGTGTTGAACATTTGTGGAAGCTTGTCTTCAATGGATCGGGGGCTGTGAGAACACTGCCCTTTGTGTTACGTGTGATACACCTTGTGACACGTATATGCGGCTCACAAGGTGTGTCGCAGGTCTACTCATGTTTTGCTTTCCTAGACTCAAAAGTTCTATCTGATCCGTTCTTGTTTAGTAGTTCTGCGTATCACAATATATTGTTTAAGCACTTCCACAAGCCACTGAACCGTGGACCCGCAAATGTGTGTTCCATGATCTGCATTTGCGTGTCGCACGACGCGCCAGCAGGTCGCGCAGATCCGTCTATGCGGGAGAATTGACACGTAATGTTGACCTTTTTACAGATGCAAAATGAGTGAAAGTATGGTGCCTTTCTTAATTTTGAAAATGCTTTCGCCTGTAGTCTCTGTGGTGCGCTGTGACAGGTAATAAGCACGTCTCACAACCAGTCACCGGCTCCGCCATGTTCTACCTTCACAGCCGTTCTGGAATGTGTCAGATGATGCCAAGCAACCAAAGAAGCACCAAAAACGGAAGCTCCCACCCACAGAAGCGTCGGATCGCCCGCAGGTTCACATATGCAGTGTTGTGTTGCGCTGTGATACGTTACAAGCACGTCAGACAACCTGTCATCGGCTGTCCCATCTTCCACCTTCAAAGCCTTTCTCCAATCTGTCAGATGATGCCAAGCAATCAAAGAAGCACCAAAACGAAAGCTCCCACCCACAGAAGCGTCCGACCACCCGCTGGTTTACACATGCAGTTTTGTGTTGCGCTGTGATAAGTCATTGCTGCGTTGCGCAACGTCTCACGAGCGGCCACCCTTTGTTTGTCAGAAATGCGCAAAAGGAAGCACCAGTGAGGCCGCCCGACCACAGACGCAGACACTCGACGCACACCCTGCTTCAAAATCCGCCGATCGGATAGAGGTGCGCTTTGGCAGCTTTGTGCAATGTTGTAGTGCGCTGTGACAGGTAAATAGCGCGTCGCACGACGTGCAATGGCTTTTTTGCATTCCATAGCGTGCAACGTGCGAGCCAGCAGCCGTGCTCTGTGTCAACAGGCTCCCGCAAGCCATGAAGGCAGCCCTGAAATCCCTGAAGGCAGCCCTGAAATCCCTGCAGGCAGCCCTGAAATCCCTGAAGGCAGCGACCACAGTGAAGGTAGCCCTGAAGAGAAACACCTCCGTGGACTGAGTGAACCCAGTGAGCCCGGATCAGAAAATGAGAGGCTCAGACGATCAGACTACCAAGAGGAAGAGGAAGATGAAGCGCCAGAGGAAGACGAAGGTGAAAAGGCCGAAGAATCAAAGGGGTGGGTTATCAGAGCAGGTCAGGGACTACATTAGACTCTGTGTGAAACAAGAGGGTGTTGAGGGGCGTATGGAGACGGCAACAGTTTTTCGGTTTCAGTACGGCCTGAAGAAAATGTTCCTTTCGGAAGCAAGCATGACACCAGCCAAAGCTTTCTTTTTTGCAATGGGAATCGGTTCTGAGCAACGACTGGCCGTCCAGGAACGGAACGAATCTGAAATGGTTGATGTACGTCGCACCATGCCCATGTTACTACAGTTGCGCCGTGGAGACAAAGTTCAGATCAAAGCCAATCAAAGATCCTATGGCTTCTTTTTGCTGTGCTGTGCTTCATTGTTGTTTTGAAGAGGAAATGGTGTGACAAAAAACTTCAAAAAGCCTCTGCAGAGGTACAAAAGAAGGGATAGCCAGCGACACGCTCTGGGACACGCAGATTTGTGTCCCAAGACGTGTCACAAACAGTCGATGGAACAAAACAGCGAAAACAACCCTGTTGAAAAGCAAAAACATATTTCAAACCATTCACGACAAACGGGCAACACTTGGCACCGAATGCATTTGCCTCTTATCCGCGTCAGTGTCAAGTGGTTTCAAGAATAGGTGTGACACACCTTGTGAAGCGCATTTTGGATGTCACAAAGTGTGTCATGGGGTTTTCTTTAAAAACCGGGAGTGCAACATGCGGACAACACAGTGTTTATGTACGTCGTCGTTCAAAATTCCCAGGGTTACACCATACCAATTGCATCAAGGTGTATGAGGCCAATAGATGCCCCTTTCGGCTTTTCAGGACCGTTTTGGGAAAAATACCTGCCTTAAAAGCCTAGGTGGGGGGGGGGAGGGGGGGAGGGGGGACTGGCGGTGGCGTTGGCCCCGGGCAGGCGGGGGGCGGTGGTCATCCATGGTCATCGGGGCGGGAGATGGATGAGCCACGCGGCCCAAACGTCGCGCCACAGCTCCCAGTCTGGGGCAGGGCTCAGTGCTCTGGGCCCCCGGGGGTCGTCGGCTGGCGCCGAGGGGAGCCGCACCAGATGGACTCCCGTAACGGCGGTGACCTGCCGTGTCCGCAGGAAGGCGTGTACCCCGTCCCGCGCCGCAGGCGCCAGGAGGGGGGGGCGGGGCACGGGCGCCGCCCCCTACAGGTGGGTGGGGGTGATTCCCAGGACCCGATCCGCGTCCCCGCGGGTCGTGACGACGAAAAGGAGCAGGGGGGTGCCCGGACGCTCTCGCCAGAGGACCTGCCCCCTGTGGTGGGCACCCCTGGTCCTCAAGAGGGGGGGGGACAGGTGTTGGCTGGCCCAGCCGCGGGGTGCGTGTGTCGCCGGCAGGGGGGCGGGGCACCAGGCAGGCTATGTGGGGAATGTCTCGCACACAACGGCGTACGGGGGGTCGGCCTGGTGCCGTCGTACACCCAGTTGGTCAGGCGGCGGCGGATGGGCGCCTCGCCCGCGCCTTCCAAAAATACCGTGATTTCGCCCACCTCCAGGTCCTCGTCCGGCGGATGCAGAAGGTGGAGTGCCGCATCCAATTTGGACACCCCTCTTGGGTACGTGGCCGGCGCCTGGTTCGGGTACGGGGCCGTGTCCCCGGGGCAGCGCGTCCTGAGGGCGTGCAGCAGGGCTGGGGCGCTGCTGTGGAGGGACATGGTGGACCCTGCGCCCGCCAGCCGTAGGTTGTCTCCCATGGACAGGGGCCGGCCTGACCGGTGGGACGTGCGCCACTCCATCCAGTGCCCATACAGGGTTGCCTCAGGGCTTATGAGGCCCGGGTTGACAGCGTTCACAATCCGGTGCATCCCCGGGAGCAGCGGAGGGGCCCCTGCTCTGTTCAGGGCGCGGACGGCCGGGAGGGCGGCCTCGCTGAGGAAATCCCTCGCGCTGCCCGCCGGGTCGTGCTGGGCGGCAGTGTGCGCCTTGGGCGCCTTCGTTACCGCGTCCGCCATCAGGCCCCGGACGGCCGCCTCCTGCGCTCAGCGGCGGGCACTGGTGTGCTCCAGCCCGTTCCCCCGTCGGCAAGGCATGGTGCTGCGGGCTCTGCAAAGCGTGGCGGCGGGCGGGGGTCAGGGCGCGAACACGTGCGACTGGTGCGCGACGGACGTGGGGTCCCGCAGGTGCACGTGGATCCACAGGAGGGCGGCACCCGCGGGGCCGGCGCGGCTGTGTGAGGGAGTGTGTGCACACCGATGCGCCGGTGCAGAGCCTCCTCTTCCGTGCGTCTGTGCGGGCCCGCGAGTGGTTCGGGCCAGGGGTACGCGACCACCTGGGAGCACTGCGTGCACCTGTTGGTGCCCGTCGCTGGTGCGGAGGATACCGTGTGGCGGTCCCCGCAGAGGTGGCAGGTGTGCGGGAGGTGGGAGGGCGGCGACCAGGGGTCGAGACGGCGGAGCCAGAGGTCGTCCCACCGCTGGCGAAGGGGGTCCCGGAGCTCTAGCAGGCGGGCGCGGACGCGGCGCCCGTCGTCCCTGCCGAGCGTCTTCTGCCGGACCTCCTGCCACGTGTCGTCGCAGAAAATCCCGTGGTTGTGGAAGGCGGCGATGAGGTCATCCAACTCCGGGCGGTGGTGCCCCCGGGGGGGGTTTGCCATGTACGTGTCGCGCCTGGCGAGCTGGGGTACCAGAGCGCCCCACCGGCACTCGTCCGCGGCGCCCCGGTGGAGGAGGGCTAGTAGGCTGCTGTCCGCGCCCGCCTCCCCTCCTACCCGCAGTCCCTCGCAGCTGTCCAGTTCCCGGCGTAGCGCGGCTGCAAGGTCGGTGGGGAGCATGAGGAGCAGGGGCCCCGGAATGTCGTGCAGCCGGGACAGGGCGTCGTTGTACACAGGCCCCCCATTTTTGAAGTGCGCCACGGTGAGCCGGGCGGCTCCGCCCTCCGGTGGAGCCGCCGAAGGGTGGCCGCCTCGCGTCACCACTTGTGTATCTCCGTGGCTTGGAGCATGTTGGCGGTGTGGAGGACGACGCGGGGGGGGAGGGGTGCTCGGATGAGCGAGGACACGTCCCCACTCCACCCCACATGTGGCTTCAGGGCCGCCTGTAGCCAGTCCCCGGCCGCCGCGTCCCACGGGTGGTCGGAGCCCGCCCCGCGGATCATGGTGGGTCGTGGCCGGGTGTGCGGCCCCCAGCCTCGAGCGGGATGGTGGCGTACTGCTGCGCGGGGGCCTCCGGTGTGTGTGTGGCGGCGCGCCACCGGCCCCATTCGCGCGCCCGCTCCGCGCCAACTATACGGGCCTCCCACGCGGTCATGGAGCCTCGCCCGATGATCCACAGTGGGAAGAGGGCGTCTTGCAGATGCTTGGAGAAACCCCCTGGTAGGTCCTGGTACGAGTGGGGTTTCTCTTGCGGCGGGCACTCCAGGGTGCCATCGACGACGCGGAGGGAGGCCACGAAATCCCTGTTGGGGCGCGGGGTAGGGGGGGGGGGCAGCTTCTCTCTGTCGCGGTGAGCCATCGGTGCACCCGGGCCGCCGCGCTTAGGGACTCGTGGAGGAGTTGCTCCTGCCGGTGATTGCGGAGTTCCCACGCGAAATCTCCCAGCCGGAGAACTTGGTGGAGGACATTGTCTACGGAGGTCCCCCCCCGGCGGGTCGTAGCGGGCTATGGCGCGGAGTTGCGCTTCTGCCGCCTCGGGCACCAGCCCAGAGCAGAAGATTTCTGTCCATGCGGCGCCCGCGGAGCGCCATGAGGCCACCCATAGAGCCTTGTCCCCGGGGGGGGAGGTGGCGGGCCGCCTCTTGCACCGCCTGGCGGTAGTGGGACCAGAGGAGCCGCGAGTGGGCGCATCCCAGGTGCATGTGCACCGGAATCTCCTCCGGGCCGCCGCAGAGGAGGCACGGCTGCAGGAGGATGGCAACGCCGGAGCGCCGCCCATTCCGGATGCGGAGCTTGCGCTGCAGCGGCGTGTGGCCGTCCCTGGCCCGCAGCGCCCGGTGGTTGGTGGCTCCCGCGGTGAGGTCCCGGGCGTGGACGTAGGCCGTGGCGTGGGCCGCGCCCAGGGGTGTGTGCCCTCGGTGCGTCAGCGCATGGCTCATTTGCGCCCGCTGCGTGACCGTGCTGAGCGTCTGCATTGTGGGGGGCCGTAGGTCGAGGTGGCCGTCATGACCGGCGACTATGAGCTGGGCGTGGCTGGGGCCCGGGGGCGTGTTCTGTGGGACGGTGTCCTGGGACGCCGCCCTGCCTTGTAAGGTGTCGCTGTGGTGGAAGGTGGCTCGGGCATACCAAAGTGGGTGCTCGCTGTGTTGCCCTCGCGCATTCAGGCCGTCCCGGAGCCATGGCAGGGGCATCTGGTTGACTACCTTCGCCGCGCCCGCGGGGACCCCCGTGGCCCGCTCGCGATCCGCGTGTCACAGGAGGTGGAGGATGACCTCGGCGTCCACCCTGTGGACCCATGGCCTGTGGACGCCGTATTGCAGGGAAGGGAGGCGGCCACTCCCTCCCCGTCGGGCACCATGCCCGAGATGGCCACCGCCCACGTGCGGGTGAGGTCGGCGGCGAGAGCAACGCTGGTGGTGTGCCTGCAGGGCCCGCCCCCCGACGCATCGGAGGAGGTGTGGGCCCAGGCCTCCGGGATCCAAAAGTACTGGCTGGGGCTGAGCCAACCTGCGTTGAGGTCGGCGGAGTGCCATCGGACGTCGGGGTGGCCGGGGGTCAGTTGGTCCACGCTCAGCGCCCTGGTGTTGCTGGGGCGGACTGCCGGGTGGTCGTGTAGTCGGACTCCTGCCCCAGCGATCGTGCTCGCCCAGGACCGAAGCGCCTTCAAATGCTCCCTGAGCCACGTCGGGCCTCCGCGCTGGTGCACCACCAGGTGTCCCCTGTCCTCCGGCTGGTCCTCCAGCGCGTGCACCTCCATGTGTGGGTCGTGCGGCACCCCCGTAGCTACCAGCAGAGCGGTGCCGCAGGGGAGTCCACGGGGTATGGGCTGGCCCGCCCCCACCTGCACTATCACGCACTCGGCCAGGAGTTGCGCTTGTTCCATCGCTCTGGCGCACTGGTCGTCCGTGGCCACCAACCATACCGGCGTCCGCGCGTGGGGCCGTGGGCACAGAGGCTCGGGACACGCCACATCCGCGTTAGGTTCCTGGTGCTCACCGTCCGCGAGTACGTCGCGGAGGACGTAAAGGAGGGCCGCCGGTGGGTGGTATGCCGCCCCCTGCGTGGGGGGGAACAGACTGCCCTGACGGCAGTAGCCCCCGATGTGAAGGTGCAGGCCGTCCGAGGTCACCCGTAAGCCAGTGTGGGCGTCCTGCTTAGCCCTCGTGGGGTCAACAGGCCTCAAGCGGCGGTTTCGCGTGCCAGTGGTGTGGAGAAGGTGGACCAAAACGTCGCACCACCCGGGTGGTCGCTGGGCTTCTGCTCGCGGTGGCAGTAGTGGAGGTGTTCAACGGCGCACTGATTGAGGCATTCCCGCACCGCTGCTGGCCACGGATCGTTGTTGTCGGGGAAGAGGTGCTGCGGCCGGTGGTGCCCTTTCCACGGCGCCGTCTGTGGCACCGTCAGGCGGCACGTGTCGCGGTGCCGCAGCCTGGCGGTGCTCAGCGTGACAATGTTGCCCGGGGGGACTGTAGTTGGACGTGGGCTGCCTGTAATAAGTCAGGGCGTTTAGGCGTCTCAGAAGCTTTCTGGAGGATCTATACTAGACCTCTCGGAGCTTCAAGATCCTAGAACACTAGGATATTTGCTCATATTTGGCTTGTATTCCAAGCCTATAGCTTGCTGCTAGACTCTACTGCTCTTAGGTACACTACAGAGAGCAGAAATCTAGGACACATTAGTAGCCATACAGGGATAATCACATCCCATATGCTTATCATGTGATTTAATCCTGTTTTGTAGCATTTTAGAAGGTTCTAATGTATTAGAAGCTATTTTGAAGCTATTTTGAACCTTCAGATGGCCTGTTGCGACTGTCGCCGCCTGCTGTTGGCGCCAGCAATTTACGTAATGGTGACCAGGCCTGTGATAAGATAGAATACTCAGAAAGTTGCTAAAATATAGGTTTTATTGCCTTCTTAATGAGAATTTATTGTTGTATCAATTTTCTTGTTATTTAGGCATGTGAAGGAGTTGGCCCATATATGTGTCTTGTGTAGTGCTATTGCTTCGCCATCTCTTCTTTCCTCCTCACCTATTCGGGTAAATCCGATTACTGGACCAGCCAGTTGGTCCAGCTTAATGTTCGTTCACGACTTCGTCTTCTTGCTGTTGCCTACTTTGTGCTTGCCAAGGGAATCAATTGGAATGGAGAAATTGATTTAAAACAATTCACTTTTGAAGTGCAAGACAAGGAGAAAGGGTTTATTGTGCACCCTAAGTAAGTTGGCAATACTAAGTACAAGCACAATACAGTCCAGTAATCTAGAGTTCCAGCAGGTCGACGACGACCAGGACGACGCTCAGCAGCTGGGCCAGCGTACGCTGTTCAAGTACAGTGAGTTCCTCAGTTGAATTTGACAAAAAGCTGAAGAAACATTATGAACTTGAAGGTATACTTCCTTGTACTTCAAAAATAAGCTTCAAATATATTTGAAACTCCAAGAGCGCAGCTCCAGGCGCGCTGAGGCGACGATGAGCGACGCCACAGGCTGCAGCAGACTTTGAAAAGACGCCTAGAACCTTTATTTCAATGAGTTTGGTGAAGATTTTGAAGGTTTTTAACTTAACAAGAAGTTTCAAAAAAGTGGTGAACTTGGACTACACAAGGCAACTTCCCAGCGCTTCAGCGGCGACGACAACGACTTCTATGACGACAACGTGCTGCAGGAGCGCTGCCAGCGAGCTTCCAGAGGCTCTCTTGACGCTCTTCGAGGCCTAGAGGCATTGGTTGTGTGGCTTTTGTTTGCTACTTTTTTCATGCTTGTTGTTTTGCTTCCCAAGGCTTTACTTCTCCTTGCTTACCGTCCCTCTTGTTGACCCTATGTCAAGGGAAGGGGCAAAAGTGACGGTCGGTGACTAGAAATCCCCACCCCAGTCACTGTGCACCCTCCTTGGAGCCCAAAAGCCTTTATTGTTTCACGATTTCCTCCCTCTCTTTGATCTATCAAAAGGCCAAAAAGGTCGAAAATTGCCTACTCATTTTACGCGTACCTCCGCGCCAGTGCGTCCAATCGCGTCAACTAAAGCGCTGTTGTAAAGTAGAGAGCGCCTCTCACTCATGGGACTCTCACTTTGTTTCAACTCGTCAAGGGCTATTTTGTGTGATTTTTTCAAGATGACCCATGAATCACTTTTTGCCCAACCCTCTAAAACACTCAAAAATGACATTTGGTGCTTTACGCATATCTTTGCGCCACTGCGTTGGGAAAATTGGAACCAACCATTTTTCGGAAGTAGACAGTGGTACGCTTCCATTTTCCCTTCTCCTTCTCGAAAAAAATCTTTCTACCATTTTTGCCATCAGTAACAAAGTCAACAATGAACCACCCTCTAGATACCCCTCAAAAGTGCCTGTTGTGCTTCCTTCATATCTCCCAGAGACAAAAGATTTGAGATTTGATATCATTTTTCTAAACAACACTGAAAAGCGTGCTTTCTAACCCTGAGTTGTTTTTTTTTTCAGAAAATAAGAATGGCTATGGTAAAATTGCAGCACGTTACCACACAAACCACCTCGTGACAAAACATGCAAAATGGTTTTGGAGGTTTAATCATTCCTCTGGCACCAGGGTGAGTTCGAACTCGAACCAAGGTGTTTTGCAAACACTGGAGCATGAAGTTTCCAAAACATATTTAGTTTGAATTTCTGTGGTCAAGAATGGATTTTTCCCATGGTGGTCAACTCAGTGCATGAAGACATATTTTCAAATTTTTGGGTCATGCTGCTCCAAGAAAAAGTAAGATTGAGGCTCTAACCAGCACCCCTTAGAAAGCACTGCACCTTGGACTCATTCATTGTATCACACTGAGGCTGTACAAACACAGAGTATGTGACAAACCACTGACTCATTTACACTCGCAGTTTCCCATTCACCTCGTTTACTTTACAACGCTTTGCTTGTTTGCTTTCTCTATTGCCCTTTGCTTGTTATTTGCGTTGTGCACATGTGACCACCATGGGTATTTCCTACCAAGAGCAAAAGAATGAATAGCGCCAATAGCCCACAAAGGCCCCCCCCTCAAAGAGGGGCGCATAGCACGAAACTGTGTTAAATAGTAGTAAAAGCGACTCCAATAGCCTTAGAGACACAGGGTTGCAATGATACAAAATCAGTATAAATGACCATCCAAATCATGATCATCATGCATCAGTGACCATCCAAATCATGATCATCATGCATCAGCAAATGACATGCATGCCAGTAAAATGACATCAATGTGTTGATCTGTCAAAATCTTTTTAACCTGTGGTGCTTAGGATTGTGGGTCCACTTCACTCCCCCCTCATCGAAGACCACGTGGGCGTACTTCGTCGCGTCTTCGTGGCTCATCAACGCTGCGGTGTTGTGATTGGCGCCGATCCTGTCGCTGTTGACGACTCCTCACTCCTACGATCCTTCAGACTCCCACCAGGTCGCTGTCGCTCTTCAAGGCTTCGACGCTGCCCTGCTTGAGGTCCACAGCTACGCGTTGTACTCGAATTCCTTTCAGACGCGTTGGCGCTGTCCTCATTCTCTTCTGCACTTCGGCTGGATCTTGTTGTACTCCTTGCTCATCCTCCAATTCGCGCGTTGGGGACGACGCAGGACGGTTGTCGTTCTTCACGCAGATCGCATCTTTTCGAAGGGTCTCAGTCTGCAGTACTCATCTTTTTGGAGGCTTCGCGGTTGTCATAGTCCTCCATTGACTTCAGTCTGCATAGTCCCCCTTTGATGCTTCGGCCATTCGTTCAGTCGACTCACGAGTTCGATTTACTTCATTTTGGCCCAGCGCGTCGACGATATTGCATCCGTCTGATATAGTGATTTTGCAGGTTGACGAACGCACAGATTTGCTGGGGTACCGACTCCAGTGCGGGCAGTGCCATACAAACCTAACCTTAGGGTCTCAAAACCAACTATCCTTCCAGTATCTACTACACTCAGGCGCAACAGTGCTTTCAGTCAGCAGTGTACAGTCAGTCACACTCCACCTATTCCTAACTCTCTCTGGAATATTGCCACAAACAGTCTGTGGTTAAACAGTCAACAAACAGCAGAGTTTTCAAGTCAGGCACTTCTTTTAGGTCTTCTTGCTTTCCCCCCTGGTCTCAGACAAAGCGCACGTGCGCGCTTCAGATATCGGCCGGACTTGTTCCAATTTTGCAGACCACTCCCTTCAGCTTGCATAAGTCGGTCTTTTCGTCCCGTTTTTTACTCTTCTTCTTGTCAACAGTATGGTTAAAAAGAAGAGTGTGCCCCGCCGTTGGGCCTCTCCTCCAGCGACTGCGCCAGCTGCTGCTTTTGCAGTGCCTGTGCCAGTCCCCCCACAAACCCCACGTCTCCCCAGCAACCCGCCTCCGTCGCTGCCGTCTTACGTCAACACGGCGTATGAGCACGGACGGCCGGCTGGGTTGACCACGCCGACGTGGTTTCCGTTCCATGGGGTTTGGATCTTGCAGACTCCAACTGCAACTCCTGCCCTGTGGATCCGATCAGGAGGCGCCACGCTTCCAGGCGTGCCCCGCCGCTCCATGCGGCGCGCCCCCCGGCTCACCCCTGCTGGGGTCCACTGGGTGTGGACCTGGGACCCTCCGGGCCCCAGTGTTCCTGTGCCCCAGGAGTGGGTAATCCCTCCTCGCCATGGCCCTCTCGCTCTCCCCCCGGAGAAACTCCTCTTGGAGGTTGAGGACGTGGAGGTGATCGTGGAAGTGGAGGGCATCGGCCCTGAGCACCAGCGCGCAGCCACCGCCGCCGTTGC
This sequence comes from Eutreptiella sp. 'Long Island Sound 2002', assembly GCA_964036045.1. Classification (NCBI taxonomy): domain Eukaryota; phylum Euglenozoa; class Euglenophyceae; order Eutreptiales; family Eutreptiaceae; genus Eutreptiella; species Eutreptiella sp. 'Long Island Sound 2002'. The sequence goes on along the minus strand of OZ038379.1, from coordinate 44,301,652 downwards.
CGCCGCGCTGCTCTCCGTCTTCCTCACCGCCTCCGAGCACTTCTTCGCCAACATGTACCTCACTTGGATGGCGATACACGGAGGTCAGTTTGCTCGCAATCTTTTGCTCCTTCTTGGTACTGCCTCTGGCTCTTGCTCATCGTCTACTCGTTTCCGTGCCTCTTCCCTTTTCTCTTCGCGACGTAGCGTTTGTTCCGACTTCCTTTGAGCCATCTTTCTTGCCGTTTCCAGGATTCCACTGAGATCGTGCAGCCGACAGTAAGAGACAAACTGGTATGTCAAATTACCGTTGTCTAACACGAATGCGCTGATGGGTTCCCACGTGCTGTCGCTAACTTCGTACTCAGCCCATCGTGTGAGAAATCGCCACCCGTGCTTGTACTTGTGCTGCAGGATCGAGTCCACGGTGTAGCAGTCCTTCTCTTTCATTTCTTCGTCGTCCATTTCAGGAAGCTGCTGTACCCCGTCTTCTTCTTGCACGCCTCCTTCGTTTTCATCCTCGTCAGCCGCCATCTTTGACCTTTCCGCTTCGATCGCCAGTTCTTCCCATGCTTCCAGGTCGTCATCTTTCACCGCGGTGTATCTTTTCAGTTGGTTGTAACCCACATCTACGAACCCTCCCATGCTTGGGCTCGTCTTAACCTTGACAGTACTGGGCCCAACTTCCGTCACCAGGTATGGTCCGAAGTACGGCAGATCCAAGTCATTTCGTGGCCATCGAGGAAAACGAGTATGATGAACGAGTACCAGGTCTTCCTCTCTGTACTCGGCGTGTGATTTCCCTCTGTTTTGTCGACGGTGTTCTTGATTGCGCACTCTGGTCAGCAGCTCTTGTGCCTTCTCAGCCATGGTTCTTTGCTCTTCAAGCCATCCTTTCACCTTCACGTTGCAATCGTCTGCGGTAGGGAACTCGTAAAAAAAACCCGGACGTCCCAAAAACAATTCGGTGGGAGCATATCTGGTCCGACTTGAGATTTGATTGTTCATCATGTAAACGGCTACAGGCACCAGCTTAATCCAGTTGCGGCTACTTTACGTCAAGTAGTATTCTTGTAATCGCCTTGAACGCTTTGATCTGCCTCTCGCACTGCGTGTTCTTCCTCTTATAGTTCGGCGTCCCGAAGTCGACCTCGACGCCCATGTCCTTCAGGACTCCGGTGTACCAGCCAGTGTTTGAGGTAAATCTGATGCCTCTGTCACTGTGTATCCGTTTCGGCATCCCGTAGGCTTGTATCCAACCTTCGAACAGCTCTTTCAAGACAGTTTCTCCATGGCATCTCTTCGTGAGCGGAAACACACGTGTGTACCTGCTCAATCCACAGGTCACGAGCAAGGCGAAGTCGTGCCCTGAATACTTGGGCATCTCCGTGAAGTCCAGGTACAGAACACTGTTCACCATTCTCGGTATTGGTAAGTGAGCTGTTAAACCTTGATCAGCACTTGTGCTTTGCTTGGCCTTCGAGCATGAGCATTCCGTGCAAACTTCCCTTAAGACTTCGTTCAGTCGCTCTTGGCTCAGGGTTGTGTAGAAATGCTTCTCGAAAAACCAACGTGTTCGTTCCACTCCAGGATGTCCGTTCGTCTTGTGTGCCCATCGCCCCATCGACTTCACGTGTGTTGACGGTACACATATCACTTCTTCTCTGTACAGGTGACTCGCCGTACGTGCCCATTGGACTCCTCCGTCATCTACGAAGCTTCGTCCCTCCTTCAACGTTTTCAGGATGGGATACTCGGGCAACAGGTCTGTGACCTTCCATTCTGTAGATTTCGAGGGTGTAGCCTTTGCAAAGAGGTCCAACTGCACGTCCATCTTAGCGAAAGCCTCCTTCGCGAGTTCCTCTGTGTCTCGTCCCAGCAAGTCGTTGAACGAACCTCGTGAAAGGTAGTCGCACAACTCGTTCTTCACGCCAGGAATGTGGAAGGTCGCCAATCGAAGTTGTGATAAAAAGGTCCACCATCTCCTGATCCTCTTTTGTTGGGGTGCAGGCTTATGTAGGAATGCTTGTGCCGGTTCCTGATCACACAACCACGTAACAGGGTTTGATCCCACGATGCGAGTGTGGCTTGCCAGCAACAGGACTCCGCTCATGATCTCCTGCTCGTAGGTTGGGTAGTTCTTCCGGGCGTCGTTCCACTTCCAGTTCCAGTGGCCTAGCGGGACCAAATGCCACTCGTCTTCATTGTACTCGTGTCGTAGCGTTCCGTCTCTGTTTACGCCCAGCGTTCTGAGCTTTTGGTCCACTTCTTTGCACAATTCCCTGTTCAGGCTTTGCCATTGGAAGAGTGTACCTCCGCCTCCAACATCCCACGCGTCCGTGACCAGCAACATCTCACCAACTGGCCGAGGTACGCCTAGGATCAGGCAGTTCTTGAGTTTTCCTTTCATTTCCTCCAGTGCTGCTTGTTCTTTCTCTGTCCATTGCCACTTGGCTTCCTTCTTGATGAGGTCGGTCAAGGGTGCACTACTGAAGGTGAAGTTCTTCAGGTGTCTTCGGTAAAAGTTACACGACCCCACGAACTGGCGTATTTTCTTGACACCTTCGGCTTTTCCATTGACTTCAAACAGGTCAAAGTCGAGCAATGGTCGAAACTTTGCATTCGTTGGCTTCCACCATCCCGGTCCAATCGTAAACCCCAAATACTCCATTTCAGTCCGGAGGAACTCGCACTTCTCCAGCTTTATCCTCAAGTGTTGCTCTTGACAGACTTCGAAAAGCCCGCTCAAGAGTACTAAATGGTCTTTGACCGAGTTGGTCCCTAGCAGCACGTCGTCAATGTGCGCCTCCAACACGGCACCTCTTGTGAGTAGCTCTTGAACGGCTGGTCTCTTCTTGACGAGGCACAGAACTTGAGACATCATCTCCTGGAACAAGGCTGGGGCGTTGCTAATGCCAAAAGGCATCACTCGCCACTTAAAAATACGGCCTTGTGGAGTGATGAAAGCCATCATGTCCTTTGCGCGCTCCGTCAGGTCCACTTGCCAAAAGCCTGACCTCTTGTCCATCTTCGTCTTGAACTTGCAGTCCGCTGCGTTTTCCACCGTTTTCTCCATAAACGGCAGGGACCCACTGTGCTGCTTGATCTTGCGGTTGAGCTTCTGGTAGTCCACGACTAACCTCTTCGCCGTAGACCCTGGCTTCGCCACTAGGAAACAAGGGGAACAATGCTTGGGGTAGTCTCCCTCCTTGTATTCCTCGATCAGCCCCGCCTCCACGCACTCCAAAACTTGCCGCATGATCTCGTCCATGTCAGCTTTGGAACACGGATAAGGCTTCGACCTTATTCGATCCTCGGCGTGCTCTTCTTTCAGCTCCAAGTCAAGCTGTACCAGCTTTTTACAGGTTCCAGGTGATGGCAATGGTCAGAACACCTCTTGGTACTTGTGTAAGATGTTCCACACGCGCTCGTCGTGTTCTTTAACTTTGCTCATGAAGTCCTCGCTCGCTTGCAGGTTGCTTCGCCCGAACTCATCCTTCTTTTGGTTGTGGAGACCGTCCGGTTTCACTTCTTCAGGTATCCCGACTTCAGTCAACCATAAAGCGCGTTCACATCTTTTGGTACGTTCTTTCTTCCTCTGGCGCTTGTTCTTCTTGCATCTCTTCGTGCCACCTGTGTTGAGTTCCTCATCGGCATAGTAGTCCGTAGTATCCCTGTACTCTTCCAACAGGTCACACAGATCGGTGGATCGGTGGATCCAAATGTCGCGCGCGCTGGGCCCCTGTCCCAGAACGAAATAAAAAGATAGGTAAAATACGACGAAAAAATTTTCTGAATAGCTGAAAATAAAGCTAATTAGCATAAAAAACGCTTAGGCCAAAAAGCGCGCTGAGAAACGCGTAAAAACACGACGAAAACTTTTTCGACGTCAAATAGGTGAATAGTTAACGCCGTAAGCACCGTAACGCTCGTAGGACCCCAACGCCGTCCTTGCCGTCGTCTAACTCGCTATAGGTGCAAAGAAAAACGCGTCGCGAGCAGCGCGTAAAACTCGAAAATTTTTCATAACTCGCCACGACCCCTCATGTCGCGCCCTGCCGCCTTTTTCTTCTTCTTCTCCATGCACTTCCCTCCCCACTCTCGTGCCCATCACTCCCCTTGCCCTGCAGCTCAGGCGGTGGCCCCGGGGGAACGCGGTTAACCCTTAGCAATGGACACCAACACGCTCCACGACGCCACGCACAAGAACAAGGCCGAGAACATCAAGAACGACGGGTAGCACGTAAGGCACAGCAGCGAACATGGTCTTGCTGCATGCGAGTGTGTTGGGTCGTGTATAATTTTTTTTTTTCAAAAGCAAAAAAAAAAAAAGAGGAAAAAAATATTTTACGAAATTTTGCGGCGGTTTTTCAAGTAGGTACAACCACACCCACGCAAGAAACAAACCAGCACAGCACCGCAGGGCAGCACGGCACCGCAGGACACGGCACAGGGCGCAGGACACCACAGGACAACGCACAGCACAGCAAGACACCACGACACACCAGAGCAGCACCACCACACCGCAGAACGCCCAGGGAGACACCACAACGCACAGGGACACGCCACAGCACGAGGCACCAACAACAGCGCAGACCACACAGGCGCCGCACGACGGGCCGCAGGAGGGCAAAGCAAACACAAACAGCACCGCAAAACGACAGCAGAGCACGACAGCACAGCACCACACGACAGCACAGCGCCACAGCACACGACACAGGGAAGCAGGGCACCACGGCCAGCACAACAAGGCACCGCAGCGCACAGAGGGGAGAAGACAGGGAACGCACAGCACGAGGAAAAGAGCACCACAGCACGCAGACACCACCACCGGGCAAAAAACAGCACAGCCAACCAACAGCACAACACAGCACAGCACGACAGCCAACAGGAGGGCAAAGCAAGCCCCAACAGCACCGCAAAATGACAGCAGAGCACAACAGCACAGCACCACGCGACAGCACAGCACCACAGAACACGACACAGGAAAGCAGGGCACCACAGCAAACCACACCAACCACAGGGAAGCAGACCACGCGGCCAGACAGTGACACCGACACCGAAACACGCCACCAGCAAACAACCACGGGCCAACAGACCCAGCACCGCACCACGGCACACCACAGGAAACAGCACAACACACAGCAGCGCACCACAGCGCCAGGCGCCAGCAACAGCACGCACCACACGAACAGCACAACGCGAGCGCACCAGCACAGCGAAGCACAGCACCGCACAGAGCGGAGAGCACACGGGACGCACATCACAGCACCCCGGGACACACACAGCACAAAGCAGAGCGGCGAACAACAACACGCACCACCGCGCCACGACAAAACACACACAGCGCGGGGGAACACCGCAAAACACAGCGCCGCAGAGCACAGGACCCCAGGGCGACGGGCAGCGCCAGAGGGCACGGCGCAACAAGCAGCGGCACCAAACGAGCGCAACACAGCACACGACAGCACAACACCGGGCGACACAACGCGCAGCAGCGCGGCTCAGCGCCGCACCCAGGGACGCACAGCACAACACGGCACACAGCACCGAGCGGCAGCGACGAAAACCGCGAGAAACAAAGGGGGGGGGGGAGCACCCACCAGGGAGCAGCCAACAGCCAGGCGGAAAGCACGAAAGAGGGACAAGCGCACGGAGAGCTGAGAAGCGGCAGGCCAACAAAGCAAACAACGCAAGCGCCGAGGCCCAGGGCACCCGGGGCCGGAAACCAGAGAAAGCCGGAGACAACGGGGGCGCAGGGAGAAAGAAGAACGAGGAAAAAAAAAAAAACACCCAGGCACCAAGCAGGAGCGACAAAAACCGCGGGGGCAACCACCAACGAGCAGCCAACGGCCAAGCGGGAGACACAAACCAGGCGCGAGCGCACGGAGAGCAAGGCAGCGGGAGGCGGAAAAAAAAAAAAAGAACAACCAAAACAAAGCGCCAGGGCAACGAGGAACGGCAACAGCAGCGAGAGAGAGGGGGGCAACCCCAGCCCGGAGGGGGCCAAGCAAAGCAGAAAGACAAAGTGGCCAAAGGAAAAGGTGAGGCGCACCAGAACGCGCCCGGGAGGCCGGCCCGCCCGACCCGGCCAAGCAGAGAACGCACACGAACACACACGCACACCGGAACCCCGGCTGCCCGCTCCAGAGGACGGGCGGCTGGGGGAGGGACAGCGCCTGACACCAGGCGCCCCTCACAACGGTGGAAGGCACCCCCCCCCGGGGACGCCCTTCCGCCACCCCCACAGCGAACAACGCCGGCCCGCAAGGGCGCACGCTGTGGGGCCGGTGCAGGGTCCACACGCCCGCATCGACCGCACCCGGGACACACGGGTCGCGGAACCCTGGCAGCCCGCTCCAGAGGACGGGCGGCCGGGGGAGGGACAGTGCTGACACCAGGCGCCCCTCACAACGGTGGAAGGCACCCCCCCTGGGGACGCCCTTCCGCCGCCCCCACAGCGAGCAACGCCGGCCCGCAAGGGCGCACGCTGTGGGGCCGGTGCTGGGCCCGCACGCCCGCATCGACCGTACCCGGGACACACGGGTCGCGGAACCCTGGCTGCCCGCTCCAGAGGACGGGCGGCCGGGGGAGGGACAGCGCCTCACACCAGGCGCCCCTCACAACGGTGGAAGGCACCCCCCCCGGGGACGCCCTTCCGCCACCCCCACAGCGAGCAACGCCGGCCTGCAAGGGCGCACGCTGTGGGGCCGGTGCTGGGTCCACACGCCCGCATTGACCGCACCCGGGACACACGGGTCGCGGAACCCTGGCTGCCCGCTCCGGAGGACGGGCGGTCGGGGGAGGGACAGCGCCTGACACCAGGCGCTCCTCACAACGGCGGAAGGCACCCCCCCCGGGGACGCCCCACCGCCACCCCCACAGCGAACAACGCCGGCCCGCAAGGGCGCACGCTGTGGGGCCGGTGCTGGGCCCACACGCCCGCATCGACCGCACCCGGGACACACGGGTCGCGGAACCCTAGCTGCCCGCTCCAGAGGACGGACGGCCGGGGGAGGGACAGCGCCTGACACCAGGCGCCCCTCACAACGGTGGAAGGCGGCCCCCCCGGGGACGCCCTTCCGCCACCCCCACAGCGAGCAACGCCGGCCCGCAAGGGCGCACGCTGGGGGGCCGGTGCTGGGTTCACACGCCCGCATCGACCGCACCCGGGACACACGGGTTCGCGGAACCCCGGCCGCCCGCTCCAGAGGACGGGCGGCCGGGGGAGGGACAGCGCCTGACACCAGGCGCCCCTCACAACACGGTGGAAGGCACCCCACCCGGGGACGCCCTTCCGCCACCCCCACAGCGAGCAACGCCGGGCTGCAAGGGCGCACGCTGTGGGGCCGGTGCTGGGTCCACACGCCCGCATCGACCGCACCCGGGACACACGGGTCGCGGAACCCTGGCTGCCCGCTCCAGAGGACGGGCGGTCGGGGGAGGGACAGCGCCTGACGCCAGGCGCCCCTCACAACGGTGGAAGGCACCCCCCCCGAGGACGCCCTTCCGCCACCCCCACAGCGGGCAACGCCGGCCGACCAGGGCGCACGCTGGGGGGCCGGTGCTGGGTTCACACGCCCGTATCGACCGCACCCGGAACACACGGGTCGCGGAACCCTGGCAGCCCGCTCCGGAGGACGGGCCCCCGGGGGAGGGACAGCGCCTGACACCAGGCGCCCCTCACAACGGTGGAAAGCACCCCCCCCCCGGGGCGGCCTTTCCGCCACCCCCACAGCGAGCAACGCCGGCCCGCAGGGGCTCACGCTGTGGGGCCGGTGATGGGTCCCCACGCCCGCACCGACCGCACCCGGGACACACGGGACGCGGAACCCTGGCTGCCCGCTCCAAAGGACGGGCGGCCGAGGGAGGGACAGCGCCTGACACCAGGCGCCCCTCACAACGGTGGAAGGCACCCCCCCAAGGACGCCCTTCCGCCACACCCACAGCGAGCAACGCCGGCCCGCAACGACGCACGCTGTGGGGCCGGTGCTGAGACCCCACGCCCGCACCGACCGCACCCGGGACACGCGGGACGCGGAACCCTGGCTGCCCGCTCCAGAGGACGGGCGGCCAGGGGCCGCCGTTCCCACAACCCCAAGCCAAGTAGGGGGGAACCGGGACCGGACCGCCCCCCCCCAAGCACGCCAGACGGAGTACGGGACCGGGGCAGGACACGCGGAGGGGCACGGACCACGTGGAACGGCCCTTCCAGCGCCCAGTGCCGGGACCACGCGAGATGCGCGCGCCACACCACCCGGCGGGGGGGGGAGCGGACACCGCGAGAGCGCGAGCGCACACACACGAAAAGGACACGCGGGGACCACCGGAAGGGCAACCGAACCGAGGTAGGTAGGTAGGTAGGTATCTTCGGGAGCTCGGGATGCCTCCTTTGACATTGCAGGAAGAAGGTCTTACCAAGGGGACGTCCTGTCCCTCCCACTGCCCTATGTCAGGTGCCTCTTGAGCCGCTCCCGCATGTGCTTGGGAAGGCATTGTCGCGGCCAGCCGGTCCATGTGTCCCAGGTGGGAGGGTGTCCCCACATGTGTCCATGGGTAGGGCCACACGCCCCCTCCTTTGGGCGGCAGCTCTGGGGGGCTGCCCAGCCGTGTGGAGTATCTCTCACCACAAGGGGTATTGCTCCCGCTTGTCTACGGTACGACCGCCTCACCCTTGTGGCTTGAGTTGCGGGGCCACTCTGCTTGGCAGGTGACCCCCTCCTGGACTGTGTACCGGCTCGCCTGTCACCGGGTGCTTCCATGGCTCCGGGTGACGTTTGCCATGGTCCCCGATGCAGCCTGGCCGGGCTCGGACCAGTGGCCTTGGAGTACCGCTCCTGCCACTGGCCCGGTGGGTCGGCTGGGTCGCCCGAGTGCGTCCGACCCATGGGGTATTGGTTCTTTCCTATCCCTCGGCCGCCCTACGTGTGTGCAGTGTCCTGGGCCGCTGGGCTCCTGTTCACCGGTGTGCCCGCGCGGTTTGCTGTGGGGGGTCTGCGGTGTCCTGGGCCAGCTGGCTTCTGTTCACCGGTGTGCTCGCTCGGTGTGTTGTGTTGCATGTGCGGTGTCCTGGGCCACTGGGCTCCTGTTCACCGGTGTGCGTGCTGTGTGCGGTGCGCGTGTGCCATGGGTGGTTGTGTCCCTCTTCCTCCCCCCCTAATTTTCGTTTTGTTTTACTTGTTTTTTTTTTGTGGGAAAAAAAAAAGAAAAAACAAAAAAGAGAACAACAGGGGCGCGCGTACACTGCAGCCACAGGCACGGGCAGCTGGTCCGGCGGTGCAATAGCGTTGTGTCCTCTGGCGTGTGTCGTCGGTGCTGTGGCGGCGGTCGCGCCCCAGGGGTGCGGCTCGCGCGTCCTGATGTACACGGGTATGGGTCAGGGTGGGTTTGGTTAGGTGTCTCTTTGCTTCTGGTGCTGGCTGGTTAGGCGGCTGTGTGGGCTGTGGCAGTGGGCTGTGTCTACGTATTTCCCTCAGCGGGCCTGGTTAGGAGTCAAGGGTTGACGGTCTCGGGGTGTGGCTCGGATTTGATTTGTCTTGGGGCTTCGGCTCGGTTAGGCTTGGGTCAGGGTGGGTTTGGTGAGTTGTCTCTTTGCTTCTGGAGCTGGCTGGTTAGGCAGCTGTGTGGGCTGTGGGTGTGGGCTGTGGTTTCGGTGTTCCCTCGGCGGGCTTGGTCAGGAGTCAAGGGATGCGCGCGCCACACCACCCGGCGGGGGGGGGGGCGGACACCGCGAGAGCGCGAGCGCACACACGCGAAAAGGACACGCGGGGACAACCGGAGGGGCAACCGAACCGAGCGCGCGGAACGCACAGACCGCATGGAATGGCGTACCAGCGAGCGAGGGTAAGGGACACCCGGAGGGGACGGCCCGCCACACGCAGCGCGGAACACGCGGGGCGGGAAGGGGGAAACAGGAGAGACACAACACCAGGTACCGGCCCGAACCCCCCCCGAACCGGCCGCGAGCGCCGCGCACACACAGACGGGACACTGCACCCGCCAAGGCAGTAGTGGTGCACAGCGCCACGCCCCAACCCCTAGGCTAGGCAGCCTCCGCTCCAGCCCAAGGGGGTCCCATTGGCGACAAGCCAGTAGCACGGGCCCGGCGGCGCCGGCGCCCCGGGCGACCACACATTAGGGGGGCGACGCAGTGGGTAAGCGCCCGCAGCCACGGCTGCGAATTGATGCACTGACCGAGGAGTGGCGAAACGGGGACGCCGGGGAAGGACGGGGCTCCGAGCTCTGTGAACCCGGGGGACTCCGCCACCAGGCAGGAGGTGCGTCTTGGAGGGCCCCCCACTAGGTCCCGGTGGGGAGGATATCACCTGGCCCGACCAGGTGGCCCCCCGGGGCCGAAAGGCGTCTAGTACCCGCAAAATCAAACCCCAAACCTCAAACCTCACACAGATCGGTGTAGTTCAAGACCTCCGAGTACTTGTCTGCCGCTCCATCATCGTGATCGGGCAAGTAAACCTTAGACTTCCAGAGGTCTTTCAATCCCTCTTTCTGAATCTGATCAATGCGCGTCCAGAGTAGGGCCTTCACTTCTTCTCGATCCTGCTTTGACATGGGCCACGACTCTGTCGGCTTGGCTAGATTCGTCTTTCGCTTCTTTGTTTCGAACCCGTACTGCAATCCATGCCATTCGCTCTTCGGCTGTAGGTTCTCCTCGATGGTTCGTCGGAGCAACAATTCTTCGTTTTCACAAGCCAAAAGAACGTCGTTGAACATGTCCTCGTACTCCATCGAAGTTGGGTAGCTCCCTTCAGTCACAGGTGTGATGGTGCTTATACTAGGAGCTTCTGACAGCCCATCGCTATCGTGCACTTCTTCTGAGAGTTCACCTTTCTCTTCCGCCAGGAGTTCTCGGTTTCCTTTAGGTAGTTCTTTGATGGTCACCTTCATGTCTTCGCGTTTTCGGTCTTGTTGCGATTCCTTCAGGTCAGGGAAGTGTTGTAACATGTGCTTTCTTCCCCATCCTGGGTTGTTCTTCGTCATCTTCTCGACAACTTCGGGGTTCAAGTCCTCTCGCGCCAGCGGGTTGAGCGATCCGTCAACAAGACATAAATTCGTTCGCCACTTGGGAGCGGGCAGTAGCTCCACCCCATAGTCAACTTTGTACATAGGAACATCGGGTAGTCGTACTTGGGTTATTGTTAGCTTGGTCAGTAATTCTCTCCACGCTTTCTTCATCTATTTTCCTTCTTCAGGTACAACAAGGATTACTCCTGCACCTTCCAAAGCGACTTTCGTCAAGACTTTCTCCATTTGGGAGAACGGTGGGTTGGCGTACAGGTACTTCCATCTCCCAAGGTCTCGCCAATCGTACTCCCAGGCGCTGTTAGCTTGTCTCCAACAGTAGAGTTCGCTGTCGGCGTTAACGTGATTAGCGAAGAGTTCGATAAAATTGTCACCGCAGGGATCACCTTCGATGTTCAACTCCTCGTACGCGTGTAGCTTCATCTCCGTCGCTAAGGTGTAGGTCCCCAGGGTTAGTAGCATTTCCTTCTCCAAACGCAGCAGTCCTTCGACCTTAACTTCCGTGTCCAGGTCAAAGCTGATGTCCCTCAAGACCTTTACTCCTTCGACAATCTCCGCGGTCTCTTCGAGGTGCACCTTCTCCCACTCTCCGTCGTCTGTCCGTACTAGGAGGTGTCTCGGTGACTGAAGGCCCAGGTAACGAATCTCCGGGTTCTCCTCGAAGAAGTCCTCACCGAGCACTGCGTCGAACGCGTCCGTCTCGAGGACTAAGAAACTTTTCGGTAATCTCCTTCTCCCCAGAATCACCGTCCCTTTGTACTTCCCTTCGGTCAGGCATATTCTCCCGTCGCCAATACGAATAGCAACGCTCGGCGCGTACTCAATTTCTCCCTCAGGTACGTGTTTCGCCGCCATTATACTGCTCGTAGCCCCCGTATCAATAAAACCTTCAATCGCGGATGCTTCGGTTATTTCGACTGGCAACAGGTAGCCCTTCCCCAAAGAGCCGCCTCCCTACTTGTCTTGCGGAGGGAGTGGCTTTGCGTCCATCGTCAACGCAAGTCCACAGGATTTGGCCATGTTGGTAAGGTTCTCTTGAAGCTTGAGGAACCTCCTTCTCTTTCGATTGCTTGGTCCCTCTTCTCCTTCAGCGGCTTCAGGCAAGGGAATCGCGTTGGGTGGCGGTGTGGTTTGGCTTGGTTGTCCTTTGCCGGATTCTCCTTTGCCACCTTTCTCTCCGTTGCCTTTGCCCTTTCTGTCGCCTTTGCCTTCCCCTTTTCCGTCGCTCTTGCCTTTTCCTTTGCCAGGATCTTCTCCATGTTTCTTGGCTGCAGCGCGGGCTTTTCTTTCGTCCTTTTCTTTCGTCCAGCATTGGTCACGAGCATGGTTCTCTTTTCCACAGTACTCGCACCACACGATGGAATGGAATTGAGGCGGTTGCCATACCCACTCTCCGCGACCGCCTCCACGACCGCTACCTTTCCCACGTCCTTTTCCTTTGCCCTTGCCTCCGTTGCCTTTTTGTCCTTCTGACCAGTATAAGTCTTGGATTTCTTCGTCTTGACCAGCTTCGGGAGGCGGTTCTTGGTTTTGGTTTTTGTTCTTGTTCCCTCCTTTCAGGAAATTGAGTTGAGCTTCGCGTTCACCTTCGACATGTTGGTCTGATATTCGTTCGAGAGCGACTTCCTCCAGCAAGTCAGCCAAGTCTTGATAGGTCTGCGTCTTCGCCTTCTTTTCCACGGTCGACCGACATTCGGTTCAAGTCTTCTTCTGAATCTTTCGGGTCAGTAAAAGGAGTTTCTCGGTCTCGGACATAGGAATCTTCAACTGGGTCATAAGGCTTTTGAGCTTCTGCAGCAGTTGACGAACATCGGCAGGAGTTGGGAGTTCTTTAAGTTTCTGTACTTTCTCCAAGGCTCCGCGAATGGATGCATCTGTCTCGAAGTGAGGGAAGGCAGACCCCACTTGTTTCAGAAAGTGTACCCATGATTCCGACGAGGATAAGATGTCGTCTACCACTCCTCGAAGCCATTTGTTCTTGCAGCCTGTCACGATCAGGTCGGCGCGGGTCATCTCATCTGCAGCTTTCTGCCCTGTCATTCGCAGGTACCTCACGAAGTCACGCGCGTACAGGTCGAGGCGCTTCCCAGTGAACACAGGTAGAGGTGTCTCCAGCTTTCCTTTCGCTGTGCCCTTCGTACCACTCCCTGAATCTTTGCTGTCGTCGAGGTCGCTGTCATCCACCTTGGAAGGCGAAACGGCGAGCAGTGCAAGCGCCGTTAACCCATGCTTGTCGCGCGCTTCCTGCAAGCTACCCACCTTGATTCTCACAGCAAACTCGTCCGGCAGGTACGACTCTTTGATCCTCGGAAGGAAGGGTGAAATGCCTTTTTGATGTTCGTCTAACAGCTGGAGTCCTGTTACCTTGGAGAGGGCAGAAGTGTTCAGGTCACGTTCGATGCGACTTTTCCCAGACTCCTCCAACTCGTCTAAACGTCGGGAGATTTTCTTCTGTTCCTCCAACATCTTGACAAAGAGTCTTGGATTTCCGTCGCACGGCTCAGCTTCGATGTCGTGGACGCCGCCAATGCACCTTTACTGGTTGTCGACCTTTTTGTCTTTGTCGAACGAGAAGTGTGACAACTTGTCGAGGAAGTGGGAGGTGAGGAAGGTGGTCCTGGTTTTCCAAACTTGAACTCACCTATGTCATGCTTCTTCCCCTTTGACCTCTCGGACACTGTTGTTCTCGACTCCCTATCCTCATCCTTCCTCTCGTCCACTCTCCCTGACTCAATCCTGGCCCTCATGGTCCTAAACCACTCTAGCTTACCCTCGCTCGCTAGTTCCTTCGCAAAGTCAACTGCTTGCTTCCATTCCTCCGGTTCACCTACGCTGCCGTCTTCGTGCTTGGCGTCGTCCCTGTCGACGCTTTCGTGCCCTTCACCTCGAGCGTCTTCGCGCATGGGTTCGTGTTCACGAGCGTCTTCGCGCACTTCTGTCTCTGCGCTGGGACCCGACACATCTCGCACCTTTACCTCTGGATCAGGGTTCAGACTTTTAGGCGTAGGGTTTTCTGAGGATGAGGGTTTAGATTCAAGGACTTCCTTTAACTCTCGCCCGTATTCTTTCACAGACTCTGAGGTGGTCTCAAGGGACTCATCTGTGGAGGTTGTTGTAGGGATGTCTTTTTCTTTCGCCTCAGTTGTGATTCGGGGATCCATGTCACTCGTCTTGTTTATCACAGTTCAGATTCAAACAGGCAGAACTGTTCACAGAACTGACAGAACAGACAGACACAGACAGAATCAGGCGCCTTTGTATAGTTGACACCTTCAGAATCGTTCGCTCTGCTACCACTAAGATTTAGGCTCTAACCAGCACCCCTTAGAAAGCACTGCACCTTGGACTCATTCATTGTATCATACTGAGGCTGTACAAACACAGAGTATGTGACAAACCACTTACTTATTTACACTCGCAGTTTCCCATTCACTTCGTTTACTTTACAACGCTTTGCTTGTTTGCTTTCTCTATTGCCCTTTGCTTGTTATTTGTGTTGTGCACATGTGACCACCATGGGTATTTCCTACCAAGAGCAAAAGAATGAATAGCGCCAATAGCCCACAAAGGCTCCCACTCAAAGAGGGGCGCATAGCACGAAACTGTGTTAAATAGTAGTAAAAGCGACTCCAATAGCCTTAGAGACAAAGGGTTGCAATGATACAAAATCAGTATAAATGACCATCCAAATCATGATCATCATGCATCAGTGACCATCCAAATCATGATCATCATGCATCAGCAAATGACATGCATGCCAGTAAAATGACATCAATGTGTCGATCTGTCGAAAACTTTTTAACCTGTGGTGCTTAGGATTGTGGGTCCACTTCACTGAAAAAGACTTTTCTCAGAGCCTGTGGTGAGTTGAAAAGTCATCAAAGCTGTTTTGGAAAGGTAATGGTGTCTAGTGTGCAGATCATTAGATTTTATCCAAAAAAGGATGATACTGAAAAAGTTCGATCTCCTGATGCTTTTTTGAAGGTTTTTCAGCATGTGTTGCATGTGAGATTCATGTCTCTCCCCAAAAACTTCTATTTCTCTGACCCTATGATGAGTTGGGGCAACATCAAATATGTTTCAAAAGCCTGAGGACATGCCTACACAGTGCATATACCATCCTGCTGCGAAAGATTTGAGCTTTGACCTCCCATTCCTTCTTGCGAATTCTAAAGTCCTCCGTGGCCTTCTTCGGCAACTTGACAACCTTATCAATTTGTCAAATCCTCCAATCACTGCCGTGACTTGATCCCACCTGTCACCGTCACTCAGCTTGTCTCTTTTTCCAAGATCAGCCACCCCCCCCCCAACAGCCCGTCCTAGGGGCAGGCGGCTGGGGCTCGCCGCCCAATTTCCATGGGCGCGGGGGCTGCGGGCGTGAGGACTCGTCATGAACCCCACGGAGCATATCTTAGCGAGGTGGCGTTGCGCGCTGTGGGGGCAGCAGGAGGGCTCCCGTCGGGGGGCGCCTCGTGCCTCCGTGAGAGCTGTCCGGGGTGGGGCAACCTCCCTCCCCCACCCGCCGTCGCTGAGGTAGGCGGCCGGGGCCCACTGCCAGCGCCTCGTGCCTGCGTGAGGAATGTCTGGGGTCGGGCACTCTCCATCCCCCAACGGCCAGTCCTTGGGGCAGGAGGCTGGGGCCCGCTACCCGCTTTTCCCAGTCACGGGGGATGCAGGCGTGGCGAGCCGTCAACAACCCCACAGCGCACGTTCTTGCAAGCTGCCTTTGCGCGCTGCGGAGGTGGCACGAAGGCGCCCCAGGGGGGGGCGGGCGCCACGTGCCTCCGTGTAGGGTATCGGGGGTTGGGCACTCTCCCTCCCCGAACCCATCGTCCTTGGTGCAGGCGACCGTGGCGCGCTTTTCGTTTTCGGTGGGCGCGGGGGTACCCCACAGCGCACGTTCTTGCGAGCTGGCGTTGCGTGCTGTGGGGGCGGCACAAGGGCGCCCGGAGGGGGGCGCCTCTTGCCTCCGTGAGGTGTGTCTGGAATGGGGCACTCCACCTCCCCCGACAGCCCGTCCTTGAGTTATGCTGATGGAGTCCGCTACCCACTGGCTGTGGGTGCGGTGTGCGGGTGTGAAGGCCCGCACTCCCCACTGTGTGCGGGTCCTTGCATGCACTACGCTCTGTGGGGGGCTCAGTGTTCCTTGGCACCTTCTCTCGTGCTGTGGTCTGTTGTGTGTTCTGCGCGTTTCCTGAATTTGCGGCACTTGGTGGCCGTTATTGCTTGGAACCTGTCTCTGTGCCTCTCTGGCGTGTCTCGTGGCCCCGCGTTGGTGCACCGCCCCTCAACCGGTCAGGCCGCTCTCGGTGCTCCAGTCTGCTTTCCCGTCGTCCTGATGCCCTTCCCTACCGGGGGCTTTTGCCCCAAAATTTACTGGGCGGCTGCGCGGGGCACGTGAAGGCCTGCTGAGAACCGGGATCATGGTGTCTGCTCTGGCCCCTGCAGAGGCAGAGGCGCTGGGGTCGCTAGGCGTTGTACTCGTTCGGGGCCCCGCTGTGGGGTTGTCCCCGGCGGGTCCCTCTGATGTTGGTCTTGGGCTGCGTGCGCTGCGGTGGTTTTGCGTCTGTTGACCCGGACACTCACACGTGTGGTTTCCCAAACCGCCCGTCTGTCGATGGGGGACTCCGCCCATTCAACGGGGCTGTTTTGTGCGGACGTTGGCACCTCCTCAATTGGATCGGAGGACGCCACGCCCGGGTCCCACGCGTGTGTGCCTGTGCGAGCTCGTCTTGGCCGGGTCTGGCGGGCCGGCCTCCTGGGTGCGTTTTGGTGCGCCTCACCACTGCTGTGGCGGTTTTGGCCTTCTCCTTTGCTTGGCCCCCTCTGGGCTAGGGCTGCCCTTTGATTGTCCTTTTCCTTGCCTTCTTCCTTGTTCTTGTCATTTTTTCCTCCCCTTGGTCCCCCGTCGCTCGCGCCCCCGCTGTCTCCGGCTTCCTGTGGTTTCCGGCCCCGGGTGCCCTGGGCCTGGGCGCTATGTGTTTTCCTCTGCCCGGGACCCCGCCCTCACCCCCCCCAACCTATTTTTTCTCTTCTCTGCGTTACTCCCCCGTTGTCTCTGGCGTTCTTTTGTTTCTGGCCCCGGGTGTTCTCGGCCTTGCCCTCCCCCCCTGTTTTTTTTGTTTCTTTTTCTCTTTCTCCCCCTTTTTTTTTCTGCTGTTTTCTGTTCCCCCCCCCCTTCCCCCCTCGGTGTTTGTTTTTTTGGGTCTTCTCTCCTCGTTGCTTGGCTCTCCTTGTTTTCCTGCTATTTTGGTGTGTTTTGCCTGGCCTTTCTTTGGCTGCTCCCTTGCAGTTGCCGCCCCCGCCTGCCCCCCCCCCCGGAGGTGTGTTGCGGCTGTTGTCCCCGTGCCGCTCGGTTTTCTGTGTTTTTCCACTGCTTTCTTGTTCCTGCCTGCTTGCTTGACAGTCAGCAGGTGTCGCCACCTGCCCACCCCCCCCCCCCTGGTGTGTGCGTTGTGCCTTGTCCTGTTGGGTGTTGCCGCGCTGTGCCGGCCTTCTGTGTGTTTTGCGTGGCCCTGTTGCCGCGTTCTGTGCTGCGTGTTGTGGTTTGGTGTCTCGACTTGTGTTGTTGTGGGCTGCGGAGTGTTGTGCGGTGTTCTTTGGGGCGGTTTTTTGTCTGTTTTGCCGTGCTTTGCCCTGCTGTTGTTTGCTGCTGTGTGTTGTGCCGCTTCCTTGGTCGTTTTGTCCCGCTGCGTTGTTCACCTTGTGGCTTGCTGTCTCGTCCTGGTCTGCGTTACCGTGTGCCCCGCTGTGTCCCTGGCTGCTGTGCTGCGTCGTGTTGCTTCGCGTCGTTCCAGGCGGCACTGTGCTGTTGTGCGCTGGGTTTTTTAGTCTCGCTCTGTGTGGTGCCGCTGCTTACTGTGTCGCGCCTTTGGGCTCTGTCCTTTGCCCTGGGATGTTGTTTCTTCGGGCTTTGTGTTTTGTTGTGTTTCTCTGCAATGTGTGTTTTGCCGTGCTGTTGGTTCGCCGCTGTGCTTTGTGCTGCGTGCGTCCTGGGGTGTCGTGCTGTGCATTCTCTGTCCTCTCCGCTCTGTGCGGAGCTGCGCTGCGCTGTGCTGGTGCGCTTGCGTCGTGCTGTTTGTTTGGTCTGTGCTGTTTCTGTTGCCTGGTGCCGTGGCTCGTTGCTTTGTGTTGTGCTTGCTCCTTCTGGTGTTCTCTGGTGCAGTGTTGCGCTGCGCTGTGTGTGGTGTGCTGTGCTGCTGCGTGCTATGCCTTGTTCTGCTGTGTCCCGTGGTGTTGTGTTGCAGACTTCCGTTCGGGTCCCCCTGTGTGGCCCTGCTCTCCCCTGGTGCCCTGTGCGCTGTGCTGTCCCCCGGGGTGCTGTGCTCCGAAGTGGTTCTGTGCTGTCCTGTCCTCCTTTAAAAAGAAACACTGCTAAAACTGTTTTGCAAAATGCTGGGAACATCTAGGATCGGTTGGAAAAGATTGCGGACAACATGGCTGCAGACTTGCCAGTAGCAGCCGACACTGCATCCCTCATCCCGCAAATGCCCCAAAACGTTCCTCGCAGCACTCCGTGCAACCCATAGTTAGCAATACGAGGTTTGGCCGGGATGTATCTATATATGGCTGCCATGGGGAGCACAACCTCCCACCACCCGTCAATGGTCACTTCCAAGCCTATGTTCGCAAAGCAATCTTCGCTATTGCGGCCGCAAACCAAACACACACCATGGCTTGTGAAGCCCTTGCTTTAAAAGCTTTCCAATTGGCCATTAAAAAGTGTGCCTTACCCTCGGCACAGGGGAAGAAAAATGTTTTCAGGTCAGCACCGAACGTATCTTGGGAGACTACCTTACTAGCATCACACATCTGTTGGCTGAAGGCAACCTCTTGCGCAGCCGCTTACAAGCTCACCCACTCCTCACTACGCCCCAGTAGCCACCAGCTTGCTAGGTGATGGGGGCTACTGGTTCCTGGGAGGGTGCAGTGCACGTAAGAAGCCTCGTGCTGCAACGTGCCATCAAAGTGGCATCTAGTGCAGCCTTGGATTACCAGAAAGTTAAAACAGGCTTCCACTGTTGATGCTTTGATGATATTGTTTTGTTTGTGCCTCTGCTTGCTCCTGCTGCTTCTTGCTGTAGCTCTGGTTCTCCAAATACCAATGATTTGATGAAATGAAAGATTAGACCAAAGCTTCCAAGTACCCACAGTGCAAGAAGAGAAAATTCAGGATCCCATCCACAACATGAAGTGCTGCAGTCCATGGAGAAAAAAAAGACAATGTATCTACATAAAGGAAGTCACAATAACTACAGATTTGGGAGTGCACAGTCTCCTGCATGTACTCAGACTTCTCCAACTTGAGTCTGGTGTCGTTATCCTGCCAGACTGCAAAGAACTCACACAAGAGGATCAGGTCGTCCTCCGGAGTATTCGTTCCCAGGCATACATCGTCGATGTGTGCTTCCATCTGGGCGCCTCGGGATATCAGTCCTTGCACCACAGGTCTCCGACGTAGGATGGACAGGATCTTGTTCATCAGCTCTTGAAAAAGCGAGTGCGTTGGCCACGCCAAAGGGCATGACCTTTTACTTCAACACCCTCTTCTGAGGGATGATGAACGCCAGGAGCTCCTGGGCATTGGGCGTCAGGTCCACTTGCCAGAAACCACTCCTCTTCTCCATCTTCGTCTTGTAGCGGCAGGAGGCTATCTTCTCTAGGGTTGACTCCATATTAAGAATCGAATATTAGGAATAGTGGTTCAGAGGTTTCTTCGTCAGCTTTTTAAAGTCCACCACCAGCCGTTTGGCTGTAGACCAGGTTTAGCCACCAGGAAACAGGGGCTGTAATGCTGGGGGTAGTCCCCATCCTTGTACTCCAGGACCAGGCCAGCGTCCATACACTCTTGTATCTGTCGCTAAATCCCGTTGGCCTTTTCTTTAGGATCCGGGTAGGGTCTCCTACGTATCTCGTGACCCACGAAATCGGGTTTCAGCTTTAGGTCCATCTGTACCAGCTTGTCACAGGAGGTTTGAGGGGGTAGTTCACCGAACACCTCCAGGTAGGTCCCGATCAGCTTTTGTACTCTGGGGTAGAAGAGCTTGATCTTGTCGTCCAGGTCCTCGTCAGAGTGCAAGCTACTTGCCCCTTGGGGAATAGAAGCAGGGAGGTGGTCCTCAACCGGCTTAGCGTCCTTAGTAGTGTCCTCCAGCTTTTGGTATGCGTAAGGAAGGTCCCGGTCCACAGTCTCAGGTGGACGGTGACAGCATAGGAACGCTCGGGGGGGTTTGCATACGCATTCCTCTGAGAGTTCATCTTCCTCTGGGGTCCTCACATGTACCGTATCCTGCTGTAATCTGCCGTATCATGCCGTGTACTGCCGTATCGTGCCGTATCTGCCCTGTACTGCCGTATCCTACCGTATCCTGCCGTATCCTGCGTATCCTGCCGTATCCTGCCACTTCCTGCCGTATCCTGCCGTATCCTGCCGTATCCTGCCGTATCCTGCCGTATCCTGCCGTATGCTGCCGTATTATGCCGAATCCTGCCGTATCCTGCCGTATCCTGCCGTATCCTGCCGCATCCTGCCGTATCCTGCCGTATCGAATACGCGTAACAGGGAACCCCTAATGTGTTTGTCAGCATGATACTGCACCTGCAGTCTTACCAGTCATATTCACTCCGAAAAACATTACATTACCCAATCGTAGTGCGCGAGGCCTCGCGCACTCACAATGCCACATTTTGTATTGCATTTTAATTGTAGCGAACAACTGTTGTACCGAAAAAGGGGAAGTCTACCATTCATATACCTTCATTGCTCCTTTGTCCGTACGATTTGAGTTTTGATAACCTATGGCAACTCTGTACTTCCATATAACTCCAGTCTCCGCTGTTTGTGTGGTACCATAGCAAACTATATTTTGAACATCTTCAGTGCACGAGGGTTTGCGCACTTGGATCACCGTAAAATACAACAAAAATGACCACTGTAGAACACTAAGTTGTATAGCGCCAAAAAAACCATTTATTTCACATTGCCGAAAAACAACATCATGAAGTATCCCAAAAAATATTTTTTTGCTATGTGGTGATCAGTCCTTTTCTGGGTGTTTCATGCGCGAAACAGGGTGCAGATTGCCTGGGCTAAGTTTCCAATGAAACTTTGTACTCACAGCCTTGACTGCCCGCACAATTGTATCATCCTCATATCCGGTCCACTGAGATAGTCCTCGGGCATGGTCGGTAGATAGCCCAGTACAACGCTCCTTATCCTCTAAAACCTACGTTGCACGGCAAAAAAGCGCTCCAATGGCGTTGCTCACCATACCCCTTAATAATATTCGAACCAGAAATATCCGAGGCATAGAAATTCCCATAAAGTAGCATCCACTTTGACAAACTAGCTTGCTTCCAGGGATCAGGCTCCCCAAATGCCAGGCAGATAGTGGCTTCATGGGTACTTTCACCAAATGTTTTGCCATTGGCGACCTTCAAGCGCAACAATATTTGGCTCGGCTTCAGAAATTCATCCAAAAGCAACCTGTTCCAAACCAAGCTCTCTTGGGCACGGGTATCCCCCAATACATTCGCAATCACTTCCTTCTTTACACACCTTGCTGGCACTTTCAAGTGTAACAAGTGTAACCCTTTCCAGAATCGGCCACCACCCCCCCCCCAACCCCCCGTCGTTGGGGCAGGCGGCCGAGGCCCGCCGCCCGATTTCCATGAGCGCGGGGTCGCGGGCGTAGGGACTCGTCATCAACCCGACAGTGCACGTTTTTGCGAGCTGGCGTTGCGCGCTGTGGGGCCAGCAGAAGGGCTCCCCGTGGGCGGCACCTGGTGCCTCCGTGAGGGCTGTCCGGGGTGGGGCACCCTGCCTCTCCCTACCGCCAGTCGCTGGAGTAGGCGGCCCGGGCCCGTTGCCTGTTTTCGTTTGGCGCGGGGGGGTGCGGGCGTGGGGACCCGTCACCAACCCCAGAGCACACCCTCTTGTGAGCTGACTGTGCGCGCTGTGGGGGCGGCAAGAGGACGCCCGGAGAACAGTGCCTCGTGCCTGCATGAGGGGTGTCCGGGATGTCGGGCACTCTGCATCTCCCAGCAGCCTGTCGTTGGGGCAGAAGGCTGCGGCCTGCTGCCCGTTTTCCCCGGTCACGGGGGGTGCGGGCATGGCGACCCGTCAACAACCCAACAGCGCAGCCTCTTACCATCTGGCTTGGCACGGTGTGGAGGCGGCACGAGGGCGCCCGGGGGGGGGGATGGCACGCAACGTGCCTCCTTGTACGGTATCGGGGGCTGGGCACTCTCCCTCCCCCAACCTATTGTCCTTGGGGCAGGCGGCCGGGGCGCGCTTGTCGTTTGCCGTGGGCGCGGGGGTACGCCGTAGCGCACGTTCTTGAAAGCTGGCGTTGCGCACTGTTGGAACGGCACAAGGGCGCCCGGAGGGGGGCGCCTCGTGCCTCCTTGAGGTGTGTCTGGAATGGGGCACTCTTCCTCCCCCGACAGCCCGTCCCTGAGGTGTGTGGCCGGGGTCTGCTACCCACTGGCTGTGGGTGCGGTGTGCGGGTGTGGAGGCCCGCACTCCCCACTGTGCGCGGGTCCATGCGGGCACTACGCTCAGTGGTCGGCTTGGGTTTTTATTGGCACCTTCTCCAGTGCTTTGGTTCGTTGTGTGTTGTGCGCCCTTCCCGGGTATGCCGCACCTGTTGGCTGTTGGTGCTTGGAACCTGTCCCTGTGCCTTCGTTGCGGCCGGCGGTCTGCCTCTCTGGCGTGTCTCGTGGCCCGGCGTTGGTGCGGCGCCCCTCGTCCGGTCCGGCCAGTCTCAGTGCTGCGGTCTGCTTTCCTGTCGTCCTGGTGCCCTCCCCTAACGGGGGCTTTTGCCCCAAACTTTACTGGGCGGCTGCGCGGGGCACGTGGAGGTCTGCCGGGAACCGGGATCATGGTGCCTGCCACTGGCCCCTGCCGAGGGGGGGGCGCTGGGCTCGCTCCGCGTCATACTCGTTCGGGGCCCCACTGTGGGGTTGCCCTCGGCAGGTCCCTCCGATGTTGGTCTTGGGCTGCGTGCGCTGCGGTGGTTTTGCGTTGTTGGGCCCGGACGCTCACACGTCTGGTTTCCCGTACCGCCCGTCTGTCAACGGCGTACTAGGCTCATGCAACGGGGCTGTTTCGTGTGGACGCTGGCTCCTCTTCTTTTTGGTCGGAGGACGCCAGGCCTGGGTCCCGCGCTTGTTTGCCTGTGTGTGCTCGTCTTGGCCTGGGTCGGTCAGGCCGGCCTCCTGGGTGCATTTTGGTGCTCGTCACCTTTCCTGTCGCATTTTTGGCCTTCTCCTTTGCTCTGCCCCCTCCGAGCTGGGGCTGCCCTTTGATTGTCCTTTTGTTTGCCTTCTTTCTTGTCCTTGTCTTTCGTTTCTCTCTTTGGTCCCCCGTTGCTTGCGCCCCCGCTGTTTCAGGCTTCCAGTTGTTTCCGGCCCGGGGTGCCCTCGGCCTTGGCGCTCTGTGTGTTCCTCTGCCCGCGACCCCGCCCTCACCCCCAACCTTTTTTTTCTCTTCTCTGCCTTGCGCCCCGTTGTCTCTGGGGTTCTCTTCTTTCCAGCCTCGGGTGTTCTTGGCCTTGTCCCCCCCCTGTTTAGTTTCTCTTTCTCTCCCTTTTTTTTCTGCTATTTTCTGTTGCCCCCCCCTTCCCCCCTCGGTGTTTGTTTTTTTGGGTCTGGTCTCCTGGTTGCTGGGCTCTCATTGTTCTCCTGCTGCTTTGGTGTGTTTTGTCTGGTCTTTGGCTGCTCCCTTGCTGTTGCTGCCCCCTCCTGCTGCCCCCCCCCCCCCCTGGAGGTTTGTCGCGGCTGTCATCCCCGTGCTGCTCGGTTTTCTGTGTCTTCCCTCTGCTTTCTTGTTCCTTCCTGCTTGCTTGGCAGTCGGCGGTTGTCGCTGCCTCCCCCCATCCGCTGGTGTGTGCGTTGTGCCTTGTCCTGTTGGGTGTTGCCGCGCTGCGCCGGCCTTCTGTTTGGTGTTTCGCGCTGCTGTGTTGCCGCGTTCTGTGCTGTTGAGGGCTGCGGAGCGTTGTGCGGTGTTCTTTGGGGCGGCTTTTTGTCTGTTTTGCCGTGCTGTGCCATGCTGTTGTTAGCTGCTGTTTGTTTTACCGCTTCCTTGGTCGTTTTTCCCGCTGCGTTGTTCGCCTTGTGGCTTGCTGTCTCGTCCTGGTCTGCGTTGCCGTGTGCCGTGCTGTGTCCCTGGCTGCCGTGCTGTGTCGTGTTGCTTCGCGTCGTTCCACGCGGCACTGTGCTCTTGTGCGCTGGGTTTTTTCGTCTCGCTCTGTGTGGTGCCGCTGCTTGCTGTGTCGCGCCCTTGGGCTTTGTCCTTCGCCCTGGTCTGTTGTTCTTTCGGGCACTGTGTTTTGTTGTGTTTCTCTGCAGTGTGTGTTTTGTCATGCTGTTGGTTCGCTGCTGTGCTTTGTGCTGTGGGTGTCCTGGGGTGTCGTGCTGTGCATTCTCTGTCCTCTCCGCTCTGTGCGGTGCTGCGCTGCGCTGTGCTGGTGCGCTTGCGTCGTGCTGTTTGATTGGTCTTTGCTGTTTGTGTTGCCCGGTGCCGTGGCGCGTTGCAGTGTGTTGTGATTTTTCCTTCTGGTGTTCTGTTCTGCAGTGTTGCGCTGCGCTGTGTGTGGTGTGCTGTGCTGCTGCGTGCTATGCCTTGTTCTGCTGCGTCCTGTCGTGTTGTGTTGCGGACTTTGGTGCGGGTGTCCCTGTGTGGCGCGTGGCTGGCTGCCCTGCTGTGTGGTGCGGGTTCCTGTGTGGCCCTGCTCTCCCCTGGTGCCCTGTGCCATGTGCTGTGCCATGGGGTGCTGTGCTCCGGGACGGTTCTGTGCTGTCCTGTCGTCTTTTATAGAAAAAGCCACTGCTAAACCTGTGAAAATGTTTTTCTGTTTTGCAAAATGCTGGGAACATCTAGGATCGGTTGGAAACGTTTGCGGACAACAGCGGCTGCAGACTTGCCAGTGGCAGACAACACCGCATCCCTCATGCCGCAAATACCACAAAATGTTACTCGCAGCACCCCGTGCAACCCATATTCAGCAATGCAAGGTGTGGCTGGGATGTGTCTATATATGGCTGCCATGGGGAGCACAGCCTCCCACCACCCGTCAATGGTGACTTCCGAGCCTAAGTTGGCAAAGCAATCTGCGCTATTGCTGCCGCAAATCCAACACAGCATGGCCTGTGAAGCTCTGGCTATAAAAGGTTTACAATTGGCCATTGAAATGTGTGCCTTACCCTCGGCACAGGGGAAGAAAAGTGGGAGACAACCTTACTGGCATCACACATCTGTTGGTTGAAGGCAACCTCTTGCGCAGCTGCGTACAAGGTCACCCACTCCTCACTACGCCCTAGTAGCCAACAGCTTGCTAGGTGATGCGGGCTACTGGTTCCTTGGAGGGTGCAGTGCACGTAAGAAGCCTCGTGCTGCAACGTGCCATCAAAGTGGCATCTAGTGCAGCCTTGGTTTAGCAGAAAGTTAAAACAGGGTTCCACTATTGATGCTTTGATGATATTGTTTTGTTTGTGCCTCTGCTTGCTCCTGCTGCTTCTTGCTGTAGCTCTGGTTTTCCAAATACCAGTGTTTTTGATGAAATTAAATAATAGACCAAAGCTCCCAAGTACCCACAGTGCAAAAAGAGAAAATTCAGGATCCCATCAACAATATGAAGGGCTGCAGTCCATGAGGAAAAAATAGACAACGCATCCCCATAAAGGAACTCACAATAACTACAGATTTAGGAAACGATAGTTAGAAAATATCCTACAATCATGGGAAAACTGCCCACATGGTCACTCTCTCTCTATAGTGCCATCTAGAGATGTGCACTCTTTGGTTTGGGGCCGATAGGTGCTGAGGTGGCATTGATTGTGGCGCTGAGGTCACTGCCATGTCACATGGGATCTTCCTACTTACCTAGGCTGACTGGGAATTGAACCCAGGACGTCTCAAAAAGAGGTACTCCAGCCCCCTAGGGTGCAGACCACTAGGATAGCTAAGCATTCAAGAAAACATATAAAAAAATGTATAGGCTCTGGAGTAATGTCAGCGCCTCAGTCACTCCAGGAGGTAGTGGTGATGTTTAATCAGTTGGGGGGTCAGGGGTCCACACAACATCCAAAGTTTAGTGCTTGGTTATATAGGTCAAAATGCTTTGTCACCCCTTTTTGGATAGGCCAATACTAAGATAAAAATGCAGTATGCCTCCACGCATCTCTAAGACAACTACAGCTTACCTTTTGGCATGGAAATACACTTTTTCTTACTCCCCCCTTGTGCTGTGGTGGCCAGCACTGTTGCATTGTAAGGAAAAAAGGGTTTTTTTCTTCACCTCCCCATGGTTTCAGCATCCTTTTAAAATCATCTATCACCTCCCTAACACTAAAAAGAGGGCGCAGCAACAGGGCAGTCGCCAGTTTTTGCCTTGTCGTAACAGACTTCTACAGCCCCGACTGCGCTCAGAGGCGTCGCCAGAAGGGCTGTGGCTTGGTAGGGGGTTAGAATGGGCATGCAAAGTCATGTGATCATGCAGGCCTACCTCCAAGAGGCAAAACGCAAAACCCAACGCAGGATACGGTTACGACACGCAGGCGGGGTCTCTGTGGTACCTGCAGGCTGGACCTGTCCCGTCCTTTTGGCGAGCGGGTGGCGTCAAAAGTTCTTTGCCCATTAATGGGGTCTTGGGATTCTGCATAGTCTTCATTGGGCCGCGGTTCGGCCTGAACGCCGCCTACTTCGCTCTGCCTCACAGGGACATGTGAGCAGAAAAGATGCAAGGGATGAGGGCCTGATTTATGCGCAACGATCGACGATACACCTAAATACGTCAAATGACAGTCTCGAATTTTCTGAGGGTACACACCTGTCCAGAATCTCTATGTGCATTAAATGCACATTTTTACGCATTTCCATTTCATCACAGGAATTTCCAAATCCCTGGTTCCATACGCAGAGAAAAGCGGCGCGCAGCGGCGGGTCCTAATTCACGACTGGAAAAGCCAAAGAAAATAAGATTATCACAGTATGTCACCTAATAGTCAAGAACTGAGGAACCACACATTGAATAATTAACTTTCAGATTCCACCCATGCTTATAGGAAAAATCACGAATAAAGAATTCTTAAATTAAATAAGAGTTCAAAGAAAAAGGTATAAACATACAGGTTGTGTTTGCTTCGTATGCGGCATACACATTGCTTGTCTCGTGCTACTGTTCACGAGCGGTGTAGCAGCGCGAAAATAGAGTAGAGGGATTGATTACCAGATTGCGGGATTATCAGAGGTGAGATTAGGGCAAAACAAATGGCCTTTCGCCAGGGAGTGGTTCTCAAGGGGGGCTACCGGTCCTGTCCTGCGATGCAATGCGGGGCAACAGTGACAACTGCTCTTACAGCACAACCTCCCTTTTTTGTTGCACTGATTCAAACATACATATGAGGGCATACTCTTTTGCTTCGCTTGAGTAAGAAAAAGTCACTGCCATGTCTCTCTTGGAGGGCTTGATCCAGGCCAAGCCCCCCTTGAAACCCTTTTGCTGATGCTAAGACTAACTTAAGTGTTTTTATTACTCTTTTGAAGCCTAAAGTACACTTTCTCAAAGTAACTAGGGTAGTAACCGTAGCCCCCCCATGAAGTTCACCCCTGCCACTCAACTGAGCGGAGGTACCTTCCTTCATGGAGGATATACCGAAATAAAATAGGCATTTCATGCTTTAGGCCTTGGAGGTTAAGCCTAGTGGTCTCCCACCCCAAAACCCCTATACTCAATTGTTTCGACCACTTATTGTGGTTGTACTTTTTAACTGTTTCTGAATTCAGTTGCTTGGCCAAGTCATTTTCTGTGTTGGCCTGACATCTATGCCCCACATTCCTAACCAGCACCATTTCATCCAAAAGAGTGCACATGAAGTGCCTGATGCTATCTTGGAGGCCAGAGTCAGACCAGTTTTCATATGAAATCTTTTGTATTTTCCATTTGTGATTGAATCTTTGTGTTTATACCTGCATTGTCTATCTGCAGCCCTTCTGTGTTACACTGGATTTCAAAACTATTCATTCATTCGATCCACATCCTGTTCTTGCTCTACTTGCTGCTTTGGTTTGGGTTTTCAACTTCAAGACCTGCGGGATTTCATCAAAATATCTAGGGCATTAATCAAGGACATCTTTCCGGTAGCAGAGACAGTCCCTTGTGACCTTTTGAACCAACCCTGAGAAGAAGTGCAGCACACAAAGCTCAACAACAAGTTCATCGTGTCCACGCCAAGCGTCAGGACCTGGCCCATAAGAACCGTCCAAGTACAAATGGGCAGCATGGCCCACCCTATGAGTGAACCACCTTACCGAGCTCCACATCTCAGTGTCGCATCTGGGTCCCAAGGGGATCCAGATCGCAGAAGGGCGGAAGAAAATACAGTCCTTACCACCGAGGCCTTAGCGGCCCACGGTGGAGACAGCCTGCTTCATCTCCACAGGCGCGTAGCAGCCTCAGTCTCCCGATCCGCCTGTCCGGCATCATCCTCAACAGCGATTGAAGGCCCTGAGGAATACGAGGAACTGAGGAAGAAAATGGACGAATACATCCTCCATGAAGAGTACTACAAATCCATTCGTGGAGAAGACGGAGAGGAGCCATTGGCAGTACACGGATCCAGACCACGTACAGACCTAGGGTCCTACACGCACTCTGGCCCGTCGTCCGACAGAGCCGAGACAGCATCCCTGCCAAGACGACCAAGACCCGAGTATCCAAGAGCATGTTGTCCAACCCCAAGGGCTCGCGAAGAAAGCCCGACTCGAGTTGAGGGACAACATCATCCAAGGCCAACCTACGGTGCCCTGGATCATACGGCCGAACTGCTGGCCAAACTTCTGTCTGGATCAGAAGATCCAGATGTGACGGCCCTATCGGAGGCCATTAAGGCGAAACTGGGTATTGCAGAACCCTTACCCAAGCCAGAGCTGTCCTCCCCCTCTCCCGGACTGAGTACCCTGGCCGATGATCTTAAGAGATCAAGGGTCTCAAGGCTGTTGCCTAAGGTCACCTGCCCCAGCCCCTTTCACCCCCGTGCCAGGACAGTCCCTATCGCTGAACTACAGGACGTGCCTGTGACAGAGACTGAGAAAAGAGGGCTGTCAGCCCTGGCACCTCTTGCCGGCGTATCACCTTCTGGCCTAACTCCGGGGGGTGGGAAGACGGGCAGACCTATTGCCAAGGCGAACATCCAGCTGGAACTGCCGGAGTTCGACCCCAAAGATCTGCCCGAATGGGCGGAAGAATTTGCTGAGTTTCATTTGCTGAATGGCCAATCCCATGTGGATGTGGCCACCAAATGCTCACTGCTGAAACGCTCATGCAAAAAGAAATTTTTGTAAAAACAGGTGAAACAGATTGTGAAAACCTGTTCCACCTGGGCAGAGGTACTCCAGAGGTTGGAGAAGACATTCCCAGTCTATGAGACTGACCTCAGTGTGCGCACACAGATAGAGGAGCTACCTATGCTCCCTGAGTTTCCTTCCGCTGCGCGAATCTCTGAATACGTGTGCAACTTGGAGTATCTGTTTTCGCGGATGAACGTGGGCTCCTACGGAGCCACTGAGCCCCACCTGTGGCTCATGAGTAAGATCCCCCAACGTACGTGGGATGATTGCCGCTCTACCTCTGAGAGGAAGAGTCGGACCCACTCGTACGATGAACTGGTGGACCTCCTGATTGACCTAGCTGTTGAGAGAGAGAATGACTCCCACATGGAGAAATTCCTCAAGAAGCACTTGGGTTGAGGTGGTACCCCTACCCCCGAACGTGGCGAAGGGAAAGGGCCTCAAAATCCCAACAAAACCAACCAGGGAGGTGGTAGAGGGAGGGGTAACCTACGTGCCATGAATGAGGTTAAACCTGATGCAGGTACACCCCCTCTGTTCTACTGCAAACCTGTCAATGACAAGGGGGGGCCTTGTCATGCCTCTGACTGCGATCACCGCAGTAGCTGTATTCTGCAGATGAAACGACAGCAGCATACCAAGGATCGGAAACCTGTGACCCATCAGGATCATTTCAGGTGTACCATCACCTGTGGGTATTGTGGCAAGCGTCTTCACTACGAAGACGAATGTCACATAAGGAAACGTGAGAGTGATAAACTCAAGCGTCAGGAGGCCGAACGCCAGAAGACCCAAACACCCACCAAAAACCCCCAGAATGGGGATAAAGGTGGTAAAGGTAGTGGCAAGGGGGGTGGCAAAAATGGACCCCCGAACCCCCAGAGGCGCTCATCAGCGCCCGTTGCTACACCCTCTCCTGCTACTACACCCCCTCCTGCCGCAGGTGATCCCAAGATGCGCCCCCAGGGGGATAACGCTACTCCTGAGGGGAATAACTCCAAGAAGAGGCGCTTGGCCTGGATGGCCAGGTCCCTCATAGCTGCAGGGGTGGATGTCAAGTTCCCTGATGAGGAGTAGGGGGGCGGCTCCGAAGAGGAGGACTTGGTTTTCTGGATCCTCATGAAAATCGGGGATCAAGTTTTTTGAGCGGTGCTTGACACCGGTGCAACACTTTCCATAGTGGCCCGGCGCCTGCTAAAGACTTTCAGGAAAACTAAGACCGTGGCCATAAAAGTAGGGGGTGGGCGTACCATCCATTCCTTGGGGGGGGGCGATGTGACTATATGCCTGGGCGACGAAACCGTGACCCAACACTGCAGAGTGCTGGACACCGACGCCTTTGACATCGTCATTGGTACAGACTTCCTACGAAGAAACCCCCAGGTAAGAATGCTGTCTCTCCAGCGCCCCTACTCTTTGCACTGCGACTTTGGCAGTGGGCTGTTCTCCGTACCTTTGGAGCTGTCAGGACAAAAAGAGTCTGGGCTGCGCTACGCATCCAAGACTAACTATCGTACTGAAAACTACCAATTGGCCCGTCACGTTCTTGAAAATGGACTGGCGGCCCTTCAGGTAACCCTGGATGACATCCAGGTGGAATTGTTTGCGAGCCAACAACAGCACATCATGCAGTTGTACTGCTCAAAACAATTGAACAATGTTCTCCGTTTCTTCTGGAAAGCAATGGGCCTAGCGTATGCCAACCCTCCCTTCTCCCTGCTCGCGACGGTTCTAACCAAAATCGCTTATGAGGGAGGAAGGGTGGTCATGTGCACCCCTGGCTTGGGCTGCGCTGGTGAACATGCTTACTGGCGCCTAATGCTAGATCTAATGACTGTGGGAAGAGTGCAACTCCCCGACGGCCCCATCTATGTGCCTGAGGACTCAGACACAGCTATGCAGGCCCCTGAGTGGGCCAGTTTCCTGTCCATCGTCGATGGATCTCTCAATCCTGTACCCCTGTGTGACCTAGACCAGGTGCTACTGAAAGGGGTCATGGCCGAAAATCGTGGCCTGACCCTTTCTGATCTCAAAAATCGATCTCCTGAGCACCTATCTGCCACACCTACAGGGTGTGAGTCTCCCGATGACTATCTGGAATCTGCAGCTGCAAAGGAGGATGCTGACGACCAGCTGTCTGAGATCGCCAGCAATATCCCTCCTGTTGATCACAGCTGTGTTGACCTAAAACACAGTGCCTTCCTAGCCCAGCTGTTGCTAGAGGAGGTAGATCTAGAGTCAACCCCTGAGCCCGCTTCCCCTGTTGGGAAGCCAGTGCTACACTTGAAGCCTGTGCACATAGGTGAACCCGAGGCCTGGAGTGCTGATGCTCTGGCGCGACCTGCTTCTAATAACATGCCATTGTCTGAGGATGACACTCAGGAACTCCGGCGGCTGTTGTACCTGAAGGCCCAAGGTATTGAACGCCAGGAGCGGCTGCAATACCTCAGACAGACCTGGAAATCCTCCATCTGGTCTGAGGAGGACGATGATTCCTATACGCTGCCTGATCCTGAGATACCGCTAGTGTATTCTCTGCACTATGGGCAGCAATGTCCCCCTAAGTGGGACCATGTTTGTGTGCCTGTCGAAACTGCTGATCGGCAGAAAAAGAAAGAACATGGAAAGAGCAACCTCCATGCTGAGGAGGAGTTCCTGCAGAAACTCGAGAGTCTTAACCTTGACCCCCGACTGAAGAAACTGCTGATAACCTATGGGGAGGTGTTCGGCGCCTTGCCGCCTCCCCTCTCTTGTAAAAAACTGGTCCAGATGGACCTGAAACTGAAACCTGAATTTGAAAAGACGCGAGTGAGGCGTCGTCCCTATCCCGCTCCACAGGAACAGGTTGAAGAAATCGAGCGCCAGATCCAGGAATGTATTGATGCTGGCCTCGTTGAAGAATATAAGCAGGGGGACTACCCCCATCACTGCAGTCCCTGTTTCCTGGTTGCCAAACCAGGGTCGACTGCCCTACGAATGGTTGTTGACTATGGTGAGGTCAACAAGAAAACCCAGAACCACTCAGGGAGTATTCCTAACATGGGAAATACCCTGGAGCGTATTGTCAAATGCAGGTACAAGACCAAAGTGGACAAACGCTCTGGTTACTGGCAGGTGGACCCAACCGCCGCAGCTCAGGAGCTGCTGGCTTTTATAACCCCTAGGGGCCGTGTCTTTAAGTCGAAGGTTATGCCTTTCGGGGTGGCTAATGCCCCAGCGCTCTTCCAGGAGCTAATGAACAAGATTTTGTACATACTGAGGCGCAGGCCTCTAGTACAGGAGTTGATTTCTCGGGGTGCAGAAATGGAGGCTCACATTGACGACGTGAGTTTGGGTACTAATACCCAAGAGGACCATGTCCTTCTCCTGCGTGAATTTTTCATTGTCTGTGAAGAAAGCCATCTCCGAATCAAACTCGAAAAATGTGAGTTTATCAAAGAGGAGATGGAGTATTTGGGTTTTGACGTGGGGTATGGTTGGTGGAAACCAGCCGCGTCCAAGATGCAGCCGCTACAGGACATGCAGATTCGCGATGACTCTAAGAAGGGTCTACACGACGTGAGGAGCTTTGTTGGCGCCTGTAATTTCTATCGGCGTCACATCCACAATTTTACTTACTTCCCTGCCCCCCTCACTGACCTAATCAAGAAAACTACTCCCTGGAGGTGGACCGCCAGAGAGGAAGAGTGTTTCCAGGAGTTGAAGAAGAAGATTGCCTCCTCCAACTGCCTGGGAGTACCCCGCCCTGAGGGCGAGATAGTCCTGATCACTGATGCCAGTGATGTAGGCGGGGGTGGTACGATCTACCAATGGCAGGAGCTTAACCCCGCTGAACTAACCCACTGCCATTATCGTACTAGTGGACTGAACCGTGATGGTTTGTTGAAACATGACTATCCTACCAGTGAGTGGCGACTGGTGCCACTGGGACACTGGAATTGGAAATGGAACCAGGCACGTTCCAATTACAGCACCTATGACCAGGAACTCCTGGCCGGTATGTTGGTGCTTTCGTCACATACCCGACTCCTGGGATCTAACCCTATTGTCTGGCTGTGTGACCAGGAGCCTGAGAAGTCTTTTCAGAAGGGCCCACCACCAGAGAAAGCAAAGCTAAAGCGGTGGTCGACTTACCTGAGCCAGTTCAAGCTGACAGTCCATCACATCCCCGGAATAAAGAATGAACTGTCTGACTATATATCGCGCAACAACTTCGATGCGCTTATAGGTGAGAGCTCTGAGGCGCTCGCCGGAGAGGCTTTCCAGCGTATGGATGTCCAGCTTGACCTGTCCATGCGCACTGCTGGAATACTGGAGGGTTGGAGTTTAACGGACTATCAGTCAGAGTACAAAGAAATTCTCCAAACCCTCAGCACTGGTCTCGAACCCCGTGTCATTGACGGGCACCAGTGGTATAAGAACAATAAGTACCTCTTCTACGAGGACCGAATTGTGGTGCCTGAGGCACGACTGGATGGGTGCATACAGTGGTCCCATCTCAGTTCTGGTCACACTGGCGCTAATCGCTCAGTGGACTTCTTCCGTGAGTGTTTCTACTCTGGTCTAACCCTGACTGAACTGAGGTCGCGTATGCAGACCATTGTGGATGCTTGTGGCTGTCATGCCAGCAAGCAGAGCGACAGTAGGGATAGGGGCCTGATCCCCAGCTTAACCATACCCTATTGTGCTAACTCTCTTCTCTACGTGGACTTCATCCACGGCCTACCACACTTCGGCGGCTATGATAGTTGCCTAGTGGCCACCTATGGCCTATCTCGCTTCACCCGTGTGTTCCCTTGCAATAAGAAAATCACAGGTGAGCAGACTGTGAAAATGTTGGTGGAACAATGGTTCGAACCCTATGGAGCACCTAAGCAGGTGCACTCTGATGAGGATGTACGCATCCGCAGTGACACTGGGTGGTACAAACGAGTGCTAAATGCCCTCAGCGTGGAGGGAACCACAGGTGTGCCCTATACCCACACGTCTAACCCTCTCTGTGAGAGACAGAACCGTGTCGTGGAGCAAAACTTAAGAATCCTGATGAAACAGGAGCGTACCAAGGACTGGGTACGCCTAGTGCCCTGGGCAGTGCTGACCATGAACTCACAGCGGAGCTCCTCTACGGGTTTCACCCCCCAGGAACTGTTCCATGGAGGGCGACCTGCTTGGTTCTTCAAAACCCCCTTTCCTGAGGACTTCAAGAGCCCTGTGGGAGATTGGCTGGAACACAAGCAGTGTCTGGCTAACCAGGCTGGGCCTAACCTAAGACACATTCGTGACCGTGAACTGAGCCGATGGAACCGCCTACGGCGACCTGCCAGCTTCAAGGTTGGTGACCTTGTTTTGGTACACCATTCAGGCCTACACTCCTGGCCACGTAACTGCCTACAGGACCCTTCTTTTGGACCCTATCGTATCATCAGGTCAGATGGATCCAGGATCCATGTCAGGTGCAGTCCACGTCTAGGTGGTGAACTGCTGTGTGTACCTAAACAGTTGAGGCACTATCACTCCCCTGACGATTTGTCTTGGGATGAGTGGCGCCTCAGCGACAGTGAGGTTGAGCGTATAGACCTAGAGAACTCTGCCAGTCCAGAGGAGGCAGACAAACTCGAAGAGATGACTGCTGATGAGATGGCAGTCGATGGTTACTACGTGGTTGCAGGTATTGCTCGCCAGGAGTATAAACAGGGCTGGAAATTCTTAACCCTGTGGGATGGCTATGGGTTATCTGAGGCGACCTGGGAACCTATGTCAGCCTTCATACAACCAGACGGGAGTATCAACACCATCTTCCGCACCTACCTCGTTGAGAACAACGAGGGGCAGCTACTAACCCGTGCTGAGACTATGTCCCAGCGTAAAAAGCGAAACGCATTCCCTGTGTCAGTCTACTGACAGGTGCAGTGAGCACTCTTCTGGGGACGTGCCTGTGTATGGGTGTTAGAGCAGTTGTCACAGTTGCCCCGCATTGCATCGCAGGACAGGACCGTTAGCCCCCCGTGACAACCACTCCCTGGCCGACGGCCATTGGTTTTTCACAGACTACTGCTTACTGAGCACTGCACTGACCCTGTCTATGCCCTGCAGACCCATGCCTATGGGTTCCAGCGTGGGCCAGGTGGCCACTTATCAGGATTGCAGCCACCCAGCGAGTGTATGCCTTGCTGACCATGTGTTGCATGGGGACTGCCCTGATGTAATGACCTTGAGGAGCCAACGAGGAACGGTGGCTTACTACACCAGGGGGGAATGACAAGCAAGGTGTTATGAGGAAAGGTGTGTCTTCCCTCCTTGGGGACAAGCGAGCCCACAGTTAGGACCCCTGACTCGTCCAGACCCATGGGGCTCTACCCTTCCTTACAGGGTTTACCATACCCCTATGTGTGCTACGTATGTCTGTGTGTGTCTCACTTCTCTCCCCGGCGTGGCTCCCGGAGACCAGGCTTCGCTGACGTCGGACCGAAGGTCCCAATCAGGTACTATTACCACTCCTATGGCGCCCAATTTCTGTGCTGGCGCCTATCCGTTGGGGAAGACGGCAGAAGCCCTACCTACTAGAGGGGGGGGGTGGCCAAGTGTGCTAAGGGCATACAAAACGCCCATCTTTGCTAAGGGCCAAAAGCTAACGAACTCCCCTGCCCACGAGGAAAAGCACGCGGGACAGGAGACACCTCTACACTACACTCACTAACGCCAGCACCGGCCTTCGAAGGCAGGGTGAGCACTCATCACCTGCACTCAACTCCTGCCAGGCCTGCTGACACTAACCCCTACACACGCTACTTGGTGTTGCTGTCAATGAGGTCTCGGGTCCTAATGACCCTCCTGTGAAGAAGACAAGAGAACAAAGCGCTGCTAAGCAACTGTGGCCTAACAGGGACGTCACAACACGTTTCCCTGCTAGGGCTTGGAAGGAAGGGGTGCTCTTGTTGTGTGCACAGCGCGGATGTCAATGGAGGCCAACTGCCCACGCCACTCCTGGCTGAGGAGCAGTCAATTGATTGTGTGATCAGCGCCCCTGTTTAGCTGGTGCAGAAAAATGGGATAGCCGCCGAAGGCAGCTGCTGCGTGCACCAATCACCCTGAACCTCTCCCACCTGTACAACGGAGGCCAATGAAGGGGTGTTTGCGGCTGAGGAACCAAGCCACACTCCACGTATTATACGCTTCTCAGTGTGACCTATAATACGCTGTCCTCAAACAAGCCCAGTCAAGCAAGCAAGCGTTAAGAGACTCCTCAGGTTCTCTTAAAGAACGTACCGAGGAGCCCCTGGGTAACGTAAACAAGGTTTACCGTGCGCATTACGCGTGGCCTACCCTTTAATGCATCGTGTGCACACATGCAGGGAAGGGAGGTGGAACCATGACAACTCTGACTCAACCAGGAGCTGAGCTCCTCCTGGGCTAACCTACCTTACTCACCATGCATCGTGTGAATGCCGAAGTGAAGCGAACGCAAAACGACCCTATTGCGAGTTATCAACAAGCCTAAGCGTTTTAAGCAACCCTACTTTAACGCTACGGCTACACACGAGCAAACACTTTCTTTTCTTACCTGTGAAGAGAGATTGAGGATGAATTGGGGTACAGGGAAAGCGTCACAGCGTGTGAATGCCTCAAATAGGCACATCCATCGCGAGCACAGCGCATATTCTAACCCTAGATGCGCGCTGCGCGCTCGATTCGCATCGCATACCTTTCATTCCTGTTTTGACCTGTGCAGGGCAAAGTAGATGAGCGCCCAAACCCCCAACGAACACAGCGTTGACAACCCTAAAATTTTAACGAAGGAACCAACACGAACGCAATGCATGCGTGTGAGATGACAATGGCATACCTGAGAGGTGGGTTGTCCACCTGCTCTGTTGTGTCGGTTGAGTCTGAATACTTTTCTCTAAAGTTTACAAAAATTTCGATGCAACTGTGCAAAAATTTCCTTTAGAACTTTAAAAACTACGGCTCATACCTCCTTTTTCAAAAGCCGTTTACGCTTGCGCAACCTTGTTTTTTAAGTCCGCTTCCATTGCGCTTGTCTGCGACTTTGAGTGTGGTGTAAAAATGACGATTTCTCGCGTGATTTCGTCAATTTTTAGCGATTGGACTTGTTATATCGCTACCCCTTTCGCTAAACCGCAGGAATCACTCCCTGTTGGTTCCATTTTCTATTTTTTTCAGCTCCTGGAGATTTGTGTCCTCCATTGGGAGTATTGCTCCGCCCTGGCCCTTGGTCAGGACGTTTACCAAAACGCTGTTTATACAGCAGTAGCCGTCCGCATCAGAGTGTTCCACTGTACCCTAGCGGGCAAGCATGTGTGCTCTAGGGAGGGAGTCCTGGGTTCAAACCCCACTACCCCCAAATTTCCACCAAAAGTTTTCGTCGCACGCCGGCGACTTTTGAGGAATGCCCCATCGAAGGGACATCATTCACGGTACATTACACTGTTTTTCGAGGGTACCTACAGTGTGATAGGCTTCTATGAACTGATGAGGATGTTTTTGGTAAGTTCAATGCATTTTCTGAGGTAATTTTGGGAATATTTGAGCCTTTTTCCTTGGTCCTACTAGGTTAGCTAACTAGTACTCCAGGGGGGAGTAAGAAAAAGTCACTGCCATGTCTTTCTTGGAGGGCTTGATCAAGGCCAAGCCCCCCTTGAAACCCTTTTGCTGATGGTAAGACTAAGTTAGGTGTTTTTATCACTCTTTTTAAGCCTAAAGTACACTTTCTCAAAGTAACTAGGGTAGTAACCCTAGCCCCCCCATGAAGTTCACCCCTGCCACTCAACTGAGCGGAGGTACCTTTCTTCATGGAGGATATACCAAAATAAAATAGGCATTTCATGCTTTAGGCCTTGGAGGTTAAGCCTAGTGGTCTCCCACCCCAAGAACCTTATACTCAAATGTTTCGACCACTTATTGTGGTTCTACGTTTTAACTGTTTCTGAATTCAGTTGCTTGGCCAAGTCATTTTCTGTGTTGGCCTGACATCTATGCCCCACATTCCTAACCAGCACCATTTCACCCAAAAGAGTGCACATGAAGTGCTTGATGCTATCTTGGAGGCCAGAGTCAGACCAGTTTTCATATAAAATCTTTTGTATTATCCATTTGTGATTGAATCTTTGTGTTTATACCTGCATTGTCTATCTGCAGCCCTTCTGTGTTACACTGGATTTCAAAACTATTCATTCATTCGATCCACATCCTGCTCTTGCTCTACCTGCTGCTCTGGTTTGGGTTTTCAACTTCAAAACCTGCAGGATTTCATCAACATATCTAGGGCATTAATCAAGGACATCTTTCTGCTTGTGTTTCGTTTCAACCAGTCACTTGCTCCCTCTCCCCAGCAGTAGGTAAAGTGAGTAAGCCCAGGGGGGGCCACCCCCTGGTTGAGTCAATGATTGTGACCAACGCTGGGTATGCATTGATTGTGATTGAGTGGTTGAGAAATAGGGGACTGACCAACTCGTGCATACTCGTTCTTGCATATGACGCATCAAAGGGTAGGCCACGCAAAGTGCGCTCAGTATGGCCCTTGTTTAGATTACGCAGAGGCTCCACCCTACGTTCTATAAAAGAACGGGCGGCGTTCCTTGAGTTTGCTTGTTTGATAGGGCTGCTTTTAGACACTGTATTTTTTTTCCTGTCGGAGACCCGTATAATATGGCGATGCAGGTTAGGTTCCTCAGCTAAAAGCAATCCTGCATTTGCCTCTGTTCTCAGGTGGGCAAGGTCAGGGTGATTGGTGCAGCAGCAATTTCTTTCTACCCAGGTAAAACAGGCGCCGATCACACCACAGCAGC
This sequence comes from Eutreptiella sp. 'Long Island Sound 2002', assembly GCA_964036045.1. Classification (NCBI taxonomy): domain Eukaryota; phylum Euglenozoa; class Euglenophyceae; order Eutreptiales; family Eutreptiaceae; genus Eutreptiella; species Eutreptiella sp. 'Long Island Sound 2002'. The sequence continues at coordinate 44,262,478 of OZ038379.1, read as the reverse complement.
TCTTCTCCTGCCTGCGCGAGGCCGTGTATCGCGTCAAGACAACAAGCTGACACGCTGTGCACGCAAACAGAACACTCCTTCCCTCCAAGCCCTAGCAGGGAAACGTGTTTTGACGTCCCTGTTAGGCGACAGCAGCTTACTAGCGCCGTGTTCTCTTGCATTCTCACAGGGGGGCCACTAGGGCCCGTGAACTCTTCATGAACAACACCAAGTAATGTGTGACTGTAGGCGTGGTAGGCCTGGGTGAGGGCTAGAGCACAGCTGTGTTCGCTCACCCTTCAAATGCTGGTGCCATTGGAATCAGTTAAGGACCTGTAGTGAGTGTGTCACTGTCCCGCCTGTATCCTGAAATTATATCAGGGTTTTTGGTCGGCAGTGGCAGTGGCAGTCCAGGTTCTGGCCGTCTAGCAAACAGGCGGTTGTCGTGCCTCGTAGCTTTTGGCCACCCCTCCTCTGTAGTAGGCAGGTAGGTAGGCAAAACCAATACTTTGGCTTTAGCGCCCGGCATTCGCCCAAGGATGTTTGGTGCCAGCACAGAAATAGGGCACCTAGGGGCGGAGAGACCTGGGGTGTACCCCATGGCACCGTGTAAAGACATCCGCCACGTTTAGCAAGGGTGCAAAGTTGGATATAATTGGGACACCATTTCTGCAGCTTGCTCATAGGTCCTCAGGCTCAGCACACTCACACATACATAGGCAGGTATAGGAAGGGTTCAGTCACTAGGCTTCTTCGGCGAGGCAAGCGTTTCAGCGCGCCTCAGCAACACTCCTAGGTTGTTAATGGGAAATGTACTCTACAAGAACAGAGTTCAGGCTCCCCTCAGGAAGCATGAAGGCAGAAAAGGGCTCCCAGTTAGCTTTCCCCACTCCAAACCAGTAGCGCTTCAGCTGCTGAGCTTGGCACACCAGGGTCTTCTCTAGTGGGGCCGAACAACGCACAGTGATGCGGTGACCATCCACACAGAGGATCTTGTAGGGCCCAAAGTAGGCGTCATCGCTGGTGGAGGGTGGCCAGGCGGTCAGCCAACTGTGGTGCACCAGCACCCAGTCTCCCTCTTGATAGGAGGCAGGATCTCGGTGCTTGTCCTTCTTGTTCCACGTTCGGTGCCTCACTCTGTGGAGCACCCCTTGCCCTGTCCACCTTATCTTGTTGCTCCTTCATCCATTTTCCCACCGTAGAGTAGGAATCCTCAGGATAGGGAGCGTGTAGGAGCCTAGCCGGGTTTTTCAATGAACAGCTCATGGGGCGAATAGCCAGTTGCCGAACTCTCTTGGGAGTTCATCATGAGGGATATCACGGGGAGTAGTCTCACCCAGTCCTTGGTGCGCTCAGTCTTGCACCATATCCTCACGTTATCTTTGAGATCTCGAATCTGTCGCTCACATAGAGGGTTACTCGTATGAGTGTAGGGAATCGCCGTTGACACCCGGACATTGAGGGACCTCAGGAGTCTCTTGTACCCGCCAGTGTCGGAGCGTACTCAGACGTCTTGGTCTGAGTTAATTTCTTTGGTTGCCCCATAGACACAGAACAACTCTTCCAGGAGTATCTTGATTGTCTCCTCGCCGATGATGCGTTTAGTGCACGGGATTACTCTGGCAAACCTGGTCAGCCCACAGGTTACCACTAGGGCGACGTCATAGCCCCCAAAACTCAGGCATCTCAGTGCAGTCCACATAGAGAACACTGTTGGCAGAGTGTGGGATAGGAAGGGCCGAATACAGACCTCTGTCCCTGATATCCCAAGGTTTGCAGGACCGAAACGGGCACTTGTCCACGATGGGCTGGGGGTTTTTCCGCAGCTCCTCGTCACTCCACGTAGAGGGGAACCACTTCTTGAATAGCTTCAAGGTACGGTCGGCCCCAACATGACCACTGGACTCATGGGTCCACTTGAGGAGTGCTGGGATACGTTCGCTTGGCACGACTATCCGGTTCTCATACCAGAGGTAGGTCTTGTCCCGTTTCCATTGCTCTTGGTTGACCAGGACAGGTTCCAGACGCTTCTCCAGGGGTTTGTAGATGTCTCCATACTCCTTCAGGTACTCGACTTGCTGGAGTCAATCTACAACGGCACAATGGGTACATAACTTCTGCTGTTCGGGATGGTCGTGTACGCATTAGAGTGATGGACAAACCAAAAGTGAGGCACCAACGGGCAAATCGAAACATAAACGGTTCGTTCCTGGGGGCTAAATGCGATGCTTCACAGCAGGGAACAAACTTGGTTGCGGCCCATAGGTGGGCAAATGGGAGACACACCGCTGCTTTTTGAAGATTCCGCAGTGCTTCAGATCGCCGGACAAATTCATCAGTGGAACGAAAGCTGGCATATTGGGTACATCTCCCGGGCCTACAGGGTGTTACGCACGCTTCAAAGCAAGGGAGAAAATCAGAAGTCCCCGGCAAGACGGCAATTGGCTACATACCGCAAACCATTTGGAGCATTCCCTTATGGCTGATTGCCGAACAGAAAACCAGCACCAATCCACAATTCAGCATGTTGCGTACATCCCTCATGTAGTTCAAGGGCAAAAAACGCTTCACACCCAAAGAGGCAATAAGCGCATCACCATTAGAGAGACAATAAGCAGTGGCTAAGCAGTGGCAGTCAGGGAGATAATCAACGGTGGCCAAAAGAGAAATTGGCTACATAACCACCGCCATTTGGAGGGTCCCTAATGATTGATTGCCGGAGAGGAAATAAGCAGCGGTCCACAACTCGGAACATTGAATGCATGACCTATGTGGTCCGAGGGCCCATTTGCCGCCTTGTCGGACACTGGTGATGTTCAATCGTGCTTTTAAGTGCTGGGTATCACCCAGACGGCAGTGGCCAAATCGCCAGTTGTGGGTCACTTTTGATTTTGTGCTTAGGTTTGTAGCGTGGATGACCCCGAGGAAGGCAAGAATTGTGCTGCTAGTCTGCCAGGTGTACGGCACTGCTAATTGTCTCTTGCATTGTGAAGCACTTCGGCCCACATGACCCCTGTTGTCCGCAGGGTCCCCAACCTTTCTAAATGAGGGACATACTCAGTAGTGGCCCAGAAGTGGGTTGATCGGCTACATGTGACGGGTTATGCCCAGCAGGGGCTGCCCGCAGCCAGATCGCGATCCTGTAGCTTAGGATGCGTCGCGCGCGTGCAGAAATAAAGGATTTTACGCTTCTGAAGAGTTCTGTTTTATATTAAAATTTCTGTTTGTAATTCAGGGTTCTCTGTATGGACTGATCATGAAGGATTTCGACAATTTCAAAGAGTGATCAACAGAGTTGATGTTGTTCTTTGCAAATTGCTCGCCGCAAAAGAGATCAGTCCAGTACCCCATAGGGTATACAAAATTGTCGAAATCCTTCATGATCAGTCCATGCAGAGAACCCTGAATTGCAAACATAAATTTTAATATAAAACAGAACTCTTCAGAAGCGTAAAATCCTTTATTTCTGCACGCGCGCGACGCATCTTAAGCTACAGGATCGCGATCTGGCTGCGGGCAGCCCCCTGCTGGGCACAACCCGTCACACCCCCCCCCAAGCCCTTGCCGCAGCCACTAGGCCACCTGCAAGGGCTGACACACACCCAGGGGTATGCACAGCGATTACTGTACAAACAAAATTGCGGAAATGGACTGAGATAATGTACAATATCCTACCCTCAGGACCTGAAGTCCTGAACTAAGGTCCCTCTACTGTTTTTCGGGTACCCTACACTGTCCTGAAGGGGGGTTTCACTGCCACCTGAAAACCCAGCTGACTATGGAGAAGCGTTCCTGAGAAAGCACTAAAAGTTTTCAAACAGAAAATCACCTAAGCAAAATCCTGCTCTAAACTCCTGTCCTAAAGCTCAGGGGGGCAGCACAGTGTGTATTCACTGTCTTTTTTTGTGCCCTGTTGTTGCTGCTTTTGTGCCTGTGTGTCCATTGTTTTTCAAACTTCTGAGCAGGGTTTTTTTTTTGGGTGCAGGAAATGTTTTTGAATCAGACTGGTGGCATGGGCAGTAAGTAGAACACAATCAGTGAAACTCTTTTGAACATCAGTTTGGAAAACTGCCCCTCTGAGTTTCAGGCCAGGAGTTTAGAGCAGCATTTGGCTTAGGTGATTTTCTGTTTGAAAACCTTTAGTGCTTTCTCAGGTATTTTGTCCCATAGTCAGCTGGGTTTTTAGGTGGCAGTGACCCCCCCACTCAGGATAGTGTGTAGGATACCCGAAGGAACGTAGAGGGACCTCAGTTCAGGATTTCAGGTATTGGGGTTAGGACAGTGTATAATATCTCAGTCCATTTCAGCAATTTTTTCTGTACAGTAATGGCTAGTAATGGCTGTGCATACCCCTGGGTGTGTGTCAGCCCTTGCAGGTGGCCTAGTGACTGCGGCAACGGCTCAGCGGGGGGTGTGACGGGTTATGCCCAGCAGGGGCTGCCCGAAGCCAGATCGCGATCCTGTAGCTTAGGGTGCGGCGCGCGCGTGCAGAAATAAAGGATTTTACGCTTCTCAAGAGTTCTGTTTTATATGAGAAATTTCTGTTTATATTTCACGGTTCTCTGTATGGACTGATCATGAAGGATTTCGACAATTTCAAAGAGTGATCAACGGAGTTGGTGTTGTTCTTTGCAAATTGCTCGCCGCAAAAGAGATCAGTCCAGTACCCCATAGGGTATACACTACATGACCCGTGCTGCTCGGGGTGTACTAGACGCTTCAAAGCCGGGGACAAAATAAGCCAGTTGCCCGCCAATAAGGAAATTGGCGCTATTATCCGTGCCATGCGGAGGCTCGGAAACACTTACAAGCAAGAGATAAAACTGGCAAGGGCTCAAAAGTCGGCACAATGGGTACAGAACCCCTGCCGATCGGGGCAGGGGGGGTCGTGTATGCATTAGAGCCATGGAAACATCAAACGTTACCCACCAGTAGGCCGATCTGGAACATTAACGGTCCGCTTCTGGGCTGGCATAGAGTCGTATGCTTGGCTAACCGGGTACCCCCGCTCACAGGATCCGGCTCCGCACACATCAGTTCATTGAAGACTATCACTGACCACACGCTTCAGTCCTCACTTCAAATCTATGGTGCAACGGCTCTGTACCTACGCCTGCCTGTGTACACTTGATGTCTTGTGGATCGCGCCGAAGCAAGGCGCGGCGTCGAATTGTTGAGCTAGCTCGGGCTCCTCTCCCGCCAGGCTCGTCACCCCGCCGTACATGTCACGCCGGGAGGGATTGAGAGGTGCTAGGCTGTTGATTCTGCCTGCACAAAAAATAAAACCCGGCGGCATGTCTCTGCGTCTCGAACCCAGGATCTATGGCGTGGGAGACTTGTGTGTTACCGGTATGCTATTGCCCGATGTGGTTGTTTGCCGACACTCAAAAACCACGAGGAGCGACTGGCACCTAGTGTGTCTTGGCTTCCCCCGTTTCTCTGCGCCCCAGAACTAAGATTGACCGCGTGATGGGTGGATCCGCAGCAGCAAGCCTTGCGCCTCTGCCACGAAAAGAACCGTGATGCGGGAGTCACGTCTGTTTCAGGTATGGTAGTACCCCGGCGTTCATTCACTCCCGCCACCGCTCACACTCACACCTGACATAGCACACTTGATATCTTGTGCATTGCGTCCGAGCGAAGCGCGGTGTGGGAAGGTTGGGCAAGCTCGGAACCCTCACATAGTAGACGTGCAACAAAATGTATCCTACCAGAAGATACCCGAGTATTTAACGATCACAACACCTATACAGGCCGCCTCATTTCAGGCCACCCCGGATCTGCAACCAGCGCCCCCCACCCCATGGGTGCAGCACGCTACGGATAAGCTACGACCACGGTATCTCACACCCCCCTCCTTGCTATGTGCTTCTGGCCCGCTTATGGGGCTCACCCCTGTGCTTCAAAGGGGGGAGAAAAATTGTCTGCGGCGCACAAGTGGGCAAATGGGGGACACAGCCATGCTATTTGAAGAGTTTGCGGTGCTTCGGAATGCATGACAAATTCATACTTTGCTCAGAAGCTGGTGTGTTGCCTACACATCCCGGGCGTGCCGTGGGGTTCAACACACTTCATCCTCCAGGAGAATATCAGAAGTCCGCCACAAGAGGGCAAGTGGCTACATAAGCCCAACCACTTGGAGGGTCCCTAATGCTGGATCACCGGAGAGAAAATCAGCAGCAGTCCACATTTCAGCACATTGTTGCATGACTTGTGCAGTCGAAAGGCCCGGAGGGCGTCACAACTAGAGAGGACATTAGCAGTGGTCAACGAAGGGCACCCAAAGAGACAGTCAACGGTGGCCAACAAGTGGGCTGATTGGCAACACAACTGTTGCCTTCTTTTACGCCTCGAGACGGGGGGGCGAAATCAGATTTGGCCCACTTGTGGACAAATGGGCTCCACAAGCCTTGCCGTGTAGGTGGTGCCAAACCTTTCAGGGGACGTGACAACATCAGCGGCGGCCCACAAGGTGGCAAATGGGCCGCAGGACCCACGCTATCTGGAGGGTCACCAACCTTTTTAAGTGAGGGACATGATCAGTAGTGGCCCCGGAATGGGCCTGTTGGCTACATGACCCGTGCCGTCCGGGGGGCTACCAACCGCTTCCGGTGACAAAAAAAAAGGGGGCCGCAAATAGGCAAATTGGCTGCACAATGCGCGCCATTTGGAGGCTCTGAAACACTTACAAGCAGAAGATGAATATAGCTGTCGCCCACAAGTCAAAACAACGAGTACACAAGCCCCTCTTTTGGGGAGGGCTGGAGCAGTCGTGTATGCATCACAGTGGTGGACAAATCAAAACCGACCCTCAAGTGGGGGACACATCCTGCCGACGGAAGAGTCCCTGGAGCTTCAGAAAGCGGGACCAATTCATAATTGGCCTGAAACCGGGCAAAATGGCCACATATCTTGGGTCGGTCACACGCTTCCCTAGCCTTCAAAGTAGGAAAGGCAGTTAATTACATCACCCAAGCCATGTGGGGGGTCCCTAATGCTCAATTGCTGGAGAGAAAATCAGCAGCGGCCCACAAGTCAGCAGCTTCTTAGGCGGCTCCAGTTGCATGGTCAAAATCACAGCAAATGCACCCAATTTGGACCATGCAAAAAGACAGTTTTTCCCAGGCTCTGTTGTTTGAAAACAGAATATTAGTCCAAAGAAAGTATCTTTCTTACCATTTGTGCCATTTCGTGGCTTTTTTCGGACAGCCGAAAACAAAACAAAACTATGAAAAGAATAAATAAACTTTATGATTGCAGCGGAAAATGATGTGCTTTTAGCGGAAATTGGCCAAGAAATACATTTTGTGTTCCCCTTGTTTTTTGGATGAACATGGTCTGCAGAAAAAATGATTGCAACATCATTTTCTGTTCTGCATGTTCATTGCATACCTGGAAAAATAATTTATTGATCGAATTCCATGCGCGAGGCCTCGCGCAATCACGACCAAGGATAATTGAAACAGAAGCATGGCGGATTAAATATCAATGCAAAACATATGCAACATGTGGTTCAAGGGCTGCCCCATGCGCGAGGCCTCGCGCATAACTTACTAAACAAAAAAACCTGACCCGATTCATTTTCCTTAGGAAAGACGGCTTCAGGGTCGAGTGGTCTTAGTACCCAGCCCACGGTTTGATTTTCGATTTGCACTGCCTGAAGAAAGAGGTATAGGTTGTGACTTTCAAGTTCTGGGACTGCATTGCAGTCCTCATTGCGCGAGGCCTCGCGCAAAAAAAGGCCCAGAAAATATATTCTTTGTACCATTGTGATGGGTTTTCATCTGATAGCGCTTGTGCACAACCTTCACTGAAGCAACGAGTACCTAAATTGTCGTTCAGTCATTGAAATTTACCAGAAGCTTGCCCCCCCCGGAGGCGGAAAAACTCTTTTTGGGCTTGGTCAGCCCCTGCGCTTGGCAGACTGCTTCCCCCAGGGCACCTTCTTTCTCCAGGTATCGAACATCATCTTGATAATTGGTGTCGTTTGCACTACATTGCATTTTACTCTCTAAAATATCAGTTTATTTGGCCCAAACAAACGCTCAAAAAAGTGCCACGCATGGCAAATTCATATTTTCTTTGCACATTTTACTTTGATCTATAGTGAACAACAGAAGGATCAATTTTTCTTCAGCCAAAGCTACAAGGGGGGTCCCTGTCCAGCTGAGCGTCATCTGTTGAGTGGACATGTTTCATGTGTTACCAGTGATACTCTTTTTTTTTTGCTTGACACTCCCCATAAGTTGTGGCAGGTGTGCATCATGAGCAATGCTGAAGGATGCACCCTGTGCAACACCTCCAACGTATGTGCTCCTTTTGTTAGGAATGCAACAACATTTGAAATGATTTCTTGAGTCATCAATTAGATTTGCGAGGCTTGTTTAGAGCACTGAATGTCCGCCCGCGTAAACATATTGTACAATGTGATCAAGTCAAGGGTGCCTGTAATGTCACTCCAGTGTAGGCGCCTGCTTGATTCCTCAATTCTACCATCATTACCTGACTTTGGAGGGGCAATGGACTGCTCCTTGCGCGAGACCTCGCGCAAAGAACAGTCCATTGCCCCAGAAAAAGCATTTTCTGGACCCATCAGGACCAAGAAAAGGCCAAAATTCCTTACATAAGAGTTTCTTTGGTGTTTCAAAAACGGCTTGATTTTTTGCAAGCCAAAGAATGGTTCTTTTGATGTTTTTTCAGGCCGTGTATTTAGGGCACTTTCCGTCGTTTTATACCATGCAACTTGAGCCGCCTAAGACCTTGGGTACATCACTTATGCGACCCAAGGGTCCGTAGCACTTCGCAACCAAAGAGTCAATTAGCAGTGGGCAACAACTGGCAACAACAAAGGTAATCAACAGTGGCCAACAAATGGGTAGACTGGCAACACAACCCTTGCTTTCTTCGGGCTGTTTTAGGCTTCAAAGCGGGGGAGAAAATCAAAAGTGGCTCACAAGTGGGCAAATTGGCCACACAACGCTTGCCGTCCCGGCGGTACCCAGCATTGTAGAGGGGGGGACAACATCACTGGTGGCCCAGAAGGTGGCAAATGGGCCACACGGCCCATGCTGTCTGTAGGGTCCCCAAAATTTCTACCTGAGTGACGTATTCAGAAGTGGCGGAAAAGCATGCTCATTGGCTACATGACCCGTGCGGTAGGAGGGGTACCAAACGCTTCACAAACAAGGAGGAAAAAAGCAATGGCGTGCACATAGGCAAATTGCTTCTACGATCCATGCCATTTGGGGGGTCACCAACCCTTACAGGCAGAAGGTAATTTGAGCAGAGGCCCATAACTCGGCACAATGGGTACGTAACCCCTGCGTAATGGGTGTGTGTGTGTATGTATAAGCAAGGAGGACCAATCCAAATTGACCCACAAGCGGGCAAATTGGGAACATAACCGGGAGGGGGGGGCTGATCCCTTAGCGGGGGATCGGGGAACAAACTTGGTTGCGGCCTTCAATTCGGCAAATGGGCAACACACCCCTGCCATTTCGAGGGTGGAAAAATTCACAAGTGGCCTGAGTGTGGGCAACTTGGCTAAATACCCCGGGACGCACGGCGGATTCCGCACGCTTCACAGCACGGGAGAAAATTAGAAGTCACCCGCAAGCGGGCAATTGGCTACATAACACCGGCCATTTGAAGGGTGCCTAATACTCCATCACCGGAGAGAAAATGAGCACCGGTCCAGAATTCAGCACATTGGATACATGACTCGTGCAACCCAAGGGCCGGCACCACTTCACAACCACACAGACGATTAGCCGTGGCAAACGAGTGGCTGCAAAAGCGACGATTAACAGTGGCCAACAACGGGGCTCACTGGCAAAACTGCCCTTGCCTTCTTCTACGCTTCAACGCGGGAGCGAAAATCACATATGGCCCATGAGGAGCCAGATTGGCCACACACGCCTCGCCATCTAGGCAGTACCAAACACTTCAGAGCATGGGACAACATCATCAGTGGCCCGCAAGGTGGCAAATGGGCCACAAGACCCCTGCTGTCTGTAGGGTTCCCAACCTTTCTAAGCGACGGACATATTCAGTAGTGGCCTAGAAGTGGGCTGATTGGCTACATGACGTGTACCTTCCGCGGGGTTCCGAACACCTTAGAGCCAGTCACAAAATAAGTGGTTGCCCACACATAGGCAAATTTGGCATAATAATGCGACACACTTGAGGGGTCCCCAACCCAAACAGGCATAAGATGAAAACAGCAGTGGCCCACAAGTAGCCACATCGGGCACAAAACCCCTTCTGTTGTGGGGCTTGGTCGTTTATGCATCACACTGGAGAATAATCGAAAAGGGACTTTGAAGTGGGTAAATCGGGAACACAACCGGTGCCCACCGCGGATGTGAGCCCTAGGGATCGCAGCGGCGAGAAAACTCGGCTACAGCCCACACCTGGGGAGTTGGGCGAAACAGCCCGGCTGTCTGAAGGGTTCCAGCGCTTCATAATGCTTGAGAAAGGGATAATTGGCCCAAAGGTTGGCAAGTTGGCTACATATCCTTGGCTGGTTGGGGGTTCCCTACACTTCCAAGCAAAGCAGTCAATAGGGCAATTGGCGACATAACCAAGGCCATTTGGAGGGTCCGCAATGGCCGAAAAAAATATTAGTAGCGGTCCACAACGCAACACATTGGGTACATACCTCATGTGATCCGAGGGTCCGCAGCGCTTCACAACTAGAGAGACAATTAGCAGTGCGCAACGAGTGGCAGCCAAAATGACCATCCACAATGGCCAACAAGTGGGCATTATCGCAACACAACCCTTGCCTTCTTCGGGGTCTTCTACGCTTCACAGCGGGGCACAAAATCAGAAGTGGTCCAAAATTGGGCAAATTGCCTACACAGGCCCTACTATCTAGGCGGTACCCAACAGTTCAGAGCGGCGGACAATATCACCGGTGGCCCACAAGGTACAAATCGGGCCACATGCTCATGAAGGTCCCCAAACCTTTTCAACTCAGGGACATAATCGGTAGTGGCCGAAAGTGGAGTCATTGGCCACATAAGCTATGCCGTTGGGGGGGTACCGACCGCTTTACAGCCAGGGATGAAATAAGCAAATAGGCGGATGGCCTCTATAAACCAGGCCATTTGAGGGCTCTCCGACCGTTACAAGCAAAAGATGCAGAACAGTCAGAGCCTGGGACCAAAGAAGCAAATGGGCAAATGGGCTCCTTAAACTGTGCCTTTTGACGGCTCTCCAACCGTTACAAGCAAAAGATGAAAACACTCGTGGCCCGCAACTCGCCATAGTGGTTACATAACCCTGCCGTTGGGGGGGGGGGGGGTCGCCAGTGCATTAGAGCGGAATACAAAACTAAAAGTGACCCACAAGCGGGCAAATCGGGAACAGAACTCAGCGTTGCCGGGGGGGGGTGACTCCTACGCTTCATGACGCGGAACAAACTGCGCTGCGGCCCACCATTGGTCAATTAGGCAACACACCTCTCCTGTGTGAAGAAGTTTCGGCACTTCAAAATATACGCCCAATAGTGGGCAACTTGGCTACATATCCTGGGCCGGAAGGGGGGTTGCCTTTGGTTCGGAGTATGGTAGACAAGCACACCTCCCATGCAAGAGGGCAAATGGCTACATAACCTAAGTCATTTGGAGGATCCTTAATGCTTGATCGCCGAAAAGAAAATCAGCATGGACCGAGAAATCAGTACATTGTGTACATGACATATGTAGTCCAAGTGTCCCGACGCTTTCACAACCACAGAGTCATAAGCACCGGCCTACAAGCGGGTAATCTGGCAACACTACCATTGCCATCTTCGGGGTCTACTACGCGTCAAAGCAGCAAACTAAATCGTTATTGGCCCACATTGGGGCAACGAAGGAAGCTGTACGGTGCCATTTTTGTTTCCCTTGCGCTTCCGAGCGGAGGACAAAATGAGTGCTGCTGGACACATAGGCACATGATCTACATCACACATGACGTTCGGGGGGTCTCTTACGTTTCACGGGTGGGGACCACATGAGCACTGGCGTGCATGGGCAGCTTGGCAGCATAAGGTCTACCATGTATAGGTACTCTACACTTCAGGATTGAAGATGAAATTAGAAATGGCCCATAAGTAGGTGAGTTGCCTACATCAACTCTACCATGTGGGGTGTCACCTACACTTTTGAGCAGAAGGCAAAATGAGCGGTGATCCACGAGTGGGCAAACGGCGTAAATAATCCCTGCCCTTTGACTCTCCGTAACATTTTGGGGTAGCGGAAACACTCAGCACCGACCTAGAAGTGAGCAAATCTACTCCAGGACCCCTGCCGTTTGCAGGGTGCCCAAAGCTTCAAAGGTGGGGGAGAAAATGAGTACTGGCCCAAACGTGTGTACACCGGCTACACAACCCGTGCCGTCTGAGGGCTCCCCTACACTTTACAGCAGTGACGAAGATCAAAACTCCTGCACAAGAGGGGAATTGGCAACACAACCGTAGCAGTTTCAAAGGTCTCTAATGCTTCATAGCCGGGCACAAAATTGGCAAATGGCTACAACTTAGGAGGCCCATAGTGCCCCTTATTGTCTGTTCAAAAAAAACTCACGTCGTGCACAGAGCGTAGCCTCTCTGCTGCATGGCCAAGCGTAATAGAGGGGTGGTTCCCAGCCAGGGTGTATGGGGAGAAGCAAGGACACGCAATTTAGTGGTGCGAAGCAGCAAAAAAACACCATTTTTGGGCCCGCAAAGCATACAAGCGCAGCCACTATGTTTTCCCATTTTGGAGGTCTGAACTACGGAAAATGGACCGGCCCCGCGATAAATTATGTTTCACGGTCTGATATCACAAATGGAGCACTTATTTGTCAACAGCACCTGCTGCGGATCTCTTAGCAGTCGTAGCATTGTGGCGGCAATGATGACCTTAGATGGACTGCCCTTGAAGAAGGTGTACCCGATAACAACAGAGAACAGCAACTGTATGAAAGGAGGCTGCAAAGTAGTATTTCTGAAAGGCTGGGCTGTGCAGACCCAAAAAACAGGAAATTCACTAAATACAAGAGTACTAATACAGGGTTGTACACCAACACAACAATGCATAGGCAACCAGGTAGTAACAGGGCCTCAACTAGAGAATTCCTACTGGCTGAGCTCTGCACAGCCCAGCTCAATAGAAAAAACAGAAAGCACACATGAATTTCGCTAATGATAAACAGGCCGGACCACCAGTGGTAACGGATACCATAAGCATCGCACTGTATGCCCCCCCCCCGAAATTTCAGTCCCCACATAAGCGTTAAACCACCAGAGCACCAGTCATAGACAAGGCATGGAAGCTACCTACACACGAGCTGACGACTATAAAGCATAAACACACACAAAACAAAGCACAGAAATTGTAAAAACCTTTACGTGCGCTGTAGGAGGTCCGTCAGAACTCTAGAATTGGATGGTGTACTGACTATGGACTAATGTGTCCCGAGATGTGCTTCAGAAGCACGTACTAACACCTGGACACAGAAACATTGTTACCCCTATTAAATCCTGAGCAAATGTGGAATTATCAACAAATGGTTGACACCAACGAAAACGAGTCACAAATGGCACCTAAAATTGAATCATCGCACAGTGGACAGTGTCAAAGTACTGCCCAACATAGGCACTGTCAACCGCTGGTGAAATCAAAAAACACTGGCCGGACAGTTCAATGAAATTGTGGCATACATGACAGCACAAAATGTAATGTGGGTCGGCGAAAAAACGCAAACCTGTGCCCAAAATACACACTGCAGATTGGACACTGGGCATACCTGGTAAAATCAATATGACAAACATATTCGCCTCAGCTCTGCAGGGGCAAGGAACAGGTAGCAGAACATGTCACGAACCAATCAAGGGTACATATGGCATCTGGACTTTGCTGCGCATGAGGTGATGAGGTGGCGAAAAAATAGCAAATAAACAGAGGATATGGGGGTCATACACACAAACGTGGCACCTCATATGCACTAAAATTGTGAAGAAACGCGACAGCTCATACACTCTGCCCACGAAGGACGTACCAAAAGAAGTGTCATAGCACAATGTTGTGCTGATACAACCAAACTCACACAGGAACATTGCGACATTGTTGAGATGAAAGCAACACTGTGATCAACCAGGCGGCATGCAAATTGACCTGAACCAGCATGCTGGGCTCTGCAGAGCCAAGCAGTACAAAATTCGTCATATTCAGGGGCAAATCAAGCAAATCTGGCACGCTGGGCTTTGCAAAGCCCGGCTCAGAGCAAATTAAGAAAATAACAGTCTAATTCAGTCGCAAACACCTACAGAGACAAACAGCATAAATCATTCACGCTGCCACAGCTGTTTGGGATTGCACAGGACAGGCCCAGCCATATCAGGCGCTAACAATTCCAGCATGTATGTCCGGTATGGTCCAGCGACAGTCATGATCAATCGGTATGTGGGGCCTCCAGCCACTTGTTGTTGCTCTTGCTGTTGCTCCTGGATAAGCCAACCGGGACTCCACGTTGGAAGGTGCCCTGGAGCCCCTCAACTGCCCCTTGTTTCTGTGGTGGGGATGCCGCAGCGGCTGCCGCTGCCAGTTTATCCTCCTCTTCTTTCCTCTTGCGATTTGCTCGCTCGTCCTTTTTGGCCTTTTTCTCCTCCTCCTTCTCCTCCGTTTTACGTTGCCGCTCCCGTGCCTCCTCTTGCTTCTGCAACTCGCACTCAGCCTTCTCCTGCTCCCTCTGTCGTTGTTTATCGGTTTTGGCCTTTGTTTTGGGAGTTTGCGGAACGAACAGCCTCAAATTGTGATTCTCTAGGGTCCCAGTCAACTGCCTGGCCAGAGTACTCCCGCTGCTGGAACAGAGGCTGGCCTGTACTTGCCCAGTGCATGACACGTGCCACTCAACATCCTCCTGTGTGTCCCCTTTCCGGACGCTTGTCTGCAGCATGGTCACCAGATCTACTGCCTTGTAGGGACCACATGCGCAATTCAACGGGGCAAGCAAGTGAATACAGACTGATCAGGTCCCGGGCGGCGGCCGTAGTTTAGTGCCCACAGGCAGCGCGATGCATCAACATCCATGTGCGTGTCATCCCAGTCGTCGTTGGGGTCCTCCAGCAAATTCACCAACCACCACAGGGGAGTTAGACCGAGCCATGGACCTTCAGTCAACGACTTTCGTGTGAGGCAGTGCGGCACTGCAGGGCTCAGCCCATGGGTTTTCACAAGCAACAGAGTTGACTACTCGAACAAATACCACTTTTCTCGGCGTCCAACTTTGTAGACAGCGATTCGCAAAACTGTTGGGTACAAATTTTGGAATGGCGAACGTAAGTGTTGTTCATAAGCGACTAAATCCCCATGGTGTTGATGAAAGGCGCGGCGTACCCCTTGAGATAGCAGAAGCACAATCTGCGCACCGGGGATGCACCTTCCTCGCCACGGGACTTCAGCAATGACAGAATTGTACTTCAGCATTTTGATCTCATTGGGCACTGCGGTTACCGATCCACCGTACGCCCGAAGTCCTTCAGGATCTGATCCCTTGCCGGCATTCACCTTTGCCACCTGGCGACCAGACACCTCAATAGCCGGGTTCAACACTGGTCTCACAAGCAGTCTGCGATGTGCTTCGACATCTTCTTGATCGCTGACCCACAGACCTGCCTTCAACGGCGCTTGGAGGGGTGGCCATGGCGTGCCCTCGCTGTACTCCCAGCTCCCTTGCCATGCACCAAAACTCGCTAAACGGTCCTAAACTTCTTAGAGATGCCAGCCACTTCAGTCTTAGTGCCTGTGTGCACAGGAGGCATAGAGGAGGGCACGTTGCAACAGGATTCAGCGATCCACCAAGTCACAGCGATGTGGCACAGCGTAAATTTGCATTCCTTGGAATCCTGGGCTGCAGAGCCCAGTACTATTAAATTGGTAATATGACGGCTAAGCTGGGTCAATGTGCATCATGTGAGGTCTGCAAAGCCCAGCATGACGAAATCGACAAATGAGGGGGTTGTCGGGGTGGGGGGATGCTGGGACATCATGAGGCAAGGTTGTGCGGGTGGACATCAAAAAAGTCGCGGGAGTTTCAATAGGCACAGCTTCTTTGTAGATCCAGTCAATTGGCATCCCAGGAGATCCTGGGCTCTGCAGAGCCCGGAACTCACAAGATGGTACTATGACGGCTAAAATTGGTCAATGTGCTTCACTTGGCTGTGCAGAGCCCAGCATGACCAAAATGGTGAATTTTGGGGGCGTCCTCAGGGGGGGCGGTCCTTGGCCATCATCAGGGAAGGTCGCGCCAGTCATCACGAGTGAAGCTGCGGAGGTTCCAACAGTGCAACAAGCACGGCGTCTCTGTAGATCCCGTCAATTGGCATCCCATGGGATCCTGGGCTCTGCAGGGCGCAGTACTCTCCAATTGGTAACTTCACGGCTGAAATTGGTCAATGTGCTGGATGTGGGCTCTACATAGCCCAGCATGACAACAATGGCGAATTAGGGGGTTTCTTGGGGGTGGGGGGTCCTTGGACGTCATCAGGCAAGGTTGCATCAGTCATCAGGAGTGATTTTGGGGAGGTTCCAACAGGCACAGCGAATTTGTCGATCCAGTGAATGGGCATGCCATGGAATCCTGGGCTTTGGAGAGCCCAATACTCTCAAATTCGTAACTTGACGGCTGAAATTGGTCATTCTGCTGGACCCGGGCTCTGCAGAGCCGAGCACAAAGAAAATGGTAATTTTTGGGGTGTCTTGGTGGGGGGGGTTTTCTTGGACATCAGCTGGCAAGGTTGCACCAGTCATCGGGAGTGAAGTAACGGAAGTTCCAACAGGCATAGCGTCTTCCTAGATACAATCAATGTGCATCGCACTGGACCCTGGGCTTTGCAGAGCCGAGCAGACTCAAATTGCTTTGTGTCACACTAAAATCGGTCATTACACTTCATGCAGGCTCTCTTTGGTAGCGGCCGACTGAATCCAAATCAGTCGAAAAAACAGGTGGTTTACAAGGCAACAACATACGTCTTGAAGGGTGGGTGCGTTCAACCAGCATGTCGGGATGACCAAAGTGATACCACCACAAGACCCCCGCGCACAGCTCCTTTGCTAACTTCTGGAAGCCCGGTATTGTACTCTTTGGCGAGGCCGCGTAGTGACACACGCGCCACAAACTTTCGAATTGCATTCCAGCAAAGCATCGCATTGTATAAAGGGCAATCACCTGCTTGCCTTCCACTATCTTGCCGAGCGCGTCCGTGAAGTAGGTACCACACGCCAAGGCCATATGGGCAGCTAGCCTCATTTGATTGACGATTCTCTCCGCGTTGCCGGATTCCGCCGTCAGCCCCGCCTCCACGATTGCCTCACACATCAAGGTGACAATTGACTTCTTACATTGTGTGTCCTTAGGCGCCAGTGGTAGGAAATTGTTCAAACGTTGGGGTACACAGCTCTCACGTGCACTGTGATGCGCCCTATTGTGTTGTCGAGCCAGCTTTCAACTGATCTCGAGGGATGTATCAAACTTGATGATGCGCACGTCAAAATCCGTCATCCAGTCCTCCACCATGCCCACCCTTGCTGTTACATCCTTTCAAATTTTATCATACGCCGCAACGTTGTGTTCGCCTCCAATCAGCAACAGGGCTCCCACTGAATACAACAGCATGGCACATCACACGGGGCAGGCCACACAAGCAATTGCGCTGGTGCCGAATTGCGTGGCAACATTCCCATACCTTTGTCGTCCCAGACCAGAAGCTGCAGTCGGCAATCAAGGAAGGTTTTGCCAGTAAGTCCTCCTTTTCCTCTGCCACGTGGTCCCAATCGATGAGCCTGCATTGGCCATACTCCATGCACGTGTCAATCTTCAGTTCCTTGCGCCCAAATTTGGGTACAGCAATAACAGGGGTGTGGACCTCAAATTGGGCTGTCTGGATCAGTCCAAATCTATCAGGTCAACTTAACACAGCTCCTCATTGAGCACAACACCGCAGGGCGACCGGTCCATTTTCCAAGACGGGCCGCACCAACTGAAAGTTTTCAGTTCAAAAAGACCGGTTCACGTAGCGCAGACCGGATTCTTTTTGTCCCGACAGCGCCAGAGGGACAGAAAAAAGCCACTGCCAAAGTCGCAGTGAAGGGCATAGGGACGTTGCAAAGACAACAGTACCTTTTACCTGGGGATTACGGCGCAAAACATCTGTGCCGATGACAATGTCAAAGGCGTCCGTGTCGAGCACTTCGCAGTGCTGAGTCACCTGCTCATCGCCCAGACACACGGTCACATCCAGCCCCCCCAAGGAATGGATGGTCCAACCATCCCAAGCCCTTATGGCCACGGTTTTGGTTTTCCGGATGTTGGCCTGTTTCAGCAGTCTGCGGGCCACGATTGAAAGTGTAGCGCCCGTGTCTAAGAAAGCCTTGTAGACCTCATCACCAATTTTCACGGTGATCCAGAAAACCAAATCTTCATCCTCGGAGCCGCCCTCCTATCTCTGTTCAGGGAACTTGACTCCAACCTCAGCGGCCTGTAGTCACTTAGAGTGCCGATTTAGGCGGCGCTTCTTGGCGTTCTCGCTGCTCTTGTCGGCGCCACCAGCGCAGGGGATTGAGGGGGCTGGCCGTTTTTCACCCGACTGCTCACCCTTAGGTGTGGCGTTGGGTGCTCCTCTTCCACCAGTGGGGGGGGCTGAGGACCTTCGTCGTCCACCAGGGTTACCCTTACCCTTAAAACCTCCAGGGTTAGGCCCCCCCCTTCAGGTCTTCCACCCTTACCAGCGTTCTTACGCTGTTCCTCTTCCGCTTTCTTTAGTTTTTGGGATTCGCGGCGTTTTATGTGGCAGTCATCCTCATAATGCCTCCGCTTGCCGCAATATCCGCACGTTATCGTGTGCTGAAATGTTCTTGGTGCTTTACCTCCTGACCATCTTTGGTTTTCTGCGTGCGCTTCAGTTGGAGCATGCACGCACTTCGCCCATCACATTCGGGCGCGTGGCAGGGTCCACCCTTATCTTCCGTAGGACGACAGTAGAAAAGATTGGGGGACCTTTACCTTTGGAGGGGGGGGTCTCATTCATGTGCTTCAGCTGCCACCACGGCCATTCCGAGGGTTAGGGTGGAGATGAGGCGACCTCCCTCCATGAGACTTCTCAGCAGGGGTCTCCCTTCGCAGATGTTTGCGCAGATACTTGTCCATGTGGGAGTCATTCTCCCTCTCCATGGCCAATTCGATCAACCGATCGACCAGGTCATCGTAAGAGTGCGTTCAAGATTTCCTCTCGGACGTCTCTCTGCAGTTCTCCCATGTCCTGGTAGGAATCTTCCCCACAAGCCACATATGTGGCTCAGTCGGCCCATAGGACGAGGGGTTCATGCGCCCCATGAGTCCTTCCAACTGCGCCACTAACTCATAATTGCGTGCAGCTGTGGGATATTCGGGGGGAGGAGGCTACTCCTTAATCTGCGTTCGGACACTCAAGTCCGTTTCGTAGACTAGATGCATTTGCTCTAGTCTTTTCAGGCAGTCGCCCCAGTTGGAGCTCTTCCTGATAGCGGTCTTATCCTGCCGCTGTAGGAATTTGTTTTTGCACGACCTTTTGATGAGCGTGCATTTGGTCCGGACATCAGCGTGTTGCTGACGCGTGAGGAGCAAAACCTCAGAAAACTCCTCAGCCCATTCAGGCAGGTTTTTGGGATCGAACTCGGGGAGATCGATCTAAAGGTTCACCGTAGTGATGCCCTCCGTCCCCCTACCTGGGACGCCTGTGTCACCTGGACCACCTGAAGGGGGTGGGGGGTACCCTGTGGCCAATGGGGCCAGTGCTGCCAGACCATAGCCTTTCATCTCAGCCTCTGTGGTGTCACCTACACTGCACACAGGCAAAGTTCTCACACGAGGGTGGAAAGGGCTAGGACAGGTGTCAATTGGGGAGCTGCGGATGCCTCCGCAGCTCTCTACGTTCCTGGTTAGCAGTTCAACAACTGGGGACATAGTATGTGGGAGCTTCTTCAAATTGGAGAGCCCCGATTTCGTTTTGAGTGCTGCTGACAATGCACCGAGATCTAAATCTTCATCGCCTGCGCCCAGGACCTGGGAAAGCAACTCCATGGTCTCATCGAGACCCAGCTTAGGGCCTGCCATGCGTGAGGGCAAACCTCGATCCACGCACGTAGGTTCGGGTGCCACTGCCCTGGGACTGGGGCCAGGCTTCAGCCATTCATACTCCTAAGGTTCCTCCGGAGGCGTAGGTTCTCCAGACAACCACTTGGGTTCCCGTCTGATGATTGGGCCGACGACGACCAGTCCATTTCGCCGTGAGGTATTTCGAACGTCTCCTCGCCCCCAGAGGCTCCGAACATCGTTCCCAAAGGCGCACCCTTCCCCTCTCCTTTCCTTGCAGCTCTTCTCCAGGCCTTGACCCTGGCATTAGCCATTTCGATTCCTGGGGTAGGCGTAGTTTCGGACGGGTGCATCGAGGGACACGATGGAAGCTAAGGCGGCTGCCACAGGGTTCTTGCCTTCGAGGCGCCTGAGGTTTGCCCGCGTTAAGCCGGGCGCCTCAGCGCTTGCGCTCGGGCGGACTCCTTTGTATATATCTCTGTGATTTCTTCCGCCCCTCTTGTTACTGCAAGTTCTCCGAGAGGACAACCATCAACGGGTACACCACTTGTAGATGTAGGTCGTCCTCTCACATCATCAGTCTTGGACCTGGTGCTTGTGATCAGCACTGTTTTGGCACTGAGTGTGATAGACATCTTCACAGTTTAGGAAACACGTTTTTCTTCATGTTCTTCGTGTTCTGCTTTAGTCTTCTAGGGCCTTCCTCTGCTTCAAGAAAAGGTTTCCGGTTTGCTCACACTTGTGATTGTTCCTTGTATTTGTTTTACGAAACCCTTGCTGATTTTCCACAGCTCAAAATGAAGTCCACACAAAGGTAATGCAGAGGAAGTCCAGGCACCGGATCAATCAAATCAGGATAGCTTCTTCAACAATCAAAACACGTGTAACAAAGACGGGCTGCAGATAGACAATAATAGATCTAAATACAAAGCTCCAATGGTTTATAAACAAAATAGATGATTTTATGTTAAAACTGGCATGACTCAGGCCTCCAAGATAGCACCAAGCACTTCATGTGCACTCTCTTGGATAAAATGGAGTTGGTTAGGAATCTGGGGCAAAGGAGGTGGGCCAGACACAGGATATGGCTTAACCAGCATGGCCAAGCAACTGAATTAAGAATCAGTTAAAAGGTAGAACCACAACAAGTGGTAGAATCAGTTGAGTATAGGGGTCTTGAGGTGGGGGGCCACTAGGCTTAACGTACAAGGCCTTAGGCAAGAAGTGCCTACTTTATTTCGGTATTACCTCCATGAAGGAAGATACCTCCGCTCAGTTGAGAGGTAGTGGTGAACTTCATGGGGGGCTAGGGTTATAACCCTAGCCACTTTGAGAAAGTGTACTTTAAAGTTCAAAAGAGTGATAACAATGATTAAGTTATGGTAAGCTGACCAAATAATGCCGCCCGACCAATTTCTTCCGGGGGTCACTTCACCCCAAGACCCAATTGTTCCCCATAGGAAAAAATTGGTCAGGGACCAAAAAACCTAGTGTTTGCCGGCATTGTACACTACCGGCCATTGGTTTTTGACAGCATTGGTCCCTTTACGCCCTCATGTACAGATTGTACAGCATGTCTTTGATCTTTGTATGGTCTACCTTTCAGAAACACCCCTAGGGTTTACAAACGTTTTCAATGTCTTCGCTCCAGCGCCCCATGTCTCAAAAACATTCTCAAAACAGTTTCACAAAATCTTTTATTGCCCTCACTCCAGACACACCTGCCAGGTACCCTGCGTATGGAACCTACATGCATTAAAGACACTTTACAAACAGTTTTGGGAATGTGTCAGAGTAGATTCTACAATCAGGTTAAAACGCATGTCCCTGGTGTCTCTTTGTTCCCCGGGTACATCCCGAGTACAGCAAACAGGTCTTGAGCTTTTCTTCTCAAGGTGAACTATTAAAGGTTTTAGAAATGTGTGACCAGAATGTTGTGCCTTCAAGTTTTTTTTTCTGTTTGGCTGTTTGGCTGTTTGGCTGTTTAACCGCAAATGTTGTTGTCCACTATTTATCCAAACCAGTGTGCCATGCGGACAAAATGGTTTCTGCAATGAATGTTTTTGTCCACTATTTATCGAAACCATGGTGCCATTCAGATAAAATGTTTTCTACCTTATCATTTATAAAAACTGGCTTCTTCGCTATATTGCATTTCCATTTCTCTGCTTATAAAAAAGCAATGAGAACTTCACCTCTATCCCCTTGCACACTTGCAAAAAAACAAGCTGTAATACCCCAATGTTGCGACATGTACTTCTCTCCAAGGTTACGCAATCAAGTTTCAGGGCAATCAGTCCTGCCAGGACTCAGACCACACAATGCAGCCTGAGGTGCAACGGCGGGCACAAACAGTCCAATCGTTAAACATATATTCAAAAATACACGTCAGAATTGGCTGCACATTATATCAGCGGCCATGCACATCTGTTTCCTGTGGCTCTAAACATCGCAAATCTATGGATCCGAGAATGGGGTACAATTCAAGTGTTCACCTGACAGCAAACAGAAAGACAGTCATGAATCTGACAGTCCGGAGGCGTCGCTTAGAAACAGCTGCACTTCGAAATCTGAGCAGACGCGTTTTGCGGCTGGTGCGTCGCTATCGGAGGTAGGTAGGTAGGTGCACTCTGTCGTGGAGAGGCGCCCCTTGGTTCCCCCTGGCGTCGCCCCTGTGACGAACAGCAAGAGGCTCTGCGCGTGAAGAGGGGAGGCGGCTTACATCCAGCTAGACCTGACTGTTGGCCCCCAAAAAAGCGGCCCCGGGCAACACCGGGAGGGCTGATCGCTGCCGGCGTGACGTGCTTGTCTCGCCTGGAGGGTGTGCCCCCGCGCTTGCGCACGTCCCCTCCTTTGAGCGGAACCCTAGGGGTTCACCGGACTTCCTGGCGTATTCCGTTCCCAAGGCATGCTTGCATGTTCTTGGTACTAGGGTTCCAAGACGCTTGGGTGTCGCACGCTCCGCCTCGATTCCCAAAGCAGCGCAGGCCTTAGGATGCAGCCTTACCCCCGGTCTCCGGATCTCGTTTGGCCGGGTCACCTGCATGGCACGGGCTGCCTCAGTGCCCGGGCTGTGGGCACTGGGTTTCCTACTGTTGTGCGGCGTTTGTGTTTGGGTCCGGTTTGCGGTTGGGTGTGGGTTTTGTTAACCCCGCCAGTCCTGGCTGGGGTCTTGGGTGGGTGTGTTTGGGCACGGTTTGTGGTGTTGTCCCTCTAGTGCCGGCTGTTTGTGGTGTTCGTGGTTGGGCTTAGGTTTCGGCCTGCTTATGGGACGTGTGTGGTTTCGTGCCCGCTCCACTTGCCCCCTGCCGTTTCCGGTTCCGGTGTGCGGTGTGGGCGTGCGTGCTGGGCCCGGGTCTCAGCTATGCCCCGCCCTTCTTGGCTGGGTTGTCGGGGTTTGTTTTTTGCGCTTTTTTTTTTGTTGGCTTTGTGGTGTTGGTTGCTGGGTGTCCCTGTCCCGGGCCTTGTGGTCCCTGTCCCCCCATCCCCTTTCTTTCGGGCTGGGCTGCTGGCTTATTTTTTTTTTCCGTGGTGTGTGTCTGCATGTTTCGGTGTCCCTTTTCCCGGTGGGCTGCTGTTCCTGGCTTGGTGTTGCCGGTTTTGGCTTGGTGGTCCCCCTGTGCCTCTTTGGGGGTCCTGTCTTCGGTGCCTTCTGGGTGGGGGGTTTGGCCGCCTCTGGTGGTGTTGGCGGGCGGTTTGGTGGCTGTGGGCTGTTTTCGCGCTCCCCCCTCTGGTTTTTTTTTTTTCGGGGGGGGGCTGCCTGTTCCTCCCTCTGCCTTCCCTGGGCTGGCGCACGCACTTACCTGCATTCAGTGTGGTCTTCCGGGCAACTGTTTGCGGTTGCCTGCTGTTTAGCCGTGTTCCAGCCCCATGGGTCGGGTGGGCTATGTACACGTTGGACTCGGCACCCCTTCTTGCCGGGCTAGGTCCTGGCTCTGCCAGCTGGGCGGCTGCGCCAGGCGGCTGCGCGTGGCTCTGGGTTAGGGGGCTGGGGTTGTTCGTGTCCTTTCCCCTCTGCGGTGCCGGTTTTCACCTTCTGGGTGGTCCGCCACCGTTGTTGCTGGGCGCGCGGTGGCCCCGTGTGTGGCCTGCGGTGCCGGTGTGTGGCGTGCTGGTGCGGCGCCTTCCATGGTGTGCGGTGGCTTGCTTCAGTTAGTCCTTCTGGGTAGGGTCAGTTGTGCCGTGTTGTGCCGCTCTGTGCCGCATCGTGTCGCCTCGTGCTTTGGCGCGTTGCACTGTGGCGTGCTGTGGTGCAGTGTGCCGTGGTCTCGCGTTGTGCCGTGGTGGGTCAGTGGAGGTCAGCCTAGCCTGTGTCGTGGTGCGGAGTGCGGGCCGGAGTGTGGCTGGCTGGTGGCTGGGGGGTGCGGTTAGGTGTGGGTGTCTCGCTGGGTCCGTGCTGTGGGGCCCTGGGCGTGTCGCTCGGGCTGGTGGGTCGGGTAGGCGTCCGTCGGGTTGCCCTCCCTGGGGGCCTGTGCCTTGGTCCCGTGTCCTCTGGGGGTTTCGGTCCCTAGCCCTGGTCGCTGTGGCCGTGCCTTTGTCCTCTTCCGGTGCCTGTGAGGTGGCCCTTGTGGCAGCCGGGGTCGTCGCCTGGCGGTGAGGGCATGGTGGTGCGCCGTGCGGCGGCGTTCCCTGCGGCTTCCTCTGTGGGTGTGGCCCGTTCTCCCCGTGTAGGTGTGCCCTCCGTTCCCCGTGTGGTTTCCGGTGGCTGCTGGGTGTGCACTGGTGTGATCCGTACGGCGTCCAATGCTTGCTTCGGCGGTGCGTGTTGGGGGGTGCGCCCCCGGGAGTCGTGGGGCGTTCGGTGGGGATGGGGCGGCGCTGGTCCCCCCGTCGTGGTATGCCCTTCCTGGGTGTGGGTCGTGGCGTTTGCCGTGGTGCCCTTTTCCTCCACGCCTTGGTCCCCGCTCCTGCCCCTTCCTGGTTCTTAGGTGGTTTCCTGCCCCCATGTGGTGTCTCTTCCGGCGCCCTGTCCCTATGGGTGCCTGCCCTCACTTGGGGCCCCTCCGTGCCCTATTGCCTGAGTGCCCCTTGGTGTCCCTTGCCCTCCCCTTGCCCTTGTCCTTCCCCTTCCTGGTGTGCCGGGCCAGGCTTCAGCCATTCATACTCCTAAGGTTCCTCCAAAGGCGTACGTTCTCCAGACAACCACTCCGGTTCCCGCTCTGATGATTGGGCCGACGACAACCAGTCCATTTCGCCGTGAGGTATCTCGAACGTCTCCTCGCCCCAAGAGGCTCCGAAAATCGTTCCCAAAGGCGCATACTTCCCCTCTGCTTTCCTTGCAGCTCTTCTCTAGGCCTTGACCTTGGCATTAGCCATTTCGATCCCTGGGGTAGGCGTAGTTTCGGACGGGTGCATCGAGGGACACGATGGAAGCTAAGGCGGCTGCCACAGGGTTCTTGCCTTCAAGGCGCCTGAGGTTTGCCTGCGTTAAGCCGGGCGCCTCAGCGTTTGCGCTCGGGCGGACTCCTTTGTATATATCTCTGTGATTTCTTCCGCCCCTCTTGTTACTGCAAGTTCTCCGAGAGGACAACCATCAACGTGTACACCACTTGTAGATGTAGGTCGTCCTCTCACATCATCAGTCTTGGACCTGGTGCTTGTGATCAGCACTGTTTTGGCACTGACTGCGATACACATCTTCACAGTTTAGGAAACAAGTTTTTCTTCATGTTCTTCGTGTTCTGCTTTAGTCTTCTAGGGCCTTCCTCTGCTTCAGGAAAAGGTTTCCGGTTTGCTCACACTTGTGATTGTTCCTTGTATTTGTTTTACAAAAGCATTGCTGATTTTCCACAACTCAAAATGAAGTCCACACAAAGGTAATGTAGAGCACGTCCAGGCACCGGATCAATCAAATCAGGATAACTTCTTCAACAATCAAAACACGTGTAACAAAGAGGGGCTGCAGATAGACAATAATAGATCTAAATACAAAGCTCCAATGGTTTATAAACAAAATAGATGATTTTATGTGAAAGCTGGCATGACTTTTGGATAAAATGGAGTTGGTTAGGAATCTGGGGCAAAGGAGGTGGGCCAGACACAGGATATGGCTTAACCAGCATGGCCAAGCAACTGAATTAAGAATCAGTTAAAAGGTAGAACCACAACAAGTGGTAGAATCAGCTGAGTATAGGGGTCTTGAGGTGGGGGGCAACTAGGCTTAACCTGCAAGGCCTTAGGCAAGAGGTGCCTACTTTTTTTTGGTATTACCTCCATGAAGGAAGATACCTCCGCTCAGTTGATAGGTAGTGGTGCACTTCATGGGGGGCTAGGGTTATAACCCTAGCCATTTTGAGAAAGTACCTGGTGGGGACCATATCACCTGGCCCGACCAGGTGGCCCCCCGGGGCTGAAAGGCGTCTAGTACCCGCAAAATCAAACCTCAAACCTCAAACCTCATGCGGGGCTAGGGTTATAACCCTAGCCACTTTGAGAAAGTGTACTTTAAAGTTCAAAAGAGTGATAACAATGATTAAGTTAAGGTAAGCTGACCAAATAATGCCGCCCGACCAATTTCTTCCGGGGGTCATTTCACCCCAAGACCCAATTGTTCCTCATAGGAAAAAACTGGTCAGGGACCAAAAAACCTAGTGTTTGCCGGCATTGTACACTACCGGCCATTGGTTGTGACAGCATTGGTCCCTGTTCGCCCTCATGTACAGATTGTACAGCATGTTTTTGATCTTTGTATGGTCTACCTTTCAGAAACACCCCTGGGGTTTACAAACGTTTTCAATGTCTTCGCTCCAGCGCCCCATGTCTCAAAACCATTCTCAAAACAGTTTTACAAAATCTTTTATTGCCCTCACTCCAGACGCACCTGCCAGGTACCCTGCGTATGGAACCTACATGCATTAAAGACACTTTACAAACAGTTTTGGGAATGTGTCAGAGTAGATTCTACAATCAGGTTAAAACGCATGTCCCCGGTGTCTCTTTGTTCCCCGGGTACATCCCGAAGTACAGCAAACAGGTTTTGAGCTTTTCTTCTCAAGGTGAACTATTAAAGGTTTTAGAAATGTGGTGCCTTCAAGTTTAATTTTTCTGTTTGGCTGTTTGGCTGTTTGGCTGATTAGCCACAAATGTTGTTGTCCACTATTTATCTAAACCAGTGTGCCATGCGGACAAAATGTTTTCTGCAATGAATGTTTTTGCTCACTATTTATCGAAACCATGGTGCCATTCAGATAAAATGTTTTCTGCCTTATCATTTATAAAATCTGGCTTCTTCGCTATATTGCATTTCCATTTCTCTGCTTATAAAAAAGCAATGAGAACTTCACCTCTATCCCCTTGCACACTTGCAAAAAAACAAGCCGTAATACCCCAATGTTGCGACATGTACTTCTCTCCAAGGTTACACAATCAAGTTTCAGGGCAATCAGTCCTGCCAGGACTCAGACCACACAATGCAGCCTGAGGTGCAACGGCGGGCACAAACAGTCCAATCGTTAAACATATATTCAAAAATACACGTCAGAGTTGGCTGCACATTATATCAGCGGCCATGCACATCTGTTTCCCGTGGCTCTAAACATTGCAAATCTATGCATCCGAGAATGGGGTACAATTTAAGTGTTCACCTGACAGCAAACAGAAACACAGTCATGAATCTGACAGTCCGGAGGCAGCGCTTAGAAACAGCTGCAAGAAATCTGAGCAGACGCGTTTTGCGGCTGGTGCGTCGCTATCGGAGTCAGAGTCACTAACCCGCTGCAGCCGTCAGGTTGCCCGTTCGGCGCCAGCATGGTTTTGGGTGTTGCGGCGGTCCTGGTGGTTGACCACAAATCGACCTCGTCGCAACCGCGTTCTTGTCGAAGGCACTGCAGGACACGGGTTTGCTGGATCGTCATCGTCTGCAGCAACAGCTCTGCGTCGTGACGGTGGGGTCCCGGTAGACGCGGAACGCTGTGCTGCTCTTCTGGGACGTCCCCTGAGGGCTGTGCCGCTGAAGCCCGTGTAGAATTTGCGGCAGTGCACGCCCTAAACAGCTCCTCACTGGTGACAAAGCCACCAAAGTTCATCGAAGTCGGGTCATCGTGCATGGCGCTGTTGATGGCGCGTGAGCAAACTTGTGAGGAGGCATCAGACATCGGTGGAGGGGGGTCATTGTTGCCTGATGTGTTCGCAACACCCTCATCGGGGGGCTCAATTCCAATGTTCGGAGCAGGCACATCATCTCTAATTCGAGGAACTGGGGCATGTTCCATGAACCCATCGAAGGACAGCGGGAATAGCCCAGTGGCACGAAAGGACTCCTTCACTTGTGTAGTTCTGGCTACACTACCCCAAGCACCAGTGACAAGCTCCACAAACCGGCTGTGCGTCAGTGAATGTCCCTGATGGGAATGGACGCAGCGATCTTGGCTCCTCCGGATTTTGCGCTTCAGCGGTGCGAGAATGCTGACATCGAGAGGTTGCACAACGTCCGTTGAGTGCGATGGGAAGCTGATCAGGAAGACTCGGAGTTTTTTTGCTGCGAACAACACGTCGGCGGTCAGGTGCGTCTTTGAACCGTCGACCAGCAGAACAACCAGTCCATCCTCCGTTTCCGAACATCCGGTGTAGTGCTGGAACACTCGTTCCAAGTAAACCTGGAAGTCAGACGCTGTGCTTCGTCCTGTCCCATTGCCTAGCAACACCACTGGGGTAGAAGCATGTCGAAAGCAGTCACCCTTCACTTTCTTGGTTTTGAAAATCATCGTCAATGGCACAGTTCCAATTCCATCAGCACGTATGCAAGTGATCCCCGTTATGTGTTCGCGTCCATAGCCACGCCGGCGATACACATCGTTTCACCCACGCTTGGTGATGACCTTCCGTGCCCCAGAGTTGGTGATGAACTGGCGGAAGAACCCCGACTCATCAAGGTTGTAAATGCGTGACTCGTGGAACCCAATTTCATTGTACACAGGGCGGACCACTTCGAAGAAGAACTTTTTCCACTCTGCTCTTGTTAGGCGCGCGTCTGCACGGTCGGACTCCACTAGCTGCGGTGTGCGGGATGTGTATTCGGGGTGGCACTTCTTCCACAGTGTGAACCACTTGTTGCCGGATGTTATTTTTGTTGGGTGTCCGTAGACTCGGTGCTCCAGACTCATCTTGACCGCCTCTTCTACAACCTCTGCTCTGTGGAGAACACAGTACACTTGGCACTGTTGTACACTGCTATACACTGCAAGTCTAGTCACATCTACATACTTGTAGGGAGTGAGACTGGCCTTGCGCTGTGCCTCCAACCAGGCGGCGATCTTCCCATCATCAACCGCAGGCTTTGGTCCGCTTCGCCCAAGCTGCACCACTTCTCCACTGATGCAGTTGCGGACACCCTTTCGGATCGTCTTGTCACTGACAGGATAGCGGCGTGCACACGAAGCCAAGCTTGCTTGTCCACTAACCACCTCAGCCACTGCTTGCATCACAAAGCTTGGGTTGTTTGGCAGAGGATAAGCAGCATAAGTGTAGCGGCAACCGTGCGTGGCGGCTGCCTGAGGTGCGTGGTCAGCCCTTGGCGCGGAACCTAGCAGGCAGAGGACGATGACGATGATGCACCTCATCAGAATGACTCATCAGAATGACCTGCAGATGCACTTGGGTTACGACACTGTCTGCTACTGTTTGCGTGTCCTTGCTTGACGCAGAATTGCAGTGTTGCTAGCTACAGCTCATCAGGCTGACCGGCAGGAGAACTTGGGTAGGGACACGGTCTGTGTCTTCCAACGTCTGTGTTTTCCAACGGGCTCTGTGTGCCTGTCCTTACGTGCTACACACTTCCACTTGCAACACACCTTGCTGCGCGCTTACCTGACCAGTTCTTCCTTTGCTCTTACGGCTCGGTTCCATGTGCTTACGCGCCACTTTATTGTTTGTGCACCACCGTTTGATGTTTCTGCGGGCTGTTTTCTTGCTTCTACGTGGGTTGCGCATAGGTCAACAGACAGCACGGCCTGCGCAACACAGGAATACGGCCGTCCACGGCAATTTGTTGTGCTGCACGCAGCAAACAAAGCATAAGGCATAAGGCATAAGGCATTTAATCATTAAAATAGCGAAAATAGTTTAAAAAAGACTGCACTTCAATGTTATTTCTTGAATAATTTTGCCTAATTACATAATCACCGGGCGGGAATAATAAGGTCTGGCGGCTGTGACACCGCTTTTGCGGCATTTTGTTAGCTTGGCTGCAGCTGCAACAGTAAGGTAAATAATGCATCTGGGAGTTATAATTCTAGTTCCACATCTAACTTGAGTATCTGAAACTTCAAATCTCTGTTGGCATTAATCCATGTCAAAATGTTCAGCAACGAATGTCGGGAGTTGGCTGGTCAGCTTACCTTAGTCTCAACATCAACAAAAGGGTTTCAAGGGGGGCTTGGCCTGGATCAAGTCCCCCAACGCAGATATGGTACTGACTTTTTCTTACTCGTGTTGTTGGTTCCTGCTGTGTGTTGTGCCGCCTCTTTGGTCGTGTTATCCCGCTGCGTTGTTCGCCTTGTGGTTTGCCATCTAGTCTTGGTCTACGTCGCTGTGTGCTGTGCTGTGTCCTTGGTTGCTGTGCTGCGCAGTGTTGCTTCGCGTCCTTCAACACTGCGCTGTGCTATCATGCGCTGGGTTGTTTTGTCTCGTTCTGTGTGGTGCCGCTGCCTCTTGTGTCGCGCCCTCGGGCTTTGTCCTTCACCTTGGGCTGTTGTGCCTTCCGGCGCTGTGTTTTGTGGTGTTTCCTTGTGGGCTTTGCCGCGCTGTTGTTCGCCGCTGTGCTTTGTGCCCTGTGTGTCGTGGGGTGTCATGTTGTGTGTTCCCTGTCATCCCCGCTCTGCGCGGTGCTGCGCTGCGCTGTGCTGGTGCGCTTGCGTCGTGCTGTTCGTTCGTTCTGTGCGGTTTGCGGTGCCTGGTGCCGTGGCGCGTTGCTACGTGTTGTGCTCTTTCCTTTGATGTGTTGTGGTACGGTGTTGCGCTGCGCTGTTGGGTGTGCGGTGTGTGGTGCTGCTGCGCGATGTGCCTTGTTCAGCTGCATCCTGTCTTGTTGTGCTGCTACCTTCGGCATGGACGTCCTTGTGGTGCGGGTTGCTGTGTGGCCTTGCTCTCCGGACCCCGAAGGCTAGAGTGGTCAGCCTGCGGCTCACCGGCAGGAAGGTATTTATTGATGGCAATCATGTCCATCTGCTTCGGGCAGTGAACGACGTTCATGGTAGGCTGGATGGCGAAGAGGCCGGACTTGGGGTTGTCCATGGTGTGTGTGGCCATGATTCCTAAAAGGCTGTCAACGGTTGATCCGGTGGCAATAAGCCGAACAACCCGCAACCCCGGGAAGGCCACCTGCCAATCCCGGAAAAGGTGAGTGGCCCAACCTTCTTTCGCAAGCCATCCCGCCCTGTCGGCTGTGGGAATGTCAACATAAATCAACTTTGGGGGCTGTGGCCAACCCCACCTCCTCCACTGCCAAGCACTCCGTGTACGTGGCCTCCTCAAATGTGCCGGGGCGAAGGGGGATGCCTTGGTAGTGGCCAAGGGTGCCAACGGACGGGTCGGGAAGTGAGAGTGACCCGATATGGGAAAGGGAATGTTGCTGTTGAGTGGGCATTTTCACAAAGAAAGCGAAGGTGAGGTCTGAACAAAAGGCACACAGCAAGAACAATGTGCTCATGCACAACTCAAAGGATAATGGCGCGAAGTTCGCAGGAAGTTCGCGCAAAGCTCGCGCAAATGTGAATGCGCATACAGATGCCAATACAGTTGCGCAGGAGGTTGCCAATTGAAACGCAAATTTCGTTTTTTTGTGAATTTAAGCTACATTGTGACGGATTCGACCCAAAATTCACTTTGTTTGAATCTTTATGATTCTGGGCTGGAGTAAGCACCGCAAACAGGCACAAACGCAAGGCACCACGGGCAAAACGGGCAAAAAATCAACAAAGTAAGGGTACTCATTCAAAAATGTTGTACGGAGTGGATACACAAATGCAGACCGTGAAGGCCGTTACTTGAGTTGTAGCGCAACTAGCGCCAGCCGTGCTAGTCCCAGCCCAATTTCTATTCTCGTGGTGCGAGGGAGACCTCCTCTGGTCCATTGGAGTACCCCTGGCGGCGCGCCTTGCTACACGTGTGTGGCGCCGCAACGCGGTTTGCTTTTAGTCGGGGATACGCCAAACAAATATAAGAAACCTCCACTCGATACACGGGCACTACTAGTGGTGGCACGTGTTGATGTACCGGCTAGTAGTTCTAACGACGCCTATTGGAAAGTTGTGTGTCCAGAGAGAACTAGAAATCGAACCTCCGCCATTGTGCTCTCCGTTGGGCCGTGTATGTCTCTCTAAGTAAGAGGGTAAGGTTTGTACTCTCGGAGGCCGGCGTGCTCCACGGCGGAATGCTGTCGTCCTCAGTGGGCTCCGATAGCCTGTGAGGCGTCAGCCGCCTAGACCCTTTTGTACTGCACTCATATGTGGATGTCATGTTCGAAGACGCATGGTTGTTCGGTTTTGTCCCAAGTGCTAAAGCAGAGGGTGAGCGCATGCGCACCAAGTCTTAAGAACTCAGCAGATTTTGGCACCCTCTGTGCGTCATCGTTGAAAAGGGCTCCAATGCTCGGGTCATGGAAAAGAGAGCATGCAGTGCATATCTCCACAACGAGGCTAGCATGTACGGGGGAAGAAGGGGAAACCAGATGCAATGGTGTTTCCGCCCGGTGGTGGGAGCCAAGATCCCGATGCCTTGTACGAATTGCGCTCGGGTCCTTGGTCGCAGGAGGGTTCCGTCCATGGGCCCGTCCATACAGACTGTTCTCCTTGGTGTACTTTCTAACGGGTCTTCGTGGTGTTCCAGTGTCTGCAGCTTGGGGAAAGGGGAGGTTCTTTGAGCGATTCCGGAGAATATTGGTACAACACTTCCAAATAGAGCGGTTCCTCGTTGTTTGGTACTGCAAACCTTGCCGGCACATGCCCCCTCAGCTTGACTCACCGGCGTCGTTCTTTGTGTGCTACGGTGTGTGCCGTTTCATTACGGGGGATCCCTATGTGGGCCGGGACGTGGAGCCACTATACTTCACAGCCAATTTTCACCAGGACATCCGGGACCTGTGTCCACACGTCCATGTGCCGGGCAGTGCCTAACGTGGTCTGCAATCCGTGGCACCGCTACTTTTGTGCCCTCCCAAACCCCTGTTTCACCAAAAACGTGGAATCACGGCATGTTAGGGACTGTGACCATGGTTTATCGTCGTGCTATCTTGCAGAGAACGCTGTGCCATACGCAGTTTGTCTCCGTTATTGGAGAGTTACAGCGAAGGGCTCCACCACATCTCTAGAGCCTCCGAAGAACATGCCATGTCCAACCCCTCGCCCAACTGCAGAGAGCAGTTCAGAAAACTCATTCAGGTAGATGATCTCCCCATTCTGCACCTCATACGGGACAATTAGCTCCTCAATATATTCATGTAGGGCCACCTTATGGCCTTGTTTTCGGGCCCTTTTGCGCGTTGTGTAACGGAGTCGCATGGGGGGACATGAGGCTAGTGGCGTGGTCCTTGGGTGATCCAGTACGCAGTCAAGGCCGTCTAGCTGGTGTACGCTATGTAGCAGCATTTTGACTTCAGCCTAGGACAGTAGTGGGGTGGCCCATCCAAAGGTCCACGGCATTAATCCAAAAGTGCAGAAGGCGGTTCCAATGCGGAGGGCTGGGCCTCGGGTGAAACTTGTGTCAGCATTGCATGCGCCAATCGGCGCGCACCGCGGACAACATCACTATACCCAAAAAGGAGGAGAAAGAGAGAGCTGGCAGTAAAGACAAGATTTCCTTTTCATCATCTTTGGTGCCATTCTCTACCCAAAGCGGCCCCATACACCAAGTTGCTAAGCAAAATGCTTCCGGTAAGTAGTGGCAAAGGAGTGAGCGTGCTATGATGTCTCTTGCTGGGTGTCTAGGGGGCATGCCGTACCCCGGGGTTGCCTCCCTGTCAACCTTGTTCCCACCGGCAGTTTGCGCCACACTGCCTGCTGGATGAATTTTATGTCGCCATCTGGCAGTTGAACCCTAGCCCATTCTTTCCACGTCTTTGGTGATTGCCTGGCTGGGATTGGCCGGAGCTGCATCAAGTAGCGTAGCATTTTCTTGTTATTCCAGGTTGCACAGAAAGCTGCTCTGTTTTCCATGAATGGCTAATTTGTCGCTTGGCCCGCCAGAGGCGGGGGGGGGCAGAAGTTTCTGGGCCACATCCTTCTAAACGGGCGCCCGGGTGCGGCGAAGAACTCTCGGTGAACCCCTATGTCCATTAGCCGTTGGATGGAATGAATGCCCGCTTTGATCGGGCTGGGAGAATATTATGTGGTGGAGTTTGTGTCCTCGCAGAGGGTGGAGTGCCAAAAAGGGTAGGCGGCGTGCCAAATGCGCCGCTGGGACGCCAACCGGCGCCGCTTTTCGTAGCAGCAAGTATTCTTTGCACGTTGTGCCCAAAAAAGGCATGGTTTTCCACGGGATTGGGCCTAGTTGCAATGATTGGAGTTGCACTAGGTCCGGTGGAACACCAAAGGTCGACGCCTAGAGCTAGAAATGACTTCTAGAGATCCGCGGGACAGGCAGTGGCTCTTTGTTGGACATCAAGAAAGCAGCTGGCATGCTGCCAGAAGACAAATGTGCGCGGCTGGGGCAGGTTGTTCCCTCCCCCAAGGATAGGGATGACTCTAGGATAGGCAAGCTCAGGGCCCAGCAACTTATCCTGAGTGCTGTTCTTTAGATCACAGCCAGTTCTGCCTCCACGTGGTCGGTTGGAAAGAACGCTCTGGCCCAGAAGACGAAGCAAAGTAGGACCCACTCTTGGAAGAGAGCGATGCACTCACTAAATGTTAGGGGGAGTAGCCGTATAAAAGCAGCCCTGGTGGCTGCGCGTGCCAATATCGGGGCTGAGGCTTCTTCCGAAGACACATGCCCATTGAGGATGCCCAGGTCCTTGACTCTGGTGCTTACCTCTACCCCAAACTGCCGCAACCACTCCCGCAACCGCTAGTGCCAATGCCCCTTGAGGAGGAAGGCTAACTTGTCTAGGTTGAGTTTCAGACCTACGTTACAGGCATAGACATTGATCACATCAAATACTTTGTCTAGCAGTATCACCTGGGCCGGGGGGAGGGGGATGTAGATCAAGAGGTCATCCGCATAAAACAGCACATGTATATCACGGAAAAAAGGGGGGGGGGGCAAGAAAGAGAAAGAGGAGGAGAGCGCCGAAGACCGCATCATGGGTAAGTGACCCACATGCCCTACCCTGGGGGGGTAGAGCAAGGCACCCTGCGGGAGGTCCACCCACGCAAAAGTGCTGCTGTGTGGGTGGAATACCCGGGCAGCCCCCACCCCATTTACGGGGTAGCTCGGAGCCTCCTCTTTCCCGACCCCGAGGCAGCCCGGGAGCATCTTCAAGGGGAAGAAGGTCCCCAAGTCCAAACCCCAAGCCTAGACTGAGCCCAAGACCAACCCCCGCCACTGGGACCAAGCCCAACCCAACCAACCCTCCCTCGGACCCAACACAACAGAGTGCCCCATTGTGGGACCCCCAAACGGGGCCCCAAGAGGCATTGCCACTGTGGCTGTAGGACAAGATTGGCCATGTTGGTCATGCACGACTGTAAAGACATTAGTAAAAAGTATTTTATGTCTTCTTGTGCATTTGTAGGGAGGGTTAATTTGAGGAGAACGCACCTAATATTTAGTAGGTCAACATTAATACTGGCAGTTCGTGAATTTTTAGCACATGAAATGCAGATTCAAAAATTAAGAGTAAAAATTAAAGCCCAGGACTGTTTTAATAAATCCATACCTTCACGCTGATAAATCCCCCCAACACTTGGGGGAAAATGACACCAAAACCTGTACGGCAACCTATGGGGGTAGTATTTGTCCCTACTGACCCCCTAGTCCCATCAAAAAAGCTTGTACTTCAGGTTAGCATGTTAATTTTTGGGCAAAAATTGAAATTTTTGGATTTAGTCTGGGTGTCTAGGGCACCCACATCCACAATAAATGCAGCGGATGTCTGCCCCTGCACAAGGGCAGAACATTGCTCAAGTAAGTCAGAGCCCTGAAATGCACCTCAACCATCACAGTGCAGCACTCCTTCGTTGAGAACAATGTTATGGGAATAAAAGATAAGAAACCCCCCTGGAAAAAAGATACCACGACAGAGATAAACCATCGGTCCAACAATTTGGTTTGCCACTCTTGTTCATGCTGCTAATTTAAGGTTGGCACAGCATGGCCTATGCAGTGAGGTACAATCCATGTGTGGTCAGGAGGTACGGAACAACAGAAAGGGTGAGTGGGACAGAGGTCAGGTGAGAAGAGAGAAGTGGCTTTTGCTTCCACCTAAACGTGAGATATGACAGTACTACATCGAGTGTCCACAGGAATGCAGGCATGGAACAGGATGCGACATGCAAGTGGGTGGCAGTGTTCAGGTTAGAGGACATGCACAGGGAACATGGCAATACACAAGGAGTCCGAGGTTAACAAATCACAAGGCACGCGTGTAGGATCCAACTGGGATGAAAGCATCTGCCAAACGCGCCAGACCTTGGTGTGCTTTCAAGTGCACCTGCTATCAAAGGACAGAACAGATGGTGTGTAACCCCCCCCCTCTTGCGCAAGCACAGCCGCAGTCCCAAAAATCAGGTCAAAACGGCGGTTCAATGCCCACCCCATGCTTAGACAAGGCTGTGCATGCGCGCGACACATGTGACAGCAAAGCACGCGCCGGCCTCGAACCTTACATGAAGCATGGTACAATGCACAAGCAACTCTCCAAACACTCTGCTTGTCCCGATTCACTGTCGGGGGCATCACGTGCATCAGGTTCAAATGGATGTAGTTGTCCCCATGCCGAGAGGGATCAATGATAGTGGCAGACGCATGTTCCCCGGTGCTCTGAACGTACGTGACAGCCATGCCAGGAATAGCATTGTTAGCCATGGCTGAGCTTCACATCAGAACAAACAGCATGGGGTGGCAATGTGTAGTACAATGTTGTAATGATCATAATGCACCATCACAGACATGACTGAGCCCCTCTTTCCCTGCACAAGCGCTCTACAAACACCCAATCCTCCATTCTGGACCACAAAAACAGTGGTCTCAAAATTTCCTCAAAACGGCGGTTCAACGCCCAC
The DNA here is from genome assembly GCA_964036045.1 of Eutreptiella sp. 'Long Island Sound 2002'. Classification (NCBI taxonomy): domain Eukaryota; phylum Euglenozoa; class Euglenophyceae; order Eutreptiales; family Eutreptiaceae; genus Eutreptiella; species Eutreptiella sp. 'Long Island Sound 2002'. The sequence goes on along the minus strand of OZ038379.1, from coordinate 44,225,252 downwards.
ACCATGCTTACCGTGCATGTGCAGGGGGGGGGGGGGGGCATGAGACAGGACGCAACTGCTGCCATCGGGCTTCCTGCTTTGCAAACTTCACTAATTGCAGATGCCCACCGATGCGCAGAAACTCTGCTGGTGCCGGGCGACTCTGGATCCCAGCGTTGATCCTGGGACGCCAGAACACCAAACTTCTTGGAGACGCCACTGGAAAAGCTTTGGGGCCATAAATTCGTCCACGACAGGTGGCTGCCCAGGAGGCTCAGGATGAAAAGAGCAACGTTCCAGGACTCTCCACATGCGGACATAGACCAGGGGCACTGCAGCCCACAGATTTGCATCCCGAGGGCTGGCTGCCTCCTGTGCTGTAGAATGAGGGGCCTGAGCCATTCCCTTCATTCGCGTTGATGCATTTGGTCATTGCCATATTGGTGCAGAAAGCACACTTCTGTGCACCATTACATGTTTGCATCTGACAAAGATGCAGAAGAGAGGACCGCCGCCACTACTGCTACCAGGGCTGGGGGGGGGGGGGGGGGTGGCATGAGTCACTAGCTCCTGCCCCTCCCCATTCCGAGACAGGGAGAGGGAGGATGTACTGTGTATTGCAGCACCAATTTACATGTTGCTTGAGGATTCTTTGAGCCACGCGTAGCAGCCTGCTCGCACACACACAAATACACAAACACACACACAATTGCAAGACGAACGGGCACAACTCAGGTTCCGAGTGTCGAAATCCTCGTCAGTTGGATCGTCAAACAAGACAGAGCATGTCGGACGCCAATAGGCGCCTTTCTGCAGCACAGGTATTGGGCAGAGATGGATACGCATCGTGCGGGATGCACCGGGACCTCCATCAAGCGAAGGGCAGCCTGTGGCAGCACACACACACATACACATGCATCCACACACCCAACAATCCAACAACCAACACATCCAACCGGCACAATACCAACACCCACGCACAGACTCACATACACACACACACAAACCCAACCTCCAACCCACACACACACACACAAACAGACACACACACACACACACACACACACACCATAGCCACCCATGAGGAGGAGGAGGAGATGTAGTCCCCCGGTAGGGCGCACCCGCGGCACATCCCCATGGTGCCCGCCAGCCCTCATCGGTCTGGCCGCGACTGAGAGGGGGGTTCCCGTCCCAACCCGTCCGGCAAAGCATCATGGCGGCGGCTCTCCTCTTCGTCTCCTCCCATTGTCCCCTGGCCCGCACAACACGCATGCACTCCCGCCCTACACGTTGCTGGATCCCCCCAGGGGCACGGATTGGGGGGCGAGGCGGAGCGCCGGCTCCACTTCCGGCACGGTCCACCCCCCCCCCACGGGAAGGGGGACGCAGTCTCACGGGTGTGGGCCCTTAGCCCACCAGTGACTACCGACTAGGCGGCGTATGGCCGGCGGGTCATGGGGGCTTGGTCCGTGGCCTGACCTCGCCCCCCCCGGCGCACGGTACTTCTACCGAAGGTGTGCGTGCGCGGAGCTATCCTCTACACCCCTCCGGCCCCGCCCACGGAAACGTACCTGGTACGGCACATGTCACGGAGCTTATCGAGGGGATCGAAGGGCAAGCCCCAACAGCTGGTAGCTGACCCGCGGCTGGTACCCGGCCATGCGCAGCGTGGCTAACAGCATATCCCGCAACCGACATACCAGCCGCCGGTCATGGGGTTCTCTCGTCTCGTACAGCCCCACGTAGCGGTGGGGCGGCCCGTAGCCGATGAGCCAGACCAAACGCCGTGCGGGGAGACCCCCCGGCCCGTCTATGACAACCACATGTGCCCCCCGGACAGCACCGGGCCAACGGCCCAGGGTCCTGGGCAGAGGACGGTCGGAGTAGCAAAATACACGCTGAGAGCTGCCCCAGTCCGGGGGCTGCTGGTGCCCCGGGGGCATGATGGCGGAGAGCTCACATCGCTCACATACGGGCCATAGCAGGCTCGCCCCGGGCCAGACCCCTGCCATGGCCGGCCGGGCCCCACTTTCGTAGGCGGTCGGGTCAAACCTCTCCGGGACCCGGACCGACAGATCCCACGTTTGCCCCCAGGTGTCCCGGTAGTGGACCTCCCGGGCCGCCGGGATGATGGGCATCTCCCGCTTACGGTCCAAAGCGTCGCAAAAATTTATGATGGTGGCCAGCAACCGCTGTGCGGCACCCACCACCAGCCCCCGGTCATACAGGTACTGCAGATCCTCGGGCTCCCAGTCCCTGGAAGGATACAGGTATAAAGTAGGGACCCCCGGCCCGGGATGGGGGTGGTCGTCGTCCGGCAAGCCCACACTGAGGGCAAAGGCATCCGGCCCATACAGAACTATGACCCCCCAAGGGGATACCGCGCGCCGCTTCCAACGCGCACACAAAGTGTCCAAGCGCATGTGCAGTTGGGTGTGAACGGCCAACCGAAATAAGTGCTGCCACGGGCAAGTAGAGACCCAATGACGTGTCCCCACCCCCTTGAGGCAAGCGGGGCAGGGGCGGTCGTCCCCGGCATGCCCCAATCCCTCACGACGCGCCATCGTGCGGAGGTGGGCCCCCCACTGAACCAAGCCGCGCTCCGTGATGGCGATGGCGTGATAAACCGCCAGGGACTTGCGCACCACTTGTTCCGGGGCTTCCATGTGGAGACCCCATAGGCGGCGTGCCGCGGTTTTGACCAGGTGGTCCAGGTTGTGCACCTACACGTCATTGTGGGTGAAACAGACCCGGGACGTCTGGAGCCCCCGGACCCAGCCCACCTGTGGCCGGGCCCTAGCGGCCTGCCTCTTTACTTCCACGTCGGCCGTATCCAACAGGGAATCCAGAAAGGTGCCGACGCGGTGAGAATACAAGTGCTGTGGGGCACAAACCCCCTCGGCTAGTAGCCCCCGGCAAGCCCGTATTAGGTCGTCCGAGAGCGGAGAGGACCCCGGGTTCCGGGACTGGACGGCATCGATGTACCCTTTGCTTTCATAGAAGGACCACTGTGGGCCCCGGGTGCCCCAAACCACGCGGTGGGCCCCGCGCGCCCGCAGCACCTCCCAGCCCACGTACAGCTCCGCCTGGTAAGACCCATCCACGGGAATTGGGATGGGCAGCCGGTACGTCTGGTTCCACCCTGTCACTGGATCCGCCACCACCAGACCTCCACCGGCCGTGTGTTTGGGGTACCAAGCGGCGTCCTGTACGAAAACCACCTCGTCCGGTATGTCCCGCAGGGTAATTCCCTCAGGGTGTAGCTCCCGGGCCCACCGCACGTGCCGGGGCCACAGGGGGAGAGTTTCCGGCCCGCAAAAGCGCGATGGCCACCGCGCCCTTCGGGTGCTAGACCAGTCCCTGTAGCCGGCCGCCAGGACCGCATGGGCATCACCTGCCTCGCTGGCGGTGCTCGCCGTACCCACGGGGTGTTTGGATACCTCCACGGAATGGCTCTCCGGGACAGCCCAAACCCGGATTTCCATGAGCCAAGTATACCGAAGGAAACGATCGTGGTCCGTGGGGTGGTAGTCGCAGTCCGTCAACCCCTGAGTACACACGGCATTTCCGGGGTAAACCGCCCGAGGGCGCACATGTGGCGGTGGCACGGGTGAGGGGGTTGGGGTGGTTCAACTGGCGGGCGTAGCTGAGCACGAATGTTGTCAACACGTCGGGCCCCATGGGCAATATGCCCGAGAGACCCGCCTGCACTGGCCCGAGCAGGCGGTGCGCCGGTAGGTTCTCCCCCACGACCGCCCGCAGGGCAGAAGCGGCGGGGAGGTCCGCGAGATGCCACACCCTGACAGGGGGGGTCCGAACCCCGGCTTGAAACCGAGCCATGCCACCAGCCTTTGGGTTATACATGGCGGGGGGGTACTGCGACCGTAAGGACTTGATGGGGATCACCGCGGACGCACAGCGTGCCGCCGTCATAAGTTTCCAAAAGTCCTCCTTGTGGTAGGTACGTGGGAGGGCGTCCCGCCCTAGGGAGCGGATGTACTCCGGCTCCGACGGTACTGGTAACCGGACCCCATTCATCTAGATCGAAGGCACCCCCTACCGTACGCGCTGCTCCTCCAACCAGGTCCGCGGCACGTGCATCTTAGACACGTCGGACCCCAAGGCCACGGCGTCCTCCACGGCGGGGAGGGCCCTAGCGATGGCAGACGCGTCCTCCGAGGAGCCCCGCAACCAGACCGTGTCGTCGGCCCAGGCCAAGCTGTGCAGTAGGCCGGCCGGGGTGAGCACTCCGGGGTAGGCCTTGGACACCATCCTCGCCCGTACCTCCCCCATGGGCGCGTAGTCCAACGGGGAGAGAGGACATCCCTGCCCAGACCCCGCATCAAACCACCCCTCGGCGTGGTCGACATCGTCCGTGCCGCCCATGTCGAGGCGCATGTCCTCAACCAGAGAACGGTGCAGGCGACACGAGTCCGGACCGTAGCCCACCACCCGGTGCACCGAGTCCCGAGTCACGTGGTCCGGGAAACCGAAGGCGTGCCGGACGTCGTCAAGTATGGGCCAGGCCTCGCCCCCCGAGGGCCACCGGTGCCAAAAATAATCATGTAGTACTCTGAGGAAGTCCCACACGGACGTACCTGGCCACAAGGCAAGCTGGTTGGGGGGCAGGAAGCCGTGCTCCCGAAGCTAGGGCTGTTCCTCCTCCTTCACCACCAGGCCCACAACCTTACGCAGGAGAACAAGGTTAGTGAGTGGGCGGTCATTGGCCCCAATACCATGCAGAGGCTTCTTCGGGAGGAGGTGGAGGTTCCCTTGCCCCAGGGCCTCCAGGCGTTACCCCCGCATGTAGCGGTTGACGACCTCGCATACGATGGCGAGGCCGTCGTCGTCCATTTCTCGCAACATCCAATACTGCAGCCGGTCCCAAGCCGGCGCCGTGTTGCCACTGCGCTAGAGAATGCGGCGCAGATGCGGGGTTGTCGCCGTGGGCAAGCCCAACGGCTGTGGCGGTGTGACCCACCCTGTGATGCTCCTAACGTCTGCCGGCGTCAACTCCCTTAGCGTCTTCCGGTGCCGTTGCCGGACTTGGTCCGAGGCCACCTTGGCCCTGGTACGTGGAGCCACGTCCGGGTGGGCAGAAAACCGCGCTTGGACCCGCGGCGTGCGGGCCGTCCCGTACAGGCACCGGAAGGCCCCCGGGCAGGGCCGGGCGAAGGGGGCCACCTCCGGGACGTGGGCGAGGTACCATTGCAAGTTCCCCACTTCCCAAGCCTCTGCCAGGTCCTTGCGCAGATCAAGCCGCTCTTTGAGGGTGTCCAAAGACTCCCATCATCGGGGACATCTCTTAGCGTGTGCCCGGAGCTGTCGATGGACCTGGTCCACGCGCCCGGGGAGCTCCCTGAATTCTCGGGGGGGACCGTGGGCACTCTCCGGCCCCTGGATGGTCGAGGCCACCAAGTAAGCGTACAGACCCGCCAAGTGCCCCAGCCGCGCACCCCGCTCCTGACGGGCTGCTGCTAAGGCCGCATGGTAGACCCCCGTGATGCCCGGGTCCCGGACCTGAAAGTGCCGGGCGCGCAGGAGCACCCGGGGCCTGTCTTCCGGGTCAAGGACGTCCCGAGCGTCCCCCACCACCGGGCTATGGTCCGAGGGGAAGGGTGAGGCCTCGACCACCCACAGGTGTCCTTCCTTTGGGACGGGTCCGTGCAGAACGTGGTCTATGACCCCCACGCACCCACGCCCGTTGGTCCACGTGGGCACCTCCATGGCGGGAACGCAGCGGGCGAGCCCGGCGTTCTGCAGGAAATCCCCCCACAGGATGCAAAGGGCAGCCGGGGCCAGCCGGGACCCTGTTGCCCACCCCGGGTTAGCGTTGAGGTCCCCCAACATCAAGGTTTACATCCGACGACGGGGAGCCATGACACCCAGGACCCATGCGAGAAGGCTACGCAATAAGTCCACGTCCTGGTCCACTGGGAAAAAAACCACCACGGCCAGGACGTGCCCACCGCGGCTCCGGTATTCCAGGGCTATGCCTCGCCCACTAGAGTGGATGTGTCTGCCCACTTCCAGAAACGTGGGGTGGCAACGCACCAGTACCCCTACCCCGGCCGCCGGATGCGCCGCCTGGGTGAAAGTGGCCCAGTACATGGCATGGACCACCATGTGGGTAGGTAGCTTGCCAACCTCCTGCACTCCCACCACGTCTGGGTAGCCCCAGCCACGTAGACATGATCCCAAGGCCTGCACCTTGCCGGTGAGTCCCCGGCGGAGGTTTAGGGTAACCGCCCGGAACCCCTCCGTCCCCCCCGGGGGCCGTTGGACGTTTCGGCGGCAGGCGGGCCGGGTGTCCCCAGGCCTCTCTGGTCCACCGCGCTCTCCAGCCGACGGAGGACGGCCTGTCGGGCCTTGAAGGGAGCTCCAGCACCGTGGAGCGTCTACCGTCCTAGCGCCCGGGCGTCGATGTTAGCCGCAACGTAGGAGGTGGAGCTGTTTGACGCAGCCTTGAGGATCACGGGCCCACGACTGAAGGCGGACCGCGGCACCCGCGTCACGGAGGTCTCCGCCCCGGGCAGGTGAGTAACGCCCCCCCCCCCCCCCCTGTTGTACAAATGTATGGAGTGGCCGCCCGAGACCTGGTATATGGCCATGTGGGCTGCCCATTGTTGCAAAATGGCGGGCAAGCGCCAGTCGCCCTGAAAAAGGAATACATGCCCCGACGCGGGATGGAGACCCGGCAGGTTCTCCAGTGCTGCAGCTATGTCACGTACGCCGTGTCGAGCGCCGGACACACCGAACACTATCCCCCACTGGGCCACGGGACGTCCCTGGCACACGGAGGCGCGGGCCAGACGCGTGAGTTGGCCGTGAGCCGCGGCACCCGGGGAGAGGACATCCCCGCCCTCTCACCCCACAGTGATGGGCGCGGGAAGTTCTGTAACATCCGAGGTGCCCCTCAAGGGCTGGGCCCCCAAACGGGGGTTGCCACCGGGGCCACCGGGGCCGCCGGGGGGGCGGCAACGGCCGCTTGCACCGCTTCCCCGTACCAGGGCCCCGAGTATCCCGAGGGACTCGCTGCCGCGTCCGCGGCCGGGGGCATCGGCACGTACGGTTGGTGCCAGCACGGAGTCGGCTGGATGCTCGTCCCCTGCGGGGGCATGGTCACCCCGTAGGGGGACAACCGGCCGTCCCCAGAATAGCGGGGGTCCATGGGTGGTGGTCCCCAAGAAGCAGCCGGCGGGGGGCTCGCCATAGGAGTCTGGTGCGCCTGGGCCATCGGATAGGACTCCGGGCGAGGGTAAGAAAGACGCTCCCCATAGCCCCCGTGGGATTGGTATGACCGATGTTCCGGCCCCCATCCGTCTTCCCGAGGGAGCCATTGCGGCGGTTGGCAATTGTGCTCGCCCTGTGCCGGCGGGTGGTAATCGTATCGACCGTCCCGCGGGCCCCCCGCACACTAGGGAGTATGCCGCGAGCCTCCCCGGTAAGGCTGCTCCTCCGGGGAGGGGTGCGCGCCTCCTCGCCGCAGTCCTCCTCCGACCGGCGAGACGCCCGTGGTGGAGACATGGAGGGGGACTGGCGTCGCTTGCGGCCTTCGTCCCCGGACTTTTCCCGGTCACGAGACTGAATGACCCCATCGGGGCCTGCCATGAGGTCGCCGTTCCGGAGGCGTTGGAGAATGGCGTTGCCCTTTTTCAAGTGGTGAGTTCGCAAGAGTCCCCCTGCGTACAGCTGTTTGTTGGCCTCGGGCCCCCTTCCCAATCACACACAGACCCTCCCGTCCCTTGACACAGAGACACACACGCGCACACACACATGCACACAGACACATAGCCAGCCACACATTCACATCTGTAATACCCACCCGCACACCTACAACATGTTTGATTTATACCCTAGTTTGTTCTTGCACTTCCCTTTTTGCTCATCCTTGTACTTCTCCTTGTGAAAAACAAAACAGAAGAGAAGGATACCCTCACACGCCCTCATTTGCACACTGGGATCGTCCGGTGAGGGCTAGCCTTAGAAAAATAGTTGTGCACTGTGTACAACTTAGTGCGCCAGGTAGTCCATGGATCAATTATCTATAAACCCCCCTCCTCTTGTTTGGATCATGGGTCACAGATCACCTACCCCATACCCCAACCCCTGATCCCCCTACCCACCACCTGATCCACAGTTTTTTCGAAACAGCAATTCACACGTGAGGGGGAGATCAAGACGCCTAGGTGTATTGCTTTGTGCAGCTGGCAGTGTCTATTGGCCTCTTGCCACTTACCCTTGCCCTTCCCTTGCATCCTTCTCCTACGCTCGGGGGCAGTGCCCATCGGCCTCTCACAACCTGCTGCCCTGTGCCCTGTGTCTCCCTGTCTAGCCTATCCTCATCTCTCTACTCCCCGTTCCTGTACCTTGGTAGGTCGTACCAAAGGAGCCCCCAAAATATCCTTATTTCAGTGCTTTGTGTTGGGTCCACAAAGATGAGGGCAACGCCCCACGCTGTTGGCTAGGTGCATCGAAGTCTACCTTCATAGGTGGCCAATGTGTAGTGTGGGTGGGACAGGGGGGTGTGCCCCTCTTTATGTTCGATCTTGTGCCGGACATTGCTGGCTTTGTGACAAGCCCAGCCCTCCGCCTAGCGCTTTAGCTTGCCAGTGGAGGTGGGTTGTGTAGCAGGCGAAACAGGAGAATCTAGGCAAAGCCGGAGAATCCAGCATGTCGCTTACACCGAGGTGGAAGGAGAGTGGGACGTGAGGGAACTAAGCTAGCTCTAGTGAGGCAACCTATCATGGTAGAGGGGCACTCCCCTCCGCACATCGGGCGCACTGAGGCGAGAGAGAGTCGCCGCATGGTAGGCGCAGTGCCCCCCAAGGGTCGAGGTGCACCTCTCGGTCATACTACAATGCGGAGAAAGGGGGACCTTGTTGGGTCATATGCTACACTTAACACGATTCCAGGTGAAAATGTGAGGCACTGCAAGCAAGGTTCAAAAACAAGGCGTCACATGGGTGCATGCAATGGTGCACGTATCTCTAAGTAGGCAGTGAAAGCATTTGAGTAGTGAGCCTGCGGTGGGGCCTCCACTGTGTGTCCTCTCTCCGCGCTTCTCCTGTCCGCTCTCGAAGCGTACCTCCCCGTTTCTTCTCTTTGGGGTCCTGGGCAGGCATCCCCCTAGCGTGTCCTGCGGGTAGGTGGTTGTGTGTCCCTTTGCTCACGGCTGCGTGCAGTGAGCCACACCACACACTTAGCCTATTTGTGTACCCTCCCTCTGCCATGGTCGAGCAGAGAGGAGTTCCCGACGTCGGCCTCGGTCTACGTCCACACTCCGCGTGGCAGGGGCGCCCGGTTGGTGGCCCGGGGAACCACGGGCGCGGCTTCCCGCCCCACAGCTGTCATCACCTTATGTTATTTTGGCCGTAGCACGGCGCCAACATAGTGCGAGTCTGGTTGAGATGAGCAGTTCTCGTGCCTAAGGTCCTTACACTTGCGGCTACTACGGTAGGCGTACATCCTAGTGAGTGCCCACACCCTTCCGGTGCTACACTGCGTGCTGGCCCCACTGGGTCAAACGTGGTCGGGCTTTGCTTGGGCCTTGGGTTGAAAACCCCAATTGGGTAGGTAGAGGTGCGGTTAAAGTGGATTATATTTTAATATACAACATTGTGAGGTGCGCGTCGCCTCCTGCTTGTTGAGAGCCAACCACACATTCACATATGTAACACCCACCCACACACCTACAACATGTTTGATTTATACCCTAGTTTGTTCTTGCACTTCCCTTTTTGCTCATCCTTGTACTTCTCCTTGTGAAAAACAAAACAGAAGAGAAGGATACCCTCACACGCCCTCATTTGCACACTGGGATCGCCCGGTGAGGGCTAGCCTTAGAAAAATAGTTGTGCACTGTGTACAACTTAGTGCGCCAGGTAGTCCATGGATCAATTATCTATAAACCCCCCTCCTCTTGTTTGGATCATGGGTCACAGATCACCTACCCCATACCCCAACCCCTGATCCCCCTACCCACCACCTGATCCACAGTTTTTTCGAAACAGCAATTCACACGTGAGGGGGAGATCAAGACGCCTAGGTGTATTGCTTTGTGCAGCTGGCAGTGTCTATTGGCCTCTTGCCACTTACCCTTGCCCTTCCCTTGCATCCTTCTCCTACGCTCGGGGGCAGTGCCCATCGGCCTCTCACAACCTGCTGCCCTGTGCCCTGTGTCTCCCTGTCTAGCCTATCCTCATCTCTCTACTCCCCGTTCCTGTACCTTGGTAGGTCGTACCAAAGGAGCCCCCAAAATATCCTTATTTCAGTGCTTTGTGTTGGGTCCACAAAGATGAGGGCAACGCCCCACGCTGTTGGCTAGGTGCATCGAAGTCTACCTTCATAGGTGGCCAATGTGTAGTGTGGGTGGGACAGGGGGGTGTGCCCCTCTTTATGTTCGATCTTGTGCCGGACATTGCTGGCTTTGTGACAAGCCCAGCCCTCCGCCTAGCGCTTTAGCTTGCCAGTGGAGGTGGGTTGTGTAGCAGGCGAAACAGGAGAATCTAGGCAAAGCCGGAGAATCCAGCATGTCGCTTACACCGAGGTGGAAGGAGAGTGGGACGTGAGGGAACTAAGCTAGCTCTAGTGAGGCAACCTATCATGGTAGAGGGGCACTCCCCTCCGCACATCGGGCGCACTGAGGCGAGAGAGGGTCGCCGCATGGTAGGCGCAGTGCCCCCCAAGGGTCGAGGTGCACCTCTCGGTCATACTACAATGCGGAGAAAGGGGGACCTTGTTGGGTCATATGCTACACTTAACACGATTCCAGGTGAAAATGTGAGGCACTGCAAGCAAGGTTCAAAAACAAGGCGTCACATGGGTGCATGCAATGGTGCACGTATCTCTAAGTAGGCAGTGAAAGCATTTGAGTAGTGAGCCTGCGGTGGGGCCTCCACTGTGTGTCCTCTCTCCGCGCTTCTCCTGTCCGCTCTCGAAGCGTACCTCCCCGTTTCTTCTCTTTGGGGTCCTGGGCAGGCATCCCCCTAGCGTGTCCTGCGGGTAGGTGGTTGTGTGTCCCTTTGCTCACGGCTGCGTGCAGTGAGCCACACCACACACTTAGCCTATTTGTGTACCCTCCCTCTGCCATGGTCGAGCAGAGAGGAGTTCCCGACGTCGGCCTCGGTCTACGTCCACACTCCGCGTGGCAGGGGCGCCCGGTTGGTGGCCCGGGGAACCACGGGCGCGGCTTCCCGCCCCACAGCTGTCATCACCTTATGTTATTTTGGCCGTAGCACGGCGCCAACATAGTGCGAGTCTGGTTGAGATGAGCAGTTCTCGTGCCTAAGGTCCTTACACTTGCGGCTACTACGGTAGGCGTACATCCTAGTGAGTGCCCACACCCTTCCGGTGCTACACTGCGTGCTGGCCCCACTGGGTCAAACGTGGTCGGGCTTTGCTTGGGCCTTAGGTTGAAAAACCCAATTGGGTAGGTAGAGGTGCGGTTAAAGTGGATTATATTTTAATATACAACATTGTGAGGTGCGCGTCGCCTCCTGCTTGTTGAGAGCCAACCACACATTCACATATGTAACACCCACCCACACACCTACAACATGTTTGATTTATACCCTAGTTTGTTCTTGCACTTCCCTTTTTGCTCATCCTTGTACTTCTCCTCGTGAAAAACAAAACAGAAGGGAGGGATACCCTCACAAGCCCTCATTTGCACACTGGGATCGCCCGGTGAGGGCTAGCCTTAGAAAAATAGTTGTGCATTGTATACAACTTAGTGCGCTAGGTAGTCCATGGATCAATTATCCATAAACCACCCTCCTCTTCTTTGGATCATGGGTAACAGATGACCTACCCCATACCCCCACCCCTGATCCCCCTACCCACCACCTGATCCACAGTTTTTTCGAAACAGCAATTCACACGTGAGGGGGAGATTAAGAGACCTAGGTGTATTGCTATCTGCAGCTGGCAGCGTCTATTGGCCTCTTGCCAGTTACCCTTGCCCTGCCCTTGCATCCTTCTCCTATGCTCGGGGGCAGTGCCCATCGGCCTCTCACAACCTGCTTCCATCTGCCCTGTGTCTCCCTGTCTAGCCTATCCTCATCTCTCTACTCCCCGTTCCTGCACCTTGGTAGGTCGTGCCAAAGGAGCCCCCAAAATATCCTTATTTCAGTGCTTTGTGTTGGGTCCACAAAGATGAGGGCAACGCCCCACGCCATTGGCTAGGTGCATCGAAGTCTACCTTCATAGGTGGCCAATGTGTACTGTGGGTGGGCCAGGGGGGTGTGCCCCTCTCAATGTTCGGTCTTGTGCTGGGCATCGCTGGCTTTGTGACAAGCTGAGCCCTCGGCCTAGCGCTTTAGCTTGCCAGTGGAGGTGGGTTGTGTAGCAGGCGAAACAGGAGAATCTAGGCAAAGCCGGAGAATCCAGCATGTCGCTTACACCGAGGTGGAAGGAGAGCGGGACGTGAGGGAACTAAGCCAGCTCTAGTGAGGCAACCTATCATGCTGGAGGGGCACTCCCCTCCGCACATCGGGCGCAATGAGGGGAGAGAGGGTCGCCGCATGGTTGGCGCAGTGCCCCCCAACGGTCGAGGTGCACCTCTCGGTCGTACTACAATGTGGAGAAAGGAGGATCTTGTAGGGTCATGTACCGCACTTAACACGATTCCAGGTGAGAATGTGAGGCACTGCAAGCAAGCTTCAAAAACAAGGCGTCACATGGGTGCATGCAATGGTGCACATATGTGCGAGTAGGCAGTGAAAGCATTTGAGCAGTGAGCCTGCGGTGGACCCTCCACTGTGTGTCCTGTCTCCGAGCTTCTCTTGTCTGCTCTCGAAGCGTACCTCCCCGTTTGTTCTCTTTGGGGTCCCGGGCAGGCATCCCCCGAGCGTGTCTTGCGGGTAGGGGGTTGTGTGTCCCTTCGCTCACGGCTGTGTGCAATGAGCCACACCACACACTTAGCCTATTTGTGTACCCTCTCTCTGCCATGGTCGAGCAGAGAGGAGTTCCCGACGTCGGCCTCGGTCTACGTCCACACTCCGCGTGGCAGAGGGCGCCCGGCTGGTGGCCCGGGGAACCAACGGCGGGGCCTCCCGCCCCACAGCTCTCGTCACCTTGTCTTAATTTGGCCGTAGCACGGCGCCAACATAGTGCGAGTCTGGTTGAGATGAGCAATTCTCCAGTTTGTGGCGCTTACACTTGCGGCTACTACGGTAGGCGTACATCCTAGTGAGTGGCCACACCCTTCCCGTGCTACACTGTGTGCTGGCCCCACTCGGTCACACCTGGTCGGGCTTTGCTTGGGCCTTAGATTGAAACCCAAGTGCCTAGGTATAGGTGCGGTTAAGGTCAATTACAATTTGATGTACAACACTGTGAGGTGGGCGTTGCCTTCTGCTTGTTGAGATTTCTCCAAGCCGCTGGTGTCTAGTCGGTCGGGGTCCTCCAATGCCATTAGCTGCGGTTCAAGGCGTTATACACTGTCAACCCTCTGTTTTGATCGCCCGTATGGTCACTAGGGACGTCTGCAACTCCAGCGACCTCGGTGAGTCATGGACCGAGGCCGGTTGGTCGTCATCATCCATGGGAATCAAGGTCAAAGTATCGGGGGGCATTAGTCACTAGCTCCCGTCACTCCCAATGGCCAACTAGCGAGGGAGAGGAAGGAGGCATAACGTGTATTGGAAGCACCAGTTTACATCTTGCTTGAGGTGTCGTTGAGGCACGGGTAGCCACCTGCTCACACGAACACACACACACACACACAAACACACAAACGGACACACAAAAACATATGCATGCGCTCACCCCACAATCCAACCACCAACACATTAAGCCGTGCACAACACACAGCCCCACCACCCAACCTCCAACCCATACACACACACACACACACACACACACAAGCAGACAAAAAAACACACACACACACACACAAACACCATAGCAACCGATTGGGCCCCCTTCCCAACCACACACAAACCCCCCCGCCCTTTAATAGACACACACACACACACACACACACACATCCACACAAACACGGAACTAGCTGCACGGTCACACTTGTAACACATACCCACAAACTTGCAAGTTGTTTGATCTATACTCTAGTTTGGTCTTGCGCTTGTCCTTGTTCTCATCCTTGCACTTCTCCTTGTGAAAACAAAAAATTGAAGAGAGGGATACCCTCACACACCCTTACTTGAACACTGCAATGGCCCGGTGAGGACTTACTTCGAAAAAATAGTTGTGCACCTAATACCACTTAGTGCAGCAGGTAGTCCACGGATCAGTCATCCAGAAACCCCCCTCCTCTTGTTTGCATCATGGGTCACGGATCACCGACCCCATACCCCCGTCCTTCATCCCCCACATACTCTGTATCCAGAGTTTTTTTTGGAACACGAATCCACACATGCAAACGCTTCTACACGGAGATCAAGACGCCTAGGTGTATTGCTGTCTGCAGCTGGCAGCGTCTATTGGCCTCTTGCCACTTACCCTTGCCCTTCCCTTGCATCCTTCTCCTATGCTCGGGGGCAGTGCCCATCGGCCTCTCACACCCTTCTCCCCTCTGCCCTGTGTCTCCTTGTCTAGCCTATCCTCATATCTTTACTCCCCGTTCCTGTACCTTGGTAGGTCGTACCAAAGGAGCCCCCAAGCTATCCTTGTTTCACTGCTTTGTGTTGGGTCCACAAAGATGAGGGCAACGCCCCACGCCGTTGACTAGGTGCATCAAAGTCTACCGTCATAGGTGGCCAATGTGTATTGTGGGTGGGCCAGGGAGGCGTGCCCCTCTCAATATTCGGTCTTGTGCCGGGCATTGCTGGCTTTGTGACAAGCCCAGCCCTCCGCGTAGCGCTTCAGCTTGGCAGTTGAGGTGGGCTGCGTAGCAGGCGAAACAGGAGAATCTAGGCAAAGCCGTAGAATCCAGCATGTCGCTTACACCGAGGTGGAAGGGGAGTGGGATGTGAGGGAACTAGGCTAGCTCTCGTGAGGCAACCTATCATGCTCGAGGGGCACTCCCCTCCGCACATCAGGCGCGCTAAGCCAAGAGAGGGTCGCCGCATGGTAGGCGCAGTGCCCCCCAAGGGGCGAGGTGCACCTCTCGGTCGTACTACAATGTGGAAAAGGGGGGATCTTGTAGGGTCATATGCTGCACCTGATAGAGTTTCCAAGTGAGAATGTGAGGCACTGCAAGCAAGCTTCAAAAACAAGGGGTCACGTGGGTGCATGCAATGGTGCACATATCTGCGAGTAGGCAGTGAAAGCATGCATTTGAGCAGTGAGCCTGCGGTGGGGCCTCCACTGTGTGTCCTCTGTCCGCGCTTCTCGTGTCCGCTCTCCAAGTGTACCTCTCTGTTTGTTGTTTGTGGAGTCCCGGGCAGGCATCCCGCCAACGCGTCCTGCGGGTCGGTGGTTGTGTGTCCCTTTGCTCACGGCTGCGTGCAGTGAGCCACACTACACACTTAGCCTATTTGTGCACCCTCTCTTGTCTTGGTCCAACAGAGAGGAGTTCCGGACGTCGGCCTTGGTCTACATCCACACTCCGCGTGGCAGGGGCGCTCGACTAGTGGCCGGGGGAACCAGGGTTAGGGCTTCAATATGGTCACATTGCAGCGTCCGCATTACGCGCTAGGCGCGCTTGCCCCACGGCCGTCATCACCTTCTTTTAATTTGGCTGGAGCTCGGCGCCAACATAGTATGAGTGTGGTTCAAATGAGTAGTTCTACTGCATGTGGCCGCTACAATTGCGGGCGCTTAGGACTCTACTGGGGTGGGCGTACATGCCAGTGAGTGGTCACTCCCTTCCCATGCTACACTGCGTGCTGGCCCCACTCGGTCACTCCTGGTAGGGCTTTGCTTGGGCCTTAGGTTGAAAAACCCAAGTGGGTATAGGTGTGGTTAGGGTCAATTACGTTCAACATACAACACTGTGAGGTGGGCGTCGCTTTCTGCTTGTTGAGACTTGTCCAAGTGGGTGGTGTCTAGTCGGCTAGGGTCTTCCAATGCCATTAGCTGCAGTTCAAGGCGTTATACACTGTGAAGCCTGTGTCCTCATCGTTCGTATGGTCACTATGGACATATGCGACTCCACCGACCTCGCTAAGTCATGGACAGAGGCCGGTTCGTCATCATCATCCATGGGAATGAAGATCAAAGTATCTCGGGGGGGGGGGTGGGCATCGGTCACTGAGTCCCGTCCATTCCCATGGCGAACCAACGAGGGAGATGAAGGACATACTACGTGTCTTGCAAGCACCAGTTTACATGGTGCTGGAGGATTCTTTTAGCCACAGGTAGCCGCCTGCTCACACACAAACACACACACACACACACAAACACATGCACACACCCAACATTCCAACCATCGACACATCGAGCCCTGCACAACACACACCCCCACCACCCAGCCTCCGACCCATACACACACACACACACACACACAAACACACACACACACACACACACAATAGCCACCAATTGGGCCCCCTTCCCTACCATACACAAACCCTCCGGCCACGTGACATACACACACACAAACACAATCACCCACACGCATGCACACATGCACACAGGACTAGCTGCAAACTACCACTTGTAACATATACCCACAAACTTGCAAGTTGTTTGATCTATACTCTAGTTTGTCCTTGTGCTTGACCTTGTTATCATCCGTGCACTTTTCATTGTGAAAACAAAAATTTGAAGAGGGGGGTTACCCTCACAAAACCTTACTGGAACACTACAATGGCCCGGTGAGGGCTTACTTTGGAAAACAGCTGTGCACTCAATACGACTTAGTGCAGCACATAGTCCGCGGATCACTCATCCATAAACCCCCCTCCTCTTGTTCCATTCCTGCGTGACGGATCACCTACCCCGTTCCCCCGCCCCTCATCCCCCGCATACCACTTGATCCACGGCTTTTTCCGAACACCAGCCCACATATGCGGACAGTCGTAGACGCCCGAGTGTATTGCTGTCCACGGCTGGAAGCGTCGATTGGCTTGTTGCCACTTACCCTTGCCCGTCTCTTGCATCCTTTCCCTCTCTCCGCGGCGGCGCACATCGGCCTCTCACACCCTTCGGCCTCCCGCCCTATGTCTCCCTGCCTAGTCTATGCTTACCTCCCTACTCACCCTTCATGCACCTCGGTACATTGTGCAAATAAAACCCCAAAAGTATCCCTGCTTTACTGCTCTGTGTTCGGTCCACGCAGAGGAGGGCAACAGCCCACACTGTTGGTGAGGTGCATCTAGATCCAACGCCACATGTGGACACCGTGTAATGTGGCTGGGCCACGGCACCCTACCCCACGTAATGTTCGGTCTTGTGCCGGGCACCCCGGAATTCGTGGCGAACCCAAATCTCCGCCAACTGCTTCCGCTTGGCGGTGGGGTTGGGCTGCGCAAAAGGCGAAACAGGATAATCTAAGCAAAGGAGGAGAATCCGGTATGCCGCTTACACCGAGGTGGAGGGAGAGCGGGAGGTGAGGTAACTAAGCTGCGTATGATGAGGGAGTCTATCATGCTACAAGGGCGCTCCCCTCCCCACATCGGGCGCATTGAGGCGAGGGAGGGTCGCCGCATTGCACGCACACGGGCTCCCAAGTGCGGAGGTGCACCTGCTAGTCGTACTACAATGTGGGGAACTAGTGAACATGTAGGGTCATATACCGCATTTCACACGATTCGAGAAGAATGTAGGGCACTACAAGCAGGTGTCAAAAACAAAGGGTCACAGGATTGCATGCATTGGTGCGGGTATCTATGAGCAGGCACAGGACCCATTTCAGCGGTCGGCCTCCAAAGGGGCCTCAAGAGTGTATCCTCTCTCCACACTTCTCGCGTCCGCTCTCCTAGTGCACCACCCTGTGTCTTCTTTTAGGGGTCCCGGGCAAGCTCATGGCTGCGCGCAATAAACCACGGCCCGCGGTGTGCCCGTTTGTGTACCCTCTCTTGTCGTTGGCCAACACCGATGAGTTCCCAATGTGGGCCTCACAGCATGCCCACACTCCCCGCAGCAGGTGCGCCCAGCTGGTGGGGGGGGGGGGGGGACTAGGGGAGGGGGGGCAGGGGGTGGTTGGCATGAGTCACTGGCTCCCATCCCTCCGCAATCCAAATTAACCAAGGAGAGGGACGATGGACTACGCGTATTGCAAGCACCAATGCGCATGTTGCCTAAGAATTTATTGACCCACGCAGCCGCCTGCTCACACACAAACACACACACAGACTCACACACATACACACACACACATACACACCTACATCCACACACCCAACAATCCAACCACAAACACATCCAACCCGCACATCGCCCAACACAAACAACCCAACGTCCAACCCATTTATACACACACAAACACACACACACACACATTAACCACTTGTTGGGCCCCCTTCTCAACCACACACAGACTCTCCTGCCCCTTGACACATACACACACACACTCTCCCCATTCCGAGTCAGCGAAGCGGAGGGAGGATGTACTATGTGTTCTGTACCACCGGCTGACATTTTGCCTGAGGATTGTTCAAGCCCCGCCTCGCCGCGTGCTCGCACACACACACACACACACACAAACACACGCACAGACACACACACACACACACACAAACCCACAAACCCAACAATCCAGCCCGCAACACGTCTAGCCCCACACAACCCCCACACCCAACACCCAACCTTCAACCCATACACAACACACATAGATAGACACACATACACACACATACACACACACCACATCCTATTGGGGCCCCTTCCCAACATCACACAGACCCTCCCCCCATCGACAATTACACACACACACACACAAATGCACACAAACACAACCCACTGCACACTCACACCTGCAACACACACCTGCAAGTTGTTTGATTTATGCTCTAGTTTATGAGTGTGCCTTTCCTCGTTCTCATCCTTGTCCTTCTGCTCTTAAAAAAGAAAAGCTTGAAAACGGGGATACCGTCACACACCCTCATTTGCACATTGGGATGGCCCAGTGACGGCTTACCTTGCAAAAATAATCACACCCCCAATCCAACTTAATGCAGCAGCTAGTCCACGGATCACTCCTCCATAAACCCCCCTCCTGTTGTTGGGATCATGAATCACAGATCACCTACCCCATAACCCCGCCCCCTTGCCCCCTGCCCACCACCGGATCAACGGTTTCTTCCGGACACCAATGCACACATGCAGACACTCCGCGGGGGAGATCAAGGCGCCTGGTTGTATTGCTGTCTAGAGCTGGCGGGTTCTAAGCACGCGGCCACACGTGGGTCAAACAAGTGTGTGTGTCTGTGTGTGTTAGCACGTACCTACTTGTGGCTCCAAGAATCGTCCAGCAACATGTAAACTGGTGCTTGCAATACACCGAGTACATGCACCCTCCCGGCAAGTTTTGAATGGAGAGGGACGGGAGCTAGTGATTGATGCCAGCCCCCCCACCCCTAGTTCCCACACCCACCACCCGGGCACCCCGCACCACGTGGAGTGTGGACATGGACCCATGCCCACATCGCGAACTCCTCCCTGTTGGCCTAGGACAAGAGAGGGTACACAAATATGCTAATTGTGGGGTGTGGGTCACCGCACGCAGCCGTGAGCAAAGGGACAGACAACCACCGACCCACACGACACACCGGGCGGACGTTTGGACCCCACAAATAACAATCGGAGAGGTGCATTGGGAGAACGGACCACCTGATCCAAAGTTTTTCCGAACACCAATCCACACATGCAAACACTCCTAGGGGGGAATCAAGACGCCTGGTTGTATTCTTGCTTACAGCTAGCGGCGTCTACTGCCCTACCGCCACTTACCCCCGCCCTTCCCTTGCATCCTTGTCCCCTCTCGGCGGCGGCGCCCATCGGCCTCTTACCCCCTTTTGCCCTCTGCCTTGTATATCCCTGTCAAAAACTAGGGGTCACATGAGTGCATGCACTGCTGCAAGTATTTGTGAGTAGGCACTGGAAATCTCCCAGCGGTAGGCCTCTAGTGAGGCCTCACCAGTGTGTGCTGTCTCCGCGCCTCTTTAGGTGTTCTGTGACGCACGATTCCAAACAAGAGGAGAGTGGTTTTTGGATGAGTGATTTGTGGACTACGTACTGCACTAAGTTGTATTGACTGCACAACCATTTTCCAAGGGCCCGTGCATCTGCCATGCGACGACCCTCCCTCGCCTCAGCGCGCCTAATTTGCGGAAGGGAGCGCCCCTACAGCATGATAGGCTGCCTCACTAGAGCTAGCTTATTTCCTTCGTAATCCCACTCTCCTTCCACCTCGGTGTAAGCGACATGCCGGATTCTCCTTCTTTGCTTCGATGCTCTTATTTTGCCTGCCGTGCAACCCACCTGCACTCGCAAGCTAAAGCGCTAGGGGGAGGGCCGGGCTTGCCGCAAATCCCGGGATGCCAGGGACAACACCCAACATTACGTTGGCCAGGTTGCCGTGGCGTAGCCGCATGACACACTGCCCACCTGTGACGGTAGACTTGGATGCATCTGACCTACTGCATGGGTCGTTGCCTTCCTCTTTGTGGACCCAAAACAGGGCAGTGAAACATTTAGTGTTTGGGGGCTCCGTTGGCACAACCTACCAACGTACATGAAGGGTGAGTAGGGAGGTAAAGATAGGCTAGGCAGGGAGACACAGGGCAGAGGGCACAAGGGGGTGAGAGACCGATGGGCACTGCTGCCTAGAGAGCGAGAGGGTGCAAGGGAGGCACAAGGGTAAGTGGCGACAGGCCAATAGACGCTGCCAGTATAGACGGCAATACAACCAGGCGTGTTCATCTCCCCCTAGGAGTGTCCTCATGTGTGGGTTGGTGTTGCAAAAAAAACTGTGGATCAAGTGATATGCGGGGGATGAGGGGCGGGTTTATGAGGTAGGTGATCCGTGACCCATGATCCAAAAAAGGGGGGGAGTTATGGATGAGTGATCCATGGATTAGCTGCCGCACTACGTTGTTTTGGGGGCACGATCATTTTTGCAAGGTTAGCCATCACCAGGCCATCTTAGTGTGCAAGTGAGGCTGTGTGAGGGTATCCCCCTCTTCGGTTATTTTTTTTTAACAAGGAGAAGTACAAGGATGAGTGCATTGTCCCTTTGCTCACGGTTGCGCACGGTAAGCTACACCCCAAAGTTGGCCTGCTTGTGCACCCTCTTCGGTCCTGGGCCAACAAGGAAGAATTCCCAACATGGGCCTCGGTGCATGTTCACACTCCGCGTGGCTGGTGCGCCCGGCTGGTGGCTGGGGCAACGAGGGGGGGGGGGGGGGTTGGCATGAGCTACTACCATGCGTCCCTCCCCATTACATACCAGCCAGGGAGAGGGAGGATGTACTATGTGTATTGCAAGCACCAGTTTACATGTTCGTTGAGGATTCCTCGAGCCACAGGTAGCTACCTGCTCACACATAGACACAAACACACGCGGACACACACACACACACACACACACCAACCCCACACCAACCAATCACCCCTCCAGCCCCCAAGCGCACGAGGCCTCAAACACCACCGCCCCGGTCCCCCCCAGTGCCTGTCCCACAGGGGCTGGAGAAGACTGCAGCCGAGGACACCGTCGCCCGCCCGCTTTCTCTGACGATGCACGGGACAACCAACACTCTGGTTACCTAACCAACAAACCACAGAGGTTGTGATTCCGCAGAAGGGAGGGGTCCAACGTTCCACAGAGGCCTCAACAGACCTGAGCCAAATGGGGCGTTCAGCCCAACGCTGCACAAGGATCCACCTCTAAAAGTACAGATCACACACACACACACACACACACACACCCAACAATCCAACCACCAACACATCTAGCCGCGCACAACACCCACACCCACAATGCAACCTCCAACCCATACGGGCACACACACACACACACACACACTACACACATCCATTGGACCCCCTTCCCAACCACACACAGAACCTCCAAGCCCTTGAGAGACACATACACACACACACACACACACACATGCACACACACACACATAAAAACACACACACACACTAGCCGCACACTCACACCTGTAACACACAACCACACCTGCAAGTTTTTTGATTTATACCCTAGTTTGTTGTTGCGCTTGTCCTTGTTCTCATCCTTGCATTCTCCTTGTGAAAAAAAACCACCAAAGAGAGGTATACCCTCAGAGGCACAGTAGGGTGGCTCGGTGACAGCTTACATTGGAAAAAGGGTTGCGCGCCCAATACAATTTAGTGCAGCAGCTAGTCCACGCATCACTCATCCAGAAACCCTGCTCCTCTTGTTTGGATCATGGGTTACCGATCACCTACCCGAGAACGCCGCCCCCAATCCCCCGGTCTACCACTTGATCCACAGTTTGTTCTTAACACCAATCCTCACATGCGGACACTCCTTCAGGGAGATCAAGATGCCCGGTTGTATTGCTCCCTACAGCTTGCGGTGTGCATTGGCCTATCGCCACGTACCCTTGTGCTTCCCTTGCACCCTCTCACTCTCTCCGCTATATTGCCCATAGGCCTCTCACCCCCTTTTGCCCTCTGCCCGGTATCTCCTTGCCTAGCCTATCTTCACCTCCCTGCTCTCCCTTTATGTACGTTGGAAGGTTGTGCCAACAGAGCCCCGAGACTAACCCTTGTTTCACTGCTGTGTGTTGGGTCCACAAAGAGGAGCGCAACGACCCATGCCGTAGGTCAGATGCATCCAAGTCTACCGTCATAGGTGGCCAGTGTGTCATGCGGCTAGGCCACGGCAACGTATCCCACATAATGTTGGGTGTTGTGCCCGGTATCCCAGGATTAGCGGCAAGCCGGGCCCTCCGCCTAGCGCTTTAGTGGTACAGAACTGGTCTGCGCTGCAGTGCAGCGAGGAAAACACTGAACTATGTGGTTATGACCATGCGCTTGTGACACGGGGGAGTATGCGAGCCCAGTATCCGTTGCCTCATGGCCTAGCGCTTTAGCTTGCGAGTGGAGGTGGGCTGCGCAGCGGGCGAAACAAGAGAATGTAAGCACAAAAAGGAGAATCAGGCATGTCGCTTACACCGAGGAGGAAGGAGAGTGGGATGTGAGGGAACTAAGATAGCTCTAGTGAGGCAGCCTATCATGCTGTAGGGGCGCTCCCTTCCGCAAATTAGGCGCGTTGAGGCGAGGGACGGTCGTCGCACGGTAGGTGCACAGGCCCCCAAGGGTCGAGGTGCACCTCTCGGTCGTACTACAATGTGGAGAAACGAGGAACGTGCAGGGTCGTATTCCGCACTTGAGACAATTCCAACGGAGGCTACGAGGCATTGCAAGCGGATGTCAAAGCTAAGGGGTGACATGAGTGCATGCATTGGTGCAGATATCTGTGAGTAGCCAATGGAAAGATCTATGCAGTGAGCTTCCACTGGGGCCTCCACAGTGTGTCCTCTCTCCGTGCTTCTCCAGTCCGCTCTCCAAGTGTACCCCTTCTTTTGATCCCTGTCGGGTCCCGGGCAGGCATCTTCTCAGCGTGCCCTATGGGTTGGCAGTTGTGTGTCCCTTTGCTCACGGTGGCGCACGGTAAGCTACACCCCAAAGTTGGCCTGCTTGTGCACCCTCTTTTGTCTTGGGCCACCAAGGAAGAATTCCCAACATGGGCCTCGGTGCATGTTCACACTCCGCGTGGCTGGTGCGCCCGGCTGGTGGCTGGGGCAACGGGGGGGAGGGGGTTTGGCATGAGCTACTACCATGCGTCCCTCCCCATTACATACCAGCCAGGGAGAGGGAGGACGCACTACGTGTATTGCAAGCACCAGTTTACATGTTGGTTGAGGATTCCTCGAGCCACGGCTAGCGGCCCGCTCACACATAGACACAAACAAGCGGGGACACACACACACACACACATGCATCCACACACCCAACAATCCAACCACCGACACATCTACCCCCGCACAACACCCACACCCACCACCCTGCAACCCCCACACACACACACACACAGAGGCCACGACTACCCCGCCTTTGGATTTGGCGCGGCACAGCAACAAAGACAACACGCGTCATGTGCAGCTGTGGGCAGGGGGTTGAGGCACTGTTCTGCCAGAGGACATGCTGGGCATCCGCGGCCGTCGATGGCCCTGCGGGGCCAGCAGCCGGGGACACGGAGAACGGAGGCGCACCCCCCTGGGGCGGGGGGTACACCATCAGCGAAGAGGCGCAGATGACAGTGGGCACTGGCCCCGGGACCGGACCAAGTGCGGCCCCACAAATGAGGGAGGGTGGACACCCCACCCCCTTGCCAAGAGGAGTGCGTTGTCCACCGCCGGGCGCCGCCAGGCATGGGAGAGCAGGGAAACATCAGAGGTTGTGGCTCAGGAGAGGCCCCCTACCGCGACCCGGGCAGGCAACAGAGACATCGCCGCATTTCGCAAGGGCTGTGTGATATGTCTTTTTAAAGGGGGTGCCTTAGGCGACCGCTGGGAGCCCTGGACCCATGCGGGCCTGCCTCTTTAATATTGTTCTCCCCCCCCACACACAAACACACCACAGACACCCGTTGGGCCCCCTTCCCGACCACACACAGCCCCTCCCACCCCTTGACGGACACATATACAAACATACACACACACACACACATGCACACACACACACACACACAACCGGCCGCACACTCACACCTATAACACACAACCACACACCTGCAAGTCTTTTGATTTATACCCTAGTTTGTCCTTGCGCTTGTCCTTGTTCTCATCCTTGCAATTCACCTTGTGCAAAAAAAAGCTGGAGAGAGGGATACCCTCACAGACACAGTAAGGTGGCTCGGTGACGGCTTACATTGGAAAAATGGTTTTGCACCCAATACAATTTAGTGCAGCACGTAGTCCACAGATCACTCATCGATAACCCGGCTCCTCTTGTTTGGATCATGCGTCACGGATCACCTACCCGAGAACCCCGCCACCCATCCCCCTGCCTACTAGTTGATTTATAGTCTGTTCCGAACATCAATCCACACATGCCGACATTCCTCGGGGGAGATGAAGACACTTGAGTGTATTGTTGTCCGCTACAGGCGGTGTCCATTGGCCTCTTGCCACGTACTCTTGCCCTGCCCTTGCACCCTTTTCCTCGCTCCCCGGCAGCGCTCATTGGCCTCTAAACCCGTTCTGCCATCTGCCCCGTGTCTCCCCGCCTAGCCTATCGTTACCTCCCTACTCACCCTTCATGTACGTTGGTAGATTGTGCAAACGGAGCCCCCAAACTATGCTTGCTTCACTGCTCTGTGGTGGGGTCCACGCATGGGAGAGCAACACGCCACACCGATGGTCACGTGCGTCCCAGTCCACCGTCCCAATTGGGCCGTGTGTACTTCGGCTTGGCCAAGGCAAAGCACCCAACATCCTGTTCGGTCTTGTGCCGGGCATCGCGGGCTTTGCAGCAAGCCGAGCCCTCCGCCTAACGCTTCCGCTTGGCAGTGGAGGCGGGCTGCGTAGCTGGCGAAAGAGGAGAATCCAGGCAAAGCAAGAGAATCTGGCATGTCGCTTACCCCGAGGTGGAAGCAGACCTTACTATGAGGGAGCTGACCCGCCTCTAGTGAGGAAGCCTATCATGCTGCAAGGGCTGCACCCCTCTGCATATTAGGCCCGCTCAACAACGGGAGGGTCACCACGTGGTGGGCACAGGGGCCGTCAATGGTTGGGGTGCACCTCTTGGTCGTACTACAATGTGGAGAGAGGGGGTATTGTAGGGTCATATACCGCACTTGACATGATTCCGAATGAGAATGTGAGGCACTGCAAGTAGGTTTCAAAAACAACGGGTCACTTGAGTGCATGCACTGGTGGTGGTATCGGTCAGTAGGCAGTGGAAACATCTAAGCAATTGGCCTCTAAAAGGGCCTCCATAGTGTGTCCTCTCTCCGCGCTTCCCGTGTTTGCTCTCCCTGTGTACCTTCCTGTTTTGTTCTTTGTGGGGTCCCGGGCAGCCCCCCTCTCCCTCTCCCTGGCGTGTCCCGCCGGTCGTTGGTTGTATGTCTCTCTCCTCACATCCGCGTTTAGTAAGCCACACCCCACAATTAGCCTATTCTTGCACCCTCTCCTATCTTGGGCCAATAAGGAGGGATTTCCGACGTGAGCATGGGTCCACGTCCACGCTCCGCGTGCTGGGTGCACCCGGTTGGTGCCTAGGGTAAATGGGGGCGGCGGGGGGGGGGGGTGCGCATGAGTGATAAGCTGGTGTCTCGGTCGTACGGAGAAACCTGAACCGTGTCATATACCGCACTTGACACGATTCCAAGTGAGACTACAAGGCATTGCAAGCGGGTGTCCAAATTCATGGGTCACACGAGTGCATGCATTGGTGCACATATCTGTGAGTAGGCATTTGAAGGATCTGTGCAGTGAGCTTCTAGTGGGGCCTCCAGAGTGTGTCCTCTCTCCGTGCTTCTCCTGTCCGCTCTCCAAGTGTACCCCTTCTTTTGATCTCCGTCGGGTCCCGGGCACACAAGGACAAACTAGGGTATAAATCAAACGAGTTGCAGGTGTCTGGGTGTGTGTTGCAGGTGTGAATTTGCGGCTAGTTGTGTGTCTGTTTGCATGTGTGTGTGTGTGTGTGTGTGTGTGTGATCTGTACTTTTAGAGGTGGATCCTTGTGCAGCGTTGGGCTGGACGCCTCATTTGGCTCAGGTCTGCTGAGGCCTCTTTGTGACGTTGTTTCCCTCCCTTCTGCGGAATCAGAACCTCTGTATCTTGCTGGCTAGGTATCCAGAGTGTTCGCTCTCCCGTGCCTCGTCACGAAAAGCGGGTGGGCGACATCCTCGGCCACGGTCTCCTCCAGCCCCCGTGGAACTGGGGCTGGTGGGGACGGAGGGGGGGGTGTTTTCGGCCTCCTGCGTTTGGGGGCTGGAGGGGTGGGGGGTTGGTGTGGGGACCTCAGCAGACCCGTAGAGATACGTGCAAGCCCTTGCAGGCGTGGTCGTTTGTGGGGCAGTTGTGCATGTGCAGCAAGTGGGCGCTTCCGGCGCGCAGGCACTGGGGTGCACACTTTATGGTGTCCCCGCTGACAGCAGTGGCGCACTCCCCTTTGCTTGAGTGTGCACCTCGGGCACGGTGGCAGGCCATGCAGTGGGCACAGTTGCAGTTGCGGTCTGCGTGCTATGTGGTCATCAGTGTGATGTCCCAGCGCACAGCATGCTTCAGCTGTGCGCCGAAGTCTCTTGCAGGTCGTGCATGCGTCAGCAGAGTGCTGGGCACACTTTGACAGATTAGCCGGTGGCGCCGGTGGTGGCGCCCTGTGTGTGTTTGCGCGCCTGCGTGTCCCGGTGTAGGGGCGCTGTGGGAGCTTCCCATCCCCTATCACAGGGAAGAAATCAGCTGCAAAGGAGGAGCAGCCCCCCCCCCCCCCCTTTGGCAAAATTGGTCTGCTCCGAGGACGGAGCCAGCCCCAACTGCAGATTCCCCTGGAGTGCACGCTGTAGTCGATGCTCCTCCACTTCCTGCGCTGTTCTGCGTGGCCTGTGTGTGTACGGGCGCAGTTTGTGTATTCTGTTGAGACAAACCTTGGTGGCCCACGTGCGCTCACAGTATGCCGCTAACTGCTGAACGTGCATGTTCATGGCACTGCGGCAGGTGAAATAGGGGCGACAGTTCAGGCCGCAGAGTGCCGGCCCCCCCAAAGGAACTAAAGAGCTGCAGCGTGTGACCACGCGCGCTGGATGCAAATGGCCTTTGGTGACCAGGCGCTGCGCATTTGCCATTGCCAGTCGTAAGACCCGGCCTCTCTCTTGCAATGAAAGGGTGGTGCCCTTAAATTTTGCCTGTGGAGCGTGTGGGAGGGTGCGTTGCGCAAATTCCTCAAAGTCCAGTGCGAGTTCCAAGAACGTCACTGTGCCTGGTTCAGGGGCCCAGTGCAGTTCCCTCAGCCAGCATAGCAGGTCCGCCAAAAAGGGCATTTCCCACTGCCATTGCACCTTCTTAGGGGTACGCAGAAGAAGTAACCCTTTGTCTTCCGGTCTGGGGAGGGGTCCCACCAGTTGGTGGTACGGGTATTGCCGAAGCTGCTGTGAGAGGCTCGACCCCATGAAAAGCATGGGGGATGGTGTGTCTCGTAACTTGCGGGCCTGCAAAACGGCTACTAACATATTGTGCAGAGCTGTCATGAATGCGAGCGCTGTCCCTGACTTGACGCTGTCTGTGTCTAGCTCTGGGACCAATCCACAAAGTCGTAAACATGGGGGCCACTGGTCCATGAGGGGAAGGCCTGTGATCTGTGCTGCCGCCGTCCTGATGCCCGGCAGGTGGGTGTCCCGCACCGTACTCCAGGCTGAACACTGCCAAAAAATGTGCTCCTCGTTTTCCGGAGCATTGCCACAGTACGGGCACGTGGATGTGGCTCTCATGCCACGTTGATAGGCCCGGAGGGCTGTCCAGGTTGCTCCTGATAGGATGCCCCGCAGGATAGAGCGCTGTAACTCTGTGGCAAATGACGCTATGCTGGGCTGGACCAGGCGCCGGCATGTGGTGTAATGAGCCCCCGCGAAAAGGCGGGGACGCCTCTGAACCAGGCTGTCCAGCATTTGCGAGCGCAGCTGTTCACGCACCTCGTGCTTGATAGTGTTTTTATCCCCGTATAGGAGGAGGGGTTCCTGGCGCCCAGGCACTTTCCATCCCCACCATCCCTGCGTAGCGACCCAGCCACACTCCTGTGCTGTGGAAATGGCTCGGCCGTATGGGCCGGAGCCTTTGTGAAATGTTGTCATCTCCCAAATGGCTTGGGCTGTTATCTGTCCAGCACCCCTGGTGCGACACAGCTGGGATAACCACAGGATGCGATGATACCTAAGTACCAAGGTAGGTGCAATCCGGTGTCCTTTGCACAGCAAGGTGAAAAAGATTTCTTTGGCCCTGCCGCGCCGTGACCGTCCCCAAATGGTCTGCATGACCTTAGTCTCGAAGGGCAGGAGGTCTTTGGGTTGAAGTGGCACTATTTCTGCTGCGTGCAGGCCAGTGGCCGTGATTATTGTGGAGATGATGTCGCATCTCCTTTCAAAATTGCCCTGAGCACCATGCACCCTATCCAGGAGGCTGCAGGCTCTGGAAATCCTTTTCTTGATAAGCGGTCCCGAACAAGTCGCGTCCGTGGTGCGGACCCCCGCGCCCAGGGACTTAAACTCAGAAGAGATAGGGAAGGGCACCCCCTGTAGTGCAGCCTTCACTGGGTGACGGGCGTCAAACGAAAAGCCGACAGATTTCTTCGCGTTCACCCCTTGACCCGTGTCCTCAAGCCAGTCAGTGGTGCAGTCTAGCAGGGGGGTGAGGGTATTGCTTCCGGCTGCAAACCCATAAGTATCATCCGCATACCCAAGGGCAGTTAGGATGAATTGCAGGGCCTGCGCTGGCTGACCGCTGGGGGGGGGGGCCTGTACCGCGACTTTGATGCCCTGTTGCTGCGCATCCAGCACCCGTTTCCAGACCGAGGTCGGGAGGTTGATGAGTACCACACTCAATGGGCAGCCCTGGAGGATGCCATTGGTGGCATCGAAAAAACTGGCCAAACATCCCATTATTTTAAAGCACCTTGTGAGGGTGCGATACATGCCAGAAAGGGCCCTGTGTGTGACCAAATCCATCCCCTGCGTCAGTGCAATATGCAGTACAATGGACTGTGGGATCAAATCAAAGCATTTTATGTAGTCTAATCCAAAACCGTGCAAAACTGTTTTCATCGATTTGTGTAGCTCAATGAGCATGGAGATAAAGGCGGCCGCATCAGTGGCGCCGCGCTTCTTGCGAAAACCGTAAGCGTGCGGGTGGATCCACAGTTCCTGCCACACCATGCACTCCTCTAACCTGATCCCTGCCCAGACCCTATAGATCTGGGACAGTACGGACAGTGGGCGCTGCTGCATCGGCATCATCCCTTCCCCTTTCGGGATCAGCGAGACGTATCCCCTCGCCAGGACCCTGGGCCAGGTTCCTGTTGCCTCAACTAGAAACAGAATTTCTGACAGCATGTCCAGCAGACAGGTGGGCAGCAGTAAAAGATCCGAAACACACCAGCCATCCAGGCCAGTGGCTGCGTGAACACCCATCTTTCTAAGGCGTTTCGCGAGCCGGGACCCTGTGATAGGGGTGGACTGCATCTGCACTCCCTTTATCAGAAACTTATCAGACTTCTGTGCAAAAGCGTGCACGTCTGGCTCTGGGGTGTCTGCATATTTTCGCATAACCTGGTCCCAAGATGCATGAAGAATTTCATCCATGCGGGGGATGATCGCCGTTGGTTGGCTTGTGTCTGGGTCCAGGAGCATAACCAGAGGAGGTTGGTACTCGTTCTGTATCCACTGATAAACCTCCTTTGGCCTGTCCAGCCAGGCTTGGTCCATTTTGGATTTCCATTTATCAATGCGCGTGCGCTCTTCATAGCGGGCATATCTCTTCCCTAGTGCGCATAGGCTGTCATACAGGGACATGCAGTCTACCAGCGTTGGCAGGGGACGTATGAGCGGGAGGGAGGGGTCAGGGGCACTGGCCACAAATTCGTGAAGCAGCAGGTCCTGACGAAAGGCCAGCACCGTTTTGCGCATGCGGCGGCACGCGGCCTGCCACGATAGTTCCACCTGTCCGGGCACCACCCTTGGCCTGAAAACCTGGCTGGCTTTGCGTTTGGCGGATGCCGGGACTCGTTTGCCCCTGATGCCCAGCTGGGCACGTTGCCACCGGATGACCGAGCGAAGGGCTCCCAGGGTCCCTGTGATTTTGGAAAGTATGCGCCTGCGCGGGCCGCCGTTGGGCGCCAGGCCTGTCGGCGCTAGCGTAGTGTCCCGCAACATTCGCTCCGTGCCACGCCCCCGGGGGGCACTCTTGGGTGCAAACGGGAGTGTGGGGTTGGGGGTGTCCAGTGTAAGATGCGTGCATGTGAGTGCCATGCCTACTTCCTCGGCCAGCCAGGTCCACCTGTCCCAAATGTCATTGACATTTCCCTGTTGCAGCAAGGCGTTCCAATCAGCCTTGTGTGGCCGGAGCAGCGAGTCACAGATTTTCTGAGTGTCCTCAGCCGATCTGGGGGGGGGGGGGGAGAAGGGAGGCAGTTTCTTCATTTTAACAACTTTATGCATTGGGACGTCAAGCGAGAAAGTGAAGCACACTGGAGCATGCCCAGGGAGTGAATGAGACTTCAGCGCCGCGACATCAGTCAACGTGCCCGCTTGCGCTGGGGTGACCAGGAGGCCGTCAATGCGGTTGGGGGGTTTGCCTGCCGTCGTGAAGCCACATGCACATGGTGTTCCATGGAGAACGCTAAAAGTGCGGTCGGCATCCACCAGCCAGCCGTCTGCCAGCGCCGTCAGGGGCGCGGCAGGAACTTTGTGCAGCATGTCGAAATTGAAATTTGCGTCCATTAGCAGGATGCATCCAGCATTGCCTAGTTTGCTCAT
The DNA here is from genome assembly GCA_964036045.1 of Eutreptiella sp. 'Long Island Sound 2002'. Classification (NCBI taxonomy): domain Eukaryota; phylum Euglenozoa; class Euglenophyceae; order Eutreptiales; family Eutreptiaceae; genus Eutreptiella; species Eutreptiella sp. 'Long Island Sound 2002'. The sequence goes on along the minus strand of OZ038379.1, from coordinate 44,193,904 downwards.
ATAGCAGACCACCTGCTCCCAGAACTCCTGGTTCAAAGATTCGTTGCCTGGGATGCCATAGGCCACACGTATGTTTAGCACACAGTGCCCTGCACCGATTCCTGCCCGTGTGTGTAGCCAGCGCCCTGAATGCCCCCGCCTGCAGGCAATTGGGTCGTCTGGATCTGGTTCAACCTTGCGGACACTCCAGCCCTTCCTGAACAAAAGTCCCACCCCTCCCTGGGGAGCTCCCCAGATGCCCCCTGTTGGGGAGCCCAGGGGTTTTCCCCAGTGGCATTCCCAGCCCCATTCTTTTGCAATTGCCCTCATGCAGCGTTGCCCAGCCTCAGTGAGCCGGGTTTCTTCCATTCCAATCACATCTGCCTGAAAATTGAATACGTCCTCGTGATGGACGCGCAAAGAGGTAACGTTTGTCTGAACGAATTTCAGAGGACCTGTAACTCAGTGCCATCTTCCGGGGGGGGGGGGGGGGTCAGAGAATGCTCTCATCCTCCTCTGCCGCGGGGGCTCATGCAGGCGAGTCCTCCATTTCTTCATCATCAGGCAAGACACAGGCCTGGACCGCAGGGAGCGTCGTGTTTTTCCCCACCGGGGTGTATGAGGGGCCAGTGGATTAACGCAGACACAGGTGCCACCTACGGACAGGCATCCGCGAATCCTTCGCCGTTGCAGTGCAGCCCTCCCAGTCTGGCGGGACTCCCGTAATATCCATATCAAACACAGGGTTGATCAGCCCACTGTGCTTCAGGTGTTGACATCGTTGCACTTTGACAGTGTTAGCGCCGAAAACGCGGTCAGCCTCCCTTGGGGCCGCAGACTGCGACCCTGAGACAAGGCCCATAGAAATACCATAGCCTCTAACCCTCACTCGTGTCACGGGGGGGGTGAGTTGTATGCCCAACAGTCCTGCGATTTCCTCCCTGGTTTCGGGCAAGACAGCCCCCCCCCCATACTCGTACCCCGAGTCTGTCGTCCTTGTCCCCTGCCATGAGGGCTGCGAACCAAGGCTGCTTGCTTAATCTACGCCACTGCTCCGAAATGGAGCGCTTGTTGGATAGAGGGAGCTTGACCCAGACCATGTTGGCCTTCAGGTCATCGACATCGATGGTTTTGCTCATGAACAACCTGTATTCCAGGCCGACGATTTTGCCACTACTGCAGAGCACCTGCTTAGCCATGGGCGCTGGTAGCACCACCGTGACTTCATACTTGCTGCCCCTCTTGCCCACTTGCATGGGTGGGGGGGACTGGTGAGTGCCGGCTGGAGTAGGGGGGCCGTCAGCTCCCAGCACGTGTTTTCAGCCCAGCGGGATGCCTTGACTTTGGTGCTGTCCTGTCCCGCGCGCAGTGCGGAAGGGTCTAGGCAGCACACTATCCGAATGGCAGCCTTGTCCTGAGGTAGCACTTCTGGCTCCGTGTCCTGTCCTTCGACGCCGTCTTTGGGTCGCTCCCAGCGAAGCAGGATGAAGTGCTCAGGTGGGATCACAGTCACATCCGGGTCTCTCTTGACTTCCCAAGACATACGTTTGGTAACGACCTTGATGCTGAGAACGAAATCCTTGACATGCAAGCATTCTCGTGAACTGCCAAGCGCTGCCAGTATGCCTGGCACATTGACCACTCCCCGTCTGCAGTTTGTCGCTAGCACGTGTGCGCTGACGCTCTGGATGCTGTCATATTTTGTTAAGGCCTTTGCTGCTATTGCGTGCGCTTCCGCCACCGGTTGCCCCACAAGCAAAACGTGTTCGAAGGCCTTTGCGGTGGCCTCTGTGGCCTTCCAATCATGGACAGGCTTGTTTGCCCCTATCTGTTGCAAAGACTTGAGTGCAGTCTTGTGCTCTCCCTGGTAAATGCGGCGTCCTTGGACCGCAGTGAAGCCGTGTTTGCCCTCAATTTCATGCACCGCAGTGGCTGTTGGCTGCAGTGGTTCTCCCAGGTCTGGGACATCCTGTACGACAAGACGGCTCTGTGTTTTCATCCTCCGAGTGAGGGCCGCGCGATAGGGGGACTGTTGCTCGTCCACCACGGTCTGCTCCTTTGGGGGCACCGATTTACCCCCTGCCGCTTGTAGTGCTGCGCGCAACTCGCGGATCATGCCACGTAGCTCCCGGATGACGCCAAGGAGTTCCTCTTCCCGTGCAGTAGTCGTTTTCGCCGGCGGCGGTAGATCCTTCTTCCCACTGAGAAGTGGTGCGATGGCTGCGGCCAGAGCTTCCAGGAGCTGTGGTCTACGTAGCGCTTCCAAAATTTCATGGGTAAGTCCCGACATTTTGTATGACCCGTGGGGTCGTGCCAAGCAGGGTTTTCATCGGCCCAGGGGGAGGCAGAAGCAGCCCGTGTGATGACAGAGTCACCGAGGATCGCGCCTGTTTGGCTTTCGGTTGGGTATGCAGTGTCACCAGCTGGCAGGCACCAAACAAAACACCTGTGTGTGTGTGTGTGTGTGTGTGTCAAGGGGCGGGAGAGGTCTGTGTGTGGTTGGGCCCAGGTGGTGTTGGTGCACATGTGTGTCTGTGTGTGTGTGTGTGTGTGTTCCCGTGTGTGTGTGTGTGTGTGTGTGGGTTGGAGGGAATGCCATATTTAAGAGGTAGGCGTGCATGGGTCCAGGGGTGAGAGCCCAGCGGAGGGGGCCTGTGCCAAAAAGGATGTCTGATGTCATGCCATCATGACTGCACTGGCCCCCCTTGAGTGTCGTCACCCTCGCCTAGGCCAGAGCCTCTGGCGGTTGGGGGTTATGAAACCTCAGTGCCTGCACGCCCATGCCGCTCCGGCTGGCGTGCTTGTTTGCCCGGCGGGCCGTCCTTGGGACGTGTCTCTCCCCTCCGTCGCTTCGTCCCCGCGCTCCGGGGGTGAGACTGGTTCTGGGCGCCGGGCGCCCCTAGTGTGTGCCCCCCCCCACCCCCTCACCGGGGTGTGCGTTACGCGCCTCTTGGGGGCTGGGGGTTGTCCCCCCTCCCCCCGACCTGGAGTCCTCTGGCTAGCTCTGCTGCCCCCAAGCGGCGCAGTGGGGTGGGGGCTCGCCCCGCGGCAGGGGGGCACATCGCAGGCACCCGCGGGTGCCCCTGGTGCCCTCGGGCGCAGCAGTACCTTACTCCCCTGTGTGCCAACGCGCACGCTCTGCACGGTGGGTGTCCGTGTGCCTCGCACACCCACGACTTTTGCCGCCGCTTGCTTGTCTCCGGCCTGCATTGCCGTGTGCACGCATGTTGTGGAGCGAAGTGTCTGGTATGTGGCTCTTGGCGCCCATTCTCTGGCCCCGTGTCCACCACTTGAAAAGGGGGGTGCCTCCTGCCATCCGGTTCTGTGGGTTTCGCATAGAAGTACGTGGCGTAGTGGAGCGCAGAGCGCTTGGCCCCTCCTTTTGCCGGGCACCGCCTCCTGTCCGCCGGCGTCGCCGGGTTGCGTTGCGGCTTGGCGCCCTGCGCCCTGTCGCGTCTGGCTTTCTTCCGTGCCTGCTTAGACCGTTGCCTCTGCACCCATCTCTCCTCCCCATACGTCCTCAGTCGTTGTAGGTGGCGCAAGACCTCTAGCGGTCTGGTGAAGAGGGGGCGTCCCTCCGGCCCCATGACCAGTCCTGCTCCCATAGGGATTAGGGTCTTGCAGTGGTTGGTCATCTTAGCCGGTAAGATAGTGTCCTGTCCTACGGCCCGACCCGTAAGCGAGGTGATGAGCCTGAGCACTCTGGCTTTCTCCTCGAGGGGCATTTCTCCCCCCACGAATCGAGATTGTGGTGCTGGCGGCAACTGCCGCCCGGCATACGCTTCAAAGTCCAGAGCCAGCTCCATGTATGAGACCTGCCTGTGGGCCTGCGGCCGTCAGCACTCCGCAGGCGGCATCTTCAGCCACTGTAGCTCCGTTGTCCACCGGATTACCATTGGTAGGAGGTCTGGGCCCCATCGCCATTCCCTCGGCATGGCCCCCAATACAGGGGGGCTGTTGGTACCCCTTGCGGCTGCGGCAGCCGCAGCAGGTGCCATGGGTATGTGTTGCGCGGCTCCTTTCGGTGGCTGGTGGGCAAGAGGCTGCCCGCTTCGTCGTCGGCCCCCTTGCGGTCTCGAAGGACGCCCAGGAACATCCCATGTAACTTCATTGCAAACAGTTGCCACGGGTGGGTGTCTTGCGCCGCCCATGTCGCTCCTGCTTCCGCCAGGCGGTCCACCTCCCGCAGGCGGTCCTCCACATCCTCCATCGGTCGCTGTAGCCAGTGCCTGGGCACCCTGCCCAAGTCCATGCATCGCTTGCGCCATCTCTCGCCCTCTCCAATGCCGCTGGCTACAACCACGCTGTCAGGGATGATCCTGCATAGACGTTTACACGGGGGCCATTCCCGGAGGGAGCCTAGCTTCAGCGCCTCGGCCAGCAGCATGATTTCGGCGATTAAGGGCTCCCGCTTCGCCTTCCACGTTGTGCATCTCCAGAGGAGGTGTTCCTCGTCCTCCGGCTCCTGCTTGTCGCAGCACGGGCACACGCGCGTGGGCCGTAGACCCCTCTCGTTCGCGCGGACCGATGTCCATATGGCCCCCGTCAAGCCCCCTCTCAAGATGGACTTGTCTAGCTCCGCCGTGCAGGTGTGCAGGTAGACTAGAGTCAGCCCCCTGTGAATGCTTCCTCCTATGCCCGCGAACAGCCGAGGCCGCCGGTGCTCGACTCGCAGGAGCTCTCGTTTCCGCAGCTCCTCCCTGACGACGTGCTCGACCGCCTCCTGGGACTCCAGCGCCATGTTCACCGGGGCGAGCGCCCCCGGGTAGGTCCACTGCCACCATCCGCAGGTGGCCTGCCATCCCAACCGGCTGAGCTCCCTCAAGGCCTGTCCCATGGGGCCTTGACCCCTGTTGGTCGTGCAATGCTCCCATACTGCCTGCGCAATGGTCTGCGGGGTCCCTCTGGTGCGCGCCATGCGCGCCAACCAGCAGATTCTGCGATACGGCACCACCATGCTCGGCGCCACTCGGTGCCATGGCACCAGGAGGGCAAACACAATTTCCTTGGCTCGGCACGGCCTGCTGGTTCCCCACATTGCATGCATGACCGCCGTGTCCAGTCCCGCAATGTGCTTCAGGCCGGCCTCCGCCAGCTCCACCCCATACAGCCCCACCGCCAGGACCATGACCGCCACAATGATCGCGCGGCCCTCAAACAGCCACCGGTAGGGTGCGTACCTTGCGCAGTGCTTGCTTGGCAGAGTCCATGCGCGCCTCCAGCAGGGGCCCCGTCCCCTTCGTTATCGTGGTCCGTACCCCGACGCCCAGCTGTCGAAACTCGTGTGGCACTGGCAGCGCCTCCCCGTTAAGTTCCGCTCGCAGTGGTGGGGCAGTGGTCTCCCGCGGGCCCCGCACACCAAAAAGCATGGATTTCTTCACGTTGATCTCCTGTCCCGTAAGCTGGACCCACTGTCCCGTGGCTAGCAGCATCAGCTGCAGCGTCATGATGCACATGGCCAGCATGTAGGTGTCGTCTGTGTATCCTTCCGCTGAGATGCGCGCCTCCACTCCCGGGGCGGCATCGTCGTCCCTGTATCCCGCGTCCTCCGACGTCGCCGACGAGTCTCATCAAACAGCACCCAGCGGCGATAGGGGCTCCTCATCTTCCGGCGCGCAAGGACGCCCGCGACGTTTCTGTGCTTGCTGGTGATGGCATCTCCTCCAGCCCCAGCCGTGCCCATACCACTGTTGCTGGCGTCAGCTCCCCTGGATCTCTGGGCCGCGGCCTGGGGGGGGGGGGGGGCGTCCCCCCCGTTGTCGGGATTCGGTGGCAGGCGCCCCTCGTCTCCCACCTTCCAGCCCATTTCCGAGCAGCAACACGGCGTCTGGCATATCCACACCCATCTCTGCTCCACTCCCTCGCCTCGTCGTGCCCACCAGCACGCTGGCAGTTCTGGTTCCTTCGGCTGCGGCGGCAGCTGTTTGGTGCGGATCACGATGGGCCTGTTCACGTCATCGATCACCCTCTTCCATGTGGACGTCCGCGCATTGATTACTATGACGCTGAGCGGGCATCCTTGGAGGATCCCATTCGTTGCTTTCCACCACGCGCCCAAGCATCCCCCTATTTTGCAGACTCGCTATAGTTGGCTGTACATACCATGGAAGGCCCTGAGGACTCCCTTCTCCATTCCTTGGATGTCCAGCATCGCCATCGATATGGCTCGTGTGTATGGGTTGGAGGTTGGGTGGTTGGTGTGGGTGTTGTGCGGGGCTGGATGTGCTCGTGTTTGGATTGTTGGGTGTGTGGATGCGTGTGTGTGTGTGTGTGTGTGTGTGCGTGTTTGTTTGTGTATGTATGTATGTGTGAGCATGTAGCTGTTGGCGAGGTACATCCAAGGGGACACTCCATGCCGGCAGTGAGGAACACTCCACAACAGCGGCTTTTGGACCCCAGGGTGTCCACTTGCAGGGTCACCCCTGCAACGGAGGCACATAACAACCTTCAACCTGCCCTTTATCAGTCCTTCTCGGGGGGGGTGTCAGTCCACAGCTCAGGCACGAAGTAGTGACAGTGGATGCGGGGGCAAATTGGCTACATAACCCCTGCCGTGTCAGTGTCCCCACATTTAGGAAGTGCTGGCCCAAAGGTCTCAGAGATGTGGCACTATCTTGGGCCTGGAGGGGGAAGGGGGTGCTTGGGTTGGCTGAGCTGCGTTCCTGGGATGCAGCTGGCTACTTCTGCCACCACTGCCATTTACTGGTTGCTGATTGCTGGCAGCAAATGATAGTGCTGAAAGTTGTGTACCTGCTACTACTGTTGGCAGTGGCGCCAGTGCCATGGTGGGTGCAGCTCTGCAGATGGTTGGTGGCCACCGCCAGCTGCTGCCTCTGGTACTAATACCATCACCACTAGCGCCCCATTGCATCCCAAATGCGTGTCTGCAGGGTCAGCGAAATGGAGGTATTTTCCATTTTCAGATGCTTGATATGGGGGTTGCGCTTCACAAGCGCCAACAATGCCATGCCCGCGTCGATAGTGAGGTGTACGTTGTTGCTCAGGTCCAACCCATTGATGGAGGGGTGTGTCTCAAGAAGGCAACACAGCTCCTGCACGCCGCTGTTTTGCAGCCCAGTACCCGCAAGGCCCAGTCTACTCATCGGGGCATTCAAATAGATCACCGGGAACAGGGCCCTCAGACCCGGATCACCCAAGATGCATCCCCCCGCTTCAATCTCGCTGAGCTCAAAAAGGCCGCGCTGTTGGGGCATACTGCTCAGGATCGCCTGCTCGGGCGACACATTCACTTTACCTGCCGCCTGCTGATAGACATCAGCACAGGACACAGAGCCCATGGCCATGCTGTACATGGTAGAGTCCAGGATGGCCTGCACTCCCGCAGCATGTTCGGAGGTCGTGCTTGCAATGCGACGCTGGGTCACCCTTGGGGACCGCACGTTGGGGCTGGGGTGGGTGTTGTTCCCCGACCTGATCTTCTCGTCCGACGTTTGGGACAAATGGGTATGGGAGCGCTCCATATACTCCAGGATGTGCCCATCCGCAGCGGCGTGGCGCTGGGTCAGCCGTGGGGGTGGGAAGGCGGCGCATACGAGGCTCCAGAGCTTGCCTGGGGACCGGGGGGGGGCGTAGGTCTGGCTGGAGGAGAAAGACGCTGGGGACGTGTGGAGGCTGGATTCAGGGGATGAGGATGTGCAAGGGGGCAGGTCAGGGCTGGTGCCCATCGAGAGGTCTGTTGGCGGTACGTTCCCGATGGGTTCTGAGTTGGTGCGGACCGAGGGAGGCCCTTGCGATTTGGGCTGCGGCGGGGGTGTGGGCATCCGAGTCTGGGTCTGCGGCTGCCGTGGCAGGGCGGCCACAGCTGCGGGGCTGGGGACGTCTGCTCCAGATGCCGCAGCAGCAGGGGCCTGAGGCGTCACGGGGGCAGTGGTGGGCAGCAGTTTGGTGACGGGAGGGGCCCCTGCAGGAAACAAGGGCTCTGCAGCGACCGCCGTCATCGAGGCAGAGACTTCCGAGGACTTCCTCTCGACTGCGGGGTGGGGCTCGGTGGTGGTCGGGGCCGGTGACCTCGTGGCCTCTGAGGGCACCGCAGTGCCCGGCGTCCACGGGTTGGAGTGCTCTGAAACCTGCCTATCTGTTGCTGGGGTGGACTCCACAGGGGCATCGTCGACTCTGGGCTGTGCAGTTACCACCAGCACCGGGGCAGCCGGTGCTGAGGCCTTCCTCTCTACGGCTGGGGCTGGCAGTTTTGGGGCGGGCAGGGACTCCAAATGACGCGGGGGCTCTGAAGCGACCGCCACACATGCCTCTGGGGCTGTTCTCTCTGGCCCTTGCAGGGTCGGTTGCCCATCGTCCATCGAACCGGCCCCCTCTCTCCTCTCCTGCAGGTCACCTGTTGCCTTAAGGACAACTGTTAAGGTGGGCAGTAGTTTGGTGGGTGGCAGAGCCTTTGGAGAATATGAAGGCTCTGCTGCGACCCGCGTCAACGGGGCAGAGGTTTCCGAACACTTCTTCTCGAGTGCGGGGCTGGGTTGATTCCTGGTGGTAGGCAGCAATTTGGTAAGAGCCGGTGACCCCGCAGGCTCGGAGGTTTGGGCGGTGGGGTTTCCTGTTGCTCCCCGGCTGTCTGCAAGAGGAAACTGTTGGACACCCGAAGGAGGTGGGACCGGGCTAACCCCATGAACGACAGGGGGCACTGCTGGGCTCTGTGACGACGGTGGTGCTTCGAGTCCCACAGCAGGAAATGTCTCAAGAGCCCCTGAAACAACAGTTGCCTCAATGTCGGAAGGGGTGAGTGTGCGGCGCCGTCCTGTCTGGGTGTCTGAAGGGGGTGTTGTCCGGGTTTCAGAGGAGGGGAAGGCAGGGGGTAAGTCCTGGGTGAGGAACCAGTCCGGCACAGCAACTCCCTTCATTTCCGTGGAGGATAGGACGATGGTGTGCTTCCTTGGAGGTTCAGCTGCTTGAGTCACAGATGCGAGTGGGTTCACTGCCTGAGTGTAGGTGCCTGAGGGCGGCAGCGCCGGGGTCTCTGAGGGGAATACCAATTGGATCCCTGATACCAATGATGGTTGGGACCCTGAAACCACATGTGTTAGAGGCACTGCCTGGGGCTGTGTGGGTGGTGCTGCCTGGGGCTGTGTGGGGGGCGCTGCCTGGGGCTGTGTGGGGGGCGCTGCCTGGGGCTGTGTGGGGAGCGCTGCCTGGGGCTGTGTGGGGGGCGCTGCCTGGGGCTGTGTGGGGGGCGCTGCCTGGGGCTGTGTGGGGGGCGCTGCCTGGGGCTGTGTGGGTGGTGCTGCCTGGGGCTGTGTGGGGGGCGCTGCCTGGGGCTGTGTGGGGGGCGCTGCCTGGGGCTGTGTGGGTGGTGCTGCCTGGGGCTGTGTGGGGGGCGCTGCCTGGGGCTGTGTGGGTGGTGCTGCCGGGGGCTGTGTGGGGGGCGCTGCCTGGGGCTGTGTGGGGGGCGCTGCCTGGGGCTGTGTGGGTGGTGCTGCCTGGGGCTGTGTGGGGGGCGCTGCCTGGGGCTGTGTGGGGGGCGCTGCCTGGGGCTGTGTGGGTGGTGCTGCCTGGGGCTGTGTGGGGGGCGCTGCCTGGGGCTGTGTGGGGGGCGCTGCCTGGGGCTGTAGGGGGAGCGCTGCCTGGGGCTGTGTGGGGGGCGCTGCCTGGGGCTGTGTGGGGGGCGCTGCCTGGGGCTGTGTGGGTGGTGCTGCCTGGGGCTGTGTGGGTGGTGCTGCCGGGGGCTGTGTGGGGGGCGCTGCCTGGGGCTGTGTGGGTGGTGCTGCCTGGGGCTGTGGGGGGAGCGCTGTCTGGGGCTGTGTGGGTGGTGCTGCCTGGGGCTGTGTGGGTGGTGCTGCCTGGGGCTGTGTGGGGGGCGCTGCCTGGGGCTGTGTGGGTGGTGCTGCCTGGGGCTGTGGGGGGAGCGCTGCCTGGGGCTGTAGGGGGAGCGCTGCCTGGGGCTGTGTGGGGGGCGCTGCCTGGGGCTGTGTGGGGGGCGCTGCCTGGGGCTGTGTGGGTGGTGCTGCCTGGGGCTGTGTGGGTGGTGCTGCCGGGGGCTGTGTGGGGGGCTCTGCCTGGGGCTGTGTGGGGGGCGCTGCCTGGGGCTGTGTGGGGGGCGCTGCCTGGGGCTGTGTGGGTGGTGCTGCCGGGGGCTGTGTGGGGGGCGCTGCCTGGGGCTGTGTGGGGGGTGCTGCCTGGGGCTGTGTGGGGGGCTCTGCCTGGGGCTGTGTGGGTGGTGCTGCCTGGGGCTGTGTGGGTGGTGCTGCCTGGGGCTGTGTGGGGGGCGCTGCCTGGGGCTGTGTGGGGGGCGCTGCCTGGGGCTGTGTGGGTGGTGCTGCCTGGGGCTGTGTGGGTGGCGCTGAGGGGGGTTCTGCCTGGGTTACGAAAGCGAAAGCCTTCCCTGCGGCAGCCACTGCAGTCGGCATGACCTCCATTCCCGCTGAGGTACTTGGAGGGATCACCACTGGGGTGACAGCCACGGTCCATGAATGCCATGCAGCGTGGGTGCCTGGAGGAAGGGCTGCCGGCGTCTCTGGTAGCACTTCTTGGGGCTGTGGTGGTGGGGTAGACATGGGGTTTGGTAATGGCACCGCCTGGAGCTGTGCTGGCACTATCTGAGGCAGCACCTCTGGCACTGCCTGGGGCTGTAGTAGGGGCACCGCTGGGGTCCCTGCAGGGACTGCTGGGGTCTCTGGAATTGGCACTGCCAATGGAACTGACTGGTCCACTGATTGGGTTTGAAAGCGAAACGGGTCCACGGCTGGAGTCTCTGACGGCTTTAAAGAGAGCACTGTCTGGGCCCCTGAAAGTGGCAGTGTTGGGGCCTCAGCTGAGGACACCACCTGGGCCTCTGGGCACGTGAAGGGCCCAAGCGGGGCAGTTGCTTGGGTCTGTGAGGGAGGCGCTGCCTGAGGGTCAGAAGGGGGCGGTGCCTGGGCACTCGGGGGGCAGAACGTCTCGGTGCCGGACGGTGGCTCGACTTCATTGCGTGGAGGCAGCACTCCCAGAGTGTGCCCGGCGGAGAGAGCAGGCGGCGGGGTCTGGTCCGGGGACAGCGGAGTGGGCGGGGCCTCCGCGTGGGCAATCAGCTCCAGCTCCTCCCGGAGCCGCTGGATCTCCGCATCAACGGCGTTGATGGCGAAGGAGGTGGTGAACTGCGAGAGCCCCGTGGAGCCCGCCGAGTCTGGCAACGGGTCGATGCGCACGGCATGGGCAGACCCAGAGAGGCGGCGCGCAGGCGAGACAGGGGAGACCGAGGCCGACAGGGGCGGCGCCAGGTCGGCGTGCGCGGCGTGGACTGGGAGTGGGGTTGTGGACGTGGCACACGAGATCGCCGGTGCCAGTGTCAGATCGCCGGGAGGGGGCGCCTCTGGTTCGGCAGGGGGGCCTCGCAACGGCGCCGGCCGCGGCTCAGTGGGCAGTGCCAGTGGGGTTTTCGATGCCACGCTTTGAGGGGTTCCTGCCCCCTCCACGGGCAGCGCATTGCCCGGGTCTGCGTATGCCGGGGTACTTGCAGTGCCACGAGCCCCCGGTGTCGCGCCTGCTGGGGCCACAGATGGCGGCGGCACCGGGTCAGGGGTGGGCGTTACATCCAGTGGTGGCGTGGGCACGCGCGTTGAAGGGGGCGGGGCCGAGTGCTTGACCGTGAGCCGGGGGCTTGAGCTGCGGGGGGCCGCCGGGTTGTGTGCGCGGCGTACGCGCTCGGGCTGCGCCGGAGCTGCGAGGGGCGGGCTGCCAGAGCACACCGCCGGCAGCCCCTCGGGCGGCAGGGCGGCGGGCAAGGGCTGGCCAGCGGCAGGGCCTCTGAGCGCAGAAATGCTTCGCTGCGTGATCTCGGGTAAATGGGGCCCCAAAGCCTGCGGGAGGGCGTCGGAGGAGGGGCTGGTACTGTGCACAGGGCTGCACGGCAGCGACTTCAGCGGTGTGAGCAGCTCCTGCGACGATGTGACAGTGATCGCAAAGTGGTCCTGAACGGGCGTGGGCTGGACCTGCGTGCGCCATTCCTGGACGCGCCGCGCAGCCTTGTCTGGGGCGCCCGGGGACATGCTGTTCAGCGTCGGGGCGGGCTCGATGTCTGCAGACACGTGGGAACGGGGGGGATGCAGACGCACGAGGGAATCACGAACACAGACCAGATCGCCCCTTCTGTGGCCCTGTGGCGGGGTCCTGAACAGTCCCCCGTTGCTGCCTTCATCGTATTGGGCAACATCAAGTCCATTTTGCTCTGGTCCCTGCACTCTCTCCAGTCACAGTCCCCTCCGTGCGTCCACTCCGTGCAGAGGCACACAATGACTCCGCCAGGCCGCAACTGGTCAACCTCGAGGCCCTGGCATCCATCGGCCACTCCCTCTGATCCTGCGACCTTGCCATTCCTGACCAGTCCCCTCCACCATCCTCTAACTTCCTGAGAAATTGCCCCCAGCGAGACCCCAGGGGGGCCAGAGCGCCCCAGCTTTCTATAGGGTGGGACCAATCCCTCTGTGCTACACCCCCCTGTGGGGTGTTTGCCCGGCGCACACCCAGCACGCTACTTTTGTATTAACTATCCCATCTTTAACCCCGGATTTACCCTCCCCTAGACAAGCCCCTCACGCCGCATACGGTGAAATAGCCGAATTCAACATCAATGTGTATCACTCATGTATTGCTTATGCTTAACAAACAATTTGATCCCCACAAGTGTGGGGATCAATACATTCATCGCAATAATGCTCTTGGCACTCACCACAAGCTGTGATGGTGGAGCGCTTCTGAAAACACAAGGCACACACATTTGCCCCATCCTCTCCCTCATCTCGCGTGGTGGCTGAGTTGCTTTTATCAGTCCAAACGTCAGGTGGGACATGCTACCATGGTCCATAAGGAGGGCGACGGACCTGCCTCCGAATGCAAAATTGCATGAAATGCAACAAAACACGCACAGACTGGTGCAACTCATCGGGGGCCCCACACCACATGTTCCTAACCAAACCCACAAGTGAGCAAACAATTGCTCAATGTGTGCCTTGTACCACCATGAACATCATTCTACGATTTGCCGGGCCGTCAAACTTCCATTCTTTCTTCCAATGAAAGGCACAATGACATGAATCTGACCTTTATAAGCACTGTCATGCCCCCCAACCTCCAAATCAAAGAAATCACCATGGGTACGAGACGGCCCATACCCATCCCAAATCAAAACATCTGCAGATGTCACGGGGGCCAAGGGCCAAATCCATACAATGTTGCCGGAAACATTAGCGGCAACCGTCACCTTTAGATGGGCAACAAACGGTATTCATACCGCGCCCTGGCTTGCCCTATATGTTGCCTCCCTAGGTGAAATGCATAGGATGGCACCTTGGGTTTGCTGGATTGTCGATAAACCCTGCCAAAGCGGGGAGGAAATCCAAGCAGCTACATGGCCCCTACCTTCTCGGGGTCCCCAAAGAGGGGAGGACAATGGCTACATAACCCTTGCCTTCTCGGGGGACCCCAATGCTCAATGCGGGGGATGAAATCAAAAGTGGGAAGCAAAGGTGTAAAATGTTTTGGGACGATTTGAAGTCCCCTGACATAATCTTGGGGTCGGGTCCTACCTGGTAGCCTACCCCCCCCCCCATGACCCATCTGTATGTAACCGCTACAATTTGGATCTGGCAAAAAGAGGGTAAGAATCCACCCAAAAGGGGGAACCATTGGTGAGGATCCAGGGTGCGAAATCTAAGGAACTTGCCTACTGCTTGGGGTGTGTGGGACGGGGCCATTCTTAAGACAAGCACCTAACCCTCAAGGGGCCAGTGGAACTCGTGCAAGGGATGGCATTGGAGATGTTGTGACAAAACACCCATGAGAGAATAGTTTTTGCAGCCTCACTGTATTGGGCGAGCCCTAGCCGATTTGACACAAAAAACTGGCAACAATGTTGGGGTTGGAAATCAATGAGATGCCTCTAGGAATGCTTGTACGCCTTCCATTGCCATTCCTCATTGCGCACAAGGTGCAAACAGCCCAGTTTAGTGCGCACTCCAAGTTGCCCCCCATTTGCATGACAAAAGTGTTCCATGGGCATTGTGACGGAAACCACTTCAAAATTTGGAGACTGGCACTTTTAGCCTAGGAGTGGGGGACCATCCCATCTCACATCCTTGCCAAGGGGAGGGGTACTCTTTGTATAGGGGGTGAGGGAGTCAAATGCGCTGAGGTGCAATCATCCCCGTCCCCCTGCGAGCAAGTTTCAGCTAACCCATTGCCATTAGGCAGCACCATACTCCTTGTCAAGCGACTCTTTGTTGTTATAGGTCAAGCGGCTCCCGGTAGGTCTGTGCTTGGGATGAGGATTGGTGGTACTTGGAATGTGAGTGTGGAGCAGTTGGTGGCAGGTGAGGTGAGGTGTGTGTGGTGGTGGTGGTGGAGAGGGGGGGGCTGGGGCTAGTGTTCAACTGGCTACAAAGGCCCGGCCAACAGTGATGACCGGTGCAAAATGGGCCCAAGAGTCCCAACCCAATGAGACGAAAGCCTCATAGGGAACTCCTCGCCATCGGTGCCCTCCCCATGGGTGTGTGCACTTGCCCACAAAGCTTTTGGTTGGGTCAGCAATGATCTTGGGGAAAGAGGGTGAGGAGGGGGTCGGAGAGTGCTTCAAGTGACAGGGACAACTTTTCATCGTGTACTGGCTAGTTGGCAAGAGGGGAACAATAAACAATCATGAATAGATTGGTGGAGTTGCCCTACAAGCAAACCAGGACTACCCAATATGTTCGGGCTGTGCAACCCTAAGGGCTCGCTCTATCGCGTAGGTGGGGAAACCCCTGGCAGAGTGTGATGCACACACACACACACACACACACACACACCTTACACTTTCTGGGCTGCTTGTGGTAGGGCTTGCCACTGGTGGCTCCAATTGCAAAAGACGTTTTCTGTGAATCTGTGCAATGCTCTGCTCTTGCTGGAAGTGGGATAACTCTTGTAGAGGTATATTTGTTTTCATAGGGGCACACTTGTGGGCTTATTGAAAGTCATCACCTGGCATGCAGCCCAAATAGCTCAACCCATTCATAGACCAATGACCACAGCAAAAACACAAAGCAGGTGGATGGCCATGAATTCACCTCATAGAGGTTGTTAGATCAAAACCGAGCAAGCCCGCATATATGGGATGCGCCACATGCCCCCTTTTTTTAGCCCATTCACTCCCCATGCCCCGGGGCATACTTGGGGTCACATTCCTGGCTTTACCCCTTGTAAAATCTTGCTTTGTCGAATAAAAAATTCCCACAATGAGTTTTTGGTCAGGATCTCCCTCCCCCCCTGAAGGAAGTCTGGGCTATTGCACGTGCGCACAGGAGGCAGTCCGCACAAAGCCCAAAGAGAAAATTGGCTCGACAAGGGCCTCGAAGACCATCCGTACCTTTGTGTCACAAAGAGTGAGACACGAGAATGACCATGGATAGGACACCAACAACTAAGCGGCAAGCCCATGGCGGTACATCAATGACCAATGCCAAGCGGGTGCTACCAGACCCACTTGTTGATTTTGTGAGCTACTCTTCCCTATCAATCGGCAGATGGCAAAGCGTTTGGAATCCATGCACCCCCTCCCCTCGGGTGGTGTGATAGAAAATAGTATAGGAAAATCGTGGCACCAAACAGCATGGATGGAAGTACAACCACTCAGCACACAGTGAAGTACAACCACCACGGTGTGGCATGTGCCAAGACGTGTATGCTTGCCGTGCATACAGTGTATCGCTGTGAGCTTGACCCCCCCCCCCTCTTCCCTTGAACAAAGAAAACACACTTCTAGGGGTTGGGGGTGGGGGGTGAGAGGCATTAGGGGGGCAAAAAAAATTTGCCCTCCGTTCTCGGCTCCACAATGGTGACTCTTTTGGATTATTTTGATTTTGAGCCGAAAAATTTTTGTGGGGTCCCAACTCTGTGAGGCTTGGTGAGACAATCTGGATGAGCACTAAAAAAATTCATGCAATTTTCAGCCAATTTTGTCATGCGACCATTTTTTGCAACCGTAGTGACCGGGCGGTAACTCCCCTACAACGTGAAATGGGTGAGGCTGTGAGGTAGGTGGCAGGAATACATGGGTTTACGTGTATTGCTGTTGTCACCAAAGGATGGCCGAAGCCTACCCCAAGGGTCCCTTGGGGTTGTCGAAGGTCACTAGAAAAGATAGAACTTTTTGTTTCAGCCAACCCATGCCAGCTGTTTCACTAGAAACAACGATTTTGCATCCTTCAGACGGGCCATGGCAGGCCCTAGGCAGGGCTTGAGGCTGCCATGTAACCAATTGGGCCATTGGCAATTGGCAATTGGGCCAATTGGGCCGCAGTGTGCAAGCGGCCCTTATAGGCGCCATCATGCGCACCTACTTCAAAATCAAAGAACCGCCAATGTGTTCGCGAAGGACCATGTTGATCCCAAATCATAACATCCGCCGAGGTTCCCGGCATACGGTCACATGTCCATACTATAGTCCCAAGATTTTCCATAGCCACGTGTATCTTATGAACACGGCCTGCGTGCTTGGGATTGAAAAGGACATCCGACAAATCCCCACCCAGCGAGCATATGGGCATACTATTAGTAAAATGTGTAGCAAAATAGGGGAAGTAGGGAACTGTGTATCGCCTTCTCCATCATGGGGTCCTCTCCCCTTTCCGTATCAAAGGGCGTAGGTGCTAGCTTGGGTTGGGGCTTGGGTTTGGGCTTTGCCTGAGGTTTTGGAATATTGGACTCTCTTCGGGGATGGGGAATGCGAGTAAGACGAAGAGGAAAGCTCCGGGGACTCCGAGCAGGGGGGGCATCTACGTTGATTGCTTTTGGGGACAAGCGCGAAGGAAGCACCCTCGGGGAACCCAAGGCCATCTTGAGCTTTGGTGGTTTCAGTACCTATGGGGAATCTAAGTGTCCTTTGTCTTGGATTCAACCTTTCGGTGCTATTGAGGAAACCAGGGCATACACATGCATTTCTACTACATTTGTGTGTGTTGTTGTAAGGTAACTCCGCCCCTTTCTATGCGTGCATGCCTCTCCCATGTTTGTTGCGACATGTCAAACGGGCACCCTAAGCTTGGTATGTGGTGATACCACTTTAGGGTGTCCGTTGCGGAACTCCTCTACTTTGCCATCATTTCTTAGAATACACATGTCGATCTCCGCAAACCTTGATGAGGTTGTGGTATGGCGCCAATCGCCACCACATCACCATCCTCACTTGCCGGTTTCCTTTATACCTTAGTAGTGGCTACATAACCCCTGCCTTCTTGGGGGCCCACTTGTAGGCAGAATGGCTACATAACCCGTGCCTTCTCGGGGGCCCACTTGTGGGCGGAATCGCTACATCACCCCCACCTTCTCGGGGGTCCCCACATGGGGACAAAATCAGAAGTGGCTACCTACACCCTGCCTTCTCAGGGGCCCTCAATTGCGCGGAATGGCTACATCAATCAATATGGCTACATCACCCCTACCTTCTTGGGGACCCTATGGTGGGGATAGATCAATATGGCTACATTACCCCTGCCTTCTCAGGGTCCCAATGGTGGGGAGAGTTAAATATGGCTACATCACCTCAGCCTTCTGCGGGCCCCCATGGTGGGGAGAAAAGGGGGATGGAGAATGGTGAAAATGGTTGAAAATGGGTAAAAATGGGTGGCAATTGAAATATGCCACATCCCCAATGCATAGGAAGCAAAAAAAAACCCCCGGTATGGAACAAAAAACTTGTGGAAAGGGGCCAAAACTTGGGTTTGAGTATATACCAACGTACAAAACTTTGCACTGTGTGCATGGCATTCCGCAAATCAGCCCTCCTCTGATGACAAAGTAATTTTTGGACCGGCATGGGTAGGGTGAAAAATCATGATTTCACCTCCAATAACCCCTATGTGGCCTTGGGCTAAGCTTGGGTCATCATTTGGTGACAACATGAATACAAAGAACCACAGCCATGTAGCACCAAGTAGGCCCACCTATTGGGAGCCCATGGGCCTGTGAAATGGCTGTTTTGAGGCTATGTCAGCCCATTGGGACAGATGCAAGGGAAAGAAAATGACATGACCACTTTGTGAGGTGTTGTTGTGGGCAATCTCTGCGAGGTAGACTTGCCAAAGGCAATAGAAATTTCATTGAAGTGCCAGCGCTCTCCGGTTGCTTGCTTGTGTATTCCATCTTTCCCCAAGATATTTTGCTGTTTTTGCAGGAGGGGGATCAATGGATGTGTGCGAGTCTCAATCTCAGCAAGACAGTCCAGCAATTGCTCATCACATAGGGTCAATCACATTCATGGCCAACTTGCATCCCCACATCTTCACCACTAAGAAGCTCTGATGTATCATGAGGCTTAGGCTCACAAATCACCTGCAGATAAAAGGATAAGGCACTGGGCACTGGGCACTGGGCACAATCTAATCTGACCTTTCATTAAAAAACATCTAGTGGAGCGGCCTTTGCAACGACATCCATGGTAGCATCCAACTTAACTTGAGTGGACTCAATGACAAAATGACACTATGCATGGGAATAGGAATACACACAAATGGCACACCCAGCCCAAATAGAACAACACCACAGCAGTGCTCTAGCCTTAGTTGCTGGGAACATCCTTTTCAGAGCCGGGTGTTTCCAGAGTCACCAGTGTTGAGAGTCACTTTTTTCGCCATTCGCCGGTGCACTGGTGACTCAAATACACGCTAATGCACCTTTTTGAAAAAAACTTTGTTTGGTTCTCCACAGGCTTGCCCATGTGTTGGACTCTTTTTTGGTGCACCAAGGGTGACTTGAATCCACGAAAACTAGCTTCAAAAGGGGGTTTTTGACTCTCCAATCTGGTGACTTTCCCAAACCCCGGGTATACTGTCTGCATAGTGCACATACAGTGCACACTTGGTGTTAAGTTTTCGCACTGCAGAACTGATGAGACCCTGGTTTGAAACTTATTGAACACGCCTTGCAGTGTGGATCTTGACCCAAGCCTGCTTTTCTCTTTTCACAGATGTGGATAGATGTTCCTCAACTCTACATGGCCAAAAGTAAATGCAAAAAAGTGATGGGAGGTGCACGGCAGACTTCGTTTATAAGGGGCTGGGGGGTTTTGCGATTTTGAGGCACCCACCCACCCAAGACCAAGCCACCCACCCAGACCCCCCCGACCCTTATAAACATTTGAGGGGAGGGTTGAGGCGCTCTCCCGGGGCTGAACGGCTCCCCAGCCCCACCTGAGCTGCTGCTGCTGCTGCTGGCATTGTTGTTGCTGCCACCACTGCTGCAGTTGATATTGCTGCTGCTGCTGTTGGTGTTGTAGTTGTTGCTGGTGTTTGTAATGCTACTGCTGCTGCTGCTGCTGCCCACAGGCTTCTGCTCCTTCACAAAAAACGCTGAAAGAGTCTTTGTAGTCTGCTGGCTCTTCACCCATTTTTGGTGTCGATCACTTTTGAAGTGCTCACGCTCAGCCTCTCCCACATTGGATATGAGTACTCCACAACCGCAGCGGTACTTCCCAGGCTGCTGCATAGCAAAGCAAACAATGGGGGTCTGCAGAAACACACAAAGCGACCCCAATGGCAAGACAAAAAATGTCACTGTAGCTCCGAACCTTGCAAAAAAAGCGAAAAAAAGGCGTCACTGTAGCTCCGAACCTTGCAAAAAAAGCGAAAAAAAAGCGGAGCTCAAAACAAATACCCTCACCGGGAATTGAGCCACAGACCTTAGAATTCTCACATAGCTGCACTACCGTTCAACTACAGTCTAGTTCTGCTGTAATTACCTCCCATTCAGGTTGTTGAACACATTCGAAATCGAAAAAAAAGCGCCACTCGCCTGCACACTAACATTAAACGGGGGGGTCCTAGACTACAGACCCACCCACCCAGAGTACAATTCTAACAGGGAGGGGGGTCCCAGACTTTTGACCCACCCACCCAGGCTGGGGCACCCACCCAGACCCCCCCCCCCCCAGTTAACTTAATTCCTTATAAACGAAGCCTGGTGCACGGGAGCAACTGCCTCGAGCTTGCAGGAATAGGGACCACCTGCTTCCAGGTCACTCTCATGGGTATACAAGGACCCTGCTATTGTGCTGGAATCCGATCCGATGGCAAGGCGCGGGTCCTGCACAGTCAAGTGCCTCTGCTTATCGTATTGCTCCATTGCCGTCGCCAGATCGACCAGTTCCAATTTGCGAGCGGTGTTGATGGGCGTCTCCCCCCGTGCGTTTTGCGTGCGCACACTAGCTTTGTATCTGCACGTAAGACGGGACTGTGGTCAGACATCACGTTGCATGCTCTAGGATTCGAGAACCCCCCCCCCCTTGCATCTGAGTCCGTACGACATATATGGGATTTTGTGCGCATCACCGACCGGACCCTGTCCGGGCATTACACCAGGCACACTGACCGGACAGCGGATCCTTGCGCACACATTCCCTGGCACACTGACCGGGGAGAGGGGTGCAGCTCGCAATTTCCCTTGTAGATGGACCGGAGTATTTGTGCACAAATTTCCTGATGTGCCGACCAGGCCATTACTTGCTGACCCTGGGGGTGGGGGTGAGGGGCGGGGGGGGGGGGGGGGGGGGCTGTTTGGGGCCTTGGCCAGCCCCGGCCGACACACCGGCCCACCCACATCAGAAAAATTGTCTTCAGGCAAAAAATGAAATGTATTAAAGAGGTAGGAAATTTAAGGCCAATATTAGGTACGCAAACTTTTTTTTGCCTCCGTGTCCGCCCCACTAAGCAATGGCCTAGTGCGGACCGGGGAAGGGGTGGTTGCAAACACAATTTCTGCGCACAAATTCCCTGTTGTACGGACTGGATTCCAACCTCTGACACACAAAGGAAAAAAATGTTGATGTGGGATTTGAAACACAGTAGTGCGCAGCCGGGAGATGTGCTTTCTCCACTCGATCATAGAATACCACAATTTGCTCGTCTCACCTACAAACAAGGGAATTTGTTTGCACAGCCACTCACATTAATTACACGGATTTGCGACAGTGCTGGGCCGTTATGACCCTTCAACAGTGCTGAAAGTCGGATCTCTTACAGAGTGACATCATCCCACAAAACAGCCAAAAAATGTAACAACAGCGCTCTCTGCCTCACAAAACCCACCAAACACCCAAACCATTGCCGTCAACGCCTTCCACTGCATCTATTCCTCACCTTTTCGCCCCACTAGGAGCAGAGGAAGGGGCACCCACTCCACAACTTACTAATTTTGAGGCCAACCTTGCACAACTTGCTATCTTAAGGTTTCTGGTTGAGACCCTATTTTTGCTCATGCCATACCCTATTTTTCGCCCCACCCACACCCAAATGCTCCACCCCAACCATCCAAAAACCTTCTCAAAGGTGTTTATTTGCATTCCCCACCCTTAAAATAAGGGCTGTGGTCCTGAATTGCCCTCCAATCCTTCCAAATCACGGGGGCGGGGGGAGGGCTTTATGCCACACACACACACGCACATATGTATATATATATATATATATATATATATATATAATATATATATATATATATATATCCTCTTGTCTACACCCCTCTCCCCAACTCTAGGTGGCTCCACCATACAGCTCTAAGGTGCGTGCGAAGGGTACAAGTTGGTGCATACATGTGGCGGAAGGTGCTAAAATCGATCAAAACGGGCTCAAAATGGGCTCAAAAAGCTTGTTCGTGAAACCCCAATGGTCCAGCATCAGATTTGGAAACACGCGCTTTTGACCCATTTTTCACCAATTTGTGCTCCCAAAAAGGCCCCGTTTGGGATTTTCCATGGGCCAAAACCCGTCCCAATGGGCTCAAAATGGGCTAAAAACACTTGTCTGAGCATCCCAAATGGTCTAGGATCACTTTTGGATAAACGCGTTTTTGACCCATATTTGACCCATTTTTGGTCCCAAGTTGGCCCGTTTTCAAGGCATTTTGGGATTTTCCATGGCCCAAAACGCGTCACTACGAGCTCAAAACGGCCTAAAAACACCTGTTTGAGCATGTCAAGTGGTCTGGGAACACCTTTGGAAAAAATGATTTTGTGCGCCCCGGGGACCCTGGTGGACCCACCGTTGGCCCCAACTGTGCGCGGGCTGTGCTGCCCTCCGGCTGCACCAAGTGACCATTGGTACGGGGGTCTACGCGCCTCGTTGGGCGATTCTGAGGCTTGGAAACCACAAAAAGTGGGGGGTTGCGGGTGGACTAGGTGCCCTCGGAATCGGATTTTGAGCCACGTAGCCCAAGATACGGCCCGTGCTTGGTTTCGGGGTGTTGGTGCACATTGCGCAGATTTTGGGGCTTTTTGGCGCCTTTTTGGGCCGTTT